>PVNU02000127.1:0-1255000 GCA_003013855.2 Liriodendron chinense | reverse complement strand
TTGATCACCGTCAGCAGGGATTTTGTCTATACCTTCGTTAGAAACCATCGTCCCAAGGGCATTCCTCGATCTAATAGCACTTGATGCAAGTGTAGACATGGTAAGGTTGATCAACGTCTCCCTTACTTGATAGCTATTCTGAATCCACTGAGCTTCTGAGAATCCTCAATCGGACTTCCTTGAATCCACAAGGGAAAACTCTCGAATCTACGAGAAAATAAGAAAATCGAAGTTTTATTGAATAATAATAAGAAAAGCTGTCTCCAAAATGAAATTAACGAGTGTTTAAATACTCCGAGCAAACCCTAATGCGTAATTTGAAAGAGTTCTAATGAAAAAAGAAACAAAACAGTAAAAACAGTATGCCTGTGCACAATCCAACGGGTTGTCGGTTGATCGTCCCGATCGGGCGATCGATCAACCAATCAATCGAAGACCTCCAAAACAATCCAAGGAGGTGCAAAGACAAATTGTGATTTTTGATCATTTTAGCAATCGATTGACCAGCCCTATTGATCAATTGACAGATGTTGATTTTGTCCGGTGAACTCCCTGGACTATCTTGGACTATTTCCTACATGGGCGATTGATCGACCTGAACGAGCAATCGATCAATGGTGAACTTGGATGTCTTCCTTCTATCCTTCTCTGCAAAAAACGTGATCGATCATCATCCTTCACCAGGAGGTTTCTCTAGTACATCATCATGTCCGGCGAAACTGATGGACAGTGCCAACGGCACACAGACATCATGGCGAGCCCAACAGAGCTTTCGATCTCAGGGCTCGTGTAACAAGGTTGTAGGAAAATTGGCTTCCGTCTGTGAACATGCCTGCACCCTAAATTAGACCAATAAACTGATCATGGGCCATACTTACACAAGGGAAATGGACGGTTAGAAAGAGAATCACCAAAAAGAGTACATTCGATGTGGGCATCTGTAAATTGACTTGATGAGTGGGCCGGATGGATTTTAAGAGTCTGCATGTTTATATTACGCCTCACCTGGCGCATGGCTGGGATCCCTCACAGAATTACCACTTTGGCAATTTGCCGAAAATTTCATCTCTTCCCTCCCTTAATTCAGATGATTTCAGGGGAGCCTATGTCCATGAAGAGGTTCATCTGGTTGGTTGATGGTGTGGATCGCCTAACCATTGGTCCCAATTGTACGATCTACGCACATCAAGCCATTATTCTGTGTCCCTATGCATTATCAGGATCCCTATGGTTTCCCACTCTGCAACTGTACAAGCCCAAAGAACAGTTGCTGAGTCAATCCAAACCACTGATTCATGGCCACTTGTTTGTTGAGACCAGGATCGTTGGACATTTTTCATTTTAACGGTGCAATAGATGTCCACCAATCCGATGTTGATATAATCAATGATACATCTAAACTACGAGCTTTAATTTGATACTCTGGCAGTGTATGATGCTTCATATGCAGGTACTCAGAAATTATACACGAGACATGAGTTAACCCGCACTAAATTGGACTTCCTGTCTCTGAGCCAGTCCCAAAATCCAATGGGTCGAACAACATAAAATGAGTGGATAGTCAGCTTATAAAATGAGCGGTTGATGATACATCTAGACTGGGGTCCACAATTTGAACGGTTTAATTTGGACTATTTGTATTCCACTAATGTGTTCTCCAAGTACTTTAAAAATACCTGCGTATCTTCCATCAGACTCTGTCAGAAATGTCGGGACGTGTTGTGGGGCCCAGTTGTGCACGTGTCAGATGTTCTTCATACATGAAATGTCGGCAGCATACAGGTTGTCCTTGGTGACTTGCGACATGTTCTCTACGTCCGGTCCGGCTCTAATTTGTAGGGCTGAAATTCCCCCGGGGTTGGGTTGGGTTGGGTTGGGTTGGGTGGTGCTCAACCCTAACCCAACCTAAGTTTCCTATACCACAATTCGAACCCAACTCAAACCAACTTCGAGTTGGGAATTCTCAACCCAAGTCCCTCCCTAATAGACTCGACGAGGTTGGTCGATACATGCTAATATTTTCATTATTACACGAGTTTATTATGTTTAAATACACATCTTTTTTTTTTTTTTTTTGTACCTATAGCTTTATTAATTATATATGTAGTTATTTATTGTAAAGAACTTTACTTTTTCTAGAAAAAAGAAACTTAAATATAAGATAATCACTTCTTTAATACTCAAGCATATTAAATTCAAGCATATCAAATTTTAAACATTATAAATTTATATAATAAAATTATAAGTAACTTGTATATATAGATCGGGTTCGGGTTGGCCCGAGCAACCCGAGACCTCAACCCAAGCTTTATCGGGTTGGTGTTTGCATAGCCCAAGCTTGAGATCGGATCCGATATTTCCTACCCAAGCCCAACCCAATGTCGAGTCAGTCACGGGTCGGTCGGGTTGAGCTCGCCCTGACTTTCAGTCCTACTAATTTGTTTTCGGTCCGGCTCGAAACAGCGGGAAACATAAGATCGGTTCGGTCCAATCGACCAGGTGGTTTTCAAGGAGAGTGGATCAGGTGAGACTACCCCCCCCCCCCCCCCCCCCCCCCCCCCGAGTTTTCAACCGTAAGAGTTCAGTCTACTTATTCATGTGGTGTGGTCCAATTGAGCCTTCGATCTGCCTCCTTTTTTACTTGGAGCACTAACATGATCTTTCAAAATAGATGAATGGCTTGGATAAAATATATAGATCACTATGGCCTCATAGAGCCTCTGACAAGACCATCCATCTCAAGCTAGGCCTGGTCGGTAGGAAATCTCATACTCAAATTTAGCGGGAAGTTCTTGAATTGGGAACCTAATTAGGTCCCGCCATGATGTTTGTGAGAAATTCACCCTGTGCATTCATTTTTTTTTATTCTCATTTTAGGACATGAGACCGAAAATGAGCTAGATCCAAGACTCAAGTGAGTTGTACTAAAAGAAAAAGTGGGTAGGGAAATTCTCACCGTTGAAACCTCCTTAGGGTCAACAGTGATATTTGTGTGCCATCCATACTGTTCATAATGTCATTCCTACTTGGATGAACTAAAAACATTTTTTGCCCATTTGGGTCTTAGATCCATACTGTTCATAATGTCATTCCAACTGTGGTGGTTCAATCTACACATTTTTTGCCCATTTGGGTCTTAGATCCAGCTCAACTTTGGTCGAATATCCTCAAATGATCTCAAAAAACGGATGGATGGGATGAATGGATAATATATAAATTAATGTGAGCCCCATAGTAACCACACAATAAGGGTCGCACTGTCTTCGGTGAGGCCGAGGTCTCACCCAATCCACTCTCATTTTCATGGGAGGAGATTAGGTGAGACCCTGGATCCAACAAGGTGGGTGGAACCTGGCTGTGGGACTCACAATAATGTATTTGTCTTAAATCCATACTATCCAAGCATTTTAAAAGCTAATTTTAGGGCACGTTGCCGAAATGAAGCTGACTCAAATCTTAAGTGGACCACACCACAAAAACAGTCGTGATTGAATCTCCTACCATTAAAAACTTTATAGACTTTCAATGGATTCCACTGAAAATTTTATTTTCCATCCAACCTGTTGATAACGTCAAAAACAATTAGATGAAGAGAACACATAATTATCATCATGATCCAAAGCTTTTGTGGCCCACAGGAAGTTTTTATTGGTCAATAACCACTGTTTCCTGTACTATGGCCCATCTGGGGTTTAGAACTGCTTCATTTTTTTTATCATGCCCTAAAATGATCTTTAAATACGGATGTATGGCGTGGATGTAGTCACATACATCACAGTGGCCCCACAGTCAGGGGTCCCACTAACCTCGGTGGATCCGGGGTCTCACCTAATCCGCTCCCCGTTTTCAAGGCAGGAGAAAAAGGTAAAAAATAGCCGAGAAAGGACGAGCATCTGTAGCAAGTTAGGAGCAGGAAATGGAATTGGGTCAGTAAATCCAAGAGATATGGGGTGGGAATGGGGGAGTTATTCGATACTCCGGCTGCGTATGCTTGATACACAGGCACGTAGTAATGGTACATGTGGCATTTACTAACTGAATTGTGGAACACAATGTCTCTAAGTTACATTTAAACACCTAATCTCTTATTAGTAGACATTTGTTGTTTGAAATACGACCATTGGATAATTTTATTTTCAACCGTCCAATAAATGGCAAGAAATCTAAGATATAATGAAGTAGATTACGGTAATAAATTTTTCATGGCATATCTAAACTGGTGCCCAAATTTTGGACGGTTAGTTTGAATTATTTGCATGCAACGTTTGCAATTTGTAGTAATTTTTAAGTGCCTGAGTATCATCGATCGCACTCTGCCAGAGTATAAAGTATTTATCGGGTGGGAAAAAAGAGGGAAAACGGCGACATGGCACTGCAGAGGATTTGATGTGTAGCTGCGATTCTTTCTCTTAAAATCCGCGCATGACGCGTCAAAATCTCTGGACATCAGACCCTCATGATGGTGATGGATGGATTTGATGGATGGATGGATGGATGCATGCACAAACAGGAACGAATCATTTCTACGGTGGAGATGATATGATAACTTAACTAATCTGAGGTGCGTTTCTGTAAAATCAGCTCAATCTTTTTTATAACCGCGCAATGATCATATACGTACGAACGAATCTGTGTGGGCCGACTGTGATGTCCCAACCCGTCCATTAGATGGACGCGACTGGACGCGGATGGAAGTTCCTGTGGTCAGAAGTTAGGTAGGGCCCACTGTGATGTTTGTGAGAAATTAAATCCACACCGTCTAACCATTTTGAAAGCTCATTTTAGAGCATGATCCCAAAATAGAAGCTGACTCAAATCTTAGGGGGACCACACCATAGGAAACAGTTGTGACTGAATCTCCACCATTAAAAACTTCATGGGATTCCGCCGGAATGTTTATTTGCCATCCAACCCGTTGATAAGGTTGCCAACACCTAGATGAAGAGACCACACAAATATCATCTTGATCCAAAGCTTTTGTGGCCCACAAGAAGTTTTTAATGGTCAATCACCACTATTTCCTGTACTATGGTTCATTTGGCATTTGGAACTGCTTCATTTTTTGGATCACTGCCCTAAAATGATCCTTCAATACGGATGGACGGCATGGATGTAGACACATACATCACAGTAGGCCCCACAGTCAGGGGTGGATCAGAGGTGTAATCCGCTCCCTAATTAAAGGGTTTAGTGAAAGATTGATAGCATGGTGGCCCCACACACAAGCATATGGTCAGCATTCCATCACCATTGTTCTTCGTGTGGCCCACCTAAGTTGCAGATGGATGTTTTTTCCCTATGGCCTGAAATATAAGGATAATAACCAGATGAATGGATTGAATTTTACATATACGAAGTGTAGGCTCCACAAAGCTTGGGATTTTTACCAGCTGCATGGAAATGTTGTTAGATGCACGGCCTGGAACCAAAATGCATCCTAATTCAACCCTGGGGTGGGCAAGCTCAAAATTCAAAAGAAAATGGTGTGGGGCGAGCGAGCTCTGAATTTTCAAATGGGATGTGGAGCTCACAGTCATGTGTATATGTTCATCAGGTGTGCCCCACTGGGATAAAGGGACACACTCAAACCTAAGCTGTTCAAAGTTTTACGTGGGCTACTGCGAGTGAATAAAGAGGTTATTGAGAGGTTGTGCATTGTTCTTTGTGAGAGCTTCGAAGCCGTAGGGATTATTCTTGGTATGTATGGTTCCCTGAGGTGGTGCATCGAATGCATGATATAGATTCCACATGGGCATCAGAAGTGTACCCCACACATCTTGGAATTATATTAATTATCAACTATTCATTCCAACACATGTGATCAACTGTTTTACTAAACACCGGATGCCAATTGCCTGAACAAGAGTCATAAAAAATGCACGTATGATACATTAATTAAAATTATGTTACATGTGCATTTGTCAAACGTGTGACATACTATAAAAAAATGAATGTAACTTAGTTGTAACCTAAGGCTACAAAAATCACTTAAAACCTTAAGATTTATGAGGCCAATGTTATGTCAATAGTATATCTACTCTCTCTACCCATTTCTTTAGGTCATTTTATGACAATAAGCTAAAGACAAGTAAACTCACGTACACGATCACCTTATGAAACATGTTGATTGAGTGCCTTCAATCAATGCAAAGTAGGAATTTTTGATCAATTGACAGCTGGGTCGATGTCCACTTGATCAAGAAAATTCCAAATATACCAGTTTGCTTGCTGGGCTTTTTGGACATGTTTGATTGATCCATAGCTTGGTCGATCCGATGGCCCTTGAATAGTTAGTGTTGTATGGCTATCAAGACATATGGCCGACATAATTTGTGGGAATCATATAGGGTTGGCTCGCTCGGCCGACCCTCCTTACAGCCGTTCATCAGGTGAAGCCAAAGGTGGTCCACTCATCAGTTGTTCTGCCAATTTTTTGAGCCGTACATTTATTACTTTGTAAGGTAAACTACGGCCCTCTTGCTAGTGGATCAACCTGATCTTGGGCCAGGGAGTTTACATGTGGGGCCCCTCTAATGGATGGATTGGATCTAGTATTTAAGTGCCATGTTGTCATATGTGTTGGCCTGTACACTAGTTGTTTTGTACACGAAGCGTGTGCTTGGCTAAGCTCTCTCTTGGGCCGAATACTGGGCCTTAAACTTCTGGGCCGGCCATGTTGGGCTTGGACGCCTCAAACCTTCAAGCATGAAGACCACCGACCGGTCGGCCAACCGGTCGGTCACGTTTGGATCAAGACAGCAGGACTTTTGGAGCGTTTTTGGGCCATTCGACCGATCGGCCTGACCGGCCGGTGGGGGCGTCCGACCGGTCAGGAAGTTTCCTTTTTGGATTTGGTTTCTCGCGCTGTTTTGCGTAAGGAGTTTCTAATTCCGGTTTTCTCCTATTTAAGGAGATCGTAATCTGATATTATGGTTGCCGCCAATGGGCCAAGGGATTGAGAGGGTTCTAGGGTGAGAGAAAGAGCTAGGGAAGAAGCTTGGAGTTCTCTGGGTTGAGGGAAATGGATGGGTTTGTCCTCCTCATGTGAGAATTAGCTTCGGGTAGCTTGGGATTCTTTTGTGGGTTGTGATTCAGGGTATTTCTTCTGTAATCTCTTGTAACTTCTTATTCATAGTGGATTGGTGTCGCTTTGTGCCGTAGTTTTTTACCCTTGAGGGGTTTTTCCACGTAAAAATCGAATTGCTTCTTGTGTGTGATGATTTGCTTGTTGATTGCCATTGTGGTGTGTTCATCGCCTGCTTTGATTGCTTCCGCTGCGGGGCTCCTAACCCCAACAAGTGGTATCAAAGCTAAAAGTTGGGAAGGAGGCAGAGAGAATCTGAGGCGAGACATCAATGGCGTCTTCTGGCATGAGATTCGTTGTGGAGAAAGATTTCGTGAAAGAAAAATATGGAAAGCGATCGGTATTTATGGAAGAAGTAGAGTTGAAAAAGGTGGATCGGTACGCCGATATCTCAATCAAGTTTGTCGACTGGGATCGAGTTTGATTGGGAGCACTATTCATGGTGGAGCTGCGGGATTGGCAGCGAGATCCACGGTTGCTCGTGTGTGGCATGCGCAAGGGCCACATGAGTGAGCGGGTGATGAAGGTGCAAGTTTGAAGTCGATGAGGCATGAGAAGTGGTGGAGCTATGATGACGACGAAGTAGAGATGAAGATGGTGCGTGGTGAGGTATTGCATGAAGATTTGAGTCGTGGTGGAGTTTGTTGGGCTTGGACGCCTCAAACCTTCAAGCATGAAGACCACCGACCGGTCGGTCACGTTTGGATCAAGACAGCAGGACTTCTAGAACGTTTTTGGGCCATCCGACCGGTCGGCCGACCGGCCGGTGGGGGGTTCGACCAGTCGGGCAGTTTCCTTTTTGGACTTGGTTTCTTGCGCGGTTTTGCGCAAGGAGTTTCTAATTCCGGTTTTCTCCTATTTAAGGAGATCGTAATCCGAGATTAGGGTTGCCGCCAATGGGCCAAGGGATTGAGAGGGTTCTAGGGTGAGAGAAAGAGCCAGGGAAGAAGCTTAGAGTTCTCTGGGTTGAGGGAAAGGGATGTGTTTGTCCTCCTCATGTGAGAATTAGCTTGGGGTAGCTTGGGATTTCTCTTGTGGGCTATGATTCAGGGTATTTCTTCTGTAATCTCTTGTAACTTCTAATTCACAGTGGATTGGTGTTGCTTTGTGCCGTGGTTTTTTATCATTGAGGGATTTTTCCACGTAAAAATCGGATTGCCTTCTTGTGTGTGATGATTTGCTTGTTGATTGCCATTGTGGTGTGTTCCTCGCCTGCTTTGATTGCTTCCGCTGCGGGGCTCCTAACCCCAACAAGTGGTATCAAAGCTAAAAGTTGGGAAGGAGGCAGAGAGAATTTGAGGCGAGACATCAATGGCGTCTTCTGGCATGAGATTCATTGTGAGAAGGATTTCGTGAAAGAAAAATATAGAAAGCGATCGGTATCTATGGAAGAAGTAGAGTTGAAGAATGTGGATTGGTACGCCGATATCTCAATCAAGTTTGTCGACTGCGATCGGGTTTGATCGGGAGCACTATTCATGGTGGAGCTGCAGGATTGGCAGCGGGATCCACGGTTGCTCGTGTGTGGCATGCACAAGGGCCACATGAGCGAGCGGGTGATGAAGGTGCAAGTTTGAAGTCGATGAGGCATGAGAAGTGGTGGAGCTATGATGACGACGAAGTAAAGATGAAGATAGTACGTGGTGAGGTGTTGCATGAAGATTTAAGTCGTGGTGGAGTGTGTTGGGCTTGGACGCCTCAAACCTTCAAGCATGAAGACCACCGACCGGTCGGTCACGTTTGGATCAAGACAGCAGGACTTCTGGAGCGTTTTTGGGCCATCCGACCTGTCGGCCGACCGGCCGGTGGGGGGGTCCGACCGGTCGGGTAGTTTCCTTTTTGGACTTGGTTTCTTGCGCGGTTTTGCGCAAGGAGTTTCTATTCCGATTTTCTCCTATTTAAGGAGATCGTAATCCGATATTAGGGTTGCCGCCAATGGGCCAAGGGATTGAGAGAGTTCTAGGGTGAGAGAAAGAGCCAGGGAAGAAGCTTAGAGTTCTCTGGGTTGAGGGAAAGGGATGGGTTTGTCCTCCTCATGTGAGAATTAGCTTGGGGTAGATTGGGATTTCTCTTGTGGGCTGTGATTCAGGGTATTTCTTCTATAATCTCTTGTAACTTCTTATTCATAGTGGATTGGTGTCGCTTTGTGCCATGGGTTTTTACCCTTGAGGGGTTTTTCCACGTAAAAATCGGATTGCCTTCTTGTGTGTGATGATTTGCTTGTTGATTGCCATTGTGGTGTGTTCCTCGCCTGCTTTGATTGCTTCCGCTGCGGGGCTCCTAACCCCAATAAGTGGTATCAAAGCTAAAAGTTGGGAAGGAGGCAGAGAGAATTTGAGGCGAGACATCAATGGCGTCTTCTGGCATGAGATTCATTGTGGAGAAGGATTTCGTGAAAGAAAAATATGGAAAGCGATCGGTATTTATGGAAGAAGTAGAGTTGAAGAAGGTGGATTGGTACGTCGATATCTCAATCAAGTTTGTCGATTGCGATCGGGTTTGATCGGAAGCACTATTCATGGTGGAGCTGCGGGATTGGCAGCGGGATCCTTCCCAACTTTTAGCTTTGATACCACTTGTTGGGGTTAGGAGCCCCGCAGCGGAAGCAATCAAAGCAGGTGAAGAACACACCACAATGGCAATCAACAAGCAAATCATCACACACAAGAAGGCAAACCGATTTTTACATGGAAAAACCTCTCAAGGGTAAAAAACCACGGCACAAAGCAACACCAATCCACTGTGAATTAGAAGTTACAAGAGATTACAGAAGAATACCCTGGATCACAGCCCACAAGAGAAATCCCAAGCTACCCGAAGCTAATTCTCACTTGAGGAGGACAAACCCATCCCTTTCCCTCAACCCAGAGAACTCCAAGCTGCTTCCTTAGCTCTTTCTCTCACCCTAGAACCCTCTCAATCCCTTGGCCCATTGGCGGCCATTGGCAGCAACCCTAATCTCGGATTACATCTCCTTAAATAGGAGAAAATTGGAATTAGAAACTCCTTGCGCAAAACCGCGCAAGACCGCGCAAGAAACCAAGTCCAACAAGAAAACTGCCCCCGGTCGGACCCCCCCACCGGCCGGTCGGCTGACCGGTCGGATGGCCCAAAAAGGCTCCAGAAAATACTGCTATCTTGCTCCATCATGACCGACCGGCCGGTGGTCTTCATGCAAGAAGGTTTGAGGCGTTCAATCCCAACACTAATATCTTTCTTCAACTGCTCTTAAGTGGGTTTGGGTATGCCACTTTGCTATGTCTATGTTTGTTTTGGCGTCGGTAGATCAAATTTGATGGTTATTTTTGGGAGATGTTGAGAATCTTTCAATGAGATTTTGTGGATCTTTAGTATAGTCTGCAGTAGATGTGGCTCGATTGGTTCGTGACTCCTAAGGGCAAATACTTTAGGTGAGTAGCTAAGATTTAGTCAAACATGTCGCTAGCCCGTCAATCCGTTATATTAATCATTTTTGGGTCGCTTTGAGGGTCTTTACTAAATTAGTCCGTTTTGACTTTTAAGGCATTTTGGGCTAGCTAGGGCTGACTTCATCAAGATAATGTCCATTTTGAATTCTCAGAAGTTTCTGATGACCTAAGACAGAATCAGATTAGTGGGCCTTTCGATCGGCCTGTGGACTGCTTCTGAGACTCGCCCAAGTTATATCCAATCCAACTTATAGGGCCACCTGACGGGTGTCGAGACCGTGTGGATACTTTTCATTGAAGCTTGACTAAGTCAAAAGGCAGTTTTATTCTCGTTTCCGGGTAAGGTGAGTTACACGGCCCGTTTGGATACTACCAAATAAGTTACTTTTTTTACTTACAAAAAGTAGATAAGTAACTTATTTCGTATAAGTAAGTTTGGTTTATAATTAGTAATAAGTAACTTTTTTACTTAAAAGTACATAATCAATTCAGCTAATTTTTTTAGCTTTTTAACTTTTTTGGAGAGATAAAAGGAAGGAAAAGCTAATAAGTATTTTGTTTACTAAACACACTTATTTTCTTAATAAGTAGAAACTAAGATAAGCTACTTATGGCATAAGTAACTTATCTTAAGCAACTTACGACCCAAACGGGCCCTAAAAGTTACACTGATTTAATTTCTTAATGGGCTGGTTGTTGGGGATTTAACAGACGGTAGAATTAGAAGATAATGTCCTAATTCAACGAACAATTGCTTGTTGATAAGAATGAAAGAAAGTATCAATCTTTGACCTGTTGACCTATCTATAATGGGTCCACAATTCGAGCAGCTTAGTTTGAATATTTTTATGCCATGAGTATTCTGAATGTTGGAGTGAGGGACCTTCCAAAGATGGATTATACAAAGATAGTAACTTGTAAATTGGTAGACATCTAAGTAAACCTGTCTAAACAAATTTTCGTTAAGCATTAGTTAGGATTGTTTGATCTATAATACTCATTATTAATTAGACAATTATGATTTGAGATAAACCGCATGCAAAATCCCATACTGCAACAACATAGCTCTAATGTAATGCACTACCATGCCCAACCTAAGAGGCTTGGATGAGACGCAGATTCAATACTACCCCACAAGATCAAGCTCCCTCTACTCTTGATGCGGCCGGATTTGATTGGATGACATGCTCCAGTCAAAGATAAAGCCTAGGCAAAACATGTCTTAAAGGATGTTGATTGGTAATACCCTGCCTATCTCCAACTGGGAACAGACGCTACCATGATGTATGTATTTTATCCATAGTGTCTATATATTTCGACAACTCAGTTTAGAGCATACGCCTGAGGCAATTCAATTTTTCAGATTACCTCATTTTTTTTGCTTATATACCGAACTGATACGTATAAAAAATAAAAATAAAAATCGATGTACAAGGTGGATAAAGCCCTATACAATTCATAGTAACCCCTCAAAGCTCTTACCTTTGCCTAACTCAGGACAAGGGGGCAGCACCCAACTCGTTTCCTATTTGAAAGTTGTTCATTACGCACTCCTTCTCGCCATCTCTGACAGTAACCCACTAGCCAATTAAATCTAATAGAACTCGGTCCAAGCCTAATCTGTATGATAGATTTTGATTAGATAACAGGTCGGTATCATAGATGTTCGAATGAATTACTTAACTAGTGTTTTGCTAGGCCATCTTTAACAGTGGCCTGCCACGTGGTAAGCTGGATCCCAATATCCCACCTGGAAATTCCCATGGCGAGAGTCCCTTCCGTGTCGTCCAGTGCTTGATCTGGCCCACCTGAGTTACGGGTCAAGCTGGACTTTGAAACCGAGGATTAACATGGAGGCTTAACGGATTGAATGGATAGCAAACGTCACAAGTGGGACCCACAGAGCTCCATACGTTCGAACGTATTTGATGATTCCCACCTTTAACAATGGAATGCAGTTACAACAACAGTCCATCCGTTTGAGATGCGGGGATCATGGCGGATGGTGTATAGACCGAAAATCACATTGAGATTATTAATCTAAACCGTCCAAATGGTGACTCATAAAATGGAGGGCTATGGAAAATGGTCCAAATCTAACGGGAAAAATTAGATGGTTAAGATCATACGATCTCATTAGATGGTCCACCGACACGATGGATGAGATAGTGAGGGGAGGGAGTTGGCGTGGAATTACCTTGTCTCTGTCGCATGATCATTTAATACTGTACTGCGACTGACGGATGAGATTTGAAGCAGCTTTATGAGAATCGTAAAATCAAAATCCCATCCCTCTTAAAATTACTTTCTGTTCCCCGCCTCTTTCTGACAAACCTTATACCCTGCGCACGCACGCTCGCTTTCTCTATCCCCACACACAATCCTCCTTCCTTGGCTTCTGTCCATTCATCCAACGGCTGAGATTGACAGAACCAGCTTAAATATCACTTACAGCCGCTGTATCATGAGTTATCATACATCCATTCTTTCTTTCTAACGTATCACATGTGTGTACAATATCCTACCCGTTCAAAATGTTTTGGACAAAATTTTAATCATTCCAAACGAAAATCAGGCCGATCCACCCATTGGGTGGACCACACCAATGCATAAGACACAGCATCGGCAGTACATTGATGTTGAAGTTGTGTTCCTTTGGAAGTGTGGATTAGCCTGAATCTCGCCAGAGATGATCATCATGGTGTGGCCCATCTTTTGTACGGGTGGATTTTTTACAGAGGCTATAACTTAGTGGGGAAAAGGGTTGCACCATGACTTACGTTACAGAAGCTGTACCTGATCGTTTCTCGAGAAGAAGGGACCTTTCTTTCCTTCTGGCTTTGCTTGCTGCAGCAAATACTGCAGATTTTCTCTTGGTGTTTTTTTTTTTACAGCGTTATGCCTTGTTATTTCTAGGTCTGGTATTATAGTCCGCGGACTACTTAACTAGACTTTATCTTCCGCACGTCGGGCCATGCATATGAGTGATCGGAGCCGTTCAAGAGGTAGGACCCACAACGGATAGGCTATAAGAAAAGTATGATTTGTAGAAATTATCCTAGATAAAAACAATGTAACCTTCAAGTTCATTTTCTGGATGGCTCTGATTATCAATCCAAGGTGAGTCCTAGTCCGTGAAGTGGATATTACAGTGATCCACGTGGCCCAGCTGGTGGACTACAATTTCACTTTCCTAGTCCGCGGACTACTTAACTTTTACCCTATTATTTCACCCTCCCTGCCATCTGATTCTTCAAATCCCGGTAACACTATATAACTATGCTTTTCTCCACTTCAAATCTGTTGGAAGCTGAGAAAAACCTCTCTCTTGGGCTGTTCTCCTGCTATCTTTTCTGTAGTGCTGGGTTGTAATCTCCTGTTTTTCGTTCGGTTTCTGTTCTCTGTCCTGTTCTTCCATTTGGGTTTTTGATGGGAATTTGAAATCTTCTTATTATTTCTTTTTTGTCTTTTTTGTGTTCTTGCTCTGTTCTTGTATTTGGGTTTTGTTGGGAAGTTCTCAGAATCCTCTGTTTTCTCCTTGGTTTCTGTTGTTTGTCCTGTTTTCCATTTGGGTTTTTATGCAACTTAAAAAATTCAGTCTTCTTCTGTGGTTTTCCTCTCTATGATTTCAGCTCTTCTTTTCCTACCTCTTTTTTCTGCGTTGTGTCATGATGGAAGTTCAAAACTAGATAAAAAATCATCTCATTCTCTCTTTGATTTCATCTATTTCCCCCTGTTTTCTGCATTTATGGAGAAATCTAAAACAAGCGAAACGCATCTGCTCTTTCTTTGACTTGCTCTCCTTTTCCCTCTTTCTGGGTTCGGCTCGAAACTCTAATACCCTCTCTTCTTCTCTGTTTGTTGCACTACAAAACCTTAAAAATCCCTTCTTTCCTTCACTCGGGTTTGATAGAGAACTTCAAATCCTTCCTTCTTCTTTTCTTTTCAAATTCAGTTCTTTTTACTTGTTTGTAGTTGGGTTTCCATGGAAATCTTCAACAACTTCAACGGTGCCGAAGCACAGCTTCCACCTGGTTACCGATTCCATCCCACTGATGAAGAGCTCATAACATACTATCTCATCAAGAAGGTCATCGACAGCAGCTTCACGGGCCGAGCGATCGCCGAAGTAGACCTGAACAAATGCGAGCCGTGGGAGCTTCCAAGTACCCTTTCTTCATTATCATCTCCACCTCATTTTATTGCTAGCTTCACCTTCTATTTTCTAATCCTTGCAGTGGAAATTTGCAGAAAAGGCAAAGATGGGAGAAAAGGAATGGTATTTCTTCAGTCTCCGTGATAGGAAGTATCCGACCGGGCTTCGAACGAACAGAGCAACGGAAGCTGGGTACTGGAAAGCTACTGGGAAAGATAGAGAGATTTACAGCTCAAGGACAGGATCGCTTGTTGGGATGAAGAAGACTCTGGTTTTCTACAAAGGAAGAGCTCCAAAGGGAGAAAAGAGCAATTGGGTCATGCATGAATATCGGCTGGAAGGGAAATTCTCATATCATTATCTTTCAAGATCTTCCAAGGTAAGAGACTCATCTCATCTGTTTTCAAGCCCAACTACTGTTTTGGGGAAAACGATAGTTGCACACTAAAAGATAAATAAACAAAAAATCGTTTGGTCCACCATCACATGGGTAATTTGGTCATTTGGGTGGCTGTTGAAAGCAGTTGTGGATGGATTCGTCATGACCAGATTGCCCCTGGATAGGAGGAAGCATCGAATAAAGGGTGCAGTGGGCCTCTTTAGTGACTGTAATCTCTCTCATTTAAGGAGCAAATCTGACTCATTACTACAATTAAATATCTGGGCTTCTGGTACTCTCTCTCTCCCTCTCTCCCTCTCTCTCACACACGCACATAAAGAGAAGCAAATCCAACTAGTACGAGTTCTCTCACCCTCCGTCTCTCTCTCATAAAAGAAGCAAATCCAGCTACCACGACTTTAACTCTTTCTCCTTCATAAATTCACGCTGCCAAACGGACCCTGGATTCCGAATCCCCCCTAATCCACGCTGCCAAACTCTCTTCACACACATAAAAGAAGCAAAACCAACTCGTACGACTTAAACTCTCTCTGAAAAGAAGCTAATCCATCTCTGAAATACAAAAAGCACACTCTCTCTCTCTCTCTCTCTCTCTCTCTCTCTCTCTCTCTCTCTTCTGAAAAGAATCTAATCCATCTCTGAAATACAAAAATCAGTCTCCCCCCCCCCCCCCCCTTTTCAAAAGAAGTCCTTATTACAACTGAAATATGAGGTCCTTACTCCGGGCTGGCCCATTTGGTAGTGGTTCCTGATTACCATGGCTGCAAATGGGCCAGCCCAGACCTGGGACTTGGCTTGTCAATGTCTGGACCCACCGACCTCATTTGCTAACACACCTACCTCATTCCAACCGGCTTAAATAAGCCCATGGGCAGGGCAGGCCAGTCTGTCATCTCAGCCTTCTATACATGGTCCCAACCCAGGCCCACGACGTCTCACAAACCATTTTCCACTCAAAATGGGTTTGACGCGTGGAGAAGGGTATTTTGGTCAACTCACCGGAACAATTTGTCACCACCTCAACCATTTGGTCCCTCGCCAGTGGTATGGGAGCCGTACATATCCACGTGCGCAAGATCCGGGCTTTCCATGAGCGTGTGCCGGCTTGTGGATGTCTACGGCTCTACAGACGTGTGGAGTTGGACCACATCATCAAACATCTGCAGTGAGGTGGACCCTTCATTTAATGTCTAACTGTACTGAGTCTGCTGACATCATTCCCATCTAACCAGAGGAGGGTGTTTTCGTCATTGGTGAGTAATTAGATGCTCTGGTAGCTTATGATGCTCATACGCAGGCATACCGAAATGGTACAAATGCGATAAACTTACACAAATTAAACTGCCTTGAACAACCCCAAAATCAGAATGATTGAACAACCCTGACCTCTGATTCGTGGACACTTGTTTTCCAAACTAGGATCCTCCTGTATTCTTCACCTCAGCCGTCCAATCAATGACCACCAATACCATAGTTGTATATGTACTCAAATAAATGTATTATTTTATTTTATTTTATTTACCACACATCTGAACTGGGACACATGATCTGGCTATTTCAATTTGAATTACTTGCGCGTGCCACGTGTATAAGTTGTCACTACCTAAGTATTGTCTGTCACCCATTACCCGAGTATCAATATTTTTCCCCTTGGCCATTTCCCGATCTAAAGTTTCATCAAGAAGTCTAGTGAAAGTTGCTTCTGTTTCCATAGGAGCCGATTAGTTGGGACCCCGGATCCACCAAGGTGGGTGGGACCCTGACTTTGTGGACCACTGTTATGCACGTGACTGCATCATTTTAGGGCATGATCTAAAAAATGAAATAGTTCCAAATCCCATATGGACAATGGTGATTGACCATTAAAAACTTCTTGCCGGCCACAAAAGCTTTGGATCAATATAATATTTGTGTGGTCTCTTCATCTAGGACCAAACAAATATCACTATATATGTGTGTGTGTCTGGTCTCTACATCTAGGTTTTTCTGACCTTATCAACAGGTTGGATGGAAAACAAAACGTTCCGGTGGAATCCAAGAAGTTTTTAATGGTGGGGATTCAATTACTACTGTTTCATGTGGTGTGGTCCAACTAAGATTCAGCTTCATTCCTGGTATCATGCCCTAAAATGAGCTTTCAAAATGGTTGGACGGTGTGGATTCAAGTCACATGCATCACTATGAGCCCCACGATCAAGGGTCGCACCCACCTCGGTGGTTCCGGGTCTCACCTAATCCGCTTCCTGTTTCCGAAGATGGGGAGCGAATTAGATGTTACCTTGCTAACACCTTAGTGGGTGTTACCCCTACCGTGTGGGACCCATCTTGATGTATTTTTTATATATCTATCCCGTCTATCTGTTTTCTCATATCATTTTAGGATATGATCCAAAACCTTACGAAAATCCAAATCTCAGGTGGACCATACCACTAGAAACAGTGATTAATAACCATTAAAAATGTTTTGTGGGCCACAAAATTTTTGGATCAATCGGATATTTATATTTTCTCTTCATCAAGACCTTATTCACATTATCAAGAGCTTGGATTGCAAATAAACATTACAAAAACCTTACTATGGGCTCTTTGAAATTTTTAATGGTGGGACACTCAATCACACTGTTTCCAGTGGTATGGTCCACTTGAGATTTGAATCTGCATAATTTTTGGAACATAATCCTAAAATGGACTGAATAAACGGATGGACGGAGTGGATATACAAAATATCATCCATGTGAGCCATACGGTAGGGGTAACACCCACTAAGCTGTTCCCGGGGTAACACCTAATTCGCGCCCCCGAAAATGACTCCACTCATATAGTGGCATTTTGGTCATTTCAAACACTAACGAGCTCACTTCCCTTGCGAGGTGTTACACAGAACTTGTACATGGCATGCGTTATATCTCAAGTTAGGCCGAGTTAATGGCGGAACCCAGTGTCTCACAGTCCAAAATCACATTGGTTGAAACAGTCCTGGCCTCTTATTCATGGATAGTTCAAATAAAGACCATTGGATACGATTAATTTTTAACCGTCAATAAAAATGTCCACCAATTCGTTAGATAACCAAATGAATAATTTCTAAGTGCCTGTGTATCATCCGTCAGAGCCAGAGCATCCAAGTTTTTCCTCCTCTCCTATGGCTAGAGACTAGGAAGGGTTTTAAGATTCACGTGAGTGGAGGGCATTTTGGTCATTTTCTCCCTTGCCTGAAAATAGTTAGTTAATTCAGTTATGTTCATGCCAACTCCATTCCATGCACGTAGGATGAGTGGGTTGTCTCGAGGGTCTTCCAGAAGACCGGCACCGGAAGCGGGAAGAAGGCGGCCCGCCTCTTCGGTGCTGGGACGTACTCCGACGTTGGATCTCCATCGTCGTCGTCCCTTCCCCAGCTGCTCGATTCGTCTCCATATGGGCCGGCGGCAGCAGCCACCGACAGAGACAGCTGCTCCTACGAGAGCGAAAGCGCGAGGGAGCACGTACCCTGCTTCTCCACCACCGTCGCTGCCCCTGCGGGCTTCGGACTCCAGCCGTTCATCCCACCCTCGATCATCGCCGACCCAATCGCCCGCCTTGGGAGGGCTGGAAGTGGGCCGGTGTTCCCGAGCCTGCGGTCGCTGCAGGAGAATCTACAGCTGCCATTATTTTTCTCGTCTGTGGCACCACAGATGCCGCACCAGGCCGTGGTGTCAGAGGAGCGGAATGAGATGGTGGGTGGGTGCAGTTTGGCCGGGAACTGGCCGGAGTCATCGGAGCAGAAGGTGGAGAGGAGCAGGCAGCAGGTGCAGGTGGGGAGCACCGAGCTTGAATGCCTGTGGACTTACTGAAGAAAGGTAGCTCGCTGTGGGTTACCGAATCCTGTGGGATCACTGAAGAAACATAGCTCGCGGATATACCTATCTGCGAAAAACTGATATTTCTAGTCTTCTTAGCTTTGGTGAATATGACAAAAAGAACCCTATGTTTTTAACTATATTCCAGTTTAATGCTTGTATTTTGGTTGACTTTGTACATGTACAAGCATCGTCATTCCCAATATAGTAGGGCCTACATGATATGATAGCTCACTTCTCATATATAACACCATCGCTGACCGTCAGTTGAAGAGTGGATGGTATGGATTGAGCGGTGGTCCATCAGATCCAGTACCGTCCCTGGGCGGGACATTCCACTAACCTTTCACTTCTATAGAAAATCGTAGCCGTGGAAACGGTTAACCATACCATGGAGATCAACGGAGACAATGTACTTACTGAGTGGGGAACGAATGGACCGTCCTGATTTTCGCCCCAGGTTGACCTTTTTGACGAGCCCCATCATTTGCATGTGCCGGGTGTTATTTCCACAAGTGGGGCGTCTATCAACCTTCCAGATTTAGTGGGGCCCAATGGGGGTTTATATATGCCATCCAACCTGGGGAGCGGATTAGGTGAGACCCCGGATCCACTGTGGGTGGGACCCCTAACTGCGGGGCTCACAGTGATGTATGTGTCTTAAATCCACACCGTCCAAACATTTTGAAAGCTCATTTTAGGTTATGATACCAAAATTGAAGCTGACTCAAATCTTAGGTGGACCACACCACAGAAATAGTGATGATTGAATCTCTACCATTAAAAACTTCATGGATTCCTCCAGAATGTTTATTTGCCATCTAACCTGTTGATAATGCCACAAACACTTAGATAAAGAGACCACATAAATATCATCTTGATCCAAAGCTTTTGTGGCCAACAGGAAGTTTTTAATGGTCAATCACCTCTGTTTCCTGTACCATGGCCCATCTGGGATTTCGAACTGCTTTATTTTTTGGATGATGCCCTAAAATGAACTTTTCAATACGGATGGACGGTGGGGATGTAGTCACATACATTACAGTGGCCCCAGAGTTAGGGTCCCACTCACCTCAGTGGATCCGGGTTCTCACCTAGTCCGCTCCCTCCAACCTGTTACTCAAGTGATGTAAGCCTCACAAGGATGGGCACCTCAGTGGGCCATGCCGTATGAATTTGGAGGTTTTGGGGTAGTTTTGCTTTGTTTGGTACGGCGTTAACACACCTGAGGTTTGATCAGCCTGATTTTTTGGGCTCTGAGACGAGCCGGTGTGGGGGGAGGAATGGATGTCATGCACACATCACCGTGGACCCCACACCGATTCATCTACTTATGCATGCATTTAGACTTTCTAAAATCTACTCGGTTTGCCAGATGAAGCGTGATAACGGGCCCGCCCTTCATCTATTAGGACGCGGATTTCCTGTGAAAGCATTGCGCAAGAAGTTCATGCATTGGGAACCTAGATGGGGCCCACAGTAATGTCTTTGATAAATCCATCCCGTCCATCCGTTTTGGGAGCTCATTTTAGGACATGAGACAACAAATAAACCGGATCTTTGGGAGCTTATTTTAGGACATGAGGATTGAACGTCCACAGTTGAAATATTTGCGTGGCCACAGGAGTTTCGAATCAGGATAATATTTGTGTTTTAAGTTCATCCCATTAGACATTAGTAATGACGTTAAATATTTGTGTTTTAAGTTCATCCCATTAGACATTAGTAATGACGTTACGAAAGGTATGGATGTCATATAAACATCACTGTCGACCCCAGAGAAGTTTCAACTGTAGTAATTTCCCTACCCACCTTTTCATTTAGTGAGGCCCACTTGAGTCTTGGATCCGGATCATTTTTTATCTCGTGTCCTAAAATGAGCTCACAAAACGGATGGACGGGGTGGATTTATCAAAGACATCACTGTGGGCCCCACCTAGGTTCCCAGCGCAGGAACTTCCTGCGCAAGGCTTGCGCAGGAAATCCGCGTCCATCTATTATGCCCCGGAAAATATACGATCCAGATTGTTCATCAAGTTAGTCCCAGAATTTATGGTACACATGAAAAATCTCACTTATCAAAGATCCTCACCATCCACAAATGAATGTAATGAGCCCAACTGGCGATCCGCGTGGGCGAGCATTTTTCAGTTGAGGCAGGCAGGCCAAATTCCATTTTTAAGATAATCCGGACTGTGTAATTACAGCCAACCAACGGACAATTGAGTATTTTTAGCCATTGATCAGACAATTAAGATCTTCCATTTGGCACGGTATCATATTGTTGAGATTTATGATAAAACTTATGGCAGTTGAGAACTCAGAGCACTATACGTTATAGTGCTCCTGGCCGTATCGGTTCACTTGGACCATCCAATCAATTCGTTGGACACACTTCATGCACTACTATACAAAAATTGCACTGATTAGATGATCCAATCCATCGTTTATTTGGACTTATTTCATTTACCTATCCTCTTTTCTGAGCCATGGGATGGGATGGTTATGGTTGTCTAACAACCCTAACAAATCGATGGACAAAATTGTTTATTTGATCTTATTTTGTGTAAATGATCTTAGTTGTCCATGTTTGCATGATCTTAGTTGTCCATGTTTGCATGTTAGCCTTGGAATGTACATTGGACCTGATGGACAGTCTATATCAATTCATTGTACTAAGGGTCTAGTGTAACTAGGAGCACTATAGCCTATAACCCAGGGTGCTCCGTAGCCTCATTTGGCACTATGGATTTGAAATACCCTGGATTTAGAATCCTCCGGTTGTGTTTGGCACCCTAGATCCAGAACCCCTATAATCCAAAAGTAATGCATGGTATATTTACAGTAGTTTGAATTTAATTACCAAATCATCTTTAATATACCTAATTAATGTACTTATGTAGTGTTTGATACAGTGATTGTAATATGCCCCATTGAAATACATACTTTGGCTGAAAATGATGAAATTTCTGGTCTGGTATGGGGCCACAAGTACCGGATCACATCCAAGTGACCAACCAACAATTTTAACCGTTAATTTACATGAACAATGTTTGGACTGGGCAGATCATCCTAATAAAGTAATTTTAGTGATGCAGTTGATGATCTAATTGTTTTGGGACATCGTTAGTGGGCCACATGCCCAATAGATTAGTAGCCTAGTGATGCACGAGTTACACATGCGACTCATGAGAAGATTTTAGATGTAATCCTAGCTTCCACTTTGGATTTCTAACCCTCTTTGAGGATATTTGAAATCCCCTGGATTTGAAACCCCCAGTTGCTTTATTGTGCCAAGCAGAAACAAGCCCCCCCCCCCCTGTTAGTTGTGCAACACACCCACATGGTCAGTCACACGATGCACCCACCCACCAGTGGGGTTAGTGTCTCCTTAACACTCACCTGAGACCTGCTGTTGAAATGCCTAAACGTCTTCCAGCTGTGCTAGCAGGCGAGACACCCTCACATCTCCTAAAAAAATCCCCCCAAATCCAAGGGTCCCAAACGTCCCCTAAGAGCAATGGAACATTTCTAATGGCAATGATTGGGTGCAATTTTAGTGATACAGGGAATCAGTTAAGATTGCTGACAAAGAAGTTTACAAAATGATCACTTCTGATATCATCAGCTGATAATTCAAAAGAGCGGAGGGATTGAGAAGTGCGTTGCCCATAGAATTCAAGCTCAGTGTAAGAAATGAGTTTGTCTTTCTGGAGTTCTGCGATATCATTGTGCATCACTCAAATAGAAAGGGAACTTTTATAGAATGGCTACAAGATCAGCCATGCTTTATGGGACAAAATATCATAGCTAGTTAAGGAACAAATGCTCATGGGATGAGCATAGCTGAAATAAGAATGTTAAGATGGATGAGTGGAAAGACGAGACAAGGGAGGATAGGATTAGAAATGAATGCATTCAAGCGTACTTGAGAGTAACATCAAGTAATAAGACAAGGGAAAGTAGACTTGGTTTGATCATGCATGGGAGACCAATCTTGCATATAGCATTTGGACATGCAGACAATCCATATTCTCAATAAAAATAGATAGAGATGAAACAAGGAATGAGTTTGGAACAATTTGTAGGCTTGAAATGCCCGGAAAGAATATGGGTGGAGAGTCAGAGGAAAAGACTCGATGAGCCATGGTCTAATTAAAGCAATGGCCCTTTATATAGTGGAATGGCAGAACAAGATTCATATGACTGACCCCAATTAATTGAGATAATGCTTAGATGATTATGATGACCCATCCAATTGGGCCATTGATTCCAGTGGTATGCATTGACTACAGGTAAGTCAAATGTGCTCTAGGTGCATCCAGCATATGAATTTTCCATGTCTACCAGCATATGAAACAAGTAGTCACATGATAATAACATTTCTCTATCTATACTTCATGAGAATCTCGCCTTTAAAAGACTGTGCGTGCGTGCATGTTCTTCTTTTTTTTGTTCAAGGTAAGAAATAAAAGGAGAAACCACCAAGCATCAGCATTTGTTCTTGGTTAGAGGTGATTATTTCTCCCCATTGCATTTGTCACCTTTCTCTGTTAGGTGAATATTTCTCCACCAGAAATGATCTAGTGGGCTGCGTATGAAAAACTTCCCATTCACCTATTTGCACTTGGCCTCAATTGTCATCCAAACAACCCATTGGAACCATCCGTTGGGTCCAGTCCACTCTTTTGTCACCACTGTCCAAAAATCATAACAATTAGATGGGACTGAGCTTTCCTGACTGGACCTATCTTCTACTAATGATCTTGTCCATCCATTCTTACATGCAATTAATTGTACATTTTGGAGATATTTGGTAGCCAACTTAATTATAAGTACACATTTTGATTAGATGAAATTCTTTTAATTTCTAGCCTCACAACTTCTATAGTAAATTATCTCTCCATATTGTTATTTCTTAGTGTTTTTTTTTCCCCTTTGGTATGTTTCATCTCTATCTATTTTTATTGAGAAAGTATCTAGTGGGGTAAGTGCATGGGAACCTTCCTTACATATAGTATTTGGACATGTGGACAATCCATATTATCAATCTTGGACATTTCATTTAGATTGACCCAATTTCATAGAGTGCCCTGAAGAATTCATACTGTTTAGATGATCCAAACCATCCAGCCATGGACATGCAAGAATGTATTGACAAGATCCTTTCTAGAAGATAGATCCAGAGTCATGAATTGATGTGATTTTTTGCATAGTAGCAGAGAAGGGATTAGACATTATGGACGGTCTAGATATATGATGTGGATGCCAACGAGTCCAAAGGCAACTGTGCGCATGGGAAGGTTTCCATCCACTTAACCGTAGACACTTACCTTTCTTATTATATTTCTACTGAAGTTTTACTTAAAACTTTTCACAGTTTTCCAAGTTGCAAATCAAAGAAGAAAGTGATTTTGTGATTAGTAGAAAAAAATGGATTATGCTAAGTTTTAGTCTAAATGAATAAGCTATGACCCACCTGATGGGCCACCCAAATCTGACACACATATTCTACATCGCCATGCATGCCTTGCAGGCTAACGGCACTAAGTGGCTTACCAAGCCTCCACTTTTAGGAATGACTAGTTTTATAGTTGAATCTACCTGAGCTTTTTACTATATACTATTAAACAGAAAATAAGGAGGAGAAAGAACTTAAAAACTATCAATCCGCTTAAAGTTGAATCCGCCCTCCTTGAAGTTGAATCTGCTTGAACTTCTGATGTCCCATTAAGGCCTAAGCCTTCTACCAGATTTGTAACTTACATACCACTTGAAAGTTTTATAAACTTCCAAGACTGAAAACCAAAGGTGGAAATTACACCTTTAACTCCCTCCCTTCTAAGTTTATGTAATGTGTTATTAAAACAAATTAAAAAAAAAAAAAAAAAAAAAAAAGGAGGCAAAATTTGAATTTGGCAAGCGAATCTAAACACACATTTCCTGTGATTAGCAATAGTGTGTCATGGCTTAGTCATGGAAAATAGATCCAAAAGGTGAGTTCATTTGGGGCTAATTGGGCTCTAAAATTACAATCACCATAATTTAAATGTGTACCAAAAAACACACCAAATTATGGTGATTTGTTGCTCAATACCTAAATTCAGCTAGGGTGGGTGTTCTAATACTCGCTAGCCTCACAGTTGCAAAGAGTGGAGGATAAGACATAAAAAAATCCTAACAGTTTAAATATATCCAAAATTGGCACTTCTCATTTAAAAGACAATAGAAATTTACTACAAAAGCGACTATGGTTCTCCAAATCTTGCCTAAGGATTGTTGGACCAAAGTGATTTTTTGAGAGGGATGGGCAACTAAAGGTGTGGAACCCACATGATGGAAGGTCTAAATCAATGGCATCATTTGTAGTATGGTCAATGTGGACCATCCATTTCTCTTGTTATTGACTAGAAGGCTAGGATCACACATCCAAAGTAATTCTTTTGGGAGTAGTGGCAATCAAAGGTGGGGCAACCATGATGAATGTCTAGATCAATTATTAGACCATGTTTAGCATGATTAATGTGCAGTCATTTAACTAGGCATTGGTTAGAGGTTAGGTCATCCAACCAAAGTTACTTCAAAGGGATGGGCAATCAAGGGTGGGAGTGGGACCTACATGATAGAGTTCACAGATCAATGATCGCAACATCAACAACATGATTAATATGGACCGTCAATTTTCCTAAACATTATTTGGAAGACTAGGATAATTCAACCAAAGTGATTTTCTAAGAGGGATGGGCAATCAAGGGTGGGACCCACATGACAGATGGTCTCGATCAGTGATCAGACCATTTGTAGTATGATCACTATGGACATTCATTTCCCTAGGCGTTGAACAGAAGTAATTTTTTGAGAGGGATGGGATAATCAAGGGTAGGACCCACATGGTGGAAAGTTTTGGTCAATGGTCAGACCATTTGCGATATTGATCAATATAGAATGTACATTTCCCTAACCACTGAATAGAGGTTAAAACCATCCCAAAAAAAAGTGATTTTTTTTTAGCAATGGACAATCAAGGGTCATCCATGATTGAATTGTTTGTAGCATGACCAATGTCATGTGGCGTCCATTTCACTAACCATTAAAAGTGATCCTTTACATAATGGGTGGTCAAGGGTAAGAACCGCATGGACTTAGTATGATCAAATGATCCAACCATAGTATGATCCATATGGAGCCATTCATTTCCCTCGCCATTGTGGATTGTACGTGCAAATTTTGTTCACATAGGCAGCATCCAATCCAGTCATTAATTTGGTTGCATGATATACAATTTAGATTGAGAGTTTAGTTGATTAGGTTATAGGGAGAGTTATATTTGTTAATTTCATCTGAATGCTTCTTAACACGTGATTCGCAATTTATAAGCAACCAAACATGGGCCTTAAAAGTTTCTGAGAATGAAAAAATGCGCTAATAGATGAGGTTATCCAAACAAATAAATAAAAATTGCTAGCCATTAAAATAACAAGGCATTTGAAGTACCTAGTAATTGAAATATCCAGGGCATCCAAATGCCCCAAACCAAACAAACCGTATGAGTCTAAAGTAGTCATGTGCTTATTAAACTATATTTAATAGGAATTGGTTATTAGATACCAGATTTTTATGGCTGATTTTAGAACTTATAACGGTTATATAAAATTGTGAAGAATCTACCTAAAATTTCAAATTTATCATTTAAAGGGTGTAATAATATAGATTCAATTGTTACTAAAAACTTCAACGTTTCATATACAATTACAACATGTGAATTTTGTGTCATGTTTCATACAAAATTGTGTTCTTAATGTTCAATAAATGTTAGAAAGGGTGATCATCCGACATGTTGGTTTCTATCAGTGTTTGCAGTATCGATAATATCGGCCGATATTATCAATATCGAGAACCAATGACACAAACTGGCCCAGTAATAACAGGCCAATGGCCTAATTTTTGTGTATCGCACGATATATCGTGCGACATCGATAATATCGGCAGATATACTGATATTGCACGATATATCGTCAATTTATCGCGTTTTATTCCTTTGCGAATTCCAAATATCGTCAATACCTGGACGATATCATCCAAGTATCGTTACGCTGCACAAGAGTACTCCATTTTGTAGAGAAAAAAAAAAAAAAAAAAAGATTTTTTGTTCGACCTGCGTATCGACTCTACAAAGGGGTCATATTTTGTTAAGTCTAGTTAGTCATTTTCTAAGTTTTGTTGAGTCCCCATATATATCTAAAGTATATAGGGTAGTTTGCATTGCATTGAACTAGGATGGTCAAATCTGCATTTGGAGGATACTCAGGCCACCACTGCCCTGCGTCTAAAGAAGAGGATTGCGCGTTTGGACCTTTTTTGGGTCTAGGCAGCAATCAGTTGCATCATCCATAGGTATAGTTCTCAGCTTTCTTGCTTGTTTTACTTTGTCAATGAATTGGTTGTGTTTTCATTAATGTCTTCTTACATTTATATATTTTATGGAATCAATTTAAACAATAGTTGCATCAATTCAGTCAGACAACGCATAACTTAGGATCCTTTTACAAAGGAACTCCATTATGTGGACTTTTTTTTTTTTTTTACATATTATGATTTAAATGTGTATTAAGGTTCATTTTAACAATCCCTGAAGTTCCATTAAAAAATTCAATCAATTTTCCAATGTTTTCCTATATTTCCCAAAAAGTGCGATACATTACCCGATACAACCGATATTTTCCCTAGCGATACGCAATATGTATCTGTATCCCAAGGGTGCGAAACGTAACGCGACACCGATACTGCGAACACTGGTTTCTATAAACATGCTGCTTCAATTGCTATCAGTTTTCATGCATGCAATCTATTTAGAGATTCTGTACTAAAAAAGAAGATAATGTCCCAAGGATAAGAGGAGAATCTTTATTAAGGAATTTCACAAATAAGGTCTGGTTTTTTTAGAGTTTGGTTTAACAAAATGTTAAATATCGAATAGACGAGTTGGAATCTTAAATATGACAAACATGTGATATCCTGACCTATTTAAACCATACATCATATAATTCCTTTGGTTAATTATTATAATATCTCAACCCTCGTGCTCTAAATTAAAGCTAATAGCCAAATCAAGGTGGCATTTATTATTAATTGACTTCTGACTTTCTAATAGTTAGTTTAAATGGAGTAAATAAACATTTTGTATTTAAGTTCTTTGCTACTTGTGTAAGTATCATAGATTTTAGTTAGAATCATTTGAAGTTCACTACGAAAGTAATACTAATACTAACTCTATTTTGGATTCACGGTCAAATTGTAATGTTCAATAGTTGGTTGGAACGAATTTGAATTGCCCATGCCTATTGCTATCATAAAAATCTGAATTGCCCATGCTCATTAAAATGGCTGGGCTAATTCAAAATGTCAATTTCACATCTTGGGCCCAGCCCAGTGAAAGCCTCTGGTTAGATTTCTTAACTACCCAACTACCAGACTATTCTGTTCATTTGTAGGAGCAGGGTCAAATGATCAAGATCAGTAAGATGTAGAGAATAGAACGTTCGTATGCATTGAAAACTCAATAGTTAAGGCTTCATACCTCAATAATTTCTGTTCAGACGGTGTTACCAATACAAAATTAGCCAAGAGTATTTCAAAAACTATAGCTAATAATAGTTAGGAGAAATTCTAAATAAATTTTAAAAATGAGATACTAAAGATGTCATTTATAAGTAACGCATCTAGGCAATTTCAAGGGCCAACAAGAACATGCTTTTGGCCAAGAATAAGGCCAGTCCACTCACCAGCAGCATAGATGAGAATTGAAAATGGCAAAGATTTGCAACATCACTACCTAAAAATTCGTTCCTTAGATGAGAATTCTTTAACACTTTGGCGCCACAACTCTTGGCATAGTCCCATTTTTCCTGCCAAAATGCCACTTGTGTAGGACACCTGTACGATGAAAACAGTAGGCCCACATGAAGATAACCAATAAAAAATCACGCTAATTCATTCATTAGGTGGGCCACACCTGTATGTCGCGTTAGACCATCAGTTTTCCATTGATTGGATGAGGACCAGTCTCACTTCTGTGCCAGATGATCTTCATGACAGGCCCACCCATTGTCAATGGGAGGGAACCGCCCAACGAAAGTAGCCGACCATGCACCACAAGCACCATATTGGCATGCCTAGTTTGCTGGTGTTTGGCCTATGTCAAAAGATGGCATGCATCTCTGCTAGAATGAGACAGATTCTGGGTAGCCGGGGCACATGGATCAGTTATCCGGACCTTTTAAGCGTCACACTCCCAAGATGACTAGGGGTGCTCAGAAAATTCAGGAAGATCCTGGCCCTTGAGTTAACGACCAACAAATCTGCAGTTGAGGAAAATCAAAGAACAATCCATTCAACAAAAAGAAAAAGACCAAAGATTGTTAGTTCAAGATCTTCCAGCCTGGGAGATTATTTTTCTTGAGCCCCACCAACAAAATGCCTATCAGATAAACAGCCTGGATGACGGAAGGTGGGCCTCACACGAATTAGATCAATTGGCCTCAGTGCAATACAGCTTTATCCAGTAATTCTTCCAGTAGGGGTGCAACAGGTGGACCTGGAAAGATTTATAGATCTGGTTCTTGAATTGCTTAGTAGAGAACCAATTGCTGAGTTGCATTGGATGCGGACATTCCATAATTCCTAATTCATTGATCTGGGCCATCCATAGAGTCCAGAACACTCTTCCTGAAAACAATGGTCCTGTTGTCCAAAACACCCGCTGATGGTTAGGATATCCAGATGAAACAGATTCTTGAGAATATAAGCAATCTCCGTTGGGATGATCATCTATTTTAGTGATCAGTCCTTTTTTAGAACTTATCCGAACTGCACATTCACAGACCATCGATTGAATGGTCACGGTCGTTGGATAGATGTGTTTTTTATTCATGAATGTGTGGGTTGGGTATTGGCCCCTTCCCCTCTGGATCTAGAATCTGCAGATCTGACACGTGATAAAGGCTCTTTTCTATTATACAATGCCATCTTGTTTTCAGTTGAGAAAAACTTTGATACTCTGCTGGCAGGTGAGAGATAACACAGGCACTCACAAATTACTTGGAATTTGCAAAATGGAAAACGAGCAATTCAAATTAAGCTGTCCAATTTTAGATTTACCATGAACTAAAAATTGCAATTATTTAATTATCTGACTGGCAGATTGGTCAACATTGAACGGTTAAAAATGAAAAATATCTAATGGTCCTACTTCAATAGTAAAGTATCCCCAGATCAGAGTTTAAGACTGCTCGCCAATCTGATTTTGGGTCGTGGCTTTGCAACAGTGGGTTCCCCAGTTTGGTGGGTAATATATGCCAAACGTACAATTTCTGATTTGCCTGTGAATCAAGCAACATAGGCTGCCAGAGTATCAAATAACTCCCCTTTTGAGTTTTGTACAAGTAGGGCCCACTGTAGATGGTCCATTGGCCAAAAATCACTGGATAGAAATTTTTCTAACCAGCAGGTGGCCAACAAATAGACGGCTAGAAAAGGTCCCTATTCATCCAAAGAAAAGAAAAAATATTACCAGCAGCTAGGATCTTCCAATCAGGGGGGGATTTGGATGCAAGCACCTTTATGACAACTACAGCAGTTTGGATAACTAAACGATGGGCCCCACTTGCACAAACTGAAAACCGAATGTACAGTACAATCTATTGGCCAAAGACTTCATCAAGGACGATGATTGAACAAAAACATTACAGAGAAGAATATTTGCGGGAAAAGAAATAAATAAATAAAGTGATTACTCGGTGCTTTCAATATGCTATACTCGCCTTAGAATATATCTATGAATGAACACAACCGCAGAAAAGCAAAGCTCTACTGAAAAAAAATTACAGTGCATGAATAGAGAGGTTAAAAATAATAATAAACTACAACAGTAAACAGTAAATAGACGAGAAGAGAAACAAAGTGACCTTTCGCTTCCCATGGAATGTGACAAAGAGAAGGGAGAGTCGGCTGCTATACAGAAACCCCCTGAAGAAAATGCAAATGGCCCACTATCATACTCATATTTATAACTACAACTTTGAGCCTGCAAAACGTAGCGCAATGCTGTCAGCGTTAACTAGTGCTGATACTGGCACTGCAATTAACAATAAAGATATACGCGTACGCATTGACAGACATGCATATAATTCTGCGGTCCAAGAGATGCATGAATCTGTTAATTTCAATCACAAGCATTCAACATCAAAGAAAAGAAAGATGAAAGGCGTGCCCATAGCAGAGAGGCCTCCAACATCAGAAAGTAGACAGCAAATTCTAGCAGGCAATCGCACAAACCAGAGATGGTAAAAAATGCACCAAACCCATCACACTTTTCCATAGTTTGGATTCTCTTGCACAAGAAACTATGTGACCGTCCTCTCACAAATATGAGATTTCCACTGGCTATTGAAACAAGATCCCTAAAAAACAGAATCCATGGGAATCCATCATTGAGTTTCTTTTCTTTTACCCCGATCCAAAAAGACCCTTATTTCTGACCCTATCTATATTTATTCATTCAACTGAAGTAGTTGAAGTAAATCCAGAAAAATTAAAAAGAAGAAGAAGAAGAAGAAAAACTGAAATCATGGGCAAAGGGTCTCCAACTTTACCACTGCGGCATCATCTGCCATAAATGGACCGGCAAACAAGGCATCATATTGCTGCATCTGTAGAATGTACCCTACACAACAACAGACTCCAGTTTTCCCCTTGCAAACTCATAGAAGTATATAGCTTCATGCATCCTACAACAGAGAGTGCATCCCACCATGGGTTGGTACCCCCACATCCTACCAATGAGAGTGCATCCCACAAGGGTGGGTATGCCAACATCCTACCAAGGAGAGTGCACACCACCAGGAAGGATATGTCCACCTATCGGAGCTCTACCCATGCATATATTAGCTATGGACATAATAAACAGAAATAAGTATCGAGCAACACAAACTTATGGAACAAAACAACACCTTTCTGTGATGGTCCTCTATTAAGGATTCTAGTATTCATCCAACAGTCCACACTACACATCCACTCCCTGACGGAGAAAGTAGACTTAGATGGTTTGGCCATGAACAATGGAGGCCAAGAACTGCACCAGTTGGGAGGGAGTGAGTAGGTTCAAGTTGAAGGCTCACAAGGCCCAAGGACATGGGTGGAGATAGTTAAAAAAGGCTTGATGACCTGTGGTTTAACTGAGGATACAGTCTTCTAAAGAGTGGAATGGCAAAGTAGGATTCATGTTGCCAACCCCAATTAGTTGGGGTAAGGCTTAGATGATGATGAGTAAGACATGAGATTACTTAAAGGAAAAGGAAATAAGGAGCTCTAACCTATAAATCCAGTTCTCTTATCTCCAACGCTCTCCAGAAGCACAATAATTTAAGAGCGTTCAAATTTGAGTTCAATAATGGAAGAAAACAAATCTTGGCCTCATTAGAGTTCAATATGCAAGAGGACTCGGTAAGCTTTATAAAACCAACCAGTGGAGGCATCTTTCAGGCATTCCTAATCTACATCTTCCTACCACCTTCGATTATTTCTAACTAGCACAGTTTTAAAAAAAAAAAAAAAAAAAAAAATCTTTATAAAACCAACCAGTGGAGGCATCTTTCAGGCATTCCTAATCTGTGTCTTCCTACCACCTTTGATTATTTAAAGATTTGCCTCTTATTCTAAACAGATGCTGTTACTGCACTCTTTCCTAATTGATCACAAGATTGCAAAAAAAAAAAAAAAAGGAAGCTTCCAGAGTATTCGATCCCTAAGTGTATGGGTGGAAATACTGCAAATCCACCTCCTCTTCCCGTCTCTCCACTGCTTTCCCTTCCGCCACCTTCAATTGTTTCCAATCAACTTCTTTGAAGATTCACTACGATTAACAACACAACCTTTCATGGAAGCAGGGCCAAGAAGATGTTCTTCCTAATTCTCCACTACACCGAAAGACGAGGCCACTATGCATGTGGGAGTATTTTATTTAGTGCTTTGAAATAATTGTAGATGTATAGTGCATTGACTGGGCTGTTCTGGAGTAAACTTACAATGTTTCCTAAAGCTATTGATTGGCACATTTTAGAAACTCAAAGGAAAGCTCTTTCATAAGACAACGAAAGTTATATACACCAAAAGCAGTACTGAGGAACAAGATGGTGCAACCTCTTCGCATCTCAATAATGGAACTTGTGAACGTCAACGGCACCTTGCCACATAAAATTCCATTGCAAGTCTCCAGTCTATCCATAACAGATTTTGGACATTTAAATAGAGATGTGAAGTAAAGTCACAGATTCAACATGGTCATTTTGATCAGTGTAAGTATGTCACCCAATGAAAGATGCCTACTCTTCCACCTCGAAAGCTTCATCTCAACTCTTTTGACCATCTTGTCCCCAAAGTTTGTTGATATGTAGGGGCAAGCCAAGGCACGACAAAGGGAAGGAACCCTGGCCAAATCCAAAAGCCTCAGACAAACTCACCACCTCAACCCTGTCCACGCGAGTCCCCAAAATCTAGTTCTTCCATATATTAACCCTCAAGCCCAAAACCAATTCAAAACACCTCACTATTTTCCTTATATTTTCCACAATTTCTAAATCTGCATCACAAAACAGAATACTATCGTCTGCAAACTATAGATAAGAAATCAGGATCCCCACTTCCTCCACACTAAACTCGTGAATAAGAACGACAGATTGACCCATATCCAGCATATTACTAAGCACTTCTGTGATCATCATGAGTTAAAAAGGAGAAAGCAGATCACCCATTGACCAACATAGAAAACTTAGCTCACCACATAGATTTGCGAACCCACTTCCTCCATTTCTGCCCCCATCCCAATTGCCCTAGCATGTAGTAAAGAAAGTCCCAATCAACATAACCATAAGCGTTCTCCATATCTAAGTTGCAAACAATGCCCTTTTTACCATCCCTTTGTCTCGAGTTGATACACTCATGAGCTATGAGAGCACTGTCCAAAATGTCTACCCGCCACAAATGCACCTTGAGCCTTTGAAATAATGTTTGCAAGAACCACCCGAAACCTGAAAACAAGGATTTTGGCTAAGATATGTGTGGGCCCCTTGTAAGACTAATTGGCTGAAAATCTTTCAAGCTTTCCACACCTTCGATCTTTGGAATAAATGGCTATAAATAAGGCTCCTAGGTCTGTCGACAATCGGCCTCTCTCAAAAAGTTCAGATATAAAAAACAGTTAGTCACCCTCCACCACTTCCCAAAACACCTAGAAGAAAGCCAATGGATAGCCATTTAGACTGCGGCCTTATCCCTGCCCAAGGACTCCGCTGCTTTGACTTCCTCCTCATAAAATAGCTTCTCAAGAGATTCAACATCCAAGTCCAAAATTTGATTAAAGAATAAATTATCTAACCAAGGCCTCTTCCACCCTTTTCTATTAACAGATTCTTGTAGTAATAAACAACAACTTCACAAACTCAAGCCTTATCATCTACCTTTCTTCCATCCACCAGCACACTGTGATTCCTATTAGTCCTTGTCCTGGCATTGGCAATGCTATGAAAGAACTTGGTATTCTGGTCACCTTCTTTTAATTGTGTAGCTCGAGATTGTTGCTTCCATAGTACAAGTTTTTCTTAAAACTATTATTGTTGAAAGTTCTCATGTTGACATTAAGAGATGTCCAACACTTGTGTCTTTTGCCGGCTACCTTCATTACCACATTGAGCCACGTTGGCCAAGGATTAGCAAATACATCAGCAAACGTTTTAGGTACAAAAATAAAATGGGTACTACAAATCTCTATTCTTGAAGCACTTGTGCTAGATCAGGGGCATTCATGATGTGGACAATGTAGTATATGTACACTGGATCATAAATCAGCATCTGGATTCATCAGGCAAGCTGCATAGACACATTGAAAGCAAAGCACTGATCAATTCCCTTAGCTGTCATCTTCTCGTTCCAGAATAAGAAACTCCAACAGGCAATGATGCACCATCCAATCATCAGCCTGGGTAAAGGAGTTGATATCATGTAGGCATCGGGTCATTGAACTTATGCCAAGCAATCATGTCAGCGTCTGTTACAAATTTAAACAAAAGGTAGGGATGACAAGGGGCCAGATCAGGAATGTTATCAGCCTGACCTGATTACTAGTTGGGCCTCAAAGTCAGCTCCAGGCCCAGCCTGTTTAGTAATCAGATCATTGATTGCAGGAGCAAGCCCGCCCATTAACACCACCAAAGGGCTTGTTCTTGGGCCTCTTTAAAATAATAATAATAAATAAATAACCATAACCAAGCCCCGGGCACAACCCGTCTACTTTTTTTCCTTTCTTTTCTTCTTCTTCTTTTTTTTTTTTTCCTTCTTTGAAGGTAGGTGACCTGTTTACTGATTGAGCTTCAAGATCTGGCCCATAATATCTCAAAAAAATGTCCATATGACCATGGGCTGTATGAGGACCATGGTGTGCTGTAAAGGCCGCTACATAAAGGTAACGGTGGCAGCTGTTACGGGGAAGTAAAGGTCATAACAGCCATTACGGAAAAAATAGCCCATAAAGGCCATTACAGCCCCCATAATGGCCCATTACTCCCCCTATAAAGGCCGTAACGGCCCTCTAATGGTCCATTAGAGGATCAATACAGGGTTTTTGGCTTTTTTCACTTGAGAGAGAGAGAGAGAGAGAGAGAGAGAGAGAGAGACCGTAACAGCTGTTACGGCTCCCATAACAGCCATTACACCCTGTATCGTAAAGGTAAGGGTGGTGGCCGTTATGGTTACCGTTAGGTAATACCTTGATCAGGGCAGGACGTGAATCCCAACAGGCCATGCCAGGAGAGCCTGTTGCCACCCCTAGAAAAAAGGATTCATAAAGCAGAAGAGCACAAATAACCGGAAAAAGATGGAGATGGTGATGGTGATGATGGATGTTAATAATCGCTGTATATTTTCCTCAGAAAAATTAGTTATCAGGTACCAAGGGTACATTTGGAAGTACCATAGGAAGTGGGTATTTTTAAAATGTTGTTCTGCAAATTAACACTCAGTTCAATTTAACTATTCAAGTAGTACTTGAAATTAAACCAAAACATCACTTTAGGCCAGAAAAGCAAACCAAAATTAAAAGTTGCTCAATAATTGAATTGCACAAACGTTGGGTGAAAAATTACGAGTTGCTCAAGGCTGTGAGAGATAATAAAATTAAGAAAATGCCTTCTCGTTCTTTAAGATCACTTCAAGAAGACATTTGTTTTCTCAAATTCAGATCATCCAACAGCTTCTTTGTCGAAAGAGATTACCCAACAAGCACATCAAAGTCAGAGAATCTGTTCAAAAGAACTGGCTGCTCCATAGCCCACATACAATACATTCCCCATTCCCATTAAAGAACAGAAAACAATCAATGGCACACAAAGGCTCTGTTGTCAGTTTAAAATGAATTTTTCATATACATGCTGTTCTCCAATTTTAAGCCACCCAACTTATTCTAAGTTGAAAGATGAGTCTTGGCCACACATACTAAAAAGCCCTTTTTTGTCAGTATAAAAAGGAAGAGCATATAAAATACTGTAAGCATACATCATTGGTCAAGCATACTAAAAGCAATTACCAAAAAGCATATAAAAAGCATTAACTATATAAGCATGTTCAGCCATTTCCAAAAGTTTGAAAGGTTCCATCAACTGCAGAAACCAGTTTGCACAATCTAGAAACTCCAGCATATGCCCATAATACTGACAAGAACACAAACTAACACAAAAAAGAGAAGGCAATCTAAGATAATGCACTTAGCAGATGCAAAGAAAGACACAGTTCTATTATACAGATACATCAATGCATTTGAATAATGAAAGATGTATTAGAAATATATAGAGTGAAGAATAAGGAACTCCAAAATTCAAGACTTCAGAAGACAGAGAATTGAGAATTACCTCAACTCATAAGTCAATATTAGATCGTTTGCCTGTTAGAATACGAGATATCTGGAGGCCCCGACTGAACGCTTCATTGAAGAGGATCCTCGTCTGCATCGACTGGAACCCCGGCAACCACGATAGCAGTGCCACTGGAGCCATTACAATCACTCCAAACAGTATATCATACAGCCGAGCCACAGAAACCACAATATCCCACACCATAGTGGACTGCAAAACAGGCCGGAAAACCTGGGCAATAGATAGCATACCCCAACCAGTTGGAATGAACGCCAACAGACTTGTGAGAATATCAATAAACTTAAAGCTCGTGAATCTCAACAAGATGATGATCACAAGTATCGAAAGACAGATAATGAAGAACTGAACTGTCCGGTAGTAGATATGTTCCTTTGCAGCATACTTATCCCGAGCATGCACAATTATCATAAAAAGAGCAAGGGCCACAACTACATAGATCCAAGATAGAAGGTAGACAGCAATACTGGTGCTTCCATTGGAAATGCCAAGTTGATACACAATCCCATACTGGAAAAAGAAGAAGCGGAGATCAAGAATTATCTCCAATAGCTTTCCCCAAAGACCGGTCATTCTAAAATGATCTTGTTCCTCGTACCACCAGGTCTCCCAACTCTGATCAGCTTTTGCGAATACCCCACCACGATACCATATCCAGTTCATAAATTCGTCAAAATCATATACAGTTTTCAACCAGTCAAAACCAGAAGGGTTGAATATGAAGGGTGCCATGATCCATGATGCTACAAGAAACCAACTGGAGATCGTCATGATTATGTAAACAAGAGTTGATTTAGCAACAGGACTGTATGATGCATAAACTGTCAAAATCACACCAAGCTCAATGGCCTTGATGAAATGGCTATGAGCATAGAGCCTATAGTTCTCAGCGAAGCTCTTATGCTGCACAACAAAACCACGCCCAGTAGCTCGATACTTTGCACCACCATGAAGAATCGTCCGCCCAAAGAAATGTGTACGAGTTCCCATAGAGAATGTGTAGAAAACAGATGCGAGCTGGAGCTGCATTGTCAAGAAATCCCAGATTGCAGGAAGAAACCCATGCTCAAGAGAGTTTTCCACAATCATTGGGAGGGCAGTGAACAGGCCGAGCTGGATGATAAACTGCTGATTGAGGATCGCACCAAGCGCTGCGTTGTTGGAAGAGTCTGCAACATTCACAATGCTACCTTCAACTCCACTGAGAGCCAAATAAAGGCGCCCCCAGACAAATGCATAAACAGTCAAGACAACCATCATGGTGTTGAAAAAGAACCCCACGGTTGTGTAGAAAAATGAAAGCATCCGGAAGAAGTCCAACCTATGACCCAACCGATACACATCCCTACTAAGTACCTGCTCGCCATTGCCACTAGCAACCTTTGCCTCAAACATGGATATCTGATTGAGCCCGACGTCACGTCCCTTGCCAACTTGGATATATTCGTGGTGCGTCACATTGCCACCACGCAATGTGCAATTGAATCCAGCAAATATATCCTCGCTGATGTTGATCACCCTCGAAGCCTTGCTGAGACCACCACGGCTCAAAAACCACAACCGATCGAACACATCTGGGTGACCATAATGCATCCGTACCTTTAGAGGGTTTGCCAAAACCCGCTGCCCAAGGGTGACAAAGCTCGTCTCCTGGGCAGACATGAACCAGGCAAGTGATGAGACGGAACCAGTGAAGATGTGTTCACGGACTCCCAAGATCGTTGGCTTCCTAATGCCATGGTAGCTATTAAATTCCTCCAACAGATTACGCATTTTGAGGGCCTCTTCAAAGTAGTTGTCTTGATTCATATCAATGGTTTGAACTGCATCACCTCTAGTGAAAATAATAGCGTGATTCTGGTTCTCTGGTTTGCCCTCCCCTAGCTTCAAGGGCCCAGGCAACCTGACCCGGTAGATTTCCACCTCTTTCTGCAACTGCTGATCGTACTTGACAAGAACAGAATAATACTCCACTTCATCCCTTCCAGTGTGAACCTCGTCCACATAGGCGACGCGAAGGGCTTCATTGTTTTTCATCAGATACAAAATCTCGTCAGCATGCGGGTCTTTCTTTGCCTTCTGAGTCCCATAGATCTGGCAGGCAACCACATAAGTGTATTTCATCAGAGCAGTCCCATATTCATGGCCCTTGAATAATAAATTAATGCCGCTGCTTGTTCTGCTCATACTCCGCGAAGATGGAGACCTAGCAGAGGAGCCCAAACCATCAAAACTGTTGTCTCGCCTCATCGAACCAACAGCAGCAAGTTCCCTGGACCCTTCCCTTATGTCCATCTCCGAAGCAGAATCAAGAAAGGCCAGCATTTTCAGAGCCTTGTAGTAGTACATCATTCCCCTTACTGTACGGGACAGCGTCTGGCCTCTGTTTGATGCCCAAAGGCGGAGGTCCCTCAACCTTTCACTCCAAAGCTCATTTTCTTTGACCATTCCATTTCTGCGCATGCGCTCAATAAAGTTCTCCCATTCATCAGCATAAATCTTCTGCAGATAAAACAGGATAGAGATACCATCTTCGTTCTCAGTTCGCAGCTGTTCCTTGCTGTAAAGGACGTCTTCACTGTAGTATGGAGTCAGAACACTGAAAGCCAGCATCTTTTCAACTTGGGGAGCATGAGGCATGTTCATGAACAAAGAGTTACTGAAAAAGGCAATACGGCGTCTTGCCTCAAGATTCACAGGAACATTAATCATTGAATCTCTTGAGGTTAGAATTGTCTTTAAACGCCTGACCTGCCGGTAGAAGTTTGCGTTCTCTGCATCGGGCAATTCAACAGCATTCTCGAAGAGCAACCCCGAAGTAGTTCTCTGCGGCACCAACCCATCCTGCCTCAGCTGCTCGACATTTCTCTTCACCTTCGGGAAGTCTCGGATCACAATGTCATAGAGGGTCTGCAATGCATTCACCACCTTGGTCAAATCTTTTTTTGGCTTGGTCAGAAGGTCGACAAGGTATATCAGCTTGGCATGGATATTCGGCAACATAGACATACTATACATCTGCGTGAACTTCTCAATCTGAAGAGCCTGGTCAATCTCCTGAAACAGGTTAGACACAATGGCATGCTCCTCCGTACGATCTTTAATGATCTCGAGCAGCAAGTGCTTGATACTATCGTAAGCCTCAATGATGGCGCACCGCCTGTACTCATTCTTACAGATTTTCCGCCACAGCACCTTGTCTGACGTATCCAATTCCTTCGCCTGGGCCTGGCTGAGAGCAAGTAACAGCTCGTTGCAGATGAGCAGGCATGGCCATCGGATAACCCTTATATTCCAAGAATTTGGCGTCAATTCCAAAAGTTCCATCTCACGGTCGCTGATAATATCTTCTTCCCTGAAGGTCGTGATTATCTCATTCCATATCAAGGCAAACCTGTTGGCCTCCACTTGATTCGATTCGATCTTCCTATAAGGCCGCCCCAGCCCATATCTCAGCTGCAGCCTACGGATCGCATCTTTGAACTTGTTCCGCAGTGTCCCTCTCGTCCTGAACAGCTGCTCCTCAGGCATCAGATTGAACTGTATCGCACTTGCGAAGAACTGGAACCTCAGCCGCAGTTGGCCGATGTTCCGAATCTCACCCAGGTGAGAAAACAGCCCCACCAATGCCCCAACAAACGCAGAGAAGATCGAGTACCAGATCTGCAAATCCATTAAATATATAAGAACAACTGGTGTCCACAGCAGCACAACTGCAAACCTGCCTGTGTTAGAGAAGAACTCATGCCATTGGTATTTGATGTCTCTAATATCCAATATCGCCTTCGTCGGCTTGATCATGGGCTTGACCTGCAAGAAGTAACTGAAGGAGAATTTCACAGCTAAGACCATGACCCAGAAGAGCGTATACTTTATGTTGTCCGTGATCCCTTCCCTGAGGCCACGGCCCACGAATGTCCTGCTTTGGAACCACCACATCAGCCCATACAAGATCTTCCAGTTTGTCTTCTCAAGGAAATTCCGGACCCAAGGAATCACAAAGAGAACTAATGCAAGCAGTTCCGGCAGGATGAACACAAACCCTGCCTCGAGAAAATTCACCACCCTCCGATTCGCTTCCCCTGACCATCTCCTGTCCCGGTCATTCTGGGACCAGATCCGGTGGTACAGGATGCTGAATACAAGAGTCCATGCTGCAGCCACGGTGCTCTTCAAGACCATCCTCACCCCGGTCCACGGGGTCTCCCTAGAGATGAGGCTGTACTGCATGCCAGCATCGAGCAGGGACTGCACGAAGCGGATCCCCGCCCATGTGATGAAAATGGTGAGGACCCGGACCTGGATGTCCCTGTCCCGCAGCGCCTCCCATGGGTACGTCGTCCCCTTCAGCGCGATGATGATGGCAGCCTGGAGGAAGAGCACATGCATGATCCAGAGGCGGTCAAAACTGCGCAACACATTCCAGAACGACCTCTGCTCAACAAACCCCGTCTTCCCAACCTTCCTGTGGCCACCGCCGCCACCCGCGACAAAGAAGTTGCTGGAGAGGTCAATAGGCCACTTGAGCTTTTCAAAGCAGCGGCGGCTCCAGAAGTACTCGTTGATGTCGTCATAGTTGCGCCAGGCAGAGTGAGGGGCAGTGCCATTGCGGCTGCTCTCGACCTCAGCCTTGATTATATTGTAGATTGGGACCACAACCCGGTGGAGGAAGGCGTCCTCACCAGACACAGACGGAAGCACAGGGCGGCCTGTGTTCTCATCGATATAGTCCTCAAGGATCCGGTTTAGCTCCATGGCCATGTGGTGGAAGACGTAGCAAAGGCACTCGGGGACGAAGCGGAGGTTGGCGGACTCGCCCCAGATTAGTAGGTAGAGGGAGGCGTAGAGGAGGTTGCGGCGGGGGTCACTGTCAGATGCTTGTCCACGATCAGAGATCCAGACGTTGGACTTACGGCCGAGGTAGTTGCACCAGGAGGTGTAGTTGGAGAGGAGCTTGCGGCGGAGGCGGCGGACAATGGTTGGATCGAGGGCGTCAATGTTGTCCGGCGGAGGGGTGATCCGCATCTGGGCATTGGCGAGGAGGAGGACGAGGTGCTCGCGTTGGTTGCGGACGTTGTCGCGCTGGAAGCCAAAGAAGGCACCGAGCCAGTCAAGGAGGTCCATGCCATCGCGCCACGCGACGAACGGTGGCTTCCGGAGGTCGCCGACTGCACGGAGGCCGGCAGCAGCAGCACGCACCTCAGGGTATCGGAGCGATGGGTGGTCGGCTAGAAGGTTGTGGATGGGAATTATGTTGAAGGTCTCTTCTTCAGCATCAGGCGGCCCGCGTGGAGGGGTGCGGCCCACCGCCGGGCCATGGGCTTGCGGTTGGCGCTGCCGCATGCTCATGGCATGGGATCTGAGGGCAGAGTCGACTTTATCTTCTGTCGATCTCCTTTTTCTAGTGCCTGCTCAGAGAAGGAGAGAGAGATGAGAGGGAGATGGATCGTAGATATGAAATACAGGTAAAAGCTGGATTTGTAAATGGGGGGAATTGATAGATGGGCGCGTTTCCGCGTTGCCGTTTTCTTTCCTTTTTTTTCCATTTGAGAAATACTTCGCTACTCTGGCAGACTATGATCACTGATACGCAGGCAGTTATAAATTAATGAAACTTGCACATGTGGCACAAAAGCAATCCAAACCAAACAGTTAATACCATGACTTATGAGTACCACGTTAAATGCATCACGAACCAAAAGTTAAGTCTTGTTTGGTTATTAGTGGCATTATTTCAAATGATGAATCAGCGGTTAAGATTGTCCAGCCAATCTGATTTTCGGAACGTGAATAGTCGATTTAATTTGAGTTAACACACGGCAACTGTGAAATTTCAAAGTACCTGCGTATCAAGAGTCATACGCAACCAGAGTATTAAATATCTCCGCTTTATTCTTTTCTTCCGTTTGTCTCAGCTTAAGACTACTGACAGAATGCACCGTAAGATTGCGTACGCCTCATTTTTTCCCGCCAACTTGTCATTTTGGTAGGAAATCCGACACGTGCAAAATGTTGTATTCATCATGTGTGTCACCTGGCCTGAAAATCAGGCCGATCCAAGGACCAAGCGGGCCACACCATCATGAACGGCTGATAATCCAGCGAAAAGGCAGCCTTATTTTCACGCTACGCGGTCTTGATGATGGGCTGGGAGTTTTTTGGCGGATCAGATACCTCATACATGTGACACGCGAGCCGGAAAACGGTAAGCTTGCGGTGCTGATGGCAGATCCTGATCGTCTCTTTTGTTTTGCTTGTGATGTGATTGCTTAGAGGCTCGCCGCCTCTGCCCCTTTTGATCCAGACCGTTCATCGAGAAGCGCTGATGTTATATAAACAACATGAAAAATCGCACTGGCCGAAGATCGTAGCCGTCGGTGAGCATAAGAGTTTAGAAACTGATTCTCTGAACAATTTGCAAGCAACTTTGTTCGGACCACGAGACCTCTCTTGTGTGAGATTTCCACGGTTGGATTTCTGGATCAACGGTCTCGATCATCGCACGATGGGGTAGAATGGTTGGCCTGACTGAGAAAAGCGTCCACTCTGCCGACTTGCACCTCTGACGACAGGAGGAGGGAATTTCCGGCTTCCTTTTTTCTTACGGAAAGGGAACTGGTATTTCGCAGGACTACCTGAAATAGTAGTTCGAGGGGCCCTTACAGACCACGTTCGATGATCCACCCGCTCAGCACGTGGGCCCCAAACAGAGAAGGTGCATCCCACAAACTCGTATCGATTGTACGGCCAGGTGGATCACACCATGGATTAGAAAGAGATAACCGACTGTGGCTCCAGCCTGTTCATTTGGTGGTCCTTACCGTCTATGCCAATGGACCAGAGATCAGGTTAGACCATGCATCAGGTGACCCACACCTGACATGTGCGACCATGTGAGGTGCATCAAGTTCAAGCCCTGTATACCAGAAGAAGAAGAAAAGAAAGGGCAAAAACGTGACGGTTGACATTGAATGAGTACAAATCCATTGCGCGGGCATCGACCAGTTTTTAAACCATGAGACGTCCAAAAGGTGGACCCCACCATGTGAGAAGCTTCCATTCGACAACCAACGGGGCACGTACTCCCGCTGACTACTCAAAATCTCTCACTTTTTTTTGAACTTTTATGGGTATGGCATGGGGTCCATGTGGGACTCGGATTCGGCTGTAACACCTTGGACCTGGTGCTGTAAAAGCTGTGGACCACAACATGATGTATGTGTTTTATCCACGCCAACCATCCATTCTGCCAGCTCATTTTATTGCATGAGCCCAAAAATATGGAATATCCAAATCTCACGTGGAACACGCCACAAGCAACGGAGGTGATTGAACATATACTGTTAAAAACTTCCTAGAACCCACTGTAATGTTAACTTCCCATCCAACTTGTTGATTAGGTCACACAGACCTGGATGAATGGAAAACACAAATATCGGCTAAGATTTTAATGATAAGCATTCAAGCACCACTGTTTTGTGTGCGGTGGTACACCTGATATTTGGAACTACCTTATTTTTGGGCTCATACAAGCTGGCAAAATAGATGTATGGATAAAACACATACATCATCATGGTGGGCCTACAGCTTTTCCAGAACCGACATCGATAATGAAGAACGCCGATGAGCTACTGAACTTGACAGTAGCGAGTCTCACCACGTTCTGCGGACCCCACCATGATGTATGTGTTGTGTCCGCACCGCCCATTCATTTGGATAGATCATTTTAGGGCATGATCCAAAGGATGAGGCATATCCAAAGCTCAAGTGGACCCCACGACAGAAAACAATAGGGATCCAACGCCTACAATTAAAAACTTCTTTGGGCCACAGAAGATATTTGTATTTTCCCTTATTTCATGTTTGTGTTAACTTATAAACAGGTTAGATCTCAAATAAACATCACGGCGGGCCCCAGGAAAGTTTCAATGGTGGGTGTCACTGTCCCCACTGTTTTCTATTGTGGGGTCCACTTGAACTTTGGATCTGCCTCATTCTTTCACTCACGCCCTAAAATTATCTCTCCAAACGGATGGATGGTGTGGATACAATACATACATGATGGTGGCCCCAAAGAGCGCGGTGACGTGACTTCAGTAGCGAGACTCGCTACTGTCAGGTTCAGTAGCTAATCCGCGTCCGTTAATAAAGGGTCACTACCATATCCGAGTCCCTCAATTTGCCGCTACAACCAGAACATGAAATTTTAAAATGACCCGATTATCCGAATCCGGGTCCGTCATTGGGTCGCTTGTGTACACGCACACAAGTGCCAGCATGTCATGATAGGTCCAAGATCCAATACACCTATCAGAACGGCACCATTATATTGATTCTTAGGGTCATGAATCAAGTTCATCCTCGTGCCAGGTGGGCCACAGATAGCAAAACAATTGTGCGGCTCTCAAAAACTTAGCTGAAGTTTTCTAACCCATCCACCCGTTTCAAATATTGGGGCGCACATGCTGAGTGGACCACATGAATTTTCGGGAAAACATGTACAAGGACCGACCAACCTAATTGATGGATTAGATCCTGCACCCATGTGCGCATAGTAAAGTTCATTATATTCTATGGCGTGGCTCATCTGATTAGTAAATGAGGCTCATTTTTACATGTGGTAATACTCATGGTGGGGCCTTCTTATTGGAAGGGCTGGATGTTGCATTTACTTAATTGGCTGGAAGCTATCCACTAACAAAAATCAGATCACTTCCCGGCTCATATGAACCAGAGCATGTAAAAAAAAATGATGGCTAGAAAATATTTTTAACCGTCAATTTACTTTGAATGTCGTGGCCCACCAGAAAGGGTGAGAGATGCAAGTATCATTTCCAACCTTATGAAAAGCTTGGATACCACACAGTTTGTATATGCAACCATGTGTGGATGTGTACAGGTCTACAGGCGTGGACTTTGGGTAAACCTCTGTTTAAAATTTGAATAAAACAAAGATTTGCTTGATTTCAAGGAAATTTAAACATAGCTGAAAGGAACCGGATTCAATGAGGCAGTGGAAACGGAGTTAGGTGAGGCCCTGACCTAGCCAGGTTTGATTGGTTCAGCCAGAACAACTTCCAAATGGGAGGGGATTAGGTGAGACTTGAGCCTCACCCTGGTGGGTAAGGTTGCCCGATTTGATTTGACCAAAAAAAAAAAGTTCTTAGGTGGAGTATCTGCTCATATCACGCAGGGTTGACCCCATCAAATCTCGCCACATCAGGGCTTTACCATGATGGATGGGCTAAGTTCACTCCCCTTCTAAGCAAATTTTGCATGACCCATCTCTAACAGCCGTCCGTGATCCAATCAAATCTCGTTGGGCCTTGCAAAACTCCATGTTTCCCCCACCTCACTGAATATGATTGGTGCTAAAAGCCCCTCATGTGGTCCCAAGTGAAAGTACACCCGGTCACAATAGGCTGATCAACATCATTCGGAGATGCCCACATGTAAACACGTGGTTGTGAAGGACTGACCAAGGGCACTGAGGTGATAAGATCATCTAACCAGTGGCTTTATTAAGCTTGACTGGTGATGAGCACCAAATGGTAACAATCATCTAATGGGATAGTCAAACTCAAATTAGGTACTGCTACACCGGGTGAGATTTGATTGGATGGTAAGCTGCTTTTAGAGATGGGTCCAGTCAAAAGTCAACTGACAGTTTGCTATCAAAGAGCCACCCGGTCGATGGACAACTTTCTACCATGTTTTGCATGGCCTCTCAATATGGGGGCGAATTAGATGTTACCCTGGTAACACCTTAGTGGGTGTTACCCCTACCGTGTGGGGCCCATCGTGATGTATTTTGTATATATCTATGCCGTCTATCTGTTTTCTCATATCATTTTAAGATATGATCCAAAACCTTAAGAAGATCCAAATCTCAGGTGGACCATACCACTACAAAAAGTGATTAATAACTATTAAAAACGTTTTGTCAGCCACAAAAGTTTTGGATCAATCTGATATTTATATTTTCCCTTCATCAAGACCTTATTGACATTATCAAGAGCTTGGATTGCAAATAAACATTACCAAAACCTTACCATGGAATCTTTGGAATTTTTAATGGTGGGGCACTCAATCACACTGTTTCCAGTGGTATGGTCCACTTGAGATTTGGATATGCATAATTTTTGGAACCTTATCATAAAATGGGCTGTATAAACGGATGGACGGAGTGGATATACAAAATATCATCCATGTGGGCCATACGGTAGGGGTAACACCCACTAAGCTGTTCCTGGGGTAACACCTAATTCGCGCCCTCTCAATATGGGCAGTGCCCAATCCGAGTCCATGTGAGCTTAACATGGAATTACAAGTAATGACGATTCAGTGGCAACGGACACAAGTTGGACCACCTGATGTATTCAGGGCATCCCGTCTATCAGTAAGTGGCCTCTAGTTACTCCAGTGCTCAAAATCAGCCCGACCCAAAACTCACGTGGGCCACAGCACAAAGAACAAGCCGGGAGTGGACATCAACCATTGATTTGAATATGGGACCCATCATGTAGCGTATATGCAATACAGGCCATTCAGCCCCTTCGTCTTGCCTGGAAGACTAGTCAGGCCAAAACTCAGGCTCTTTTGCAACTCCTGTGGGCCACAGTGCAAATCAAGGGTGGGTCTTCCCTCCCATCTTGTTCCATGTTCTGTGGCTCACCTGCATATCCAATCGAGCTGATTTTTAATAGGTAGGAGTAACATGAGCTCACGTATCTGATGGATGGGATGGATGCCCTGCATTCATCACACGGGCCCCCACATCTGCCCGGCCCAAATTAGGAGTTACCCGGGAACAGCTAAGTGGGTGTTACCCTAACCGTGTGGGGCCCATATTGATGTATTTTTTTTTATATATCGGAGCTGTCTATCTGTTTTGTCATATCATTTTAGGATGTGATCCAAAACCCTAAGAAGATCCAAATCTCAGGTGGACCATAACACTAGAAACAGTGATGAATAACCATTAAAAAACGTTTTGTGGGCCACAAAAGTTTTGGATAAATCTTATTTTTATATTTTCCCTTCATCAAGACTTTATTGACATTATAAAGAGCTTGGATTGCAAATAAACACTACCAAAACCTTAAGAGCCTTATGATGGGCTCTTTGGAAATTTTAATGGTGGGGCACTCAACCACACTGTTTCTAGTGGTATGGTCCACTTGAGATTTGGATCAGAAAACGCATACTAAAATGAGATTTAGAAACGGATGGAGGGAATGGATATACAAAGTATAATCCATGTTGGCCATACGGTAGGGGTAACACCCACTACGTTGTTCCCGGGGTAACACCTAATTAGCGCCCACATCTGCCCTGTTACCTATTAGGATTGTCTAGTGATATATTAAAGTGAAGGAAATGGATTTTCCTATGTGTGGAAAAGAAACGGGAAGAATTTTCTTGAAAAATGTAGAATCATAGAAACCTTATTTTTCCCAGAAATTTCTCAAAACGCGTTAGCTTCCCTTTCTTCATTTACGCCAATCCAAGCAAGCCCTCGTCTAATTTCAGAAACGTGAAATTGGGGTAAGGTCTGTTGCAAGAATGAGAAGAGAATAGAAGAATAGGACGTGATTGCGATTTCGTGGAATGACCGTCACAAGAAAAGTTCGTTAATCTGGTGGTGTGTGGTTTATCCATGGCCCATGTGCACAAAAACCGTATACATAGCGTGATCAGCTCATTTTAAGGCATGAAACTAAAATCGAGGCAGATACAAAGCTAAAGTGTACCACACCACACGAAACAGTGAAGAGAATGACGTCCACCGTTGAAACCTTCTTAGGGCCCACAGTAATGTTTATTTGTCATCCAACCTGTTCATAAGATCACAAAGATCTGGATGAACAGAAAACACAAATATCAGCTTGATCCAAAACTTCTGTGGGCCCCAAAAAATTTCCTAGGGTGAATATTTAATCTCCACTGTTTCCTATGGTGTGGTCCATTTGAGTTTTGTATCTGGCTCATTTTTGGATTAATGCCTTAAAATGAGCTATACAAATGGATGGACGGTGTAGATAAAACTAATACATCATGGTGGGACCCACAGAGCTTTGACACCAGCTTGCTCGTTGGTGTTCGCGTCACCAGCCAATCCGCGTCCCATATGCGCACCTCTAAAATGAATGTACATTCAATAGTTCGAAACATCAAACAGTGGGATTCGCTAATTGGACGGCTTGGATTTAGGTAAGTGCATCCCACGTGGCCCACGATGTTTCTGTTCTAAAGTTTCACTCCCTTGCAGTTGACGCGGATTGCCTGCGACCCTCAACTGAAGGAAGTCCCTGCGGTCGGAAGCTAAGTGGGGCCCACCGTGATGTTTGTGATAAATCTACCCCGTCCATCACTTTTGCCAGCCAGTGTTAGGACACATGTCCAAAAATTGGGCAGATCCAAAACTCAAGAGAGCCACACGACAGCGAGGGAAATTCCTACCGTTGAAACCTTCCCGGTTCCTTCGTCATGTTTATATGCCATGACCGTTTCACACTGGGTGAACTGAAAACAGAAAAATATAGTGTGCGTTTGCCACCGTGGATTAAGACGTAATACATGTGGCATAGATACATGTCAATTCAGACTGTCCAAATCGTGGACCCCTCGATAGCAAAAGCAAGCTAACCGAAAATTGTACTAGCTGGAGAATAAAAACCATCTGATTTCCTCATGGAATTAAGAATACTGACCATGCCAACTAATTTGATGATCAGGACCGTCCGACCAGAGTTTCTTTTAGACTGTGATCCATGCGAAAGACGGGCTGCTAATGTGGATGGTCTGGATTGGCCTAAGACATGGGCCACCCGTCCCATCCTACAAGTTGCCAGAGTTCAGTAAATGGTGGCAAACGCAAATCTTAAAGTCTAGCCCTTTCGTATTTCGATCGTGAATTCGTCATGATGAACCGTGTGGAGTCGATCAGAAAGTGGGTCCCACGTGTTTTCTTACCCCAAGTGGTTTGAACAAGTGGGGCCCACTTCCCATCACCTCTATCAAGATCCGATGCTCTAAAAACACCAATAGCGAAATCTCTCCATAAGATCTCTGCTTTGGGGAATCAGAAATGAAGAAAAGGAAATTGACTTCTACACCCACCCTTTTAACAGAAGTGTACTGATTCAGTGTTCGAAACGGATAATGGGTGTATTCGAATAAAAAAGTGGGTGTAAATTTCCAACTCAAAAAAAAATATATTTGAAATCGCTAGCGCGAGAGTATGAAATCTCACCTGAAATTATAATTAAATGCCGGGAAATCTCCGATGCCTTAATCCTCGCCGGCGATTAATTTCCAGATCGCCGAATGTGAAGGAAACGATTCGTTCCAGATCTACAGACCTGATAAAACAGAATAGAGCAGGGATTAGAAAACAAAAACGAGAGGGTAGAAATGGAAGAAAACGAGATGAGCTTTGAAACCCTAACCTTAGCTTTTTCTGCTGCTGGAAGAGGATAGAATGCGATTTGGAAGAAGATCCGAAACCCTAGATAAGAAGAACCCTCCGCCGTTGGTTTTTTCCCGACCTGGAAAGTGGAAAAGGAAAAGGGATGCCTGAGCTCCGGATTGAAAGACGCTTTTCAGATGGGATTTTTTTATTTTTAACATTTTTACTGTATTGGGGGAGAAGAAAGGGGAGGACCAGTTTGGGAGAAATCTAACGTACGCCTGGGGAAGATAGTACGATAGAGCGGGTAGAATCAGGATATGCTGTCCAAATGAATCTGGACCACCCATCAAGACTAAGGGGATCAGCCACCTATCGCTCGTGTTTCAAAACCAATCTATCAGAAAAATCAAGTCCGTCAAATTTTTACATTTCCCCTGACTGAATCTCGACCGTTAATATTTTGTTTTCTACCGTTACTTTGAAAGAAAGCGATTAGATGGTAAGGATCATTCATCTAGTGAGTGTTTTCATATTGTTTGCCATCGGCAGAGGTGAAACTGATTTCACGGTGCCGATTAATGAGTCACCCTCCCACGTGTACGGTGTGGAGAGGCTCTACCGAGGTTTGGATTCCACCCTTTCTACCGTATCATTTTCCTCCCGGCAAAAACGAGGAGATCCGGACGGGTGGATCTGATCGTGGCGTAGACTTCTATGTTAGTTCTCAACTATTTTAAAAATGATGGTGATCATTCTCCTACCCAGTAGCAATGGTTTACAGGTATCCAGACCATCAAAAAATTGGTTCCCGTCGTGTTTGGACCGTATATCTGATCAAGAAATCCTAACCATCCAATTCTATTAAAATTGTGAGACTAACCAACTTCGAAAGGAAAAAGTCAAATTGTTAATATTTCTTCTCATTGTAACTTTAGAGTACGCTCCATCCAAGTTCAGTCATAGAATTCAATGGTCTGGATTGCGTGTAATTATACCGTTTGTACATAAGAAGAGTCACCACCAATATTTAAATGGTGTGGTAACTCACACAGTAGTCTATCGATCAAGAAGGAGCATAATTTTTTTATGTGGACCCGTTGAATCGCGGTGATTGAGATGGACCATGCGTGCACTTTGCGAAATTTGGCCCAAGTGAAGAAACTGAACAGACAGGTGTCCCGCGTGATCACTTATGAACGATGTCCCGCTCGTTTGCAACCATGCATTCGTGCATGTTCAGTGGTCAGTACTGATTGCCTAGTGGGCCCACCATGAATGCCCCTCCTTACCAATCCAGCCGTTAAAAGTATAGGAGTTCCTATTGTTATATTCCGCAACTTGAAGTTTGATATAGTAGTTATTGATCAAGAGCTGTGATCCGTTGGTCTCAATATACCCTATTTTATGATGACCACTTGGAATGTTTGGGAATGAATTTATGGTTATTGCTTTATATGCTGTCAATCTTTATAAAGTGATTGATAATAAGTTAAGATGAAAGATCTCCACCATCGAAGATAACAACAAACAAAGCAATGGCGATGTGCCAACATGCCTTCGTCCTACCTCATGGAAGATTGTAAGGATACCATGAGTAAAGGTTTTTTAGTGGAATTACTAGGAACTTATATTCTTGGATGAGGTTAATTCTCTAGGCTAGAGGTGTATTAAGCTTAGACTGTGATGAATGTGAAGATGTACGGAACTAATTAATCCTTAGACCTAAGGATGGTTAAGAGTTTAAGGTTTTGATTATATGAACCAGCTTGCTTTACAATATCGTCATGCCAAAAAAAAAAGAATGTAGTTGGACAAATCCACTAGGGCTTATTGAGTATTACATGGGTTAACAAGAGACACATTGGCTTTATAGTAATTTATTTATGACTTAAATTTAGGAGCCAAATGTTCATTAAATGATATCAGCATTAAGAAAATTTTAAAAGGTTTTACAAATGATTTTAACCATTTCACTTTTGTGCTTTACCATTTAAAAGTTTTGATCACATTCAATGATAATTTGATGGTTCAAGTGTAAGGATCCACCTAAGCATTTCAACAGTAGGTCTCTCAGGTTCGAGTGCTAAGGAGACACACTAACTTTATCGGTGGTGGGTGCATCGTGTGACTAACCATGTGGGTATGTTGCGTAGCTAATTGGGTGTGTATGTTGCATTACTAACAAAAAAAAAAAATTGTGAGGATTCACCACTTAATCCACATGGCATTAGTTCTTTGGTAGATGATCATGATAATGGAAGGATTGGATTAAATATACGTGTATGGGATAAGGCAAAATCACATAATTCGGTAAAATGAGTCATACGAAAGACTACAAGTTAGTAAAGGACCATGAATGGTGTCTCTTTGAGAGCCTAGCTTCTCCTTATAAATGTATCTTGTCCTAGAGAGAGAGAGAGAGAGAGAGAGAGAGATCAACCTTACTCCCTCATTCCTTACATCACGCATTCCATGCGTGTGTATAGCTCTTGCATCCCGCTAGCTCTACTCCTCCGAAGGCTGCCTTATAACCTCTCATCTTTCCTTCATTTGAGATGGATCTAGGAAAGATTTTGCAAGTTAGAAGACCAACATGAACAAAAAATAAACATTTTCTACTTCGATCAGGTAAATTCCAACCATAAGAATTTTGGTTTTTTTTCCATTTTAAAAACTTAGATATATCCAAAAGAGGGTCCATATTATATAATTTTATAATATGTACATTCGAAAAGTTCTTATTTTGGCGCATTTTAAAGAGCCTAATATTTTACACGAAGTCAGGATGACAACTTCCAAATTTTATAAAACCTGTGGCCCCAAGACATGTCATGACTCCATAATGAGAATCCTAAACGGTAGCATCCACAATGATTAATATGTGGGAGCCCCTCACTGACGATCATTAAATGGACCCCACCTGGCCTGAGTGGCCAAAACTTAAATTTCATTAGATTTTGTTCTTGGACAACCCCAATCAACAACATGGGTGCCATGGTTTAAAATCATAGGCGAATTTGTAGCCAATTTTAGTGGAATTTGGATTATCTGGAGTCGGATTGCGTCCTTCCTCAGTATGGACGATGTATCTGTTTTTCCACTCCGTCCATCCATTTTATAAGATCATTTTATCATACGGGCCCAAAATATATGCATATCCAACGCTCAAGTGGGCCACACCAAATAGCGAGCTGAACCTGGTGACGTCATCTCAGCTTGCTATTTGGTGTGGCCCACTTGAGCGTTAGATCATCCTCTCTTTTAGATTCATTCCTTAAAATGATCTTATAAAATGAATGGACAGAGTCGATAACCAGATACATCACAGTGGGCCCCCCCACAGCTTGGTATTATGAGGAAGGATGCAATCTGACTCCCTCAGCTTTAACAGGAAAATCATGTTTGCCAAGCAATTGATTGGTCCAACTCAGCATGCATTAGAACTGACTATATTTAATGCAGAAGAGCTGACAACATTAGTGCTAAACTGGACCAATACATGCTCGGCAAACTGAAATCTCCTAATAAAAATGAGCAGAAGATCCAGATTCATTCTAGTCATATCCTCAAGTACTGTGCTTTACTGTGAGGCGGAATTTCAAGCTCTACTCTGTGGCCTCCAGCTGGTGTAGAAGCAAGAGCCCCAGCGGTAGGAAATAAAGGGTTATTCTCTTATGGTGAGAACTTAAAAGACCAAGCTGGATTAAGTGCGCCATGGGCCCACCTTAACGTATGTGTTCTATATCATGCCATCCATCCATTTCAAAAGATCGTCTTAGGGGATGAGCCCAAAACTGAAGAAGATCCAAATCTCAAGTGGACAATACTATAGGAATTATTGGTGATTGACCGTTAAAACTTATTATGCATCACAATTTTTTTTGAATCAAGCTAATACTTGTTTGTTCCCTTCATTCAGGTTTTTTTACCTTATCAACCGGTAGGATGGCAAATAAACATTACAGTGGGCCCTAGGAAGTTTTGAATGGTAAGGTGTGCAATCACCACTGTTTCCTATAGCATGGTCCACCTGGGATTGGGATGCTCTTCATTTTTTAGCTCCTTTCCTAAAATGATCTTTCAAAATGGATGAACCGGGTGGATATAGAATACATACATGCATCCAGGTGGGCCCCACGGTAAGGGCTGCACCTAGCTAGCTCCCAAGTTGAGAGTGGGTGGAATCTAGTGCGGAGCCACAGGGACTGCAAAAATTGAATGGGTCTAAATTCAGTGGGAAAAGGGCGTGGATTGGATGGACTGGATCTTCCCAACTGGAAGGCTTGGGGTGCACATCCATCCACAACGGTCGCAGCCACTGACAACCTGAATAAATTGCCCGCGGGCCCCACTGGAATAAACTCAGAGCCCTGGATTCCATACACGTACTCAATCTGAGCTCATCGATCGGGTAGGATTGAGCAGCACTTCATCGTCATGTGATGATGGTAGACTGCCAGTGGATAGTTTTTAGGCCAACCACCAAGAGCAATTCGAACGCTCCAGTTCGAATTTTCAAAGCTGACCTCAAATTGCACAGAACGAGGTATTACGAATGCCTGGCCCTTGGGTCTTTGGTTTCTACAAGTGGGGCCCTTGATTCGGTTATCCAAGCCGTTGATCCAAGAGCACCTGCTATGGATCATCCGTACAGAAAATGAATTGACCAGATTGAAAGATCCTCACCGTAAAATCTGACAGCCTTTTTTCATGGTTGAATGTGGACTATTTAATATTTCCTTTCTTAACTGTCTATTTTATTGGCCATGCATCAACTTTGTAAATTATCTCAAAAGTAGGTTCAAACGGGACGCGGATTTCCTGCGAAAGCCTTGCACAGTAAGTTACGGTGGGAACCAAGGTGAGGCCTACATTGATGTTTTTTGATAAATCCACCCCATCCATACGTTTTGGGAGCTCATTTTAGGACATGAGAACAAAACTGAACCGAATCCAAGACTCGAGTGGGCCTCACTATGAATATATATATAACAAATACATTAAGATAGGCCTTGCATGGTTAGGGTAACACCCACTAAACCAGGTAACAGATAATACGCTCTCGTTCTGTTCTAGGTGGATAGGTGAACACCATACATCACCTCCCACGTCTTGGGCGAGGATTGGGTACTACCCCACTAGGACTCATCTAGAGAGGGACGGACATGTTAGAGGCTATATGGGGCCACCGTAAGTTATATATTTTATCCACGCCGTCCATCTATTTTTAGATATCATTTTAGGCTAAATTCCTGAAAATTAGGCATATCAAAGTTTAAAGTGGACCACACCACATGAAGCAGTGATGATTTAAAGGCCACCATTGAAAACTTATTGGAGGCCACAGAAGGTTTAGATCAAGCTCGTATTTATATTTTCCCTTCGTGCAAGTCTTTAACCTTATGAATAGGTTAGATGGAAGCTAAATATTACGGTGGGCCCTATGAAATTTTTCTATGGTAAGGGTTCAATCCTAACTGCTTGTGGCTTGTCCACTTGGGCTTTCAATCTTCCTAATTCCTTGGCTTATATGCTAAACTTATCTTTCAAAATAAATAAACAACATGGTAAAACATATAACTTACGGCAGGCCCAACAAAGCTTAGACCGTCAGTCTCTAGATACGTTCTGGTGGGGGGAGAACCCAATCTCCGCCCTACGTCTTAATGTGGAAAGATGTCTCTATAGCTCGACACGTGGTGTTGGATGCTTCTGTTTGAATTTTCGTAATTTGACTTCTATTCCCACTTGAAACGTTATCCAGAGGCTGCCACTTAGGCCCATTTGCAGGCCATCAAACAGCGTGGCCCACCTTGATCTTCGTGAGTGCCGATACTGTCTTTTTTAATTTGTATTTTTATAGCAATGCGCCCATGTTAGTTTTCCACCGTTTTAAAAAAAACCCTCCTCACATGGGGACCATCCCAAACTTATATTGGAAACCACACTGATCAAGAAATTTAAACCATCCAATTAATAGCTATGAAATAGATGGTTAGATGTAAAGACGTGGGTGGTCCAGATTCCAAGGGAAAAATCAGATGGTTGACGTTACCTTATCAGTGCAAATTTTGGCTTATGTGCCATTCAGTCCCGTCCAAGCATAACTCGCGGTCGCAGCAACAGAGCGATCCGTGTCGGCCTCCAAGTCATCGACACGTGTCATGGATAGATGGGATGGGAACGGACGCGGATTTCCTGCGAAAGCCTTGCGTAGGGGGTAACCAAGGTGGGTCCCACGGTGATCTTTTTGATCAATCTACTCCATCCATCCGTTTTGAGAGCTCATTTTAGTACATAAGAACAAAAACAAACCGAATATAAGACTCAAGTTGGCCGAAAACGTGAGGATTGAACGTTCACAGTTGAAATATTTGTGGAGCCACAAGAGTTTCGAATCAGGATAATATTTGTGTTTCCAGTTCATCCCAGTAGTAGTGACGTTACGAACGGTATGGATGTCATATAAACATCACTGTGGACCCCAGTGAGGTTTCAACGGTAGTAATTTCCCTACCCACCTTTTCCTTTAGTGAGGCTCACTTGAGTCCTGGATCCTGTTCATTTTAGCTTTAATGTCCTAAAATGAGCTCCCAAAATGGATGGATGGGATGGATTTATCAAAAAACATCACTGTGGGCCCCACCTTGGTTCCCAGCGCAGGAACTTCAAGGCTTTCGGAGGAAATCCGCGCCCGATGGGAACCATCAATTTCGCGGGGGAGACTTGGCTGTTACCCCGGTAACAGCTTAGTGCGTGTTACCCCTACAGTGGGGACCACCTTGATGATGTATTGTATATCCACGCCGTCCATCCATTTCTACATATCATTTTATCGATGGAGTCCCAATAATTAAGCATATCCAAATCTTACGTGGACCGGTGATTGATTGCCTCACCATTAAAAATTTCAAAGAGCCCATAGTAAGGATTTTATAATGTTTATATCCCATCCGAACCGTTGATAATCTCAAAAAGATCTGGATGAAGGAAAAATACAAGTATCAGCTCGATCCAAAACTAATGGTATGGTTTACCTGAGATTTGGATCTTCGTAAGGTTTTGAATCGTGTCCTAAAATGATATAGGAAAAGAGATGGACGGCATGGATATACAAAAAAATACATCAATTTAGGCCCCACACGGTTAGGGTGGTAACAGCTAATTCGCTCCCGAATTTCTCATTGACAAATACTTAATGAATCATGGTTCAAGAAGCAGCAGCAACGGCTCTCAAAAGGAAAGGCCCATTTATTAGATAGACAAAATAGTCCAATCAAAGTTATGAGCTAATCAACGGCTGAAAAAACAGATCTATGGTCCGGATTATCTACACATGTGCCACGTCTGTGGTACCCAATCTGGAGGCGCTGAAATGTCGATGCCTCTAGTCGCAGGTGATCTGGTGGTAGTCAATGCTGATTTGACTTTTGAGTTGCTGTCAGCTTCCAGGGCCCACAGATACGAACGGGTCGCTTTGCTTGTCCCGTCACTCACCATCACCAGCAAACTTGGCCCAACGGAAGCCACGTGCAGATAATGAGAACTGCCCATCTTCTTCGTGATCATGCTTCGATGCAAATGGACGGCGTGGATGTAGTCACATACATCAAGGTGGCCCCCGGGTCCCACCCACCGGACGCAGATTGCGTCCTTCCTCAGTGTCGACGACAAAGCGTCCATGCTGAGCGATTGAGGGGCGCACTGTGATGTATCGGTTTATCCATGCGGTCCATTTCTTTTCTAAGGTAAGAGGCAGATCCAACGCTGAAGTGTGACACAACAGTTGGATTAAATGCAGGAGGCATCTCTAGTGTGGTCTACCTTGGATCTACCTCATTTGTGGTCTAATGCTTTAAAAAAATAAAGGAACAGATGGTGTGGATAAACTGATATATCACAGTAGGCCCCTCAACCGATTAGCGTGGACACTCACGTCCCATCCCACCCACCTGGATCCACCAGAGAACTAGAGCTGTACATGAGCCGAGCTAATGAGATTTGATTTGAACCACCTCAGTTTGACTTTGGTTAGAGAGTGAACCTAGGTTGAGTCAATTTTTTTTTACTTAGAGATTTTTTAGCTGAGTTTGAGCGACCCTAGTTTGATTTGGCTTGACTTAAAGCCAGGTTCATATTGACTCAGTTCAAATTTAACTTAATTCAATTAGTTAGAAATGGAAGTCATTTTTCTCATATAGTAAAAAAACAAAAGAATAAGAAAGAATGACAATAAAAATAAGTAGAATGATAGTTACAAGTGTTAATGAGCCTGGAGTTGCCTTCAGCTCATAATTTAAATTATTTTAAGCTAGATTTACTCAAATTTTAGTTTTCTTTATACTTAAACTTGGCTCAAAGACCTGATCAAACCAAGCTGAGCATGCCATTCCAACTCAAAGGCTGAGCCAACTTCAAGCCAAGGTTTCCTGTTGGCCGAGTTGAGCTGAGCTAGGCCTAGCTCCATTTGGCTCAGCTCACTGTCCAGCTCTACTGATGACGTGCCCCTTGATTAACAACAAATAGTAGTACTTATGCCCTGTCCCACCTGATGTATGGATTAGATGGCATGCACATGTGCCACTTCCACGCATAATGATGTGTAATCGGTCTCTCTAACATGCGTGGGGCTTAGGAAACTTCACTTTAACGCTATAATAATCAATATGTTAAACGTCCAACTACGTCAAGATCCAATGCATCACATAATAGAATACTCTAATTAAAACACATTTTTTTATTTCTGTCATTGTTGTTAGCTAGAAGAGATACATCTGGACGCACGCCTATACGGGATGGCCTATTCTGCCGAAACTGTAAATACGAGTGAGGATTCCCACCTAATTTTATAAGGTTTGAGTTTATGAATTATATCAATAGCTGAAACTGAAGACTTGGACTTGCTCCATGCCTCCATCTCAACACTCCACATGTAAAGACTGTTTATGCTATGGCACCTTATTTTCATATGGGGCCAATTGCGTGCTCAATTTAATTAATCCAAACCGTCCAATCCTACTGCGTAGACACGAGGATCATGTGTGACCTATCTTCACGGTAAAATGCTTACACATAGATTTTAATAATATTATTGTTGTTGCATTTGTTATTGTGTTTAACGTAAGTGGACGGACTTACATTTGACTTAATTCGACCGGATTTTTAATTGGGTCCAAGTTAATGGAACCAACTCGGATCCAGATAGACAATGGTTTCTAACAGGGTCAAAGAAAGTGGGACACAAACCTAAGCCGTTTCTTAGGGAGCCCAAAATGGGACCCGTGCATGTTAAATCGGGTCCATCAGTGCCACAACTTGAAAGAGTGAGTTGGCTGCGCTTAAAGGATGTTGGTGGTCTAGAGGGGGCTCAGATCGGGTACTACTCCCACCCAGACGCAGCTAGAGACAGACAAATAAGTGTCACCTTGGCATTGGTGGAGAGTAGGTGGGACCTGCACCTCGGTAATAGTGGAGAGTTGATAGACCTGTTACGTCTGCCGGGTCCCACCTGCTCTCCACCAATGCCAAGGTGACACATAACCGTCTATCTCCAACTGCGTCCTGGTGGAGGTAGTACCCAATCCAAGCCCTTCTAGAGGCTATACACATGTAGACTAGAGAGGAAGGGTTAGGTGGGACGCGGATTGAGTAACACCCTCATTGGGACCTACCTAGAGACGGACAGTCCAATCAGAAAATCTGTGGGGCCCACAATGATGTATATGCTTTATCCACATGGTCCATCCATTTTGATGGATCATTTCAGGGTATGAGCTCAAAAAAGAGGTAGATTAAAGGCTCAAGTGGACCACATCATAGGAAGCACTGTGCAGCCACTATTATGTATGTTTTTTTTATCCACGCTCTCCATCCATTTCGCGAAATCATTTCATGATGTGTGCCAAAAAAAGAGGTTGATTTAAGGCTCAAGTGGCGATACTAGGGATTGAGTGCCCATCATTAAAAACTACTTGCAGCTGCAAAAGTTTTAATCAAGTTGATATTTATGTTTCCCATGTTCCAGTCCATGTGACCTTGTGAAGAGGTTGGATGGCAATAAACATTACGGTGGGCCTTAAAGAGGTTTCAAGGATGGGTGTTATTGTCACCATTGCTTTCAGTGATGGAGTCCACTTGATCCTTGATCTATTTCATTTTTGAATCACGACCTAAAACAATTTGGCAAAATGATGGATGGTGTAGATAAAACACTTGCATAACAGTGGCCCTGCAGAGCCCCATCGATGTAGGGAAGGACGCAATATGAATCCGCCTGCAACCCTCCACCGTAAAATGTTAATGCTCTTGGAAGCTAGGTGGGGCCACCATAATATTTGTGAGAAATAGGACATGAGCCCATATCCAAAGTGGGAAGCAAAATGCCTATCATTGAAACCTTTTGGAGTCTGCCATGTTTATATGTCATTTTCACTGTCCATGAGGTCATTTTCACTGGAACTTCCCCCCCCCCCCCCCCCCCCCCCCCTCAAAAAAAAAAAAAAAAAAATTAGCCTAATTCAAAACTTATTTGCCCTATGAATATTTCAATGGTGAGCATTTAATTCCCATATTTCCTTGTCACAGAACCCACTTAAGTTTTGGATCTACCTCACTTTTTGGCACTGTCCTAGCATGTACACAAAAAACGGATGAACTAAGTGGATTCCTAACCAACATCATAGTCGGCCCCACCTAGCTTCCGACCGCGGGCAATCCGCGTCCCCTGGTGAAATTACTTTACCCTCACGACTCTGAAGGAAAGTTTGTCGTTGGCTAGTCGAGTTGTCTGAGAGGCGAATCTTCTCATTGTTCGATCGATGCAATTGAAAAGGAGTTTGTCGTTGGCTAGTCCTTGATGAACGTCATTGGCTCATTTGCAATGGCCACAACGTAGCAAACATGCTAATGGCCAGGATCATCCATCTGGCGCAAGTTTCTTTGTTACGACCGATCTTGTGTTGCTTCCAGAACGTTGAACGGTTCTGGTCATTAGACCACGTTTGCATGTGGGGCCCAGCAGGGCCACGAACAGTGGTGATCCTGAGTTTGGACATAGGCAAAACAAAATCTGATTTTTACACTTCTTTAATCAAAGTCTTCGGTTGCAAAAAAAAATCAATAAGGAAAGAGGGGAAATAATGCAGCTTTCTTTGACCATCTCTCAAAAAAAAAAAAAAAATGCTAATTGAAAGATCCAGACCGTTGGTTGCTTGCATGCAGAGATAATGGTGCATCAAGCAGGCACAGGTTCTCCGTTCAACGAGGAAGACCACAAACTAACATCAGTAGATTCACCACAGCTAGTTAGGAATACACAACAAAGGAATTAAAAGATTTCACTGCAATTGTTCCTTCTTGAAACCACTAGCAACCAATGCCTGAAGGGAAAGATGAGTTGTTTGATGCTTCCGCGAACAAATTGATGGATAATAGGCATTTACTCTCATTTCTTGTAATTAATGGTGCAAAAGGATTGGGTCGACCTAATGGGTTATTGGCCCTGACCCAAAAGTAAACAGATGTGGGTACAAAATTTAGATCCATAGAACGGGTCCAGGTCCAAAAGTTTGACCTGAATACTCAAATGTGTTTTGGTTTGAGACCTCCTGACTTGGACCTTTTCAATTTTCTTCTTTTTAAGGCTGTAGTTTGGTCTATCTTAAAATCAACTTGACCCAAACATAGAAAAGTTTTTTTTTTTTTTTTTTTCATTTATTATTATTATTATTATTTTGTTACTCATGCAATGTAACTACATGGTTAGTCACACGATGCACCCACCCACCCCAAGCACTTGAACCTGAGACGTGCTATTGAAACACCTAGGCGTCTTCCAGCTGGGCTAACAGACAAAATATAAGAAAGTTGCCAATGCTACAATTACTGAGAAAGTGATTATTAGGAAAATGCCTCTAACTACGAGGAGTGGATTAGTGGGTGTTACCCTAACCGTATGGGGGCCAACTTGATGAATTTGCTGTAAATCCATGCCATCCATCAATTGTTATATCTTATTTTAGGACTTGAACCTAAAACTTAAGCAGATCCAAAGCTTAAATGAACCACACCACTAGAAACTGTTATGATGAACCATTAAAAACTTATTGTGCGCCATAAAAGTATTGGATCAAGTTGATCTTTTTTTCATTTTTCCCTTCATACATGTCTGTTTGACATTATCAACAGGTTGGATAGAAAGTAAACATTACGGCGGGCCCTGTCGTAGTTTTTAATGGCGACCATTCAATCACCACTGTTTCCTGTAACATAGTCCACCTGAGATTGGGATCTGCTTAAGTTTTGGGACTACATCCTAAAATGATCTGAAAGAACGGATGTACGGTGTGGATATATAACACATTCATCAAGGTGGGCCCCACGGTCAAGTTAACACCCACTAACTTTTTACCCAGGTAACAACATGTTGGAAGGAAAGAAATGGATGAATGTGGGCCTGGGCTTTTGGGCCGGACTTTAATTATAATTCTTTCTTAATAAAATTAGGTTAGAGAGGGCCTTAATCTCTCTAATCTTCCTCAAATCAACATACAACCGCTGTATTCAATCATTTCTCACATAGATACGTACACCCCAACAAAGAAAGGAAAGAAGTACTTGTATGCTGTTGCTAGGTCTAGTTTCTCTTGAGAACTTGGCTGAACACATACGATCAACACGGACGCTTGTGCGTTTGCATAGTATCTGGGCCATCCATCCATAAGAATCACCATGGAGGGGTCATGGCCTGACCTAGATCCAGGACCTTAACTAAATGGGTGGGCTTATTTTGATTTGGATCCAACGTAGACAAACCCAAGTTTTAATGGGTTGGGTCTGGGTTGAAAATATGGACACAATTATTAAATGGATTGGGTCTGGGACATACCTGAGCCTGGGCCCACCCATTTTTTACCCTACATGTCAATCTGTGACTTGATTTAAACAATCCAAATCATGGAACCACATCGCCCTGAAATAATATTAAAAAGATTACTTTCCTTCTTATTTAATAAAAAGTGTTAGTTGAATTCAAATAATTAATTATTTTTTGTAGACATGTCCATTGGCATCGACTAATCAACCAGCATCACTTTGTAACAATTGTCACTATGCATGCTTTATTTTGATTTACACATATGCCACATGCACAAATTTAGAGAAGGGAGGAGAATAGGAAGAAGAAGAAGACAGAATAAAGAGAGCGAAATCAATGAGTAGCAATTGTCATCATCGAAGAGCTAGCACTACAATTACTACTTAGTTTTAGGAAGCGGTGGAGACGAAGGCCAAAGTAGCCTCTCAAATGCCCTGCTCCTCACATGATTCAACTTCTCCTTCACTTCCCTCTCCTAAGAACCCCTAAGCTTTTCTCGATATCTTCTCACTGCTATAATTCTCTCTCCTTCCGTCAAATTTCCTACTTCATATTATTGTTCTGGCTAGGTGCATTTTGTTCTCCAATCCATATTTACTTTTGATTTTGTGGTCGGAAATACTTATTGTAGATTGAGCATAGCCTGAAAATCACATGGGTTTGAAGGTCTTTATTATCTTGGTTCACCATTGGCTTTTTGATGGCTGTAAATAGTCCTTTCAGATAGTTTGCGTTGTCTGATCAGTGTGGTTTTTTAGGCTGTGCTTCATCTGGAATTGGCACATGATTTGCGGCCATCACATGGGTTTTGCATGTATGAAACATGTATAGTAGATGGATTCTAGAACCTCGCTTAGGCGCAGCGGGCTGTAAAATAGAGCAAGTGCTAGATAGCCATAGAGGAGCTTGGTCATAACTCTTTATCATTTTGTATCATGTTACAAGCCCAATTAAAGGAGCAAAAAAAGACGAAAGAAGGTAAGGAGGAGAAAGCGTGAGAGAAATAAGGAGAAAATGAGAAGTGATGCAAGCCATTGGATTGGTGCCGAGACTCAAGAGGCAAGAAATGAAGGGGAGAAATGAAAAATACAGAAAGGGGAGTGGAAAAGGGAAGATCAAAGAGGAGAAATATGGAGAATGTGATGGAAGGCCATATACCAAGGGTTGAGGGACAAGAAAGAAAGTGGAAGATGTTGGGATAAAAGCCGGTAGCGGAAGCGGAAACGCCAAACACGTGAAGCAACGTGAAATCAAACGAGTTACAAGATGCAATCAATCACACACAAGCACACCACAAGAGACTCCGAATTTTACGTGGAAAAACCCTAAAACGGGTAAAAAACCACGGCACAAACAATCCACTATGAATATCAGAAGATTACAGAGATGGACAGCCCACAAAGCAAGGAAACACAGAAAAAACCCAAGTTTTCTCTCACACACACCTCTCCCCTCTTCCTAGTACGAATAGGAAACCTTGGACACCTTAGGATACCTCTCCAGGTCGGATTACAATACCTTAAATAAGAAGAAATCCGAAAATAGAAACACCTTGCGCAGTACTGTGGACTGCGCAAGAAATCCGCGCGCACAGCCGGTCGGTCAGCCTTCACAAAAACAGTCTAGGGAGATCATCACCAACGCTGCCTCACAGCCGACCGGTCGGAGCCCACTGACAACCGGTCGGCCGACCAGTCTGGGCACAAAACTGTCCATGGTGGGGGCTCTCCAACTGCATCTGGGTCAGGCCGTCCGGCCAGTCGGAGCACCCAATTCGTGCATCTTTTGAAGACTCCCCAACAGAAGAACGTATAAGATAGAGGGAAGGAGAAATAGGAAGAGTTGACAGAAGAGAAATAGAGAGAACCTAATCAAGTGAAGCCAGTAAGCTACAATCCGGGGGTTGAGAAGCAAGAAAATAAAGGCAAGAAGGGTAACACGGATGTGAAGGATAGAGGAAAGAGCAGAGGAGAAATAAGGAGAACCTTACCAGATGATATGTATGCATGTAATGTGAGGTGAGGTGTGGGCTCATGTGGTGTGGCATGTCGTGACGTGGCCTGGCTCTGGCCCTGGCCTTGGCCCGGCCCCTCCCTGCCCAAACCTCATTTTTTGGCATAACAAAGCAAATCCAATGTTGAAGTGGGCCACACTACACAGAACAATGTGAATAATGACACCCACCGTTGAAACTTTCCCAATGCCCATTGTGATTTTTATTTTATTTTTACATCAACTTGTTTACAAGGTCACACAGAATTGGATGGAGGTAAAACAAAAATGGGTGTTTTTTTTTTTTGTGTGTGGCCCCAAGAAGGTTTTCTAGTGGTGTGGTCCTCCTAAGCTCTAGATCTGCAATTCATTTTTGGGTTGATAACCTAAAATGAGTCTGGCAAAACAAACACCACGGATAAACACATACACCATGGCAGGCCTCACAGCACCTACTGCAAGTGATATCTCTGGTGGTAGGTCTGTTTCTTCCTCCTAAGGTTTGTTTGGAGCGTGGGATTAGGCGATGTGGATTTGCATTTGGTCCAATGTAAATTCCATCTAGCACTTGAGGACGTTGGTAAAGATTGGATTAATCTAAGTATCATATCATCGGGTCTTAGCCGGAGATACCATGGATTTTCTATTGGATTTCAAAATACACTACATTTGAGGGCTCCACATTGATGCATGTGTTTATCCATGCCATCCATCCATATGCATCATTTATATATGACAATCGAATTGTATATGCATACAAGTGACTAGCATCAGTTGTGAAATTTAATTTATTGATTACAATTACTTGTTCATGAAATGCTGATTTCATTTAATATAATGTTTTCCTCAAAAAAAGAATTTGATCTCAAATGTGGGATTGGACCGTCAAAATAGATGGTATAATCACTGTGTAATGATGACATTAATTTCACATAATGCGATTCAATATCATTTAATCTCGCATTCTAAACAAGCCCCTAGTATGTGGCTTGCCAGGGTTTTGGATGGCCATGATTTTTCTAGTTGAAGATGACATGGCGTGCCTATGGGTGAGATGGATCTCATGAAAGTTCCACCCACAACATGGTACCTAGTGCTAGGTATGCCAGTTGCTTAATTTCTAATTTCTTACTTGCAATGTTCGAAGTATCATTATATATAGTTACAAAACTTGTTGGATAGGGATATAGAAACAATATTTTTATCGCTGATAATCGAAAATGGCAAACCATTTTAGTGAACTTTAGGGGATTAAAATACATATATTTGTATACTTATAAATAAAATGTTACAAAAAACATAATAAGTTTTTATTTAATGGGGATATAAAAGTATGTACCACCGTAAGAACTTAGCCCAATAATAACACAACAATTATTTATAAAGGCATGGCTGAGAAATGAAAATAATTGATGGTAAATAAGTAATGTATATTGGGTATCATGCTATGTACCAAAACCATGTGGGACCCACCATGATATATGTGTTATATCCATGCCATCTATTCGTTTTTCCAAATTTCTTTAGGGTGTTAGTTAAAAAACGAGGCATATTCAAAGCTCAAGTGGCCTACAATAAGAATAATTATGTCTACCGTTGAACCTACTGTTATTTGTAGTGTGGTCTGCTTGATCTTTGGATTTGTCTCATTTTTAGATTCATGCCGTAAAATGATTTGAAAGGATGAATGAGTGGTGTGGATATAACACATATATCAAGGTGAGGCCTACAAAGTTTTGCTTTGAAAAGAAGTTGAAATTTACATAGTTTTCAAGGTGGAATTCTATCTCTCTATCAAACCGGTGTAAACAAGCATGCATAATGTATCCATACATTATATATTCAAGCATAAATAATCATATAATTTATAAATACAACATGCATGCATGATAATCCAACCATATGATCTATCCATCCAACCCTCCACCCATCCCAACCATCCACCCGTCCAGCCTTCCATCCATCCATCCATCCATCCATGCAACCATTGAACAATTCATCCCATCCATCCAACCGTTCAACCATCCCATCCATCCACAATCTAACTATCCAACAATCCATCCATCCAACTAACCATCCATCCTTCCTATCAATCATCCATCCAACCATCCATCCAACCGTTTAACCATCTCATTCATCCATCCAACCAACCATCCAACCGTTTAACCATCTCATTCATCCATTCAACCATCCATCATCCATCCATCCATCCAACATTCCCATCCAATCATCCAAAAATCTATCTATCCGTCCCATTATCCATCTATCCATCCACCCATCCATCTATCCATCCAACTGTCCCATCTATCCGTCCAACCATCCAACCATCCATCCATCCATCTATCCAACTATCCGATCAATCCATCCATCCCATCCCATCCCATCCCATCCAATGATCCAAATAGCCATCCAATCCATCCTTCTAACCACCCAACCATCCCATCCAATCATTCAAACATCATCCATCCATCCATCCCATGAATCCATCCATCCCGTTTAGCCTTCCAGCGACGACGAACCAATTTTGATGCATTCATGGTGGTTTCGTTAAATCGGAACCATTAATCTATGGGCCTTACCATGATTTATGCGTTTTATCCCTCCCTCCTTCCACTTTGTGAGATCATTCTAGGGCATAAGGCAAAAAAATAAATGAGGCAGATCCAAATCTCAAGTGGACCACACCACAAAAACAGTGGTGATTGAACGCCCGCCATTAAAAACTTATTGGAGCCCACTGTTGATTAGGTCACACAGACATGATGAATGGAAACCACAAATATCAGCTTGATCCGAAACTTTCGCGGTCTCAAGAAGTTTTTAATGATAGGCGTTCAACCACCGCTGTTTCCTGGGGTGTGGTCCACCAGAGAATTGAATCTCCCTCATTTTTGGGATCATGCCCTAATATGAGCTCGTAAAATGGATGGACGGAGCGGATAAAACTCACACGCACAGTAGGGCACACATAGCTTTTCCAGCACCGGCCAAGCGTGGCTTCGATGGATCCTCGGATCGACTGAGGTTGGTGAATCCTTGACTTGGGGCCCATTTTGATGCACATGCCTTACATCCATGCCGTCCATCCGTTTTTACAGATCATTTTGGAATATTATCCTAAAAATGAAGCAGATCTAAGTCTTAGGTGGACTGCACCACAGGAAATAATGATGATTGAATATCCACCATTAAAAACTTATTTGGGTCCACCGTAATGTTTATTTGCCATCCAACCTGTTGATTAGGTCACAAAGACCTATATAAAGGGACGACACAAATATAAGATTGATCCAAAACTTTTGGAGTCCACAAAAATATTAAAATGTTCAATCACCACTGTTTCATGTGTTCTGGTCCACCTGAGATTTGTATATTCTTTAATTTTTGGATTGTGACGGCGTGGATGTAAGAAAAATACATCATGGTGGGTCCCACGGTCAGGGCTCCACCGTAGCCAAGCACTCACGGGTTCCTGTGGTGTGGTCCACCTGAGATTTGGATCTGTCTCATTTTTGGGGTCGTTCATTAAAATAAGTTGGAAAAATGGATGGACGGCGTGGATAAAAAACATACACCATGGGTCCACAGAGATTTGAAACCACCCCTGGGACTAGCTGATCCGCGCCCAGCCCGCACGGACCGGTACCGACTGGGGTGGCCGAATCCAGAAGTAAATCTGGACCACCGTGATGTTTTTGAAGAATCTACCCCGTTCATCAGTTTTTCCAGCTTATGTTAAGATCTGAGTCCAAAAACGAGGCAGATCCAACACTCAAGTGGGCCGCAAGACAAGAAAAAGGTAAGTCGGGAAATGCCTACCGTTGAAACCTTATTGGGTCCATCATGACGTTTACATACCATCCATACCGTTCATAAGGTCATTCCTACTGGGATGAACTGAAACCACAAAAAATTATTTCCTTCAGCCAATTCTGTGGGCCCACTAATGTTTCAATAATGGACGTTCAATCCTCAATGTTTCTTGTGGTGTGGTCCACCTGAGACTTGGATCACCTTCAGTTTTGGACCAGTGCTCTAAAATGATCTGGAAAAACTGATCGACGGCGTAGATATGCAACAGATAAATCGAGGTGGCTCCACGGTCAGGGTCCCATCCACATGCTGGTTCGGGGGTGGCAGCTAAAATCGCGTGCCTCGAAAAAATGTAAGATACGCGATCCGTCTCCCGGTTTCCTCTATTTTCTCGAAAGTAATGGGAGATCTAAAATCATCTCGTTTTCCCGGCGGAAGTTGAAGGTATGTTTTGAAAAATCTGAAATTGTGAAGAATTTTTTGAAAAAAAATCTCTTAATTCTAAGAAAAACATATGATTTTTTTTTAAAATTCTTTTTTGGGTTTTTAATTTTTCATACTTTCCAGCCCAATCGATCTTCTATCGCCGATTTCGGCAGCAAATTTGTGCTCGAATCCACTGATTTTGGAGAGGAGTTGCCGATTTTGTCTTTACAACTTAGATATGTAGAGAGATTTTCGAAATCTTTCGGGTTTTTATTTTTTTATTTTTTGAATTTTTAGTATTCACGCAGGCTGCTGCTGCATTTCCAGGCTTTCGCGCATATTGAGTGATATCTGAGTTTAGAAAAATTTCGAAAATCTCTGCGGAATAGTGCGAAAATTTGGTATCTGTGAGGAGGAGAAGCAAGCGAATTGGAGGAAGAGAGCAATGGGAAGGAGAGGGAACCCAACCCCGTCATGCTGCAAGAAGTACGGGCTTCCCCTTTACTGCGCTTCTTGGATTCCTCTCAATCAGATCCAGCAGCTTCTTCATCAGCAGTCAGAGAAGGGAGAACAGAAGGAAGAAGAAGAACAGAAGAAAGAGAGTGGAATCAATGAGCAGCAATCTTTATCATCGGAGGTCCAGCATTACAATTACTACTTAGTTTTAGGAGGCGGTGGAGGTGAAGGCCAGAGTGGCCTCTCAAATGCCCTTCTCCTCACCCAATTCGACTTCTCCTCTGCTTCCCTCTCCGAAGAACCGGTAAGCTTTTCTCAATATCTTCTCACGGGTACAATTCTTTCTCCTTCCGTCGAATTTCCTACTTTATATTATTGTTCTGGCTTAGGCCGCTTTTGGATGCTTGTAACTTTTTTAAGTTGTAACTCTTGTAATTTACTTACAGGTGAAAGTAAGTTACAAGTAATCCTGTTTGGATGTAAGCTATAAGTTACTTATATGTAATTTAGTTTTTGTGTTTGGGTAATCTGTAAGTTAGTTACAGATAAGAAGTTGTATATTTACACCAATCAGAATTTGGAGTAGGGAATCGTTTAAAAATCAGATTGACACATAAGAAAGCTTGGATAAAAGTATGCCATTTTGTTGAACTCATTTAGATGAATAGTTGGGCTGATTTTTAGGCTAAACTAATCATCAGGTAGGCCATAAAAGTGAGCTTACATATTCAAAATACCTGTAATGTAGAACAAAACTTAAGGTAAGCAAGAGGGAACTAAAAAATTCTCATTTTCTGTACAAAATATGTTTACAATGCTGCAAGTGAGAGAAACATACAAACAAATGTCATCAATAAAGGGCTGTCTATGGATATGTTTACTACTTCCAAATCACTAGAGTTTTCTACATTCACAAACATGGATATATTTCCATTTTTTATGACTTGATTGTTCTTCTTTCCCTCTCCATTTTGAAACATAATGGGAAAATATATCAATGCTGCCAGTGACAATCGCTACATGCTCAAGTGGTCTGATGAACCAGACCATTGCACAAATTCACAGTCTTCCAAAACTCGGGTCGGCCATACCACATGAATTTAGAGGTTTTAGATGCAACTTTATGGGTGGCCCACCTGAGTGTTGAAATACCCTGCTTTTAGGGATCAAGGCCAAACAAACCTAATCTGATCAGCTACCAATCAAGATAGTTAAGAGAAAAACCTCCCAGGTTTGAAGATCATAACCCTTTAATTACTAGCCTTATCAATAGACAATTAAGAGAAAAACGCACCAAAAAGAGAAATAAAGATTGGATAGCTAGGATATCCTAATAAAAAGGATTCTTGGGGCATGCCTCATCCACCATGGATCCCACCAAATCGAAAGTCTGGATCATCAGACCATGGGCATTAGGACCTGGATTTGGTAGTGACCCCTCCCGTGGTTTGTGCTGGGAAAGCTCAGTGGGCCCGACCATGATGTATGTATTTTATCCATGCTGTCCATTCATTTTGGCATCTCATTTTAAGGCATTATCCCAGTAATGAGGCAGATCCAAATCTCAGGTGGACCACACCACAGGAAACAATGGTGATTGAATGCCCACTGTTAAAAACTTCTTGGGGGCCACAAAAGTCTTGGATTAAGCTGATAATTGTGCTTTCCCTTCATCCAGGTCTATGTGACCTTATTAACAGGTTGGATGGGAAATAAACATTAGAGCGTGCCCCAAAAAGTTCTTAATGGCGAGCATTAAATCACCACTGTTTCCTATGGTGTGGTCTACCCAAGAGTTGTATCTTCCTCAATTTTGGGCTGATTCCCTAAAATAATAATCCAAAATGGATGGACAATATGGATAAAACACATAAATCATGGTGGGGCTTGCAGTGCACCAACAAGTAGCATTTGTGCTACTTCTCCACTTTCGTTGAATGGACTTGGACACAGAGGGAAAAAAAAAAACAAAAGAGGGTTAAGGCACATGCCTCTACTAGAGCTAGAAGAGGAGAGAGAGAGAGAGAGAGAGAGAGAGAGAGAGAGAGAGAGAGAGAGAGAGAGAGAGAGAGAGACTTCTATATAGCAATTGAGACCACCTACCGGCTTCTACACCATCAACGCCACCTTCCGGTTGCTCTCAACCTTCAATGGTTGCCTCATCAAGAGCCTTCATTATGCTAGAGACCAGGTAGGTGGTCCTGCAATGTTGCAGTTGTGTTTCCCCCTCCCTTTCCCAAATTCAAAATTTCCAGCCGTTCCCTATAAGAAAGTTACATGTGAGTGAAAAAACACCAATGTCCCCTATAAATTTTCTTGTATCCTTACCTGAAACCTTATTACAAGTTGAGACTTTGTTACCTATAAGATTTCTCCCCCAAACACCAATTGTAAGAAGTTACTTGTATTTTTCTTACATTTTTCACAAGCTCTAGGCATCCAAATGGCCCCTTAGGACCAAGGTATCCTTCCCCCTTGAATGGGATGCCAAGGGGATACTTGGGAATTGGTGGGAGAACCTATGAAGTATCTCTTCCAGGCAGTTCCAGCTGCCTTTGATTGCTCATCAAGAGAATCCACCCTACGGGGAACGGAGGCTCGTTGATGGTTGGGAAAGATGAAGTAGGTAGTGCCACCGTTGTACCTCAGGATGGGGGCAGTATCCTGGGACACAGTCCCTTGTGTTGGCAAACTTGGGGTATGGGCAGCTGTTCGAGAAAGCTCTGGCAAAACCACTGCTCACCCCCAAATGGCCCCTTAGGTGCATTTTGTTCTCCGATCCGTACTCGCTTTTGATTTTGTGGTCAGACGTACTATTGCGGATTGACCTCTAAAAATAGTACCATTGTGGATTGAGCATAGCTTGCAACTCACATGGATTTGAAGGTCATTGTTATCTTGGTTCACCATTGGCTTTGGATGGCTGCAATTGTCCTTCTAAATGGTTTGAGTTGTCTGATCAGTGTGGTGTTTTAGGTTGTGCTTCATCTGGAATGGGGCACATGATTTGGGCCATCGGATGGGTTTGCATGTATGGAACATGTATAGTAGGTGGATTCTAGAACCCCACGTAGGTGTGGTTGGCTTTATAAAAGACCAAGTGCTAGACAACCATAGAGGAGCTTAGTTATAACTTTTATCATTTTGTATCATATTACAAGCTTGATTAAGGGAGTAGAAGAGGCAAGAAGGTAAGGAGGAGAAAGTCTTGAGATAGGGAAAGAAAAAGGAAGAGCAGAAAGGAGAAATAAGGAGAACTTGATGAAGCTGGTGCAAGCCATTGGATCGGTGTTGATACTTACTTGAGAGGCAAGAAATAAGGGGGGTGAAAGTGAAAAATACGAAGAGGGGAGGAGGAAAGGGAAGATCAAAGAGGAGAAATAGGGAGAATTTGATGGAAGGCAGCCAAGTGTTAAGAGGCAAGAAAGAAAGTGTAAGATAGAGGGAAGGAGAAAAGGGAAGAGTGGAGAGGAGAAATAGGGAGAACCTTATCAAGTGAGGTCAGCAAGCCATAGTCTGGGTGTCGAGAGGCAAGAAAATAAGGGTAACATAGATGTGAAGAGAAAAGGGAAGAGCAAAGGGGAGAAATAAGGACAACCTTACGAGATGATATGCATATATGTAATGTGATCTAAGCTGTGGCATGGTGTGGTGTGGTGTGGTGTGGCGTGGCCTGCCCTCCTTTTCGGGCATAATGAAGCAGATCCAATGTTGATGTGGACCACACTGCACGAAATAGTGTGGATAATGATACCCACTGTTAAAGCCTTCTTAGGGCCCATGGAGATGTTTTTATTTTTATTTTTATGTCGAACTTGTTCACATTGTCACATAGACTTGGATGGAGGGAAAACACAAATATCAACTTAATCCAAAACTTTTGTGGCACCAAGAAGGTTTTCTTGTGCTGTGGTCCACTTAAGCTTTGGATCTGCTTCATTTTTGGGGTCATAACCTAAAATGAGCCGGCAAAACGAATGGACGGCGTGGATAAGCACATACATCAGTGCATCACGGCGGGCGTCACAACACTTGCCGCCAAGGATACCCTTGGTGGTAGGGTCTGCTTTCCCCTCCTAGGGTTTGTTTGGAATGTGGGATTAGGTTGGCATTTGGTCCAATGTAAATTCCATCCGGCGTTTAGAAACGATGGGAAGGATTGGATTAATCCAGGTATCATATCATCTAATCCCAGCAGGAGGAGATACGATGAGATTTCTGGTGGATTTCAAAATCCACTACATTTGTGGGCCCCACATGGATGCATGTGTTTTATCCATGCCGTCCATCCATATGCGCCCTTTACACGTGACAATCGAGTTGCATATGCCTAAGATGACCGGCATCAGTTGTGAAATTTGATCCGTGGATTACAATTCCATGGTCCACCAAACTTAGGTTTCACTTAATATAGTGTTTTCTCCAGAGGAAGAATTTGATCCCGAATCTGGGATTGGACGATCAAAATACCATGGTATTTCCAGACATGCAATCATTGTGTAATAATGATGTTAGTTCCACCTAATGCAATTCAATACCATTTAATCCTGCATTCTAAACAGGCCCCCTAGTGTGTAGCTTGCCGCGGTTCTGGATGGCTATGATTTTCCTAGTTAAAAACGAGACAGTGTACCTGTTGGACAGGATGGATCTCATGAAAGTTCTACCCACATGGTACCTAGCTCTAGGTAGGCAATTTCTAATTGTCAGCGTATCATCCATCACACTCAACCAAAGTACCAAAACTTTTCCTCTCTATGGTTAATAGTCAATCCTTCTATAGGTGGAGAAGCAAGCATTGGAGGAAGAGAGCAATGGGAAGGAGAGGGAACCCAACCCGGCATGCTGCAAGAGGTTTGGATTCCCCTCAATCAGATCCAACAGCTTCTTCATTAGCAGTCAAAACAGAAGAAAGTGAGCGGAAGCAATGAACAACAATGTCATCATCGAAGATCTATGACTACAACAACTACTTAGTTGAGGAGGCGGTGGAGGCGAAGGTTGGAGCGGCCTCTCAAACGCCCTTCTCCTCCGCTTCCCTCTCGGATGAACCTGTAAGCTTTTCTCATTATCTTCTCACGGCTGCAATCCTTTCTCCTTCCGTGAAATTTCCTACTCCTTTATATTATTGTTCTGGTTTAGATGTATTTTGTTCTTTGATCCGTACTCGCTTTTGATTTTGTGGTTGGACGTACTATTGTGGATTGAGCATAGCCTGAAAATCATACGGATTTAATGGTCTTTGTTATCTTGGTTTACAATTGGCTTTGGATGGCTATAAATTGTCCTTTTAGATGGTTTGAGTTGTCCGATCAGTGGGGTTTTTTAAGCTGTGCTTCATCTGGAATGGGACACATGATTTGGGGCCATCGGATGGGTTTGCATGTATGGAACATGTATAGTAGGTGGATTCTAGAACCCCATGTAGGTGTGGTTGGCTTTTTAAAAGGCCAAGTGCTAGACAGCCATAGAGGAGCTTAGTTATAACTTTATCATTTTGTATCATATTACAAGCCTGACTAAGGGAGTAGAAGAGGCAAGAAGGTAAGGAGGAGAAAGTCTTAAGACAGGGAAAAAAAAAGGAAGAGCAGAAAGGAGAAATAAGGAGAACTTGATGAAGCCGGTGCAGACCATTGGATCGGTGTTGATACTTACTTGAGAGGCAAGAAATAAGGGGGGAGAAAGTGAAAAATACGAAGAGGGGAAGAGGAAAGGGAAGATCAAAGAGGAGAAATAGGGAGAATGTGATGGAAGGCCTTAGGCAAGTGTTGAGAGGCAAGAAAGAAAGTGGAAGAAAGTGTAAGATAGAGGGAAGGAGAAAAGGTAAGAGTAGAGAGAAGAGAACTAGGGAGAACCTGATCAAGTGAGGTCAGCAAGCCACAGGCCGGGTGTTGATAGGCAACAAAATAAGGGCAAGAAAGGGTAACAGTAACACCGATGTGAAGAGAAAAGGGAAATGCAAAGAGGAGAAATAAGGCGAACCTTATGGGATGATATGTATGTTTGTATGTATGTAATGTGATGTAAGGTGTGGTGTGGCATGGCTTGGTGTGGCTCGGCCTGGCTTGGGCTAATGCTATGCACACACACATATGTATGTATGGATGTATATCATCTGAACTTTTTTCCAAACAAACACACACACACACACACACACACACACGTGAAAAATGTTCTTATAAAGGTCGCCCTTACCATATAGTTTGGGCCAGGCCTGTGGTAATGCTATGTATATCATCTGGGCTTTATTCCAAACAAACAAACAAACACACACACACACACACACACACACACACACACACACAAATGGAAAATTGATGCAGGACAGCCCTAAATATGATGCATGCTCATGAACACAATTATTCAGCGGAAGTAAAAGCAATAATAATAATGAAATCTAGCATTAATTATCATAAACTAAGAAAAACATAAAGGAAACATGCAATGGAACGGGCCATCATCACAACCATGGAGTATGGGATTCAATTAGTGCATAGGTTGGATCCGGCGAGGGATGGAACCTCCCGATCTTGCATGGCTATACCCGATCGATCAATGAAAATCACTAGTCCGAAGAATCAGAAAGTTTCTCGGATTAGGGATTTGGGAATTTGGGGTTTTAGGGTTTAGCTTGATTCCCAGGGTTTAGATCGTGGGGGATAAACAAAACAGAAGTTTAGAAGGATAATAGAAGATAAAATACATGGAAGAATTTGGAGGGACACAAGAAGAAATCAGAAGAAGAAGATCAAAGAGAAGAGAAGAATCACTATGAGAGAGAGAGGAGGCAGGGGGAAGCTCAAAGAGGCTTTCATTAATCAATATCAAAGTTCAAATTCGTACTTAGGGCCTAGCCCTCTTAAATAAACAATTAAAACAAGTAAAATTAATAAACTACCCCTAAACTAAGCAAAAACGCGTAAATAAACAAAAGTGCGCTAAAGTTCGGGCGCTCGGTCGGGCGCCCGAAGACGTCCAAAAACGTCCAGAGAGTTTCGAGCGCTCGAAAGGCTAAACTTTGGCGCCCGATCGGGTGCCCGAAGACAATGGTCGGGCGCCCGAAGTCTTTAGTTCTTTGGCCTGTTTTCTCCATTCTTCCTTCACACGTGTCCTCCCTGGATGGGGTCTTCTATGTGTCTGATCACGTGTGGAGGGTCTTCAGCTCCTCAATAGTCGCTTATCCACAAAGATGGTACTTGTGGATGGCGCTTTCTTCGTTGGTACACTTGAAATGGTCTTGTGTCCTCATAAAAAATGTACTTATAAAGGTTGCCCTTACCATAAGTTATAGTAAGATTGAGCTTTGTGGCCCCATTGCGATTTGTATGTGGCATCTAAATCATGCATTTGATGGCTCTTCTCCTAAACATGGGATGTCCTAAAAACCAGCTGTATTCGAAACAAAGGTGGGCCACACCATTTGGAACAATGCGAAATCATGCCTAAAACATCTAAAATGCATTGTGGGGCCCACTTGAGTTTTTGAATGGCCAAAAATTTGGTGGAACTTTAGTTGCATGATCCCTTCTAACTAGGTGTTGCTCTGCTTCGAATTGTGCTTTGGACTCCCTCTCCTGCTTCCCAGCTGTTTACACTTGCTAACATTTTGATGCTCCTGCACCTGAATCTCTTGCTACTTCACCTTACACTTAGTGCAACCATAGGTGCAACCCCTCATCCAGGTGGGAGCAGATAGTGGATGGGTCGGATGTCTGAACTACATCTTTGTAGGCCCCACACACGAACATACGTTGGGCATCCCTCTCTCAATTGTTTTCTTTGGTTTGGCCCTCATAAGTCATGGATTAGGTTGAAATTTGGGCTGTAGTCTGTAGGCGTGGTATTCCGTAATGGAAAGGGTGGCTGTTAAGGTTTTTCTTTTCTTTCTTTGAAAAAAAAAACTTGCATCAGCAGTTACGGTTCATTTTTTTCTATTAGGGCTGTTATGATCCCGTAATGCGTAACAGTTGCCACCATTACTGTTACTGCACACCTTGGCTTAGGCTCAATTTGGGGTTTGGGGGGGGGGGGGGGGGGGGGGGGGGGATGTCGGACACACATCATGGCAGGGGCCCACAAAACAATCTGCCAACTTTCTTGAATGGGTCTCGCACTCTTGGTGTATTCTTTCCAATTTAGCTTTCAATGGAGTTTTTGACTTAATTGCATGAGAGGAAGCTTGAGGGGGCTCATTTGCAGGACTAAGGAAGGATCAATTGTGAAAATTTAGGAAGTCTAAATGCCTAAGAGATGGGAGAAAGAGCACAGCTCCAAAAACATACTTAAATTACTTGTTTTTTATCTTAAAAAATGCTCTGAGGAAGTTCATTGAATACTGAAAATACCTTAAGAATCTAAAAATCATTATTGTTTTCTAATTTTTGGATTGAACTTCTGGGCCTAAAGCAATGAAATCTCAAAAAATCACTTGAAGTAGTTGTTGTTGATCTTGAAGAGATCTCCACAATACCACCTAAAACTGCCATTCAAATCAGAAGTTTTGCCTCTTGGAAGATGCAAGACAGTTTTTACAATGTTGGTCAATATGTTTTTATTTTACATTAAAAAAAAGGTTTTGATTTTTTATCTTTGGTACATATGATACCCATACTGCAGTCCTCAGACTCTTGGTTCAAAAGGACTATTAATGTGCACTTGTACAATATACATACATGGTGTGCCACCCTGATGAACAACTAGGATCTTCTAAAGTGTGCCATTGTGGAACATGTGCCCTACTTTAGTAGCTTTGTCAAGGCTTTAAGCAGCATTTGCAGCTGTACAATAGTCTGTCTACTTTGATTGTTTGTCCTCATTACGAATGGCTATCTTCATTTGCATTAAAAGGGTGCACCGTGTATGTTTATCTTTTTCAGGTGAATAAGCTTAGAACTGGTGGTGATATACCTTATAGGATGGCTGTGCACCCAGGAGGAGAAGGCCTTATGTGTTCCTTCCCCAAAAGTTGCAGGTTATTTGTTTCTTTCCCATGATACAAGGAAATCTATTTAGGAAAATAATTTACCAATTGGACATATATGTATGGAAGTTGGGTCCACTCAACAATTTGGCGCCATTTGTGTTGATAATTATTCAAGTTAAAAAAGGAATACGGATTCTTTTTCCAAAAACCCAAAAATTAGGGTTGGGGCTTGGGTGCCTTTTCTGGCGTTTATACTGAAGGCAGGGTTTGGTTGCCAAATAAAAAACATTCTGAACTTTCACATAGATATTCCATTTTTTTTACTGGTACAGTTTTTCCAGTTCCACTTTGCCTCTTGCCAAAACAATACTTGAGAATGTTTGTTGAATTTGATTAGGCTTAGCCAGATTTTTTGGTTATCTTGTCATTTGTACTAAACTTAGGCATGAAATGATTCCTGCTTGTTCTTACCTTGTGATTGATGTGGTTCGGAAGGGGGAAAGCAGAAGCCCTCTTCATTCACCTTCCATTTTCTGTGTTGCCTCTAGCACCAACCTTATTGACTATCCTTGCAAACCACAATTAGTTGCTACATCCAAAAGCCACCTGAGATCTTGCATAATCTCAATCAGTTATATGGCACATATGCATACATATACGCTCTTTTCCTTGCGAAATGTGCATGTATGAGGTGGAACTCGATATAACCTTTCTCCAGTCCATCATCTCGATGTCAATATGCCTTCGCATGACAATTTTTTATTCTTTTGCTACACTTTTGATTTAAAAACCTCCCTTTTTCAATTTTCTATTTGAGCAACTTTGCAATTCTTTTTATATTTTCTTTTCTTTTCCTTTCTTTCTTTCTTTTTTACTTTTCTTACTTCTATGTGAATTTTTCTACACATCTGAGCTTTTGGAGTATTGCAGTGTCAGGAACTTTTTGCTGGTACCAATTTGTAACACCTCGAGATTTCGGCTCCCGTGTACATCACGACGGCCGAATTCTCAAGATTACTTCATCTAATCTAATATTCACATTCATATAAGACATAAATAGAATGGTGGAAGCATGCTTTATTTAACCAAATAAATCAAACCCAATAACATAGTCATGTCTACTATACTAATCATCCAAAAACTCTCAACTCATGTCCATCTAATGGGACTTATTACATAATTATGAAATAACAATAATTAACTAATATTAGAAAACTAGGCCGCATTGGCCTCATCTTCCACCATTTGCTCTCACGAACCTTCATAGTCACCGCCTTGAGATTCGGGTTCAGCGGCCAGTGATGAACAACTTCAAAGTTAGCATAATACCTTCATAAAAACAAGACAAAACATCCATAATATCTTACTTAATGCAATGCATGATATGCATGACCCGGCGTAGAATTCTTTAACATGCTACCAGGTGTTTCGGGACACGCAAGCCCTAAGTTTTGCCCTACCATATGGGAAATGGGATGCTCATTGCCCAATTCTACATGTGACAGTGTACGGAGAAGTAGGACGCACAAGCCTATTCTCAACTCCGTACACTCACAAGGAGCCAAGTGTATGCATGTGTTTTAGCCTTCTTTTATTATTAGTCCAGTTCGCACAGAGCCAATTGACATGTGACTAACCTCAGTTCCATCAATACTATCCTATGGTTCATCATTCGCCAAAATAATCGTATCCGTCGCATCACACCTTGAATGGCGGACCGTACTATTATGATTCATAACAACCCATTCGCATACATAACCATATGAAGATCCTTTACAACTTAAAAACAAGAGAATAGAAAATGATATCATAACCACTTAATCGGGTGACATATTATCATCACCTCAGATCAGGGTGACCACTTAACCGGACAGGCTAAAAACGCTATCACTGGTTAGGGCAACCACTTAATCGGGTGTTCCGATACGTGTCACCACAGATCAGGGTCCCATCCTTAACAATATAACAAAGAAATACACAATAAATAGGATCTTCATTGACATTATCATCCATCCATCGAATCATACTTGGATAGTATGTTGGTTTCATTAAGGCGATTACATAATTCCACTTATGTGAAACAATCATTCCATCATTGTCCTTTTCTCATGTCAATAGTACATCCTCATCTCATGGGATGGAAATAGAGTATTCAAGTAATCCATATACACCACAATATTCATGTCAACAGAAGAGAAACAACATCACATACACCTCATACATTTACTTAAGAAAAACAACTCAACATAATACGAAACTATTATACTTAAACTTGAAGGTGTTCTCACCTTATGATTTTCGGCCTATTAGAGATATAAGATGAAAGAATGGCAAAAAAAGAATTCTCCTCTCTCTCATTCTTTCCCTCTTCTCTCTCTTTCTCTCTTTCTCAAATTCGTGGGCGGGGCTCTCTCTTGTTGGGAGAGACCCTATTTATAGAGGCTTGGGTCGAAATTAGGGTTTTAGGAAGCTATTCAAGCTATACATAGACGGTTAAGGTTGTAAGAAAGATTTTTGGAAAGTTCCTGCCCGGTTTGGAGAGTGTACGCTCAATGGTTTGAAAGGAGGTTTTGGATGTGTGTTGAGATGGATATAGGCCACAAAATGGACGTGGTAGATTTTAAAATGGGGCCCACACATGATCGAACGACTGTCGTGAAGTTTTAAGGAAAGTGAGGGAACGAGAATGAAAAGTTGAAACGGAAGGTTTATCTAATGATCGGACACCTAGGATGGGTTTGGATTGATCCAAATAGGCAGGTGTGGTCCACAAACTGAGGCTCCACAACAGTTTGATAGGTTTCTAGCGCAAGAGAAGGTTTTAGAAAATTTCTACACAAGGTGGGAGAAACTTCTGTTTTTTAGGTGATTCTCCATGTTGATTAGTTAGAAGGGATTCTTAGGATCCTCTAGAAGCTTCCCTAAGTTCCCATGCGAAAAGGATTCCCGGATTGGAAGATCCAAGTTTCTAACAATTAGAAGGGAAGAAGAGATCGAGTTGGATTTGCGATGGAATGCGAAGAAATTTGATAGGAGGGGGTTTTGGGGGGCTAGAAAATGAGTGGATGGCTTAGATCATTGAAAGGGCTCACCGGATGGACAATGTGGAAGTCCAGCAACGGACAATGTCCGCTGCTCACGGGTGGGTGCCTGTCCACACGGTCAAACGTTCGTTTGACCGTGCGTCCGGTGCACGTGGGTCCCATCGTGATGTATGTGTAAAATCCACTCCATTCGACAGGTGGTCCCCACCATTTTAAGCGTTGACACAAAAAATGATCTAGTTCTGAGACTGGGTGGCCTACTTATGATCCGATTTTTTATCAGGCTATTTCTGGGATGATCTAGGAGCTGAAATTTGACGCGTACTGCTAAAATGTGCTAAATAGCTTAAGTGTAGGGTTTTGCGTCTTAATGATCGCTGAAAATTAGTGTACTTAAAAACGGTAGGTTAAGTTTAACTAATGACATTTTTGTAATTATCGTAAATCTTCGAGTTTAACAAAATCTAACCCTTCTACGTTGTTAATGGGGTCATTTTAAGTAACTTTAATAAAGTGTACTCCATCTGATCTCCTATGGATGTCTCGTTATTCGAATTTATATATTAACGGTCGGTATTTAATTAAAAAAATATATAAATCTGTAGGACATCCGTAGGAGGTCAGATGGAGTACCCTTTATTAAAGTTGCTTAGAATAACCCCATTAACAACGTAGAAGAGTTAGATTTCACTAAACTTGAAGATTTACGATAATTACAAAAAGGCCATTAGTTGAACTTAAGTTAACCTGCCGTTTTTTAGTACACTAATTTCCAACGATCGTTAATACGCAAAACCTTAGACTTAAGCTATTTAGCACATTTTAGCTAAACACGTCAAATTTCAGCAACCAGATCATCCCAGAAATAGCCTAATCAGAAATCAGATCATAAGTGGGCCACCCGGTGTCAGAACTAGATCATTTTTTGTGTTAACGCTTAAAATGGTGGGGGCCACTTGTCGAATGGAGTGGATTTTACACACATCACGATGGGACCCACGTGCGCTGGACGAAAGGTAGAGATGCGTGGTCAAACGAACGTTTGATCGTGCAGATGGGCACCCGCTTGTGGGCTGCGGACGCTGTCCATTGCTGGACTTCCACACCGTCCATCCAGTGGGCCTTTCAATGATCTAAGCCGTCCACTCGTTTTCTAGCCCCCCAAAACCCTCTCCTATCAAATTTGTTCGCATTCCATCGCGAATCCAACCCGATCTCTTCTTCCCTTCCAACCGTTGGAAATTTGGATTTTCCAATCCAGGAATCCTCTTCGCATGGGAACTTAGGGAAGCTTCTAGAGGATCTTAATAATCCTTTCTAGCTAATCAACGTAGAGAATCACCTCAAAAACGGAAGTTTCTCCCACCTTGTGTAGAAATTCTCTAGAACTTTCTCTTGCGCTAGAAACTTATCAAACGGCTGTGGAGCCTCAGTTTGTGGACCCTATCTACCTATTTGGATCAATCCAAACCCATCCTAGGTGTCTGATCGTTAGATAAACCGTCCGTTGCAACTTTCCATTTTCATTCATCTCTTTCCTTTAAACTCCACGCCAACCGTTCGTTTATGTGTGGGCCCCATTCTAAAATATACCACCTCCATTTTGTTGTTCATATTCATCTAAACACACGTCCAAGACCTCCTTTCAAACCATTGAGTGTACATTCTCCAAATCGGGCCGGAACTTTTAAAAAATCTCTCTTACAACCTTAATCGTCCATGTATAGCTTGAATAACTTCTTAAAACCCTAATTCCAACCCAAACTTCTATAAATAGGGTATCTCCTAGCAAGAGGGAGCCCCCCCCCCCCCCCCCCCCCCCCCCCCCCCCCTTCGAATTTGAGAAAGAGAGAGATAAGACAGAGAGAGAGAGAGAGAGAGAGAGAGGAGAGAGAGGAGAATCTTATTTTTGCCATTCTTTCATCATTTATCTTTGATAGGCCGAAGATCATAAGGTGAGAACACCTTCAAGTTTAAGTATAATAGTTTCGTATTATGTTGAGTTGTTTTTCTTAAGTAAATGTATGAGGTGTATGTGATGTTGTTTCTCTTCTGTTGACATGAATATTGTGGTGTATATGGACACTTGAATACCCTATTTCCATTCCATGAGATGAGGATGTACTATTGACATGAGAAAAGGACAATAATGGAATAATTGTTTCATGTAAGTGGAATTATATAATCGCCTTAATGGAACCACCATACTATCCAAGTATGATTCGATAGATGGATGATAATGCCAATGAAGATCCTATTTATTGTGTATTTCTTTGTTATATTGTTAAGGATGGGACCCTGATCTGTGGTGAAGTGTATCGGAACACCCGGTTTGTTCTAAGTTGTAAATGATATTGATATGGTTATGTATGCGCATGGGTTGTTATGAATTATAATAGTACGGTCCACCATTCAAGGTGTGATATGATTATTTTGGCGAATGATGAACCATGAGATAGTATTGATGGAACCTAAGGTTGGTTGCATGTCAATTGGCTCTGTGCGAACTGGACTAACAATAAAAGAAGGCTAAAACACATGCATACACTTGGCTCCTTATGGGTGTATGGAGTTGATAATAGGCTTGTGCATCCTACTTCTCCCATACACTGTTACGTATAGAATTGAGCTATGAGCGTCCCATTTCCCATGTGGTCGGGCAAAACTTAGGGCTTGTGTGTCCCGAAATACCTGGTAGCATGTTAAAGAATTCTATGCCGGGTCATGCATATCATGCATTGCATTAAGTAAGATATTATGTATGTTTTGTCTTGTTTTTATGAAGGTATTATGCTAACCTTGAAATTGTTCATCACTGACCGCTTTTGACAGTTTATTTTGTGGAAAACTATATAGAACAAGTAGGTGACGATCCTGAGGAACCCGAATCTCAAGGCGGTGACAATGAAGGTTCGTGGGAGCAAATGGTGGAAGATGAGGCCAATGCGGCCTAATTTTCTAATATTAGTTAATTATTGCTATTTCATGATTATGTAATTAGGCCCATTAGATGGACATGAGTTGAAAGTTTTTGGATGATTAGTAAAGTAGATATGACTATATTATTGGGTTTGATTTATTTGGTTAAGTAAAGCATGCTTCCACCATTCTATTTTACGTCTTATATGAATGTGAATATTAGATTAGATGAAGTAATCTTGAGAATTCGGCCGTCGTGATGTACACGGGAGCCGAAATCTCGGGGTGTTACAAACTAGTCACTTATGATCTGTGTTTCAGTAACAATGTGTGCCAGTTACACCTATTTTGTTGTCTTTCTTTTGTTTTTTCTAATGTTGGTTTTGGTCAGTGTAGGAGTACTGCTCCTTGTGTTTCCCTCAATTGATTATTTCTGTAGAAGGGGTATCATGCAATGTTGTCAAATGGCATAAGTGATCCTGTGCGATCACTTATGCCTAATCGCTTATGCGATTGCACAATCGCATAAGCAACCGCACAACTTTGCTTCTTTTTTTTTTTTTGAAAAAACAAATCGAAAAAAATGAAAAATTATGCGATGGCATCTGCGATTATGTGAGCGCTTTATGCGATATGCGATGGCATAACATCCATATGGCATATGCGACCATTGCATATGCCATATGGATGGCGTTATGCGATTGCATAATCGATTATGCGATCACTTTTGACAACATTGGTATCATGACTATGTAGTGGGACCGGCCTTAAAGTGAAAGAAGAGTTTTGAGTTTCACCTTCAAACTCTATTTTACGTATCTATACTTTCTGATTATGTGAAGTAAAGAAATCAGCATCCAAATTCACTCTTTTGTTTGTATCATATTGTAGAGAAGATATTTGAATTTCGGTTGTAAACTTTACACGTCTATAGTTTCACACTTGTTATTTTACGAACATGTTTTAATAAATAAAAGACCATTTTCAGGAACGTCTTACATGATTGAATTCTAGTATTTGATCCCAACAGCATGAAACCCCTCAAGAAAAAGTATATGCACAATATGAACAGTTTTTCAGTTCCAACAAGTGGGGCCCATGATTAAGTGATCTTTCTTATGTTGTAATTTTGTATAGATGGTTTGAATGGGATATCCCAGAGAGCACAGAAGTCCAAAAGATGGCACTAAAATCTTCTGGGAAAGTGCTGACAGAATTGGAAGATGTCGGGCTGCAATTAGCATTGACGTTTAACGCTGAGGGTTCTATACTAGCTTCTGGTGGTGTGGTAGGGAACCTTTTGCTTCTTTTCTTTTCTCCTCTCATTTCCTCATTTAGTTCGTAATGTTTACTCGTTTCATTTGGTTTGTGCTTATTTATCAATGAAGACATGGTAGCGTCAAATAAGGGAAAATATCACAAAAAGTGACAAGGAAAGACTACTAAACATATTCTTTTTTTCTCCCCTCTTTTTCCTCTTTTGGTTGATTGTGTTGATTTATTTAATTTGGTTTTCTGTGTTCATTAATAAAGATGTAGCGTCATCAAACTAAGTAAAATATCATGAAAAGTGAAAGGAAAGCCAATGTTTAAGAAACTCAGTTTTCAGCAGGATAGGCCAATGGACAGTTTTTTTTTTTTTTTTTGCGAAAGAATAGTCCGATCCGATACACCATTGAATACATGTTAAGAACTGATGCAGGGGCATGCGATGACCTAACCCTAGATGCATAATATTCAGTTGGAAGATATTCAAATAATAAAATTATGAAACTAATTACTTTCAATCAGAGGAAACTAACAAATCTTAACACGAAGATGAGATCCGTCCGTCTGGATCATGCCCCTTCGCATAAAACCATGTAAAATCATAAAACAGGGAGGATTTAGGGATATGAGGATATCTCAGATCTAGCATAGACCAGTCTACAGTCAAGTTTGGATCCGGTTCTCATGGCTAGGCATCCCTCTTTTAGATCGTACCCAAAAGGGGGGGGGGGGGGGGGGGGGGGGGTTCAGAAAAGGACGAGGGATGTCGAAAAGCAATGGGTTCTCATGAAGCACGAATTAGGATTCAAAAGAAGCTTACCTTTCCTCGCACCTTGAAGAAATAGAGAAGAGAAAAACGGAAACTCCGGGGTGGAATCCTCAACACCCGAGGGCCAATCCTGAAACCCTAATCTCTCGAACAAAGAGGAAGAAACTCACGAATTTTCTATTCATTCAATAATTTCGAAATAGGGTTTCTCACAATATATATAAGTTACGAAAATACAAAAAAGTGCACTAAAGTGCCTGAAAACCAAAGAAATAACATAAAAACGCCTAAAGTAAATAACGACACTAAAGCGCCTAGAAACAAGGAAATAAACAGAAAAGTGCCTAAACGTAAATCCGCTCCATGGTCCAGCGGTCATGATGCTCCTGCGCGATCCTGCATCTCGCGTACTCGTAACGCGTCAGAAAATGGGCCCAAGGGGCCCGGTGTCCATCCACATCAAGTCGTCTGCTCCAACATTCAATTTGCAACGTCGCCTCCTCTGGTACACTCTAAAGGGTGCACCACTGATGTCCGCATTAAAAACACAAATAATAGATTCTTCTGTTTCGTATTCTTTTCTTTTCCTAATATTTTTCTGAAATTTTTTATTCTGGTTTTCATATCCTTTTCTTTTCCTAATATTTTTCTGAGTTTTTTTGGCAAAAAAAAAAGTGCTGATACGGCCCTTTTTATTGGTTTTTGGGCCAGGCTGACAAAACAGACTTTTAGAACCTTGCCCCCTCTATATACTGCCAAGGGGGCTCCAACCTCCCCCAGGAGGGATTTCGGGGACACCCCTTAAGTGTAAAACATATGCTATTTTAGCGTGTGAAGTTCACAATTTATATAGTTAATGTGCACAATTCTAATTGTTATATTATCATTATAAACATGGCTATTAAATGAGGTACTATCCATTTTGATTTGTCAATCATGCTCAAATCTTGTGCTTTGATCTAGCCGAACATGAGTTCCTAGCCTCTGTCTATTCTTGAAAAGAAGAAAATACACAAAAACTAAAAAGTAAAAAAAGGTGAAAAAAATTGGAAATGGCCTCTTGTAGGCATATAGGGCTGTATTGGTTGATGTGGCTTCTGATTTTTTAGGGCACCCCCATTTCACCCCTGTATCTTGTTGGTGTAAGCTGATATGGATTCAACACTGCTGTATCAGCTGTTGTGAAACTGATTTTCTGAACCTTGCTCAGCAGGCTATGCATTTACCGTGGCTTAACATCCAATAACTCCTTGTGCAATTGGAGACCTCACATGAAGTCTCAACCATATAACCACAGTTGCATCAAACCCAAGGAAGTTATTTAGGCCTCTTTTCCTAACTTCCAATAACCAAAATAGGCCCTATGTAATCCTCGCAACCTTGCTTTTATATGATCCTTATTTTTTGTCTGAATCATGGCTTTTGTGGATTCAGGGGGTATTCTGGTCATTGGACCAAGCGTCAGCTCTTTATAGTTTTATTCAAACTCTGGAGTGGCTCTTTTCTAGCATTTATGGACATTTATGTAAATTTCCATTACTTTCAAGCGTATCTATATTGTCCCACTAAATGAAGAATACAATGTACACTACTGTAAAAACAAGGGATTCATGTCAGTTTGAAATCAAATGAGGGCATCACAATTCTTCTTTTTCTCTTAAAACAGTGTAAATGGAATTGGTGAAATAATGGGTTTCTACAAAAGGCATGTAAATATTGTGAGATGGTTGCAAGAGAAGAATAGGTGAATAGTAGTTCTTGTTGAAGACCTGAATAACACCTTTTGTTGCTTACTGATCTACATTCTAATATGATAGTGCAAGATGAATTTGAATGTCAGTCCTGAGTTTCATTGAGGCTATCTTTCGATGCACAAGTCCATTGAACTGCAAACATTCTGTTTAACCAAGAGGAAATGACAAATATTATAGATGCTTCCTCCTATCTTAATGAGCAAATATCCCTCAGACTGCAGCTATGTTTCTTTCAAGTCCAAATACAAAGTACCTGAATTTCAATTTTGAGAAAAGTGCTTTCAATAAGAATATTATGGAAAGAAATACAATTCGGTTAATTCTCCTTTATTAGACTAATAATTGCAATTCAAAATGATGAGGCATCGAAGTGCTCCCTGAAAGTTGTAGAATTTTTAAATTTGAATACCACAAAAATGTTACTTGAAGGGAGGGGCTTGTTTTGTTAAAACGTTTACAAACCCATCTTATGGTTTAAAATCTCCATTCAGAAAATATATTGGATAGGCATTGAATTCATATGTATTAGTATGTCTCGGAGTGATTTTTTACTGATTTAGTGCAGTGTTGGCAATATAAACTGTATTATACCATTAGGTTTTAAGATTGCCATTTATCAGAATTTTGAACCATGTATGGCTCCCTCATCACATGCTTTATCTGAGTCTCTTTCAACTCTTGGAATTCATTCATGACTTGTGAGTTTTGGCAAAGGACTCTGAGTCCTTAGCATGCCATTCAAAAGAATGTACCAAGCTGGTTTTCTGCATCTGCATGCAAAATCATTATGGCATTAGTTTTAGTCTGAATGCAATGCGTAAATTAAGTTGAATGAGATTGATCTTCAAAGTGGTATGTCACACTTCAACTTTGATGAGTGTAGGATGGCCATTTGAGAGTTTTCAAGTGGCCTAGTATGGAAGTCCTTCTTGATCAGCCTGATGCCCATGATGCCCATGCCTCTGTGAAAGATTTGGATTTCAGGTACATGGAAAATGTTTGTATATGTCTGGACACTGATAGCATAGTAGTTGGAATTTACAAACCAAGTCAGTTTGCTGGAGAGTGCTAGACTACCAAGTTTTTTTTTTTTTTTTAAGCTGGATACTTATGTCAAATTCAGGGTGAGGTTTTCGGGTTCTGCCGTTTTTCTCATAACAGTGATGATAATCAAACCCTATATGTGACTGCAATGCAAGGTGAAATTCCTGATTTGAATAACAGGTTCTCCTTGATTGATACTGTTTCATGCATTGCTGATTTTGAAACTGTTTCACAGGTCAGCATGGAAGCATTGTCTCTTGGAACACTATATCATGGAAGAGATTTGGATCAAAGAAAATAGTCCGTGACCCTATTTCTGCCTTCAATGTTTCAGCTGATGGAAAACTCCTTGCAATGTAAATCTTCAATTAATGCTTCTCATAGAAGAAGAATTTGGATTCCATTTTAAATGCTTTGCTGCATTAATCTGGAAGTTTTCCTTCAGGACATAGCACTAACACATAACCTCCTAATACCAACACTTAATCTGGCACATAAGCAGTACATGAGACCCTACATGGATAAACCTTATAACAGGAACACATAGTTGCACGGTGCCACATTCTTTGGTTTGATTGATGCCGCATTCTTTGATTTGATCCATCCAGGAGACTCTTCTAGCAATGTTTTAAAACCAGGCCGAACATCGAACAAGTAAAGCTGTCGATACAGTGCAAACAGGTTCAACTGCCTGTGATACCTTTCTCAATCGTGACATCATAATTAGTGCAAATTGTTTATAGAATGGTGCTTTACACACACACACACACACACACACACACACACACACAGAGAGAGAGAGAGAGAGAGAGAGAGAGAGAGAGAGAGAGAGAGAGAGAGAGAGAGAGAGAGAGAGAGAGAGTCCTGCTCTCCCGCGCACCGGTGCTCACGGGAACTCGTGAGCACCTTTTTGAGGACTCATCACACGTGATGTGAGCCCAAAATCTGGGCTGTCCACGTGATGAAGCACCTCTAAAAACCCCCAGCTCCCAGATTTCTACCTGATCCAAAACTTTGGTGGGCCGTGGCAAAGAGGGGAAAATCAAGGGAGGAAACTGTTTCCTTTTTCCATGGCCCACCAAAGTTTTGGATTAGGTTGAAAGCAGGGCCGTAGAGGTTTTTTGAGGTGCTGCATCACGTGGACGGCTCAGATTTTGGGCTCACATCACGTGTGATGAGTTCTCAAACCAGTGCTTACGAGTTCTCGTGAGCACTGGTGCGCGGGAGAGCATTTTTCTATGTGTGTGTGTGTGTGTGTGTGTGTGTGTGTGTTCCCTTGCTGCATCTCTTAATCATATGTCCTACAGAAGTAAACTGATGTTATGACACACTTCTTAGTAGAACATTGTAGAAGTATAAGCAAAATATTCTCTATTACCCATCAGAAACAGCTGAGTTAGTTTTTTTTCCATTTGTACATCCCTGCATTTCGATGTAGGCTTTAGTCCAATAATCCTGCATGGGTAGTTCGTAAATGTGAACTTGTTTCTCCTTGTGCTTTCCAAGTACAAAACTGAAGGGCACTAGTAGCATAATTGATCTGTAGGCTAAGGACCTTTTTGGATGAATTCCAAAATGAGAATGCAGAATGAGGCCCCAACCCTGCCACATTTCATGGAGCAGGGTGTTTGTGTTTCATCCATCAAAATGCTGTTGGCGGGGTGCACTAAACACTCCTGTCCACAAAAGCCACCCAAAAATGGGAGTGATATAGCAATGGGTCTGGCCCGTTATCCGACCATCATCACTCAAGATGGTGATGCATAGGTCTGCTGACATTTTCTCGTCCTTGCAGACAACCTAATGTAACTCATGTAAACTTTAATTTTCATGCCATGTGCGTAATACAGTATGGAGAGTTGAGATTCCATTGCGAACTTATCTACAGTTACTTTTGGGTTTTCATTTTCCAATAAATTTTGGTCATCCTTTCATGAATTGTCTCAACTGTTTTAACCTTCCTTTGTGATCAATATGCAGTGGGACAATTGAAGGAGACATTGTAATAAGAAACTCCAATATGCAAGTACACACAACTGTTAAAAAAGCACACCTTGGGCCTGTTACAACGTTGGTTTTCTCCCATGATTCCAGGTTCCCATCTTACCCTTGTGTTCATCATACTCGATGTTTCATGAAGGTGACATCCAAATATGCAATGATCTACGGCCATGGTTTAAATTATTGGTTGAATGTGACATGGTCCTGCCAAGGCATTTGCATTAATTAGCTTGATAGAACACTTCTTTCAGTTTTGTCTTATTTCTAGATCCAATAAGATGAAGAAATAGTTAAAAGAAAATTGCAAAGAAATGATCGTTGTGAGTGATTTTAAAATATTTTTGGGATAGATGTTAAAATTAGGAAAAAGGCTTGCTAGCAAGGCTACACCTTAAGCGAGCATTTTGTTCTCCAACATTTCCATCTCTACCGTACTGGTGGAATATGTTTAATAAGATTGAGACTGCTCATTTAGTCGGCCATCATGATTTTTTCTTTCTTTCCTTCTTTCTTTTTGTCTTTCTTGTAAAGTGTGGTCCATCCACTTGGTGAAGAACCTCTGGTTGATGCAGCAACATGGGCAAGGGAAGTTGGCAAATAGCTGTTTAATCTTTAAAAAGGACTGGCTCTGAGGTCTGAGATGGGAGATCCAGTCCCTAACCAGTTGCCTGTTGTGGGATTGCTTGAGCTTCTCCCCTGGTAAGCGCGGATCACTAGGTGCTGGTGGGGGAATGGATTGGAAATAACCCCCTTACAGGAGACTTTTCAGAGCATTAGACGATTTTGGAATAGTATAGAGAAGGGGATTCTGCAAATTCTATTTTGTGGGTTGTGCATGGATTAGTGGTGCTAAGGTGCAATGTGGGGCTTCACTGGTTTGGCATTTGAGTCACAGTGGTAATCATGTATCAGTGGGTTCCCTACCATGTTGTGTGGTCAACTACACAATATCATACGCAGACCATAGACACCACAGGACCTCTTCCTGTAATTTACTAGGAGAAATGCTAAGATAATGATGGTGGTGGTCCGTCCACTTGGTAGCCCACTAGGTTAACTTCACCTGAGAGGTGGGGCCCATTAATGGTGGAGATGGTATTGATGGAGGGCAAAATGCTTGCATAAAGCAACAAGTCATGCCGGCAATTCTATTAGGTAATATTTGGAATGGTGAGTGATTCATTTATGACTTGTTTGGATTGCGAATTACATCGGTAATGTATTGTTAAAGCGCCATTGTTACGATTTTACAATGTTTTTTTTTTTTTTAATATGTAATTCGGCAGTCAAATGCAGTTATAATAGGAGACAAGGAATTTGTAATCATTACAATTTTACATTGTATTGCAGTGGAAATCTCCTACCCACACACACACATCAGTGTATTTTTCTCTATGATTTGACATTGAAGTAATGTAAAAGTACCATCATTACAATTTAACCATGCCTATACAAACACGAGAATTGTCGATCAAATTACCTGTTTTCAGGAGACGGGCATTGTAATTTGTAATCATTGCACTTTTATAGTTAATGACTGATGTAATTTGCAATCCAAATAGACCCTTATTGTAATGAGGAATCTAATTCCAACAGCGACAAGATATTCTGTTGTCATATTCTTAACAAGGCAACCTACCCTTACTAGCAAAAACGTGTTCTGTGGTTTAAATGCAGGGCTGTGGTTTCTGCATCCTTTGACTCGAGTGCAAGGGTGACAATCATCGAAGACAAGAAAAAGAATGGTCTGTATTTATTGTGAATTTCTGCTATCTATAGATTTGGATTTTAATGTTTTAGTTAGTTTTCTGTTGCATTCTTCTAACGGTCTGCTTATGTTTTTGTAGGGTTGAGCATATGGGCCATCATCTTGATTATTTTACTTGCGATAGTCGCATACTTCGTGCAGCAAAAAGGAGTCCTTCAGTGATCTTTCCCTGATGCTTACCATGGCCCCAATGAGAGGTACTTTTTACTGGGTATTGTTACATAGTTTTGTAAAATGATTTGAAATATCTGAGGATCTAGGCACATGAAATGGCCGAAGATGGGCAGTTCCAAGATTTCACCATGCTGGCAGATGTGCCTCGAAAGACCAGTAATCAGACATCCTGATCTCTGCTAAATGGATCTGGTGACATTATTTTTGGTGGATTAATGGTTATTTTGATTGTAATGTTTTGTGAACATATTCAATTTTGTTATTGCATTGCTCCTTTTCTTTTAAACTCTTTATGATGAATCCTTTGAAATAGTCTTTCATTTCGTCGGAGTGCCAATCCTCATGCATCCCAGAGTAGTGCCACAGCCTGAAAATCAGTGCGTCTGCTTGTGCTGCTGGACTGAGTTACATGTCAAGGCATTTTGTAACTCAGTAGTGTGAAATGGTCCAGTCATGTCCATTAGTCGTTGATGGTAGCCACCATTGTTGCTCACATCACCATAAGACTTGCCATTGCGAATGTGGTGTGGTGTAGTGTGTCTTTCCCTGGCCCGGCCCTCATTTTTCGAGCATAACGAAGCAGATCCAAAGTTGAAGTGGACCACACCACAAAATAGTGTGAATAATGACACCCACCGTTGAAACCATCCTAGGGCTCACATTGATTTTTTTTATTTTTTATTTTTTGATGTCGAACTTGCTCACAAGGTCACATAAATATCATCTTGGTCCAAAACTTTTGTTGCCCCAAGAAGGTTTTCTTGTGGTGTGGTCCAGGTGAGCTTTGGATCTGGTTCATTTTTGGGTTCATGACCTAAATTGAGCAGGCAAGATGGATGAATGATGTGGATAAACACACATCACAGCAGGCCCCACAGCACCTGCCACCGGGGATACTCCTGGAGGTAGGGTCCGCTTACTGCTTTCAGAGGACTGATTACATTTGTAAATTTGTTCTTTGGCCAGCGTTGTCTGAAAAGACAAATCTTCTCATCGATTCATTGATGTAGTTGAATAAGAGTACTTGATGAACGTCATTGCAGTGGCCATAACGTAGCGAACATACTGATGGTAATGATCATCCATCTGGCTCAAGTTCCTTTATCACCGTGGATTTAGTGTATCTTCGAGAATGTTGAACGGTTCTGGAGCGATTTGGTGCGACCCGGCCTCACCCAAGACAAGGCGGCCCTTACAGTGGGCTCAACTTTGATGTATGTATTCTAAATCCACGCTGTCCATCCGTTTTGTCATATCATTTTAGGGCATAATCCAAAAAATGAAGATCCAAATCTCTGGTGGACCATACCGTAGGAAACAGTGTCATTGACCATTAATGGGCCACAAAGGTTTTGGATCAAGCTGATATATATATATATATATATATATATATATATATATATATATATATATATATATATATATATATATATATATATTTGTTTTTCCTTCCACCTGAGATTTGGATCTTCTTCATTTTTTGGATCATGCCCTTAAAATGAGTCTGGGACTCCCCTCGACCCAGCCCCACCCGTTTGCAGCCCCCCTCCCTACATGTCCATCTGTAACTCAACTTAAACGGTCCAAATCATGGAACTCTGAAATAATATTAACTAGATTAATTACCTTCTTATTTATGAAATTTTCTTTTAGTTGAATTCAAATAGTTGATTATTTTTCATATTCATGTCCATCAGCATCAACTAATCAATCAATTAAGGCACGTCACATGGTTTAATTTAATTTACAAGTATACCACATGTGCACTGTTAGAAAAGACTTTCTTTCTTAGATTTGATTCTGTTGACTCTTGTTTCAAGTGGGGCGAACATGATCAAACTTGAGAAAAAAAAATCGTTTCTCATAATATGCAGTATTATAATACTTAAATCTGAAGGAGAAATGGCGCAAGCGTAGACGTGGCAAAATCGATCACCATTTCTCTCGTAGATACACTCTGAATTCATGGAGTTTTTGGGACTCTTCAACCAGAAATCTTCGAATCCAAGAAGAAGATAAAGAAAACTGAAGTTTTTATTGAAAAAAATCAAGATAAAATGTCAATAAATGAGTTTAAGCAACCTTAAATAGAAAAAAAAAAAAAAAAAAAAAAAAAAAAAAAAAAAAAAAAAAGAACTAACCCTAAAACTAATTACGCAAATAGAAAGATTTCTAATCAAAATATGAAAGAAATTTGAAAATTCGTGCAAATCTACACATTTTGTCGACCCGTCAGCCGGTTGAAGTTGACAGTTGGCTGGTCGAAATGGGGCCAAACTGTCAAGTGAATTGATCGGAAAATTCGATCGGTTGAAGTTGACAGTCAACTGGTCGACATTGCCAACGGCTTGAATCTGTTGGGAATCCAAACTTGCTGATTTTTTTGGCAACTTTTTTTGAATCATTGATTATCACCTTACACTAGGGGTTCCTTCTCCTACATTAGACTCCTCCACTTGAAAGAAACTCGTTCTCGAGTTTCGCTTTGGGCAGGAGTCTCGAACCTCGTTCAATGTCTTCACCGGGTGTGTTGCAGCAGCTTTCTCTTGTGACACATGGAGTGCACACTCTTCTCCTTTCTTTATGGCTTCTTTTTCAATTTTGCGCACTACAAGGAGAGATTGTCGCGCTTCTTTATAAGCTGTGTGGATCTCTTTTGGGTTTATAGGGGCAAGAACAATCGTCCTCGCTTCTTTAATGAACGTGATAATGTTGTCCAGTCCTCGATGTACGACATCCCGATCAAATTGCCACGGTCGTCCAAGTATAATGTGACAGGAGTTCATGTCTACGACGTCACACAATACTTGGTCCTTATAGGTCTTGCCAATCGAAAAGGAGACAAGGCATTGATCCTTTACCATTGTCACACTGTCCTTCTGAATCCAACCAATCGAGTATAGAGAAGGGTGTGGTTCGGTTTTCAAGTTGAGCTTTTCCACCACCGCACTTGACACAATATTTTCACAGCTGCCACCATCAACGATCACATCACAGACCTTTCTATCCACTGTGCATCTAGAGCGGAAGAGATTGTGGCGTTGAGGGTTGGTCTACACATTCGGCATAGATGACTGTCTATATACGACCAAGGACACACCTTGATCCACATGGAGCCATTTAGCTCCTTCATATTCAGCGTTCTCAGCAACACCGAGTCCTATGCCATCCTCTGCATCTTCGGCATCTCCTTCAGCGACGGCCAAATTAGTCACCGACCGTTGAGGACATGTGTTTGATAAATGGCAATTGGCCACACCAAAAGCAATGGTCTGACCTTAGCCATCCATATGGATTCAGGATCTAGCTTGGGCCTGGAGTAGTTGCTGCGGCACGCTGGGGCCTTGATGGGCTTTTTCTTGGACCACGGATCGTGGGGTTAGGAGGGGAAGGATGGGCCTTTACATGTGCTTTCCCATTGGCCTAGGATGTGCCCCTGCGAAAGATCTGCTGTAGGAGCCGATGTCGAAGGATGAGAACGACTAGGATTCTTGATAGTTACGTCTCTACATGGGTAGCTAGTTGGGCTGCTTCCTCCACAGTCCAGATCGGATGTAGCACAACTCGATCCTGGATCGTAGGCCTTAAGCCGCCAATGAACCTTGCGGCTTTCCAGGAATCCATCTCTGATAACTCGTTTCTCGTTGTCAGGTGATCAAACTTAGCCAAGTATTCTGCGATAGATCGACTGCGTTGCTTGCAATTTTGATATTGTTGGAACAATATATGCTTATAATCACTGGGCAAAAATCTGGATCGCAACAAACGCTTCATCCGTGGCAAAAAAGGGATGGGGGAGTTTATTTTGGTGGTGCGCATGATTTATAACTGTTCCCACCATGTGGTGGCACCTGATTTCAACTTGTGAGCGACAAGTTTCACCTACTTGTCCCTCTGGAACATCCATGTAGTTGAAGTATCTCTCAACTGCAGCTAACTAATCAAGAAATCCTCGAAGTTGAGTATATTAAAACTGGATAGATCACCCTTATCTCAGAATTTTTTTTTTCGGCGCGATCCACACGCGCTTCTTTGAAAGCGGGTTGTTGGAACACCATGTTCTTGATGTCGTCATCGCTGGATCCGACATCTTTCATATTAGCCCAACGGTTGGCCATTACTAATGCTTTGCGAACAACAGCATTGTGCGGCAAAGTAATCGCAGGAGGCCAGATGTCGTCATCAACTTGGGGTGGAGTGAGTGATGCAGCGATACGGTCGAGCGAAGCTTGGAACCCTTTATAGCTTGAAGACTCTCCCGTTTGAACTCTCTTGAAGGCTGCCACTGTCAGATGTTGATCCCCTAGATAATCATCTATAGGGTTGTTGTCATTTTCATCGCTAGAAGTCATCTTCCCAAGGGATTTTCTCACTCTGATAACAACTTGGCGAGATCGATCACTGTCTCTCTTGTGGATAAACACTCCGAATCCATAAGAGTTTTTGGGACTCCTCAACCAGAAATCTTCGAATCCACGAAGAAGATAAAGAAAACCGAAGTTTTTATTGAAAATAATCAAGATAGAATGATAATAAATGAGTTTAAGCAACCTTAAATTGAAAAAATCTAACCCAGAACCCTAATTACGCAAATAGAAAGAGTTCTAATCAAAATAGGGAAGAATATGAAAATCCATGCAAATCTTCTCATTTTGTCGACCCGTCGGCCAGACGAAGTTGATAGTAGATTGGTCAAAGTTGGGGGCTGGCCAGTTGAAATGGGGCCAAACTGTCCAGTGAGTTGACATGAAAAGTCGGGGCGATCAAAGTTGACAGAACCGGTCGACATTGCCGACGGCTCGAATCTGTCAAGAATTTGAACTTGTTGATTTTTTTGGCAACTTTTTTCTGAATCTTCTTCTGGTCCACCTCCAGAAACGTCATCGATCCTCTCTCTACACTAGGGGTCCTCTACATAAAGAAAATTACCAAAATGAACAAACTTTAATTGATTGTGAAAAAATTCCCGATAGATGGTTGATATCCTGAAAGGTTCAGACCTAGAAGCAGCAGTTATTAAAAATCAAGACTGCAACATTCAGACCCACTTTGCATGAAACTAAATCTTATATATATATATATATATATATATATATATATATATATATATATATATATATATATATATAGGAAATTCCTTGTGCCACACCTAGTACATAAAATGCTAATACTAGTACTTAAAAATGTAACGACTTTCATGTGTCATATCAAGTCATTAGCTGTAATGATACCTTGTTGTGCCCTTACAATCCCTTATAACGTTTTTGGGGATGAATTGCCAGTAACTCGATTGCAGATTTTTTATTTTTATTTTTATCATGGTAGAGTGAATTACCGAGAAGTAACTCCATAACATGCCTCAAAGCCGCCTTCCTTGGCTGTTTTCACCAACTAGCCTATAGAGCTAATATCTTAAACATATTTGAAGACTCACAAAATTTTCTTAAATGGTTCACTTGAGAGACAATGATCATGAAGTTAATATCATTGATAAAGTGGTTTTACAGCTAATGCCAGAGTAGAGGTTTCCTCAGGTATATACCCACATAATGAAGTAAGTTGTGCATTACAACTCTAACCTTTGGATTTTTTTTTTTAATGATCCCAATTCCCTGTGATAGAACTCCCCCTTAAATGGGGAAGGCCCAAGCACACTCTTATGTTGGTTATTTTGAACCTTTGATCACATGAAGGTTAGGCTGACCACCCATGTTCAAAGCAAAATAACTGAAGTATGAAACGCTAAACAATCCACTTGAGAGCTTATGCTTGTTGTCTACTCACCATATTGAAACTTGTCATATAAACAGTTATGATCATTGGAAGATGACCTAGATTCAAAGGATAAAGTCAATCAAAATGTACCGTAGCAACTTGTGTTCTCCTGTTAGCCCAGCTAGACGATGCCTAGGCATTTCAACAACAGGTCTTAGGTTCAAATGCTAAGGAGACACATTAATAACACCGGTGGGTGTATTGTGTGACTAACATTGTGGGTGCGTTGCAGAGCTACCAGGGTGGGTGCACTGCAGGACTAACCAAAAAAAATGTACGGTAGGAACTCAAAGTAACCATGGCAATGTTGGAAGTCATTTATTTTCCATTTATTTTTATTACCTATTTATTATTTAATTTATACCTATTTTACACACCAAATATCAATGGAAAATTTATTCTGAGTTGAAATAATTGCCTAGAAGAAATAAAAATCATGGTTGGAGTAGCAGAAGCCATTGGAATTTTGTTGCAAACATGGAAAGAATCCATCAAATTCGCCTTAGTAGGATCTTGATAAGATCGGTGGCCTTGATCACTTGAGAGTGGAGACTGCTTTAGGTGCTCACCATAACTCATTTTTAGACAAGTAATGGAATCTAGTTTTACTGATGCGCACAATCTGGTGTATGTATGTCTCTCATGTCCAAGACATGGATTTAATGGCACCTATGGCAGATGGGGACAATTTGGAATGTCTAAAGTATACAATATTGACCATTAAATTCTCAAGGTCTTTCTATTGAATGTGTTGTTTTATTTCTTTTTCAAATGTATTTTCTATTAACAAGCCACCAGTGGAGTATACCCTTATCCATAGCTCAAGTGGTAGATTGAGCGAAGATAACCTCGTTTCAACACTGAGGTCTTTGTATCGATTCCAAAGTAGGGGTGGCTAACATTGCGGAGTGACTAACAGTGGGGATGGGTGTACTACCAGCCGGGTGCGTCTACTTACATACTTAGTTGTTTGGATGCCTACACATTAACTAGTGCACATTGACACATGCCACAACTTTGGGGATGCGGTTTGGCCGGTGGTTGGTGCCCTTGTGGACCCCACCATGATGTATGTGTTTTATTCACGCCACCCATCCATTTTCTGGATCATTTTAGGGCTTGATTTAAAAAATAAGGTAGATCTAAATCTGACCACACCACATTAAAACAATAATGATATAATATCCACCATTAAAAACCTCTTAGGCCCCACCCTAATTTTTATTTGACATCTAACCTGTTAATTGACCTAGACGGTGGGAAAAAAAACAAATATCAGCTTGATCCAAAACTTGTGTGGCTCCCAAGAACTTTTTTAACAGTGGGTGTTCAGTCAACAATGTTTCCTGTGATGCCGTCCACTTGAGATTTGGCTCTAGCTCATTTTTGAGCTCATACCATAAAATGATATGGGAAAATAAATGGACAGCGTGGATGAAACACATACATCATGGTGGGGCCCAAACAGCACCGACCACTAGCCAATCCACGTCCCAGCTTTCACACGTTACACATAAGTGTGGATGAGCTGTTACTCGTGTTTGGGAATAAAAGACAGCTTATCTACGCTTTTAACAGTAAAATTAATCCAAAAATAGCTATACTCTATCAATAGATTCGGTGGACAGTGACAGATAAATTTCCATCCTTGTAACGTACAGATGTGCGGACGTATTGTCAAATCTGACTTGGCCCATGGCCGGCAATCCAGACCATCTACCTGCTGAATCCTGATTAGGTGCCCCGGTCTCACCCAACAAGGTGTGGCCTTGACTGTGGGGCCAACCTTGATGTATTTATTGTATATCCACACTGTCCATCAGTTTTGCTGGATTATTTTAGCGTATGAGCCAAGAATGAATTAGATCTACATCTCAGGTGGACCATACCATAGGAAACAGTGGTGATTGAATGTCCACCATTAAAAAGGCCCAACGGTAATGACCATCATAATGTTTATTTGTAATCCAATCTATTGATAAGGTCATATCAACTAGATGAAGGGTAAAAACAAATATCAAATCCAAAACTTTTGTGGCTCAGCAAAAGTTAAGACTTAAATCTGCTTCAGTTTTTTGGCCACGCCTTAAAATAAACTGGAAAAACAGATGGGCGGAATGAATATACAGTATATACATCAAGGTGGGCCCCATGAACAGGGCCGCCCCATGTTGGATGTGGCACGGACGCACCTAATCCGACCCATCTTCCGTGGATCCGGGGCTGTGGGCCCACCGTGATGTCTTTGTTTTGTGAGACCAGGTTGCACGGACGATGTGACATGGCTGCTGACCTATGTGATGACGTGGACCAATGATCGGTTTTCCGGCCTGAGTCAATAGAGGATCCGGCCTCCTTTGTTTTTATCCGCACCTTTCATCAGGTGAACTACATCAAAGAAACAGTGGCAAATGAACGTCCACTATTAAAAACTACTTATTAAAGGTCACACAGACATGGAAGAAGGGAAAACACAAATATCACATTTTATCTCAATCTTCTATGCCCAAAAAGGTTTTAATGGTGGGCATTCAATCACCACTGTTTCCTGTAGTGCAGTCCACCTGAGGTTTGTAACTGCTTCATTTTTTTGGATCCTGCCCTGCAATGAGCTGGAAAAAACGGATGGACGGCGTGGATATAAAACACATACATCACAGTCGACCCTACAGTCCCGGGACCACCAATCCCGGTGGTTCGCCGGATCTACGGAAGCCGCGTCCGCATATCAAAACGCTATGATGGTCCCATGGTCCCATGGAGAACTCCTCTCCTATTTTGGGCTTAGTCCATCCACAGTTGGCCGCAAAAGACCAGCGGTCCAGATTATCGAGAAGCAGGGCCCATCTGATCAAAACGAAAATCCGCTTTTAACGGTTCAGATCCTCGGGTCGCACTTACTCTCGCTCGCCTCAACCCAAATCTCAGAGCCAAAAGAAAAGCCCTTCAAATACCAGAAACCTCTCCCTCTCTCGGCCGCAACGCCCAAAATCCACCAATCAGACGGTCAGGATGGAGGGCCAGTGCTTCGTCTACGAAACCCTAGCTCCTCTCTCCACCTCCGCCGATTCCAACCCAGACCCGTCCGAGTCGTACTCAGTCTTCCGCAGCCACGTCACCGCTCCCTCCTCCCTCTCTCCTCAAACCGCCGCTCCCGACTACTTCTCTCTCGACACGGTGCCCGACTCAGTTCCGATACTCGACTCTCCTCTCCCGCCCTCCGAACCCGGCCCGTCCTCCCAAGAAGACCCGTCTTTGGAGCGCGCCTGGTTCCGTGCTGACTGCCGCTTCAAGAGCCCCATGCTCCAGCTCCATAAAGGTAAGGCGGATTTTCCCACGAACCCGCTCCGACTCACCGAGTCAATTCATAACTCGACGAACTGAGAACCAATCTCATTCTCATCTCTTCTTCCTTTATTAAAAAATGTTACAGAGATACTTGATTTCTGCGAGTTTGTATCTCCGACTCAAGAAGAGCAAGCACAGCGGGCCACGGCGGTGCAACGTGTCTTCGAGGTCATCAGATATATATGGCCGCATTGTCAGGTTTGATCACTATCTCTTGGAAACTGTATTGATTTATGAGAATTCTGTTTTATGTTGATTTTAACTTCTGTTGTTCTTTTTGTCGTTGTTTAGGTGGAAGTGTTTGGATCGTTTAAGACCGGCCTCTATCTTCCTACAAGCGATATCGATGTAAGTATCCTTCTATGGATGCGTTTGGATGCCCAATTGGATTGAATTGCAATAATTTGATTCTATATGACTAGTGATATGCTCCCTCTTCGTCTCACATTTTTTTCTGCACGTTGGACTTCAATTCCATAATGGAAAGTATCGCCAAGATTTTGCAAATTACACGATATGTTAGCAGAAAATACATTGAATGATGTTGTCGAGAGAGTATTGCAGATCTCCACAGTTTTTTTAATTTTTAGTGATTTTAATGAAGTAAATTAAAACTTTAAATTAATAATTTTACCCATATTTTAAAATTTTAAAATTATTTCTTAACATATAATAAATATCTTTTTAATATTTTATTTTCAGCAAGATTTTCTCAATGTTGTGAGAAAAATGTCAAAAAATTCCCATGCCAAGAATTGCTGAGAATGAGATTTGTTGTATGTTTTTTTTTTTTTTTTGAAAGGTAAGGATTTTATGAGATTTGTCTTATGTTCAATTCTGATTACGATAATTCTCACTTTTGTGATTCCTTCATGATTAAAGATTGTACCAGATATTATTTGCCTACATTTGGTAGCTGTGTGGATTTTTCTATAGGAATTGGCTGTCATGTAGTTCTGTTAAAGTTTGTTACCTTGGGGTTCTTTTTCATGCTCGATCGAGAATTGAAATGCGTTTCCTTTAATTCATTATCTAGGAAGTGGCCAAAGTGGTTTGGGTGGCATCAATTTAATTTGTAGCGACAGCCAAACCCTGATTGTGCTTTCTGTGTTTCAAGTCAGACACTAAAAGATGGTACTTGTGATTTGGGGCCTAGTCCCCTCATTATCAATGGGGTGAGTGTGAGGATGATAGCCTCAATTTCGTTGTTTGCACTTTATTGAATTGAGTTGTTGCAATGGTTGTGTTGAAACCGGGATGTAATGGTTGTATTGTACCCTTGAGCCTTTATGCTCCTTTTAATAAAATTGTTGTCACCTTTCAAAAAAAAAATTTGTTGTGATTCAGTCCTACTGAATACCCAAACACAGTCTTCATGTTTGCATCAAAATCCCTTTCTTTTTAATGCAAACTTTTGAATTTTTATGGATCTTTTCTAGGTCAAGACACAACCTCATCTATTTGTTATTTGCTACTCTTTTCCTTCAATATATTCTATTAAGTTATATTTTTTGGACTTCGTGTGGTTGGGCTCTGAAACTAACCAATGCCCAAATTCGAGTAAACTTCTATTGAGACATCTGTGATCTGGCTTCCACTGAGGCGAAATTGAATTGTTTGTACCCATAAAATCCCCATCAATTGTTTATTGTCACTTGCTTCTCCCATATCCGCTTAGAGATCTAGACCAAGTTTCTTTGTTTGCTTGTACTTTGTCGTGTAGTAAATGCGTTTGATTTTTACTTGCTGATGGTAATGCATTAATGAGTGATCATTCTTGAGAGGGGATCACATGCACAACTTTTAGTAAATTTCTGAGAGTGGACTTACAGTATTTTATCAGCCTATTGTATTTGGTGTGAATATCATGTGATAATGTGTCTGAATATTTTATTGAAAAACTTCACTGTTGTAGGTTGTGATTTTGGAGTCGAAGGTCAGAACTCCTCAAATTGGCCTGCATGCTCTTTCCAGGGCATTATCACAAAGAAGCATTGCCAAAAAGATACAGGTTAACTGACTATTACAATTGGGCTGCTAGGATTCGCCAATAGTTGTGATCTAACATGATCTTCTCTCATTTTTTTAGGTTATTGCGAAGGCTCGCGTGCCAATTATCAAGTTTATTGAGAAGAGTAGTGGTGTTGCTTTTGATATCAGGTTCTAATTCTCTCTTTTTCTTGCTGTTAACGGTAGTGGCTATGGGCCTATGGCCCACTTAGTCTTGGGATGTGTTGGGAGCATAGTTTTTGTATAAGGGTTATTTTTGGTATTTTTGCTTCAGAAATCCAAATTAGAACTCACCTTAGACTCCATACTATTCCATAACCAAGAGCAAATCTGGGCACCCTCACGCATCCATTGCCTGTATTTTGGATCAGATTCTACCGGCTTAGGATCCGTGAGAAATTAATCCTTTTCGTGGGCTAAGAGAACTCCTTGACAGATTTGGCCCATAGAAGATAATTCTTTCCATTCAACTTTACTGAAGTTATTGATGCATTGAAGGAGGGTTCAGACATTTCTCCAAGAGATGAGGAACCAATGGCTGTATTTTTGGGCTCCAAAGATATTCCACAATCAACTTGCTTGAAAGCCAAAAGGGAAACACTAACCCGAGAGGAGATCCACACTCAAGTATATTTCCACAATAAAATAACGTGGAGATTGCTGGCTCATTATAACCTAATTGACATCAATACCAAACCCACATTGCATACGACTTAATGGGAGGAATATTCTATCAAAAGTGTTGCTTCCACATAGTTCAACAATCATAAACAAAACGATTTTAACATTACCTCATGAGAAATCAACAAGCCTTCATAATTCGACAAGGCATATATGCTCCTTTTCATGAGTGTTCCTTATGCTCGAGGAACAACGCAGAAAACAACATGTTTTCTGCACAAACGAATGATGAAACATGCTCCCCCTTGCGGTCCAATCAACCCCTGACGTGTTGGAAGGCCCTCAAGAAAAAAGATTAAGCAACGATGGGTTAGATCGGGAGGAATTACGGAGTCCAAATCACTTCTTGGATGGCTCTGATGCCATGTAAGTTGGTATAGAACAGAGAAAAGTAGAAGAAAAGATGAAAAGAAGAGAACAAATGAGAAAAAAAAAAATTGAGAAAAGGGAATTAAGTGCTAGAGCTCATGTTCCCAGTTTTCTCTTATATTATTTTATAAATGGATGAAATTACAAAAGTGCCTTTAAGTAAATAAAAGCAAAAATACTGAAAATACCCTTTGTATAAAAACTATGTTCTCAACACATCCCAAGACTAAGTGGGTCATAGGCCCATAGCCACCACTGTTAACACTTGCAAAATGCTGAATTTATTCTAATCACAATATTTATTGGTATGGTTTTATTGCAATTCCTTGAAATTCCATCTACAAGTTTTTGCTTTGGGTTATGTCATGCATGCATGCATGTACATGCACGTGCATCTATGTGGTGTGTGAGGTGAGCCTTGTGGGTTCCCATGGGCTTTGAGGGAATTTATCACAAACTTGAGAATTTGAAGAAAGTTTGCCCCCATGTTGTCTTCTTTTGTTGTTGCAGTATGCCATCTTAAACTCAACTTACTCTACTCGTCATTTAATGACTTGGTTGAGTTCATTCATTTATATTAACTTTGTGGCAAACTACTTGTGCATATCCTCTTCACTTTTGGTTTGTGGTTGTGCATTTTGATTTAGGACAAAGTTAAGTGACAATCACACGAATGTCTAGGATAAAAAAAAAATTTGGCTAGAAAGTTTGATCCAAGGGTTCATCACACACTAGAGTTCCTACGGCTGTAACTTGACAACTGTTTATCTTTTTCTACATATAATATGTAATTGGAAAGCTATCAACGAGCTTTACGTGCTGGTCAATGCCAAAGACAATTTGCCTCTAAACACTTTTCCAAAAATAGGTCATTTTAGAGGTTAATTTTAAGTTTAAAGTTAAAATTTACTTTTTTTAGTTAAGTTATAGTTTTTGCTGTTTTAGTGTATTTAAGGGTTTGGAGAATCCTCAAATAGCTTAAAGTCTTTATTTGATTCATGGGAAAGAGTTGAGTCTGTTTAGAAATCGTTTACCATCTTTAGTAAATTTACTATTAAAGGAAAATTTATTATTTGGGAAAAGGTACGAATTTAAGGCCTGTTTGGTTTTCCAATTACAACAGTAAATGGTTGTAAATGGGCAATGATTATTTACTCTTATAATTGTGTGGTGACATTACTTACATTTGATTGCAATGATGATTTTGATACACTATTTGTTTCACTTAGAAATCACTGTAAAAATGATAGTTTTACAATGTGAAAATGGTAGTTTTTTTTTTTCTTAAAAAAAATGGAAAAAAATGGTAGTTTTATAATGTGAAAATGTATTGGTTACAATTTACTTTACCTACTTTTACAAGTGTATTTGACTCTTGATTTATGAGCTATAATTCTTTTTTTTTTTTGAGAGAGATACGAGCCATAATTCTTGTTTAAACAAACACTTGAAAACGATAATGATGGCTCATTTACATTTGAATTTCATAGGAAATTGGAAAACCAAACAGGCCCTTAGGGTTTAGAGCTTAAATAAGCAATATTAAGGAGCTTTGTAAACAAACTTTATATAGACTTTTCGTCTATAACATCAATTTTATTTTTCGTTTTTCTAGAGATTGTGAATTCAAAGGCTGTTCTTGAGAAAAAAACAGTGGTCTCTTCTCTTTCCATGCACCCGCTACGTTGGAATGTGTGTGTGCATGGGAACTTGTGTGCTTGTGTTTGTAATCTGATACGAGGCACCTACACATGTGCGTGTGCGTGATATGCAATCAGTGGTATGTCTGGAAATTGCAACTCTTGATTCTTGCCCTTCGTGGTTCGTGCGTGAGATGGGCGGTGGTATTTTGGGGGGGGGGGGGGGGGGGGGGGGGGGAGGGTCATTGCTAGGCTTGTCTCTCCTTTTCATATCCTCGATTGTGTTTTAATTGCCAACAAATGCCTTGATTCTTGTATTAGGGAGAAGAAAAAAAGATTTATTTGCAAATTGGACGTTCAAAAGGCTTACGATGACGTAGACTGGTCCTTTCTAGATTATATTCTGGGTAAAATGGGATTTGGGTATAAATGGAGACACTGGATCCGCATTTGTATTTATTCTCCGAAATGCTCTGTTCTCATAAATGGATCTCCCTTTGGTTTCTTAAGAGCTACCATAGGTTTGTGATAGGGAGATCCATTATCTCCCTTTTTGTTTGTTTTGGCCTCTAAAGCCCTTAGTGGTGTGCTGTTTAGGGGGCAGGACTTGGGTTTGTTTAGATGTTTCTCTATACCTAATTTCTCTCCCTGGATCAATCATTTACAATTTGCTGACGATATACTTCTATTCTGTGAAGCAGACAACCTGCAGATATCCTTTCTTAGTATGACTATTTGCTGGTTTTGGGTGGTTTCTGGTTTTAAGGTTAACATGGCAAAATCCGAGGCGTTTGGCATTAATATTTCCAATGAGGACTGTAATTCCATTGCTGATTCCTTTGGGTGTTAGGTTGGGACTCTCCCCACTCTGTACTTGGGTCTTCCTTTATACTATGGTAAGCCTCCCATCTTTTTGTGGGACACCATGTTAGAAAGAATGGAAAGAGAACTTTCTTCTTGGAAGTTCGATTCCCTTTCTCTGGGAGGAAGACTTAATCTGATTAAAGCCTCCTTATCCAGTATGCCTACCTATTTCTTGTTCTTATTCCTCTGTCTGACATCGGTTATTCTAAAGCTTGATAAAAAACGGAGGAACTTTCTATGGCAAGGAAATTTGGCTTCTTTGAAATTCCCTTTGTTGCAATGGACGGAGGTTTGTGCTCCCTACAGTGAAGGAGGAGCAGACATTAAAGACCTTCAATTGATGAACAAAGCTCTTTTGGGAAAATGGATTTGGCGCTTCGGGATAGAACGTGAGAGCCTTTGGAGAAGAGTTGTTGCCGCCAAATATGGAAAATCCATCTCGGGACGGTGGACTAACGATTCAGCCTCTTATCGAAGTTCTTTTTTGTGGAGGGGGATTGCTAAGGTTTCTCCCCTTGTGTGCGAGAGAGTTTCTTTCTCCCTACGCAGAAGCTCAAATATCAGATTCTGGCTCGATGTTTGGGCAGGGTCGTCTACGCTGGCCGAGGACTATCCTCTCCTCTTTGCTTTAGCAATTGATCGTGACATTTCTGTGTCTGACTGTTTCTTTCAGATAGACTCTGAAGGAATATGGATTCCTCCCTTTAGGAGGAATCTTTCGGAGGATGAATTTTAGGACTTATTACTCCTCTCGTTTGCAGGAATTCAAGCCAAATTCAGAGTCGGAAGATTCTTTATTCTGGAGACTGTCTACCTGCGGAGAATTATCCGTCAAGTCCTACAATCAATTGAATTTGGGAACGAATCCTTTCTCTTGCCATCACATTGGGGTTCAATGGTCTTACAGCCTCCCTCCGAAGGTGGTGGCTAACTAGGAACCGGATTCTCACAGTTGATAATCTGAAGAAAAGAGGCTTCGTCATGCCAAATGCCTGTCTTCTTTGTCTCCAACATGAGGAATTGGTTGATCACATCTTCATCCATTGCAAGTTTACAGAGGATCTCTGGTGGAGTGTGCTCTGTTTAGCGGGAGTCTCTTGGTCCATGCCAAAGTCTCTCGATGATCTGTTCTGTTGTTGGCACGCGGAACTCGGGGGGGGGAATCAGGCTTCCTCTGCCACTGCAGTTTTCTCTAGGATTTTGGTGTTATTCAAAGATTGGGCTTCTTGATTTTTGGGAGCTGAGTAGAGTTTGGGGTTTTCTTTTCTAGTTTTTTAGCTTGTTTTGTTTTCTTTTTTGGGATTTATCTTTCCGTCAGTGTATTTTCCTCAGTCTTCTGTTGTTCTTGATTTGTGCTGTTTTGGCCCTTTTAATAAAATTTTCTCAATTCTCAATTCTAAAAAAAAAGAAAGAAAAAAATGAAAATGGTGTTGATTGCATGAAAGTATAAAAAGAGTGACCAAGGCACATCGTCTGCTAATGAGATCCAGCGAATTGCATCCACTGAGGAGCATTCTACTTTGATGCATTTGCAACTAGGGGGTGCGGATGAGAAGCATGGTCTCCTGAAGGGCATTCTTTGACCCTCTATACATAGTGGCTCTCTTACCTTTATTTTTATTTTTTTATTTTTGATAATTGCTGATTTTATTGACCCTCTTATTTTATTGCCAGTATAGTTTACTGCCTCTTTTTTTTTGTTCTTTTTTGGAGAATTGGCATTATTTTATTAAAAGAGGAATAAAGAAGAAAACAAGTGCTGAGTTTACTGCAAATCTTTGATACTGTATCTTTTAATTTTTTCAGTTTTGATGTGCACAATGGACCAAAAGCCGCTGAGTTTATTAAGGTATGCAATACCAACCATTTTCTTATGAGCTTCTTTTCCTGTGTTTCTACTTATTGGTGGAAGATGCCGAAATAGACTTAGCATTTTTACCTCTGGGAAAGGCTGGTGCACAGTTTTTAATTATGTTGCAACTGACAACAATGTTGTCCACTATGGTCCATTGCGTGCAATGTTGTTTAGGTTTCTTGATTATGGTTTCATTATATTTGAACCAACTAACACCCAGTATCTTGTGCTACATGGGCTATAGCCTTGGTCTTTATTGCCACATGCACAAGAACCTCTGCAATATCTTTCAAAAAAAAAAAGAGAGAGAGAAGAAAAGAAAAAAGAAAAAAAAAAGAACCATAGTGGGGTTCGGAGTTCTTACTGCATTGGGATTGGCAACGTATATCAACCACATATGTCTCTCAATGTCATGAAGTGGACCATATGGTGTCTACCCTATGCCATGCCTCAACTTTAACGCAAGCCGTTGAGCTTTTCTCCAGTATGAATGTATTCAAGGTTGTAAATAGGAAGGAGAACTTTGGCACACAGATTGATTTTATGTAAGGTATTGAGAGGACATTTTTTCCAAATTCTTTGTTTGTGGGGCCTACTGGCTTGTGCATTACCTCGCAATTTCCCTTCTCATCATATCATTAGTGCTAAAATCATGACCTACACACTGTATCTCAACAATGGAGGAAAAACAAAGCAAATGAACTAATGGTGCTTGGGAAGGAACAACTTTTGATTGGAGAAAGGATGGAACTGGATAGTTCCGTATGATGCATCTCAGATGGAAAATACACCAAAATCAAAAGGTTCTAATATAACTTGGCCTTGGATTGGATTCTAACTGGCAAGTTATTCCATCAGTAGTCTTGCTTTCTTGTGGTATAGGATACCATCAGAGATGGATACAATTGAGAATTCTGAAATCATTTTCCACTGAAAACACATTTTATGGAATGACCAAGTCTTTCTATTTTCTACACTCCCCTCAATGGTTCGATTCAGATCTTTTCTGCAAATTCTATTAATACTTATGTTTATAGTCCATATTTAAATGTCTTTGGATGTGTGTTTGTTTCTGCAGTAATCTGGTTCCAATCACATGCTTTTCTTTTTGTTCTTTTGGAGAGAAAGTGTGACACATAATTTGTTTTCTTGGACCGATGTTCAATTTATATATTCTTTGTTCTAGGTTGGCAACTTTTTTTAGTCTAAACATTCTGGTAAGACGATAATGTTGTTTTATTTTATGAGACTTGCTCTACTTCGTAAGCTGACTGATTTTTTTTTTACCCATTTAGGATGCTGTGTTGAAGATACCTCCACTCAGGCCCTTGTGTTTGATACTGAAGGTCTTTCTGCAGCAGAGAGAACTCAATGAGGTTTGAGTGTTTTATGGCATGATTGAAAGCATATTTTTAATTTAGCATCAAGATGGAGAAGTAATCCACCTTGAATTGCCACAAATCTTTCACGTGCAACCATAGAAATAGAGAAGGATACAGGGTGGGGGTAAATAGTGTGGTCTCAGAACCAACTCAAAACTATGAGTTTTACCACTAGAAGAGTCTGTTTCCTTCAATAAAAGTCCTGTCATTGTTTACCTTCAAAATGCATGACCTTGCACGCACAGGTACACATACGTATATATCCTTTTACAAGTCCTAACTAAACTCAAAGAAGCCAATATTAAAATCCTAATGGTGTATGCATAAACTCTCCTAAAATATCCCAACTTGACAAAATAGACATTAAATAGGGAAAACTAAAGGAGAACTCCAAATTCATCTCATTCTCCAACTGTTTGGGCTTAGTTACACAAACGAATGGTGTATTCCAGCTGTGCAGTTTGTATAGACCCTTAAAAATGCCATACAATTTGGTATGCAAGTCCATATCTAGCAGCCGGGTGGCATATCTAGCCATCCGATTGATTCTGTGGGCCTCGCATGCCAACCGGATCGTTGGATGCACCATCCAGTTGGATCTGTGGGCTTCTCAGTCCAAACGGATGATAAATCATGGCCTGATCTTGCATGATGTGGATGCAATCTGATGATCCAACAGTCTGTCCTGCATCAATTTTTTCATTTCTAAATTTCCAAAAAGAAGTTTTCCTTACTGCGATATTTCTTCTGTTTTGAAGGTGTATTCTGGGGGTATCGGTTCTTATGCTCTCCTTACAATGCTGATGGCACATTTGCAGGTAATAATCCTTATTTCCTAAATGGCACATTTGTTTTTTCTTTTTGCCTCTGTGGTCTGATAAATCAGTACCTTTCAAAAAAAGAAAAAGAAAAAGAAAAAGAATCCTTATTTCCTAATGATAAAAAATGGTCAGTTTTTACTCACAGATGATTGTTTGTATCTGGATCTGGAACCTCATGGTAATATGCTTCCAACTAGGACAGACTACAATAATTTGTGGTGTTATACTCCGGCAAGGCTTCCACAACTGTAGTTTACCCTAAATGTGAAATGGGAAAGCAGGGCCTTTCTTTAGCCTGATCATTCTTTGGGGGGCCGTGCTCCAGTGGTATTGGTACCACCGTAAGCTATGTTGGTACCAAATAGATGTAGGGGCCATGTGATGTGTTCACAACATCCATCCTGTCCATCAGATGCTTTCCTGAAATACCCCCAGGGCCCAAATGACATGCCGATCTAAAATTCAGGTGTGCCACAACACAGAACAGGCTGGGGGGGGGGGGGGGGGTTGGTGGATACCACCCTTGATTTGCATGGGCGGCCCACCACGTTGTTCATATGAAATCCAGCCGTTCAGACCCTTCAGCTGGCCTGGATGAAGGTTCGGAAAAAAAATCAGGTGGTTTTGCAACTCAGGTGGGCCCCTCTGAAAAATCAAAGGCAGGCATCCTCTGCCACCTCATCCCTTATGTTATGGCCTACCTGAGTTTGAGGTCAGGCTGATTTTTGGGCCCTGCAGTGTTATTGAGGTGACACATCTGATGGATGGGTTGGATTACATCACATGAGCCCGCATGGCCACATCTACCCCGTAAGCTTATGGTGTTACCAGTACCACTGGAGTGCTCCTCTTTAAATGATCCCAAGCTTGAACTTCGTGTTTCTGTCAAGCCTTTTTGGCCTTTTTGTGATGAAGATCTTTTGATCTCAGATGCATTGGAGAGGACAGGATTTGAAGGGGTACCAAACTTCACCAGAACATAACCTGGGGATCCTTTTGGTATGTATGTTATTAATAGCGGTCTTGATATGTTCTGTCTACATATTCATTATTACACTAAAGCTTGTATTAATGAACGATAAACAAAACAAAGATCAACAAGGAAGAAATAACAGTCCAAGGTGATGCAGGACCCTCCAATCATTCAGCGGGAGAAAGAGTGGTCCCATTGCTGGTCGATTGACGATTAGGACCAAGGATCCTGAAGATCGCGTCTATCTAACGGGCTAAATTGCATATTTGGACTATACTACTGTCCATACTGAAGATCTGGTCCATCTGGATCATATCTGGTGTCCGGATTGTTATGATGAAAGATAGGAACCCTATCAAGGTTCTGATAAATGTTATGGACCAGATTGATAATCCAGTTGGATTTTGGGACCCAAAGATCCAACTGGAATGGGGCAATTCTAACAGACTAGTCGACCTCTGGGATACACAGGTTTTGTTTGATGCCTCGGTTAATATACAAGCTGTCAGCAATGTTTTGGGTCATTTGTGCAAATCGTACAAGCAATTATACCCATATGGTTGGTATCTAGGAGTTTAATGAGATTAGAACTCTTTAGTTTGTTTCCTTTTTAATCTCTCTTTTATTAATAGCCTTTCTAGTCACTAGAGCCAGTTTCCACAACCATACCACTATTAAACTTTTCTCAATGATGACCCTCCCCAATCATTCTTCTCTTAGTGGGAAAGGAAAGCACTGGTGTGTACCACAACATGCACAGACACATTGATTTTATGTCCGTAAAATTTATGAAGAATGTCTGGTTTTTGTTTTGGAGTACACATAAGCATAGTTAGTGATTTTTCTTAATCTAGGGCAACATTAGTGGTTGGAGATAAGATTGTATGCACCTCTTTGAACTATTTTTCTTGAGGCTTCATACGTTTTCAAAATCTCTCACATTTGTGCCATCTTTGTGAAAAACAGGTCAACTTCCTTGACTTTTATGGCCGAAAACTGAACACGTGGGATGTTGGTGTATCTTGTAAAGCATCAGGCACCCTTTTCTCAAAAACTAAAAAAGGGTACAGTTTAAACTTACACGTTTCCTTCATATCAATTGCTTCTAACAGGCTCCTATTTTGATATAAGGCTAATTGCCTGTTGCTACTGCCATTTCTTTTCTCTTCGTTTTCTATTCTAATGTACTATAAAATAAAAATGCTATGATATCATGCTCATTGTGCATGGATTTAACTTCAATTTGTTAGATTTATGAAGACAGAACGTCCGTTTCTCCTTTCTATCGAAGATCCACAGGTCTGCTTGCTATCTTTGTGATTTGACTAGTATGTTTCCTTGAAAAACCATCTTTACGTCCTAAACTCAATGTGAATGCCATTGGTGAAATAGGCTCCGGATAATGACATTGGGAGGAACTCCTTCAACTATTTCCAGGTTCGTTCTTGTGTATTCTTTTGTTTTTCCTTCTTAAGCAGATGTGAGTTTTCTTGCATCAAGTAGGAGGCTAAAGGAAAAAAAGAAAAGAAAAAAGAGGTCAATCAAGGGTCCTAGGTGGTGCCTCATCTATACCTTTTCAAGGCCTTGCCTATTTCTACATTTGTGCTCTTTAGATAGATCGTATTTGGTATTTTCGGCAGAGGCTAATAAAGTTGTGTCATTTAAATGTTTATTATAAGCCTAGGTAAGTTTCTCGCTGATCTTCCTTCACCTAAATGCAATGATAGCCTGTTAGCTCTACTAGATTGGAGTATCTGTCATGTCCTTTTCCTCATGAGTGAATCATCATATATGGTGCCGTATGTCAAGATGCTAATCTGGCTGTTGCTGTATTAAATGTTAACTTAAAAACATTTCTACTATGTTGTATATTTTGTTGGTGCACATTGCAAAGCCCACAACCATTTGGTAGCTGGCATTAGTAATAGATTTGAAACATTTTGGCATGCTTGTCCCTGTCAGAAAATCCAAGGGCCATGTCAAGAACAGGACTGCCATTATATTAACCCCATTCTAATTGATGGATCAGTGAAGTGATGCAAAATACCACTAATGCAAGGACAGTGTTCTTTTGAATTGTCTTACTCTTTCATCATCAGATCAAAGAACCTCCCATTTTGTGTTGGATTTAAGTTCTAATAAATCTTCGACATCATATGAACAAGGGCCTGGCTCGCTGGCAGAAGTCGAATTCTCACAACAGATAGGGGTATCTTTGCCTTCCAAATGTCTGCCTCCTGTGTATGCAAGATGCAGAATGGGTCTCCCATCTTCTCCTGCACTGCACCTTTGCCTCCAAAGTCTGGAATGAGATTTTATTCTACACAGAGGTCTCCTGGGTGTTACCTCATTTAATTGAGGCCCATATCAGATAGTGAGATGTTGGAGGTGGAGGAAAGCTCGGAAAAAAGAGATGGGGGCTTGCGTTGCTTGCAGCCATGTGGTCCATCTGGTTGGAGAGAAACAACTGCTGTTTCAATAATGCTAAGAATTCAGAAAGTAGAGTCCTCTTTACGGTGCTTCACCTTGTTAAGGAATGGGCACCGGGTTAGTGTTAGAGAGCTGGGGTTGGGGTTGAGCTCCTGCTCTTGTTTTTCTTTTGGTTGGCCTCTTCTGTTGGCTTCTTTTCTGTTTTCTTTCTCTTTATTTGTCTGTTTTTGTGGCTTTTGTTTTTCGGCCTCCTTGGCCATGTTTTTTAATAATATTCATCTTTCAAAAAAAGCATAAACCCACAACGATTACAACCAAAGGCAGTTGTCAAACCCAATAATCAAAATACATATGTATTTAAACATGCCTTTCATGTTTGAGGAGCCCAACGGTTTGACATGCTGCCTCTTCATTGAACATCCAGCCGTTGTATCATTGACCATGTTTAACTAGTGGGATTTAATTTAATTGACGTGGTCGCATTCTAGTTTGTTGAATTTGAAATTTTGTCGAGGGACCCAAGCCCCACTGGAGCCCCTCTTAGTTGTTGCACCTTATTGAGATGTTTTCTCTTTGATGCTGCAGATAAGATCGGCGTTTTCAATGGCTTACTCTTTGCTGACAGATGCAAAAACCATAATGGCTTTGGGCCCAAACAGGAGCATTCTTGGGACCATAATCCGACCCGACCCAGTACTGTTAGAACGGAAAGGTGGATGTAATGGAGACATGACTTTTGATATCTTGCTTCCAGGGGCAGGCCAGCCTTTGCAGCGAGGGAATGAGGATGAGATCCAATGTAATTGGCAGTTGTTTGATGATGAACCACTGCCGAGGGAGAAAGTGATTATTGCAGATGACAGTGCACCGTCTCGAAAGAGGAGGGCATTGAAAGCAAAGCATAGAGGTGATGCTTTGGAAAATGGAGAGGCAACAAAAATCAGGAATGAAGAAGATGGGGGGAGGAGAGATTCAGGGATGAAGAAACAACGCCGAAAAGGATTCAGAGATGTAGAGGATGGATACACTGGCAGCAGTCATCGTAGTAGTCATGGTGGCTGGCATCCTTGGCATCACAGTCGTTAGATTTTGTTGGGGTCCCGAATCTGCGATGCATTTAACTGCTAAAATTCATGTTACCATAGGTACATGTATCATGAGAAATATGGGTCAATGCTCAATATGCAGCAGACCCATTTACAAGTAAGCACAAGAGCTGTCAAAATCACTCATATCTTTCTTAAGAGGCAGTTTAATGGATACAGTGGGCATGTGGACAGTGGTAAGGTCCGAATCCCGATATTCTTGACACGTAAAATGTAACATTATGATTTATTTATGGTTATTTACATAACAAATTTTGTTTTTATTTTTTTATTTTTTTATTTGTCTTTTTTATATTTTCTTCTGTAAAACTATCATATAAAAAGTTGAATGTTCTGTGTTGCATTTTTATACCAAATCCTATGGGTTTGATGAAACTTGCATATGGTATTGATTGCAGAGTTGCAATTTTTCGTAAGTAGAGTTGGGCCCTGTTTGGGTCCACGTGCATGTTGCAGAAGCTGTTATTTGGTGGTACAACCTGGGCAATGCAAATGGTAGAAATGGGAATTCGTCTGTCCGCAGACACAATGCCACTGGAAATTAGAATCGAAAGAAAATGGATCAGACCAGTTATCCTCCTGTTCTCGTTGGGAGGGGCTGACTTGTGCTCCCATCTGCACTACTCTCCTATCCTCATTCTGATGCATGCTACTCTGTACTTTTAGATACACTCAAAAGATGAGATTCTCTTCCACACATGCCTCGTGGGCTCTAAAACTGCTGTACCCCAATCACCCTAATTAGTCATAAGAGTGTATTTACCTGTCCATTTGCAGGTTTTTAATTCAATGGTTAGGATCATTTGATCAGATTGAACTTTGGGACATGGGAATTCAAGATGGAGTTCACCTGGTGTCCCATGGGCAAGGCTGCGCAAATCATGGTGATGCTCAACGCATTAGCCTGTTGTCTGTACAAAAGGTCATGCACTCTCCAAGACATGTCAATGGAGCGCTCCAGACTACATTGACAAAACTGACCGTTGTCCACTCTTCGGTTTGGAAGCAAGGGTTGGAGATGGCAATTAATTCATTTTTAAAACCAACATTCTTAAGACCAAACAGGTGAAAAAGGAGAGAGAACTCTGTTCCTGGTTCTCTTGTAGTAGCCGGATCCTTTGGGACCACAAGAACCCTTAGAACTGGATTCCAACCCGGCACCTTATGAGGAATGGAGAAACCATGACCTCCATCTTCACCTATTCATTGATTCTTGCCCTTTCATTATTTGGAAGTGATCTCCAATGAATGGGTGTGTAAGCTACAATTGTAAACTATGATTGAATTGATGGAAGCAATTGTACATCATTCTAGTTAGTCTCAATTTCAGTTTTTTTTTTTTTTACTATATTTTTTCAAGAATAGATCACTAGGATCTAGGAGCAAGAACTGCATCAGCTAGAAGTGAGTTGGTTCAAGTTGAAAGCTCTACGAGGACAATGGGAAGGCCAAAAAGGACATGGCTGAAGTAAGAAATATTTAATGACCCATGATTTAACCGAGGATAGGGTCCTGAATACAGCAGAGTGGCAGAATCCACAATACAGCAGCAAGGCAGGATTGGATTCGTGCAGCTGGCCTCAACTAGTTGGGATTAGGCTTAGATGATGATGAAGAACAACTTTTTCAAGAACCGTGGGTGGCTGGGTGCTTACATTACTGGCAACAACTTGGAATACTGGGCTCATGTTAAAAAGTCCCATGCGGTGTGTAGGAAAAACTTAGGGTCTGCTACTTCCATTTCTTTCCTTCTTCTGATGGGACGGTGTAGGAAACGTACTTAGGGTCTGCTACTTCCATTTCTTTCCTTCTGATGGGACAGGATGCTTCTGTTTCCTTCTTTCTGTTGTTCAATCTGCTATGACTAAATCATAGTAGCATGATATGGGTTTGTACTTTCTATCCATGGAAACAAAACTGTTAAAACAACAAAACAGATGAAATGGCACTGATGCGGAGACAAAGCAAAGGAGTAATTGAAGTGCATAAATAGAGTTAGATTCTATTTAAGTGGGGCCCAAAAATTTACAATATTCTTATATACTTATTTATATATAAATATACCATTACCTTACAATAAAAAAAAAGATATACCATGATACTAAGAAAATCTATCCTTGGAAATGGTTATTTAAAACACGAGATAGGTACAGAAAAACACACAATCTACCATGGTAGAGGATTTAGAACCGTCCGTTCAACCTGTCGAGCAGGGAATTGAAATCAACAGGCTGCCCACTCTCCACCATCCTGTGGATCACATTCGCAGCCTGATCCCTTGAGTACCCCATGCTTGCAGCTTTCTCAATAAGCTCCCTGTATGGATGGTTGAGCATTATCTGTGGGTTTGGATGGCGGGTGGCAAGATTGCTGGGAGGTGGTTGCAGATTCTGGACAGCAGAGACATGGGCAGGAGGATAGCTGCTTTGCTGGAAGTGCTGAGGATGGGGCTGCCTGCTTCCGTCAGTGCCATACAACATATATCCATGTACGGTAGGCTGTTGGGAAGTGGCCGCAGCACTTGGGTAGCCACTGTCGCTGAGTTGTGCTCTGTAAGTGCTCTGGTTTATCTGAGGCTGCAGCTGCTGATGCTGTATGTTATGGTGTTGGGGTGGCTGTTGTGGAACTGTTCTGCCAGGATCTCCATAACTGTAAGAGGCAGCTTTTGGGCGGTTTACATCAGATTGAGAAACTCCAGAGAGTGGAACTTGCACCTGCATGCTGCCCGGAAATGTTTCAGGCAATGGGTTGGGAGGTTGAGCTGGGTAGGGTGGGTATATTGGTGGTGTTTGGGATCGAGAAACTTGTGGAGATGGCTGTTGTGGTTGAGCTTGTCGTGGAAATTGCTGAGGAGACTGCTGTGGCCACTGCTGCTGATATGGGAGAAAAGGGTGTATTGGGTTCTGATTTACATGAGGCTGAGGTTGCTGCTGTGGTGCCTGCCTGGGCGGGTCCTGGATTTGGGGCCTCTGATGAACATGTTGGAACCCAGCTTGGAGATGCTGATTGGGATGGTGGTGCTGTTGGGCCTGTGGTGTCTGAACTGGCAATTGGTTCTGTGAAGTGTGGTAGATGTTTGGCTGGCTCTGAGCATGAATTATCTGCTGCGCAGGTAGAGAGTGAGGTATTGGCTGCTGAAAGGGTAGTTCCTTGTGAGGTTGATACTGCTGTTCAGCAGCTCTAGCTGGAAGCGAGTTTGGTACGTTAGTTTGACATGGCAATGCGAGAGCCAGCTGCTGGTTCAGTGTATTGTCATGTGTTTCTGGCTCAAAGGCGGATGGTGCAATTCCCTCGTCACTGTGGTGTGAACGGCTCATAACAGTAGATTCCTTTTGCATGAGTTGCAGCTTGGCCAGTTCCTTCTGGGTTTTGGCAAGGTCTTGCTTGTCTCTTAGGACTTGTATGGACCTGTGGACCTGTAGCAAACATAAAAGTAGCTTGTTTCATGATATTTGGTGCAACCAAATTCACCCTAGGAAATTGGCGCAGGCCCCGTCGCTGGTAGCAAACTAAGAACCCACTTCCTGAGCAGCACATAAGTTTTTTTTTTTTTTTTGAAAGATAACTGAAATTTATTAAAAGAAGAAAAGAAACAAAGAGAAAGGCGGACCGCTGAGATGGCGGGCTGACTAGAGAACAAGAAAAAGAAAATTACATCCCTTAAGGAAATCGACATTGGAGGCCCACTAATTAGAGAACTCGCCCTTTGAGATACTGAGCAGCATATAAGTTGGTATATGGAAACTACTAATCAAACTTTGGATCAGTTCACGCTGCTCCTAATACCGCAATCCAGCCTCTGAATATCCACATACATGCAGCAAAGCACACCAATGCAGCTAACAGTTTTTATGCATCAGATGTATCAATGCACTGGGGTCCAAATATCAACCCATACCAATCATCAGGGGGGCCACATGACGAAGAATTTGGGCAGTTGGGGAGTTCTTTCAGCTTGCCCATTCTTTTTGTACATGTGTGGCTGATGATTGAATCAACCTTGCTTTAAGGCCAGGGCGTCTCATCAGCCGGGCCCACCTGATTTACAGCTTGGATGTGGCACATGTGGCCCATTAGCATGTGTCTCAGTGTTGTTGGGCCTGTAGATAGACTGGCATGCAGGATTTGTAAATCTCCAGGTTCATATGGCATCCATTAACAGAAATGCACACTTATAAGATGCATTCTGATCTGTAACAAGTGTTGAAACCTGTAGCGATGTCAAAAGTGATCAAACACTAACTCTATGGGTAATGTTCCAATTAACAGAGACGGAGAAGGGATTTTTTTCAACCTTTTGTCGTATATTATAAGGCGAGAATAGATCTAAGTAACAGAAACAGTAAGATATATGTAACATCTGATCTAAACTCACTTCTTGCAAATGATTCTCGAGAGACCTAAGCTTCATATCTACTTCGCTACGATCACGGGCTAAATCAGATCGGAGTTCTCCTATTGACTGTTCGAGACTGTAGCAATGTAATTCCAACTGCGACAGGCGTCCACTAATTCCCTCGAGGAACCGGAGTAGATTGTCAGCATATTTCTTCATGGTCTTTTCAATGGTGTACAATAGGTCACCATTGACAGATTCCTCCTGTGGACTGTAGACACTTGGCAATGATCTTCCCATTTTCACCTCCCAAAAATCCTGCCCAATCAACAACAGAAGACCCCATAAATTAGTCATTCCCAAAGAACAAGCAAATTGAGGGAGTCTGAAAAACTTCAATTATTAAAGAAATAACACAAGATATTCGATGGAAATTCACATATCAATACAACAGCCATATTCAAAATCGAATACAAGATGATTGAGCACAATTCTTTAATGGCATGTTATATGGGTAGAGATTAGTGAGTGGGAAAAAGAAGCTATCGGTAAAGCCTGTGATTTGGATAAGCTGAACGAAAATATCAATATCATTTAATGGCTTGTTTGGATGACACCCTTTTTTCTTTTTTTTTTCATGACTTCCATTTGGAAAATAGCAGCTCTTTCCCGCAAAAAAATGATTCGGGGAGGTGGTGTTTTACTGCCGACCTGCAGGCATGCCAATGTGTCCCACGTGCGGGATCCAAACCGTCCATTAGGTGCACTTTCACATAACCATACGCCTTCACTGAAAAATCCATCCAGTGGTGGAAGAAACATGAATGGCAGGTTGAATTTTCTGGATAGAAGATGGCACATCTGTTGCGCCTGTCGGGCAGAAATGAATCGAAATAGTTTTTGGTTGTCATCCAAACAGGCCCAAAAGGGCCCAGCAGAAGATCTAAACACTTCAACCATTGGCTTTCTCTCAATTGGATATTTGCCGCATCTTCTTCCCAACCGTCTATTTGCAGGCACCAATCTGAGGGGTTTAGATTAATCCAATCTTGTAATTTTTCGAGCCCGCCATCTGTTGTCGGGTGCATCAAATAACAGTGGGCCCCACAATTACCGAATCATGTGCATCAGTGAGCTATGCGCTGCAACAAGAGAGAATTGATCCAGCTAAAGCTCTCCTCAAAATAACTCCAGTCGGATGGATGGATCCATCCGTCCATTTCGGAGGCCCTTTTAATCAGATGGCTCCAACCATCAGATCTGGGTGATTATGGGGCTACGAGCAATCCACGCCAGGCTCCTCCTATCCAACGGTCAACGGCGATCGTTTATGGCACGTGGGCCCCACACAGGGAAAGCGTCACTGCTCCGTACCCGAAATGTACGGAAGTGGAGAGAGAGAGAGAGAGAGAGAGAGAGAGAGAGAGAGAAGAAACGATTCAATGGAGAAAGAGAGAACGGAGAATACCTTTCGGGATTCGGGACGCTGGCTGAGATCGACGTCTGAATCGAAATCGGAACCATTCGCACCGGGGGTGGCTCGACCGGACGACCCGGAAGCCATGAACCGGTCTGAGAAGAGGAATTAGGGTTTGTACCTCTTTCCTTTTCTTTTCTCTTTTCTTCTTTAATTTTTACTCGTTCTTCTTTTCTCGATCAGATAGGGAGGAAAAAGACCCAACGGAGGGACGAAAGGAAAGAGAGGAGACTAGGAGTGAGATTCGCACTCGCGCGACTGCAATTTCTAGTGTACTCGCCCCTGCACGTGCGTTCATTGCGAGATCCGAACCGTTCATTGCCACCTTGTGGATTCCCTGATCCAACGGTAGTTTGTTCTGTTCATCCGGTTGGCTTCACTGGGAGGTTGAATGAGAACCCAGGATCGGTACCTCTTAATCGTCCATTCTTTTGTGTGAATGGTGCCCATGTGATTATAGGACGGGCCTGATCTTTAGCTCACAGAATCTACAGGGTCAGACCCAAATGACGAGCGGCTTGGATCTTGTACATCGGCCCCGATGACTTCGAACACATGCGTCGGTTGCTTGTGTAAGCACACATCGACAGAACATGCATCGGGAGTTTACCCTTTCAGGTGCACTCAAGCGGTGCCGGTACTACCGTAAGCCTATGGCGGTGGTTGCGGTTGCGAGATATTCCTTTGGCCCCTGCTGTCGGAAGCTGTATGGGCCTACAGAGATTCCCGTGACAAATCCAATCCGTCCATCAGTTTTTCAAGACGACAATAGGATAGGATTCTAAAAATAGTCAGGTTCAAGACTCAGGAGGGCCATATCACACGAAACAGAGGGGAATGAACGCCCACCATTGGAAATTTTGTAGGGGCCATGTATGATTATGATATTTTTCCCTACCGTTCATCTGAGTGGTAATAAAGCTATGAACGGTTTGGATTTCATATAAACATCACATTCAGCTTCAGGATTTCTAGATTTGGTGTGGCCTAACTGAGTCTTGGATCTTCTTGATGTCTAGATTTTTTTTCGGCTTGTGGTCTTGAAAAACTGATGGACGGATTGGATTTGACACGGTCATCTCTGTGACCCACACAACTTCCGACAACAGGGTCACAGTCCACGTTCGGTCTCCGCCGTCGCGAGTTGAGTGTAACCTTGTTACACGGAGCCCGTGTAACCCGGAAGCGGATTGGCTGGTGCACCCAACACCAGCTACCTCACTGGTGTATTGACGTCACCAAATTCTGTGGGCTCCACTGTGATGTGCGTATTATATCCGAACCGTCCATTCATGCATTTGGTGGGAATTTCACCGTGAAAAGGTTGGATGGCATATAAAGATTCATGGTGGCCACGTGACCGTTTCAATTGTCAGCGTTTCCATCTCCATTGTCTCCTGTGGTGTCGGTCACTTGAGTTCTTGGTCCGCCTCACGTCCAATGAATCTAATAAACGGAATGGATGTCACGTTGTCATCACGGTGGGCCCCACAGAGTCTCTAGATTTCTGGTGGGGCCACAAACAGAGAAGTTACGCTTGATTTTCACAGGGACCCACCTGAGTTGCAGGCAGCGCAGGGTCTGGACGGCGGGAGTGAGTTAGGTGTTACCCCAACGAACAGCTTAGTGGTTGTTACCCCTACCGTGTGGCCCACATGGATGATATTTTGTATATCCACGCCGTCCATCCGTTTCTCCAGCCCATTTTAAGATGAGGTTCTAAGAATTATGCAGATCCAAATCTCCAGTGAACCATACCACTGGAAACAGTGGTGATTGAATGCCCCACCATTAAAAATTCGAAAGAGTCCATCGTAAGGTTTTGTAATGTTTATTTGCAATCCAAGCTGTTGACAATGTTAATAAGGTCTGGATGAAGGTAAAATATAAATATCAGCTTGATCCAAAACTTTTATGGCTCACAAAAAGCTTTTAATGGCCATTCATCACTGTTTCTAGTGATATGGTCCACCTGAGATTTGGATCCTGTCCTGAAATGATATGAAAAAACAGATGAACAGTGTGGATATATTAAAATATACATCAATATGGCCCCACACAGTTAGGGTAACACCCACTAAGCTATTCCCCGTGTAACAGCTAATCCGCTCTCCTGGACGGCCTGGCTTATGCGGATTGGCTAGTGACCCCAACATCAGCCCCGGGGCGGTGTCAAAGATGTTTGGGCCCCACCATGATGTATTTGTTTTATCCACTCTGTCCATCCATTTTTCCACCTCATTTTAGGCATGAGCCAAAAAATGAGACAGATCCAAATCTCAGGTGGACCACACCACAGGAAACAGTGGGAATTGAATTCTCACCGTTGAAAACTTTTTGAAGGACACAGAAGTTTTGGATCAAGCTGATATTTGTGTTTGCACTTCATCCAGGTCTGTGTGACCTTATCAACAGGTTGGATGGCAAATAAACATCACGGTGGGCCCTGGAAAGTTTTTAATGGTGGGCATTCAATTAACACTGTTTTCCTGTGGTGTGGTCCACCTGGACAGCGTGGATAAAACGCATACATAATGGTGGGGCCCACACAGCTTTGACACCAGCCTCGGGGCTGGTGTTGTGGTCACTAGCCAATCCGCGTCCGGCTTATGCACACGTAGAATGATGAGCACCACGCAAGTCGAGGGTGGACCACCCTTTCAACTTGTCCCCTGTGCTGTGGCCCACCTGAGTTTCTGGTTGGACTGAGTTTTGGGCCCAAGATGTAACGTGAGGAAATGCATATGATGGACGGTTGGATGTTGTGAATACATCAGATGGGCCCCACTTCTCCTCGTCATCAACGTAGCTCATGGTGGTACCCGTGCTAGTGGCGCGCACCTTATATCCTTTAAATCTAGCATTAGATGGACATGGCCATGAAATAAAAGCTTTTGAATGATCAAAGGGTTGAAATAATTCAATCTGACCCTTTATTTTATTCATTTTTACCTCCTGTCCACGGCGAGGCCCATCTTATAAGATCCGGATTTATTTATTCAGCAAAGCTCAGTCCCATGGGTTGCATCTAGTATACTGATGAGGCTCCCCTACCGTACACGTGACATTTATCTCAAATCCAAACGGTTGAAATAGTGGAACACGCTGTGGGAAGTACTCATTTTCAGATTGATTGACTAGACAATCATGGTCTCTGATTTTTGGTTTTTCTGTCAAATTTCAACCGTTTATTACCTTTTGTTTAGATCGTCCGTTAGATGACTCTTTCCGTGGTAATTTTTGGATTATAATCAATCAACTGTAGATTTCACTATTCTGATTTGAGAAAATGCCACGTGTACGGTCGGAGAGCTCGGATGCATCTAGTCAAGTGCAGCTTGAGCTGTCCACAGGCACCTACGGTGTGCTGCGAGTTACAAGATACGGATACCCTGCACTTAGCTGACGCGCATGATTGGGTAAGCCAAACCGTCGACACGGTGAGATGGACAGCTGGGAAGAGCTTCTTCAAAATATTTCAAGACCGAAAGTTCCTGGGCCTTTGATAAACGGTCCAGAAAAAATAGGTTCAAATAGACGGCCCATATTCAAATAAAAATAGCGTAATAAGTGCTAAAAGATTTCAATGGCGAGATTTTAGCACCCATTGCCGTCTCAGTTAAAGTACCCTCGTTGCCCCCAGCTTGAGTAGATGGCAATTCGTCGAGCACATGATGTCTCGACTAGTACAAACACCAAGACAAACAGTGACATGCCCAAACTACGAGACTTCTCAAATTTATGAGGCCGGTGGAGGGGCCTTTTATAGGAGTATCATGGCCTCACTAGGATAGAGATTGCTCCTCACACGTTCGAGCTTATGCTTGCAGAAGCAAGCATGCTACGTTGCTTCTTTTGGGTCGCTTGATTCTTCTTTTGTTTTGTTACCATTGATGATTAACTTCATAGTGTTGTTTCCACGGCAACGTATCATGTGGATTTCCACATTTTGTATCATGTCTTTTGGTCTCATTGCTCCAGCCAGGCTCTTTGGACATGCAATAACGGATTTTTCACCATGAGAATAAAGTTTAGCGATAGCGATAGTGATCTCAGTTTTAACATATACATTTTTTTGGGCTTTCTCCATCAACTGAATAGATGGTATATTCGTCTTGTTTATGGGCAGACAATTATAAAACGGTAGCTTCTGCACATGAGACATACCTCATTCATGATTTTTAATGCTTTTTTTGTTTCTATACTCCATTTTAATAGCAAAATCACACGCATTAGAAGTTAGAATAGCAGTAATAAGTCATAGGCAAAATGACACTGGAGAAAGACACTCTTAAGCCTATATAAAAATGGGACAAAAGTAGGGGAAAATTGGATTACCACATGAAGATACTGTCGATGCTCAAATGAAACAACCCCGCGTCAAAAAACAAAAAAGGAAGTGGGTTCTGAGTGGTTCACAAACCACGAACAATTTGCGTTCTCGCATTCTTCCACGAAGCATAAGTGAGGCAGTCGCTATCTTACGGTTGCCATCCTTCTCCTATAAGAGATGCTCCAATAGCATTGTGAAGCAGAGAAACAGCTCAGCTCAGCCAAGCTTAGTAGATTAAGCATGGCGGGCCACACACCAGTATTGCCACTAGTGCTTTTCGTGCTGGTTTTAGCATTTGTTGGGAGATCACATGCGGGAGGGATCGCTTTCTATTGGGGTCAGAATGGGAATGAGGGCACCTTAGCAGAGACATGTGGGACAGGTAACTATGCATTTGTGAACATAGCTTTCCTTCCCACATTCGGCAATGTTCAGACTCCAATGATCAACCTTGCGGGCCGTTGTGACCCGTATTCCGACGGCTGCACTGGCTTGAGTGACGACGTTAGAGCTTGCCAGAGGCAGGGCATTAAGGTGATGCTTTCTATTGGAGGCGGTGCAGGGAGCTACTACCTGGCCTCCTCGTGAGGATGCCAGGCAGGTTGCGACGTACCTGTGGAACAACTTCCTCAGGGGGCATTCTTCTTCCCGCCCGCTTGGTGATGCCGTCCTGGATGGCATCAACTTCAACATCGAGGGCGGCATGAACCAACACTGGGATGAGCTCGCCAGGTATCTCTCAGGGTATAGCAAGCAGGGAAAGAAGGTATATCTAACAGCGGCCCCACAATGCCCATTCCCTGATGCATGGGTCGGCAGGGCCCTCAAGACAGGCCTCTTCGACTACGCGTGGGTCCAGTTCTATAACAACCCTCCCTGCCAGTACACTGCAGGGAACGTCGGCAATCTCCAAGATGCATGGAAGCAATGGACGTCAGCAATCCCCAACACCAAGATCTTCCTAGGGCTACCCGCTGCACCCCAGGCAGCTGGTAGCGGCTTCATCCCCACGGATGCACTCACTTCTCAAGTCCTCCCAGCCATTAAAGGCTCTAGCAAGTATGGTGGGGTCATGCTGTGGTCCACGTACTATGATGATCTTACAGGATACAGTTCCTCCATCAAGAGCCATGTCTAATGTATATGTACTGTTACATGGCTTCATGAACATAACTTCCATGCTTCACATGCTATGTACTCTTCCGGCATGAAATCATATATAAACGAAAATAATTAGACCATGGCGCACCTGATGAACGGTCCAGATCTTTTTTACCTGCTACAAGCGTATGGCATAAAACTGTGTTCAACTGTAATTGAAAACTTTTATACTCCGTGTCTGGAAACTGGAAAGCCAATCCACATAGTGTAAGTCAGTTAACTGAGTTTGGGTCGACTCAGTCATGGTCAGAGTAGGGGTGGCAACCGCCCGGGTTTGGGGTAGGCCTGGCCCACCTGATATTGTATGTCCCAAGGGCCAAGCCCATCGTGGCCTAGAGATCGGCCGAAAAATTGATCAAATCCCGATTCCCCACACGATTGCTCCTAATCTATCAGTTGAACAAGTGGGCCACACATGCAGAAAGAAAAAGATATATAGAAAAATGAAATCAATTGTCTAGATGCAAGATGCATGCTTTGAATGGAAGCATAATGTACAAGCTCTGGCCAAGCTGCAAACAATGGACGGTTTCAGAAAAGTTGCCAACGGTCTACGATGAACAGATGTGTATTTGCCTACCTAATGAGTGGACTGGTCTGATTTTTGGGCCTGGCCATCTAAATGGTGTATGCAACGCTTGGGCATCACACATGCACATCTGATTTGCATGTCATGTGGGCATAGCAAAACTCATCATTGCAGAATGTATATCCCCAACTCACCTTGCAACACTGTAGGAGCGAAGTAATGTATGTGCATCAGCTTCCCATCCATCCATAGCTGCAGTCGGGGGCATGAAACATACCACCAAAATGCCCTTTTGGTCCAATCACACACCATTTGAATGGTCCATGGGAATTTGTGGACATGATCAATGGTAGGGAATAAAATTCAAGCTCCTTGTAAGAATGATCATTTGTCATCTGTGGGCCCCATTTATCTTGTCGAATCGAATCTGGCAGAATCATCAATCTATCAACACCTTCAAGCCAACCTAGAAAATGGAGGGGTCACCAGTAATCTTGGCAAGAACAGGAGCCCTCTTTGAAATGGTGGAAACGATGCTTGTCTCTAACGATTATCTCTCTACATGCAATGATCGACATGAACTTAATTGCCAAATGGCAATCACTGCACATCCGGAGGTTTTTAACTATCCTGATCAAGGTCCCGCTGCCAGTGTTCATCAAGCCAAACGCTATTGCCAACTTCTCGCTGTGGAATCTGAGCGCGAATTCTCTCTCCTCTTCCTCCAATTCATGCATCACAGACTCTGTTTCAGGGACGTATCCCGCTTCTCTCATCCTCGAAACCAACTCCTCCAGGTAACTGTAGATCTCTGCCGTCTGCGGATGCGATGTATCACCCATGCGAAACATATGGGCCACATGATCAATCTCTATCAAGCTGTACCCAACTTGCTTCTTCAATCCTTTGCGTATCATCATGTTTCTAACTGTTTCGACTCGATCCATCCTACCAGCCAATGCAAATATGTTTGAAAGCAACACGTAATGGCCAGGATTCTCAGGCTCTATCGATAGGAGATGTTCAGCAACTTCCACTCCAAGATCGAAATCCTTATGCATCTTGCATGCCCCAAGCATTGCAGTCCATACAGCTGGTGCTGGCTCTCCACGAATCGATTCTCTGATGAATCGAATTGCTTCATCAAGAAATCCAGCACGCCCGAACATATCAACCATGCAAACATGATGCTCCACTCTTGGAAGCAAACCATAGTCTCGCTCCATACACGCAAATGCCTCGCACCCTTCCCTCACCAGCCCCGCATGGGCACATGCAGATAGAACTGCGACGAACGTGACATCATTTGGCCGTGGTCCATCAGCTCTCATCCGATGAAAGAGCTCAACAGCTTCATCTCCAAAGCCATGCATTCCATATCCAGAAATCATGGCTGTCCAAGCGATGACATTCCGCTCGATCATACCATCAAAAGTCTCATGTGCTTTGGACAAATTCCCGCATCTAGAATACATGTTTATCAAAGAAGTACCTAGAATTACATTAACATCCAAACCATGATCAATGATATAATCATTCACCCATTGACCTAAACTAAGGTGACCCAAGTGAGAACAAGCAGATAGCAGGCTCACCAGTGTGGCCGAATCGGGTTCAATCCTCACATCCTGCATCTGATAAAACAGCTCCACAGCTTCCTTACCAAGCCCATTTTGCTCGTAACCTGAAATCATTGCATTCCAAGCTACGATCGTCCTTTCAGGCATTCTATCGAACACCTTCCGAGCTGTCCCCAAATCACCGGATTTTGCATATAAACTAATGAAAGCGGCTTGAACGAAGCAATCCGAGTCGAACCCACAAACCAACGAGTGCGAATGCACGGCCCTGCCAATTTCCAGAGCTGACAGGTTGGCGCACGCCTTGATGACTGACGTGAACGTGAAATTAGAAGGGCCGAGCCGGGTGAGGAGCATGCGTTGGTAGAAGAAGATGGCGTCGGAGGAGAAGCCTGATTTGGAAGAGGCTTTTATGAGGGAATTGAAGAGGAATGAGTCGGGATTCGGGACGGAGAAGAGGAGGAGGCGAGAGTAGCCGATGGAGCCGGCAGTGCAGGTTAGGGTGAGGAGTTTGGTGAGGAGGGCCCGGCTACGGTGAAGGCCGAACACGATCATGCGGGCGTGGACTTGCTTGAGGGGACGGAGGTGGGGCCCAGCTTGCAAGAGAGCTTGGTAGGTTGGGGAATGTGAAGAAGAAGAGAAAGAGATTGTTGGGTGTGACTCAGGCACTTCCATTGAAAGAAGTCCATCCAGGAACGACAATTTTGGTTCTTTTCAAATTCAACGGCTCTGTCTCTGCGTCTTTGCCCGGGAAGTGTTTCGGTAGTCCGCGGGACAACTGTCCCTTTTTCTTTTGGTTAATGATAGTCTTACCAACGATTCAAGTAGGCCCGACTGAATGAAACAGTTTGGCGATAAACATCTATAGTTGATTTTTAACAAGGCTCATCATAATAATTTTGTGAAATTTATACCCCATTAGAATTTAGGCATGAGACTAAAGATTCAGGCCCATTTGTCATTAAGTAGGCCACACCAAGAGAAATAGTCTAGAGGGTGAGCGTCGTCCTATATTGACCCACCTGAATTATAAATTGAGGTTATTTTTTTTATCCTTATATCTAATAATGAATCACGCAACTAAATTATTATTATTTTTTAAATGCACTCACACCCATACACTCACTCCACACCACTCTTTTTCCTTTTTTTTTTATACCACAATGGGTATTTGAACTCGCTACGGCCTTTTACAACAGGTTTTTTACAACGAGCCAGCTGCAACCGTTGTAAAATAGAAATTTTTACAATGGGCACAGCATGCTCGTGGTAAATAACTTACTTTTACAACGGTCAAGTGTTGGCTAGTTGTAAAAATTGTTATTTTTTTACAATGGGCTTGAAGAACCACTGTGATTGTTATATTTACAACGGTTTCTAATCATTGTAAATACTAAGTTTTTACAACGGCTCCGTATGTGGTTAAAAACCCTAAATCCCATCAACACAACAAAAAAAAAGACCTTGCACTTCCTTTTCTTTTCGGTTCCCGCGTGGTGGGTTCTGTTTTTGTTTTCCTCCCTCCATTTTTCTTTTCCTCTCTCATAATCGCCCCTTTTCTCTTTTCCCCTATCTATTGCAATCGCCTCTCTCTCTCTCTCTCTCTCTCTATTTGGATCTTTCCATATCATGCAAATCCCAATCTCATGTTCTAGGGTTTTCTTTTAAGTTCCAGCAGCATCAGTAGTCGGTCTGTCACAAGCCAGCATTTCGGTGCAGATTGATCTCGGCAAGCGAGCAATTAGAAATGGAAGCGTCCCGCAACTCGGTGTTTCTACTGCTGCTACCAATGGCAACGTCATGCATGTCGGTGTTGTATGAAGAGGCGTCCAGCGTGCTGTAGTGAACCAATTCAGCGAGGAACCTCTTGCAAAGAAGCCATTTTTGGAATCGACCGGGGAGAAAGAGAAAAGTGTTTTTGAAGTGTTAATTGAGGCGAAGTGTTGCATGAATCCATGCAAACGAGAGATGTTCTGATGTCTGCTGATATTCTTCTACAGTAAGTTGGATTTTCAGTTCCATGTTTTACAAGTTTTTGGGGTGTGTGTGTGTGTGTGTGATTACACACATTTCATTTCCTACAATCAAACTCTCTGTTCCATGTTTCAGTCTCTACAAACTTCAACCTACTATAACTGCTGTGAAACGATCCTTGTGTGGGCTACCGTTATTTAACTCTTGTTAATCTATCACTGAGATATGAATAAGGACCAAGCATTGGATGATAGTTAAGAAAGAATTACGCAGAGGAAATATGAGAGAGGAAAAAAAGAAATTAAAACCCACTATTTAACCACATGTGTAATTTTTGTGGCATTAGTATGAAACTCGTATTTATTTTATTTGAAGTTTTGCATATTAATTTGATTATAAGGAACATGTCATGTGCAGCGTATAGAGGAAGTTAGGTAGAGAATAAAAATGAGAATGATGAAGGTAAAGAGTGTGTCTATATGCAAGTACGACCCGTTTGATATTTGGCCTGTGGGGCCCACATTGCTTCAAGGGATGGTTTGGATTGTACTGACAGTGGTGTGTGTGTGTGTGTGTAATGCTAGGTATTCTTCAAGAGTAGATAAGGTGTGGCCCTTACTATGGGGCCTAGCTTATGCATGTATTTCCAAATCATCCTAGCGCATGAGGCTAAAAATGAAGAAGATTCAATTCTCAGGTGGACCAGGAAATAGTGATGCTGGAAGGCCCTATTGTTAAAATCTTTCTAGGGCCCACTGTAATGTTTATTTGTCATCCAATTTGTTGATAAAGTCACATAAATTTGGATGAAGGGCAAAAGCTAATATTAGGTTTAGCGAAAACTTTTATGGCCCATTAATGGCTAATTACCACTTTTTCCTCTTGCATGTTACACATGAGATCAATTGGATCTGTTTTATTTTTGGGCTCATGTTCTTAAATGATCCTGCAAAATGAGTGGACAGCGTGGATATAGAATACATGCATCAAGGTGGGCTCCACACTAAGGGGCGCACCATGGGGCCTACCCTGATGCATGTTCCTCACATCCTAACTGTCCAGATGACTTTAGCTAGGGTATGTTCCAAAAAATGAAGCAGATCAAAATATCAATAAACCATACCATCGGAGACATCTTACCTGACCATTACACACTTCTTGTGGGCCACAAAAGCTTTCCATCAAGCTGATATTTGTGTGGTCCTACATCAGGTCATTGTGACCTTATGGCAAATAAATATTTAGATGCCCCCCAAAAAATTCTTAATCATGGGTATTCAATCACCACTGTTTCGTGTGGTGTGGTTCGCTTGAGATTTGGATCTGCTTCATTTTTTGGATCATGCCCTAAAATGAGCTTTTAAAATGGATGGACAGAGTGGATGTAAGGCACGTGTATCACAGTAGGCCACCCCCTTTCGGAAGGTTGGGTGATGTTCTTGTGAGGAGCTACAATGAGTGATAAGAACGTCTAGCCTATCACCTACCTTCCCCACATGTGCACTACACATACATTAATACCCCACTCAAAATTTAGATGGATCATATGATTGAAAATAATGTACAAGACAAAGATCACCCTCCAAATTGTTTCCCTTGCTATGTTCTACATGAATAATGGATAGTCCTTGTTGAGAATTTCTGATTTCAGAAAATAAATTAATTTGGAAAAAACCGAGAAATAAGGACAGGCTGAAGCACGTGAAAAACACGCTGTCCTTAAAGCGTAATTCACCAATACTCAATATAATTTTGAGTCTGCTAATAGGTTGCAGGCGGATTGCTTCCAGGATACGACGAGCCTTATGTGGTTCTGCGTTTAGCAAGAAACGAAGGAACCACTATGGAACTCAGTAACACAGTCTGGCAGATAAAGAAAAGGAAAGAAAGAGAGAAAAGAATGGCAGTCTTCTTCTGGCAGCAGCAAACCACTTCACTGGTCTAAGTGGTTTGGTTTATTTCAACCAAACCGAGAGGCAAATAGACTCGGATGGGTACTGGTTCAGTAGGGATGGTTGTGATTGCTATTGTTGTGTTGGAATGGACCAGACCTGTCCAGTTTATATAGGCAAGGGTGTAGCACCCCAACCTTGGATATCCGAATTCCATCAATTCGGGTATCGAGTTCAAGGTATTAGCTATCATATTGTACTAAAATTTAAACCGTAACACATTCACCCACTAAAATAAAAGTTTAATCATCATCATAGCATATAACTAATTATTAATTGTCTCAAAGTATCACATAGCCCTAAGTCTTATGTCCGAACTGAATCACTCAAAACATAAATAACTTCATAGATATAAAGACTAAATTCTCTTATTTCCTTCTGGCTCCTCCACCAGTTATTCTGTCGAAGTTATCCTCATAAAGACGCATCCACTATGTCTTTTCCTGGATGGTTTCCATATACAACATCGTGAGCTAGAAGCCCAGTAAGTAATAATAATTTGCATGATTCAATACATATCATGTTTACCAAAATAATAATAAAATATGCCATCTATTATATAAACAACTCCGTACTCAGGAATCATCAGGGCCATGGCTGCGCACAGCTTCCGGCCTGCCAACACCCATTCAACGATGAGTAGTCTATTCTAGAGCTGACTATACTCCTTCTCCAGCCCTGAGCCGCAGCCTTGGGAAGAGGCCCTATTGGTACCAACTCGGGTTCCGGTTGGGAACTCTGCCCGAGAATTTAAGGGATTTCTATCCCCGAGTTGTCTGGTGTTCAACTTCAACATCACATTTCAGATAATGACATATATCAAATAAGCAATTTATATCATAAGATTCATGAATGCATAATGAATGCATGCTGGAAATACCATCCTGGTGTAATGTTACTTACTCAAAAGTTTTATTCTGCTTCAGCTCCTTGGATACAATCCTCTGTGACTAGTTGATGGGTTCTCGGTTTTCGTTCTCGTTAGGTTCCCTTTTAAATGTTATGCGAATAGGGTTACTTTCATACTTAATTTCATGATATAATCAATTATTATCCGTTAATACATAATTATGACCGTTGATTTGACAATTAGATCATCAAGCTAACGATCTATACCTTTGGTTTAGTCATATTTCATATTTCCTTCATGATCTACCAATCTTAACTGTTCATTTTGGCTTTATTTTCATATAGGCCCGAGATCCTTTCGATTCGACCGTTAAACTTTAATTAGAACCGTTCATTTAAGATATGGTTGGTTGGATCTAGGTTCCTATATACTTAATCTTTCATTTTGATCAATTCGCCCCTTGATGGACGGTTATGACTAGTTGAATTGCTAATCCAAGGGTTTGGACACATTTTCTATGATTTGGATGGAACTAATTCATGATCTGATGATCAAGGTCAACATTAGATCACATTGGTTTCAAGATGGCCCACTTGCGACCTTAAGTGGATAATCGGGTCCATTCGCTAGTCAAATCTTACTCATATCTCAAGGATCATGGGTTTAGATCATGATTCAAGTGGGTTTAAGGTCAGGATCAACCTTTATAACAATTAGATGTTAAGATCCATCCGATCCGACGGTTCATTTCCTTATTTTTCACAATTTTGGTCCAACGACCCTGGTTGATCCTTGATTAGATGATCTGATCTAGATCTGGGTCAGGTGGATCTTATTATCCCCAAATTTAATTCCTTAATTGGTTTACTAGACCCTTGATCAATGGTTGGATTGGACCTGATCATTGATTTAACAATCCATATCATCATTTTTATCTTTTATTTAAACTTTAGTGGTTTAAATCTAAGATTAGATTAAGGATCTTGATTAACAAACGAAGATAAAGATTTATAAGACTTTCGATAAAGATCTATACTTTGTTGAATAAGATCCATCATTTATTCGAATAAATGCAGTGGGGCCCACTTAAGGATGCCTTTAATGTTGGTGGGGCCCACCACTATATTACTTGTCAACGATGGATCTTTCATCTAAAACTCATTTGTCATGTTTCTAATGACAAGATCTTAACGTGGGGCCCTTTTTAGAGAGACGTTAGTTTTCTTTTTTTTTATATATATAAGCCCACCATAAGTCTAATGATAAGATCTTTAAACTAATTGATTCATTTATATTGTTAAACATGATAACAACAAATAAATTAAATAAAAATTCAAATCTAAACAGAAAAACCCACATGTACAAAACCTTATAAAAGAGTGGGGCCCATTCTTGCCATTCATTATGTCCGCATAAGGGGCCCATGCGTTTGCCCACGTGAGGCAGCGTGTGGGGTACCATGTGGGGCCCACTCATGCTGACTAATGGTCAACTCATGGTTCATCTTAGTTTTATACTTTGTGGGGACCACTTGGATTTGATAAAAAATATCTAAGAGATATAGTCTTAGAGTACTCACTTGATAAATGGTTTGGATCAGAAGATAAGCTCACAGAACTCTCTCTCTCTCTCTCTCTCTCTCTCTCTCTCTGTTTAAAGTGTAAGTGTTTACGAGAAGAGACTTGGCATTGCTTTATATAAATGAAACAAAGTCTTCTTAAATTAAACACATGCATAGAAAAAAACATGTTAAAGACATGTAAATGCATGCACTCTCTTTAAGTAATGGGAAGAGTTTTAAGAAAAAAGGTTACGAGAGGGATTTTAAGAAAAAATCTTATTTAAGAGTATAGCTCAGAGTACGTACACGTGCCACTCTCAAAGTGGGTCTTACATAGGTGGTCATCATCATCTAAAACATTTATCTGCTCCTTAAAAGTGAGCACATCCTATTAAAATTTGTTTCCCTCTCAAAAGATACTGGGATAACGACATATGATGTATTACCGTTCATAGTCATGAGGGCACACCTATCAAAGGTACTCTCTCAATATCATGGGTGGGAGTATATCCATGTTTGTGTGTGTGCCAACCTTGTGTGTTACACATGGTTATGAAATATTAAATTCTAACCACACAGAATCATAGATCATGATATAAATGTACATGGAAAAATAGCGGCAATGTTCAACTATGGACGATAGATGAGGTAATGGGTGGTCATGATGATGCAATATACACATGCACATGATTAGAAAGATCTAAGTATATATATATATTATGATCAAATCAGATAGCATGGTGGGTCTACTTAAGATGAATCATATGAAAGTAAGTTTACACAAATCAGATTACTAGATTGGTTAATATCTTCGATAAATTATGGCCATCCATATATCCGGCCTCACATCTCAAGTTCTACTTAGGAAAAATTATCATACTTATACCATTTTGAACGTTATAATACGATTTACATGATGATCGGCACACATTGGATGGATCATTCTTTAAGATAGTCAATTTAGAGGATTTAAGTCATCCGTCCATCGATCGGACCATTTGTAGCACTCGAATTGACAATCCGACTGTAGGTTTATGTTTTATATGACATGGATGTACGATCCATGGTTTAGATCGGTATTTCATAAAACAAATTGATCTATATTTATGTTCAGTGTCATATGATCCACTCAATGGTCAGATTTTATCTTAATTTTCTAAAAAAAAAATTTATACACCTAAAATTTATTTTGTATATTATAAGGGTGGCTGGCAGTTTTGGTCCAGAGCCATAATGGCACTAGCCGTTTTCTGGCTATAGTGAGAAACTAGCCGTTTATGGCAGTTTCTGACTGTTGTGCATGTAGAGTTATGCACCTACATGCTGGCTGTTTAGACTCAATGGCTAGCCGTTTCTGACTGTTGGGCTAGCCACATGCAGCTGTTACTGCATGGTCTGGATCGTTGCTGTATGAGCAGTTACACAAGTTCCTCTAATTAGCCCTGCAGATCTCTATAAAAAGCAGAGATGTCTCTCTGTCAGACCTCCCACCCACAACACCTCCTCTGTTCCGAACCCAGCCACCTGAACTACTATCTAGCCTCTGTCGCACCAGTCTTACTCCGGTCCGCGAGGTCGCGACCCATCTGCGACACGATGCGCACGTGCGAAGTGTCAAGTGCGCCACTAGCGCCTCTATAGCCACACTACCTCACGTGCCCACGCTCTCGCACCTAGCACGAGCCCGTGCCCATGCCCGAGTCCGAGACCAAGACTAAGACCAAGCCCGTGCGCGTGCGTGGTGTTCTAGTGCTTCGCACTGGAACACGCAAGCCACCATTCTCCCTCTCTTCCACCATAAATAAGTAAGGTGCACAACACCCTACTTATAAAGAAGAAAAAAAATCCTTTCTCCCATCTGATATGAGACAAAAAATCAAATGCATTTTTTCTTTTAAAATTGTTTTCAAAAATAAATTTTTTTAACAATCCCCCACTTGTTTTTAAATAATTTAAAACAGCAAAAACGGATGTCTGCTAGAGTATAAAAGATTATATGCATAAAGAAAGATATCTTTCGATTTGAATCCTTCCTTAGTGTAAGTATTTCAAAGACCTATCGAAATTACTGGTATCCGCAGCTTTGAACCAGTTATTTTTAGATAACAGGACTGAAAATACCACGCACATACTTTCTAAGTATTATTTGAGTTCCCACAATTCTTGCTCAGCACATTTAATGGCCTTGTGCTTATCCTGTTTTATGAATGATTTCGAGAAAACTCTCATTCTCATGAGAGGCGGCACCACCTCTACGTTCATATAGGTGAAGTCCTTCCAGTGTCTCCGTTACTATCAGACACTTGTCCTTAAGATTGGACTGCATTAAGAGTTTCTGAGATTTAACCCTCTATCTGTAACGGCCAGCACTATAATCCTGGATGAGGTATATATTTATAATTTAGTGCTGAAACTTTTCACGTATCAGTGACTTGTTTTTACCCATTGAACCCTTATATAGAGATTTTCTAACTTTAGGTTGGGTTTCCATCATTGGTGAAATCTTTTGAAAAGAGTTTCAACCACATCCCTCTGGATGTTGTCCTTACTACCTCTCTCGTTAGAGGTTTAGTAAAAGGATCAGCCAAGTTATTACTTGACTTTACATAAGAAATTGCAATGATTCCATCTTGAAATAGTTATCTTACATAGTCATGTCTCAGACTTATATGTCTGGATTTCCCATCATACGTGCCACTGTATGCTCTAGCTAATGTGGCTTCACTATTGCAATGTAGCGAAACAACCGGTATCGGCTTCGCATAGAATGGAATTTCTAAAAGAAGATCCCTAAGCCACTCAGCCTCCTTACCTGTTGCAGCAAGGGCTATGAACTCAGACTCCATAGTTGAGTGAGTTATCCAGATTTGTTTCTTGGATCCCCAAGATACAGCTGCACCTCCTAAGGTGAAAACTTATCCAGCAGTAGGTTTGTTGTCACCTGCACTCGATATCCAACTTGCATCGGTATATCCTTCCAATACAGCTGAGAATTCTGAGTAAAATAACCCTAAGTCTTTGGTTGCTTTTAAATAACTAAGTATTCTTCTTATTGCCTTTCAGTGTTCTACACTGGGATTACTAGTTGTTAGAACTAGAAAATGTATCACAATGACATTTTCTGAAATGTGGTGTTTTGTTGCTCTGGGGTTCTGAATATAGAAACATTCGTAGATAATCACAAGCATTCACCAAAGTACACAAGAGAAAAGATATCGCAAGGCGAATTTTATTCCAGAGATTCTGAGATCTTGTACATTCCAGGCCGTGATCTGGCACGAGCCCTTAATTACATCGAATGATCGATGACCCTTGATTAAAAGGCAAAAGACTAGTCAGCGGGGACTATGGTCTCAGAGTTCATTGGTCACGGTGACCTGTGTTTTGGTGGTCACGGAGACCTGTGTTTGTATGGTCGCGGAGACCTGTGTTTGTTATAGAATGATCCACCTTTGTACGAGTCGGATGTCTATGTCCCATGTTTTGACCGGAGATCCGGGCTGAGACTGTCAGGGTTTATGGCTGAGATGGACGACTCTGGGCCCGCGCCTGTCAATGTAGGGACAGGTGACCTCGGGAAGTCCATTCTACAGTTGTGTGTACCTGCGCAGCTCAACCAGCGGATGCCGTTTGGATGGGTAGGGCATCGACTGTTCTTGGAATATCAGTTTCTAACAGATTGTGTGTGATAGTTCAGAACTCTCCTGGTGTGATTTATCGTGTTAACCATGGTCCCCTTTGATTAGTCCAGACCTGGATTAGGGTCATATTATGATAGTACACGTGATGATAATGCATCAGTGTGATTCTGGGCGCCGGCGGCCTCTTTTCGGGAGAATTGTTCCATTCAGCTCGTTGGGTCGGATCGGACTCCAAAGGCTTGCGTTCTGCTTATTGGGTGGCCCGGATGGGTCGTTTGACTGCTCCATTGCGTCCGGAACGCTCGAAATACCCAAAATAGGCTCAAACGGGGCTTAAAAATGTTATCAAATGAGGATTTAAGGGTGCTGGAATGAATGCGCAAAGTGCTGATTTTTGCGATCCGCTGGCCTGATTTTATTGACGCGCTGGAGCCAGTGCGTCAATAAAATCAGGCCAGCGGATCGCAAAAATCAGCACTTTGCGCATTCATTCCAGCACCCTTAAATCCTCATTTGATAACATTTTTAAGCCCCGTTTGAGCCTATTTTGGGTATTTCGAGCGTTCCGGACGCAATGGAGCAGTCAAACGACCCATCCGGGCCACCCAATAAGCAGAACGCAAGCCTTTGGAGTCCGATCCGACCCAACGAGCTGAATGGAACAATTCTCCCGAAAAGAGGCCGCCGGCGCCCAGAATCACACTAATGCATTATCATCACGTGTACTATCATAATATGACCCTAATCCAGGTCTGGACTAATCAAAGGGGACCATGGTTAACACGATAAATCACACCAGGAGAGTTCTGAACTATCACACACAATCTGTTAGAAACTGATATTCCAAGAACAGTCGATGCCCTACCCATCCAAACGGCATCCGCTGGTTGAACTGCGCAGGTACACACAACTGTAGAATGGACTTCCCGAGGTCACCTGTCCCTACATTGACAGGCGCGGGCCCAGAGTCGTCCATCTCAGCCATAAACCCTGACAGTCTCAGCCCGGATCTCCGGTCAAAACATGGGACATAGACATCCGACTCGTACAAAGGTGGATCATTCTATAACAAACACAGGTCTCCGCGACCATACAAACACAGGTCTCCGTGACCACCAAAACACAGGTCACCGTGACCAATGAACTCTGAGACCATAGTCCCCGCTGACTAGTCTTTTGCCTTTTAATCAAGGGTCATCGATCATTCGATGTAATTAAGGGCTCGTGCCAGATCACGGCCTGGAATGTACAAGATCTCAGAATCTCTGGAATAAAATTCGCCTTGCGATATCTTTTCTCTTGTGTACTTTGGTGAATGCTTGTGATTATCTACGAATGTTTCTATATTCAGAACCCCAGAGCAACAAAACACCACATTTCAGAAAATGTCATTGTGATACATTTTCTAGTTCTAACAAACTGGCGACTCTGCTGGGGATCGAACCGTACCAGAATATCTGGTTACATCTGAATATATGGACACTCTGAGATCAATTGCTCGCAAGCACGAATATACACATAAGAAAGCTACCGCGAGGCGTAATGTTTCGGCGCCCTTAAGGCGCCAAACTGGCGACTCTCAACGGGAACGTTCTTCCCTTCATCTTTAAGGCAATAGACATTCAAAAAGGTTTTCGAACCCACAATTTCCACAACTACACGAATTTTTGTCTCCTTCTTGCTTGTTTTGTCGATTTATGCACTGCGATCGATGGGCTCATACTCCCGACCGCGCTTGTGAACTGTTCTAACGATTTTTATGACATACCAGAATTAGCAAGATACTAGGACAGACAGAAGAAATGGCATGTTCAATGACCGGTTCATGCACCTTCCTTACCTCCGGAGGCTTCAGCTTCCCTCGCTTCATTCCAGCCACGACGGTTGCTTCTAGTTCAGGATGGCAGATAGTCAAAACACGCCAACAGAAGAAAGAGCAGAAGAAAGTAGCCAGCTTAGCAACATACAAGAAAGCGAATGTTGCAAGACCTTGCCCGGCGACCAAGGGACAGTGGCAACCAAAACAAGGGCAGAAGACTTCCACCAACGGTCAGGCCACGTCAGCCACGTCCTCGGTGCCCGCAATGACGATCGAACAATTTCCGCCATTGTCCAAGACCACCCCTGCCACACGAAAATCAACCAAAACCACGATCGCGAGGAGCTCCAAGCCCACAATAGTTATCGAGCCAGGACAGGGGCAGAACCAGAAGGCCCGGCCAGTGCTGGTCGCAATGGTCCAGGTAGCAGAAGCAGAAGAGGGATCGTATGAAGCGGACGAACTGCCTACGGTCCAAGATCAGATCGACAGACTAGTTCAGGCTAATCGGGAAACGAATGAACGAATGAGAGAGATCCAGGAAGCCTTGACCACTTTAATAGCTCAAAATGCTACTCGAAGCCTTGCACCACCTACGCGCCCATTAGCTGAAGAATCTCAAGGGGCAGCAGGAGAGCCAGCTAGTGCTGAGCCACTCACCCAGGCCAGGAGAGTTCCAGCGGAACGAATAATAGTTCCAACTACACAAATGATGAGAGAAGAACTGTCGCAAACCATTGCAAGTCTCATGCGACAAGAGAAGGAGAAGGAAAGAGGAACCGGGTATAAATATCAGGTCCCATACCCTCTGGAAATAGAAGAAATACCATTTCCGGTCAACTTCAGATGTCCGGATTTCGAAAAGTTTGACGGAAGGGGGTCACCAGAAGAACACATCACTCGCTTCCTCACAGCATTGGGAAACTGGTCGACCGTCCCACAGTACTGTATGCGGTTATTCGGGTCAACGCTGACGGGGAAAGCTTTCCAATGGTACATGTCCCTACCAGCAGGATCAGTGAAGTCATGGGAGCAAATGCGAGACAGTTTTATTTCAAAATTCTTCTCTATAGAAAGAGAAACATCAGTGACAGATCTGGCTTTGATCAGACAAAGGCAGGGCGAACCCGTGGAGAGATTTATGGACCGATGGGGAACAATAGCGGCTCAGTGTCAAGAGTTACCCAGCGAGAAAGAACAGATAAAGATGTGCATGCGAGCCCTGGACCCAATGATATCCTATGGGTTGTCAGGGAATAGTTTTCACTCTTTCCGAGAATTAGCCACCAAAGCACACCTGGTAGAGGAAGCCGCAGCACGGGTAAACCTCAGACCCGAAAGGCAGAAAAGAGAAGGAGTGAGGATTGCCGAGACGCACAACGTAAACAAGGGAAAAAGTACGATAGATCGAAAACGGCCCGCCGCGGATTCCAAGACAGACACGAAACCAACACCTACCCAAGAAAAAGGCAAGAGGCCCTACGCTCCTCAGAGAATAACAATAGCCGAGAGGGAAAGAGCCAACGGCCCATACACCTTCGACATGGCCGACCTGATCCCCATCATGGAGCAATTGGTAGAAGAAAAGGTAATTCGCCTGCCAGAACCGATTCGGCCCCACGAGGTTGGGAAGGTAGATGATCCCCGGTATTGTAAATACCACCGGTGCCTGAGCCACAAGACGGAAGACTGTTTTAGCCTGAAAGGAAGGATACAGGGGTTGATCAACCAAGGGGTAATCAGTATGAAGGCACCAGAAACAACAACGAGGGAAACAGCAGGGGTAGTTTCAGCCCTCCCCTCGGACAAGAATACCCAATTGCATGCCCTATCCCCTGAACCTGAAGAACCTTGGACTTTAGTTAGCAGCCGGAAGAGGCTCGAGAATCGAAGAAGACTCCTCAACCGCAGGAAGAAAGGGACAAGAAAGAAGGATAGCCAGGGGAAGAGCCGACTTATAGAGACTCAGGTATATTGCGCAATGGTGTCATTCATAGAACAGCCATCAACAGAAGAGACATTGCAGACAGATAAAGAAGAAGTCAATGCCGTCATCCTCCGATCCGGAAGACAAATGCCGGAGCGCATTCGGCCAGAACCAATCGATCCAACGCAAGAAGACGAAAACCCGGGTATACCCGTAACAAGGCCCCAAGGCAGAAGTTGAAACAGAAAGTTGTCGAAGCCACGACCAGTCGTCCGGAGCCTAGGCAAGGGTCAGTGCCCATAGTGTATGATGTCGTGTCACACCTACGAAGGGTCCCGGCCCGCCTGAGCATATACGACGCCTTGTGTCTCTCAAAGGTGTACAGGGAAATGTTGATCAACGCGCTGCTAGACAGTGAAGCCAGAGAAATAATGATGACAGAAATTGAAGCAGAAATGAGCGATCCAGACAAGTTTTGGGAAGGAAGCGCGCCAATTCAACAAGCAATGCAAATAGATCATCCCTCTATAATCACATTCTCCGAAGAAGATCGCACAATTGAAGCAACAGACCACAACCGACCGTTGATGGTCACAGGAACAATTAGAGACACGGAGATCAAGCGATGCATGCTTGACGATGGGTCCGCGGTGAATATTATGTCATTAAAGACACTCCAAAGATTGGGTTACAGGCCATCAGCCCTGCGTCCCAGCACCATGGTCATTCAAGGGTTCAATCAGGACAGCCAGCGCACTCTAGGGTCGATCACTGTAATGCTAGAAATTGAAAGGTTGAAGACAAAAGTAACATGCCAAGTAATCGATGCAGTAACAACGTATAATCTTCTGCTAGGGAGACCGTGGCTCCATCAGAATCGCGTCATCCCCTCAACCTATCATCAGTGCTTTAAATACAACAGAGAGGGAGTTCAGTACAGAGTGGCAGCAGACCCAAAGCCGTATACGATCGCAGAATCATTCTTAGCCGATGCTCGGTATTACGACCTGATCGACGAAGGGGGAGACACGAAGAAGCCCGACGCAATGCGGAAAGGGCAAGGGGCAAAACCGAAAGTCAGCAAGTTTGAACAGAGGGCCAAACCTCAATCCATTATTCAGAAAGAAACAAGTCAGGCAGCTGAAGGACCTCAAAGGACTACCAAAAAATTCTACATAATCCCGAAACACTTGCGACAGCCCTGGCAGTCCGTCCTAGAGATGATCTCGAATCAGCACATGAGTGTGCTCAAATCTAGCTTCAATATGCCAGCACCAAAAATAGGAAGAGTTAAGCCTTTTTCGAAGGCTCCAAGCCAGTTCGTGGTACCGCCAAATACCAATACAAAGAAAGAAATCAAATTTTATTCAGTGACAGATGAACCTGCACGGTCCAAGGACGAGGTTGAGAAACCACTTCGCTTACCTCAGCCCATAGAAGAAGGGAGATACAGTGAAGCCAGCCGTAGCATCATGAAAAGTATGGGCTTCTGCTGTTCAGAATCAGCCTCGAATGGTAGAATGTTAGCGCCGTTCGAAGAAAACAACAAAGTCCATCAAGGAAGGGAAGGGTTAGGGGCAAAAACGAAGATCAGACATGTTAATATGGTGACAATCAATACTACGGAAGAGGTACAACCACAAGAGGTAGCTGACGTTATCCAACCCAGTGCCGCACCTGCACAGATAGAGGACGGGGGACAGCCCACGATAGATGAGCTTGAAGAAATAAATCTGAGAACCCTAGAAGACCCTAGAAATACGTACCTAAGTAAAAATGTCCCAGAAGAGGAGAAAGAGAAATACATCCGACTGTTGAGGGAAAACAGGGACGTATTCGCTTGGACATACTCAGAAATGCCGGGGCTTAGTCCAGCAATCGCGATGCACAAGTTGGGCATCTTGAAAGGGAAGAGGGCGGTCAAACAGCCTCAACGACGATTCCACCCAAATATAGTGCCCAAAATCGAAGAAGAAGTCGAAAAGCTGATCCAAGCTGGATTCATCCGAGAGGTTAAGTACCCACAGTGGATCTCAAACATTGTGCCGGTCAAGAAAAAGAATGGTCAAATCCGAATCTGTGTAGACTTTCGGAACCTCAATGAAGCATGCCCTAAGGATGATTTCCCGCTACCCATCCCAGAGCTACTGATCGACAGCACGACAGGATACGCAGTGATGTCCTTCATGGACGGTTACTCGGGGTATAATCAGATTCGTATGGCCCCGGAAGATGAGGAATCAACAGCCTTTCGTACAACGTTGGGCATATACTGTTACCGTGTGATGCCGTTTGGGTTAAAAAACGCAGGGGCAACGTATCAACGCGCGATGCAAGCGATCTTCCAGGACATGATGCACAAACATGTCGAATGCTATGTAGACGATCTGGTAGTGAGATCAGCCGGGCACGAACAGCATAGGGAGCATCTACGGCAAGTATTCCAAAGACTGAGAAAGAAAAGCCTGCGCATGAACCCATTGAAGTGAGCGTTCGGGGTTTCCTCTGGCAAGTTTTTGGGGTTTGTTATCAGACATCGAGGAATAGAAATTGACCCAACAAAGATTAAGGCAATTAGGGAGATGCCGCCACCGAAGAATCTCAAAGAGCTGAAAAGTTTCCAAGGCCGAGTCGCGTACCTAAGGAGGTTCATCTCGAACTTGTCCGGTCGTTGTCAACCATTCTCGCGCCTCAACAAGAAGGGAGTTCAGTTTAAGTGGGACGATGCTTGCCAGAAAGCGTTCGACTCTCTGAAAGACTTGCTCGACAAATCTCCAGTCCTCGCGGCACCAATTAAAGGGGAACCACTAATCCTCTACATTGCCGTCGGTGAAAATTCACTTGGAGCCCTCTTAGCCCAGAAGAACGGAGAAGGGAAGGAAAGCGCGCTCTATTACCTGAGCCGCACACTGGTGGGAGCCGAATTTAACTACTCAGCGATCGAGAAGATCTGTTTGGCACTGATCTTTGCCGTTAAAAAGCTCAGGCATTACTGTCTCTCTCACCAGATAACATTAATATCTAAGGCGGATCCCCTTAAATTTCTCATGAACAGACCTATGTTGTCCGGACGATTGGCCAAGTGGGCCCTTCTCCTGTCAGAATTCGACTTGACATACATGCCGGCTCGAGCCGTCAAAGGACAAGCCATCGCAGACTTCCTTGCCGCACATCCAGTACCGAACGGTGAAGAAATAGAATATGACCTCCCAGACGAGTAGGTCATGGCGATTAATGAAACACGCCATTGGGAGATGTATTTTGAAGGCGCGGCCAGAGCAGTAGGGTCAGGGGCGGGAATTATATTCATCAGTCCGCAAAGGGACCTGCTACCCTATTCATTCACATTAGTCCCGGCATGCACCAACAACGAAGCTGAGTACCAGGCTCTTATTATTGGGTTACAGTTGGCCCTAGAAATGCGAATCAAGGAAATACGTATCTACGGTGACTCTAGGCTTGTCATTGGACAATTGACGACAGAGTACGAAGTCCGTAAACCAAAATTATCACCCTATTGCCACCAAGCGCAGTCCCTGTTTGAGCAGTTTCGGAACAGCAGTATCTCACATATACCAAGGCAGGAGAATATACGAGCTGATGCACTCGCCAGTTTAGCCGCTGCTTTAGCTAACCCTGGAGGCAGCCCACTTCAGGTTACGATTGAAGAAAGAAGAATCCTGCCAACGACTGCGATGCGCAACGGAGAATTGAGCACCAATCCCATTTGCTGCTTCGAGATCACAGAGGAAGATGATTGGAGAAAATCATTCATCGATTATCCGAAGTACGGATTTCTGCCAGAAGATCCCAAAATGCGCGCACAGATCAGAAGGCGTGCCAGTTCATTTGTGCTCCAAAATGACGTACTTTACAAGCGGTCCTACGAGGGGATATTGCTGCGATGCCTAAACCAAGATGAAGCACGTAGTACATTGAAAGAAGCTCATGGGGGAGAATGCGGCGCTCACCAGGGAGGAAGGAACTTACACCACCGCGTACGACACATGGGTTACTACTGGCCGACAATGACGAAGGACGCGATAGAATACGTAAAGAAATGCCACCAGTGTCAGATCCATGCCGATATCATACGTTCGCCACCGGAAGAGTTGCATCAATCAGTGATGTCCTGGCCTTTTGCAGCCTGGGGCATGGACGTGATCGGACCAATTAGTCCGCCATCCTCCCAGGGACATCAGTACATCCTCGCGGCAACCGACTATTTCTCCAAATGGGCCGAAGCAGTCGCCCTGAGAAATGTGAAAGCCAAGCATGTCGAGGGTTTCGTTCGTCACGCCATATTATACCGGCATGGTATTCCCGAGAGAATCACCACGGACAACGGGACACCTTTCAAGAATGCTGCCATCGATAAACTGTGCGCAAAATTTAAAATCAAGCATTGCTACTCATCGCCCTATTATCCTCCTGCGAATGGGCTAGCCGAAGCATTCAACAAAACTATTGTGAAGATTCTGAAAAAGACAGTGGCGGAGAATAAGAGGGACTGGGACAGACGGTTGCCCGAAGCACTGTGGGCTTATCGAACTACGCACCGCACGGCCACCCGGGCTACGCCTTACTCACTGGTATACGGTACAGAAGCTGTAATCCCGATGGAAATACAAGTTGAGTCGCTACGGGTCGCTCTCCGACACTCCCTAACAACCGAGCATAATGCCAAGAGCCGGATGGTCGAACTTGATAATCTGGATGAAAAGAGGCTCGCTGCCCAGCAAAGGCTCGAGATATATCAAAAGCAAATTTCCGCAGCGTACGATAAGCGCGTTAGAGGCAGATCATTCAAAAGGGGCGATCTCGTGTTAATGATGAAGCGTCCAGCACCGCTCCAAGGATCGAGGAGCAAGTTCGACCCAAAGTGGGACCCCGTCTGCATTATCGACGAAGTGTATTCCAACGGGGCCTATCGGGTAATAGATTGCAAAGGACAGGGTGTCAGTTCGCTAGTAAATGGTCGATTCCTGAAAAGATATTACACCTGACGTAAAACTATCATTGCAAGTTGTAAACACCCCGATAGAGGGAATGTAATAGAATAGATGCCAAAAGAAAGGGTGCCGTGCTATGACTAAACTAAAAAGCTTATCATCTGCTTTATGCTTACACAGGCATTGGAAGGGTCACCAAAGCTCGAGGCACGTCAAGCAAGACACGACGCCTTTTCGAGAATATTAAAATCAAGATAAGCCCTAAGCCAAGGCTCGGCTACATCCTCGTACACACGCGTAGGTTCAAGTCCTAAACAGGGGGACGTTCCTTTCCAAATAGCACAATCTGTTTTGCATTCAAACTCTAGAGGAACGACAAACGGGCCAAGAAGCACCATATGAACTCATCATCACACTAGCATACATAATGATACAACACTCATTACAACGTGTTTTAAAACTACAAAAGAATCATTATCGTTACATTACAGCCTAACCATCTAAAGTTCTCAAGCACTGCTCTAGTAGGTTAACCGCGGACCCCGCGATTGCCTTTTGTCTTGCCTCAGCCTCGGCCAGGACTTGAACAGGGTCGGGAGTATCTTGAAGAGACCGCTGCAGCTCCGTGATCCGTGCCCTCACAGCGTCACATTCTGTCTTGCGTTGGTCAATAGAAGACTACAGGGTTGCTTTCTGACCACCAAGTTTCGAAAGTTTGAAATGGACGACAGAATGTTCGGCACGTAATCGGGCCATCTCATCCTCAATATCTGCAAGATGCCTGGTGACCTCTTGGTGCTCAGTATCCACAGCCTGCCAATCCCTCTGCACTGCGGCCACGTCTACCTCGTGCAACTCTAGTTCCGGAAGAAGGGACCGCAATTGACCGCGTTTTTCTTCAATAGAGGGGTCAGTCCTAAAGTGCCTTGCATCGTTCACTTGAGCCACACCGTCTTTGAATTGTAACACATGGTTGACTATCGAAGAGATGTCGACCCCAAGCCACGTAGCAGTGAGTTCCAGCGCCTGCAGCGCCTCATCCAAGATGGACCCTTCATCTCCTTTCCTAAGCGAATCAACAATGTCAGACAGTAAACTCTTCAGAAGGTTCGCCTTGGTCCTTGATAAGCCTCGGAGAGACGAGAGGAATGCCTCGGGCAGGACTACAGGAGCCGGGACGCTGGCAGGGGCAGTGGCTGGTAAAAGAAACGGTAAACGTTAGCACACTGGAGAGAGAAGAGAAGCGAACAAACGATGAAGGAAAGTATTATACCAGTAGGGATTTCATCACCCGATGCACTGGTTGAGGCAACAGGTCTCGACGAGCTGGGGGCATATCCAACCACGATTTCCGCTGCCGGCTCGAGCATTTCAGGAGAAGAAAGAATGACGACCTCAGAGGCAGAGATAGCCCGGGCTGGTTCAGCGGCCAGGGGCACTTCGGCAATAGGCTCTGGAACGCTAGTGACCTCTGCAAGCATGATTCCTCGGGGAGGGAGTGAGGCCTCTTCTAATGAGACAACGGGTCTCGCCTCAGGAGCAGGACCAGGGTTCACTGCTGCTTCGATATTGACAGGAACGGTAAGGAAGGGGTCTTCAGCCCGCGGCTCACCATCGACGTCCATAGGGACGGGTTCTATGTCTACCTCAGGAACAGATCGCTCATACACTGGCTCGCTACCCTCGCCTCCCTCCACGGGATGATCTCCGCCGAGACCCGCCTGCGAACTCATCTCCCCTTCCTCCCTTGAACCGCTCGCATCATCGGTCGGGACGCTACCGGCAGCCCCGGGGGGTTGGCTCCGCGCCTTCTCAGCTCTATACAACTTCAGCAGGTCCTTTATTTTCTTACCGCCGTCAGAAACAGAGACGCGATGAGCAGTCTTTATGCGGGGCCCAGAACGTTCAGGAGATAGTTCGAAATCACTATCCTCGGGCGCAAAACGTCTGGACAGGCCCGTCCGACTTGCCGGGCTTTGGCCGCGACCTCCCTGACCCCCGGAGGGCGGGGTGCCTGCCGCCACAACGCCTCCCTCACCACCACCTTCTCCGTCACCACCATCATCACCGCCGTCATTCCCTTCGCCGCCATCATCCGCCTCCTCTTCATCACCGGCATTCCCCGCAGCAGCAGCTTCACCACCATCATCATCGCCAATGTCATAACGCTCCCTCTGCCCCTCTGTCATAGGACCGACAAGTGGGGAATCCGGGTTCCCTTGTAACGTAACTCTCTGGCCATGAGCGACCCACCCCTCGAGTGTATGCTCGGGCTTCTCATGATCTATTATGACGTTCAGGGAAGTCATGAACTTCTGCACGCCAGGGGTAGCCAGTTGGCGAAGTGGCTCTGCTACGTACCCTAAGCCGTCGGCGGGAGTAGGATTAACAATCGGAGGAGAGACGAAGACGGGATCTGTCACGTGTCGGTTATTGCGAACCAAGGAATATTGGTGGGCCCACCACCGCATCCATCCATACGTGGCGCCGGGGACATACTCCGTCCCGGGAACGATGAAAGAACAACCTGACCTGGTAAGCAGAAGCTGTCGCCATATCCACTTCCAATGGATCGGCCCTGTGCCGTATCCCCGCTGCTCCCTTGTCACCGGTTCGATCAATTCCGGTACCCCTTGATCATAACCGAACTGCCTGGCGAATCGGTTCGGGTAGTATGGTTCTCTCCAAAATTCAGCGCCCTCTCTTAAAGGCAACGAACTCGGGCGAATGGACACCAAGAACGAGCGGTGATAAGAGCTGAGACTCTGGTCGTCGTCAAGCAGGTCCGGATCCTCGCTGTTAGTCCCCAAGAAGAGGAAGAAGTCGACGTCGTCATGGCGGGCTATCTTCGTCTCGATAGTCGCTGGATTTCCGCTGATCATCTTCCGTTTTTGAAAAGCGTGTAGTGGAACAGATCCCCTATGGATGAAGTCCTTAAGCTCCATGCCGTATACCCACGGGAAGTAGACCCCAAGCCATCCCGAGAAGAAATGCCACCCACAATAAGCAGAATTCAATCCGAAGGATGCCGAACCTTTGTTGCTAATGACACCGCCGAAGGCCCGATATATTGAACACAATACTACTGGGGCCAATGCGTAGCGATGACCATCGGCCAAACTCCCCGCCACGGCGAAACAGGAAACTCGCACACCGTCCGCTTGCTTAGAGCTCGGGAGGGCCACGCAACACAGCCAATAGGCCAAGAACCCGGCAAGTTCGCAGGTAGGGGATAGCTTATTCGGCCGCGGAAATTTCTTCTTCATCTTGGCCTCCAAGACTAATTTATCCTTGCGACCTTCATCGCTCAATCCGTAATCCAAGCTGAGACAGGAAGAAAACCATCAGCGGAAGAAAAAGAGAAAGAAACAGTGCGCGAACAGTGCAAGACAAGAGAAGAAACTCACTTCAGGCCATGGCTAAAGTACACTAGCCAGTCTTCGAAAGGCACTTTATCTCTGGAGGATAGAAACTGCGGCAACTCCGCGAACAATTCGTAGCAGGCCGCAGAATAAAAGCCTTCATCAACACCCTTCTTCTTCTTGGACAGCTCCTCATCACTAGGAGTCCATTCATCATAGATTCTGCCGCGAATAGGAAGACCTGCTATCCGATACAGATCCCAGAGGGAGATGCTCATTTCTCCGCAAGGCAGATGAAAGGAGTTGGTGACAGAACTCCAATGATTCAGGAACCCCTTATAAATGCAAGGTTCTCGATGGAAATAGCTCGATGTCGCTTGAATGGCCCGAAGGAGACCTACTTGCTTCAAGATCTCTTCGTGCCGCTCGACTATCCGATTGGCCCAAGCTTCATAACCGGGATGAGGGCTCAAATGTCCTCGGGTCCTGAAACCCCCAGTAGGCCAAATTTCTGCATCAGACAGAGGACGAAACCTTTGGTGCAGAGTCTCGTAATAGTGAGTCGGAAAGGGCAGATGAGGGTCGTGGTTCGGTTCCAAAAATATCATGTCCTTCTCCTCAAGGACAGACTGCTGAGTGCCGTTCTTGGATATGGCACAGTTGACGAACGTCTCTGGAATGGACGTCCAGGAATCGACGCTATAGAAAGAATTTGCGCGACGTATATCGGAGGGCTCGATGCTCGGTAGAGAGCGGTATCTCTGGAAGCTTTTAGGGAAACGGATGAACTGCTTCCTATAAGGGTTGCGGATTACAAGGGATGATACTGGCAGCTTCACAGAAGACCAGACAACCCTCATTTTGTCGGACTTCGACTTAGTCTGGTTTTCTATATAGATTTGCTTGGCGCTCTTCCCAGTCGTCTTTGGACGACCGCGCTTGGCAGACTGAGCAGGCTCAATTGGGCTCGCTTCGCCCTCTTCGGACCCGACAACCTCATCGGTCCGAAAACCTTGTAAGGGAGCGTACCACGCATCCCACTCCTCCTGGGTACCCTCATCAGGAGGGGGCGGTAAGACCTTGTCGCAAAGTATCTTTCGCTGGACATTCTTTGGAAGGGTCAGAATACGTTCGTAGAAATTGAATGTCTCGGGCGGGAGAAACCACTGTGGGTTCTCAGCTGACGGTCTAGAAGTCTGCTTGGTGGCGGCCCGCTTACGCTTGGATGGAGTTTGAGACGGACCCGAAGGACCGGCTTGCGAAGGGTCGCTGGCCATTATAATCTGCAATGGCGTAGAAAAGGGGCTTAAGTACAGAGCACGTGAAAATATCCTCATAAAGACAATTAAGCATTCACGAAATCCAAAAGCATAAGAAGCAACAAGTGAACGAAGAACAGGCACCGATCCAGGCCAATGCACAACATCACCAACCAATGAGAATGAAATGAAATGGCAACACCAACATCATCACAAACGCGCAAGCTTTCAAAAGACAGAAATAAGGCGGAAAAGCATAAATAGCATTCATTAAACCACGAGGGCCATGCCAAAGCCCAAACCATTCAAAGTCAATTGTTTTGAAAAGATAAGAAGCCGACAGTCAATATTAAATGACCCAAAATTGTGGGGACCCCCTCCCCCAAGCCAGAAAATGAAGATTTCAGTCTTGCACCAGAGGAAGAACTCGAGCCCTCAGCTCATCGACCCTCGCTTGAATCAGGGCCTCCTTGTAGACCAAGTCCACCAAGATGGAGATGCATTGTTGTACAAGGTCGAAGTTCAGGTGCTCAGCATCAACGTAGTTCCTTATCGCGGACAAGTCAATCGCCAAGTCATCATGCTCCCGGAGAGCCGCCCGGACCATCCTCCAAATGCCAGCACGACGATCCGGGTATTCGGCCTCCGCCAAGGGAATGAGCCAAGCCAGGAATCTCCTACTCTCCCTCTTCTCGTCCCTTAGGAAGTGGAGACGTTTCGAGAGGGACAGAAAGGAAGCAGCAAGAGAAGGCTTCGCCGCCTCCAGAACCGCCAATTCCTCCAGGAGGGAAGAATCGCCGATGTAGCCAGATATAGCCTCCTTGCGCTCATCAGAGATGCCCGCTATCGCCGAGATATTCTGCATAGCCCGGAGGATCGGGCGGGATTCAGCGCCAAGGCGAGTCGAGGCTTCAGCCACCTCATCGCATTGATTAGCAAGAGATGACCAAGCCTCGGGTTGGTCCAGATCGTTTAATAGCCGCCCCATGCAGTCACGAGCCGCGCGAAGGGAAGCACGGGTTATGACCATCGTCTGCTAAAGAACAAGACAGATGAACCCGTAAGGCAGTCCGACAGAAGAAAATTGCACAAAACCGCTCACGCAAAGCCAGAAAAGCCGAGAAACGACATGCAAAGGTATGCTCGAAACAACACTTTAAAATCGTCATTAGAATTGCCGATTAAACTAAAAAAAAAAGGCCGGGGAGTCTCCCAAGTGTGTGAGACCCTACGCCTCCATGAGACGACTGGCACGCATGCGCGAACACGAAACAGAGGCATGGGGGTTCACGCCCTTTGGAGACACGACGGACCGCCGGTGTAAAACCCGCAGAAACCGCAGACTCCACCGAGGCCCGCGAGTTAGGTGCGCGAGGTTTCACATACCCTGGTGATGCTCAAAGCAGATCTGGTTTAGTAAGAGGGTGCCTGAGACCCCTCGCACCCGGAATGAGTCCCAAATATCGTGAGCAACGGTCAAATGAACCCGCAAGTAAGTCTGTTAAGCCACGATAAGCGCATCAAGACAGGACACTAGAATTGGACAACTTCCCCAACTCAGGGATCAGCGCCTATTGGCCTGAACACACCTTGCGATCGGGCCAATTGATCAAGTCCGGAGATGTGTGCGGGAGCCGGTTTATGTAATAAATTTAGTAGACTTTGCAGTCCCAAAATTGCACGCGCGAGGCCCAGCGCATCGCGAAAATCATGTAAAATCACAAGTCCGAAGGACATGACGCGCTGGGCCCAACGCATCCAAGAAATGGTATGTCCACCAAAGTTAAGAATTCTGAGCGCCACACCCTAGCGCGTCCATTAAATAAATTTTTCCGGACACAAGTACGCGCTGGACCCAGCGCATCGAGAAATTACAGAGTTCAACGCGCTGCGCACAGCGCGTCATGAAATTGGTTAATAAAGGCACGGGATGACGCGCTGACCTTAGCGCGTCGATAAAATGGACGCGCTGAGTACTTATTGTGTGCGCTGCACTATGGCGCGTTCAGAAAATCAGAAATCCACAAGTCTAACAGCCGCGCTGTGCGTAGCGCGTCGATAAAACACACAAAGTTGGAATACTTCGACGCGCTACCTAATATTTCGATGCGCTGGAGATAATAAATCGATGCGCTGGAGAAAAATCGATGCGCTGGCCGAGGGCTCTGGTCGTCGAAAATGAACAGTGAAATGACGAAATGACCAGGGATCCCCTATTTATAGTGGGACCCAGAAAATCCGATGCGTCGCAATGGATCGCCGCTCGTCCATCCCAACGCATCGGAGGGGCATCTGTTGGGGTCCCAAAAGTGAGGATCCCCGAAATGATGATTCCGAATGCCAAAACCATCACGCGGTCAGATTTAGGGCCAGTGCATCGAAAATCGTGGCACGAATCATGACACACGCATCGGATTTGCCTCAAGTATGAAATTGGGCCGGTAGTGGACCCTACCGGTCACCGTGACCAAAACTGTCCAAAATTGGGAGGATACCTCAATTATGAAGAAATAGGAGCAGTGCATCGACATTCATCGCGAGGCGGACCCCGCAAACCCCCCAATTTGCAAAACCCAAATCTGTGGGACACGAATACGTCCAGCGCATCCAAAAAATCAATTTATGGACGCACTGCGCCCAGCGCATCCAAAAAATACATTTAAGGGCGCACTGCGCCCAGCGCATCCAAAAAATGCATTTTAGGACGCACTGGCCCCAGCGCATCCAAAAAATCAATTTATGGACGCACTACGCCCAGCGCATCCAAAAAATACATTTATGGACGCACTGCGCCCAGCGCATCCAAAAAATGCATTTTAGGACGCACTGGCCCCAGCGCATCCAAAAAATCAATTTATGGACGCACTACGCCCAGCGCATCCAAAAAATACATTTATGGACGCACTGCGCCCAGCGCATCCAAAAAATGCATTTTAGGACGCACTGGCCCCAGCGCATCCAAAAAATCAATTTATGGACGCACTACGCCCAGCGCATCCAAAAAATCAGTTAATTTCAGGATGCGCTGGCAGCTGGCGCGTCCTGCAAACCAACTCCTGGACTCCGATCATTTCGCGACGCGCCGAGCGCATTTATCGACGCGCCGACTCATTTTCTCGACGCGCTACACGTGTCAACCGCCTATTGGATGACGATACCTATAAATACCCCGCCCACCACCTCATTTGCATCATTCAGCGAGAGAGAGAGAGGACCTCGTCGCCGGAAAACCTTTGCCGACCGCCGGAATCCTTCTCCGACCGCCGGAACCCCTCGCCGAAAATCGCACCTCCGATCACACCAGGTCCGGAGGAATGACTAAGTCATCTTTTTTCGATGCGCCGGTCCCAGCGCATCATAAAAGTGACCTGGCGCATTAGGAAAATCCTCGGCGGATTACACAAACCATCAATTGTGGCATTTTAAGGACGCACTGGCTCCAGCGCGTCATAAAATTACCCAGCGGATCGTAAAAATACAAGTTTTCGAGTCAAAGCTATTTTATGGACGCACTGGCCCCAGCGCGTCGCAAAATAGCCCAGCGCATCAGGAAATTAGATTTTAAGGACGCACTGGCTCCAGCGCGTCATAAAATTACCCAGCGCATCATGAAAATCATTTATGGACGCACTGGCTCCAGCGCGTCAATAAAATCAGGCCAGCGGATCGCAAAAATCAGCACTTTGCGCATTCATTCCAGCACCCTTAAATCCTCATTTGATAACATTTTTAAGCCCCGTTTGAGCCTATTTTGGGTATTTCGAGCGTTCCGGACGCAATGGAGCAGTCAAACGACCCATCCGGGCCACCCAATAAGCAGAACGCAAGCCTTTGGAGTCCGATCCGACCCAACGAGCTGAATGGAACAATTCTCCCGAAAAGAGGCCGCCGGCGCCCAGAATCACACTAATGTATTATCATCACGTGTACTATCATAATATGACCCTAATCCAGGTCTGGACTAATCAAAGGGGACCATGGTTAACACGATAAATCACACCAGGAGAGTTCTGAACTATCACACACAATCTGTTAGAAACTGATATTCCAAGAACAGTCGATGCCCTACCCATCCAAACGGCATCCGCTGGTTGGGCTGCGCAGGTACACACAACTGTAGAATGGACTTCCCGAGGTCACCTGTCCCTACATTGACAGGCGCGGGCCCAGAGTCGTCCATCTCAGCCATAAACCCTGACAGTCTCAGCCCGGATCTCCGGTCAAAACATGGGACATAGACATCCGACTCGTACAAAGGTGGATCATTCTATAACAAACACAGGTCTCCGCGACCATACAAACACAGGTCTCCGTGACCACCAAAACACAGGTCACCGTGACCAATGAACTCTGAGACCATAGTCCCCGCTGACTAGTCTTTTGCCTTTTAATCAAGGGTCATCGATCATTCGATGTAATTAAGGGCTCGTGCCAGATCACGGCCTGGAATGTACAAGATCTCAGAATCTCTGGAATAAAATTCGCCTTGCGATATCTTTTCTCTTGTGTACTTTGGTGAATGCTTGTGATTATCTACGAATGTTTCTATATTCAGAACCCCAGAGCAACAAAACACCACATTTCAGAAAATGTCATTGTGATACATTTTCTAGTTCTAACACTAGTAAACCTACTTAGTTTACTCACAACATATGCGATGTCTGGTCTAGTGCATTGCATTGCATGCATTAGACTTCCTATAACACTCGTATATTCTAATTGTGCAACTGTTCTTCCAGTATTTTCATTTAACTTGATACTTGGATCAAATTGGTTTTTCGCTTCTTTAATATTCAGGTGTTTAAACTTATTTATTATTTTCTCAATATAATGAGATTTGCATAGCGCATAACCCCTACTATGAGTTTTTACTTTAATACCTAGAATGGTATCAACTTGTCCAAGATCCTTCATTTTAAATACGGAAGACAAAAACTTCTTTGTTTCAGTTACACCTTCCATCTTGTTACTTATTATTAATATGTCATCAACATATAAAATAACAATTATATAGTTACTACTTGTTTTGAAATATATGCATTTGTTTGCTACATTATACATGAAATCATAAGAAAGTATTTTAGAATCAAATTTCTCATGCCACTGTTTAGGTGCTTGTTTTAGTCCATACAATGATTTAATTAGTTTACAGACTTCCTTCTCATTTCCTGGCAGAACGAACCCTTCAGGTTGTTCCATGTATACCTCCTCGTCGAGGTCTCCATTCAAGAAAGCAGTCTTTACATCTATCTGATGAATATACAGCTGATGTATGGATGCTAAAGCAAACATAATTCTAATAGATGTTATTCTCGCCACAGGTGAGTATGTATCAAAATAATCTATTTCTTCTTTTTGTCTGAATCCTTTAGCTACTAGTCTAGCTTTAAAGGTTTGAATAGTTCCATCAATGTGATATTTCTTTCTAAATACCCACTTACATCCTATGGGTTTAGAAGCTGGAGGTAGATCCACTTGTTCCCAGGTTTGGTTTGACATAATCGAGTCCATCTCATCTGATAGCTTCTTTCCAAAAAGCTGAATCTCTAGAAGTTACAGCTTCTCCATAAGTTGTTGGATTATCTTCTATAGTCATAACTATAGGTATCTTTCTAATGACATTCTCTCTATCTCCTTCTACGAGATGAAAAAAGATACGTTGAGAGTCTATCTGTTTAGGATCAAAACTCTTTTCTACTCTTACCTTTCAATTCCTACATGGTTCTATTGGAGCTTCAACTTCTTATTGAGCTTCTACCATAGGTTTCTCTGTTGGAGTTTGGATTTCATTATCCTTTGACTTTAAGGATAGTGAGTTTTCAAAGAACTTAACGTCTCTAAACTCTATGATTGTATTAGATTCTAAGTCTAGGAGTATATATGCTTTGTTATTTTGTGCATACCCTACAAAGGCGCACTTAATAGCTCTGGATTCTAATTTAGTTCTTTTGGGATCAGGCATTCTACAATATGTGAGTCACCCCCACACTTTAAGATATCATAGATTAGGTTTTCTATCTTTCCATACCTCATATGGTGAAGTATTAAATTTCTTAGAAAGAACCCTATTTACGATGTGGCACGCTGTGAGAAGTGCTTCTCCCCAAAGTCCTAATGGCAACTTTGCTTCTATTATCATTGAGTTGACCATTTCTATTAAGGTTCTATTCTTTCGTTCAGCTATACCGTTTTGTTGTGGTATGTACGGTGCAGTGCATTGGTGAATTATGCCATGTTCTTCACAGAAGTTAGAGAATTCATTTGAAAAATACTCTCTTCCTCTGTCGCTACGCAGAACTTTTATTTTCTTATTTAGTTGATTTTTCACTTTTGCTTTATATATCTTGAACATGCTGAGTGCTCCATCTTTATTCTTTAGAAGGTATACATGTACATATCTGGAGCAATCATCGATGAAGGTTATAAAGTACTTTCTTCCTCCATATGTAAAAATGCCATTTAACTTACAGATATCAGTGTGTATTAGGTCCAATATTTGAGATGATCTCTCAACACTAAGAAAATATTTCTTCGTAAATTTGGACCTTATGCACACTTCACATTTGTCATTTTAACTATTTGTGTATGAGATCAAGCTATTCTTAGACATAAATTTTAAGGTACTATAATCTATGTGTGCTAATCTACCATGCCACAATGCTACAGATTCAATCATATACACAGAAGAGCTACTTTCATTCAAGGAAAACTTTATCATCCTATTACAAGCATATCCCTTACCAACGAAATTCTCGTTCTTTGATAGAATCAGTTTTCCTGACTCAAATACTACCTGTATTCCAGGTTTTTCCAGAAGATCCCCAGAAACTAAGTTTCGCCTCATGTCAGGGACATGTAGTACATTAGTTAGGATCACTTTCTTTCTAGAGGTAAAGACTAATTCCACGGTTCCTTTGCCTACGACCTTCGATCGGACTTTATTACCCATTTGGACCTCTTGACCATCGGTCACGTCCTCATAAGTTTTAAAGGCTGATCTGTCATAGCTTACATGGACTGTGGCAGCTGTATCATACCACCAACCGGGTACTTTGCCTTGGATCATGTTTACCTCAGTGATCATGGCAACTATGTCTTCTTCAACTGCACTTACCTCATTCTTTGATTTTCGAAGTCGGCATACTCGAGCGTAATGCCCAGTTTTCCCACAAATATGCAAGGGCCTTTGAACTTTTCGTTCTTCTTCTGTGATTTCTTGAATTTCCCTTTATTTGGTTTTAGGGAACTGTTCTTCTTGGGATTCTTGTTTTGGGTACTTTCTACTGCTTGTACCTTGGATGAGGAATTCCCATTTCCATTTTTCTTTTCACGGTTTCGGAATTCTTCCTCTATTCGGATATGTTTCTGGATTTGTTCCAGTGAATAATGCTCGATTTTATGTAGCAGTTTCTTCCTGTATTCTGTCCAACTCGGGGGCAATTTTGCGATAATAGCCCCGACTTGGAAAGCTTCAGGGATATCAATTTTTAGGGCACCAATTTTGCCAACAATTAGCTGTAGTTCTTCGATTTGAGCTAACAACGATTTGTTATCTACCATGGTGTAGTCGAAATAGCTAGCTATTAGATATTTGTTCGTACCTTCTTCTTCGGTTTTGAATTTGAACTCAAGAGCGGTCCAATTTTTTTTGAAAGATTCGGTTCTGGTGTATTGATCATACAGATGATCAGATAGCGTGTTTAGGATGTGTCCTCGATATAGCAGATTATCTTCTTCTCTTTTGTTGCGTGCGTTGATCTGCTCAGTCGTGTCTTCATCAGTAGCTGAAGGAAGCGGCTTCAAATTTGGGTTTAAGATATAGAATATCTTCAACGCTGTAAGCAGGAACTTTATCTTGTCCTGCCATCTGGTGAAATTGGTTCCATCGAACCGGTCCAAACGAATCAGATCCTGGTTCATCAATTTGATTGATGATACTCCTTCGGTTTCCATATCAGAGAATTATGCTTTAAGATTGTTGAGAATTTCTGATCTCAAAAAATAAATTAATTTGAAAAAAATCGAGAAATAAGGACAGGCTAAAGCACGTGAAAAACACGTTGTCCTTAAAGCGTAATTTGCCCCTACTTAATATAATTTTGAGTCTGCTGATAGGTTGCAGGCGGATTGCTTCCAGGATACGACGAGCCTTATGTGGTTCTGCGTTCAGCAAGAAACGAAGGAATCACTATGGAACTCAGAAACACAGTCTGGCAGATAAAGAAAAGGAAAGAAAGAGAGAAAAAAATGGCAGTCTTCTTCTCGCAGCAACAAACTACTACACTGGTCTAAGTAACTTGGTTTATTTCAACCAAACCGAGAGACAAATAGACTCGGATGGGTGCTGGTTCAGTAGGGATGGTTGTGATTGCTGTTGTTGTGTTGGAATGAACCAGACCTGTCCGGTTTATATAGGCAAGGGTGGCTGGCAGTTTTGGTCCAGAGCCATAATGGCACTAGCCGTTTTCTGGCTGTTTTGAGAAACTAGCCGTTTATGACAGTTTCTGACTGTTGTGCATGTGGGAGTTATGTACCTGCATGCTTGCTGTTTAGACTCAATGGCTAGCTGTTTCTGACTGTTGGGCTAGCCACATGCAGCTGTTACTGCATGGTCTGGACCGTTACTGCATGAGCAGTTACACAGGTTCCTCTAATTAGCCCTGCAAATCTCTATAAAAAGTAGAGAGGTCTCTCTGTCAGACCTCCCACCCACAGCACCTCCTCTGTTCCGAACCCAGTCACCTGACCTACTATCTAGCCTTGAAGTGCCAAGTGCGCCACTAGCGCCTCTACAACCACACTGCCTCACGTGCCCACGCCCTCGCACCTAGCCCGAGCCCGTGCCTGTGCCCGAGATCGAGCCCGTGCGCGTGCGCGTGCGCGGTGTTCCAGTGCGATTGGAACATGCAAGCCACCATTCTCCCTCTCTTCCACCATAAATAAGTAAGGTGTACAACACCCTACTTATAAAGAGAAAAAAATCATTTCTCCCATCCGATATGGGACAAAAAAACTAAACGCATTTTTCCTTTTAAAATTATTTTCAAAAACAAATTTTTTCAACAGTCCTAAGTTTTAAGCCGCCTAAACTTTGGTGTGTCATCTAATAGTTGGAGTGGATTCATAATCAACATGACATGTCCTTTAAAAATCAGGAATGTCTCTATCCCCATTGTTTTATTTGATTTGGCCCTCATGAATCATAAGCTCTTTTTAATTTAGCTTTAGGCCTAAATTGGAATTATGAATCTGATGGTTGAAGTGGATTTCACCTTATACATCACGACGCCCCCCTCCAAAAATAAAGTCCTGCCTTCTTCAACTATAGACTTACATGGATGCTATTCTCAGTTTTGATGGCCCAATTAGGATGTTTATGTAAGACCCACTCTGACCTAAAGAAAAAGAATCAAATTGGCCTGTGATTCTTGTGGGCCACATAGAAGGGAATAATTAGGACAGATGGGTGCACTCTTTATTTTTATAGGGTCCTACTAATTATATAAAATTCACTCCAACCATTAGATTTCATATAAAAACTTAAGCTTGTGGCCAAAAACTAATACCCATATGTGATTCACATGGCCGCGATGATGGAAATAGCCTGCAAACCTTAGCTTGTACCTTGTTTCAATCATGTAACCCACCTGAATCATGAGTGAAGTTGATTTTTGAGCCTTTAGCCTAACATGGGTGACGCTCTTGGTGGTCAGGATAGATTTCACATAAGCATTACTGTAGGGTGTACCCAAGCCACAATCTATTTGCTCACACGAAAAAGTAGTGAAATGATAATTATATGGATAAATAAGTAGCTTTTTCAAAACATTTTTTACGGTGGCGTCAGAATGTAATTCCATAACAATCAAATAGTTTTATGTGCAAAATTTTCTAAAAGAAAATTAAAAAAACGAGAGGGGTCCCTCCTCCCTCACACCGGACGCGGATTGCCTGCGAAAGCCTTTCACAGGCACCTCCTGCGCAAGGAATCTGGGTGGGGCCCACCGTGATGTTTGTGAGAAATCTACGCCGTCCAACCGTTTTATGAGATCATTTTAGGCATTGCGACCAAAATTGAACGGGATCCAAGATTTGAGTGGTCCGAAAACATGACGATTGAGCTTCCACAGTTGAAATATTCGTGGGGCCACAGAAATTTCGAATCAGTATAATATTTGTGTTTTCAGTTCATATCAGTAGGAATGACATTATGAACGGTATGGATGGCATATAAACATCACTGTCGACCCCATAGAGGATTCAACGGTAGGAATTTCCCTACACACCTTTTCCTTTAGTGTGGCCCACTTGAGTCTTGGATCCCGTTCAATTTTGCTCGTAATGCCTAAAATGATCTCAAAAAATAGTTGGACGGCGTAGATTTCTCACAAACATCACGGTGGGGCCCAGTTCCTTGCGCAGGAGATGCCTACGAAAGGCTTTCGCAGGCAATCCGCGTCCCTCACACCACCGTCTCCTGTCTCTAATCCGTGCTTGGAAGCCAACAGAGGATCCAGACTCTCCTCCCTCACACCACCGTCTCCTGTCTCTCTTCCTTCCACCATCGACGGCGGCAAGACAGGCGCTCTCCATATTCCCCACGGAGGTCTCTCTCCCCCTCTCGATCTCTCTCTATCGATCTTGCTCCCTTTCAATCTCGCACTCTGTCGTTCTCATTCTCTCCCTCCTGAATCCTTAAATAGGGATTTGCAATTTTTCAATCCCCAGAGTTGTGGAATGCAGATTATGGGTTCGGAATTGAAAATCTCTAATTAAATATTAATACTGTTAATCATGCTAAATTATCATATCTAACCAGGGAAAATGGAAGAAGAGGGGAGGGCTTTTTCTTTTTTTGTATGTTTCTTATTTTATTTTATTTTATTTTATTTTTTATCGTTTTGGGTTCGATGAATAGTTTTTTTTTTAATGGAGATTTGGATGAATTAAGTTGGGTTTTTTTTTTTTGTAATTTTTGTTGGATTTTTTGTAGGCCTGATTATTGTTCTTTTTGTTGATTTTCCCATGTTCTCTTGTTGGAATTTATTGCCAATTGACATTGGGAAACTGAGTTTCATGTCGATTTTATCGTTTTGCAATCGTTAATCTTTTTGGGTTTTTAGATGACCAGGAGTGGATTATTTTAGTTTCTCTGTAAAATTTATGTTGACAAATGATCATTCTTTCATGGAGTTTAATTTTATGCAGTCCCATGCCATTGATTATGTCACAAATTCCATGGGCCATTCAAATGGTGTATAGGCAGATAAGGTGTTAACCGGGTGGAGCGGATTTGGCGAGACCCTGACGGTGGGGCTCACAGTGATGGATGTACCTTAAATACACACCGTCCAACCATTTTCAAAGCTCATTTTAGGACATGATAAAAAAAAAAATAAGCATACCCGAATCTTAAGTGGACCACAACACAAGAAATAATCATGATTAAAATCCCCACCATTAAAAATTTCATGGAGTCCACTGGAATTTTTATTTTCCATCTAACCTGTTGGTAAGGTCACAAAGACTTGCAAAAAGAGACCACACAAATATCGTCTTGATCCAAAACTTTTGTAGCTTGTAAGAAGTTTTTAATGGTCAATTATTACTGTTTCCTCTTCTAGAGTCCATTTGAGATTTAGATTTGCTTCATTTTTTTGAATCATCCCCTAAAATGAGTTTTAATACAGACGGATGGCATGGATGTAGTCACATGCATCAAGGTAGGCTCCACGGTCCGGGTCCCACGCACCTCAGTGGAGTGGATGCGGGGATCCACGGAAGAAGCGGCCGTTACTCGGCCCTTCTCCGAAGGCATCTATATGCCAATGTGCTGTCACGCTTGGATATCTACTGAGGTGCGTGGGACCTCTGACTGTGGAGCCTACACATCCACGGCTTCCATTTATATTGAAAATTCATTTTAGGGCATGGTCCAAAAAACACATTTCAACAGGTTGGATTGCAAATAAACATTTCGGTGGACCTCACGAAGTTTTTAATGGTGGGGATTTAATCAAGATTGTTTCCTGTGGTGTGGTTCACATAAGATTCGGGTATGCTTGATTTTTTGGATCATGACCTAAAATGAGATTTGAAAATGGTTGGACGGTGTGGATTTAAGGCACATCCAACACTTTGAGCCCCACAGTAAGGGGTACCACCCACCTCGGTGTGGGAGTGGATTTCTATCAAACATCATGGTGGACCACAATGGAAATCCGATTGTGTACTGAACTGATTAAACTTTGTTGGGCCCACCATGAATGTATGTGGTTTATCCATGCCGGCCATCCGTTTTTACAGCTCACTTTAGGGTTGAACCCAAAATTGAAGCATATCCAAAACTCAAGTGCACCACAACACACAAAACAGTGGGAATAATGATTTCCACCGTTGAAACCTTGCTAGGGCCCACCGTGATGTTTATTTGTTATCCTGTTCATGAGATGACACAGATATGGACGAAGGAAAAACACAAATATCAACTTGATCCAAACCTTAGGTGACCCCCAAGAATTTTTCAACGGTAGGTGGACGTTTAATTTACACTGTTTCTTGTGGTTTGGTGATAAGCTTCAATTTTAAGCTCAAGCCTTAAAATTATCTGATAAAATGGATGGACGGAGTGGATAAAATACAGAAGTCACGGTGGACCCCACTCAGTACCCCCCACTATGCTTCCGTTCACAGTGGGGCCACGGCAACGCGCGTCCATATGTTTCTATCCTTCGAAGTGAGACTCGTCATCATATTGCAGTGAGTAGGGATCTTGCCGAGCAAACCTCTCCTACTTCTTCCCAAAGATACACGCGTGAGCGGCGAGTGCACTCGCGGGAGTCCCTTGAGCAGCAGCTGACGAATTGAAGTCCCTTTGAGAAGGAGAGGCAAATGGCGATCTGTTCATCGGCGCCTGGATCTGAGAACGGCAAGGGATGGATAGTGCACGGCTTGCTTGCTGGAGCGGCATTAGCAGCGGCGGCAGGGGCATACGCCGTAATTTCTCTCCGCCGATCCGGTAAATTCCGGAGCCGAGTAGTCGGCATCATCCCTGCCCGCTTCGCATCCTCCCGTTTCCAAGGCAAACCCCTCGTCCATATCCTAGGCAAGCCCATGATCCAGGTACTACTATCACCACATAATTACCATTTTACCCTATACTTGTTCCTACAATTCTCTCTCTCTCTCTCTCTCTCTCTCTCTCTCTCTCTCTCTCTCTCTCTCTCTCATTTCTACTCACGCATACCGCCCATGCAAGTGGGCCCAGGGATCGAAGATCCAGACCGTTGACGTATCAGCCCCAGTGTTGATGGGGTATGTCCGAGAAATCTTCCAGGAGAAGATCCTAGCCACCCAATTTTGGCCTTTCTTCTGGACCAGTGATGTTTTTACCTTCTACTTGCACGTTAATACTCGAGGGTTATTCCCCATCGATGATGGAGCCTGTCTGCTTAACTGTCTGGATAACGGAACCCTGGGCCCCACTTCAACGGGCCACTTCATCAGGACTCTCTCTGCATCCTGATGCATCAGGACCGTATAATTCCCTTTTCTTGTGGTATATGATCCTACAGTTAATCAGCTTTGCATCAGATTGGGGACATCTGGTTTGTGCTCGGCAACAATGGAACTTAATCTGGACTGTTTATCTGGTATGGATTGGATAATCCTACCCATTCGATTGCCGTGGGCATCTTCGGTGCTGACTGGAATATGGCAGAGCCATCTCTCCATAGTCCCACTTGGCAGGGAGATTTATTGATCAGGGCCGTCCGTCTATCAGGCTATATCACAGATGGCTCATGTTTGAAAATTCATACCAGTTAGACAATCCTATCCTTCACATTTCTCCAATTTGCCTTTAAGAAAGTTTTGACTGTTTACTATTTTCATCTCACATTGTCGCTTTGAAGCCTACCTTCAGATGCATGGGATAACAGGATATTTGTGTGATTGGAAACACTACCATCCAAGGTAGGGGCAGGTAGATGGATGGACCCGATTGATTCATTACTCTGCCACTTGTACTGTGGAGAGCTGGCTCTACCATATTCCAGGTCTTCCAGTTCCAGCAAATCATCTCCTGCTGACCATTGCCAGTATATTTTTCCATTTGCAGGCCATCTATAGGATGGCTAATTTGTCCCAGCAGTGAGATTTTCTGCTTAGCTGATCCATGGTGTCATCTGCTCGATAAATGCTCTCGATCATGGATCTCGTTGGGACATACTGTATGAATGGTCTGAATCATGGGCATCTCAGTGGAGCAACTACAACAACCAGCTTTGTGGCAGTCCCATACTGTGAATCAAATCATTTGCCTATATTCAAATTATGCTGATCCAAGAGTATGGTCTGCATTTTCAAACATTAGATCACCTAGAACTGGTTGCACATGCAACCAAGCTTACATGCCAATGTATTTGATATTGGTCCCCACCATAAAGATCCACAGTGCAAAATTCAGACAGGTCAACTCATTAGGTGGGCTGCATGCGTATGTGAATCAGAATGATGACTGGTCTGATTTAAACTGCCCATTGTTTCCATAAGTGGGGCATGCCTGTTTGGGAATAAACTGATTTGTGCCCAGTGATCTTCATAGTGGGCTCCACCTTATGCATCTTTTTCCTTTTTTTTTTTTGGTGGAGAAATGATGATTTTTAGCAATAAAACTAAAAAAGAAAAATACATGCATTTAGGCCCTCCATAGGAGATCAAAAGTGACCCTTTCATCACTTAGATATGGAACAGCCTAAAAAGTAGGAAAAGCAAAAACAAAAAATGACAAAGAGAAAGGAAAAACCAGCCTTCCCTCCCCTAGCGTGAATCATTGTAGATTCTCCCAGTTTCCGAGTATTTCTGCCCTGGAGCATCTCCAAAACTCTTGCCTCACCAGTGCCCAATTGATGACCATGTGGAACATCATTCTTTCTATAGCATCTTAAGTCAAAGCTACATGTCCAAATATCCTTGAATTTCTCTCCTTCCACATACCCTATAGGACAGCTCGGATGTCCTACACACATGGTGTAGTCACGAGCTGGGTTGTTCACATGTAACTGGTGTTAGTAATCATTCCTCTTTAAATGGAAAGGAATTTCCTTGGCCTGTTTGGACTGTTGGAAACCAAAATGGGGATATTGAAAACAAATGTCACAGACTCACATATGAGGAAAACGAAATGTGTGGAAAAGAAACTATAATAACCTGTTTTTTCTAGCACACGTGATTCCCATAAAATGTTAAAATGTACCTATTTGTGTTTTCACAAACAGGGAAAACTTCTCACCTGTGGAAATTGGTTTTATTTCCACGGTTTTCTAGAATTTTCCACCAATCCAAACAGCCCCAACATATGGGAACAACGGAAACAATGAAACACCTTATTTTCTGTGCTCAAATCTAGTCTGGTGGGCATACTTTTTTTGAGAGACAGAGTCTGTAAGAGATCATTGTGGATTGTACAGTTCATTAATGTATGGAAGTCTCACTTCAATGCTTTAAACACATGCTTCCAACCATCATATGCTTTAAGGGAAAAAAATACTTCCAAAAATTTGCTTGGTCCTCAGAGAGAAGGGGCATACTTTTCTGCAACGAATAACAACCATGCAATGTAAATGTTATTTGCAACTAGTGGGGTATGGTACAAGCAATGCATGTAGAGAGATGGAGTGATTTTTGTGGGAGAGAGGGAAGAGAAGTGGGAGTTATTTATACTCTAGCAGGGTGTAATGGTTGATGTGTGGGCACTTTTGAATGGTACACTTGGCTTACGTCAGCTCAATCCAACTGTCTATGTTGTGATAACCACATTAGAGCTATGAATTTGTTTGCTGAATTTGGACCATCAATCGTTTTCATTTGGCCATCCATAACTATCCCTCAATCAGTCAATTAAAAATTAAATCACTATATATTTATGTTTTATATCCATCTAAATCAAAGCCCATAACTTGTACGATTTGTTTGGGTTCATGGTATTCTACTTGTACAATTTCTTTCTGCCAGAGTATCAACCATCTCACTCTACTAGAGTATCAAAGTTTTTCTAGTTTTAAAACAAAGAGCTTTGATGAACAGATGGTTGGATGCACAGACTCAAGGGAATGACTTAAATACCCTTTCTTTTGGGTAAATCCCTTTGCATGTTGTTCAATAAGTCAAACTTTTGCCTCCTCAAAACTAACTGCAGGGGTAGAATTGTCCAAAGCTACGTGCATTATGTATAGTAGAGATGTTCCTTTCTTTATAAAGTTTTGTAGTATCTTTTTTAAGACGTATATGACTTCTACATATTTTCTCATGTTTAGGCATCTTTTAGTTCCCAACATGTATAATTTGCAGCTGTATATTTCGTTGAGATTGGCTACTGAGATTTAGTTGTAAACTTACCATTTTAATTATCTTTACAGAGAACGTGGGAGAGAGCAAAGTTGGCCACAATGTTGGACCATGTCGGTATGCATGCATGCTTGCGCTTCATTCATTTTCATTTTTTTGTACTTGTGAAAGATAATTGACTCCATATGATGCCCTTTGGGAGGGTAATAGTTTGAGCAAGGTGTTTCAGAGTTATGCATTTTACCTAGGACAATGATCGAAGGGCAGTAGAGCTGCCACTTGGGTTTGGGTCAACCTGAAGCCAACTGACCCAACCTGAGTTCAGTTTAGGTTGGATCGGTTGTCAGGGTCCTTGGGTTGGGTAAGGGTTGGAAAACTCCAACCTGATTTGAAATCATGTTGGGTTTGCGTTTAGCAAATTCAGGTCGGGTTGGGTCACACCCACACCTTTGGGACAGTGGTAGACTGAGTGAAGATAACCTCATTTCAACACTGAGGTCCTGGTATCGATTCCCAATGTGGGAGGTGGCTAACATTGAAGTGTGACCAACGGTGTGGGTGTGTGTACTAACAGTGGGATGTGTGTACTAACAAAAAAAAGAAGGTCGGGTTAGGTCGGGTTGGCAACGTCACAGGTATGTGGGTTGGGTTGGTTTAGGCTTGACTAGAGAGGAATCTGGATTGGGCACCTTGGGTTGGAACTCGGGTCAGTTCGGGTTACGGGTTGGGTCAGGCTCGGGTTGACAACATCACATGCATATGGATTGGGTTGGTTTAGGGTTGAGTATAGAGGAATTTGGGTTGGGTACGTTGGGTTGGAATTCAGGTCAGTTCAAGTTGCTGGTTGCTGGTTGGGTCCACTATTGACCCTCAACCTGACCTGACTGAACCTGCCCTTGTTGCACCCCTAATGGTTGTGGAATCACGTGTATGAATAGAATGAGAATCCATGGAAGGCTTGTGTATGTTCATGTGTAACGCCATCTGTGTGGCACATGCAGGTTCGAAAATAAGTGTTTTTTATGCATGTTCACAAATGTATTGTATTTGGTTTGTCTTAGGTGTTTGGCTTATAATTTATTGGTCTGCTGTGTAATTCAGGTTGTGGATTCTGTGTATCAATGCAACTATATGATGCTTTTCTTTTTGTCATTCAGTTCTTCTAGTCTCACATTACTAGTTATCTTCTTGCACCAGTGGTGGCAACAGATGATGAAAAGATTGCAGAATGCTGTCGAGGGTTCGGGGCCGATGTCATAATGACATCAGAATCTTGTCGAAATGGTAGGCCCTTTTGTTTCTTTGTTATTGTGCATCCTCAAAAGTTTCACTCGAACTTCACCTTGTGTTTGCTATTTAATTTGCAGGCACCGAGCGCTGCAACGAGGCGCTTCAAAAGCTTGAGAAGAAGTATGACATTGTTGTCAACATTCAGGGGGATGAGCCTCTTATCGAACCTGAGATAATAGATGGTGTTGTTCAAGCTCTTCAGGTAGTTTGTTTGAGTTAAGCATCCGTTTCATGACAGCAGACATCATGTCATTTAATTGCATACATAGAGGATATTGTCTGCACTGTTTGAGTTGGCTGATCTGTGTAACATTGCGAGTAGACTTTTTTTTTTGAAAGGTAACATTGTGAGTAGACTTATATTGTTGAGTGCAAAACTGTTTTGTCCCAGTACGGAATGGTACTTTTTTGTAGGGCAACATGGGCATACATCAGCATTATTGTGGTATAATCTACTTCAGTAGATTTTTTTTTTTAAAACTTTTTCCGAACATGGGCATACATTTCCAAGCCTTTTTTGTTTTCCAATTGATTGAAATCTCGAGCGAGTTCTGCAGGGAGCTCCGGATGCAGTGTTTAGCACTGCTGTCACATCCTTAAAACCTGAAGATGGAACTGATACAAATCGGGTGAAATGTGTGGTGGACAATCATGGTTATGCAATCTACTTTTCGAGGGGGCTGATCCCATATAATAAGTGAGTTCTTTGGTTTATGTTGGTTTGGTTGTGCTATTAAAAATGCATCCCTTATTGGCTACCATCCATGCGCTTAAATTGTGTATTCAAATATTTCACAGGTCAGGGAAAGTCAATCCACAGTTCCCATATTTACTTCATCTTGGTATTCAGGTATTAAAGTAGACCATCACCACTGCTACCACCATTATCATAGCCTTGTCCCTGCTACTTCGGGTCGGCTTTATGAATCATTTTTAGCTAGTCATTCATATCTAAGGCCTTATTACTGAAGTAGGCCATAACATGAGTAATATCCAAAAATATGATTACTCAAAAAGACTATGACCTTCTTGGATGTCCCACCATTCACAGATTCTCCCATCCACATATCACCCTGTCCTCGAATTGTGGGGCAAGAATGTTGATCAGGCCATGAAAATGAGGGCGAAAGATCCACACTATTAAATCTCGCCAAAGATCCACACTATTAATTCTCGCCATGCTTCCTTCCCCATTTGATAGATTGGGATGATTTTCGCACTGAGCTAAACTCATCCAATCTGTAGATTGCATGGCTGACAGCTCACCTGTGCACATTTTGGTGTACATTCAAACAAGTCCCATGATCTGGTACATCTGTCTTGTAACTAATGATTTTAGGCCACTCCCAACTAATGCATTGGCTACATTATGTATTGGTCTGAAACTCCTATCGTCTGCTAATGCATCTATTCTTGTGTCTTAACCAGAGCTATGATTCAAAGTTTCTAAAGATCTATCCAGAGCTTCCTCCTACCCCCCTGCAGTTAGAAGAAGATCTAGAACAGCTTAAAGTTCTTGAGAATGGCTACAAGATGAAGGTATTTATGAAATAGTCACGCACATTTCCTGCTCCCTATGTTGGATTTTTCTGTTGGGATAGAAGCCGGCAGCGGAAGCAATCAAAGCAGGCGAGGAACACACCACAATGGCAATCAACAAGCAAATCATCACACACAAGAAGCCAATCAGATTTTTACGTGGAAAAACTCCTCAAGGGTAAAAAACCACGGCACAAAGCGACACCAATCCACTATGAATCAGAAGTTACAAGAGATTACAGAAGAAATACCCTTGATCACAGCTCACAAGAGAAATCCCAAGTTACCCGAAGCTAATTCTCACATGAGAAGGACAAACACAGCCCTTTCCCTCATCCCAGAGAACTCCAAGCTTTCTCCCTAGCTCTTTCTCTCACCCTAGAACCCTCTCAATCCCTTGGCCCATTGGCGGCAACCCTAATCTCGGATTACATCTCCTTAAATAGGAGAAAACCGGAATTAGAAACTCCTTGCGTAAAACTGCGTAAGAAACCAAGTCCAAAAAGGAAACTGCCCGACTGGTCGGCCGACCGGTCGGACCCCCCCACCGGCCGGTTGGCCGACCGGTCGGATGGCCCAAAAAAGGTCCAGAGTTCTTGCTGTCTTCATCTCCAACGTGACCGACCGGTCGGTGGTCTTCATGCTTGAAGGTTTGAGGCGTCCAAGCCCAACATTTTCTTCTCATATTCAACACTGACTTCTTTTCAGAATAAAAAAAAATAAAATAAAAAAAATAAAAATAAAATCAGTTGTCTTTGCAAAGTTCCCATTGTAGAGCTGTGTTGGTGTTCAAGAATGCCTTTGATGTGCATGAGCTTCCTTCGACTGTAACGGTTGTGGAGAAACTCAAAGAGTTTTAGACAGAACCAACAAGTTCACAACTTGACTGAGTTTGTCAACTCATCTGACCCAGTTTTTTTTTTTTTTCACTACTGTACCAGCCTTGCACAACCCTATGAAAAAAAGAACCTGAGTTCCATTTCCTGATTTTAGTCCAACACTCCTAACTTTTTATAAAACTCTGCCTTAACCCAAGCCCTAGATTGGTGCCTCTTCCTCAATCTCCCAAGATAAAAGACTTTCAATTTAGCTTGTAATTCATTAATAACGTTATCCGCATGCATGATCTTTCCCAAAAAAAGTTATTTGCATGTGGATGCATGCATGCACACAATACTCAAGTTGTGGCTTCTGTGCTTCACAATCTCGTGATGTCTAGGCACTTTATATCAGCTTATTTATTACTTTCACCTGATTCAAATAATTAAATTATTCAGCTTAAGTTCTGAATACATCTAACTTTATCACAGGTAATCAAGGTCGACCACGATGCCCATGGTGTGGATGCTCCAGAAGACGTTGAAAAGATAGAAATGCTGATGCGAGAAAGAAATATTAGTTAATAGAAAGCAACTAGCAACGTCAAAGACAATATGGAACCCATGAATATAGGCTGAACTGTGTCCCCACTCCGTGTTTTGGGAAGGTTGGTGTCTAGAAATCAACAATTTAGATTGCTCTGTTATTTGTGGTGGATCCAATTTATTTGTACTTTTTTTTTTTTGGTTGTGCGCGGGCGTTTGCACTACATCCAGATGTATAGGGCAATGATTGTAGGAGGAACTTGTATCTGTGATATTCTATGTTCTTGTAATAATAATCTCTGTGCAATAGTGGCGTCATTCTGATAACAAAGCAGTCAATTAAAAGGACTGATCACCTACAATCGGTTTTACAGTGCAGCTCTTTTCTTCGTGCCTTCGGAATTTCTGTTTCCAGGTTTGTATTTGAGAATATGATGCTGGTGGAAAGGGGGATAGTAGGGATTTTTTTTATTTTTATTTTTATTATATATTTTTTTTCTGTGGGTTAGTTCACACACCCCATTGTTAGTACACCCACCCACCCCTGTTAGTAGAGCTGGACACGAACTGAGTTTAACCGTTTGGATCGACTCGGTAAAACCCTGTTCGAATAGAAAGTCTTATTGTTCGAACTTTGTTCGAACACGGTGTGTTCGAAAAAAAAATTCAATTCAATTTCAAACACAGTCCTGTTCGACTCGGACTCGAACTCGAACTCGACTCGAATATTGATCGACTCGTTCGTTCGACTCGATTATATATATATATATATATATATATATATAGAGAGAGAGAGAGAGAGAGAGAGAGAGAGAGAGAGAGAGAGAGAGGTGACTGTGAGCCTAGGAAGGTTTCAATGGTGGACATCATTCTCCTCACTGTTTCGTGTGGTGTGGTCCATTTGAGTTTTATATCTGCCTCATTTCTTATTTAATGCCTTAAAATAAGCTGTACAAATGGATAGACGGAGTGGATAAAACAAATACATCAAGGTGGGACACATAGAACGAAAAAATAGGTATTTACTATTCAATAGTAGAAAAAATATTTTCAAGCGAAAAAAGTAAAATTGTTCGAACTCGTAAAAATTGTTCGAAATCCATATGTTCGAACATGTTCGAACGTGATTGGGCTAGACCAAATTGAGTTCGAACAAAGCCATCCTATTCGAATGTTTGTTCGAACATTGTTCGAACACACCCACTCAAGCAGCCGAACAATCCGATCTGGTCCATGTTCGACTCGGATCGGATCATTGTCCACCTCTACCTGTTAGTCACATCACAATGTTAGCCACCCCCTCTGTGGGAATCGATACCTTGACCTCAGTATTGAATCGAGGCTATCTTCACTCAGTCTGCCACTTGAACTATGGACCCGGGTGTAGGTTAACCTAACCGACAAGTTGTAGGTGACCGGTTCTTGTTCATGAATTTGGGGAATGATCCAGCTCGTGTTGCATGGCTAAGGAATCCACTTCGCCCACCTCAAGTGGTTATGGGGCTTTCAACGGGTGGGTCTAGGTTCTGTATTTTTAACATGGGCCTGTGGACTTCAAAAGCTTGAGCTGGCTTGGAATGGGCAGCCCTGGCTCATTAATAGCTCTAATTGGTAAAAGTATCTACGTACCCATTGCTCAATATCCAGCAATAAAACCTGCTTTTGCAAGTGGGCCAATATCCGAATTGAGGTTGAAGCCTATTTCTTAAGTGGGCCTAAGGGCGAGACCCATGTTAAAATATGGGCTTTTCTTTTCAGGACCAAGCCCACACATTAAAGCCAGCCTGTTTGGCTGTTTCTGGGCTAATGCTTTATTGAAAATTGGGCAACAACCAGGTGCAGCCCTAACTATTGGCCATCCCGAGCTGGCTGCCTGGTGACCCGACTGTGTGGCCCACCGTGATATATGTGTTTCATCCATCTGTTTTGCCAGCTAATTTTAGAGCATGAGCCCAAAAATGAGGCAGATACGAAGCTCAAGTGGACCGCACCACAGGAAACAGTGGGTATAATGATACTCCTTGTTGAAACCTTCTTAGGGTACACCATGATGTTTATTTGCCATCCAACCTGTTCATAAGGTCAGAGAGTCCTGGATGAAGAAACACAAATGTCAGCTTGATCCAAAACTTCTGTGGCTCCCAATAAGTTTTCAATGGTAGAAATTCAATCCTCACTGTTTCTTGTGGTGTGGTCCACTTGAGCCTTGGATCGGCCTTATTTTACACTCATGTCCTAAAATAAGCTGGCAAAATGGATTGACAACATAGATAAAACTCATACATCATGGTAGGCCCCACAGTTGGGTCACCAGGCAATACCACGTCCTCACAAGCTGCACCTGAACTGATGGACCCTAAATCCAACAGGCAAGCCCATCCCATTGCCAACCTTATCTGTAAGCTTGTGGCTTCCGCTGGGGCATACCCCTCGTGTCATTGCTGTCTTATTTTCCTGAAGGGAACAGCACTAAATAAAATCATGGGCCCACAATACATTAGGCCGACACCAATTATACCTGTGAATTATGCTGAAGTGTCCAATTCCATTCCTGTGAAAGCAATAATTGTCAATCTGTACTGTTGATCTGATGGGCCTGACTGTCAATAGATTTTAATAATACTAACAAAAAAAAAAAAAAAACACAGCAAGTGCTGAAGGGCCAAAGATAGAAGGGTTAGGGTCATCCAATCTGGGGGTTTCAGGGCACCACTGCCCATCCATAGCGGGGCCCAGCAGATAAACAGTTTGGATCACTAAAAACCCAACCACATGGATATAATTGGTCTCTTTAGCAAACCATACACCTGCCAAGCCATCGGACCGGATTCAAGGCGAGAAAGGAACACATCTGGCTTCAATGCTGCCTTAGCTCCAAATCACTAATTTTTAATATGATTGCCACAGCATACATTCTCAAATCTTTCCTAAACCTTCACCAATTCCACACACACACACACACACACACACACACACACACAAAAGGCGGCAAAAGAATTACTAACCTAATTTCTCTAGCCACGACAATTGCCTCGTGCTGATGACAGAGGCTCAGGCAATCACTTTCTGCACATTCGCTCCCATATCATACATAACCTTGGTTTCCTGCCAGGAGTGTAAATCCAGGTGAATCGGGGAAAGAATGCCATGGTTCGAAATTGCCGCATCTGGATTTTCAGTAGTCATAGACATGATCGCCGTACATATGTGCTGTCATGTTCATGGATTGAAGCATAGCTTCTCCTTGCTTGTTAAAGGTAAAGACACAGATTCCACCATTGTTAACATCAACTGCACGAAACCTGCATTTTCAAAACCATTGTCAAACATGCTCCTTTCCACAACTGAGTAGCGAAAATGGGTGCATCACAAGGGTCCCTCTGTATATCTGACCTCACCGCAAAATTAGGCGGGTCAGCTGGGCCACAGATCTATACAAAAGGGATGGTTTAAACAAGATTGCTAGTGGTCCAGCCTGATGAGTGGACTGGCCTGATTTTTGGGCCAGGTCATCTACAATGCGGAGCACGGTAGGATGCTCCACATATTTTCCAGGTTGGCACATAAGGCCATGTGTAGAAATGCTACTCTATTTATGATTAGTGGGTTCTAGAAGTTTTTCAAGATCCCACAGCAATAAAACCAATCCATAAGCATAGATCCAAACTATAATGAACAGTGTTTTGAATAGAGTCCGTAGCTTTGCTATAACGCTACGTAGTGTTAGCAAATAGCATAAATCCTTATAAGGGTCGTAGTGTATGTAGCGTAGTAGCATACTCGACACTTTTTTTTTTCTTCTCTCTCTCTCTCTCTCTCTCTCTCTCTCTCTCTCTTTTAAATGATAATTGTATTTTGTATTTAATACATTCAACCAGTGGGATTTTAATTTCTTTTCATACTCATGACTAATATTTGTAGTATCAATAATATCGGCCAATATTATTGGTATTGCACGTCAGTGATACAAAACCTATATGGAGTACAGAAATCCCGCGTATCGCAATGCATCGCAAAGTATCATTATGTATTGTCGATATTGCAAAATATCGGCAATTTTTCCTTTGAAAAAGTCTTTGGTAGATATCGCCGACACCGACAGGAACTTTGATACTTCTTGTGAATAAAACTCTTAAAACTTCATTTTTTCGTCATTTTCCTTTATTCTTCTCTAATCTAAACAAATTGTACATGGATTTCGGTCCATCCTTTACAATCTTTTACAGGAGAAAAACAAAGATTTCAAACCAGAATTAAGATTTTTGCGGATTTGGGGCCGATTTTCATTTGGTGAGTGATTTTGCGTTTCCATCCATTTTTTTGTTTAAATCATACAAAATCAATTTTAAAAGGCTAGAAATTTTTATTTTCCATATTTTGCATGTAAAATCAAGGATTTGAATATTTGATTTCGAGATTTGAGGATGGGTGATCCGATTTGGGGGAAATTGGAACATTCCTCCCAAATTGGTTGCAATCTTACACTTCAAACATGAAATCAAACATGTATGAGGCTTGATCTCTTGATTCATGAAGTTTTTGTGATTCTTCGGAAAAAAATATTAAAAAATATATATTTTTTTGAAATTCCACTTCTAGCAACGGTTAATTGAGTCCAATTTCACAGTATGTAGGAGTGCTCGATGAAATCATCATCACATATACTCTATATTTGGAAATTTGAGGATGGGTGGTCCGATTTGGGAAAAATTGGAGAAAATTTGAAATTTCCCTAGTCTCTCTTAAATTGGTTGAATCTTACACTCCAAACATGAAATCAAACATGTATGAAGCTTGATCTACTGATTCACTTTCAATATAGTTGCATCAGTTCAGTTAGACAACGGATAGCTTAGGACCCTATACAAAGGAAGCCTATTCTGTGCACTTTTTTATTTATTTATTTTTAATTTCATGTTATGATATAGAAGTATGTATTAATGTCTTTTTTAACGATCCTTGAAGTTTCATTGAAAAATTCGACCAATTCCCCAATGTCTCCATATGTTTCCCAAAAAGTGTGATACATTACCCGATGCAAACGATACATCCCGTGTGATAACTAATACGTATCCGTTTCCCAAGGGTGCGATATGTAACACAATACCGATACGGTAAACACTACTTATGACCTGCGGTTTTAACTAGACATTATTAATTAAAGTGGTTTGCTTAGAAAGCTGTTGATGTGATAATGATTTGATTGGGTTTATACATGTGGATTGGCTTTTGATAAATAGTAATTAATAACTTGTTTCAACATGCTTATACTTTAAAAAATGAATCATCTTTTAGGCATTTTTATATTTTGTTTTTTGTTTCTTACTATTTATCATAATTTTTGTATTTTTAAATTAAAAAATAGAACTATCATGTAATGTAACAGAGGACTGAATGCTATGCAACACACTACCACCATTTAAAACACTGATAATGAATAAATGCCCAAGAGATCTAACCTCTCTGGGCCAAGTCCAAGAGCTGTGCAAATCAGAGCCCGCAAGATTGATTTGTGCGTGACCACCAAAAAGTTCTCCCCCTGATGACAGAAACAGCATGTGGGATCAGTTACATTAGAGGAATGCTAATTCCATACATCCCGTCTTCAAGCAACAAATGCAAATGCATCACATGCACCAACTTGGGGATGCGTATGGCATCCAGCATGCTCACAAGGTGGTCAACATGGTGCATGTTCTGTAGCCCAAAAATATGTATGGCAACACAGCTGGTCTATTTATCAGGCCAGGAGGATGTGTGTGGATAAATCCATGGTTAGAAAAGTGACAATCAATGGTCTAGCATGCATCTGTCGCTCTCCTGAAGAGTGGGCCAGCCTAATCTTTAGAGTAGCACACATGCACCTACTGATTGTCCTGGGTACTGGCACGTGTGAATTCATGTTTGATACCGGAAGATGGGGCATCTGTAATCAGCATTCCTCATTCAATAATGCATTTCAGTTAAAAAAAAAGAAAGAAAGAAAAAAGAAAAAAAGAACATGCAACAAAATGAGCATACAGGAGTAGACAAGATTTCCCGCCAAGCCTCTCTTGCCGTTCCCCATAGCTTCCGAACAGGATATATCCCGTTCACGTTAAAATTCACTGGATCTTCTCTCCATGTAGTATATAACTCTGGGTACTTCTTCTTAGCGTCCACTGCCTCCAAATTCTGAATGTGATTATGAGGGGCCATGCATACATGACTAAATAGAAGATATGAAACAAACGGGACATGAGCACAACAGACCATTTTTCACGCCCTCTAAGAAAAACAGGTGGACCTCCTTCAATGTGTCCAGGAAAACCAGCGGCTGTTCCCTCCCATCCCATATGAGTTCAGCACTCGACTGTATTAAACACCTTAGACTGAGAATAGAGCAGCAAACTAGCTTGAATCTTAAGAAAGGCAATGATTCACCAGTTTACTAAGGAAGGAGTTATATGGTCCTGATGCATCAGGATGAGATTTTTAGCATAATCTGTCCAAGTGGGCCCTCGTTGACTGTAATCAACCAATGTAATAGACTATTAGATGGTGCTTGATTGTAATCAACCTATGTACTAGTCTATTATATTGCGCCTGTGGAAGTTTTATGCTCCCATTGCCGGTCCCAAGCCTGGATAAAGGAGGGTCGTGTCAGGTTGGCAGCCAGTGTAAACTCATGGCAAAACTTCCAATATGAATCCAAACAATATGACATTCCAAGGTCATGCTATGGCCTTCCCTGTTAAGGCCCTTGATAGTGTGGAATGGAAGAAAAGGATTCAGGTCGCTGACCCCAATTAGTTGGGATAAGGCTTGGGTGATGATGAGTCTGTACAAGTGGGCCCATAGTTCCAGATCACAACCACTGATATGATGAGCCCTGCTGTGGAAAATATTCTAACCCTTCAAACAGTGGCTTACAAATACAGTTAAGAAAGAGATAAAGCAATTGTCTAGGAAAAAAAAAAAAGGCCAAAGATCGGACGGATGGATAGGATCTTCCAAATTCCAAAAACCCCAACCTAGAAGATTTTGGCATTCTCCTTCCAGGTGGGTCAAATCAGATCAACAGTCTGGATATCCAAACCATGGGCCCAACTTGTACAGACTAGTGCATTAGGACCATGTACTTCCTTTTACAAAGAAAGCGGGCCTTCTGATAGAAGTGTCTGAACCTTAGCACGAGAAATAGGACTAGCGAAACACTGATCAAATCTTATATTGCTCAAGGCTTTCTGGCACTTCTCCGCCTGACTCACTCCAGTATCTGTTAAGAGAGATAAGTTTGAGCTTCCCTGCAGATAGACACTGACTCAGTTATTAACTGTATCGCGCTACAGCCAACAAGTACACTTGATCACTAGTCCACATCACTAGCTAAACTGAGATTCCAAAATAGTATCATGTCCCCAGCAGAGCTCAAAATTTAAGGGTGTGTTTGAATGCCCAGATGAACTGAATTACAATTTCATTACAGAGGATTAGACCAAAGTTTCAAGGTTTCGGCTGCATCTGGTTAATTTTTCATGATTTCGGCTGCATCTGGCTAATTTACGCCCTGTTTGGTTGCCACTTAAAAATGAGTTCATCTCATTTTAGTTAACAGTAGTTATGTGTGAGTGATTTCGACAAGGGTTAAAAATATATTGATAAACCATAACTTATACAAACTATCATCTCTAATACATAACTACTGTTAACTAAAATGAAATGAAAAATGGTGGCAACCAAACAGGGTCTTAGTACATAATCGACAGTTTACAGGATTCTTAGAGTCAACATGGAAATAGTAACACAAAAAATATTAGGCACTTTGTTAGAAAATGAGAAGAATTAGTGATATTGAGGATTTTACAGAATACTTGATGAACAATTCCTTCATTTATTGCATGGATTCTAATTTAGCAAAGGATAACAGAAACAAAAACAACCAGAAAATCAGTATCTTTTACGACACCTCATAAGAAAATGAAGTTAAGATGGCTACAGTGGATGAGACAAAAACCCAACAGAGTTCCATTGGAAGAACCAACATTTAGAAGGTTCTGTGCCATGATCTTGTCTGCCATAGTGCTGATCAGCAAACTAACCTGAATTCTACTGTCTTGATTCCAAGAGCTAAGACCATGTCTCACAAGAGTCACCTTTTTCGAAGAAGACAGGGGTTCATAAGTAAGAGATGTTGTAGCCCCTTTGAAATCATAAGCCCCACCAGTCACAGAAGCATCTTTCTCAAGTTGGTCTGCTTTAGAACATGTTTTGCAACAACAACAAATTAGTAACTTCAACTATCTGCATCTTAAATCCGAATCTGTTCACATAAGCATATATCAACTATAACCGCCTGCTTTAAAAACAAGATTGGCAACCAGCCATCAATAAAGGCTGCAATGGAAGCACGAGTGAATTGAACTTCGAATATTGATAACCAAGATGAAATGTCAATAATTGACTGGGTTTCCTAACATTCACAATGAGGAAAGTAGAACTCAAATTGAAGTTAGTTCCTTTCACGTCCAGCTTTTTCTTTTCTTTTCTTTCTTTCCTTTTTCCCTTTTTTTTTGTTTTTTTGTTTTTAGTATCACTTTTGCAAAACTGACTTGAAAGTAACATAGTAGCAATCCACCCCTCTTTTTTCTTTCTTTCTTCCTTACCAATATCCACGCCAGGAAATTAAGAACATAAATCTAGTAGCCCAAACAAGATGTCCAAAAAGGAACATACACCACCAAATTGATAGACTATTAGTACCAAAAGGATTATATCCATTGATAAGTTGCGAAGAGTTTAACCACAGGTAATCTTGTAGCCATCCCATCAAATAAGGAGAGGAATTATTAAATTGTGATTGCTCGATTTTTTATTTTTTTTGGTGAAAATGTTACCCTGCCACAATGCCGTGTGTTTCCAATGCCCAATACCTCAGCATTGAAAACTCCAGCCCTCAATATGAATGCCAAGTGAACTACAATAGGATTGTTTCCACTCTATTAGATTGACAATGGTTCAATAGCGTGCCCAAACACCCCCAAAGTGACATGCTCACTCAAGGTTCAGAAAACATTTCCTTGCGCAAGCATTTCAAATAATTACCTATATTAGAATGTCACGGTCATGCATTCTCAATAAAGAGAAACAACTAACAAAGAGCGATCATCAGGCATTTAAGGTTGCAAAATTTTCAGAATCCTTCTATCATTCAAAGACTTGTAACATAGATGATGCTACACAAACTATTATTTGACATTGTAATGCTTAATTGTTCAATGTCGGGTTCATAAATACTTATTTCTTCAGCTGTTTGCTATTGGGAATTTGTGAAATTCTCCTATTCAAAACCTTCCACATTCCCTCTTTTCTATCACCAGTAATCTGAACGTTACTGTTGCTGATACATTTATTTCGGATAGAGAGGGAGGGGTATGGGTTCCCCCTTTGCGTCGATACCTGTCTATGCTGAATCTTCTGATCTTTCTCTTCTCCTATGTCGATTGCAGAGCTTTGGAACAGACCCAATTTTGGAGGATAAAATGATTTGGCCATTGGTGCAGTCAGGCCTTTTCATAGTCAGATCTATGTATAAGAAGTTGGCAAGCCCTTGGCCTGTTCCGTCTCTCTCCTCCAGGTCCAGTATAGCACTATGGAGCCCCCCCAAAGGTAGCGGCTTTCAGTTGGCTTCTAGGTCGAAATCAGATTCTCACAATTGACAACTTGAAGAAAAGAGGATTGCAGCTGCCTAACAAATGCCTCCTCTGCTTCAAGGCTGAAGAGACAGTGAACCATCTTTTTATTCACTGTTCCTTCACCATGGATATTTGGTGAGCATCTTGAGAATGGCAGGGTTATCCTGGGCCATGCCTAGTGAAATTGCTGATCTTTTCTGCCTTTGGCACAATGATCATGGTGGAGTGCTTGGGAGGAGGAAGTGGAGAATTGTTTTCCTTGCAGTCTTTTGGGCTGTGTGGGCGGAGAGAAGCAATAGCTGTTTCAGAGATCAATCCTCTTCAGTCTCGGGGGTGCTCTCCAAAGTTCTATCTTTATTTAGGGACTGGTCTCCTTAATTGGGGTTAGGGTTGATCTTGCAGTCTTGTCTGAGAAGGTTTTCTTCTTTGGGATGCTGGGCTCTTCTCTCTCTCAGCCTTGGGGCTGTGGTTGTATTTTTTCGTCTTTGTTTTGCTTTCTGTTTTTTTTTTTCTTGTTTTCTGTGTTTCTGTTTTGTAGTTTGTAGCTCCTCTTTCGTAATAAATTTCTCGTCTTTCAAAAAAAAAAAAAAAAAAAAACCTTCCACATTCACACATTCATCATCAGGAATTTGTAGTTACAAAGAATGAATGTAGCAGCCTTCCCAAGTTAGATTAGGAGTGGCTACTTTATTTTACTAAATAGCATTCATGTCCAATCAGTTGTATGTTAATTACCAACAGCATATGCACAATAATCAATAGATTTTATATCCAAATTATTGAATTTGACGATACAATCAGCCCATATTAAGTCAAGTATTTCAGCTCAAATCTTCTACTTGTTTTCTTAGAAATTTAATTACTCTCAGATATGAATTTATTTGTGGAGGAAAATTTTAATTTACCAGATCGTTGAAAAGTCTGATGCAAATTGTCCAAATTGACTCGGATTTGGCACTACTTGGATTCATATAGTAGGTCACATTACCCAAACACCTGCCCTGGTGATCTAAACACTCCAACATTTCCGCGTCACATGTGGATCCCTCGCGGTAGCTGTCCCTTTGCAAGCCACCACTCTGACGATTGTAACCATCTGTAATGGAAGGTATTAGGGCATGGCCCATCAAACAATTGGGACAAACCAGATGATCAGATTAAATTACTGAATGATGGGCCCCACCTATACAGCTGCTGGTGGGTTAAGTAAAAAAAATTGAGCTTCTTTTGATCAAGCATCATATTGATACCTCATTAGTTTTGCATAGACTAACATTGGATCGATATATTTCCAAAGTCAATTGATAAGCTCAAGAAATCAGACTATACAAGCTGATATGCTTGCATACAGTGAAACAGAATTCCTTCATATGATCAAGAACAAACAGATTAGGTCAAACATGGGTTTTCTCAGTGGATAAAAAACGGTTCATGCAATCCAAAGTCACAGCACAACAGAAATTCTAGACGTCTAAACAAGCGTGCAGACACCAATAGAATCTGGTTGAGCTCGAACAACCACATCAAGAACAGTAAGTTCTGGAGAAAAATCAGCAACAATGGTCAATTCCAGTATCATCAAGACCACCCACTTTTCTCACTGCCAAACATGCAACCCTCACTTAAATCAGGACCACAATCCTCTACAACACCCATCTTAAGCAGCACATAAAACACCTATGCTCTTTGGGGCTCACCATATTGTATGCTGTGAATCCACTCCGTCCATCAGGTACGCTCCTATATGCTAGGCCGTCGGACCAAACATCAGCCAGATCCACAACTCATGTGGGCCACACCATAGGGAACAATGGGAACGTGATGCCAACCATACACGTTGGCCCGCTATGGTGTTTATCTTTCATCAAACCCATTCATCAGGTATGACTCACCAGGATGAAGGGAAGATACAAAAATCTTCCTAATCCAAAACTCAAGCAAGCACAACGCATGAATTTGGAGGTTTTAGGCACAATTCTACATATTTCCAATTGGAGTGGTCCACATGAGCTTTTTATCGTTGTATGTACGGTTAAGATAAGGTTTATCACGTGATGGATGGAGCAGATTTCACATATACAACATGGTAGGGCCACAAAGATCTTGGTGCTGTTGTAGATAATTTCCAAAATCCAATATCTTATCGGGCTAATTGCAGTGGGTTCGATCTTTCTCTAATGCGTTTGCTTCCATAATCTAAAAATTCCTCAAAAAATGCCTAAAATTCGAAATGGGTTCTTGTGATTTTCCCCATAAATTCGGACGTCCGAAAAAATATTAAAAAAAAAAAACATCTTTTATTTATTATTTACTACTACTCTGTAGAGAAGGAGATGAGAGAAATCACCAGCCGTTAAAACAACGTCAGAATTAGAAGAAGCGCAGATTGGAAGGACGGAACAGAGAGCGGTTGCGAGGGTAGAAGCGGCGAGAGCGTTGGACGGTGGAGGCCGACGGACCGAGATGAGGAGTGCTCACGATAAGAGATGCGCACCCCATCGAAAAAGAGATCGTTTGCCTTCATTCAATCTCGATCTCATCTTATATCTCATTTATTGATTTATGAATTTTTTGTCTGTCTCTATCTCGCGCGCCACAATGCGGGGGAAGTGTTTTTTTCTGGGGGGTTATTTGATACTCCGGCTAGGATGACGTTTGATACGCAGGCACTTAGATTCAAGACACTCGAAGCAAACGGACTAAATTGTAGAACCCACTGTCCCTAATTTACAATCTAAAAATCAGATTGTTTGAACAATCCTACCCTCTGATTTATGTACACTTGTTCCTGACCGTCCAATAAATGTCCAGCAATGGATCACAGTATTCCCCGAGGTTTTTTTTTTCCTCTCTCCTAATATTAGTACGGAATCTAAAGAGACATATTCTTCGAGAAGTCTGAGTCTGATACTAGTTTGCCACCATTGATAAAATAGTGGAGACTCATGATTTGGGCTCCCAATAGGCCCAGTCGACTTGGGCCCAGATTTGAACTGTTCGGGTGGGCTTGGTTGGCAGCCTGAGTCCGGTCCATTGACACCCCTACTTATAATGGTCACTTGTGTGCATTTCTGGCTATCAAGACCATCCAAATTCTGCGACACATCAGGGATGGAGCTTGTTTATAAGTGTTAGAGTAGATTAAGATAATACTAATGTATTAAGTTATTTTTTTATTTATTAAGATTTGTTTCTCTTAATGTCTCTTATATATCTCTTTTCTTTTATATATTCTCGTTATTCTCAATAAAATAAATAAGTTACTATTTATTAAATGTTATTTCCCATTATATATATATATATATATATATATATATATATATATATATATATATATATATATATATATTAACATGGGAAGTTCCCATGAGGTCGAGCTGAGTGGGCCCCATTGTGATATGCATCAGACATTCACACCATGTGTTTTCTGGGTCCCCTAATTGGTTATCACTACAAGAAATTTCATTTTTACCGACGAATGATTTCGTCGGTAATCAGTAAAATTTCTTCGAGAAATCTTTTTCCCGACGAAATAATTCGCGGCTAACATCATCGCAGAAAGCCCGTCGGTAAAGGGTTTTACCGACGAAATAATTTTTCGTAGGTAATAATTACACCATTACCGACGAAAATATTCGCAGGCCAAACATATGAATTTTTGTCGGGAATGAAAATGATACGTCGGTGAAAAAACTTTTACCGACGAAATAATTAGTAGGTAAAAATATGTTAAAACTTTTACCGATGAAATAATTCGTCGGTAAAAGCATGCAAAAATTTTGTACCGACGAAATATTTCGTCGGTAAAAACTTTTTACATACTTTTACCGACGAAATAATTCGTCGGTAAAAGTTTTTCCTGTCTCGGTTTCATTTGTTTTCAAAATACAGGAAAATTCCTGATATGCACCTGTAAAAAAACCTATACATTTTTCTCCTATTCACATCCACAAACATACAAATAAACAAAAACTACATCATCCATACAGAAATAATCCATTCCACATCCACAAACAAACAATATTCATCCACACGCAAATACATACAAGTTAAAAGTCGTATATTAAAAAAAAATCAGGAAGATGAAAGCGGAGGTGGCGGGGCATCAGCGCCAAGGCGTGCAGCGAGAGCCTGAAACATCTCCTGCATCCGTCGCTCATGCTCCTGCCGCTCCTGCCGCAACTCCTCGATCCTCCTCTTCTGCTCCTCCCGTCGCCTCTCCTCCTCCTCCCGTCGCCTCTCCTCCTCCTCCCTCTGCCTCTCCAGCTGCTCTCGAATCCCATCGACGACGACCCGTAGCTGCTGAACCTCTCTCTCTGCGATGTCAGCTCGGCGTTGAGCGCTCTCATCAGCTACGAATCGGCTGGAGCCAGCTCTAGTTTGTGCCATGAGCTTAGCACCATGGCCAAGCCCACGCACATATCCAGAACGGGTGCCAAGCACCTCGCTCAGGATTTCTGGCTCACTCCGCTGACTACCATCGGGAGTGGGCTGACTGCGTATGGTGTCCATCGCCGCCTGTAATGAAAAGATATGAAATTTCATAAAAAATGACATGAATGACATTATTATCAATCAATGCGCAATTAAATTTTAAAAAGTAAAGATTTTTACCCAATGCTCACTGGCTCTAGGATGAACCCAAGATCCCGTCGCCTGCCGACAGTGAGTCCCTCTGTAGAGGTCTACTGGTCCAGGCTCCTGGCCGGTGACGGAATCCCGCTGCGCAATCGAAAGAAAAAAAGACTTATAATAAATGCCAATCAAAATAATATATTAACTTAATAATCATTAATAATTTCTTACCATGTCGTAACGATGTCGTACAAATGACTTTGAACCAGCTACGTGGTTCACTTGTAACTTTTCCCTGTTCGCAGAATTTATTCTACTCCTCTTCTGAACACATTATACAAAATACATTTCTATTAACTGCGAAATTAATTGCGAATTTAATTGTTACCGTAAGATATCGTATATGTAAATATTACCTGAAAAGCCTCCGACGAAAATCTCTCGCAGAGTATCCGCCAGTCGTCTGTAGTAACGTGTGGCGGTGCGGACAGTACGGCCTCATCGTGTGTCCTGCACCGCTTGTACCGCTGGTGCAACTCTCCGCGGTACTCCTTGAACCGCTCTCTAATCATATCGTCGACGGCATGAGAAATGTAGGGAACATTTAAATCGAATTCAAATTTATCCTGCAGTTTCGTAAATAATAAATTAAGGCAATAAACTTATTAACAATAGGACTTAACCGTAAATGAACTTTCACAAAAGAAATTTTCAATTTACTAAACTTTACCTGAAGGCGCTGACGGATGAGCTGTCGCACATCATCTGTCACGTCAGTCCAACGGGGGGTGGTGGCGGGGATCAGAGATCGGCATAGGACACCGACCTCAGACGTAAACAATCTGGCACTGTCCCCAACAGGTCTAAGGTAGTCCTATGGGAACTCTACCGCCACCATACCCTCACGCGTAAGTCGCTCTAAAACTAACCCACGCGTGGGTCCACGTCCTCGTCGGCTGGTAGAAGATGCTGCTGCGAAAAGATATATGTAAGTAACAATATAAACAGAAATCACTAAATAAATGTCTAGACTTACATGCAGTGCCCGGTGTATGCTGAATCGAAGGATCAGATGACTGTGATGCACCGTGCGACGTCGATGCTGTCTGCGTCGCATCACGGGTGGAAGGGGTAGATCCAGTGCGCGAACGACCTGATCTCCCACCTGGTGCCATGACTGAATATATCTGAAATACAAACTTATAAATTTAAACAATGTCAATGTAAGTTTATGAACATCATTGTAGAGTGAATTTGTGCTTATGTTTAGAGAAATGATAAAAATATGATTAGACCATTACACTATAATGCAAGCAGAATATAATAAAACCGTAAACAGAATATAATAAAACCGTAAACAGAACATAAAAGTTGAAAAATCCATTACACATTGTCATTCTATATTAAATACATATATCTCATTGTAATACAAATCAACTTCGGATCAACTATCCGAAATACTCCCTGCGTAAGTTATCGTACGCTGCAGATGTATATGTCAAGCTGTATGAAGCACTCGACATTGTTACAGCCAACATGCCAGTCACAATAGGAGAAATCTGATCTCTCGGGACTCCATTCAGATGTACAAGTGATAATGTCGCATCTTCCATACGAAGTTTTTCGCGGTTATATTCCTCAATCAGGTCCGGAATTTCTTTGAGATTGTATAATCTTTCATCTGAGTCATCGTCTTCCTCCCTACATTTCTCGACCAGACCGGGTATCTCTCTGGCCCTACCAGAAGAATATAGGGCCGGAAAGTCCATCCGCAACAGCTGATGAAGTATGCTGCGTGCTTCCGTTACGCTCCAGTTTGTGGAGGACATGATCAGAAAGTGACTTAACTGTAAATGTAAATTATAAACAAGTTAATTCAGGAAAAAAATCATGATTTGTAAAACATAAAAATCATGATTTGTAAAACATATATACATGTAATAATCAAATTAATCGAATTGAAAATTACATGTAAATCTTGTATACATTTAATAATCGTCGTCTGAATCATTATCGCTTAGGACTCTTTCTTCTTCACCATCACTATCGCTGATCAGAATTTCCTCTCCATCGTCTGCAACGTTGTCATCGATGAAAGCGATATCATCTCTAACAATGTCATTTATGATTGAGGCATCAACATGATCAGGTGGCACATCATCTCTATTCAATTGCACCACATCAATATCAACATTTGGATCATTCCCCCTATCCCAAGATGGCATGTCTTCTTAGTATGCTTGTTTAACTGACGACGTTCTATTACTCCCTTCATTGTTATCTTCAACGTCTACTTCGGGAACGTCAAATATGTTCCTGGGCTTTATTTTCTGCACTACGTGCCAAGAGCCGCCTAACTTGGTGTCAGCGAGGTAGAATACTTATTCGGCTTGGCCGGCTATGATAAATGGGTCATCTTTAAACCACTTCCGAGATAAATTTACGCTTGTAAAGTAATTATCAGTCTGTATTCCCAACCTTTTATTTCCAATGTCCCACCAATCGCATTTAAATAAGTACACCCGCTTTCTCATACAATAACTCAGCTCAATAATATCCGTCAAAACGCCATAAAAATCAATTTCGACCTCCTCATGTGTTCCCTTCACAACCACACTACTATTTTGTGTGGTCCTATATTTCTCGCGCTCCTTAGTGTGGAACCGAATCCCGTTTACAATACAACCTGTATATCTAGATACACGTCTATCAGGGCCACACGCCAGTGAGTAGAGCGCATCAGACGCATCCGCAGAGTTGCTAGCGCGCAACATCTTCATCTATCATCACGTACAGAATATAAATGTACGTTTAGGCATTTAAAATTACGTGTAAATATTGTGCAATACAACAATATTGTAAGTGTGGTGAGATAGAAGGTAAATTAATCTTACACGTTTTGCAAATCATTCTGGAAACAAATCCTGATGCATTCGATCATAATTTATAGGGTATTGGGACTTCATCTCCTCGATGTGTTCGCTATACACAATTGGTACGTTGTAAGCAAGAAATTTTGAGATTAAAACTGTCTGTAGATATACAATAATTATGTGCGAAGACTTACTCCAAGTACGACTCTATTTCTTCACAGTTATGCAACACATACCACCGCGCCTTCGCTTGATCCCGATGGTCCATATCCTGGAACGTCGGCGATCCTAAAGGACGGACGTTATGTGCGAATACAGATATGAGTCTTTGTTCATGCTCCTGCCCTGCATCGGCATTACGATCTTCTCGGTTGAATCTAGTCTCTATGCCACGAAGATACATGGAGCAAAATGTCAGGCACTCATTATCAATTTACGCCTCAGCAATGGATCCCTCTGGACGTGCCTTATTCCTCACATATTGTTTTAATGTGTGAAGGTATCTGTACACAAAATCAATATGTTTAGGACATGAAAACATGGATATACGTAGTTTATGGAATGAATAAAAATTTATGATCATTGTTCTATCACCTTTCGATCGGATACATCCAACGATATTGTACTGGGCCTGCAAGCTTCGCTTCGTGCGGTAAGTGAATCGCTAGGTGTACCATGACATTGAAAAACGCAGGTGGAAAAATTCTTTCAAGTTTGCAAAGGATTACGACAATATCCTTCTCCAGTCGTTTAATAACCTCTACATTCAAAGATTTCGAACACAAATCCTTAAAGAATATCCCCAACTCAATCAGCGTAGCACTGACATCCTTGTTAAGGAATCCACGAATCACAACCGGTAGTAGGCGTTGCAGAAGGACGTGACAGTCATGACTTTTCATTCCTGTTACCTTACAGTCCGTAATGTTTACGCGCCGAGAGATATTCGATGCATACCCGTCGGAAAATTTCACCTTGTTCAACTATTCACATACACGTTTTTTCTCTAGTTTTGTCAATGTGTAGCAGGCTGCTGCTATAGTATATGAATTTCCATGTGGTTGCAAGTGCAACTCTTTCCTTAAACCCATTGCTTGTAGATTCAATCGAGCCTTAAAACTGTCTTTTGTTTTCTTCTCTATGTTCATCAATGTTCCAAAGACATTGTCACATATATTCTTCTCAATATGCATGACATCCAAGTTGTGTCGTAATTTCAGATGACTCCAATAAGGCAACTAAAAAAATGCTCTTCTTCCTCCAGTTGTACTCCAATACTGTACGTTTTCCCTTCTTCAAGTGCGGTGCCTTACCAAATCTAACTTCTTCAATGTTACTCAGCTGTTGTAACACATCTTCTGCAGATAGTTCTTTCGGTGGTGGCCTATGATCTTGTTTGCCATCAAAGATTACCGTCTTCCTGCGCCAACTATGATCCCTCGGAAGGAAGCGACGATGGCCCATATAACACGTTTTCTTACCATGCTTCAATGACAATGAATAAGTCTCGGTACTACATGTAGGACAAGCCAACTTTCCCTTCGTGCTCCACCTAGACAAATTTTCATATGCAGGGAAGTCATTTATTGTCCACAAGACCGCTGCATGCAATCGAAACTGTCTGTTCTGCAAAAGTGTCATACGTCTGGACACCTTGACTTCACAACTCGTTTAACTCATCTACTAACGGTCGGAGATACACATCAATGTCATTCCCCGGTGACTTGGGTCCAGGAATAAGCAACGACATCATAAAAAATGATTCCTTCATACACAACCAAGGAGGTAAATTGTAGGGCATAAGTATCACTGGCCACATACTGTACGAGCTACTCATATTACCAAATGGATTAAAACCATCACTTGCAAGACCTAGCCGAACATTGCGAGAATCCTCTGCAAACCAGTCATATTGCTTATCAAAATGTTGCCAGGCTTCAGAGTCAGTGGGATGCCTCAATGTATTATCATCATGAAGGCGTTTCTCCTTATGCCACCTCATATCTTCAGCCGTCTTGCTCGACGTAAACAATCTTTGTAATCTGGGTTTCAATGGAAAGTACCTTAACACCTTTTCGTGTTTGGGTCAAGGTTTAGGTTAGGTGAATGGATTTAGGAATAGGTGTAGGTTTAGGTTAGATGACATGAGTTTAGGATTAGGTTTAGGGCATAGGTTTGGATTTGCGGGTTCGGGATCGAGTTTCGGGTTTGGTTCTCGTGTTTGGGTCAAGGTTTAGGTTAGGTGAATGGATTTAGGAATAGGTGTAGGTTTAGTTTAGATAACATGAGTTTAGGATTAGGTTTAGGGCATAGGTTTGGATTTGCGGGTTCGGGATCGGGTTTCGGGTTTGGTTCTCGTGTTTGGGTCAAGGTTTAGGTTAGGTAAATGGATTTAGGAATAGGTGTAGGTTTAGGTTAGATGACATGAGTTTAGGATTAGGTTTAGGGCATAGGTTTGGATTTGCGGGTTCGGGATCGGGTTTCGGGTTTGGTTCTCGTGTTTGGGTCTAGGTTTAGGTCAGGTGAATGGATTTAGGAATAGGTGTAGGTTTAGGTTAGGTGACATAAGATTAGGTTTAGGGCATAGGTTTGGATTTGCGGGTTCGGGATCGGGTTTCGAGTTTGGTTCTCGTGTTTGGGTCTAGGTTTAGGTTAGGTGAATGGATTTAGGAATAGGTGTAGGTTTAGGTTAGGTGACATGAGATTAGGTTTAGGGCATAGGTTTGGATTTGCGAGTTCGAGATCGGGTTTAGGGTCGCATTTTCGTAGCTTATAGGGTCTAGGTTTAGAGTTAGATGAATTGAGTTTAGGTTTCGGTTTAGCCATAGCTTATAGGTTTTAGTTTTAGGTTTATGGTTTCGGGTTTAGGGTGTAGGTCTTGGAGACTCAAGCAACTTAAGGATAGCTCTGACACACATCCGGGTTTGCTCCACACAAAGCGGGCCTGTCCAAATGGCCAGGCCACCCATATTGCTGTCCATAGGAAATGGACAGCTTCATCATGGTCATAACAGCGGTTCCCACCTTCCAGGGACCTCCGCTCAACACTCGGATAGCTCCGACGCACATCCGGGTCTACTCCATTAATTTCGAGCTAATACATAAACACGGGCCTGTCCAAATGGCTAGGCCACCCATATTGCTGTCCATAGGAAATGGACAGCTTCATCATCATGGTCATAACAGCGGTTCCCACCTTCCAGGGACCCCTGCTCAACACCCGGATAGCTCCGACGCACATCCGGGTCTGCTCCATTAATTTCGAGCTAATACATAAACACGGGCCTGTCCAAATGGCCAGGCCACCCATATTGCTGTCCATAGGAAATGGACATCTTCATCATCATGGTCATAACAGCAGTTCCCACCTTCTAGGGACCCCCGCTCAACAACCGGATAGCTCCGACGCACATCCGGGTCTGCTCCATTAATTTCGAGCTAATACATAAACACGGGCCTGTCCAAATGGCCAGGCCACCCATATTGCTGTCCATAGGAAATGGACAGCTTCATCATCATGGTCATAACAGCGGTTCCCACCTTCCAGGGACCCCCGCTTAACACCCTGATAGCTCCGACGCACATCCGGGTCTGCTCCATTAATTTCGAGCTAATACATAAACACGGGCCTGTCCAAATGGCCAGGCCACCCATATTGCTGTCTATAGGAAATGGGCAGCTTCATCATCATGGTCATAACAGCGGTTCCCACCTTCCAGGGACCCCCGCTCAACAACCAGATAGCTCCGACGCACATCCGGGTCTGCTCCATTAATTTCGAGCTAATACATAAACACGGGCCTGTCCAAATGGTCAGGCCACCCATATTGTTGTTCATAGGAAATGGACAGCTTCATCATCATGGTCATAACAGCGGTTCCCACCTTCCAAGGACCCCCGCTCAACACCCGGATAGCTCCGACGCACATCCGGGTCTGCTCCATTAATTTCGAGTTAATACATAAACACGGGCCTGTCCAAATGGCCAGGCCACCCATATTGCTGTACATAGGAAATGGACAGCTTCATCATCATGGTCATAACAGCGGTTCCCACCTTCCAGGGACCCCCGCTCAACAACCGGATAGCTCCGACGCACATCCGGGTCTGCTTCATTAATTTCGAGCTAATACATAAACACGGGTCTGTCCAAATGGCCAGGCCACCCATATTACTGTCCGTAGGAACAGGACAGCTTTATCATCATGGTCTAAACCGCGGTTCCCACCTTCCAGGGACCCCCGCTCAACATCAACATCAATCAACTACTCTTAATCACAAGTATCATGTTCGTCATCTAATTTGCCACTAAATGATAATATAATAAAATCAGTCGCCCATCCAAGGATGGATAGATTGAAATGCTATCATTATTTCCATTTAAATGCCCAAGCCTAAATTTCGACAGCATCTCCCCCTATCTCTCCAGATATATTTATCTTACATTTAATTTCCACGTCAACTATCCACACATTGTGTGGATTAACTTGACAATGGAATTAAACATCAGAAACATATCCAGAGAGAATAGGAGAGTTACTGCACGAAACTAATGACAGAGCATGTAAATGACAAACAACGATAACATTCCAATCTATCCAACCTTGGACTGTCCAACAGGACAATTTAGCAGATTTCTATACCTCCAAAACACACTTTATCTATGCTCAGCAATATAGAAATCTCCAAATGGGCTAACTGATTCTATTATACTACCATTTGTGGACAAAAAATAACTATTAATAATAAGCCAAATACATCCACAACATACATCCACATAAATCAACCACGGGTAGCTCCGACGCACATCCCGGGTTTGCTCCATCAATTCCAGATACACAAGCACATGAAAATGACAGAATCATCAACACCATGAATCAAGTCTAATCAAATTCCTAATGACTGCTACTTTCTCAACAAATAAGTATGTATGGGGCCCACCATGGGAATCGGATTGCGTGCGGAGTAACTCTGCACGCTCTTATCATGTAGAGTAAATTCAGTTGGGCCCACCTAGAATGTATGTGATTTATCTATTCCGTCCTTATGTTTTTTCAGCTCATTTTAGTGGTTGAGCCCAAAATTTAAGCATATCCAAATCTCAAGTGGACCATGCCATGGGAAACTGTGGGAATAATGATTTCCACCATTCCCAGGACCTACAGTGATCATTATTTGTCATCCAACCTGTTCATAAGATCACATGGATATGGATGAAGGGAAAACACAAATATCAGCTTGATCCAAAACTTCTGTGTCCTCTAAGAATTTTTCAATGATAGACATTCAGTTCACACTTGTGCTGTGGTCCACTTTAGATTTTGATATGCTTCATTTTTGGGCACCAGCGGTTCCCATCTTCGGGGGCCCCACAGGCAGTGGACAGCGATGGTGGGCCCCACAGGCAGTGGACAGCGACGGTGGGCCCCACAGCCAGTGGACAGCGACATGGGCCCCACAGCCAGTGGACAGCAACGGTGGGCCCCACAATTACGTATTTCATTTTTTTTTAATTTGTAAAACAAAATTTTGGATTTTAAATTTTTAAATCCCTAATTACGGATTTTAATATTGAAATCCCTAATTAGGGGATTTTAATTTCGAAATCCCTAATTAGGGATTTAATAAATCAGTGGGCCCCACCAAATTGTAGACAGCTAAGGTGGATCCCACATGCAATGGACGATGGAAACCGACGATGGGACCCACATGCAATGGATGATAGAAAGCGATGGTGGGACCCACCAACATGCATTGGACAGCGATGGTGGGACCCACATGCATTGGATTTTGGGAGTGGGCCCCACAATCAACAACGAGGAGAGAGGGAGAGAGGAGAAATGGAGCAAGAAGGAAGGGGGAGAGGGTTACCGGAGGAGGTGGCGGCGTATGGAGGTCGGTGGAGGCGACTGGCGATCGGCGGCAGTGGTCGGATGGGGGGGGGGGGGGGTGGTCGGCTGAGGCGGTGGGCCGCCGGTGACGTTGACGGTCGGCGGTCGGAGCTGAGGGAGAGCCGAGATGGGTGGGCCGGCAGCGCGCACGCGCGCGAGAGAGAGAGAGAGAGAGAGAGAGAGAGAGAGCGAGAGTGAGAGAGATGGAGAGAAATGAGGGAGGCCCGATCGGGTAAGTGAAATAAAAGACTTACCGACGAAAATTTTCGTCGGTAAAAGAAACATTTTTCGTCGGTAAAAGTCCTCTTTTTCACTTGGGCGGGAATCAAATATTATTACCGACAAGCAATAATCGTCGGGGAAAATGACTTTTGCCGACGAAAGCTTTCGTCGGTAAAAGTTCTCTTCCTTAACTTACTCATATCCCACACATTATTACCGACAGACAATAATCGTCGCCAAAAAAGACTTTTACCGACGAAAATATTCGTCAGTAAAAGCCAAATTTCTTACTTTATTTTTTAGCGACGGGTAGTTTCGTCGGTAAAAGTGTGTACTGGAATGTATTTTACCGACGATTACTTTATTTCGTCGGGGAAATGGCTTTTTAGCGACAAAAATAATTTCGTCGGTAATACTTTCATCGGTAAAACACTGTTTTCTTGTAGTGTATGGGATATCCTAAAAATCAGCTGAATCCATAACTCAAGTGGGCCATACCAATTGAAACAGTATAAAATCATGCTTACAATATCTAAAAAGCACTTGTTGGGGCTACTAGATACGATTGAAACTTGGTAATACCTCTTGTTTGTTTAAGTGGGACACATACAATAGATGGGCTGGATTTCTCAGCCACATTCAGTTGATTCTATAAACGATCATAAAGGTTTCAATGGGTGGATATCCACTCTTAACTGTTGCCTATGGTGTGGCCCACCCAAGTCATGGATTGGCCTGAGTTTTAAGATCATGTTCCACCACAGAATGGTGCATTTGACTAATGGTATGGATGCCAATCACACATCACAATGGGGCCCACACAGCTCAACCTCATGGGAACTTCCCATGAGGTCGAGCGCATAGTATCTTTATATATGGACGCTGGATCGCGCTCGCACGCACATGTGTGCTCGCTGTTTTCTTTTTAGTTTATTTCTTTCAGTCTGTATTTGGAGTAGGGTGCACACTTGCAATGATTTGTTTACTTAGTTTGATTTGTCTTGATTATGCAAAACATTTTCAAGGACGACAAAATGACGTTCTTGGACTTGATATGTATGACGGAGTCGCCACCAAATAAAAAAAGGCCTCATAATCCACGGTCGGCCAGAACCCGTGAAAACGTCAAAAGGACGAGGGTATTTTGAAGAACCCCTTGGTCTTTTAAATGACTCCCATTTGGATAAGTTGGTCTGCGCCGTTGATTTTGGGTAAGGATCGCGATTACAAAAGGGGGAGGTGTTATGCACCCCCTTATCGGCTGTATAACACACCTACTTTGGGGGGCTAAACGATTTTAGGAAGATTCTTAAGAGCTTTAAATCCTGCAATGTTAGGCCATACTTCATAAGTTTTTTAGGACCTGAGTAGGCACAACAACAGAACACAACAACGATATAATAAGGTTAGGCCAAACTTCACAGGCTTTTTAAGGCTTAGGTTGGCAAAGACAGAAAGCAAAAGTAAATGTGTGCAAGTGTGGAATGTGAGGAGTGAAATACAGTTTGATTTCGAGATGTGAGAGGAAAAATGGAGAGTTAGACACCCTTTCTCATGGACAAGACAATTGATGATCGGACGCCCCGAATTCCATCCCTACTCGCCGACTTTGATTTTGAGGATGTTGCTTTAGATTTGACGGAGAGTGAGTACTTTGAGATGTGAGAGGGAAAATGAGAAATTCGACACCCCTTCTTTATGAGAACAAGACGGAGGATGATTGGACGTTCCAGATTCCGACCCTACTCGTTAACTCGGGTTATGGATGTTGCTTTTAACTTCTTAATAGAGAAAGAGATGGAGACAGAGATTCTGTTGCTGACGTACGGTTACAGAAGCAGGAGGCTCGCCTTGCTAGTATCAGATGGTTGATTAGTGGGTCGACAGCCTCAAATCTTCCAATCTTCTACGAGGCAGAGTTTTGGCAGAGATTCGCTGGAGACTCTATCGCTATCTCTTGCTCTCTTAGAATCTTCCCATCTCTCCGTGATCGCTGGTCGATCAGTGTCTTTCGTCTGTTCACTGGGTCCTACTTAAATAGACAGTCGGAGGCGATGAGCGAGGTGATTTGGTAATTCCTCGCGAGTGCGGAGTAGATGAGTGGTAGTTTTCCGCAATGAATCGCCAGTTCGAAGTAGCCACGCGCCGTTCACATGACGATCTGTATCTTGATTGGTCATAGGTATGTCGGCAAATGTAGCATCAAACCCAAGCTCGACAAGCGGGCGCGGTTGCATAAAATAAGTAGTGGATGCCTGGGGACGGCCATTGTATGGCCGTTTGTTCTCATGGATATCCTTTTTCTTCTTCTTTTTTCTTTTTTACTTTTTCTTTTTTTGTCTTTAATTTGTGCCTCTTTGATGGTTTAGGTTGTATTTCACGTATGTGTGCCACATATATTGTATTTCACGTACGTGTGCCACGCATACTCCTGAGCCTTGTCGTTATTTCCAGTAATCAATTTGAGCCGCTTATCGCTTTGGGGACATGCATGTAACGGTACAACAAACTCAATTTTCGTCGAGTCAAAGTCGTTAAGTGGTTCACATGCTTACAAAGGTGGGGCGTTTATAGATGCCCCTCTCTAGCAGAGGTTGGGTACAACCGAATGCCAAAGCGAGTGGACACCCCACCCCTGGATTAGACGTAGAGGCAATTGACTTTGTTATTTTGCCGTAGTGACGTTCATTGATAGATTCATGTGGTTTAAAGATTAATTCAGATGCCTCACGAGAGTCACAGGAAGGTGGTGATTGAATATGTGAGTTTGGATTGTGAGTGGTTAGAGCCTTTGCGCATTTTGCGGCCTTACGAGGATAACACACTTTGAATTGAGAGGAAGATTTGATTTGGAGAGATGGATTTTGAAGACTTCTGTGTCCTTAGGCTTGCTTGCAAGACAAGCAGTTGTAACGGGCAGTTGCCTACGCATTTTGCGACTTAACGAATCTCTCATGTTACAGTACGTTAGGCTTGCAAGCGTCCTGATGTAAAGTCATCCGGATTATTCTCTATGTCATTCGAACCTTTCAATTTGGTCACATTGGTTTGTAACAGAGCTTTTCGCAAATTGAAGTGCGATTGCGCTAATTCAAGAGTAATCATTTTATATTTCAAGATGATCGAGTTGACACTGAGAGTTTAGGCCGGCCGCCCATTTTCCGTGTATAATCTCAGAGAAAACTAACGAGTCGGATAAAATCAAAATCCATTATTACTGTTGCGTCAACACCCATTCAGGAGTATGGAAGACTGCCCAGTGCCTTGGATGCCGTGTGTGTTGATTTTTTGAATTTTTTTAGATGTTTTGAAAATGATCCCCACCTATAGAACATGGTTCAAATGTCCAGTATTCAATACCAAGTAAAATGAAAAATCTACAAGCATTATATGTAATCAAAATGATGCTGTCCAAATAATGGGGGCCCACTACTGTTTGGCTCAAATTTAGTCATGCGATGCGTGTGCTGTTTTGCTGGGTATGCTAGAGCTTAAAGTTGCTCAATCTGAACCAAACACCTTTGACCCCAAGCATTGAGATAAACTAAGAGTAAGAAAAAGTTTCACAAATTGGCCATTTATTTAGTCACTTCTCAGAGAGATCAAGCGATTTACAAAGAAAAAGTTTATCCTTCTAATGAATTCTTTTTTACTTTCTGAAATGACTTTTTCTACCATGACAACAACGATTAATCGATATATAACATAACAAAAGTAATAAAAAAAAATTAAGCTGCATTTATAAAGATAAACACTTATAAGTAAAAGTAAATCCTCAGCAATCCAATAACTTTGGTGTAGATGGTGAGGTAATAAAGCAACAATCTTCATTGGTCCAACAACTTGGCATAAACGAAGAGAAACTAAAAACTAATTTAAAGAAACGATTAGAGGTGGGCACAAACCAAGCTAGCTCGAAAGCTCGGCTCGAATTGGTTCGAAAAAGCTCGGTTTGGATTGGTTCGAATGGAAGTTCAAACCAAACCAAGCCTCCAAGTCAAGCTTGTTTGAAAAAACAAACCAAGCTCAAACTAGGGCAGTACCAGCTTGGCTTGGCTCGAAGCTCGATTTGATTCAGCTCGGTTTGATTCGGCTCGTAGATTATAAGCACACTATTTCCTATAGTGTGATCCACTTGAGCTTTGGATATGATTCCATTTTGGGATCATGTCCTAAAATGATATGTAAAATAGATGGATAGCATGGATAATACATATACATGATGACATGGATAATACATAATACATATATATGAATGCACACGGTTTCCTTGCACTTGTAAAATTATGCCTATGTACTTTTGTTTGGAAAATACTCTTACATGTCTATTTTGAAGTTGCACTCCTTTGGAGGATGTTAAACATCATATTGTAAGATACGTTTGTACTTTTTTTTTCTAACTTTTTAAATTCTTTTCTAATTAAATAAATAAGGAAAAAAAGAGCCGCTGCCTGTTTGAACTCGGCCCAGCCCGGTTCGAAATTTTCGACCAAACCGATCCTGGCTTGAACCAGATTTTTCTGGAGCAAACCAAACTCGGGCCACATGGGTCAGCCCGAAACCCAAACCAAACCGATCCACAAACTGTGGTGGTACAAAAACAAGCCAAACCAAACTAGGGCTAACTCGGCTTGGCCCGGATCATTGCCAACCTCTAGAAACGATCCATCGTGATAGCATAAAAGGATAAGATTATACCAAGCTAAATAAGGTCAGTCCAGTATGATGGCATACACTAACATGACTACACTAATCTAATATAAGGCTAGCCCTGCATGATAAAGTAAATAGACGGGATAAAGCTAAATTAAAATAAGCAGCTTGCATTGTGATTTGGTTGTGTTGGCAAGGGCCCTTGGCTCTTCAATCTTCCTTCTACTCATAGAGTTCTTAGACGGTTGCTGCAGAGTGATTTTGCTCGTTCATTGACGTGGAATAATTATAGACTTTTTTCTTTATTATTATTAAAAGTTAGTCATGCAATGCACCCACTCTGTTAGCTGAGCAACGGACCACTTAGTTAGTCACACGATGCATCCACCTACCAGCCGGGTTAGTGTGTCTCCTTAGCACTCAAACCTGAGACATGCTGTTGAAACGCCTATGCATCTTCCAGCTCGGCTAGCAGCTATCGACTATACAACAGTTGTAGTAGGTAATAGACTTTGTCATGCGACACATGCCTCCATGGCAGTAGGTCAATGGATTTACCCTCTTTAGATTACGTCTGGGTTTTTAATCAAATTTAGTCATTAGAGCAGCTGAAAAGATCTATATCCCCGCCACATGGCATCATTTGCATCACTTGATATAACACAGCAAGATCCGAAGTCAACAACTACATAAACCAGGTTGACTATGTGATCCCAGCAGCTGATTGATAAACTTTTTATTTGTTTTAAACAACATATATATGCCACTTGTGCAGATTGTGCCAGGAATCATTCCAATAAAAGAACTCGAATGTTACATACAGTCACGCCAAAAAGTTGTACATTCATATGGCGTGGCCCACCTGAGTCTTGGAATGGCCTGATTTTTTTTTTTTTTTTTTTTTTTTTTGTGTACCTTCCATCCTGGAGGGAAGCAAATGATGACTGGGATAGATGGTGCATACGCAACACAGTGGACCCCACATTTTTTTCTGGAAGTTTCTATGGTGGTACTCCTCTCAGTGAATCAGGAGGTCTTGGAATCAGTTGGGTTCGTTCATACAAACCATCGATATGATGGGTCCCACAGTGAACAGGGATGCCCCGGAAGTCCCTCAGATTGAACAACCAAATATCTAGACCCCTACTTGGATTCTTTGAGAGAAAATATAACGTATCGCAACGGTCTACATTCGACTGAGAAAAGGCAGAATATTGAATGGTTCGGTTCTTTATATCTAGGAGGTTTTCAGACAGTCCAATCTATGGTGGGACCAATCTTATCAATGGTCCAGATCCAAGAGCTCCACATGCTAAAAAACCGTCTCTTTGATAATTAGCAGAACTTAAATTCCTCTTCTTTCTCGGCTAAACAACTGACCCACGCGGTACAACCTTTTGTTGTGGTGAATCAATGTTCACCGTGTGTCACAGTGCACTTGGTCCACATACTGAGATATTCTGATGATTTGAACCGTCCATATTCTCATTACGGACATAAGTGAGCCATTTGTCAATAGAAAGTATATAATGTCATCTAAAGATAGTGATGGTCAAGATCATCTGCTCAGTAGAATTTTCTTATCGTAATCTTCGTAGTATATATTGGGCGCGGATTTCCTGCATGCGAAAGCCTCGCGCAAGAAGTTTCTGCGCTGGGAACCAAGGTGGGGCCCACAATGATGTTTTTTGATAAATCCACCCCGCCCATCCGTTTTGGGAGCTCATTTTAGGACATGAGAACAAAAATGAACCGGATCCAAGACTCAAGTGGGCCGAAAACGTGAGGATTGAACGTACACAGTTGAAATATTTGTGGAGCCACAGGAGTTTCGAATCAGGATAATATTTGTGTTTCCAGTTCATCCCAGTAGTAGTGACGTTATGAACGGTATGGATGTCATATAAACATCACTGTGAACCGCAGGGAGGTTTCAACGGTATTAATTTACCTACCCACATTTTCCTTTAGTGAGGCCCACTTGAGTCTTGGATCTGGTTTATTTCTGTTTTTGTCTCCTAAAATGAGCTCACAAAACGTATGGACAGGGTGGATTTATAAAAAAACATCACTGTGGGCCCCACCTTGGTTCCCAGCGCAGGAACTTCCTGCGCAAGGCTTTCGCAGGAAATCCGCGCCCGTATATATTCCACAATATGGCCCGTTTGGATCACTGGACAACTCACTATGTGGGCCTCAACGAGGCGATAAACACGTCTGATTCTAAGTCGCGACGGAGGCAAAACAAACTCATGCTATGGTATGCACTACTATGTGTAACCATCAAGAATCTTCCAATATTCAACGCACGTGCAACGACTTGCAAGATCTTCATGCAGACCGTCCATTGCAAACCGGTGCTGCGATCATCTCAATGGCTTTTCGGGTTAGGTCACACACCCCATTGTTAGTACACCTACCCACCCCTATTAGTCACATCACAATGTTAGCCACCCCCCACTATTGGGAATCGATACCATGACCTCAGTGTATCTTCTCAATGGCTTTCACTGGATGGTTAAGATGAAAACTGACAACGACCGTGCATTCAATTGCATGAAGATCTTCGTGCAGACCGTCGATTGCACATCGGTGCTGCGATCTTCTCAATGGCTTTCACTGGACGGTTAAGATGAAAACTGACAACGACCGTGCCTTCAATTGCATGAAGATCATGAAGATCCATTGATCACACGGTTACGATTGATCAAATTTATATGCCATCCACCCAATGCATGTTGACCTAGTAAAACACATGAATTGGAAAAGAGTAATATCATATGAACGGTTTGGATCACCGATTTATGACCCATGCATGATAATTACGCGTTTATAAAAACCACTAATAATTTACAAGGCATTTTGATCTTCATTTTATAAATGGCTACAAATGCTGTTTATCTCGAAAAAAAGATGGCTATAATCAAAATACATTTTAGCTATTAATGATATAAAACCACGGGAATTAGGAAGATGAATTTATACAAGAAGAGGATTGAGGACGGTCTGGATTGCATGGAGGAGGAGGGACATGTAGAGCAAGGCACCACAGAGGCCAAGAACCATGGCCCCAGTCACATGGTTGCAGAACTTGGGAACCCGGTCACATATAGGCAGCCAACCTGCATGGGAGTCCCCTTTCTTGCCGACATACCCTATCGCTCCGGTCGCAGCGATGCTCGCCGTCAGCAGCATTGTGATCACCTGAAACCCAAAAAGCCCGTTTATCAAATCCATATAATGCTAATGTATGTGTCTGCTGATTGGACTGTTGATCTGGTGGGCCATCTAGTGGACAACTCTGTTCATCCAATTGTTATTAGCTCTACCCATCGATTGTCGATGGTTTTTCACTATTTTAGTTGATGTCCCATCTCAGACCTCTGCAGTTCGATTGCTTCATGTTCCATTCCATGGCATGTCTGCGGCCCACCAAATCAACGGTCATGCTTTCACTGACTGCAGCTACTCAATTACCACGTCCAATGCCACGACTAATCGCCAGAGCAAGCTCTTGGAAGGAAGAAATAGAACTAGAAGGCTATAGACGCTTCCGATCGCATTCGCAATCACAAAAAACCTGCACCATACTCCAGTAAGCAAAACGAGACGGAGAAAGAACAGCGAGAAAAAAAAAAAAAAAAAAAGTTCAGCGACATGAATGTACCTGAATGCTGGTGTGTACTGATACTTCGCATCGACGGGTATGCCGTAGACAGTCGTATGCTCACGGCTCGTCGCCATGACAATGGTTGCAGTGAGAGTCACGGCCATGGCCAGAAGCCTTAATACGAAAGCACATATCTTGGTAGGCTTGGCCATGGATGCTGGTCTGTTTGGATGAGAGAATGTGGAGAGGATTGTGATTTGGAATATAAAAAGGATTCTGTTGGGTGGGTGGCGTACGAGGTCTACCAAAGGTAGGAGAGCAGATGGGGGTGGTGCACTTGTATTTTAGCTATTTTTTTCTTTTCTTTCTTGTGTTGTTGGAAAATCCCAACCGCCATGAATAATCTGTGTTGAATGTGTGTTTCCCATGTGCCGTTTTGGACATTTAAGGCCCTCTTTTTAGACTTCTTGTTTGAAAGAAATGGAGTTTGTGGTTTTTATTTTGTAGGTAATGGGCTTTGGAAGAGAGAGGCTGGAGTGGTTAGCTGTCCACTTCCTTGGATAGTGACTCATGGGGCAATAATAATAATAATCAAAGCAAATCCGTTAAGTAGTAGCTAGCTAGCTACTTAGTTGTGTGCACTATTTTAAGACTGACGAGTCCAGTGCGACTCTCTGAGTCGACTCGGACTTCGTCAGACCTGATCATTCAACACATTAGATCTCTGATTAATCTAAACCATCGATCATGATCTAGGTTCGCAGATTGGGCCCACTTGATAGCAGTGTATCAAGTTTCTTGAGACATTAGTTGGATTGACATAACCATCTTATTTTACTCATTGAATTATGAATGCTAACCATTTTAGCATTTATCATCGAAATAGATACCCAACCAAGTAGGTCGTTTGGAACATATTTATGTTAATTTTCAGTTCTAATGTCTCTGCCCAACCTAGATCCGACCCATTTGATAATGTGTCAGGTTTGAGTCCTATTCCCAAATCCAACCCATTAAATAAATAGGCTAGATATTTCTGACGTGGGACCCAAATCCGACCTGAATTTTAATAGATTGGGTCTGGGTCCAAAATCTAACTTGAATCTTAAATGGGAGGGGTTCGGGCCTCTCCTTGATCCCACCCATTTGCAGTTTTGCACCCTTAGTTATATGTGCAGACATGTGCAACATCAATGCGTGTGGGTTAGCCGTAGAAGGCTGTAAACACTTGCCTCGATCTTTGTCATGGGATCTAACTCGATTTAAAGGGTCTAAGACCAATATGGATCTTTTAAAACTCAAGTCAGGTTAGGGCCATCACCTTAATTAGATCCATTCGGTGAACGGCCAAATGAGCTGGGTGGGGGTACCCCATTGGGTACCGGTCAGTTAACTAGGGCTGTCAATGGGCTAGTCCTGGGCTTAATATGTGCAAAATTTTGAAAAGGTGGGGCCCCAACAGTTCAGAATCTGGGCCTAAGACAACTTGAGGCTATGTCCATTGACTAGAGCTGTCAATGGGCTGGGTCCGGGTTGGATTCGGCCTAGATTTTGAATTGTTCAGGCCATGCCTATTCAAAATTTGATTTTACCTGGCCTTAGCCTGGCCCACTGACAACCCTACTTTTGACACTTAACAGCCTGTCAAGCTTTCAGGCCTAGCCCAACTCGGGTCGGGCATTGGCTAGAGTATATGCCGAAGGGACAGGGTTGGGCTTAAAAATAAAGCGCGTTTCAAAATCGGGCCAGGCTTGGACGTAGATATCCAGAAGCCCATAACCTTGGCCCGGCCGGTTAGGTTTGCAATTTTTTAATATAAAATATTCCACCTCCATCCCTCTCTCTCACTTCCAAATCTTGCCGACGGCACCAGTCTCTCACCTCCAACCTACTCCAAAATCTCTCTCTCTCTCTCTCTCTCTCTCTCTCTCTCACACACACACACACACACCCCCCTCCAAACCACACATTCTATTGCTTTAGTTGTGTGGCCCACCATCAGAGGTGGCAATGGGTTGGGTCGGGTCAAGTTCAGGTCGGGTTGTTTCCACCTCAACCCTAACTCGACCCAAATTGAATTCGGGTTGGATTTTCCCAACCCTTACCCAACCCAAATTAAACCAGGTCAAGTTGGGTCGACCCACATTTTAATGATCAACTAACTAATTTGTAGATTAAATTAGATGCATATAATAACTTTTTTAAATGCGTCGGCAGAAAATGGTGTTTGATACTCCTGCACATAAAACTTTTTGAAATTGACATTTAATATTTCATTCGAACCATCCAATTAATGTCCAACAGTTCTATTTTTATTTTTTGACCACTGGATCAAATCAACAAGACCATTTATTATTTAATTTTTTAAATAGTTAAATTGTGAACACAATTATTGAAATGGAACCATTTGATCCTTTTATTTTAACCGTCCAATAAATTCCTATGAACAATCAAATAAATATATTCATTAAGATAATTTTAGTAATTTATTTTATGGGCTATTAGCTACCATTTCAGTTCTCCAATAAATGATCACAAAAAAATAAAGTAAAAAATCTCATGATATTTTAGTTCTACATGTCATAAAATATGATCATTGGTGTGCACATGTTTATTAAATTGATAGATATGTGGATGGTTCCAGCAGAGTGTGAGAAAAAAACTATCTATTATCTAACTAATAAGAAAATCAATATATTATAGTTTACTTAACCCCTATATGATTTGGGTTGGGTCGGGTCATCTTTTACCTAAACCCGACTCATAAAAATCCAGGTCGGGTCGGGTCAACCCAAAAATTAAATTCGGATTAAATTTTCCAACTCTAAATTAGAAAAAACCGGCCAGGAGATTTTTTTGGCCACTGAGGAATGCCTTTCAACCAATACTAGACAGTTGAGATCTGACGTCAACTGCAGTTGGACATGGAAATGGCTGATAGTTCCATGGATGCCTTTTTGGGTTTTTTTTTCTGTGGGTTAGTACACACCCACACGGTTAGTCACACTTCAATGTTAGCCACCCCACGATGGGATTCGATGCTGGGACCTCAGTGTTGAGAGGAGGTTATCTCCACTCAGTCTACCACTGTCCCAAAGGTGTGGGTGTGACATGGATGCTTAGTGATGAGGAAGGACTTAAATTCCCCACATGTGTGGAAGAAACTCGTTCACACACCAATCGCATGAACTCTCACCACAGTTATTGCTTATTTATAATAAAAAGAAGAAGAGGGAGATTGCAAGAAGGGGAAGGGGTATTAGGAATATTGGAAATATTAGGAAAGCTTATATTCATCTTTTGTATATAATGAGTAGTAGAGGAGTCTTCATTAGAGACTCTCATGTACACGGTTGTCAGAGAGGAGTTTTCTCTTGTGGGGAGTTGGAAATCCTTCCTCATCAGCTAGGAGATCCCATGTGGACAAGTCCTGCGAAATTCTTGCCATCTATAGGGCAGCCGGGATCTGACTTCTTGAGGTGGCCAGTGCAAGAGGAATGTTGGGAAGGTGAAGAGGGGACTCTCTAGAGGGATCGGAATGTGAGACCATGACTCGGAGATCTTCTCAGACCCTCTAAAAGTCTAGTTGGTTCAAGAGTCTGAGAATTCAGAATCAGGAAGATGAAGAAGTAGGATACAAGGGTTATTACTGTAGAAGGATTTCTTTTGTAAACCTCCATGTTTGGGATTGAGATGGGCTGAAGGGAAGATTTTCTCTATGTGGGTTTTCTGGGAAAGAGATGGGATGAAAGAAAGAGGCGTTTCAATGAAGGTGATGAGATTGAAAGGAGGGGTTGCTATATATAGAGAGAGAGAGGTGATGAGGGTGCTGGCCTTCAATTTAGATTACTTGCAAGGTCCTGATGCAAATTTCCACATGTGCGCCACGCTTCAGAGTTCTAGAACGCGGATTTCCTGCCTACAGGCTGTCGCAGGAAGTTCCTGCTCGCAGAAGCTACGTGGCCCCACAGTGATGTTTGCGAGAAATCCATCCGTTTTCCCATCTCCTTCTAGTACAGGGACAAAAAATAAGATGGATTCAAAACTCAAGTGGGCCACTTAAGAGGAAAAGGTGGGGAAAGAAATGACTACCGTTGAAATCTACCTACGGTTCACCTTGATGTTTATCTTCCATCCAAACCATTCATAATGCCATTCCCAGTTGGATGAAATTAAAACGTCCCACTTGGACGAAATGAAAACACAAAAATGATAGACTGATACAAAACTCTTGTGGCCGTATGAATGTTTCAATGGGAGTCGTTCAATTCCCAAATTTTCCTTGTGTTGATCACTTGAGTTTTGTATCCTATTAAGTTTTTATATCCCTTCTCCTAAAATGAGCTGGAAAAGTAGATGGACGGAGTGGATTTATCATAAACATCACGGTAGGGCCCACGTAGCTTACCAGCGCAGGAACTCCATGCGACAGTCAGGGCACCGTGATGCATATGTTTCATCCACTTGCGTCCATCCGGTTTTTCATATTAATTTAGGGGATGATCCCAAAAGGAGATAGATCTAAGGCTCAAGTGGACAACACTATAGAAAGGGGTGGGATTTGAATGCCTACTGTTGAAAATTTTTGGGGCCACAAAGTTTTGGATTAAACTGATATTTATGTTTTCTCAACATCCAGGTCTGTGCGAACTTGTGAACATGTTGGATGGAAAATAAATACTACAGTGGGCCTAAGGAAGTTTTCAACAGTAATCAATCAATTCCCAATGCTTCTTGTGGTGTGGTCCACTTGAGCCTTCAATCTGCCTCCTTTTGAACATAGTATCCTAAAATGATTTTTTAAATTGGATGGATGGCGCCCATATAGAATATGGATCACGGTGGGCTCCACAGATTCCCCTTAATTATAGGACCCACTACCTCCTGAGTACCCAGTCCGTGCCTGTTGATTGGGACGCGGATTAGCTACTGACAGGTTGAGTAGCCGACATAGCTACTGAAGTGACATCACCATGGTCTGTGGGCCTCAGAATGTTGTATGTGTTGTATCCACACCGTCCACCCATTTGGAGAGACCATCTTAGGGCATGACTCAAATAATGAGGCAGATCCAAAGCTCAAGTGGATCCCACCACAGAAAACAGTGGGGACAGTGATATCCACCGTTGAAAACTTCTTAGGCCCACTATGATGTTTATTTGAGATCCAACCTGTTCATAAGTTCACATATATATGGAGGAAGGGAAAAAACAAATATCGGCTTGATCAAAAACTTCTGTGGCCCCTAAGAAGCTTTCAACGGTGGATGTCATGTCCCACTGTTTTCTGTGGTGGGGTCCATTTGAGCTTTGGATCAACCTCATTCTCTGCGTCATGCCTTAAAAATGATCTCTCCAAATGAATGGACGGTGTGGATACAATACATACATCATGCTAAGGCCCACGTGACATGGTGACGTAACTTCAGTCGCGATGGTACTCAACCTGTCAGTAGCTAATACGCGTCATGTTGATTGGGGACGCATTGACGGCTTCAGTAGCTATCTCGCTACTCAAGGATGTGCACCCTCCCATGATATATGTGTTGTATCAACAATATCCATTCATTTTGGGTTGAAACATTTCCAGGGCCCACCATGATGTTTATTTGAGATCCACCCTATTCATAAGTTCACACAGCCATGGATGAAGCGCAAACACAAATATCAACTTGATCGAAAACTTATGTGACCCCAAGAAGTCTTTAAAGGTAGGCATTCAATCCCCAACGTTTCATGTGGTTAGTCCCACTTGAGCTTTGGATCTCCTTCATGCCCTAAAATAATCTCTCCAAGTGGATGGATGGTGTGGATATAAGTACATACATCATGACGGGCTCATAGAACTTGGTGACGTCATAGATACTTAAACCGTCGGTAGCTAATCCGCGTCGGTTGATTGGGAGGAAACCGGTATTGACTCATGGTCAAAACTATACATATCTGATTTCGTATTGGCCTTAAAAGTAAACGAGTAGAAATAGTGCTCAGGAGCAGTCTTAATAAACGGGAAATCTTCCATTCAAAGCTTGAGGTGGGTCCATTATCAGTGGATCAGAACCCATGTTAACACTAAAGAGATGATCCTAAATTTTCGAAATCTCGGCCACTAGATTAGGACGGGGATAGGCAAGTGACGCTTCCAGTAGCAATTGGCTACTGGTCGGTGCTCTATGGGTCCTACCATGATGTATGTGTTTCATCCATGCCGAATTTAGGGCTTGATCCAAAAAATGAGGTAGATCTAAATCTGAGGTGGACCATACCACAGGAAAATTGTAGTGATTGAATGTCTACCATTAAAAACCTCCTAAAGCCCACTATAATGTTTATTTGACATCCAACCTGTTGATTAGGTTATAAAGACATGGATGAACAGAAACAACAACTATCAGCTTTTATCCAAAGGTTTGTGGTCCTAAGAAGTTTTTAATTGTGGGCCTTCAATCAACACTGTTTCCAGTGATGTTGTCCACTTTAGATTTAGATCTACCTCATTTTTTGTCTCATGGCATAATGATTTGGAAAATGGATGGACGGCGTGGATGAAACACATACATCATGGTGGGGCTCACAGAGGCAACTGGCAGCACCAATGGCCAAACTACATCTACTATGTTAATAAGTTTTTTTTTTTTAATTTTTTTATTTTATGGGTGGGGTGTTTTGGTTTTGGAGTGCTTTCTTCTTTTTCTTCTTCCAACATCATAGATTCAAAAATTCGGGTGAGTGGCCTGGGTGGGGTTTTTTTTTTGTTTTCCAACTTCAATGATTCAAAGGCTCAAAAATTCCAAGGAGTGAGTGGGTGGGGGTGTTTTTTTTATTTATTTTATTCCGCCCTTATTGGCCAGCCGTGATATATGAGTTTTATCCACACCATCCATTTATTTTGCGGCATCGATGTAATCCCGAAAATGAGGCAGATCTAAGGCTCAAATGGACCACACCAAGGGAAGTATAGTGATAATTACACCCACCATTTATAGCTTTCTAGTGTGCAGGTTGATGTTTATTTTCCATATGATCTATTCATAAGGTCACAGGGACCTTGATGAAGGCAAAACACAAACATCAGCTTGATCCAAAACTTCTGTTAGCCCCAAGAAGTTTTCAACAGTAGGCGTTTAATCCTTTGTCCAGTTGAACTTTGGATTTGCCTCATTTTTGACTTATACCCTAAAATGATACGTGAGAATGAATGGACTATGTGGACAAAACCCACGGATCATTGCTCCTTAGAGCCCCTGCCCACCGAAGGGAATGTGGTAGGAACATGAGCATCTGTATATACATTACGCTGTCAAACCAGTGGGTCCTATCATGGATGACTTGTGTTTCTAAAACCAGTAATTTGCACATATTTTATCTATCCATCATCTTTACTTTCTTTCTCACAGTGCATGTTTTGACCATTAGACAATATCTATGATGGGCTCCATAAACAATGTGGTAAATTCATGAAAACAAATGCCCTTAATGGCAAAATAATCTTTTATAAGCTTCTTCTTTTTTTTTTTAGTCAAAGTTAAATAAGTAGTTTTTTCACCATCTTTCAAAAGGTTGGTGCATTAGTTTAAAAAATTATAAACTGACCGATTTCCAAATATTGAACCAAACCTCATGGGGCTATCTCTAAATAACTCTTTCTTTTCAAGGGTAAGGTAGGCCGTCTGCGGGTAATCCTTTTATTTTTCACCTATGCACACCATGGCGACACCGATCCACATTTTCCAACAAAATAAGGACTCAGTCATCTACCAAACAGGCCCTAAACAATTATGCATAAGTATTTTTATTACAGCAATCATAGATAGTGGAAACAAAAACTATACATCATAAAAAATGTAAACAGATTATTATTTTTCACATCATGGAAATTCATGCAGAACTCTCCTTGTCATTGAGATCCACAAGAGTCAATCTGCTCAGGGAGATCTGACGTCAACTGCAGTTGGACATGGAAATGGCTGATAGTTCCATGGATGCTTAGTGATGAGGAAGGACTTCAATTCCCCACATGTGTGAGTGAGACACATGTGGAAGAAACTCGTTCACATACCAATCGCAAGAACTCTCACCGCAGTTATTGCGCGCTTATTTATAATAAAAAGAAGAAGAGGGAGATTACAAGAAGAAGGGGTATTAGGAATATTGGAAATATTAGGAAAGCTTATATATATTCATCTTTTGTATATAAGGAGAAGGAGAAATAGGAGTAGAGGAGAGGGGTCTTCAATAGAGACTTTCATGTACATGGTTGTGAGAGAGGAGTTTTCTCTACACGTGTGGATTTCTTCATCAGCTAGGAGATCCTATGTGAACAAGTCCTGCGAAATTCTTGCCATTTATAGGGCAGCTGGGATCTGGCTTGGGGTGGTGGGTGCAAGAGGAAGGTTTGGAAGATGGAGAAGGGAGTCTCTGGAGGGACCGGAATGTGAGACCATGACTAGGAGATCTTCTCAGTCCCTCCAAAGGTCTAGTTGCTTCAAGAGGCTGAGAATTCAGAATCAGGAAGATGAAGAAGTAGGATACTAGGGTTGTTACTGTGGAAGGATTTCTTTTGTAAAGCTCCATGTTTGAGGTCGAGATGGGTTGAAGGGAAGATTTTCTTTATGTGGGTTTTTCTGGGAAAGAGATGGGATGAAGGAAAGAGGCGTTTCAACGAAGGTGATGAGATTGAAAGGAGGGATTGCTATATATAGAGAGAGGTCATGAGGGGGCTGGCCTTCAATTTAGATTAATTACAAGGTCCTGATGCAAATTTCTACATGTGCGCCACGCTTCAGAGTTCTAGAACGCGGATTTCCTGCCTACAGGCTGTCGCAGGAAGTTCCTGCTCTCAGAAGGTACGTGGGCCCCACAGCGATGTTCGCGACAAATTCATCCTGTCCATTCGTTTTTCCATCTCCTTTTTGGACGGACAAAAATAAGATGGATTCAAAATTCAAGTGGGCCACTCAAGAGGAAAAGGTAGGGAAAGAAATGCTTACCGTTGAAATCTTCCTACGGTCCACCATGATGTTTATCTTTCATCCAAACCATTCACTATGTCATTCCCACTTGGATTCATTTAAAACGTCCCACTTGGACGAAATGAAAATACAAAATGTTAGACTGATACAAAGCTCTCGTGGCCCTATGAATGTTTCAACGGTAGTAGCACAATTTCCAATTTTTCCTCTTATATTGCTCACTTGAGTTTTGGATCCTATTAAATTTTTGTGCCCCCGGCCCTCTCCTAAAATGAGCTGGAAAAGCGGATGGACAGAGTGGATTTATCACAAACATCACAGTAGGGCCCACGTAGCTTACCAGCCCAGGAACTCCAACCAGGGGCACTGTGATGCATATGTTTCATCCACTTCATCTATCCGTTTTTTCATATTAATTTAGGAATGATCCTGAAAAGGAGATAGATCAACGCTCAAGTGGACCACACTACAGGAAGTGGTGGGAATCGAATGCCTACCGTTAAAAACTTCTTTGGGGCCACAGAAGTTTTGGTTTAAACTGATATTTATGTTTTCCCATCATCCAGGTCTATGTGAGCTTGTGAACATGTTGGATGGAAAATAAACATCATGGTGGGCCTTAGGAAGTTTTCAACAGTAATCAATCAATTCCCAATGCTTCCTATGGTGTGGTCCACTTGAGCCTTCAATCTACCTCCTTTCTTGGATCATGACCTAAAACGATTTTTCAAAATGGATGGACGGCGTGGATATAGCACATGCATCACAGTGGGTTCCATAGAACCCCTTGTAGGACCCACTAGTACGTCCTGTATACCCAATCTGCGCCCGTTGATTGGGGCCACATTGACGGATTCAGTAGCTATCTCGATAATCAAGCGACATCATCAAATTCTGTGGACCCTCCCATGATGTATGTGTTGTATCCATAATGTACGTACATTCATTTTGCGAGATCATTGGTCCACAGACAACAGTGGGGAGAGTGATACCCACCGTTGAAACCTTTCTAAGGCCCGCCATGATGTTTATTTGAGATCCAACCTGTTCATAAGATCACACAGACATGGACGAAGCCAAAACACAAATATCAGCTTGATAAAAAACTGCTGTGGCCCTCAAGAAGTCTTTAACGGTAGGCGTTCAGTTCCCACTGTTTTCTGTGGTGAGTTCCACTTGAGCTTTGGATCGGACTCATGCCCTAAAATAATCTCTCCAAATGGATGAACGGTGTGGATATAACACATACATCATGACAGGCCCATAAACTTGATGACGTCATAGATACTTAAGCCGTCTGGTAGCTAACCGGAGCTGACTGATGGTCAAAACTATACATATCTGATATCGTATTGGCCTAAAAATAAACGAGTAGAAATAGTTTTCAGTAGCCGTCTTAATAAACCGGAAATCTTCAATTCAAAGCTTGAGGTGGGTCCATTTTCAGTGGATCAGAACCCATGTTAACACTAAAGAGATGATCCTAAATTTTCGAAATTGCGGCCACTAGATTAGGACGGGGATGGGCTAGTGACGCTTCCAGTGGCAACTGGCTACTAGTTGGTGCTCTGTGGTCTCACCATGATGTATGTGTTTCATCCATGCCGTCCATCCATTTCTCCGGATCAATTTAGGGCTTGATAACAAAAATGAGGCAGATCTAAGTCTTAGGTGGACCATACCATAGGAAAACCGTAGTGATTGAATGTCCACCATTAAAAACCCCCTAAGGCCTACTGTAATGTCTATTTGACATCCAACCTGTTGATGGAGGGAAACGGCAAATTTCAGCTTTATCCAAAGCTTTTGTGGTCCTAAGAAGTTTTTAATGGTGGACGTTCAATCAACATTGTTTCCTATGATGTTGTCCACTTGAGTTTTTAATGGCTAGGGAATTGCCCACTAGCCCAGCTGGTAGAAGCCTAGTCCTTTCAACTGCGAGTTTTGGGCTCGTAACCCACTAACCCCGCCAGTAGGATGGGAGCATCATGTGACTGACTGGGTTGGTGCGTATGACTAACCCAAAAAAAATAAAAAAAATAATTTACCTCGTTTTTTGCCTCATGAAATAATGAGATGGAAAATGGATGGACAGCGTGGATGAAACACATACATCATGGTGGGGCCCATGGAGGCCAACTCGCAGCACCACTAGCCAAACCGCGTCCACTATGTTAATGAGTGTTTGTTTTTGGAGTGCTTTTCTCTTTTTCTTCTTTCAACTTATAGATTCAAAGATTCCTGCGAGCGGATGGGTTGGGGTTTTTTTTTCTTCAACTTTAATGACTCGAAAGCTAAAAGATTCCAATGAGTGAGTGGGTGGGGTGCTTCTTCAATTCTTCTTCTTCTTTTTTTTTTTTTTTTCCGTTCCACTCTTAGTGGCCAACCGTGATATATGAGTTTTATCCACACTGTCCATCTATTTTGTTGCATCACTATGTATGTAATGCCAAAAATGAGCAGATCCCAGGCTCAAGTGGACCACACCATGGGAAGCATAGTGATAATTATGCCCTTGTTGATAGCTTTCTACCATGCAAGTTGATGTTTATTTTCCATCTGACCTAAACTCAAACATCAACTTGATCCAAAACTTCTGTAGCCCCAAGAAGTTTTCAACGGTAGGTGTTTTAATCCTTGGTCCAGTTTATTGGAAGTAGGTGTTGAAAATAACTAATAAATATGAAAATTAAAATGAAAATTAAAGAACTTATTGTTTTTTAAGAATACTGAGTCGAGGCGTGACGAGTCGCTGGGCTTGAAACCAAATATGCTCTCCTTGGACCGCTTTCCAAATATAACAGGAGTCATGGACAATTGGCCTCTAGGATACAACGACTATCACCCTAGTTCCGGCTGTGCACTTGTCGTACAGGGCTCGAACCAGCAAGTATACCGCAAACTCGAGATGTAGTTATTCAATGAGTTAGAGAAAACAGAAACAAAAAAATTAAGTCCACAGTTTTAGCAAAGTTGAGAGAGAAGATGACTTTTTTCTGATTTTAAAAACGGATTAATCAATTCTATATATATACTTGATTAGATACTTAATGCATCGTTTTGAATTGAGTTAGGTCCGTTGGGTTTAAACCCAACTGATGCGACCACCGAACAAATTTGTCCCTAGACGTTTAAAACAAAAGACCGTTGGTGCGAGTACACTTTCAGTATCCGTTGGAGCAAAAGGAAGGTGCGCAAGCAAACCCAAACCCCAGACCGGCCTAGCACCGGCGGGCAAGTGCGCGTGTGGTTTTTGGCATAGTGTGGGTTAATGTGCATAGCCCAAGTTGAGAGAGAAGATGACTTTTTTTTTCGATTTTAAAAACGGATTAATCAATTTTATATATAGACTTGATTATGTGCTTAATGTGCCGTCTTGAATTGGGTTAAGTCCGTTGGGTTTAAACCCAACTGATGCGACCACCCGAACAGATGCGTCCTTGGACGTTTAAAACAAAAGACCGTTGGTGCGAGTACATTTTCAGTGTCCGTTGAAGTAAAAGGAAGGTGCACAAGCAAACCCAAACCCCAGACCGACCCGACACCGGCGGGCAGGTGCGCGTGTGGTTTTTGGCATAGTATGGGTCAATGTATATAACGTTGTATGTAAGAGATCCATGGGGTTCATTATCGGATATTGGACATGCCATGATCAGGATTATTGGCAGGCGCGCAAGTGATTTTTGGCATAGTGTGGGTCAATGTGCATAACGTTGTATGTAAGAGATCCATGGGGTTCATCATTGGATATTGGACATGCCATGGTCAAGATTATGTGTATGAGAACATGGACGATTAAAAATTGATTGATGGTTTCGAGTTTATATATATATATGGAAATGGTACTATGAGGTCAACCACATGGGTCGAGTTGTGTGGGCCCCATGGGAACTTCCCATGACTTAGGTAGGCCACACCACAGACAATAGTTGAGAGGGGTTATCCGCCCATTTGAACCTTCATGATCGTTTATTGGGCCCACGGAGATGTAGTTCACAAATCCAACCCATCCATTATGTGTGTCCCACTTGGATGAGGGGTCAAACCAAGTTTCACCGACATCCAAAACTCAGGCGGGCCCCATCAAGTTCTTTTAAATGTTTTAGGCTTGTCTTCACGTGTTTGTGTTTTTAGATGGTATGGCCCACTTGAGTTCTGTATAAAGCTGATTTTAGGATATCCCATAACCTAAAGGGAATCCATCAAAAGCACGGTGTTGATGTCCGATCCAAATCATGGTGGAGCCCACACAATTGACTTCATGGAAAGCTTCCCATGCCCACGAGGTTGAGCTGTGTGGGCCCCATCGTGATGTGGATTGGAAATCCACCCTATCAGTCATATGCACCCTTCCGTAGTGGGCCATTGGCCTAAAAATCAGGACAATCCATGAATTAGGTGGGCCACACCATAGACAACAGTTGAGTTTGGATGCCCGCCCATTAAAACCTTGTTGATCACATATAGGGCCTGCTGAGATGTGGTTCACACATCCAGACCATTCATTGTGTGTGTCCCACTTGGATGAGGGGTCACACGAAGTTTAAACTTTATCCAAAACTTAGGTGGGCCATACCAAGAGCTTTTAGCTATTTTAGGCATGATTTCATATAATTTCATATGGTAAGGCCCACTTGAGCTCCAGATACTGCTGATTTTTGGAATATCCCATAACCTAGAGGGGACCCATCAAATGCACGGTGTGGATGTCTGATCCACATCACAGTGGAGCCCACGCAGCTCTACCTCATGGGAAGCGTCCATGAGGCCCACCTGACAGTACATTGAGTTCGGGTCAGCTAAAGCTTGGCTTGAACTTTTTTCAAGCTAAAAAAGCAACTCGGTTCAGTCCAAACCCAGCTTCCGAGACGGGCTTAACTGAGTTGGATCATACGAGCTAACCGAGCTAGCTCGGTTTTTGTGTCTAGCTCTGTTAAGGCTTTCAATGGAGCGGGTTAGATCTGAGGTCCAATTCGCTCTGAATCCGTATAATGCGGATTTGGATTCACAGGAACATATCCAAGTTCAATCCAAATCTGATTAAGATCGGATTCATTGTCACCTTACTGTATATGTTATATTCATGCTGGCCATCTGTTTTGTAGATTATTTTAGGCTGTGTCTCAAAATTGAGATATGCCACTCTTAGGTCGACCATACCACAGTAAATAATGGGATTTGAGTCATCGAGATCCGGCCCATTGAGAGCCCTAAGCTCTGTGTACAAGTGTTGCTCTCTTGATGACTGGAATTGAGCTGCGTAGGGGTCTCAACAGGCCGAGTTAGGGGCCAGGTGTACAAGTGTGGCCCGCATTTTTAAATCAAAGCCCATATCCAGCTTGGGCGTGACAAGCCAAAATAGATTAGCCCGAGCTTGGCCCAGAATGATTATATAGGGCACACCTTGATTTTATAAGGCTCAATGTGGTGTTTTCTTAAGATCTACTACAACCACATTAGCCAAAGCTAATAAAATTAGGCTGAACCTTGATTAGGTAGGCCACACCAAGAGAAAAAGGGTGAGAGAGATGTACACCTTTGATATTTACAGCTAGAACCCATCGTGATGATTATATAAAATCTACTCCAACCATTTGATACTACACCAAAACCTAAGGTTGGGTTCAAAACATTAGAACCATCAGTTAATAAGGTGGGCCTCATGGAGGGAAACAGTTTAGAGGGACAGCATGCCCTGTGCACTTTTTCCAATCTTGTGGTCCGCTTGAAAGACGGATGGTGCTAATGTTTGAGACATGGGCCTATTATGGTGTGATACACCTGATGGTCGATTTAGATCTCACATTAACACTAAGGTGGAGACCACCAAAGCTATTAACCTCCTCTCCCAAAAGTCATAGCAAATAATAACTCTGCATGGGCAGTTAGGATTTTCTGCGAAAGCCTTGCGCAGGAAGTTCCTGCTCTGATAACCATGGTGGGGCCAACAGTGATGTTTTTTGATGAATCCACCCCATCCATCCGTTTTGGGAGCTCATTCTAGGACATGAGAACAAAAGTGAACCGGATCCAAGGCTCAAGTGGGCTGAACTAAAGGAAAAGGTGGATAGGTAAATTACTACCGTTGAAACCTCCCTGGGTCTACACTGATGTTTATATGACATCCATACCGTTCATAGCGTCACTACTACTGGGATGAACGGGAAACACAAATATTATCCTGATTCGAAACTCCTGTGGCTCCACAAATATTTTAACCGTGGACATTTAATCCTCACGTTTTCGGCCCACTTGAGTCTTGGATCCGGTTCATTTTTGTTCTCATGTCTTAAAATTAGCTCCCAAAACGGATGGACGGGGTGGATTCATCAAAAAACATCACTGTGGACCCCACCTTGGTTCCCAGCGCAGGAACTCCTGCGCAAGGCTTTCCCAGGAAATCCGCTTCAGTAACTCATGCACTATTACCTGTATTCACACCATCCATCCGTATTTTCATATCATTTTGGGACATGCCACAAAAATTAAGCAGATCGAAATCTTAAATGGACAGGAAGCTGTGGTGTTTGACCATTAAAAACTTCTTATGGGCCAAAAAGATTTTGGATCAAACTGATATTTGTTTTACCCTTCATCCAATTTTGTGGTACTTTATCATGAGGTTGGACAGTATGGATTTACAATACCATCAAGGTAGGCCACACCGTGTTGGCTAATGCGAGTGTCACTCCAACTTCAGTCTACATCCATAGGTGGTAAGTTAGGCTATGGGAAATCTACGCTATCCATCCATTTTTTCCATATATTTTAGGGTACAAAATAAGGCAAATTTTATGCTCAAGTGGACAACACTAGGTAAATTTATTTTATAGTTTTAACATTATCTCTCATTGAAACCTTCTTACAGCCCACTTGCAATTCAGATCTGATTCATTTTTTAGCTTATGACCTAAAATGAGTGTACAAAATGGATGGACGGTTTCGATCAATTGTATTTGTAATGATGGGCTCTATAAAATCTTTTGCACGCCGTCCTAAATAGTGTGATAAATTCATAAAAATGAGTGCACTTAAAGGGCAAAATAATCTTTTACAAGCTTTTCTGCCTTTATTAGTCAAAGTTAAATTAGTGGTTTTTTCATCTTCTTTCGAAAGGTTGGTGCATTACTTTAAAAAAGAAAATTTTAAAAAGTAATACCTCATTAATATGGTATTTATATCTCAGTACCTTTTTAAATTACATTTTCGTGAAACTACCTCATTAATGAGTTATTCTCAAATGGATACCTTGAGTTAGTTTTCTTTATCCTTGGTTAAAGTGTGTTTTTCTTAGAATGACAAAAATGCCTGCTAATAATGAGATTGCTTAAGAAATACTAAAAAGGGAGGTAGATTGCTATTGGACGGTGCTCTTTTGGCCCATCATAATTTATGTCTTTTATCCATGCTGTCCAGACATTTTGTCATGTCATTTTATGGCATGAGCTCAAAATGAACCAGATAAAAAATCTTAGGTAGACCACACTATGGCAAACTGTGGTCATTAAGGGCCCACCATTAAAACCTTCCTAGGAACCACAAAAGTTTTGGATGAATCTAATATTTACGTTTTTCCTTCATCCACTTTTATGTGACCTGATCAACAGGTTAGATGGCAAATAAACATTATAGCCTAGGAAGTTTTTAATGATGAGCTTTCAATCACCATTGTTTTCCTAGGGTGTGATCTACCTGAAATTTGGACCTGACTTATTTTTTAGGCTTATATTATAAAATGATCTTAACAAATGGATGCACGGTGTCAATATAATTAATAATTCATGGTGGGGCCCACAGGACATCAACTAGTAGCCAGCTTACTACTAGCAGCCAGCTTAGATCCTAAAAAGGAAAAACAGAGTCCAAGACATATCTCCCTTCCCCATTGCACTGAGACGTGGCTGCTGGTGGGTTTTATGTAGGGCCCACCATAATGTATTTGTTTTATCCCCGCCTTCCATCCATTTTTCCGACTCCTTTTAGGACCTGAACCCAAAAATTAAGTAGAACCAATGGACCCTATCATAGGAAATCGTGCACATTGAACGCCCGCCACTAAAAACTTCACAAGGTCTACCGTTGTGCCTGCCATAATGTTTATTTCCCATCCCATCCAACCTGTTGGCAAGGACACAGAGTCCTGAAAATAAATAAATAAATAAATATATATATATATATACACACTTGATCCAAAACTTTTGTAGCCCACAAGAGGATTTTAATGGTGGACATTCAATCACCACTATTTTCTGCAGTATGGTCAACGTAAGATTTGGATCTGCCTCATTTTTGGGTTCACGCCCTAAAATGATCTCTAAAAATAGATGGACGGCATGGATATGCAATACATATATTAAGGTGGGGCCCACGGTAAGGCCGCACCATGTTGGGTGAGACCGGGGCTGCACCTAATTGGGAAGGAAGCTAATTGCGTACTGAGTAAATTCTGTGGGGTTCACTGTAATGTATGTGTCTTATCCACACCGTCCATCCATTTTACTATCTCAATTTAGGTCATGTTTCAAATTAGAAGTATATCCAAAGCTCAAGTGGACCACACCACAAGAACAGTGTGAATTCAACGCTTACCATTGAAAACTTTTTGAGTGCCACATAAGTTTTGGATCAAGCTGATATTTGTGTTTTCCCTTCATTTATGTCTGTGTGGGCTTATTAATAAGTTGGATGACAAATAAACATCACCATGGGCCCTAGGAAGGTTTCAACGGTTGACGTCATTATTCGTACTGTTTCCTATAGTGTGGTCCAGTTAAGCTTTGGATATGCTTCAATTTTGGGCTCAAGCCCTAAAATGGTATGAAAAAACAGATGAACGGAATGGATAAGACATATACATCTACAGTCGGCCTCAAAGAGTTTCCTACTTAGCTAGTCATTGCCAATATTCCACTTCCAATAGGAAAGCCTTTTGCAGCGAAGCCTTTTAAACCTTGAGGCGGACTGCACATGATGCTTTGTGGGCCCTATCATAACTACCAATAATGTACGTGTTTTATCAATGCAGTCCATCCATTTTGTGAGATTATCTTATGGGATGAACCCAAAAATGAAGCAGATCCAAATCTCACCATAAGAAACAATGGTGATTGAACGCTCACCGTTAAAAACTTCTTGGGGACATGAAAGTTTTGGATGAAACTGATATGTGTGTTTTCCTTTTATCCAGGTTTGTGTGACCTAACAGTTTGGATGGAAAATAAAAATTATGATGGGCATTAAGGTGGCCGTAGAAAGTTTTTAGTTGAAGGCATTCAATCACCACTGTTTTCTATGGTGTGGTCCATTTGAGATTTAGATATGTGTCTTTTTTTGAATCATTCCCTAAAATAATCTAGGAAAATGGATGGACGGCATGGATAAAAAAAAGATACATCATGGTGGGGCCCATAAATCCCCAACCAAGTAACCACGTCTCTATGCAAGCGCGTGAGAGAGGACTGCTGGATCTTCTTCTTTTTTTTTTTTAAGAATTTTTGTATGATAATAACACCTGACGTTTATCTTAAACAAACTCATTAATTGATAGGCATTTATGTCATTTTAAGTAAAAATATACTTGAAGTGGACGGAAGTTATATAAAAGTAACGGAAGGCATCCTTATGACCATAACAACTTGATTAATGAGTTAGTATGGTGAAAATGTTATTTAAAAAGGTACCGGTATGTAGAGGTGGCAATGGGTTGAGTCAGGTCGGGTCAAGTTCGGATTGGGTCGTTTCCACCTCAGCTCTAACCCGACCTAAATTGAATTCGGGAACCCTTACCCAACCCAAATTAAACCGAGTCAGGTCGGGTTGACCCGCATTTTAATGATCAACTAATTAATTTGTAAATTAAACTAGATGCATATAACACTAACGTTCAATTGAAAACCAAACCATCTATGCTTAATAGGTAAGTAAGTGCCTAATATATATATATATATATATATATATATATATATATATATATATATATATATATATATATATATATATAAACCGAGGCCTTTTTTATAGAGTATTTTTATTACGCAAATGCTGAAATAGAAATTGACATTTAATATTTCATCCGAACCATCCAATTAATGTCCAGCAATTTTATTTTTATTTTTTGACCATTGACTCAAATCAACAAGATCATTTGATATTTAATTTTTTAAATAGTTAAATTGTGGACATAATTATTGAAATGGAGCCATTTGATCCTTTCATTTTAACCGTCCAATAAATTCCTATCAACAATTAAATAAATATAACCATTAAGATAATTTTATTAATTTATTTTATACACCATTAGCTATCATTTCGGTTCTCCAATAAATGAGCACTAGAAATTTAAAAAAAAAATTCTCATGATATTTTAGTTCTACATGTCATAAAATGCGATCATTTGAGTGCACATGTTTATTAAATTGATAGACATGTGAACTGTTTCCAGAAGGGTATGTGAGAAAAAAAAAACTATGTATCATTTAACTAACAAGAAAATCAATATATAATAGTCTACTTAACCTTTATATGATTTAGGTCAGGTCGGGTCACCTTTAACCCTAACCCGACCCATAAAAATCCAGGTTGGGTCGGGTCAACCCAAAAATTGAATTTGGGTCAAAATTTTCAACCCCAAACTGGAAAAAAAATCGGGTCAGGTTGAATTTTGCCAGGTCTAAGGGAATTTTAATACAATATTAATTAGATACTATTTTATAAAATTCCCAAAAAAATTAAAAAACTGGCCGATTTCCAAATATTGAACCAAAACTCATGTGGCTATCTCTAAATAACTCTTTTCTTTTTTAATCCTTTTATTTTTCATCTATGCATACCATGGTGACACCGGTCCACCTTTTCCAACAAAATAAGGACTCAGTCATCTACCAAACGAGTCTGGATCCTCTCTTAAAACCAAGCAGAGAAACTCTGCTCGTCACTTCTCTGATAGTTTCTCTACTTGGTTCAGATCAGCCTGACTGTGTGAGAGCTGAGCTGCTCTGACACAATCAGGATGAGGTGGACCAATCAGAGCAGCGGAAGCAGAGGTTCTCTGCTCGGTTTCAACAGAGGATCCAGATACCTACCAAACAGGCCCTAAACAATTATGCGTACGTATTTTTATTAAAGCAATCATGGATAGTGGAAGCAAAAACCAAACATCATAAAAAATATAAACAGATTATTTTTCACATATGGAAATTCATGCAGAACTCTCCTTTGTCACTAATATCACAAGAGTCAATCTGCGCAGGGAGATCTGTGTAAGAATCTTAACATTGCGGAATACATAGGACCTTGCTGTGCATCAGAGATATGGAGATCAGATAACTAGAATAAAGACATACCTGTCTGCTGGGCCATCTCGAATTAGAGATCTGGATCTTCCTCTCCTGGGATTGCTGTAGAGAAAACCTTAGATGGGGGTTGTTTTCAGTGTAATCCCGGATTGGGGACCCAGCACCCTTTAAATAGGGTTTGTAGTGGGTGTGACAGTGTTTGAAATCCACCAAAACACTGCCACCCTTACTCCACACGAATTTGGCTAACAGGAATCCATGTTCAGCTACAATACTGCCATAGGCAGTGTAGACGCGCAACCCCTCTTAATTCTATAGATCACGACTGTAGTGGGGTTTTATGATCAGTCCACACATGAATCTGCATCTGTATTCAAATCTGGACCATTGATCAGTCGGCCCACTATATAGAAAACTTACATTCTCCCACTTGGGCCATACTGTTCAATGTCACGGATTTTAATTATACTTAAGTGGTCAACCAATATGTCAAATTCTGTCGACAACGTATTTTCCAATCTAGTTCATCAAGACTACTAATACTGAATCATGGTGGTCTACACAACATTAATTGAGGCGAAGTGAGACAAATCACGATCACTAGTATCATCAATCTCAATGACATGGATTGTGAACATGGTCGTGTGGTATGAAGGTTACACTCAAGTGTGATTGAAAGTGCCTACCTTCAAGAGGTCCTAGGAGCTTCTTAAGATGTCTCCAATGAGACAATACTGAAATTTTATTATTCTGAAAATATATTGTGCACACCCAATGAGAGAAATAGTATAAACCAAAAGATGAAATTATTAAAGTAAATGAGATCTCTATGAGTGTCTGAACAAAATAGATGTAAACTGAATCTTAAAACTCTCACTAACGAAATGTATCTGTGAAGTCAATGACTCCCATAGACACTACATGATCCTGAAATGGCGCCACAGGAAGCCCTTTAGTGAGAGGATCGGCTATCATCTCTTTAGTACCGATAAGCTGAATAGACACCTGATGATCCCGCACTCTATCCTTTACAACATGATACTTTACGTCGATATGCCTCGACCTTGAGATGAGTGTTTGTTGTTATACGAGAAACTCACCGCAGCTGAGCTGTCACAAAATATTCTCATAGGTTTCGGGATATGCTCCAAGACCCGTAAACCAATGAGAAAACTTTGTAGCCATACCGCCTGATTTGTGGTTTCGTGACATGCGATGAATTCTGCCTCCATAGTGGGTGAAGCTGTGGAAGACTGTTTTACACTTTTCCAGGACACAGCTCCTCCACTCATAAGAAAAATGTAACCGGACGTTGACCTTCTTGTGTCGACGCAGCCTACATAATTTGCGTCTGAATATTCGACCAAATCCAAATGATCGGTTCTGCTATAAGTGAGTGTAAAGTCTTTTGTCCGTTACAGGTAGCACAATACTTTCTTCACTGCAGTCCAGTGTTGAATTCCTGGATTAGAGAGATACCTGCCTAACATTCCAACCATAAAGGCAATATCTGGACGCGTACAGACCTGAGCATACATTATACTCCCCACTGCTGACGCGTACGGAATTCCCTTCATGCGATCCTTTTCCAAATCATTCTTGGGGCACTAAAAATTTTCGAATTTGTCACCTTTAACTATGGGTGATTGACCAGGAGAGCAATTCTGCATGCCGAACTGCTCGAGTATCCTAACAATGTAGGCTCTCTGTGACAAACCAAGCAGTCCTCGAGATCCATCCCTATGAATCTCGATGCCTATGACAAAGAAAGCGTCACCAAGATCCTTCATCTCAAACTTTTGAGACAAAAACTTCTTGGTATCATGAAGCATCCCAACATCACTGCTGGCTAACAATATGTCATCGACATAGAAAATAAAATAATGAACTTACTCCCACTGATTTTAATGTAGATACACTCATCTGCCGTGTTTTCTACAAAACCATATGAGGAAATCACCTTATGAAACTTTAGGTACCACTGACGTGATGACTGTTTCAATCCGTATAAGAACTTCTTGAGTTTACATATCAGTTGCTTTGAGCTTTCAACTTTAAAACCCTCCGGTTGTAACATGTATACGTTCTCATCAAGATCCCCATTGAGAAATGCAGTCTTAACGTCCATTTGTTGTAATTCCAGATCCATATGAGCTACAAGAGCCATTATCATTCTAAATGAGTCTTTCTTTGAAACTGGAGAGAAAGTCTCTTTGTAATCAATGCCTTCTCGTTAGTTAAAACCCTTAGCAACAAGTCTGGCTTTATACCTTTCTATGTTTCCCTTGGAGTCCCGTTTGGTTTTAAATACCCATTTACAACCAACCGGCTTAATTCCTTCAGGTAACTGGACAAGGTTCTAGACTTCATTGTCCTGTATGGATTTCAACTCGTCTTTCATGGCGTTGAACCACTGAGAGGAGTTAATGCTTTGTTTGGCTTGTGTGAAAGATTCAGGATCCTTTTCCACCCCTATGTCAAACTCACGTTCCTGAAAACAGATGACGTAGTCATCAGAGATTGCAAGCCTCCTCTCCCTTTGGGATCTTCTTAATGGCTCAATCAGATCAGGATTTTGATTTCCTTCCTCAGTAGGTTGTACTTGAGGTTCATCAAGGCGATCTGCAGCAATTGTAGGACTTAATCCCTTATCTGTAGGAATTACTGTCATCGGAATCATAATTTGTTCCTCCTCAAATACAATTTCTCTAACGTTCATGCTCCCACTGTCTTCGATGTCCTCAAGAAATCTGGCATTCCCAGTCTCAATGATTTTTATAGAATGGGAAGGACAGTAGAATCTATACCCTTTTGACCTTTCAGGGTAACCTATAAAGAAACAGCTTATAGTTCTTGGGTCAAGTTTATTCTGGTGTGGGTTATAGGGTCTAGCTTCTGCACGACAACCCCAAACATGGAAATAGGTAAGACAAGGCTTTCTCCCATTCTATAACTCAAAAGGGATTTTCGGGACAGATTTGCTAGGAACTCTATTGAGGATGTGGACTGCAGTCTTAATGGTGTTACCCCACAAAGATAGTGGCAATGTCGTATTACTTATCATGCTTCGCACCATGTCCATAAGGGTTCGGTTACGCCTTTCGGCTACACCGTTTTGCTCTAGAGTCCCAAGCATGGTGTACTAAGTGACAATGCCACATTCCTGCAAGTACCTGGCAAAAGGTCCTGGATTCCTGCCTGATTCGTCATATCTCCCGTAGTACTCACCACCACGGTCAGATCTGACGACTGTAATCTTTCTATCGAATTGGTTCTCGACTTCAGCCTTATAGATTTTGAAGACATCCAGGGCATCTGATTTCTTATGTATCAGGTACAGGTATCCGTAGCGAGAGTAATCATCTATAAAAGTGATAAAATATTTATGTCCACTCCATGAAGCTATAGGGAATGGACCGCAAATATCTGTGTGTATCACTTCTAGTAGACCTACGCTCCTAGTGGCACCATTTTTCCTCATTCCAGTATGTTTTCCCTTAATGCAATCCGTACATGCTTTAAAATCGGAGAAGTCTAAGGATTGAAGTATTCCATCCTGCACAAGCCTCTCCATTCTCTCGCGAGAGATATGGCCTAATCATCTGTACCACAGTATGGAGGAAACTTCATTTCTCTTTCTTCTTTTGATTCCTGATCCATTATTAAGCTGCAGGTTCATGTTCAGGACGTTTGTGGCATGTAAGTTTAATTGATATAGATCACTCACCAAAGTACCATGGCCAACTCCATTTAAACCAAAATAAATACTAAAACCTTCATTCTGAAATTTAAAAGTGTACCCACCTTTAACTAAGCAAGAGACCGAAATTAAATTTCGTCTTATTGAAGGTACATAGAAAGTATCTATTAGGTCTAAGTAATGGTCAGATGTTAATCTAAGTCTGCAAAGTCCTACTGCCACAACGTTTACCTTTATGCCATTGCCAACGTACACTGATTGCTCCGTGTCAGTTGGCGGTCGGCACTGTAACATATCCTGCATGGAAGTGCATATGTGAATAGAAGTGCCAGAGTCTATTCACCAGGAATCTGCCGATACATCAGTTAGATTGCTTTCAAAACAGAAAAGAACAGAATTACCCTTTTCTAAAGTCTGTTTTCTTTTCCTGTATTCTAAAAGGGGTTCTGAAATAGAATCGTTTGGAATGTTAACTGTAAAATAAAACTCACATTAGACTATATTATGAAGTTTCAGGCGAATAAACATTCAATTGATTGAGGGCCTTCAATTGAATTATCCAAGATGAATGTGGGCCTAAATAATCAATCCTGACGAGAATCGGCGACATCATCATGACTCCACCTGTGGGTGGTAGTCATAACATGTAGATGGTTTTCCTGTACTTAAAACTTAAATGGTGATCGTCTGTGTTTTTGTCACCGTCTGTATGTGTTCATGTCCATGCTAAAGTGATGATCGTTTGTGTTTTCGTCACCGTCTGTATTGGACGTGAACGCAACTGTATGCAATCCTTTAACTTAATCCCAATATTATAAGTCTGAATTCGTGCAAATCTTCACTGATAGAAGTCACTGTGATGGCTAGCACTATCAGATCCAATCCCACAAAATTTAGACTTAGGATTGCAATTTAATCCCGCCCTCAATGAATTTAATGGTCTAATTTGGCCCAATTAATAGCTGACATTGACTCTTAAAGGACGGGGAAGTAACAAAGTGAAACAAACGGTTAGAGTTTTACTTCACATTCACTTGTCCATGTTAGCCTCTAAAGATGGCTAATGGGCCCACAATTGAGCCAAATCGTGGCACTGTACACTACGCCAATTTCGCAAAAAAACGACGGACCAAGTCCGTCGTTAATCTTCATTAACGACGGACTTCGTCCGTCGCATGGTCACACGTTCTTTTGCAAGTCGTTAATCATAAACGACGGACCAAATCCGTCGGTAAATTACGACGGATATAGTCCGTCGTTAAATAAACGACGGACCTTATCCGTCGTAACCTCCAAAACATCATCGTTCCAGCAACGGATTATATTCGTCGTTGTAAAAAGAACGACGGACCAAATCCGTCGATAATAGTAGGATCTGTCAGTTTTGTTATGACATCGTCGACGGATCTGGTCCGTCGTTAATGCTTAAAAAATAAAAAAAAAATTAGCACGCATTTGTTGCATTTTGAATTTCTTACACCTGATATCATCAAAGCAGTACAAACCAATTCAATACATAAACTAAACTAACCATTTCTAATTCACACATCCATCACTTATTGCATATTGAATTTCTTACAGCTTGCAAAGTAGCTGCGGACATCTTAATATCCGATTACATCAACAAGAAACTATATTAGTCTTTCAATCAACAATGCACCAACAAAATCTTTTGAAATCCTCCAGTTAAGCTGTCTTTCTAAAACAGCAAGGCTTTTAGTGTGCATGGGGAAATTGTGGGACGACCCCATTCGAATGAGGAACTCCTAGCAAACCGCAAAGCAGAACCTGAAATCATGATTTTGAAAGAACTAATTAAGCTATTGATAAAATAACGACAATGATGGAGTTTACATAAATGAATTGGTGATATTCAAAACCAGACATATACCATGAACCCGAGAAATAAAATGTCATAATGACAAGCAGGCGAGTTTTTCATATTGAACTACCTCTGGTTGAGCCAGCTGTGATTGAAAAACTAAAGGCTGTACAGCTGGTATTATGATAGCAATGATGTAAAGTGGTGGAACTTGCATCAGATCCTGCAGTTTCAGCACATGAAGCAAACAATTAGTAAAATAGTAACAAATGCTTGCATAGAAGGTTTCAATGGTCGGCATTTCTATCCCCACTGTTTTGTGAAGTGTGGCCAACTTGAGTTTGGGATCTCCATCGTGTTTGGGCTCAGATCCTAACACAAATGTCATGGTGGGTGCCATAGATCCTAACATCGGGTTACAAGGTGAGATCCATCCTATCAATCCTTGTCACATGGTTGTGCAGCCGAAAACTCTGTGAGGACCACCATGATGTCCACCTGACATCCGATCCTTCCATCATTTTTGGGAGATCCAAAATTCGAGTAAGCCACACCATAGAAAACAACAGGAATGGAAACACCAACCATTGAAAATTTCCTGAGGCCCACAGTCATCCTTAAATACTATCCATTCCTGATCCAAAACTTCTATGGGCCCCAATGAAGTTTTGATGGTGGATGTTCAATTCCCAACAATTCTTGTGGCATGGCCTACTGAGTTTTGAATGTTACACAGACATGTGGTGGGCCCCACAGAGTTTTAGCTTACACGAGGGATGCGGATTAGCTACTGACAGGTTGAGTAGCTACCCTCCTACACCAACTTATGTGGGCCCCACCATGATGTATGTTTTGTATCCACACCATCTATCCATTTGGAGAGATCATTTTAGGACATGAACCAAAGAATGAAGCAGATCCAAAGCTCTAGTGGACCTCACCAAAGAAAACAACGGGGATTGATCTCTTACCATTAAAAACTTCTTGGGGCCATAGGAGTTTTCGATCAAGTTGATATTTAAATTTTCCCTTCTTCCATGTCTGTGTGAACTTATGAACAGGTTGGATGTCAAATAAAAATCATGGTGGGCCCTAGGAAGGTTTCAACGCTCAGCGTTACTGTCCCCACTGTTTTCTTTTGTGGAGTCCACTTGAGAATTTTGGCTTACACGAGCACCATGTAAGAAGGTTGTGTGCAACTAGTGTCCTGCTTTAACATCTCCTCACCATCAAAGATAAGGAGAACAAAATCATCGCTATGAAGGTAAAATATTATCAAAATCTCAATAATATCAAAGTGCTCTTACCTTTGAGATTTAGGGACCCATTGAGCCAATTATCTCCCAAATCCAAAGCCTCCAGCTTGCTCAAAATTGCCAATTCTGCCCAAATTTGAAAAATAATAAAAACATTAAAGGGGGAGTTTGTAAATGTGATTGATGCTATCAATTTTGGTTTAATTTCTGTACAATTAATCAACAATTACCTTCAAAGGACAAGGAACCCTCCAATTCATTCATGCTTAGATCAAGACTCCTGAGGGATGAGAGTGCACCCAAAAATGAGCTTTCAAAATGGTTGGACGGTGTGGATTTAAGGCACATACATGTGAGCAAATCAATGGCAAAAGCTAACATAAATGGTAGATTGAAACTAGCAATAGATCCAAAACCTTCAGAAATTGCACAAGATTTCAAAAATCAAGCCAAACGGACCTAAAGAAACGCCAATTTCGCTAGAAACAAAATAGAGCCATGATGCATGCTATTGTATGTTTCTCCATTTTGATAAAATCTTTGCATTTGGATATATTTATCTCTGTTCCATGAAGCAACAGACAACACTAAAAACCAAACGGAGAAATAGTTCAGTCGTTAACAGAAAAAAGGTGTCAAGAAGCATACATTGATGGACCAACTGTTTAACAGAAAAAGGTGTCAAGAAACAGTTCACTCATTAATAGTTAACACATTCAAATTCCTATATTCCAGTTGAAATGTTAGCAATTCAAACTAAATCCAAAAGGCAAAGTTCAAAATTTGAGATGAAAAGGTTAATTTGTAATGTTTCTTGTTGCTGTAAGTTGATGATTTTTACCTTTTTTCTATTGGGTGAATATATCTGGTTAGGTGAAGACAGCTTTGAACTATCATTGTCTTGGACAAATCTTCTGTGTCCAACCTACAAACACCACAAGATTCAGCCCAAGAACGAAAAAAAAGAAGAGCGATTATTTTACAAACATTCAAAACCATATCAATAAGCCTACCTTCTTAATGCATAAGTATATAAGTTGTTGTGTAGATTCTCCCAAACCAACCGAAAGACATCAATGGAGTGGCCGCTGAAACATTTCTCGTCTGAAGTCGATTTGCATTTCACGCTCACAAACTTGGGATTTGCATTTTAGCATAATACATATGTATGATTCATGTGTCAACAAGCTCCCAGTCTAGAGATCCCAAGTCTGTCTGCATCTTGTTTCCAAGCAGATCCATGCCTCTGATGCTAAGATTGCCTGAACCAGCTAATTTTTCTGGCTTGATTTGTACCATTGTCCAACTTGCTTTGTAAGGACTTTGTTTTATCCTGCAACAAAGTGACTATTACAGCACTTCATTGATAGTAAAGGAAAAAAAATCCATGCATGAATTCTTTTTCAACACTCTAAATATTCATGCTGAAATATCCATCCAGGCAAATGCAAATCTGATCCAAAGTCTTCTAGATGGCTGTTTGGGCAAGGAACATGCCCATTTTGGGCATAATTTCTGAACAGTTGTTAATCAAAATAAACAAATGTTCTATCAAATGGTGATTTCAGATACATCCAAACAGTGCCTATGTTAGGTATAGATGTTGTACAAAAATGCAACTACAAGAAGAATGAAATGTTAGCATCAAAGATGTTTACCATGCCTATACAGGAGATTCTGTTGTAGCTAAGATCAAGAACTCGCAATCGCGTTAGTTCTTTGAGACTCTCGATTGCAGATATCTTGTTCCTTGATAAGTTAAGGGTGTGAAGGCTCTTGGCTAGTGACCTTGGTGTGATATGAACTGCAAGAAACAAGAGGAAAAAAAATCAGGTTATTACAATATATGTAGAAAGGATGAATTTGCTTCTGTCAGTTAAAAATTGTTTGTAAATTTTACGTATACCTAAGAATATCTAAAGCAAGGTACTGAAATCTAGTACCTTGCTTAGGCTAATTATTGAATGGTTAGACAGAGATCCCATAGGTATGGTGTAGGACTCTGAAATTACCAGGTTTTGTAAGACAACTCCACCTTCAATTTCTTTTAAATTATTTTCATGCAAAGACAATGGAGCATGTATTAAGTTGGGTATATACCCAAGAGACTGCTTTTGCTAATGGTGGTTCCCCTGAGTCATGGATTGGCCTGATTTTTGGGCCCATGCCAAACAAGAGACATCATGCATGATGGTTGAAATGGATGTCATCAACACATCTTGGTGGAGCCCACGTCAACAAGCAATTCTATTAAAAAATATAAAGCAGAAGTTCCACTTACTATTTCATCAATCTCCTACCCTACAAGTTGCAGTGAAGGCCATAAATCAAGCATCAAATGAAGTCTGTAAAAGTCCTGACTGAGTTTAGACAAGCAAATACAACAAAGTGGTTTCCATGCCTTGTCGGAATAAGTTATCATTGCCGCTTTTGTTTTGAAACAAGGCCTCATGCATGTTACTGACTAGACGAGTCAGCAAGTTCAATTGATATCCTGCATTTATCAGATGGACATGCTTAAATCATGGGCATCTAGATTAAAGTGGAAACTAGCGACAAAATCATATATCAGATAATGTTAAGGAAACGAAAAGCACCATCAAACACTTGCAATGCTTCTGTTAGCGAATAGAAAGCTATCCCATGAAAAATGTTCAAACTTAGCAAATGGCCCATGGATTGGCAACCAATAGAAAACTAGCAGATGTACATTCAGATGGAACACTACAAATCCAACAACGACTCGCAAGCAATTCCTTTAGGGTGCATGAAATCTAGTGGTAGAAAGTTGCTAATTTCACCTACTAAATGAATTTACAGAAGTACACAATGCTATGTGTAAAAATTGGAAATTTTCATAACTATAGAGGAGTATAGAAGATTTAAGTTGAAGAGGAGATTGAAAAGAAAAATGACTAACCTCATTGAGAATATTATACATTTCCCATAGTTGTTATGTCTTGTAAATCTTTCGAAAACACTTTTGAATGAAGATCCACACTGCAAGAAGGAAAAAAAAAATTGTGGCTGAACCGATACGGTCTACTATGAACGGCTGCCTACGTACCCAAAAGGGATTTGGGATCAAGCCACTACGTAGTTCTTTTAATCTTCAAATCATGTCATTTTACACATAAACAGATAGAAACTCATAACAGTTGGGCTAGACATGTTTATTAAAGCAGCCATGTGAGATGCGATTCTCTACTGTTGCCTCTCGTTTCAAGTAAATATGAGCAGGCATAGAAAGAACATTGGAATAAATGCACCTTTAGACAGAGGAAATGTGGCCAAAAGCTGACCTCTAATACACCTCTCCCATCAATGCACATTTTCTCATTTTTTATGAGAAAGGACCCATCAAGAGCATGTTCCACATCCACATCTTTTTCTCCTTTCCTCACTCAATTCATCGTATATAATCACCAGACGATGAATTCTTGCATGGCAAGTGGCTGCCTACCATTGGTTGCTCTGCGCATCAAAGTCCAATGGTTTGGTAAATTTAAATTTGAAGAAAAAGATAAGCTTGGAGGGATTTTAATTGAAATGATAACTTAAGACCCGCAATTTGAAGCCTAACACGTTGATCCAGACCGTCTACAACGCTACCCTATGTTCATAATGGTGCCTGCCATATTCAAGTACGCCAAATGGACGACGTAGCTTCGGTGGATCCCCGGGACCACCTAGGTGGGTGGGTTGGACCCCTAACTGTGGGGCCCATTGTGATGAATATGACTACATTTAGTATTGAAAGCTCAATTTTTTTTTTATTTTTTTAAGGATATTATCAGGAAAAAAATTGTACAAAATCATATATATATTAAATAATTAAATAAATTTATATAGCAAATTTAATTTGGTTTTTTTTTTTTACTACTTTCACTATAATATCAGTATGGCCTAAAAAACGTGATATTTTAAATTCTGCCGCTATTTTGATAGAATCTCTCGAAAGTAAAAAATGGCCTAAACCAAATTTCAAACCTGTGGATGTGGCAGAAATAAATGGGCCTGATTTCTTGGGTAAGATGATCTAAAACATATATTCATCTCATGGAAAGTTTGGAGTTAGCACAGATGGCATATCTGCATATCGGTGACACTGTATACTCGTGTGGTCTAGTGTTGCCAACGGCTGAGCTGAAGCCTAGCCAACATTTTCCTATTTAAATTGTAAACCATCCAATTTACAATTTTTTATGAGCATAGAATTTAGAAACCCCTAATTAGGGATTCGACAATACAAATCCCTAATTTGGGATTCGACAATAAAAATCCAAAAAAGAAAAGAAAGCAAGGTTAGGGTTAGGGTTTTTTACCTGGTGGAGGAAGTAGAGGAGAGAGAGAGAGGGAGCAGTTGTTGTACACCCACACGCTGGAACAAAGAACGGGATCGAGAGGGAGGGAGAGAGAGAGAGAGAGAGAGAGAGAGAGAGAGAGAGGGCCGTGAGTGAGAGAGGGGGGAGGGCCGTGAGTGAGAGAGAGAGAGAGTTGGGAGGGGGGGGGGGCGTGAGAGTGAGAGAGAGAGAGAGAGCCTGCGTGAGAGAGAGAGAGAGAGAGAGAGACAGAGAGGAGCTGAGACAGAGAGAGGGGTCTCTCTTTTGGGGGAGAACAGAGGATTGCGTCGGACTTACTCCGCACGCTTTCTCCGTGCAGAGTAAACTCTGTTGGGCCCACCTAGAATGTATGTGCTTCATCTATTCCGTCCATATGTTTTTACACATCATTTTAGGGGTTAAGCCCAAAATTTAAGCATATCCAAATCTCAAGTGTACCATGCCACAGGAAACAGTGGGAATAATGATTTCCACCGTTGAAACCTTTCCATGCCCCACAGTGATGTTTATTTGTCATCCAACCTGTTCATAAGATCACATGGACATGGATGAAGGGAAAAAACAAATATCAGTTTGATCCAAAACTTCAGTTTCCTCCCAAGAATTTTTCAATGGTAGACATTCAGTTCACACTTTTCCTGTGGTGTGGTCCACTTTCGAACTTGATATGCTTCAATTTTATGTTCCGTACTTAAAATTAACTTTTAAGATGGATGGACGGAGTGGATAAAATAAATAAATTACGGTGGGTCCCTCTTTGCACGCTTAGCGTGCGGAGTTGCTTACCACCAGTCCGCTTCTGGGCGCGACTCGGGTGAGACCGCGGAACCAGCGATGTGGGTGGGTCCCTGAACCTTGGGCGCGAATTAGGTGTTACCCCGGTAACAGCTTAGTGGGTGTTACCCCTACCGTATGGCCCACATGGATGATATTTTTTATATCCACTCCATCCATCCGTTTATACAGCCCATTTTATGATAAGGTTCCAAAAATTATGCAGATCCAAATCTCAAGTGGACCATACCACTGGAAACAGTGTCATTGAGTGACTCACCATTAAAAATTCCAAAGAGCCCATGGTAAGGTTTTGATAATGTTTATTTTCAATCCAAGCTCTTGATAATGTCAATAAGGTCTTGATTAAGGTAAAATATAAATATCAGATTGATCAAAAACTTTTGTGGCCCACAAAACGTTTTTAATGGTTATTAATCACTGTTTTTAGTGGTATGGTCCACCTGAGATTTAGATCTTCTTAAGGTTTTGGATCATATCTTAAAATGATATGAGAAAAAAAATAGACGACATAGATATATAAAAATACATCAAGATGGGCCCCACACGGTAGGGGTAACACCCACTAAGGTGTTACCGGGGGTAACATCTAATTCGCTCCCAGCAGACAGCTTTGTCAGTCCTTGAGCTCCGTGTTCATACCAACGGTTCAAAGAAAATCAAGTTCATGTGGGCCCCAAGATGGTGTATTTAACATATCTACACCGTCCATCCCGTTTACAAGATCATTTTAGGGCATGATAAAAAAAATAAATATATCCAAATCTCAAGTGGACCACACCACAAAAAGCAATGGGAACAATGATTTTCACCGTTAAAACATTCCTAGGGCCCACCATGATGTTTATTTGCCATCCAAACTGTTCATAAGGTCACATAGACATGGATGAAGCATAAAAACAAATATCAGATTAATCCAAAACTTCTGTGACCACCAAGACGGTTTCAATGGTTGACGTTCAATCTCCCACTGCATTCTGCAGTGTGGTCCACTTGATCATTGGATCTGCCTTATTTTTTTGGTAAACCTTTATAACGATGTCTCCAAATGGACGAACGGTTTGGATATACCACGAACCTCATGGTGGGCCCTACAGAAATTGGTCACTGGAAACAGATTGGCTGGTGCACCCTACACCAGTTATTACAGCTGGTGAAGGGACGTGACGGACGCAGAGCTAGTGGGCAGTCAACGAGCACCGTGTTTGTATTAAACTATTATGAAGATTAAGGCTCTGTGGACCCCACAATGATGTATTTAGTACATCCAAACCGTCCATATATTTAGAGAGATCATTTTAGTGTATGATACCTAAAATGAGTCATATTCAAAACTCAAGTGGACCACACCAATAAATTTATTGTGGGGACAATGATTATCACCGTTAAAACATACCCACGGTCCACCATGATGTTTATTTGTCATCCAAACTGTTCATAAGGTCACACGGACCTGGATGAAGGGTAAAAATAAATATCAGACTGATCCAAAACTTCAGGGACCTCCAAAAAGGTTTCAATGGTTTACGTTCAATCTCCCACTGCTTTCTGCAGTGTGGTCCACTGGATCCTTGGATCTGTCCGATTTTTTGGGTCCAGCCTTAGAATGATTTTAGAACATGGACGGACGGTTTGAATATAACAAGTACCTCATGGTGGGACCTACAGAACTTGATGACGTCACTGCATTAATACATAGAGGTGCGCCCTATGTTCAGAATCCCACCAGATCTTAAATTCCGGGATCTCACCCAAGTCGCGCCCGAGAAAATATTTGCTACACCCACAACTAAGCTACGCTAGCTACACCGCGTGTACCAATGACCCATCATGATGCATTTGTTGTATCCACGCCGTCCATCCATTTACTGAGATCATTTTATGGCATGATACTAAAAATCAGGCAGATTCAAAGCTTAAGTGGACCTAGAATAGAAAATAGAGGGAATTAAACACCAACCATTAAAAAATTCTTGGGGGCCACCTGAGCTTCTGATCTGCCTCATTTTTGGTATCATGCCCTAAAATGATCTCTCCAAATGAATGGACGGAGTGGATATAACACATACATCATGGTGGGGTCATTACTACACCCGCTGTAGCTAGCGTAGCTAACTCGTGGGTGTAGCAAAATTTTTCTCGTCGCGCCAGGCGAGAACGGATTAGGTGAGACCCCGGCCCCACGTAAGAGGGTGCAGCCCTTATCGTGACTTTGTTGTGGGGCCCACCTTGATGTATGTATTATGTATCCATCTCGTCCATCCATTTTTTCACATCATCTTAAGGGGTTATACAAAAAATTAAGCAGATCCAATTATCATGTGAACCATACCATGAGAAACAGTGGTGATTGCCCGTCCCACCATTAAAAACTTCTCAGGGTGCTCCTTAATGTTTATGTAGTGTTTATTTACCATCCAATCTGTGGATAACGTTAAATTAGACTATATTAAGGTAAAAAAACAAATATCAGATTGATCCAAAACTCTTGTGGCCCATTAATGGTCAATCACCACTGTTTCTTATGCTATGGTCCACCTGATAATTGGATATGCATGATATTTGTTTTAATGCCCTAAAATTATGTTTATAAACAGTTGGACGGTGTAGATACATAATATATACATCAAGGTGGGCCCCACGGTGAACCTACGTAAGGGCCGCACCGTCTTGCGTGAGTCCGGGGTCGCACCTAATCCGCTCCCGTAACAGGCGCGGATTTCCAGCGAAAGCCTTGCTCTGGAAGTTACTCTGCTGGGAACCGAGGTGGGGCCCACAGTGATTATTTTCATAAATCCACCCCGTCCATCCGTTTTGGGAGCTCATTTTAGGACATGAGAACAAAAATGAACCCGATCCAAGACTCAAGTGGGCCGAAAATGTGAGGATTGAACGTCCACAGTTGAAATATTTGTAGAGCCACAGGTGTTTCGAAACGGGATAATATTTGTGTTTCCTGTTCATCCCAGTAGTAGTGACGTTATGAACGGTATGGATGTCATATAAACATCACTGTCGACCCCAGGGAGGTTTCAATGGTAGTAATTTACCTACCCACCTTTTCCTTTAGTGAGGCCCACTTGAGTCTTGGATCCGGTTCATTTTTGTTTTTATGTACTAAAATGAGCTCCCAAAACGGATGGACGAGGTGGATTTATTGAAAAACATCACTGTAGGCCCCACCTTAGTTCCCAGTGCAGGAACTTCATGCGCAAGGCTTTCGCACGAAATCCACGCCCCCTTTGGAAGGGGCGTGGCTTCGCCGAACCCCGTATCCACCGAGGTCGGTGGATCCCTTACCGTGCCATCCACTGTGTGATGTTTATGTGTTACATCCACGCCGTCCATTCATTTTGAAAACACATTTTAGAGCATGATTAAAAAAAATGAAGTACATCCAAATCTCAGGTGCACCATAATACAATAAACAATGGTACTCAACTATTAAAAGCTTATAGTGGGTCACAAAAGTTTTGGGTCAAGCTGATATTTGTTTGGTATCTTCATCCAGGTCTTTGTGACCTTTTCAACAAATTGGATGGAAAATAAACATTCCAGTGGTCCCCATGAATTTTTTAATGGTGGGGATTCAATTACTACTATTTCATGTGGTATGGTCAACCTAAGATTTGGATCTTCCTCATTTTTTGGGTAATGCCCTAAAATGAGCTTTCAAAATGCATGGACGGTGTAGATGTAAGGTACATACATCACAGTGGCCCCAAAATTGGGAATCTACCAACCTTAATTACCGGATCCAGGGATCCACCCAAACCGCGCCTGGATAAAAGGCTTGCGTATTGAGTAAACTTTGTGGGGTCCACACCTTGATTGTGGGGCTTACAGTGATATATGTGTCTTAAATCCACACCATCCAACCATTTTGAAATATCATTTTAGGGAATGATACCAAAAATGAAGCTGAGTCAAATATTAGGTGGACCACACCATAGAATATTGTGATTGAATCTCTACACTTGAAAACTTCATGGATTTCACCGGAATGTTTATTTGCCATTATTTTCCATCCAACCTATTTGTAAGGTCACAAACACCTAGATGAATAGACCACAAAAATATCATCTTGATCCAAAGCTTTTGTGGCCCCACAGGAAGTCTTTAATGGTCAATCAGCACTGTTTCCTCTACTATGTCCCATCCGGGACTTAGAATTGCTTCATTTTTTGGAACACGCCCTAAAATGAACTTTCAATATGGATGTATGGCGTGGATGTAGTCACATTCATCAGAGTGGCCCCACGTTCAGGGTTCCCACCCACCAGGATTCGGGTTCTTACCTTTTTTGTATAATGTCCTAAAATTATCTCACAAAGTGGATGGACTGGTTTAGATTTCTTAAAATATCAATTTTGGTATAATGTCCTAATGTCCTAAAATTGTTAATTTTTTTTAAATAATATAATTTTATTTTTCAAAATCACATTTTTTTAATAAACTTGTCAACTTTCAGAATTCAAAATGTCAAATTTTTTTTTATCAAATTTCTCAAAAATTTTCAATATACAAAATCCTATTTTATTTTTAAAAATTGTAATTTTTTTTCAATTTTTTTTCACACTTATAAATTTTATTCTATCTTCGCAGTTTTTTTTTTTAAATCTTAATTTTTTAAGAATGACAATTTCTTTTTGGTTCTTTGTAAATCCCGAATTTCTTTTCAAAATCTCGTTATTTTAAATCTTAATTTTTCTTAAACATTATTAGTTTTATTACAATTTTTTTTCAAACTTCTTAATTTTTTCTCAAAATCGCAATTCAATACATAAACACTTTTTTCAAAATGTCAATTGTTTTTTCAACATTTCATTTTCTATCAAATTTCTCAATTTTTTTTACAAAATACAAAATCTAAATTTCTTTTTAAAAATCACAATTTCTATTTTGAAAATATATTTTTTCAAACCGATAAATTTTATTCAAAATTCTTGATTTATGTCAAAATGCCAACTTTTTTTAAATCCTTTTAAATCCTAATTTATGTCAAAATTCTTTCAGATTTTTTGTTCCTTTTTAATTCTAATTATTTTCAAAATTTTGATTTTTTCTACATTTCAATTTTTCTTAAACATTATTAATTTTATTACATTTTTTTCAAACTTATAAATTTTATTCAAGATTAACTCAACATTTTTTCAAAATCACAATTTTTTAAACTTTCCGATGTTCGTTTTCAAAATGCCAATTTTTTGACAATCTAAATTTTTTTTAACAAACTATGTCAACATCTTTCAAAATGCAAAACCTCAATCTTCCTCAAAGTCTACATTATTTCAAACTTATACACTTTGTTCAAACGTCTCAGTTTATTTCAAAATGTCAATTTCTTTCAAAATTCTATTTCTTTTTAAAATTTAGAATATTATTTTCAAAATCTCGAATTTTTCCAAATCCCATTTTTTCTTAAATATTGTTAATTTTTATTAAATTTGTCAACTTTTTTTAAAAGTTATTAAAGAAAAAATTTATTTAAAAAGAATTGCGAGATGTATAATTTTCAATTTACGACGGACTACATCCGTCGTTAACTCCAAGAACGTCCGTCGATAAATCCCAACGTTCCGTCTCCGGAAGCAGAATTTTACGACGCAGGAAATCCCCCTTGAATTACATTAATTTACGACGGATTAGATCCGTCGTAATATTAACGACGGACTATATCCGTCGTTAATTTACAGTTATCGACGGATTCTGGTCCGTCGTACAATTTTGTCGATTAAACACGCCAAAGACGGAGGTTGTAGTAGTTAGCGACGGACTGTTTTCGCCTTAACGACGGATATAGTCCGTCGTTAATATTAACGACGAATATAGTCCGTCGTTAAACCAAGCCCTTTTTAACGACGGATCAAGTCCGTCGTTAAACCAAGCGTTTTTGTGTCGTTTTTTCGCTGTTTTGGCGTAGTGGTATATTCAATCTAAACATAATAAGCATCCTTATCTGAGAAAGTAAATGATCAATGGTCTAGATCCCAGGCTAGATGATGTTAAAAATTAAGCCCACAAAATTAGCCCAAAACATGCTAAAAATAAGGCCCATAAATGTGACCAAAATATGTTTAAAAAAAAAATTAGGCCCACAAATTACCTCAACTTTGTCTCAGAAAACCACTAAAATCTGGTCATAATATGGGCCAAAATAGCATTAAATTCAAGCCTCAAATCTGCCCAAAATGTGGCCTCACAATCTGGCCCAAAATCAGCCTAGAATTTGGCCCCCAGATCTGGCCAAAATTCAAATCAAAACTTGGCACAAAATCTGGCCAAAATATGGCCCAATGACAATCTGAAATGGGGCCAAAACATACTAAAATCTGCATGCTAAAATCAGGCCACAAATCTGGCCGATCTATAAATCTCAAAAGGATTGTTAGATCATATTTAATGGTCCGTATGAATGAACAGTTCATGATCCATATGAATCCAATATTCTAAGTTGCCCATCTAGTGGACGTTGAAGGTAGCATGCCCATGTTAAAAGAAAGTTTTGAACAGTCTTAAATGTAAAAGACGGTGCTCTGAATTAAGCACATAAGGTCAAGTTTCGAGGTGGGCCAAGAGATCTTTTGATGGTCAAGGCCTAATCAAGGGGGCTCGAAATTGTATACAGTGCTGGCCCACAAAAGACTTTAAATGGGCATAGACCATTGATAAGGGCCAACTGAAGCGAGCTCTAGATGCCCCGCGTAGAGGGTTGCTGGACAATCCGGCCCACTTGCTGGTTGACTGGAAAAAAAAAAAAAAAAGCCCCTTAAGATCCCCAAATCCAAGTGCTAGGGTAAGAAAACCCTAGCATTCACAATGCCTCAGCCGCAGCCGCATCGCCGTCTTCCCTCTCCCACAATCGGGCGCTTGAATAGCCCGACCTCCATTACTTCAACAGAGAAGGTTAGAAGACCAGCTTCTTCTACTGGATGCCGCCATAAATGGCAGCCACGATCTTCTTAGGTTATGGTGGAGGGGCACTTGAGCAGGCAACGACAGATTAAACCCTATGTTGTTTTACCCTATGGCTCAAGCAATGACAGCGATCAACGCATATATTATAACAACAATGAGATATGGTAGCACGCACATCGACGATCAAGGGGATGGGATTGGCACCCACATCACAGGTCTGTATATATCTGTTTGCTTATCTAAATGGGTCTCATAGTACCCAAGCTCGACGTCGGCGTTAATGGCTAGCCACGCCCCCATTTTGATTGTCAGAAACAGAGGGGTTTTCGTCGCTGCTGACGGGATCAGCCATTAATGGTTGCTTCGTCTTCATCTTCGGCGACGAAAAGACTCAATGGCTGGGGTATTGGAGATCCAAGTTCGATAGAGGTCTCATAATTTGGATTAATCCAGCAGTCTCTAGATGCCGGATTCCAGTTACCTTGAAAATCAATGGGATCTAGGCTGCTAAAAACTCACATGATTTTAGAATTGTACCTATGACCCAGATCTGATTCACACAGATCCAGCCCCTAGGGTTCTAGAACAGATATTACAATCTGATCCGCCATAGCCAATGCACAGATGGCTTTGATACCAACTGTAAGAATCTTAACATTGCGGAATACATAGGACCTTGCTGTGCATCAGAGATATGGAAATCAGATAACTAGAATAAAGACATACCTGTCTGCTGGGCCATCTCGAATTAGAGATCTGGATCTTCCTCTCCTGGGATTGCTGTAGAGAAAACCTTAGATGGGGGTTGTTTTTAGTGTAATCCCGGATTGGGGACCCAGCACCCTTTAAATAAGGTTTGTAGTGGGTGTGACAGTGTTTGAAACCCACCAAAACACTGTCAACCTTGCTCCACACGAATTTGGCTAACAGGAATCCATGTTCAACTACAATACTGCCATAGTCAGTGTAGACGCACAACCCCTCTTAATTATGTAGATCACGACTGTAGTGGGGTCCACTGATCAGTCCACACATGAATCTGCATCTGTATTCAAATCTGGACCATTGATCAGTCGGCCCACTATATAGAAAACTTACAATCTGATGATGTCAACATCAGTAGGACATGAAAATGGCTTATAGGACTTCCATGGATGCTAGTGATGAGGAAAGACTTCAAGTCCCCACATGTTTGGGTGAGAAACATGTGGAAGAAACTCGTTCACACGCCAATCGCATGAGCTCTCACCACAGTTATTGCGTATTTATAATAAAAAGGAGATGAAGGAGACTACAAGAAGAAGGAGAAGGGGTATTAGGAATATTGGAAATATTAGGAAAGCTTATATTCATCTTTTTGTATATAAGGAGTAGTAGAGGAGGAGGAGTTTTCATTAGAGACTCTCATGTAAACGGTTGTGAGAGAGGAGTTTTCTCTTGTGGGGAGTTAGAAATCCTTCCTCATCATCTAGGAGATCCTATGTGGACAAGTCCTGCGAAATTCTTGCCATTTATAGGGCAGCCGGGATCTGACTTCTTGAGGCGGCCGGTGCAAGAGGAATGTACGGAAGATGGAAAGGGGGCTCTCTGGAGGGACCGGAATGTGAAACCATGACTCGGAGATCTTCTCCATCCCTCCAAAGGTCTAGTTGCTTCAAGAGGCTGAGAATTAAGAATCATGAAGATGAAGAAGTAGGATACAAGGGTTATTACTGTAGAAGGATTTCTTTTGTAAAACTCCATGTTTGAGATTGAGATGGGCTGAAGGGAAGATTTTCTTTATGTGGGTTTTCCGGGGAGAGATGGGATATGAAAGAAAGAGGCGTTTCAATGAAGGTCATGAGATTGCAAAGAGGGGTTGCTATATATATAGAGAGAGGTGATGAGGGTGCTGGCCTTCAATTTATATTAATTACAAGGTCCTGAAGCAAATTTCCACATGTGCGCCACGCTTCAGAGTTCTAGAACGCTGATTTCCTGCCTACAGGCTGTGGCAGGAAGTTCATGCTCTCATAAGCTACGTGGGGCCCACCGTGAGGTTTGCGAGAAATCCATCCTGTCCATCCGTTTTTCCATCTCCTTCTAGGACGGACAAAAAATGAGATGGATTCAAAACTCAAGTGGGCCACTCAAGAGGAAAAGGTGGGGAAAGAAATGCTCACCGTTGAAATCTTCCCTAGGTTCCCCTTGAAGTTTATGTTCCATCCAAACCATTAATAATGTCATTCCCACTTGGATGAAATGAAAATTTCCCACTTGGATGAAATGAAGGCACAAAAATGTTAGACTGATATAAAACTCACGTGGCCCTGTAAATGTTTCAACGGTGGTCGTTCAATCTCCAATTTTTCATCTTATATGGCTCACTTGAGTTTTGGATCCTACTAATTTTTGACCCCTCCTAAAATGAGCTCGAAAAACGGATGGATGGAGTGGATTTATCACAAACATAACAGGACGCGGATTGCCTGCGGTGGCCTTTCCAAGGCATATCCTGCGCAAGGAATCTTGGTGGGGCCCGCCGTGATGTTTGTGAGAAATCTACGCCGTCTAACTGTTTTGTGAGATTATTTTAGGCGTTGCGACCAAAATTGAACGGGATCCAAGACTTAAATGGGCCAAAAGCATGACAATTGAACTTCCACAGTTGAAATATTCGTGGGGCCATAGAAGTTTCGAATCAGGATAATATTTGTGTTTTCAGTTCATCTCAGTAGGAATGACATTATGAACGGTATGGATGGCATATAAACATCACTGTGGACCCCAAAGAGGTTTCAACGGTAGAAATTTCCCTACACACCTTTTGCTTTAGTGCGGCCCACTTTAGTCTTGGATCCCGTTCATTTTTTGTTGAAATGCCTCAAATGATCTCACAAAACGGTTGGACGGCGTAGATTTCTCACAAACATTACAGTGGGCCCCACCCAAATTCCTTGCGCAGGAGATGCCTCCGAAAGGCTTTGGCAGGCAGTCCGCATCCCTAGGTGTTCAGGGGGCGCGAAGAATCCGGATCGTCTTTCACCTGATTGGTCCACCTCACAGTGACATTGAGCTCTCTCAGTGTCAATTTGAGCTGGACCGATCACAGAGGCAGCAGCCGAAGTTCTCTACTCGGTGAAAGGAGACAATCCGGATTCAGGCGCGGATTAGTTGTTACCTCGACAACAGCTTAGTGGGTGTTACCCTAATCGTGTGGTCCCATACAGACGTATTTTTTATATATTCAAATCCGTCTATCTATGTTTTCGTATCATTTTAGGATGTGATTCAAAGCACTAAGAATATCCAAATCTCAGGCGGACCATACCACCTAGAAACAGTAATGAATAACCATTAAAAATGTTTTGTGGCTCACAAAAGTTTTTGATCAATCTAATATTTATATTTTCCCTTAATCAAGACCTTATTGACATTATAAAGAGCTTGGATTGCAAATAAACACTATAAAACTTATTGACATTATAAAGAGCTTGGATTGCAATAAACACTGCAAAAACCTTACGGTGGGCTCTTTGAAAATTTTAATGGTGAGGCACTCAATCACAATGTTTCTAGTGGTATGATCCACTTTGGATTTGGATCTGCATAATTTTTGGAATCGCATCCTAAAATGAGCTTTAGAAACGGACGGACATAATGTATATACAAAATATCATCCATGTGGGACATACGGCAGGGATAACACCCGCTAACCTGTTCAGGGGATAACACCTAATTCGCGCCTGTTTATTGGGGGAAGCGGTTTGGGTGGATCCCGGGATCCACAGAGGTCGGTGGATCCCTAACTTTGGGGCTCACTTTGATGTATATTCCTTACATCCACACCATTTATCCATTTTGTACAGATTTTATGGCATGAGCCCAAAAATAAAGCAGATGGAAATCTTAGGAGACTATACTACAGAAAACAGTTTTGATTGAATCCTCACCATTAAAAACTTCATGGGGCCACCGGAATGTTTATTTTCCATTCAACCTGTTGATAAGGTCAAAAGGACCAAGATGAAGAGACCACACAAATATCAGGTTGATCCAAAGCTTTTGTGTCCCATGAGAAGCTTTTAATGGTTGATTACCACTCTTTCCCATATTATGGTCCACTTGATATTTAGATCTGCTTAAGTTTCAGTATAATACCCTAAAATGAGTTTTCAAAACAGATGAATAGCCTGGGTACAAGGAACATGCATCAAGATGTACCCCACGTTCAGGGATCCACTCAAACAGCGCTCTTGTTGGAGACGCCATTTGGGCACTACCCCATGTCCTCAACAGGACGTAGCTAGAGACGGACCGTCCTGTCAGGGTTTATGTGGGTCCACCGTGATGTATATGTTTCATCCACTTTGTCCATCGGTTTTGGAAGATTAACTTAAGGCATGAGACCGGAAAGGACATAGATCAAAGGCTAAAGTAGACCACAATACAGGAAGCAGTGGGAATTGAATGCCTACCATTGAAAACTTCTTGGGCCACAAAAGTTTTGCATTAAACTGATATTTATATATATGTTTTTCGATCATCCAGGTCTATGTGACCTTGTAAACAGATTGGATGGAAGATAAACATCATAGCGCCCTAGGAAGTTTTCAACAGTAATCAATAATCCCCAATGCTTCCCCTTGTGTGGTCCACTTAAGCCTTTAATCTTACTCCGTTTTTGGATCATGCCTTAAAAAGATCTTTCAAAATGGATAGATGGCGTGAATACAAAATATGCATCACCATCGCCCCACAGAGCACCTAAGGACTGTCCATCTCTGGCTACGTCTTCGTGGGGGGCTTGGGGTTAGTACCCAATCCTCACCCATTGATTGGGGAAGCTGATTAGCTTGAGCTTGTTTGGCTTATGGTATTAGAAGGGATGGAATGGTATTAGGTGGGATTAACATCATTTATTGCACAATGATTACATGTTTGGTAATCCAATGGTATTTTCATATACTTACCATATTTGGGATCAAATACTTACAATGGGAAAACCATTGGATTAAGCAAAATCTGTTTGGTGGACCATGCAATTGCAGTCAATGGACCAAATTCACAATGGATGTGCGTCACTTGAACATGTATATAACCATAGTGTCATGTGTAAAAGACTTGTATGGATGGACGTCATGGATAAAACACATGCATCAATGTGGGCCCCACGTGTGTGGGATTTTGAAATCCCATGAAAATCCCACATGGGATCAAGTGCAATTCCATCCCACCTAATCCGAAGCCTCCCATCATCCCCAAATATCATATAGAATTTGCATGGAACCAAATGCAATTACCTCCTACCTAATCACATCTAATACTATGCTCCAAACACCACCTTAGCTAGCGCTGCATTAGCTATCTCACTAGTGAAGTAACATTACCAAGTTATGTAGACCCTCATATGATGTATGTGTTGTATCCACACCGTCCATCCATTTTACCATACCATTCTAGGGCACGAGCCAAAAAAAGATGAAGCAAATCCAAAGCTCAAGTGGACACATTACAGAAAATAGTGGAGAGAGTGTACCCACAGTTGAAACCTTAGGGCCCACCATTATATTTTTCTGAGATCCAACTTGTTCATAAGTTCACAAAGACATGGACCAAGGGAAAACACAAATATCAGCTTAATCCGAAACTTATGTGCCCCCAAGAAGTTTTTAATGGTAGGTGTTCAACCTGCACTGTTTTCTGTGGTGGGGTCCACTTGAGTTTTGGATCTTCCTCATTCTTTGCCTCATGGCCTAAAATAATATCTCCAAATGGATGGACGGTGTGGATACAACACATACATCATGGTGGGCCCACAGAACTTGGCGACGGCATAGGCGGTAAAGCCGTTTGTGGCTAATCCGCGTCCGTTGATCGGAAGGAAACGGGAGTTGACCTCTGGTCAAAGCTATGCATACCTGATTTTGTATTGGCCGAAGGATAAACGAGTAGAAATAGTGCTCAGTAGTAGTCTTAATAAAGGGGAGATCTTCCATTCAAGGCTTGATCAGGTGGGTCCATTATCAGTGGATCGGAACCCATGTTAACACTAGAGAGATGAATGATCCTAGCTCTTCGAAAGTGAAGCCACTAGATTAGGATGCGGATTGGCTAGTGACGTTGGTCGGTGCTATGTGGGTCCCACCATGATGTATGTGTTTCATCCAAGTCGTCCATCAATTTTTTAAGATCATTTTAGGAGTTGAACCAAAAAGTGAGGCAGATATAAATCTCAGGTGGACCACACCAAAAGAAAACAATAGTGATTAAATGTCTACCATTAAAAACCTTCTGAGGCCCACTATAATGTTTATTTGACATCCAACCTGTTGATTAGGTCATACAAGGTGAAGGGAAACAACAAATATCAGCTTGATCCAAAGCTTTTGTGGCACCCATGAAGTTTTTAATGGTGGGAGTTCAATCAACACTGTTTCCTGTGACATTGTCCACTTGGATCACTTGGATCTATCTCATTTTTGGTCTCATGCCATAAAATGATCTGGAAAATGGATGGATGGCGGGGATGAAACACATACAACATGGTGGGTCCACACAGGCTACTGGCAACACCACTAGCCAATCCGCGTCCACTAGATTTACGAGTGTTTTTTGGATGGGTGTAGGGCTCTCAATGGAGCGGGTCATATCCAAGATCTGATTCGTTCCAAATCCATATAACGCAGATTTGGATCTTAAAATAGGTCCGATTAGTTAAATGGACTGGATTTGGATCTTAAAGTAAGTCTGATTACTTAAATGGACCGGATTTGGATTCATGGGAACATATCCGAGTTTGATCCGAATCTTATTAAGATCCGACTCATTGTCACCTTTCTGTATATGTTATATTCATGCTGGCCATCCATTTTCCATATTATTTTAGGCCAAATTGAGACATGCCACTCTTAGGTCAACCATACCACAGTAAATAGTGGGATTTGCATCATTTTTCTATTAAATTAGATATATTATATTATATATTTTTTTTAGATTTGTAATGGGGATGGATTCATACCTAAATCTGACTTGAATCCGATGGTTATATGGATTTTGGATCGGAAATGGATCTAACAATTTATAAATGGACCGGATATAGATATCACCTTTTGGATTCGAGTTGGATCCGGATTTATCTACAAATATATGGACTTGGAGCCGGATCCGATTGGATCCAACCCATTGAGAGCCCTAGATGGGTGAATTTTTTTAATTTTTTTTATTTTTTTGAGTGTTTTCTTCTTTTTCTTCTTTGAACTTTGGAGATTCAAAGATTTGGGTGAGTGGATCGGTTGCGTTTTTTTTTTTATCAACTTCAATGATTCAGAGGCTCAAAATTTTCGGGGAGTAGGTGGTGGGGTGCTTTTTTTGTTGCTTTATTTCTCTCACCACGTCACCAGCACCGCTGACAATGGTGAGGGCCCGGCTACGCGTCCCACGTTCCGTGCATACGTGTCAAATGTGACATGTGAAAGATCTGAGCTGTTTGTGTAGTTAGAAACTATCGTTAGATCTTTGGCCAAAAATAGGACCTGGATTGGGTACTACCTATGGCTTTCAACGGTCTGGGCCTGGTACAACCTGAGGTTCTGTCCCTTGACACTTGACAGTCCGGCAAAGGGAGGTGACCGCCCCCACCAACCTCTGTAGTGACAGGACTCTATGAGGCTCATCATTAGAGGTGGGCAACGATCCGATCCAAGTTGAACATAGGCCAGATTGGATCGTTCGGTTATTTGAGTGGGTGTGTTTGAACAATGTTTGAACAAACATTTGAATAGGGTGGCTTTGTTTGAACTCGATTTGGTCTAGCCCAATCATGTTTGAACTTATGGATTTCAAACAATTTTTACGAGTTTGAACAAGTTCAAACAACTTTACTTTTTTTGCTTGAAAATATTTTTCTACTATTGAATAGTAAATACTGATTTGTTTATAAATTACATATCACAAATGATAAATAATAAGGTTTAAAGTTCCCCATTTCACAAATTACATATAACAAATGACAAATCACAAGGTTTAGCCACAATAGTTCCCCATATCACAAATTACATATAACAAATAACAAATCATAAGGTTTAGCCACAACTAAATCTCCAGTAAACCACACCATAGGAACGACATTCTGATGGCATTAAACATCATGGTGGACTCCAACGAGATTTCAACGGTAGGAATTTATCCCTACCACCTTTTCTTTTAATGCAGCCCACTTGAGTCTTGGATCCGGATCATTTTTTATCTTACATTCTAAAATCATGATCTCACAAAATGGATGGACAACATGGATTCCTCACAAACATCATGGTGGGCCTCACTTAGATTTCCAGCGTAGGAACTGCGCATGGTTTGTGATGCGAACGTGGGTTGGCTCATAGCTAGTGACGCGAACACCCCCCAACAAGCTGGTGTCAAAGTTCCGTGGGCCCCACCATAATGTCTTTGTTTTATCCACTCCGTCCATCCATTTGTACAGCTCATTTTGAGGCATTATACAAAAAATGAGGCAGATACAAAGCTCAAGTGGACAACACCACAGGAAACAGTGAGGAGAATGATGTCCACCATTGAAACCTTCCTAGGGCCCACAGGCATGTTTATTTGTCATCCAACTCTCTCTCTCTCTCTCTCTCTCTCTCTCTCTCTCTCTCATGAGTCGAGTCGGGTCTGTCAATATTTGAGTCGAGTTCAAGTCGAGTCGAACAGGACTGTGATTGAAACCGACTCGAATTTTTTTTCAAACGCACCCTACATGTTCGAACAAAGTTCGAACAAGAAGACTTTTATCGAGTCGATCCGAACAGTTAAACTTGGTTCTGTTCAGCTCTATTCATCATGATGTGTGTGTTTTATCCATGCTGTCCATTTATTTTTCCAGCTCGTTTTAGTACATGAGCCCAAAATTGAAGGATGTCCAAAGCTCATGTGAACCACACCACAAGAAACCGTGGGGACTGAGTACCTACCATTGAAAACTTCTCAAAGGCCACAGAAGTTTTGGATCGAATTGATATTTGTGTTTCCCTTCACCAGGTCTTTGTAACTCTATGAACAAGATGGATGACAAACAAACATCACTGTGGGCCCTGTGAAGGTTCCAACGGTGGATGTCATTATCTTCATTGTTTGTTGTGGTGTGGTCTGCTTAACCTTTGGATATGCTTCAATTTTGGGATCATGGCCTAAAATGACACCATACATCATGGTGGACTCCCACAAAGTCCTCCCACCAGGGCGGTCGGTGGTGGCAAGTTCATAATGCAATCTGCGTCCGATTTTAACATGAGCTTTTATAACACCAACTTTGATGGATGCCAACTCAGTCACGTGACTCAGGTCAAATCCTGACCGAGTTCCATCATGTTCATGACCATGGGGCCACTTTAATTTACGTGTTGTATATCCGCCTTGTCTTGCCAGCCTATTGTCGGGCAATGGCTAAAAAATGAAGCATATACAAATCTCAAGTTATTGAATGTCCACCATTAAAAATTCCTTAGGCCAACTCTAATTTTTATTTGCCATCTAATCTGTTGACCAGGTCATACAATTAACCTAAATGGAAAAGCACAAATGTCAGCTTGATCTAAAAACTCTTTTGGCCCTAAGAAATTTTTAGTGGCGAGCGTTCAACCACCACTGTTTCCAGTGGTGTGGTCAACCTTAGATTTAAATCTGCCTCTTTTTTTTTCTTTTTTTTTTTTTTGTTATCATGCCTTAAAATGAGCTGCAAACTGGTTTGACGGGGTCGATAAACAACATACATAATAGTGAGGCCCACAGAGCACCTCCAGCGACTCACTACTGGCAGTGTCAGCATGCGATCCCCGTCCAACTTTGATAGGATGCAGGCCCACTTGACTGCACATATGGGGCGTAGGACGGTTGAATGGACACGTAACAGATATCCTGGCCACTAAATAGGCTGTGCGCACTGCATATATTCCATATACTTAAAAATCAGGTGGTACAGTCACGAAATTTGGACTGCTGTACCTTTTATTTTTTACTGTCCATTTCTCACACTAGTTTGCCCAGAGCGGACCCACACTACTTTTTGTGAACTGCACAATAGCAGTGTTCGTAGTGCAGTGTTCGTAGCTGATAAACGGCCCAGATGTCAACAGGTGTGAAATCCAACTATGGGAACCACCACCCACATAGGGGCTGTCATTCAGTGCCTAGATTCTGTTAAAACCCAAAGAAAACAACGAGATGATATGATAGAGCTGGAATAATCGGAATATGGTAGAGCCTTCTATCCATAGTACACGTGGAAGTGTCAGTTTCCCTTTGGAACAATATCCATCTAGCTAATCCTATTATAGATTGCAATCGGATCAAAATACACAAGGATCGGATGACCCTATCCCTCCGATTGATGATCTTCCATTTAACGGTCGAAAATAAAATGATTAACATTCTCCGAAATACTCTCCCCTCTCACGTCGATCCAGTCACCATCCCTGTAATCTAGAATGTTGATCTCACGGGTCCAACGGAATGGATCAAGTCTCAGAAATCTTCTATATAGAAGGATCCCGGCCATCTAATCTTTGTACTTTGATAGTTTCGTGTGCATCAGAGCCTTGTTCCGTTTCTTAACGGTCATCACACGCTGGAAATGACACGTACATGTGTGATATCAGAGCCATTAGTCAGCTTTAGGTTATTTTCTGATGGATAAGGTAGTCATTGCAAACTGAAAAGGTCCATTGACGTCTTAGTTGTTTTTTTAATTTACTGCATTTTTTTGGGAGATGGAAGATAAGGCACTCAGTCTGTCTTGGTGTAATCTTCTCATTTTTCAATTATGAACACGGTCGTGGCACCCATCCGCCTTTGCCAAAAAAAAAAAAAGAATTGAAAAAGGCTAATTTTTAGTTTTCTGCCAAATGAGAGTGACTGCGTATTGAGTTATCTCTGTGGGGATAACTATCATGTATGAATCTTATCGACACCGTCCATCCGTTTTTCCAAATCATTTTAGAGTTGGGCCCAAAATCGAAGTATATCCAAAGCTCAAGTGGACTACGCCAATGGAAACAGTGGGAATTGAATTTTTACTGTTGAAATCTTCTTTAGAGACAAAGAAGCTGTGTATCAAGTTGATATTCATGTCTTTCCTTAGTCTATGTCTATGATATGCTTCAATTTTGGGCTCATGAAATAAAATAATTTAGTGAAATGGACAGGTGGATAAGACACAAATATCACGTGTAGCCCCTCAGTACGCAGTCCGCGCTCCTACCAAGCAGGCCCTGAACATTAATGTATAAATATTTTTTACTCAATCAATCATAGGAGCAGAAACAAAAATCATACGTCATAATGTAAATGGATCTTCTTTTTTTTTCACGTCATGGAAATTCATGCACAACTCTCCTCTTATGCGGATTGCCTTGCCAAGCCTTTCGGAGGAGCTTCGTGCGACCGGAAACCGTGATGTTTTTTGAGAAATCCATCCCATCCATCCGTTTTTTCAGATCATGTTAGGTTATATGGACCCAAAAACGTGGTAGATCAAAAACTCAAGTAGGCTGTACGACAGTAAAAAGTGGGTAGAGAGTTGCTTACCGTTGAAACCTTGTAAGGGTCCACCGTGACATTTATATGGCATCCATACCGTTTATAAGGTCATTCCCACTGGGATGAACTGAAAATATAAAAATATTAGCCCGATCCAAAACTGCTATGGCTCCACAAATGTTTCAATAGTAGATGTTCAATCCACACCGTCTCCTGTCGTGTAGTCCACTTAAGTTTTGAATCTAGCTACCTCATTTTTGGGGCCATGTCCTCAATGAACTGGAAAAACGGATGGACTGGCTGAATTTCTCACAAGCATCACGGTGGCCCCACGCAGGCCCTACGCGTCGACCTTTCCCTTTGACTGACACCACGAGGTCCACGACAGACAGTTAACCGTGCAGGGAGCTCTGACGTCAACGGTAGTTGCACGTGGAAATGGTTGATAGTTGCATGAATGCTATTAATGGTTAAGTACTTTATGTATCCGCACCGGTAGATGAGACACGTGCGAAGTAAGTCACATGTATGAAGAAACTCGTACGTGTATGAACCCTCACCACGCCATTTTTTTATTCATAATAGAAAAAGAAGAAGAGGGAGAATAGGAGTAGGAGAAAAGGATCGGGAGAAGGAGAAAGAGAAGTAAAGAAGAATGAGTAGAGGAGCAGAAGGAATCTTCATTAGAGACTCTCAGGGACGAGCGGAGTTTTCTCCAGACGTGTGTCACCGACAGACTTGAAGTCCTTCCTCCTCAGCTAGGAGATCCAATGTGGAGATATCCTACAAAGTTCCTGGGAGGGATATGGCAGTCGGGACCTGGCTTCGGGACGTGGGTGCAATTGGAAGATTGGGAAGGTGGAGTGGGGGCTCTCTGGAGGGACTGGAATGTGAGACCATGACTCGGAGATCGCCTCAGTCGTTCCAAAGGTCTAGTTGCTTCAACAGACTGAGAATGCAGTATCAGGAAGATGAAGAAGTAGCATACTAGGGTTGTTACTGTGGAAGGATTTCTTTTGTAAAACTGCATGCTTGAGATTGAGATGGGTTGAAGGGAATATTTTCTTTACGTGGGTTTTCCGGGAAAGAGATGGGATGAATGAAAGAGGCGTTTTGTTGTGGTTCTTTCTAAAGGTGTATTTAACAGAGGTGGTGGATGACGGTATTGATGGTCATGTGTGTGCGTGTTGACGATCATGGCCTACCAGATTATCCTGTTTTTTTATTTTTTCACTACCCATTTTTGGGATGTGGGCGGTGGCCTTGGACTTCCCTGACGTGGCTGCCATTTTCGATCGGGACGCGGATCGCTTGCGAAACACTTCAGGCTCCTTAGCTCAGAACCTAGGTGCGTGGGGGCCTCACCGTGATGTTTGTGAGAAATCCACCCCATCCATCCGTTTTTAATGATCATGTTAGCGTGTTTGACCAAAAATGAGACGTATCCAAAACTTAAGAAGGCTGCACGACCGGAAAAAGTGAGTAAGGAAATGGCTATCGTTGAAACCTCAATGGGATCAACCATGATGTTCATATGCCATCCAAAACGTTCATAAGGTCAATCCTACTGGGATGAACTGAAAACACAAGAATGTTAGCCCCATCCAAAACTTTTGTGGCCCCATGAATGTTTCAACGGTGCATATTCAGTCCTCACTGTTTCAAAACGGATAGACCGGGTGGACTTCTCACAAACATCACGGTGGGCCCACCTCGGTTCTGAGCACAAAAACTTACGGCGTGTTTGTTGATCCATTTACCTGAGTAAGTACTGATTACTTTTTGGTATGGAGATAGATGTAAGTAACCCAATAAATACCCCTAGAAAAGCGAGATGGTAAGGGAAGATTTGAGGACGTAAAATTTGTGGGTCCCACAATGATGTATATATTCAATCCATGCAGTCCATTTGTTTTATCGGATCCCTTCAGGAAAGTAACCCAAGAATGACGTAGATTGTAACCTCAGGTGAAGCACACCATGGGAAACAAGGGAATATGCCGCGCACGGTTAAAACTAAAATTTTGTGTGGGTCCCACAGTGATGAGTATCTGTCATCTAACCTTTTCAAAAGGTTAGAATGACATGAACGAAGCAAAAAACTAAATATCTACTTGATCCAAAACTTTTATGGCTACAAGAAGTTTTCAACGGTAGATTTTCAATTCCTATTTTAGCTTCTGTGTGGTCCACATCTATATTGAGTCAGTCTCATATTTGAGCTTCTGGCCTAAAATTACAGGGATAAAACAAATGAACAGTGTGGATGCGACACATACATCACTATGGGCCCATAAATTTTATGTTGTGTTTCCTAATATTATCAAAATTGCCACGTCAAAAGTGCGAAAGTGCGGCTTACTTGGTTCCAGGGATTTACCTGCTACCTACCGTAATTAAACAAACACGCCTTTTATGGGAAAGGGCAATCCACGTCATGTCGGGGCTGTCGTTTCTATGCAGAGAATTAACAAAAATGCTTCGATTGCTTTTTCTTATAAAAAAGGCCCACCTAGTCTATGAATGACGTTCAACCCATGTAACATATGCGCTGGAAGAAGCTGATCACAAAAAATTTGGCCTATGAAATCATTGGATGGTGTGTAAATTATTTTTATATTGTGGCCCCCGCAATGACCAGATCCGCCATATTTTTTTCATCTGATCATCGTGATGGGGTGCATTGTTGGATAGCACATATGGATGTCATAACCCCGTGATTCTCAACTTCAATATTTCCAAAGAAAAAAATAACACCTGATTTTTTTTTTTTCACTTTCACAGGTATTGAAGTTAAAGCTGTCAAGAATTGTGAGCTAATATAGTGTGTTTAAGACCTTCGACCCCTTGACCAGGTGCAGTGCCTGGTGATTAACCCCAAAAATCAGGCCTATCATGTGGTCCACAGGGTTACACTGTTGAAGTCCCTTGATATACATTGATACGCCATCCTCTAACATTTCGAGCTTTTAGAGAAAGTGGTTGTTTGACATGGTATCAAAGTGAAAAGTCCTGTGTTCAAATTTCAAAAGTAGCAAATATGCCATCGGTAATATATTCTCTCACGAGAGGTGTTTATGGTGTGACTATGAAGTAGAATACTAGGGTTTTTACTTGAAAGGATTTCAATTGTAAAACATATTTGAGATAGAGATAGGTTGAAATAAAGATGCATTTTAATGAAGGGTTTTAGAAAGAAAGATGGTGTCTTTTATTGTTGTTGTTGTTGTGGTGGTGGTGGTGGTAGTGGTAGCTGAAGGTGATGAGAATGAGAGGAGATGTTTTTATACACGGATGGATGAGGGTTTTGGCCTTCAGTGATTACAAGGGCCTGATCCATTTCTAGCCGTTTATTGGAAGGAAAGTACACTGGATGGAGATGCAGTAAAAAAAAATCATATCAGATGGTTCATGTAATGGTGGGATTAGTAGACTAACAGAAAATGGCTGATGAGGAAAACAAAATAACTGTCTGGAATAACATCCCCGTCAAAAAATAGCTGATGAGAAAACACGGTAGCGGTCTGGAATAACATCCATATATGGATGGTTCAGATCATTCATTGCAAAAAGATAAAGGTCATTCCCAGTACATGGTTGGGTCCAAAATATTAACGGTCTGGATTACGAAACATTGTCACCACTTGTACAGAAGAGGTGCGTAAGTATACTATTTCATGCTCAAACCCTTTGAAGGCGATTTGACTGAATAGAATATTTAGCAAAACCAATTTTGGACGTATGAGGGGTGGATTAGTGAATAATGGTTTCCACGTGGCTGTGTCTTATGGGGCGCGAATTAGGTGTTACCACGGGAACAGCTTAGTGGGTGTTACCCTAACCGTGTAGACCCCATCTTGATGTATTTTTTATATATCTACACCGTCTATCTGTTTTTTCATATCATTTTAGCATGTGATCCAGAACCCTAAGAAGATCCAAATTTTAGGTGAACCATACCACTAGAAACAGTGATGAATAACCATTAATAACATTTTTTGGGCCACAAAATTTTTGGATCAATCTGATATTTAGATTTTCCCTTCATCAGATATTTAGATTTTCCCTTCATCAAGACCTTATGGACATTATCAAGAGCTTGGATTGCATATAAACATTACTAAAACTTTACAATGGGCTCTTTGGAATTTTTAATGGTGGGGGACTCAATCACACTATTTCTAGTGGTATGGTCCACTTGACATTTGGATCTGCATAATTTTTTAAACATTATCCTAAAATGGGCTGTAGAAACGGATGGACAGAGTGGATATACAAAATATCATACATGTGTGCCATACGGCAGGGGTAACACCACTAAGCTGTTCCGGGGTAACACCTAATTCGCGCCCAGTCTTATGAGGGAGCGATTCAGGTGTTACCCGGAAACACTGTAGCAGGTGTTTCACTGACCGTGGGGCCCACCTTGATGCATATGTTATATATCCATGCCGTGCATCAGATTTTTGAGCTCATTTTAGAGCATCGCTCCAAAAATGAATAAGATATAAATCTCTAGTGAACCACACCACATGAAACAGTAGTCATTGACCATAAAAAAACTTCTCATGGGCCACGTTTTGTTTTCCCATCATCCTGTTCTTTTCCACCTTATTCAAACGTTGAATGGCAAATAAAAATTACGCTGGGCAAATAAAAACGTTTTGGGTGTTACCTTTGCCGTGAGACCTACCTTGATGATGTGTTGTCCATCCACTCCATCCATCAGTTTTTCCAGCCCATTTTAGGGTATGGTTCCAGACATTAAGCAGAGCCAATTCTTAGGTGGACCATACCTTATGAAACAGTGGTGATTGATCGCCTACCTTTAAAATCTTCCTAGGGCCCATTATAAGCATATCCTTAACTTTTATTTATCATCCAACCCATTGACAAGGTCTACCAGATCAGGATGAAGGTAAAATACAAAGCTCAACTTGGTCAAAAACTTTTGCGGCCTACGAAAAGCTTTTAACAGTCATCGAACACCTTTTTCAGTGGTGTGGTCTACCGGAGATTTGGATCTGCTTATGTTCTGTGATAACATCCTAAAATGAACTTGGAAAAAAAAAAAGGATGGGTGGATATACAAAAGATTCATCAAGGTTCCTATCCTCTTGTGTTATGCATCTTCTTCATTTTGGACTGATGCCATTAAAATAAACTGGAAAAATGGATGGACGGCATGGACATAACACATATATCATGGTGGTAGCTATGGAATTGGGAGCAGCTTAGGTACTACCCGAGCCTATGCAAAGCTCAGGACATGCTTGACGTGGCACGTACGTGGCAAGTCCGCATTAGTAGAGAGCACGTTATTAGAAGAGACCTGCCACATCAACAAGCCTAACACAAGCCTGTCACATCAGCTGTCCACCAATACACACAGGCCACATACTGGCCTGTCCCGAGCTTTGCACATGCTTGGGTAGTACCTAATCCTCTAGCTGCATCAGCACAGTACCAAAGCGGCACTATATTAATGTTCTACACTCCTCACTGTGTTCCCCAATCATTTCTCTTCCCTTTTCTATCTCATGCGGACTGCACGTGCCACACCCCTTATGTGCATATATAGGCACACAATCATAAACATACCCAGAGAAAAAAAAGTATTCTAGGATCCATCTCGAATGACAACCCTTTGAGAACTCATCCTACAGTATATACTCATGACATTCATTTCATCATGAAAATCCTTGGGCATAGAAATCAGCATTACAATCAGCTTTGATTTTTAAGGGGCTCAGCTGAGTTGCAAAATAGTGTGATGTTTTTACTGACCTTTCATTGAAAGGTCTGTATGGCCTCAATTGCATATGCACATCACATAGGATGAGTCCTTTTTCAAAGGATTCTCATGAGTTCTCCTGAGAACCAATTATTTATGAGAGATGATAAATAAGTAATAAAATAAATAAAACATACCCTAAAAAGCCCCAAATGATGGACTGTCAGAACCACAAATGATGGATAATAACAGTTATGCTCTTTCTTACTGGCAGAAATTAGCACATTTCTACTAACACGGGTGACAATGCAAAGGCTTGACACTTGAAAAGAAAAGAAACATATACTGTCCCCACTCCTTTTTATGGTGTGGTCCACTTAAGGTTTGGATCCCCGGCCATCATTTTTGGGTTCATGACCTAGAATGATTTTGCAAAATGGCTGGATGTGGATCTAACACATGCATCATGATGGGGCCCACAGAACTTTGCCACGTCAATATAATATACCACTGTGCAATCCGCTTCTTCCAAGGATGGGTGCATAATTCCATCATTTGCGTGTAAGAAAAGTCATACCACATGTGCTCGAATAGGGAGCAATGCTCTTACTGTAGATCTCGCCTTGATGCTTATAATGTTCAATATCCTCACCATTCAACTATTTTCCCATGTCATTTCAGTGCAAGAGCCCTGAAATGAAGCAGAACCAATTAGGAGGAGGACCATACTGTACGAAACAATAGTGATTGAACATTAATGGGCCACCAAAGTATTGGATCAAGCTATTGTTTGTTTTTCCCCCTTTATCTAGGTTTATGTGACCTTATCAGTTGGATGGCAAATAAACAATACGGAAACATTGGGGTGGGACCTATGAAATTTTTAAAGTTACGGCATTCAATCACCTCTCTTTCCTATAATATGGTCCATCTAAGGATTTTCTTTACTTTTTGGCTCATATGCAAAATGATTTTGAAAAATGGATGGGCAGGGAAGATATTGAATAAATATTGTTAAGTCTAGAAATCGGCCAAGCGGGGTGCATGCGTGTCAAAACCCATTGAGTTCAGTTCAAACCAAGACCACTAACCCTGGCGTCAAGATACAATGATGCTTGGTTGGGATATGACCTAGCATCTATTGAGCCAATTGTTGAGTACAATATCAAGTGATTTACGAAGGTTAGGGATACTCTTCTAGTAAGTCCTTTTTGCCTTGGGAAACAAAAAGACTTTCAAATGTGCAACAATTGCATGATAAAGTGAAAATGGAGTTAGGAATGGATGTGGAAAAGTAGAAACTTACCACTAAAGTCGGAATCACTAACCTAACTGAGAGCAGCGAGGTGCTTCATGGAGTAGCACACCGATGAGTGAGGATTAAGTAACACCTAACGATTATAGACTACAATCAACCCAGTGTATGAGCTCAAGTGGATGATTCCTAAAGCTAAAGTTTTCCTTCAGTCCAGCATGCAGGCACAAGTGAAAGAGAATTACAACTACTAACTACAACTAAAAGTCAATCTAGTGTGATCGTAGGGACCAACTGGACTAGACTTCTACTAGAGACTAAGCAATATCCCACAGCTGATGAACGGTGAAGATGTTAAGCAAGCTAAGATAGACAGATAGAGTTGTGTTGGGTTGATTGTTGGTTGATTTTTGGGTTGATCATGGATCTTTCTCTTCATATCTTCTTCCGCTATTTATATAATTTCTTATGCAGTCGTGAGAATAACCACCGCACGCATTGTGACCTTTGAAGTTGTTATCTATGAAGTAGTGGTTATCTCCTTTGAATGTGTTATCCCTTTATCGAATGTGTTTTTCGCACACGTCCTCCATTGTTGACATAACCTTAACTGTTGTGCGTCCTCATCCTAATGTCATGTGCCAAGCACGTTCCTTCGGGGATTTGCCCAGTATTAAGTTGTCTTCCGTATCTCTTGCCCATAACATAGAGATATCTCATTTGCCACGTGGCCTCATCTACACCATTCACCTGAAATAAACTAAATCCTGCCGAAACAAATACATCAAAGTAGGGCCCCATGGTAAGGGTTGCACCATCTTAGGTGGGGCTGGGGCACACCTAATCTACTCTCCACTCTAATATATCTTTGCCAGCAACAAACCCAAATGCACAAAACACAATTATTGTATGGATTTCTATTCAAATATAAGCATGCAAGAGTAGCTTGAATATGAGCACTAGTATGGTAAGGCACAAAGAATCAATCATAGTACTCTACAATGTATAAAGAGGGAGTGGATTTGATGTTATTGGGATAACACTTACTAGCAGCATTTCATTCACATGTGACGCAGGGAAGGACATGATGAGGATGATCATTGTCTCCCTCGATCGATAGATACTTTGAAACTACAAGGCACTCTTGGATCCACGAGAGAATTCTCGAATCCAAGAGAGAAGAGCAACAAAAGTTCTAAATAATTGCATTTATGCTTATATAAATTCTTTTAGGATGTTTCTAAGGTTTGTTTATACTTATATTAACTCTTTTAAAAAAAATTTAAAAACGTAACCAAAGAGTCCTGAATAAAATAGGAAAGAAAAATGAGAAAACGTGCAAATCTGCATCATTCGTTAATCTATGTCAACTATTCGATTCGATCGGTCGACCATGGATGTTGATAGGTTGACCAGATCAAACAATCAATCAATCAGAGTCCAGCACAATTTCTGAAATATTTCAATCAGTCGACAAGGTATTTTAATAAGTCAAATAGGTTTAAAAAAAAATGTTTAGAGGGCAATCTAAAATTTTTGGATTTTTTAGTCATGGTTTCAATTGGTTGATTAGGTTGGTTGACCGGTCAAACTATTTTGTAAGTTGTCGATTTCTCTTGGGCTCTTTTCTTCTATCCATACTCACCATGAATGAGTCTTCGAACTGTTCTACGTCAGTGTGTATATGCCTATTAGGGAAGGATTAAGTATGCACTTTACCTGTGAAATTTGATGAGCTCACTCTGACAGATTTTGCATGCAATGAAATGCCGCCGTGTACTGGTCAAACCTTAGTTGGTCTGACCTGGTAAAACCTAATCCGATCCCTTGTAGAGAAGGGATGGCTCTACATAATAAGAAAACTAGCCCCTTGTCCTCTTGCCCGAGAAAGCATGCAAACGGAGCATGATGCTTGGCCACTTGTTCTGGGACTCTGTCATTGACCGGACCTCAGCTACATAAATAATACCAATAAAATACTTGTCAGGCTGCCATACGAATTTTGGATTCCGAAGAATACCTGTTAGGCTGCCTCTTCTTAAACACGTAGGCATGATTGTTGCTTATCTTTTGTTGGTCAAAAAGAACCTTCTCACAACCACTGGAGTTTTCGATTTGCTCGGGATGTGGATTACCTACTGAGTGTAGTGAGTGGCCACCATGCTGTGGGTATCTTATCCACGCAGTCCATCCATTTTATGAGATCATTTTAGAACATGAACCTAAAATTGAAGCATATCCAAAATTCATGCGAACCATGTCAAACAAAAAAAAAAAAAAAAACCACATCCAAAAGTCAAATAGACCACATCACAGGAAATAACACATCTAAAACTCAAGTGGACCACAGCCCATGAAATAATGAGAATTGAATGCTTGCTGACAAAATCACTTTGGGAAGCACAGTTTTGAGTCAAGCTGACATTTGTATTTTTCCTTCATCTACATCATTGTGACCTTACTAAGGGTTTGGATGTCAAATAAACATCAATGAGCCCTAAGAATGTTTCAAAGGTGGACATGCTTTGGACATGCTTCAATTTTGGTCTCATGCCCTAAAATGAACTGATAAAATGAATGGACTGTGTGGATAAGACACCTACCTCACAGTGGGCCCCAAAGAGTTCACTGAGTACGCAATCCACATCCCTTGGGCAAAAACCAATTAGATCAGTTTTGCTAGGTCAGTATTCTAATGCTTATTTTGTTGAGACTTGGGTTTGCAAAGTGCACCAAAAGCACTGGATCAAAACAGTATTCAGGCCTCCGACTCTTTGGAGGGGTGCGTCCAAGCTGACACAGACTGGGTACTACCCTCATTGGGACCTAGCTAGAGACGGATGGTCATCTTAGGGGCTCTATGTGGCCCACAGTGATCTGTATGCTTTATCCACGCCATTCATCTATTTTTAAAGATCATTTTAGGGCATGAGCCCAAAAAGGAGGCAGATTGAAGGCTCAAGTGGACTACACTACACAAAGCAGTGGAGATTTATGGCCTACCATTAAAAACTTCTTAGGAGCCACAAAAGCTCTGGATCAAGCTAATATTTATGCTTTCACTTCATACATGTCTATGTGACCTTTTGAACAGGTTGGGTGGCAAAAAAAAAATAATTAAAGTATGTCATAGAAAGTTTTCAACAATATGAGCTCAATCCCAACTATTTCATGTGTAATCCAATTTTGTCCAAATAAATGGACGGCCTAGATAATACATATAGATCATGGTAGGCCCCACATAGCCCTAACATGGCTATTATGTCGTGGTGGGGCTGGTACCCCATCCATGCCCCGTCCAAATAGCCCAAACGTGCTTCCCCATTGGACAAACCGGTTTGAATTTTTAGCACATTGCTATCCAGCTTGAATGTGGACATGATTGGTTACTACCCCCTCCATGACCTAACTAGGGATGGACAGTCTTGTCTAGAGCTTTGAAGGGCTCACCTTGATTTATGTGTTTTATCTATGTCGTCCATCCATTTTGATATATCATTTTAGGTGAGCAAAAAATGAGACAAATAGAAGGCACAGGTAGACCACACCATAGGAAATAATGGGCATTAAACGTCTACCATTGAAAGCTTTTAAGGGCCACAAAAGTTTTAAGTCAAGTTGAAATTTATTTTCCCCTTCATCAGGGTCAATGTGACCTTATTGACAAGTAGAGTTGTACACTAGCCAAACCGAATTCAGCTAGACCCAGCTTGACCTGGCTCGACCAGCAGACTACCTGGGCTTAAGCTCGACTCAGTTTAGCCTTCAAGTTAGGTTGGCCAGCTTGGCTTGGTTTAGTCGAGCTTTCAAGTTGAGAAAGAGATCCAATGAGGGATGGTTGTCAGATGATCAGTGGGTGACTATGCGTTGGGTGAGTTGTGAACAAAACTCTAGGGGGGGTGTGAAGGGACCGAGCTGAAATGAACCTACTTCGAACCAAACCGAGCCTGGTTTCGAACTGAGCTGAAATTAGGCTCAGTTTGGTTTGAAATACCTTTCAAACCGAGCCAAATTGAACTTTTTCAAGCTAAGCTGAGTGGGCTATTCAAGCCAACTTGGCTCATGTACAACTCTATTGATAGATTGGATGACAAATAAACATCACGTTGGACCTTAGGCATCACTGTCAACAATGCTTCATGTGGTGTGGTCCACTTGAGCATTTCATCTTCCTAATTTTTTAGCTCATGCTATAAAATAATACTTAAAAATGGGTAGATGACGTGGATAAGACACATGCATCATGGTAGGCCTCACAGAACCTCTGCCACGACCGTCCGTCTCTATGTCCTAGTGGGGTAGCTGTAAACCAAAGCGGCATAATACCCTGGGTCGTGATTCAATGGGTCGTATGGGAGGGGCAGAAATTGTCACCGGATCAATCGTCAACATCCATAAAGAATCGGATTGCACACTGAGTAAACACCATAGGGCCAACACGTGATGTATGTGTCTTATCCACGCTGTTCGTCAGTTTTCCCGTATCATTTTAAGCATGAGCACAAAATTGAAAGCATATCCAAATCTCAAGTAGAGCACACTAGAGAAAACTGGGGAATTGAACGCCTATGTTAAAATTCTTTTTGAGGATAAGACACATACATCAGGTGTGGCCCCGCTGAGTTTACTCAGTTCGCTTAAGCCTACTTAGCAAGCAATCCGATCTCCTGATCAGCAGCAGTTGGGAAGAATCCACGGTCTAAATTCTACGTAGTGTGGCCTACTTGATGAGTGCATCAAACTGAATTTTTACTTATGGCACGTTCACAGTATGCAATACCTAATGGATGGTCCAGATCTCTGATACGAGTGCCATCTGACGTGGAGACCAGCCTCGCGTGGACCAGTCATGCGGGTTTTCGCCGCTAGCTGCCTTTCCCGATCGGGGACGAATTAGGTGTTACACAGGGAACAGCTTAGTGGGTGTTACGTCTACCGCGTGGCCCCACATTGATGATAATTTGTGTATCCACGCCGTCCATCCGTTTCTCCATCCCATTTCAGGTTGGGGTTCCAAACATTATGCAGATTCAAATCTCAAGTGGACCATAAAACTGGAAACAGTGGTTATTTAGTCCCCCACTATTAAAAATTCCAAAGAGCCCATTGTAAGGTTTTAGTAATGTTAATTTGCAATCCAAACTGTTGATGATGTTAATAAGATCTGGATAAAGGGAAAAAATATAAATAAAAGCTTGATAAAAAAAACTTCTTTTTAGCCCACTGAAAGTTTTTAATGGTCCTTCATCACTTCTTCTATTGGTATGGTCTACTTGAGATTTATATCTTCTTAGTATTTGGGATTACCTCATAAAATGAGATGGAAAAACAGATGGACGGTGTGGATGTATGAAAAAATACATTAAAATGAGCCCCACACGGTTAGGGTAACACCCACTAAGCTGTTCACCAGGTAACAGCTAATCCGCTCTCTTTCCGATGGCCTTGACCCTCAACCCTTTAAAGGCCGCCTCATACCGCTGCATTCATTTTTGCCAATTCTCAGGCCAGGAAACGAGAACTTCGTCTCTCTCTCGCCTCTCCAGCCTCTTCTAGGGTTTTCTCTAACCCACGCACCGTTACAAAGGACCCGAAAACGCAAACACGAAAGTAGGGTTTCTATTTCTCTCACAGTATCAAACAGCTAGGGTTTCTTCTTTCTCGATCTCTCGATCCATAACACGAAGAAATGTACGGAGGAGGGGATGACGACGATCCGATGATCGATGAGAACGAGGAGATCACGCAGGAAGATGCGTGGGCCGTTATCAGCGCCTACTTTGAAGAGAAAGGCCTCGTTCGGCAGCAGCTCGACTCCTTCGACGAATTCATACAGAACACGATGCAGGAAATTGTCGATGAGTCCGCTGACATCGAGATCCGTCCCGAATCACAGCACAACCCCGGCCGCCAGTCGGATTTCCTTGAGGTTCGGTCTTTACTGTTCAGGCCCTTTTTCTTTTGTCTTCCTTCAAGGGCTTGTTTGGCAGCGTGGATTTGAATTGCCATGGAATCGAGTGGAATTGAAATCAGAGCTTTGAGGCGGGAGTTCAAAAAGAGCTCTTTTGAAGTATTTGGATTCCTCTCAAATCCATATCCCTCCAATTCCTTGCTACCAACCCAAAAACCACCAAATCCCCAAAAATCGTCCCAGTTCCATGCTGCCAAATAACCCCTAAAATCTATGTTCTCTTCAATCCAGTGCTTGAACTGCTGCTATCCCAGATTTTATTTCAGTCCGCTGAATCTGTATTGCATTGGGAGTCCTGTGCGGAGTTCTGTTCCTGATGGAGCAGACAGTACTAATTGAGAAATCTTTTCATTGATTGAGGAAAGATGTTCGAACGGCCTTCATTGATTTACCTTTTCTTCTTCTTCTTCTTCTTCTTCTTCCTCTTCTTTTTTTGACTTCCATTTGGTGGGGAGTTTCAGTTGTCAGGCTGGGTTCACTCGTTGAATTTCGGTTTTTCTGGTTAGGCTATCGTCAGACATCACTTGTAATATTGGTGCTTGATATCACTGCTATTCACTTTCAAACCAACTGAGCACTTCTATGAAAAAATTCTATATGCCATGAGGTGCAAATGTCAGACATTGTACATTTAAATCTGTAAGTACATGTTTTCTGTGTACACAATTTGCCTGCCTTTGTTGATGCTGGTGTAGTTTGAAGTGGACAGGTGCGACAAATGTATCATTTCATTTCAATCTGAATCCAATCAGATAAAGTGCTTGAACACTGTTTTCCCTTAAATTTTATGTTTTGTCTTCAATCCAGTGCTTGAACTGCTGCTATCCCAGATTGTATTTCAGTCCGCTGAATCCATATTGTGTCGGGAATCCTGTGCACTTTCGGGATTCTGTTCCAGGTGGAGCAAGCCTGCCTTTGTTGATGCTGGTGTAGTTTGAAGTGGACAGGTGCCACAAATGTATCATTTCATTTCAATCTGAATCCAATCAGATACAGTGCTTGAACACTGTTTTCCCTTAAATTTTATGTTTTGTCTTCAATCCAGTGCTTGAACTGCTGCTATCTGTTCGCTCGCCTCAAGTGCAAGGCTGCGATGTAGTAATAAACTCGGTAAGACCGAGGTTGATCCACAGGGAAGGAAGTAAACAATTCCAACTACCCTAATAACTAGAATCAAAGAGGTTTGTGAAATTGATTTTTAACATAAAATAGAAAATCTAATAATGAAAAGATAACTAGAGCATCAAAGATCCACTTATAGCTCTTCTTAGATGCATAATTCGCTATGGTTTCTTACTTTCTCAACTAGAATCGATATTAAGATCTATCTAGTCGGATGATAGAGCTGTTAAACCAAACAATCTGTCATATGTAAGTTCTATGCATAGGATTCACTCAATGTAGGCTGAGCTGAGCATGCTCAATTGCATAGGTCCATTCCCCTTTTCAAAAGGTCTAGTTCACAATCATAACCATCCTCAAGTCCTGTTACAAGACAAGGCTAGATCATGATTTGAACTTGATTCAAATCACATGCACAATCCATACATATTACAGAAATTCAGAAAAGTAGAACTTTGGTAGGAAGTCCCCACATGAAGATCATAGTACTAGAGCGCACTCCAATTCCTCGGATCATACAGGTCTAGACTGATGCAAACCAATTAAGAATTTAAGTAATTCTCCCAAACATCCATGAGTCATCATAAGACTAAGAAAAACTACTTAAAGCTTGTATAAACTTCAAACCATAGTTCATAATCATGAATTCCAACTTTAAAACCATTAAAACGAATTAAACAATCTAAATAAAACTATAAGGTTCACCTCTTAGCTCTAGCTAAGAGATTAGCTAATGAAAAGCATATTAAAAATAAAACTAGAACTAAGAAAAGGAAGAAAAACTAGCTGGAGGAGGCTAGGAAGCCTCCTATGACTTGAACTCCTTGCTACCCACGTCCTTGGTTGCCCTGGAATAGAAGAGAGCACCCCCTTTTATAGTGCAGCAATAGTACAGCAATATAGCAGAATTTGTTTCGCTTGGTACGGCTTAACCAATGGTCGGATTGCCTTCAAAATTGATTTGTAGCTTCCTTGTAATGTGATCTTCCTCATAGATGATTTAGATTTTCAAGATTGTCCTCTGAATGGGCCCACCAATTACATCACCGACCGCCTCTCAAAATCGCGCACTTCGGGTACCTTTAGAACCAGTCATCTTGCTTCCAACGCTCCGGAGTGTACAGACGTCGGATTGATCCCAAATTTGAAACATTAGTAGAAAACTTCCTCCTCTACATGATAGACGGATTAGATTGTCCAAAACAATCCCAGAATGTGGTCCGAAAATTAGAACAATTAGGGCTTTTATAAACTCTGCGCAGTTGGATCTTTCTGGATGGTCCATCTTTCTTCAACCGGTATGATCAAACCACACATCCTTTTGATCTGAAACTATTGTGGTTATTCATATATGGATGTGGTCTAAAAGATGGTCAAAGTAGATTCTTCATATCATCAATGATGGGCCACCTAGACCGGCCCAGAGTGGAACAGCGAAATCTGGAACTTTCTGGACAGTTCGTATTGTTTTGGCCACCACGATCAATCCGTAGCTCCGATCGACACGAAACCACTTGGGTTAGTTCGGCGTCGAGCTCCTCTTCGACATGGATGTGTTGGATTTCCAAATATCATTAAGATGGCTTCAGAAAAGTGGTCCGAAAAGTCAGAGACGGGAATGGCCTGCTGTATGCAATCTGGAGTCTGAAACTTGCATGGCCGACCGGTCACGACCGGTCGGACAGGGCTGGCAGACCGGTCATGACCGGTCGGACAAGGCTGGCCTTGCTCCAGGGAGTGCATCCGACCGGTCATCACCGGTCGGGCCTTCTTGGCCGACCGGTCTTGACCGGTCGGACCCAGTTTTGCTTGTTTTTCTTCTTTCTTTTCTTCTCTCCTTCCTCTCTCTTTACTTTCTTCTTTCTTTGGTCCACCTTGGGCCTTCATCAAAGGCTCCAAATGGCCCCTTTTTGGTCTCTAATTGAGTGAAGTCCTGCTCTCATCCCTACAATCACAAAACATGTATTTGATTAGTCTTTAAATCATGAAAATCTTGTATAATGAGTGATGAATTGGGGTTAGAATATGCACAATTAGGAGCTCAACACTATCCCAGATTGTATTTCAGTCCGCTGAGTCCATATTGTGTTGGGAATCCTGTGCACTTTCGGGATTTCCAGGTGGAGCAAGCCTGCCTTTGTTGGTGCTGGTGTAGTTTGAAGTGGACATGTGCCACAAATGTATCATTTCATTTCAATCTGAATCCAATCAGATACAGTGCTTGAACACTGTTTTCCCTTAAATTTTATGTTTTGTCTTCAATCCAGTGCTTGAACTGCTGCTATCCCAGATTGTATTTCAGTCCGCTGAATCCATATTGTGTCGGGAATCCTGTGCACTTTTGGGATTCTGTTCCAGGTGGAGCAAATGGTACTAATTGAGAAATCTTTGTCTGTCTAAACCTTCAAGTACATGTTTTCTGTGTACACAATTTGCCTGTCTTTGTTGATGCTGGTGTACTGGACAGGTGTCACAAATGTATCATTTCATTTCAATCTGAATTCCATCAGTGTTCTCTTCCATCCTCTATCTAGGATGCAAGATCCTCTGTTCTTTGTCATTTTTTAACATTTTCTTTTTATGGGTTTGTTGTGTACACATGTTTTCTTATGGTTACTAGATCTGAACATCTTCATCTGTTCTTAAGGTTTTGGAGGTCCTCTTTTGCTACTAACATTGTTAATATCTATGTAAATGTATTTGACTCGATGCAGACAATCTACAAGATCAGCTTTGGCCAAATATACCTGAGCAAACCTATGATGACAGAGTCGGATGGAGAAACTGCAACCTTGTTCCCGAAGGCTGCAAGGCTGAGGAACCTGACTTACTCTGCACCATTGTATGTGGATGTCACAAAACGTGTCATAAAGAAAGGGCATGACTGTGAAGAAGTCACAGAGACACAGGATTTCACCAAAGTTTTCATTGGGAAGGTAAAATTTGAGTTATGAACTAAGGATTCAACCCAGAGCATGAATCTTGGTCGGCTATATGCTTATTGTTTCCTTTATTATACTGGTATTATGTTTCAGGTTCCTATAATGCTGCGGTCTAGTTATTGTACGTTGTACCAGAACTCAGAAAAAGATCTAACAGAACTTGGGGAATGTCCATATGACCAAGGGGGGTACTTTATTATCAATGGGAGTGAGAAGGTTCTTATTGCCCAAGAAAAGATGAGCACCAATCATGTCTACGTGTTTAAGAAAAGGCAGCCTAACAAGTATGCCTATGTAGCTGAGGTCCGGTCCATGGCAGAGTCCCAGAACAGGCCACCAAGCAGCATGTTCGTTCGCATGCTTTCTCGGGCTAGCGCGAAAGGGGTTAGTTTTCTTAATATGTAGAGCCGTCCCTTCTCTATATAGTATAGAATACTGTGACTGATTCTAGTCTTGTGCCTTACCATGGTAGTGCTAAAGTTTGACATTCCTTGTGGTCTGCAGGGCTCTTCAGGGCAGTATATTCGGGCTACTCTTCCTTATATTCGGACAGAAATCCCAATAATTATTGTGTTTCGAGCATTAGGGTTTGTTGCTGACAAGGATATATTAGAGCATATATGCTATGACTTTTCTGACACTCAGATGATGGAATTACTGCGGCCATCCTTGGAAGAAGCATTTGTTATTCAAAACCAACAGGTATTATGTTTTGTATTTATTTATTTATTTTTTGAACTGCTGAAGAGAATTGGGTTGGCATTTCTGGTTATGTTTCTTGATTTTGGAGTTCCTACATGAATGCTATAGGACAGAGGTACTCAAATAACTAAATAAGGAAGAAAAGGTAGGTAGAGGTGGAACGTTTTGGCCTCTCTTTGCCATTGACACATTGGAATATGTATGCTTGTCAAATTTAAGACACATTAATGCTTAAGCGGAATATCTTCTACAAGTCTGAATTATCAACTCATTACTGGATTGTAATGCATTGATGCATTTGGATTTTCTCAGGAATTTGCAAAATTGCCAGAAGTGGAGTGTTTTTTTTTCCAGCCAACTTAGCTTTTTGAGGTTCTTGTTGTTAAATTTTTTTTTTCTAAAGAGTGACTTTTCAGGTATACATAACCTTTTTCTTTTCAATAGTGTTGAGCCTTTGCATTGTCACCAGTATCAGCAGAATTGTGCTCATATCTGCAAGCAAGAAAGAGCATAACTGTTCCTACCCATCATTTTTGTGGTTCTTACAGTCCATCTTTGTTGGCATTCTAAATTCTCAAAAAAAAAAAAAAAAAATGTTGCCATTCTATACGATGGGGCTGTCTAGGGTATGTTTTATGTTTTATTTATTTTATTTTATTTACTTATTTATTTTTTTAGAACTACTAGGGTATGTTTTATGTTATGTCTGTGTAGATGAGAAAATATCTCCGAGGAACCGGTTCTCATGAGAACCTGTGAGAACCCTTTGAGAACTCATCCCACGTGATGCGAATATGCAATCCAGACCATACAAACATTTCATCTGGCTTGGATGAAAGGTCAGTAAAAAAAATTATGCTGTTTTGCAACTTAGGTGGGCCCCTTGAAAATCAAGGCTGGCATAACCTCCTGCTTTCCTGTGTCCCACCTGATTTTGGATCAGGCTGATTTTCAGGCCCTAGGGTTTCATGAGGTGATGCATCTAGTGGATGGATTGGACACCATGTACACATATCACGGGATAAGTTCTCAAAGGGTTCTCATGAGAACTGTATCCTAGGAGAAAATGTATTTTTGGTATGCATAAGATTGTCTCTATGGATGTATACTATGGGTTGTAGCACGTGCAGTGCATGTGAGAGAGAGAAGGGAAGAGATTTGGGAAAGGGGCGTGGTAGTGGAAAATGCTTGCGGCGGTCTAGTTACCTGGGTCACTTTCCCTAACATGGAACTTAACGTGCATGAAATCCACCCTTACATTATGTATATCACCCTTATTTGGCCTTGATTACCAAAATCAGGCCGATTCAATACTCATGCAGGTCACCCTGTAAAATTATACCTAAAAACCCTTAAATTCGCCTGGTATGGTCCACCTGACTTTTGGAATATTTTGATTTCTTTGGACAATTCTTTCATCCTGATGAGGCCCATCAAATGAATGGATTTGATGGCATATAAACGCCATTGTTGGCCCTACACAAAACTATTGGTAGGCATCCTTTCCCAACTTGTTCCTAACTAGCAGCCTGCTTGAGTTCTAGACAGTCATGAATGTCATTTCCAAGGTGAACATGCAAAGAAGGGGGAAGCGACTGCTATCTAGCCATTGCTTTGAGCAGAAAAAATCGGGACTGTCCCTTGCCAATAGGGGTGTCAATGGTCCGGGTTCAGTCCAGGAAAAATCAAAATTTAGAATAGGACCAGCTCAACAGGCCTGCCCCAAAGAGTTCAAAATCCAGGCCAAAGCCAACCCAAGCCCAGCCTGTTGATAGCCCTACTTGCCAAAGGACTAAATTTTATTTAATGACTATTTTGCCCCAAGTAAAAGATTAAATTTCTTTCCTGTACCCTATTAATCGAAGCTCCGGATGCATCCAAGCACAAATTGCGAGGGCAAAAAATGTCCAAGGCTCCCCACGTTATAGAGAGTAGAGATGATGATTACCTATTTTTTTTATATATAAAAGAAAACAGAGATCTATACAACTATGAGATCGCCCAGTACAAAGCAATGTTCTAACCATTGTTTAGATAATTTTGCAACGCATCATGTTGGGATTTACTAATTGTTGTGATTAACTTTCTTGGCGATGGTAAAGTATCTCAACTAACATGGGCCTTACATCTGCACTTTGTCTTTAGGTTGCACTAGACTACATTGGGAAGCGAGGACAAACTGTTGGTGTGACAAAGGAAAAGAGAATCAAGTATTACATTGCTCCTTTTTTGGTAGCATAGATATCAAATACTTGTTCAAAACTTCAAATAGACTATTTCATCGTTAGTAGTTTTGCTTTGGCCGCTCCATTTTTACTGTGTTCTTATTTGTGTCTTCCAGTACCATCACAGGAATCACCTGTTCTTGTTTCCTTTGCAGGTATGCCAAAGAAATTCTTCAAAAGGAAATGCTGCCTCATGTCGGTGTTGGGGAATATTGTGAAACAAAGAAGGCTTACTATTTTGGGTAAGTTCTGCTCTCTCTGGTGTTTGCATTATTGTAGTTGCTGATGTACATTTGACAATCATGCTGCACTCTCTGCTAGATATATCATTCATCGACTACTGCTTTGTGCGCTTGGCCGAAGGCCAGAGGATGACAGAGATCATTATGGCAATAAAAGGCTGGATCTTGCTGGTCCTTTGCTTGGAGGCTTGTTCAGAATGGTTTGTTATCATCAGGCTTGGAAGAATCAGTATGAAGTTTTGATGATTCATATTTGATCACAACAATGATTGTTCTTTATCTGAATGCAGCTTTTCAGAAAGTTGACCAGGGATGTGAGAGGATATGTCCAGAAGGTTCCCTTTCTTTGTATTAACTTGGTTTAGTGTTGTTACTTTTGTGTAGTGTGGTTCTCATAGGTCATTCATTTCTGTCCATGAACAGTGTGTTGATAACGGAAAAGACGTTAACTTGCAATTTGCGATCAAAGCTAAGACGATAACTAGTGGCCTTAAGTACTCCCTTGCCACTGGAAATTGGGGACAAGCAAATGCAGCTGGTACAAGAGCTGGAGTTTCTCAGGTCTATTATTTCCTTTTTACTCTATGCCATTCTCTCTTTCAGTTTGCCATTTGTTTTTTATGTTTATTAGTTATTTACTTATGAATTACTCCAAAAATAAGTAAATAAATAAACATGAGTAAATAAATAAAAAATACTCCAAACATAAACATATGATAAGTTGCACCTTACATCGTGCAGGTGTTGAATCGCTTGACGTTCGCATCTACTTTGTCTCACTTGCGAAGGTTAAACTCTCCCATAGGGCGTGAAGGTAAAAGCTTCTCAGTACTTTTAATATTTGTTTTGATGGTGTTTTAACTTAAATGATAACAGCCCATCCTCTTATGTAACCAGGAAAATTGGCGAAACCCCGGCAGTTGCACAACTCCCACTGGGGAATGATGTGTCCTGCAGAAACACCAGAAGGACAGGTAATTAACCCTTGTGATCTTTTTCCCTTTCTTGCTAGATGCCTAGCCATATTAATATTTTTTTTTTTTTAGGATCTAGCCATAGTACTATTGGGTCTCTACTTGCTATAAAATAGGCAAGCAGGAGTTATTATTGTGAATTTTGGCATTTATGGATCCTTTCTGAATGTTGTAATAGGCCTGTGGACTGGTGAAGAATCTAGCATTGATGGTGTACATAACAGTGGGATCAGCCGCAAATCCTATTTTGGAATTTTTAGAAGAGTGGAGCACTGAGAACTTTGAGGTTTTTCTTCTGAAATCAGCCCAAGTATATGTCGAACTGTATATATATTTCGTTCTTATGCTTCAATTCTTGTATGTTTGTTTTTGTTTTTTGTAGGAAATATCTCCTGCCGTTATTCCTCAAGCAACCAAAATTTTTGTTAATGGTTGCTGGGTTGGCATTCATCGTAATCCTGAGCTTTTGGTGAAGACTTTGAGACAGCTTAGGCGGCAGGTCTGTGTTCATAAATTTCAGAAATCAAATCTTTTCTGCTATAATGAGTCTATCCACGTCAGGGCGTGATATGGTTTCTTGTTTGCTTAACCTACTATGGTTAAAGTTCTCCTTTCGTTTTTTCTATTAGAATTAATAATTTTATTATTGGGAGCTAAATAGGCAAAATTACATCAAAACAAAGGAAACTAATTACCTGTAGACATGGAAGTGTGACTGACGCCCCATTCACTACCTACATGACTATTTGTTTATCCTTGAGGCAATATGGTGAATATCATAAACAGCTTCCACAGTGATCACCTTTCTGGGCTTAACAAGAGATCAAAGCTATCCTATTTTGTTGTGCTCTCCAGTTGACAATTAACGTCATTTTGTTATTCTGAGATGATTGATTGATTCCTGCGATTTGGGTGTGTTATTTTGTTCGTAAGCTGCATTCCTTATTGTATAATTTGAACACGTAATATTTATATTGGTTGACCTGTTCCCTTGCAACTATTGTCATCTCACACCTTCAGCGCTTCAAGAAGCATTATTTTCTTGAAGTGCTGTTTACTGGCACATGCTCGTGAGATTTCATCCCAGGATTGGAGTTGGGGGTCAATGATGATCCGGCATATGCAGACTGTGACCCTGCTACAGCTAAACATGTGCTTGTAAATATTTTTTAAAATTTTCTTTTGGATATTTGTTGCTATTATTGTTAATATGTTATTTATTCTTGGATGTGTTTTACTTTTTCTCACCATATTTAACTATTCAATTGCACAAGGCACAACATTTGGTTGAGCTTTTCAATCTTGGGCACTATGCACATTGCTGGTTACCTGTGCTTTCGCATATGGGATGTGGAACAATAATTTGGTGATCTGAACCATACATTGATGATAGGTCCCGCAGTAGATGGGCAATAAACCAAATATAACAAATTGGACAAACCTAGCTTTCTGATGCCTACCTATTTCTGGTTTGATGTAGACCGTTGCTGATATTTCTTTCAATCATTGATTTGTAGGTCACTGGTTCAGTTAAGAATGGGTCAGTGAAAAAAAAACCGGCCCATCCAACAGTCCAGTGCACATGACGAATGGTTCAGTCCGGAAAGGATTAAGGTTCCATTTTGAGACTAAAACACCCCAGCATATGAAGTCAGAGTTACAACACAAAATGTGCATACATGTAGTTTGATGTTTTATTAAACAATAAGTGGGTAAAAGAGTTGAGAAATGTACGTGATTACAACACTAATTACATGCTTTCTGGAAAGTATTCTTATGCTGTCGAAGATGCAGAACGATTCACTGTTCTCCGACCATTCGTTTGGTTTTTCATGTTGCATGTTAGGCAAGCTGCCTCACGATGAATTAGCATGGTCGCAATTCAAAGTATTGGTAAATAACTCACTGCTTTGTGGTCAGTTGGTGAACTGAGTTTTGGTACTCCATTTACAGGTTGATGTCAATACTGAAGTGGGGGTTATTCGAGATATCCGCCTGAAAGAACTACGACTTTATACTGACTATGGTCGCTGCAGCCGTCCATTATTTATTGTGGAAAAACAAAGGCTGCTGATAAAGAAGAAGCATATTCGATCTCTGCAGCAAAGGGTTTGAACTATTTCTGGATCCCATGTTGATAGTGTTCAATGGTACTATGAAAATATTCAATTTTGCTCTTTCTCCTTCTCCCCAGGAAACCCAAGACGAAGGCTGGCATGATCTTGTTGCAAAAGGATTCATAGAGTATGTAGATACCGAAGAAGAAGAGACTACAATGATTTCCATGACTATTTCTGTGAGTATCTAGAAAATTATTAATTCGGGGGCATGGTCCCCGCCTTTACATGTCAGAACAGCTAGGACATGATTATCTCTGTATCCTAAACAGTGGTTTGTATGGTGAATACCTGGCTTCTCCATTGATAAATGAGACAAAGCAATTCATGTAGGATCCAGAATGCATTCTTTTGGGACTTTGACATGCAAATGAGTTGGTGCATCCACAATATCTAATTCCTTTACATGCATCACAGGATCTTGTAAGTGCAAGGCTTAATCCAGATGAAGCATATTCCGAGACCTACACCCATTGTGAAATCCATCCATCATTGATATTGGGGGTTTGCGCTTCTATTATTCCCTTTCCTGACCACAACCAGGTTGGTTATCGTGTGACATAACTCTGTTGTATTGGTACTGTTGGAAGTGTGTGGTTGGAAGTGTGTGTGAGTTTCTTGTCCATTCACTGCCTCATTTCTATTTGGCAATACAATGCAGTCACCTCGTAATACATACCAGTCTGCAATGGGCAAGCAAGCAATGGGAATTTATGTTACCAACTACCAGTTACGAATGGTGCGTATCTCATGTCTTTTTATACACTATATGATGGAAGGTTTTCATTTTTGCTACATTCCTTTTCTTCTTCGTCCAACTTGTATTGATTCTCTCTATTTCAGGATACACTAGCCTACGTTCTCTACTATCCACAGAAGCCTCTTGTTACTACTCGTGCCATGGAACACTTGCACTTTAGGCAGCTGCCAGCTGGCATTGTAAGAGCTTTGAATTTGTTTTGGCTTACTTCATTCCCACCCCCCCGCCTCATTTTTTACTGCCTTTTTTCTCTTTCATTTGGCCAATAGCTTTGATTGACCATTTCCTCTGTTGATGGTTTGGTTAAAGAATGCGATTGTTGCAATTGCTTGCTATTCTGGATATAACCAAGAAGATTCTGTTATTATGAACCAATCGTCAATTGATCGTGGTTTCTTCCGGTCATTATTCTTCCGTTCATACAGGTAGATGTGGTTTTTATTTTAGTAAGTCGTCAGTTTTCTATTCCTGCTTTTAAGTAGAGTTTTTTGTTACTGTCATACTCATTATTATATTGGTCATGACGTTCCTTCTCTAGAGATGAGGAGAAGAAGATGGGAACACTTATCAAAGAAGATTTTGGTCGTCCAAACAGGGAAAATACAATGGTGAGTGCCAGACATTGGTTAGAACTTGGTTTTTCATTGTTTGTGGGAGCGTTGTGCTCAAATTCACCTGTTTCTTTTACAGGGCATGCGGCATGGATCTTATGATAAATTGGATGATGATGGTCTTGCACCTCCTGTAAGTATATTAATAAATACACTTAATCTTATTATATCTTTCCTTTAGAGACCTCAATATAATTCACTTCATGTCAATGCATATTTTGTCATGAATCAGGGCACAAGGGTCTCAGGCGAAGATGTCATTATTGGAAAGACAACTCCCATTGCCCAGGATGAATCTCAAGGACAAGCTTCACGATACACACGACGTGATCATAGCACAAGCTTACGACACAGTGAAAGTGGGATGGTGGATCAGGTAGGCTGGTTACTACTATGCAAATTAGCTCCTTTGTTTTTTTTCACCTTACATTCAGATACATAAAAAATAGCATCCCTCCCCCCCTCCCCTCCCCTCCCTCCCTTCTTGGGTTCTTTTGCAGGTTCTATTGACAACTAATGCTGATGGGTTGAGGTTTGTGAAAGTAAGAATGAGATCCGTCCGAATTCCTCAGATTGGTGATAAGTTTAGCAGTAGGCATGGTCAGAAGGGAACTGTTGGCATGACTTACACACAGGAAGACATGCCGTGGACAGTGGAAGGCATCACACCAGATATTATTGTGAATCCACATGCCATTCCTTCTCGGATGACAATTGGTCAGCTTATTGAGTGTATCATGGGGAAGGTGGCAGCTCACATGGGAAAGGAGGGAGATGCAACTCCTTTTACTGATGTCACTGTAAGCAAACCTCTTATTCCTTTGAAACTGTCTGAATTAAAGCTTGTGAACATCCTTAACCTGCTTCTAGTTTGGAAGATTTTAAACCCCCCTCCAATGGTCAGATGGACATTCCTTGCATCTTTCCATTATCTATTAAAAAAAAGAAAAGAGAAAAAATTGGAGGTATTGAGTCTAGTAAGTTTGGAAGATTATGAACATCCTCAACCCATTATTAAAGTTTCCTGCTTAGGAGATGTGCCATGGTTGTGAAATACAAGCTCTGTGTTTGCATGCACAGATGGATGAATTGCAATCATTCAGTTTAGTTGAGAGGGCATGTGCAGTTGCACTCATTTTCAGTGTAGTTGCCCTCATAATGGGGAAGAGGGCCCCCAAATTGCAGTTGCACTCGCTTCAGGTGCAGCTTGAAAGTAACAGTATTGCAATTTAGAGCGCACATTCTTAATATGAAGGGAACAACATTGATATATGTTTATTTCTACTTTATTAGACTGACAATTGAGATTTAATTTGATACGGCATCCAAACAACACCTGTGGGAAAGGAAAAAAAAAAAAAAAACCAAAATGGAAACCCTTCGTCCCAAGCCAACTGTTGCTGTAGACACCCTTTGCCTCAGTCTTCTACCTGGTTAATGGGGAAGCTTGTACTGGGAAGAGGTTCTAACCCTTTCTGCTGGGGCTACTAAAGTTGAAGCCTTTGACTAACAATGACAACCCAAGTGTAAGTGATTTATTCTTTTGATCTTTAACCCTTCAGATCTTGGAATCTCAACCCTGAAACCTGATGGAGTATTGCTGACCTTTGAAAATAGAGAGCTTAACACCATATTCAGAATCAGAGGTTTGCTAAGACCACTTGCTTCTTTAAGACTCCCCGTCTTAACATTGTATTCAGAAGTTGGAGGTTTGCTAAGACCACTTGCTTCTTTAAGACTCCCTGTCCGCTGGTCAGCAATTGTGTGAACCTGGCATTTCTGCCTAAGATCTAAGTTGTCATCAGGTGGTCCCACCATGTAGATGACATCCCAAGAAGATCAGGCTGGAACATCCACAAGATGGGCCATAGCATTCAAGACAAATGGACAGCTGAAGAAAAGCTTGTCAAGCTTTTAAGCCCTAGATTTGTTTGGAACTCAGACAGGCCTGGTTTTTGGGACTGGTCATCTCCATGGTTGCAACCACCTGATATGGGAAGGTTAGATTATGCGCATATTTTCCAGGTGGCATATGTTGTGGCATGTAGCTGGGCTGCTTTACATATGTATGTGGGCTTAGCAAAGCTCTATAAACTGGTTCCTTAGATCTAATTCCTCAAGAGTGATACCTAATTGTAAGAATGACTGATTAATAGCTCATTTTGGAAGGAGAGGCGGATCTTTTACTCTGATACAGCAGGTAGTCAAGTCTACATTTCAACAGTTTAATATGAGATGTTAGAAGCTTAAGCGAAGGCATATAAAAGTAAAAGTTTCGTATGAAATATCACAATCTTAAGTTGTTATTCGAAGATCTCAATAGTTGATACCGAGAAACCTTGAACCTGGCAATAAATCATGAAGATCCAGTATTCTTTGAAGCAAACCGTTGTAGTCTAGTTGGTTAGGATACTCGGCTCTCACCCGAGAGACCCGGGTTCGAGTCCCGGCAACGGAATTTCCTTGCATCTTTCAATTATCTATCAAAGATTATTAAAAATACAATAAACTAAAAGTGGACATAATGATGCTTTCAAACTCAGATGCCTAAACCTTGAGAGTATACAATTGAATCTCAACATCAAGCCAGAAATCTTACAAAATCCAACTTCGGAACAAATGTCTAATCACTTTACAAAAACAAAAAAGAAGAAGAAGAAACTTGTAGTGTGTAATCTAAACAGCAATATCTTGATTCATGATGTATGTTAGTCCCATTATCTCATTGCTGATGGGCATTTCTTAATGTGTCTGTTAACTCTTCAGGTGGACAACATCAGCAAAGCTCTTCATAAATGTGGATATCAGATGCGTGGCTTCGAAACCATGTATAATGGTCACACAGGGCGTCGGTTGACTGCCATGATATTCCTCGGTCCCACCTACTACCAGAGACTGAAGCACATGGTGGATGACAAGATCCATTCACGAGGGCGGGGCCCGGTGCAAATCCTCACTAGGCAACCTGCCGAAGGACGCTCCCGTGACGGAGGCCTGCGCTTTGGGGAGATGGAGCGAGATTGCATGATTGCCCATGGGGCTGCACACTTCCTTAAAGAAAGGCTGTTTGACCAGAGTGATGCCTATAGGGTTCACGTCTGTGAACGTTGTGGACTGATTGCTATTGCCAACCTTAAGAAGAATTCCTTTGAGTGCCGAGGTTGCAAGAACAAGACAGATATTGTTCAAGTAACTCCACTACCTCCATTCTTTCTATAGTAGTCTTTTCTAGTTGCTTAAAAATTTCCCGTGGATCATCTCTCTTTCTACTGTTCCTTGCTCATCTTTTCTTGAAGGCACTTGCTAAATTATCTAACATGCCTTTGCGTGTTTATCTAGGTCCACATACCTTATGCCTGCAAGCTGCTCTTCCAAGAGCTCATGGCCATGGCCATCGCTCCTAGAATGCTTACAAAAGAAGTCAAACCATTGAAAGACCACAAGAAGAAAGGAGCCTGAAAAGAGAGATTATCGGAAGGTCATGCTTGTTTATGTGTTCACGACTATCTATTTGAAACAGCAACCCACCATTAACTGGAGACCGAATGGGACTTGCCAACCTTGCTTTGGATCTGTTGGTTGTTTGGATGTGATTTGCATCTTGTCTTCTTTTCGTGGGAAGTGCGCTGACAAAGAAAGTCATACCAGAATCTATGAATAAATAGATCTGTCATTCTTTACCTTCCAAACTCGGATGGGCCAGCAGCTGTTATATTGTCTTGGAGGATGGAAGTTATATATCCCAACTGGGATTGAAATATGCAGCTGAGCTTGATGTAGTGAAAGTATGTGTGACAAAGATACAGTCCAGACTTTTCTTTTATGCAAATACTTAAGGGAAAGTGGGAAACTGTTTGGCTCTCTACTTACGTTTGTAGTCCTTTAGTACAGAACTCTCTTGATGAGATGTAGTATTTAGATCCCTAGTACCAAACTCTCTCTTGATGAGTTGTCTAAAAAAAAAAAACCCTCTTGATGAGCTGAAGTATTTAGAGACTTTTTCCTTATCCAAAAAAGCAGATTTTCCTGCCGTATCATGTAATCAGAGATTGATAAACCTATGTAAGAATTTTGATTTTTTTTTTTTTTTTTTCTTGAGCAATTTGCATTTGAGGTAAAATGGGTGGAAACCTGACACAATCAGCAACAGCTCTGCATCCTAAACATAACACGTTGTAGTGTAAAAGGCATATTATAGAGCTCTACAACGTGTTTTTCTGGTTAAACCTATTATTTCCCACTATTTTGTAGAGCCATCTCTACGTTATGGTACAGGATGTTGAGCAGTTGGGGAATATGTTTGGAGGATGTGTAGCTGAAACGAGGATGTCTGAGTTGGATGAGTGGCAAGATGGAGGAGAAATCCCGGGAAAATCTGAGGAGCTTTTTGTTGCTTTTCTTGCCTTTGGAAATGAATGCATTGCAAGGGAATCCATCCCATTTCTAGCTCTACAACGTGTTTGAAAATCCATCCCATTTCTAGCCTTGAAAACCGGTCCAAAATGGTAGTTGAAATTTATGGGCCCCACCGTGATGTATATAATATATCCACTTTGTCCAAAAGTTTTACCACAACTTTTTTAATCTTTAGCTGAAAAATGAGGCAAGTCTAACACTCAAGTGGTCCACATCAAACAAAAGAGCAGTTCTAAAAAGATTTTAACGATATATGTTTATTTTCCTTTGTCATTCTGTGTGGTCCAATTGAGCTTTGGATATGCCTTATTTTTTAGATCATATCATAAATTTAAGTGACATAATGAATGGACGGTGTGGATTCATGACATAACATATGGTGGGACCCACAAATATGACCTGTTGGCATCCTCTATTTTAACAATAAAAGAGGCGGTCACAGCAGAGCGTTGGGAATGATGCAGTGAATCTTTGAGGAAATAATAATTACACATTTGCCTGTATTTATCAGGACTTCAAAAAAATCAAGCACGCCACAAGGGAAACTTAGGATGAGTAATAAAGCAAGGGAAGGTAGTTTGAGATGGTATGAGATCATGAGCAAGAGAGACCAAGAACTGAGCCAGTTAGGAGTGAGCTGATGCAAGTTGAATGCTCTAAAGGGCACCCATGAGGGACATAAGTGGTGATATAAAAATGTCGATTGACCTATAGAGTGCAATGGCAGAACTGTAGCTGAACCCAATTACTTGGATTCGGTAGCGTGATGAATCAGTGAAAGTCCGCAATTACATGGCTTGTGTTCGAAAATCAATCCTATCAGACAGGCCTCTCCATCACTTATTTTCAATTGCGTGGTGTGTCATGTACGACATGCTGCATTAATAAAATAGAGCCCATGCGCCCCAATCTGAATATAGTCCAAATCATAGCGATGTATTGTTTACGGGGCAAGCCTGAAATCACATCGAGAGAATTTGCTAGGACGCAGGACACACGTGAGAAGTACCATATGGGGCATGGTTCCACTCTGATCTCACACGTGAGGGATCTCGGCCATTCACTAGGTAAGAGTACACTGAACGTGAATCATGAAGATCACACATGTATGAGACAAACAGGACTTTAGGGGGAAAAAAATCCAATAATCTAACATACATGCACAGCGATCCAACAGAGAAGCGTATGGTCACTGTGCTTTAAACCGTCTATTTGCCAGATACTGTTACGGCCCGTTTTTACACACTGTCGAAAGCAGGGTTTGGAGATGAAACCCTCATTTCAATTCCAATTAGAAGGGCTGGTTTTGAGCCCATTTCGATCGATACCTGAAATCTTCTGTTTCACAATTGGAAGACGAAAGAGGCACTAAAAAACCAGTTTGCTGAAAACAAATTGGAACTGTTGTAGATGAGAATTGCGTGCAACTAGCTACTTGTGTGGACCATGTGTTGTGTATGGCAACCAACCTGTCCAGCAGGATCACCTGCAATGAAAACAGGATGCCCTAAAAATCAGGCCAATCCAATCACCAGGTGGGCCACCACATTCATTTGGAGTCTTTGGTGGTTGTCACCTTATAATTGGATCAGCATCACTTTAGAGGCATCCCATTTTCTTGGTGGGGCAGCCCTGATGGACAGATTGGGTGTTATCGCAGGCCATGGTGGCCTCCACATGCTGCTTGCAGCAGGAAATTCTCTCTGCCCACCTCCCAAAGTAGTGTCCATGTGATCAATACAGCTGCCAACAGGTGGGAAGTCTGGCCCATGGTCTGTCCAAGTTCAACCCAAAGTATAGGCCCAAGCTTGGCCCAGTCCCGTGATGTTCTAAAGCAAACAGGCCTGAACCTAGCCTGTGATTATTATGTACGGCCTGAGCCTGATCCAGCCTGAGCCCCAGCCCAAGCCTGGCCATCCACTTTTGTGCATCATCTGGGCTGTTCATTAAACGTCTCCCATCATGCATGATGTATCATAGAAATGCCCTTGAAATCCTAAATGGGCAGGTTGACCAACTCTTAGACAAGGCCGAAAGTAGCTTGGTTATTAAACGGGCTTAAATTTTAGGCCTGGGCCCGGACACAGATCTATTATTCTAGACCAAGGATGGCCTGAAGTGGGCCATCCATGCACATTGGCAGACCTGATCAGCAGTTTCATTTCTACAAACTTGCATCAGGACTTCCGGCTCGCACAAGGACTTCATTTCTTAGACTAATCGTATTATCATCAACCCGCATGGGTACAAGTTTTTCATTGATAATTCATCAACTCATCAAAAACCTTTCATACTATGTGGAGTATCTCTGATATTAATGTTGTCTTTCAAAAAATTACTGGGCACAGCACACCGATGGTCCAGATTATCCGTGGCCCAGTTGCAAAAAATTAAGAGAGCATGTAATGAATGACACATATTGATGGTAAATCTATGCCATTGATTAATTATTATTTTTTGAAGCAAATATGTGTATAGTCCACAGAATGCCAATTTAAAACAGAATGCCAATTGCATGTAAACGTGTGTTATATACCCTTGTAACTTGCAACATTGCCTAATGATAAAGAGCATATGCGCTGCTTTGCTCAACTTAATAGCTTTACTAATTAGCTGTTCTAACTTCTAAGTGAGTTAAGACTGTCCTAACGATCGTTGAACATGCCCAAATATTGAATTTGAGTTCGGTTTCATGCATGTTTTTGAATATGCTCTTTCCGAGCATTGGCACGGTAAAAGTAAATGCATCAGAATTAACGGAAAATATCAATCAAACCAATCAAGAATTCCCAAGTAATTCTAAGAATTCTTGTTACAAATTTGTTCGAACTTTCAATCCACATCTTTTTTAACGGCATTTATGTCAAGCAAATTAAACTGACAAAAATGTTGATTCAACCCTTAGTCATTTAATTTTTTTTCTATTTAAATTTGGAATGCTCGCTATTTCTCTTTTGATCATTAATTACATGGTCACATTTGATTGATCGGTCTGATTTTAGATATATGCACTATAATTGAGGTGGTTTACATGGGTTTGGAATGTATAATGTAAATATACTTGAAACTTAGTATTACAAGACATAATTAGGTGTTAGATAAGGTTAAAGAAATTACGAAGATAAATACATGCAGTACACTATTAAAACAAAATCTAAATGTTCATTACATTATCTTTATTGATAACTACTTCCCATGACCTTGATGCAAATACTTGATGCAGTCAATATGCTCTACCTGAGACAAGGGTAGTCTTTCCTTTTTCTAATCAAATGAACATATAGTCTAATAGAAAATTAACTTGAATAACTACTATCTGAATCACTCTAATTAACCATTAGCAACTTCATTTTTTGTGCACATAATGATTAACTACTTACTCTCTGAATCGCCCTAATTAATTATTGGCAATTTCATTTACTTCATAGAAAATATAATAAAAATAAATGGTAAGTTTCGGTCAACCCTTTTGAATCTTCATCCACCATATTTTGATCCAACTATAAAGCTGAGTATCCACATCCCCTTGATTTTGAATGGTAAGTATCTTTAGAATCACAAAATCAATTTATCTAGTTGTAGGGAATTGGAAATATATAGTTTATGCAAAGTGCAACATTTGAGATACAAGAATTCTATGGGATGCTATAGGCTGGTTTGCAACATGTATTTACCGCCGGTGGCTTGTTGCTAGAAACTTCGTTGTTGTTCTTCATTGTGAAGAAAGGTTATAGGCAAAACTGTCAATCCTATTGCAATAGCTGATTTTCAAGACATGTTTTTTCAATGTGCACTAATTGATGCTGGTTATTATAATAACTTCACATGGTGTAACAATCAAAGAGGTTAAATGCATCTAGCTTAAATTAGATTAATTTTACATTTAGTTATGAAGCAGTGGGTAAGTTTGTTTCTACCTTTGTTAAACATAACATATCATAGCCTCTTTTAGTTTCAATCAACTATAATATTGTGGGACATTAAAGAAGTGTTTAAATTTCAGAATAGATGGATTCATAATGATATCTTCCTTACTTTGGTTGAGGATTCAAGGTTTATTCTAATATGAAGAAATAATAAGTATGAAAGGTGAAAAGGTTGAAAAGATTGATTTAGAAATTAAAATAAATAGTATTTAGAAATATTTTTCAAATGCTAAGAGAACATAAGAAATAGCTCTTTATGTTGAAAATTAATTATGGCCAAGTTCATTAAGAAATTTAAGTATCTTTAAGATGAAGGACTATTCAATAGGAGGACATTTACATTCAATTTCAAATAACAAATGAAAATGAAATGTAAATTTAATTTTACCTACGGTCATTTCTTTAGTTTCTTCCAATATCTTAATTAGTTATTAAATTCTGGTAGACAAATAAAAAATAAAATTAAAAGTTAAATTAAAAAAAAGAAAAGAAAAGGGCTAAGTAATAATTGAATTATTTTTATTTTGGATAAAATTCTAATAACAGATTTTTTTTTAAAAATGCCGATGCAAAATATTTAAATTAAATATAAATAATTAAAACTAAGCAATTACTAAATTTACATGTTTCATGATAATTAATCTAGTTTCTAACAAAATTTGCAATCACCATTACAAGTTTGAGATTTTATAGACACCTTTTGAGTTTTAATAACCTATAGAGTTTTAGTTAAGTTTGTTACAATCATGCAATTGAAAAGGTGATGAAAAGTAAATCATGTTTTTTTAGTTTTTTTTTAATCCTTGTTACTTGCATGAACAACACTTGCAAGCACAATTTAATATTTTAAAATTTCTTTGAATAAGCTTGAATAAAAAAATAACTTAACTTTTAATTTTCAAAAGATTTTGCATGATAACACAATATTAGTGGGCATGCATCTCCCATCATTCAAAAATAGATTGTTGACTAGTGGTCCAAGCTCATTAAATGGCTTGTTTCATGTCATTTAGTTCAATCCTTAGTTCAAACTAGAGGTGGTAATGGGTTGGGTTGGGTTGGGTTGGGTTGGGTTGGGTTGGGTCGGGTCGGGTTCGGGTCGCGTTGTTTCCACCTCAACCCTAACCCGACCCAAATTGAATTCGAGTTGGATTTTCCCAACCCTTAACCCAAATTAAATTGGGTCGGGTCAAGTTGACCCGCATTTTAATGATAAACTGACTAATTTGTAGATTAAACTGAAATCATATCTTATTTCAAGCCCAAATTTCAATCAAAATACTAAGAATCCTAAGAAAGACTCACCTAATAGAAGAATTTTACTAAATCAATTCACAACTAGACTCAAATCTTCAGCTTCCAATGCCCAACATTGCTCATAAATCTGACATGAATAGTCATCGATTAGACTTCACCTCAAACTAGACTCAATGAGTTTTGTTGAGTCAACTCAACACAAGTTACAACTAGTTTCAACTAGATTGAACTTCAAGAGGAAGGATATATGATCATAATCAATCCTAAATAGTTGAACTAAATCAGACATTCCTCGGATCATAAACAACTTCTATCAACTAATATGAACTAAGCCCATAACGAATTCAACTCGGTTTACCACTCGATAGTAAACCGGGTCAATCATAGATGTAATAAAAAGATGAACTGTTTGATTATCTTACCTATACCTCAATAGCAAAAACTCTATGAATGCATCCTTGCAATGACCTCAGCAGAAACAACACTGTTGGAGAAGAAGACCTAGCCTCCAATGGTAAAACGCCAACTGTTGATTTTCCTTCAATTCGACAGCTATGGATAGAGTAGAATCATTTTGAGGAGCTTAGAAAATTCTGAGATTTCAGCTTAAACCCCTTCTAACAGACGCGTTTATATGGTTAGGCATAAGATTTAGGGTTTCTAGATGCAAGAAGGGAGAAAAACAGAAGAAAAATCTTATTTATATAATGACATTCTCAACCCTAATCTGGGTGAACATCAATGGACAACTAGAATAGCTTGCAAGTAAGGGTTATGAATGGCTCAGATTTGCTCGAATGCATTGTCACCATCGAGGTTAATAGGAAAAGAAACGAAGGTGAGAGAAAAAGAAAACGGAATATTTTCGTTTTTAGAACCACCATACGCACAACGCAACTTATATGTGAAACAATGGTTACACACATGAGTGTCCACACCTAGTATCAATTGGATTCTAGTTAAAAATGATGCTAGAAACTGATAGACGATTCGAATCAAGCCAAGGTGGGCCACATTGGTCTCAGTGAACAGGTTTTGAAGGGTCTGGAAACACAAAATCAGTTACCCATTGTCATCTTTGGCTTCTAACAATGTACACCATACAATAATACCCTCAATGAAACACGTGGAGTTTGCTATACTCCTATGTTCGAACCATATGAATGGATTGGATTAACTGGACTGTTGTTCGAAAGTGCGCCGCACAATCTTGAAAATGGATAGCGTTTGTTTGAGACGTTTCAACGAAAACGAAGGGAGAGAAGATTTCCTCTCGATTTTGGTTTTGATCGAGTCAACAGATGTTGACCGATCCACCCAATTCGGTGTACAATATGTGCACCAATTGTTAGTGCACACCCACCAACAAAAATGGGACCCACTTTCATTAGAAGTGAAATTCACTCCGTCCATCATCCAGCAGGGTGTGTGAGAAAAAAAAAGTATGTATTATTTAGCAAATAAGAAAATCAATATATAATAGTCTACTTAACCCCTATATGATTCAGGTCGGGTTGGGTCATGTCACCTTTAACCCTAACCTGACCCATAAAAATTCAGGTCAGGTTGGGTCAACCCAAAAATTAAATTCGGGTCAAATTTTCCTACCCCAAACTAGAAAAAATCGGGTTGGGTCGGGTAGGGTCGGGTTAGCGGGTCGGGTTGAATTTTGTCAGGTCTAGTTCAAACCTTTTCACTTTATACCAACTCATCAGAGTTAAATAGGACTCGATTAGATTCAGTTCAACACCATGAGCCACCCTTCCCTGGATCACCCCTAACTGGGGCAATTCACAACTTGTTTTCGGCTTCAGTAAGTTGTGAGATAAAAAAAAAAAAAAAAAAAAAAAAAAAAAAAAAAAAAGAAAGAAAACCATTGTAGTCTTTCCTAGAATCTAATCAAAGTTATGGTACCATAAATAGGATCATGAAACACATACATACACAATGTTATTAATTAGAAAATCATGAAGTAGAAGTGAGGTCAACTACCTATCTTGAGCCATGCCGATCAAACAATACACAACACTCCTCTAGGCGGTCAGATTATGATGAACGGCTCTGATTGTCACTCCACGCAGCCTTGTATGGTAGATGTCCTTGGTTTACCTTCATTCTAATTATTCCCTAAGTGTGTCCTTAAGATGAATAACCTCACATGTTTTGAGTTTGGATGGAGAGGGCCAAGAATTTGTTAGTGATAGATTTGAATGTCCTCATTCCACCATAGAAGCCAATTCCTATATGGACTCTCCTTCCTAAGACATGTTAACTTTTCTATAATACAAAGTTTTCTATTTGTAATTGGGATTTAAAAGTTAGCCCAAGTTTTTTAGGGAAAAAAATGCCAATGAGGCAGTATGCACATACATGCATGTAGACCACTGTATGGAAGGCACACTTTACATTATCTCACTTGGTCCACATGCTAAGTACTCTTTAATAAAATTTAATTTAGTTAAAAAAATGTTTTAATTTTAAAAATGACTCCATAGGTTCAATAATCCCAAAAAAAAAAAAAAAAAAAAACTTCATACATGATTTAAAAAACATTCCAATCATGACTTTACTTTGCTAACGGCACTAGTGTGAATCATGATAGTTGTACAGTGACATCAACATACTCCAATATATTACAGCATTAGCAACTCCATATGAAAAAATTAGTATGAAGAATTATAAGCTAATTATGTCTAATTTAGTGGCCTTAAAATGTTATATGAATGATGAGCACTTGCAATTAAATTTTGTTACCTAACAAATCTGTTTGTATATATTTGTTAGTCATGCAGAGCACCCACCTTGTTAGTCGCGCAATGCACCCACATGGTTAGTCACACAGATGCACCCACCCATCCTGTCTCCTTAGAACTCGAACCTGAGACCTGCTGTTGAAACAGCTAGGCTCCCCCCCCCCCCCCGGGGCTAGTAGGCCAGACTCAGAGAGAGGAATGCTCACCTGCATACTAGCTCTCACAAGAATTTGTGAGCACTTTTTTAGAATTCATATGAGCCCAAAATTTGAACGGTACGTTTGATGAAGCACCCCAAGAAACACCCAGGGCTCAACTTTTACCTGATCTAGAACTTTGGTGGGCCATCTCCACAAATAAAGAGGCAAATCAAGGGCGAAACTATTTCCTTTCGCCATGGCTGGACCTACATGACCTTCTGAACAGGTTGATGGTAAATAAACATCACGATGGCCCTAGGAAGTTTTCAACTATAGGAATTCAATCTCCACTACTTCTTGTGGTGTGGTCTACTTGAGCCTTAAATCTGTTTCATTTTCGGTTAATACCATAAAATGATTTTGTGAAAATTGATGGACGGCATGGATAAGACATATACATCATGTGGGACCCCAATTAGGACCTATGGGTATAGTATCCAATCTGGGCCCGCAGAATCCATTGCCATTGCAGAGCATAGCATGGAGGTCGGTACTGTATTGATGTAGTTAAAAATTGTGGGCCCCACCATGATGTATGTGTTGTATCCACACCGTCCATCCATTTTTCCATATTTGTTTAGGTCATAAACCCAAAAATGAGATCTAACGCTCAAGTGGGCCACTGGGATGTGGTTCACAAATCCAGCCATCCATTTTGTGTGTTCCACTTGAATGAGGGGTCAGAGCAACTTTCAGCCACGTCCAAAACTCAGGTTGTAAGACCCGTACCCTTATTTGCCTTTCGTACGCTTAATTTCCGGTGCCGGTACGTCCCGGATGGACCAGATTAGCGAGCCTTGATCGTGACCCTATTTTAGTACCGCATCGACCCGAGACCTATACCCCAGCGACCGCGTAGGCGCTGCGATTCCAACGCCGCGCGGCACGCCCCCATTGCGATACCCGGTGTGAAAGTTATGATTGATTGCGTAATCCGAGGTGGGCCGCGCAACGTGCGTGCGTCGTGGGCCCCACTTGCACAAATTCCAAGACCATGTCACATCAATCTAATCCATCACCATCATTCTCACCATCACTCTACCCATACCCCCCATCCCTCTCTCTCCTCCCAAAGTCAACTATAGCCCATACCTCCCACACCCCCTCCCATGCACCATCATCACTCCTCATGATTCATTTTCTCTCTCCCCCCCATACAATACCATACGTAGGGGGAGAGGAGGCTTCCTCACTTCCCATTTTGCAAACTCTAGAGATTTGAGAGAGAGAGAGAGGAGAGAGAGAGAGAGAGAGATTTGAGAGGAGAGAGAAAGAGGAAGATTTGAGAGAAGAGGGAGATTTGAGAGAAGTAGAGAGAGATTAGAGAGATTGAGGGTGTAGATCCAATCTTGGAAGGCCCCAACCATCATCCACACCGTCCGGATCATCCGATCGTCAACCCGATCCAATCCAATCGTCCATCCATCGAGGTGAGTGCAAGGGACAAAACCTCTCCATTTTCTTAATTTCTTTCCATTTTTCTTTTCTTTTGGGCCCACCTTGTGATGGCCAACGAGATGGGTGGACTGGATCATCCATGAATGGGCCCCACCTTCCTATTATAATAATAATAATTATAATAATAATTATAAAAAAAAAAGAGAAAGAGAGAGAGGACTGCCGCTGGACAGCCAGCGTCCAGGGGACGCTGCTGCCCAGCAGGGGCAGCCGGTTGGCGTGGAACAGGCCCCCACATGTGGGACCCACCTTGATGTATAAGTTTGATCCATGCCGTCCAGCTGTTCCTCCATCCCATTTTAGGGCAGTGCGCCAAAAATGAAGAAGATCCAGATCTCAGGTGGACCACACCATTGAAAACAGTGGAGATGGTGAAGCCGACTGTTAAGACTTCCTGGACCCACCGTGATGTTTGTGGACCACATCACCTACCCATTATTGGGCTTGTTAGGACCCCAACGACCAGGGGAACATGATGAATGGGGTGGACTGTCCCTAAGTGGGCCCCACTTGAGATAAGCACAAAAAAAAAGGAAACAAAAAAAAATATATGTGCTGGACGTCCAGCGTCTGGACGTCCTGACGCTGGAACGTCCAGCGTCACTTGGACGCTGCAATGGGGTCTCCACTCGTGGGACCCACCTTGATGTTTGTGTTTCATCCACGCCGTCCATTTGTTTTCCCAGATCACTTTAGGGCCAGGCCCCAAATTTGAAGCCGATCCAAATCTTAAGTGGACCGCACCGTATAAAACAGTGTAAGTAATGATTTCTACTGTCAGAAATCTTTCGGCTCACTTTGATGTTTCTAGACCGATTTGTATACCCAATATTGGGCTTGTTGGATCCCCCACGAGATGGAGAACCTGATGAACGGAATGGATCAGACCCATGTGGGCCCCACTTGATATAAACACCAAAAAACAAAAAAAAAAGAAAGAGAAGAAGCAGAAGAGGCAGCGTCACTGACGCTGGTAGTACCAGCGTCCAGGACGCTGGCTCGTGCAGCTGGTGGCACATTCATGGGTCCCACCATGATGCATGTGCTGTATCCACACCGTCCATCCAGTTGGGGAGATCATTTTAGGGCATGACCCCAAGAATGAGTCAGATCCAAGTCTCAAGGGGGCCCCACCACAGAAAACAGTAGGGGCAGTGGCCCTACCGTTGAGACCCTTCTTATGGCCCACCATGATGTTTATTTGAGATCCAACCTGTTCATAAGCTCGCACATGTAATGGAGAAGGGAGAACAAAAGTATCAGCTTGATCAGAAACTCCTGTGGACCCCACTTGTTTAGAGTTTATATATAAAAAAAAAAGGGGGGGGGCTGGCTGCTGGACAGACAGCGTCCAGGGGACGCTGCTGCCCAGCAGCGTAGTCTCTCTGGCGTCATCCCATGGGCCCCATTCGTTGGGCCCACCTAGAAGGTATGTGCCTCACCTATCCCGTCCATATGTTTTTCCAGCTCATTTTAGTGGGCCATGCCACGGGTCAACAGTGGGAATAATGATCTCCACTGTTGAAACCTTCCCAGCCCTACAGTGATGTTTAATTGTCATCCAATTTGTTTCATAAGTGGCCAAGCCCAAAATTTAAGCATATCCCAATGGCAAGTGGGCCATGCCACGGGACAATAATGGAGATAATAATCTCCACCATTGAAACCTTCCCAGTCTTACAATGATGTTTATTTGTCACCCAACCTATTCATAAGTGGCTGGGCCTAAAATTTAAGCATATCCTAATGTCAAGTGGACCATGCCACAGTGGGGATGATGACTTCAAACGTTAAAACCCTTTCAGGTTCTACAGTGATGTTTATTTGCCATCCAATCTGTTCATAAGATCACATGGACATGGACGAAGGAGAAAACACAAATATCTGTTTTATTCATGATGCCTATCTATTTTTCTATATTATTTTAGATACAGCCCAAAAAAAAATGAGGCAAATTCAGATGTTAGATGGACCACACCCATAGAGAATAGTGGTCATTGATGCCCACCATGGTTTCTTTTTTATATATATGACTTATCCATGCCGTTCACATATTTTGTCGACCTACCTTGTATGTGCAGGCCCAAGTATGGGTCCGATGTGGTCTCAAGTGGGCTATGCCACGAAGACCTTTACATTTCCAATGGGACCCACAGTCCGGGTCCCACTCTCTTTAGATATATATTGGGCCTTTTAAGGCCAATGTTACATGATATGTTGGTAACATGCTAGTATGATTAGCTTGATAAGTCACACTGATAACATGCTTAGTATAATGAATACCATGCTCATTCATATGCCCATACGCATCATTTGTATGCCTGTTATAGATCATGATTAACCATAGCATATGCTAGTTGGCTTGTTATACTTAGGGGACCCGTGTGAGACAGGGTCGCCCCACATGATTGCGCAGTATGCGTAAGTTGATGCATGATTTGGATTGTATGACTCATGCATTTCGCATTATGTATGTCACAATCGCTTTCACACCCTAGCAGCATCAGGGTGGTGGCCACCATAGTCACATCATGGTTGGCAGTATTGGACACCGGAAACTTGTTCTAGTACGTGGGCGCTATGGATGTCCTTGGGTGAAAGTCCCTAAACCATGTGGTACCAGTAGGATGCTCCAGCGTCGAGACCGAGTGGATAACATGAGCGCCCGTGTGCCAAATGCCAGTAGGCCGCGTCTCCCACTGTGTCGAGGTCGGTTGGAAAGGGGTGTGACCTTATCCGCCCGGGTGAAGTGGGCTGTAAGCTAGGTCGAGTCTGACCAGCTCATGGAATGGGTCCGCTATCGGCGAGCCGGGTGGGCATTGGCATACCACTGACGAGGCGGATAGTGAGGTCTTTTCTACTCGCTTGGTTACGCGCGCGATGTGCGGCGGCCAATATTAGAGTATACTAGACCCCGGTGATGTCCCAGATGATAACTATTTTGATATGTGGATCAGTTGAGGATTAACGTGTTTGCATTGCATCTCTAGCATGTAACACTCGGCCATGTAGGCCCTTGCATTGCATAGCCTTGGGATGACTGACAGCATTCATGAACTTAATAACTTAGCCCTCTACTACTTTCGCTTACTCTGATATCTGTATACTTGTCATATGCATTACACGCGCACACACGCACTCTACTGGGCTTCGTAGGAAGCTCATGCGCGTTTGTTTACACTGCAGGTACTAGAGCCTATCAGCAGCGTTGAGCGCGATTTATGTACCTGATATTTTGGACTTCTGATTCATGTTGTATTTCCCTTTCCAGCACTACACTCAACAAACTTATTAGTGGATATTTGATGATGTTTTATGGTTTGATATGCTCCTGTACAAAAAAAAATTACCCTGAAAATCCTCCTGGTAGGATCCCAGGATCGGAACCTGGCACTTGAGAGCTAGGAGCCGAGAATGGGGTACTACGGAGGCTGTTGGCACCAAGGTCGGCGATCGGGAATTTAGTGAGCCCGGTCCCCGGGTTTGGGGCGTGACACAGGTGGGCCCCACCAAGTGCTTTTACATGTTTTAGGCATGTCTTCACATGGTTTTAGATGGTATGGCTCACCTGAGTTGATGTCCAACACACATCACCGTTAGGCCCACACAGCTCGACCTCATGGAAAGTTCCCATGAGGTCGAGTTGTGTGGGCCCACTGTGATATATGTCAGACATCCACACCATGCATTTGATGGGTCCTTTATCGGTTATGGTATATCCTTAAAATCAGCTATATCTGGAACTCAAGTGGGCCATACCAACTGAAATAATGTAAAATCCTGCCTACAGCATCTAAAAGCACTTTTTGGGCCCACCTGAGTTTTGGATATGGTTGAAACTTGGTGTGAACTCATGTTTAAGTGGGACACACACAATGTATGGGCTGGATTTCTTAACCACATCTCATTTCATCCTGTAAACAATCACAAAGGTTTCAATGGGTGGATATTCACTCTTAACTATTGTCTATGGTGTGACCCACAAAAGTCTTGGATTGGCCTGAGTTTTAGTCCCAAGGCCCACTATGGAATGGTGCATCTGACTGATGGAGTGTATGCTCATCACACATCACAGTGGGGCCCACACAACTCGACTAGAGAGGGGGGGGGGGGGGGGGGGGGGGGGGATGCTCAAATGCGAACCGAACCATCTCTCTATCTCGCTGAACCATCTCTCTATCTCTCGTATGAACTTTTTGAGGACTCATCACACGTAATGTGTCCTCAAAATATGAGCTGTCCATGTGATGCAACACCCTAAAAAAACCCCAGGGCCCAACTTTCAATCTAATCCAAAATTTTGGTGGGCCATGGAAAAAGGAAACAGTTTCCTCCCTTGATTTCTCTCTCTCTCTCTCTCTCTCTCTCTCTCTCTCTCATGGTCCACTAGAGTTCTGAATTAGGTTGAAGGTTGGGCCCTTGGAGTTTTTCAAGGTGTTACATCACTTGAACGACTTAGATTTTGGAGACACATCACGTGTGATGAGTCTTCAAAAAGTTCTCATGAGTTATATATATATATATATATATATATATATATATATATATATATATATATATATATATATATATATATATATATATATATATTCACGACACATTAGCAGCCACGTCACTTGATAGAGGGTGGGAATTGTAACACACATCTCCAAATGGACATGGATTGTGTCCGACCTAGTGCTGGGTCAGATCCAGTTGGATCAAGCCCAAGTTCGAATATCTGTAGGCGGATTGGATCCAACTCGGATCCAAACGGTGATATCCATATCCGATCCATTTATAAATAATTAGATCCATTTCCAATCCAAAATCCATACAACCACCGGATTGGGGTTGGATCTAAGTCGGAATCCACCCCATTACAAATCTAAAAAAATATGTAATATGATATATTTAATTTAGTAGCAAAATGATGCAAGTCCTACTATTTACTGTGATATGATTGGCCTGAGAGTGGCATGTCTCAATTTTGAGACATGGCCTAAAATAATTTGGAAAAGGGATGGCCAACATGAATAGAGTAAGGTGACAATGAGTCGGATCTAGATTGGATTCGGATCGACATTGGATATGTTTCTGTGGATCCAAATCCAGTCCATTTAAGTAGTCAGACCTATTTTAAGATCTAAATCCGGTCCGTTCAAATAATTGGACCTATTTTAAGATTCAAATCTACATTATACGGATTCCAAGCGAATTGGATCTCGGATCTGACCCACTGCATTGAGAACCCCAGTCCGACCCTGGTTAGACCTTTAAGCGTCTGACCAGATCTATGTGGGTCCCACTGAGATGTATCTATTTATCCACGCTGTCCATCCCTTCTTTAACATCATTTTAAGGTATGGACCCAAAAATGAGTCAGATCCAACTGTCCAGTGTACCCCACCAGAGATGACTCTTGCATTAAATGCAACCAAAGCTAACTATTTGGTGTGGTCCACTGGACTGTTGGATCTGCTGTATTTTTTGGCCCATTTCCTAATATGATCTTAAAGAAGGGATGGACGGAGTGGATAAACAGATACATCTCGGTGGGCCCCACACAGATCTGGTCGGACGCTTAAAGGTACGAGACGCAATCCGCGTCCTCTCCAAATGCTCTTTTGAAATTCGCATCTTAAATGGCTATCGATTACTGGCAACCATCTTTAAATGGTGAACTAGCATGCGCCCCATTTAATCTTATAAAATGCCAAACGGCTTCTGAAAATGAGTTCGTAGCATTTGACAATAAGGGGTGGCAATGGGCGGTTTTACGGTTGGCCCAGTCTGGGTCCATCTCGATACAAAAGGCACAAGGCCCAATCTCTCTCAAGCCTGGCATGAGCTTACCATACTAGGCCCAATCCTGAGCCTCGAAAAATTGATTAGGCCTACTTCTCACATGAATTATCTTAGTCTATCAATTGATCAAGTGGACCACACATGACAAAAAAAAATAAACATTTAAAAAAGGAATGAAATTAATGGTCTACATTCAAAATACATAAGGTTAGGGTTAGGTAATGGAGGATTGGAATGGTATATTTTGTAGGATACAACAAATGTACATGTAAATTCGGGTTGCACATGACTGGGCCAAGCCAAGCTAAAATGACCGGAGCCCAACCCTGGTCTAAAAATAGATGTGGGTCACACAGACCCAGATGAAGGAAAAACACAAATATCAACTTGATCCAAAACTTTTGTGACCCACAAAAAGTTTTTATGGTCCGCCAGATATTTTTATTGCTTCAATTTTTGAGCTAATGACATTAAATGACTTTGCAAAACAGATGGACGGCACAGATAACAACGCATATATCTAGGTGGACCCCACGGTAAGGGTACCACCCACATCGCTGGTTCCGGCCTGCGGGGCACCAGCCGAAGTCGCGCTCTACAAATGTCAGTGAACATTTCAAACATCGAAGGCCAGCCGTTGACAAGAAAGGTCATGGCCTACGCATACACGTGTCGTAAGTACATTCGCTTCTGCGTTTGTCCGTCCACAATAACGCCGCGTCTGCTTCGAGTCGCGCCAAACGCTCGAAAAAATAATGGGGAATCGGATTGCGTCCTGAGTTACTCAGGACGCTCCTATCGTACTGAGTAAACTTGGTTGGGCCCACTGTAAATGTACGTAGTTTATCTACACCGTCCATCCTATTTACCAGTTCATTTAAGGGGTTGAAACAAACATTTAAGCATATCCAACACCTAGGTGGAGCATACCGCAAGAAACAGTGGGTATAATGATTTCCACCGTTGAAATATTTCTGGGGCCTACAGTGATGTTTATTTGTCATCCAACCTGTTCACAAGATCACACAAGACATTGATGAAGGGAAAAAACAAATATCAGCTTGATCCAAAACTTCCACCGCCCCCAATAATTTTTCAACGGTACAAATTCAATTCATATTGTTTCTTATAGTGTGGTCCACTTAAGATTTTTATATGCTTCATTTTTTGTTTTAAGCCATAAAATTATCTGTTAAAATTGATGAACGGAGTGGATAAAATACATAAATCACGGTGGACCCCACAGAGTTTACTTAGGGTACTGAGTTACTCAGTACGCCATCCGCTTCTAAATAAAGGTCGCCAAAGTGGGCCCCTTGGCTTTCGATTGGGTAAATGACGGTATTGCCCTTTAATCGACTGAATGGACCCTCATGTAAACGAAATAAGTTCACAGAAAGTGTGCTTACGTCATGCGTCTCACAATGTGAGCGTGCGATGTGAAAAAAAAAGGGGCACGTGTGGCTAGTGTTGGTTTGGTTTTGACTTTCTAAATTAGTGGATCAATATTATTTTTGGTCCATGACTCTCTAAACGAGATGTGAGCCATTCATAAGCTGTGAGAACCCGGCAGCGTAAAATTGGTCCTTCTGGTCCCGAAATGGACCACAGGTGTACAAAAAATTGGGCTGTTTTGTCAATGGTTCTCATCAACGTGCATGTGTAGCCCACCTTACAATCAAACATAGGCCCACTTCCCTCACCCAAAAGTAGGGTCTGCGATCGTCTCTGTGCACATTCATTGGCTTGTGCACAGATGGGACGGTGGAATGGTTGTTCACGGAGATTGCCTAGTGGATGGGACCCAGCCCGGGTGCTTCTCTCCTGCACTAGGCCTGGACAAGCTTCAGCCCAACCTAGCCACAAATCTTTTTAGGAGCCCACGTTCATGGGCTTGTGCACGGATTGGACGGTGGAGATGGTTTCCCACAGAGTTTCAGTGTATAGTATTAATATCGCTAGAGGTGGCAAACTTGACTTGAGCTGCCGAGCGCGACCCAACCAAAAAAGTCAAGGTCTGGATTTACCATTTCGAGCTTTTAGGCTGTTTTTGTCAACCCAATCTAAATGGGTTTGGATTTAGCTTGGCTAGGTTGTAGTGGCAGGTCATGTGTGTATCTTACCCAATTCTTCCTTGCTAAATGCAAACTGTGTATCCAAATGCTCAAACACAATTAGTTGTATGTCCCATTAATTGACATGTGGGGTCTACCATGGTGATTGTTTAGCATCTCAAGATTGTTCTACCATGAAAATGGGGCACCCTAGAATGTAGGTGGATGCAACCATCAGGTGAGGCATACCATAGAAAATAATCATAAATTAATGGTTGGAACCAACTGCTTTTATGGTGTCCCATTATCAGGTGAGACAACATTTTTCAACAAACATCATAATGAGCCTTAAATGCCACTAAGTTAGTGGTATGGATAATTATTGTTAGACTTACTTTGTAGATTAACTGACCAACCGCATCAATGATGGTAAATTATAATCATGAAGTAAATGATCATATTTTTAGAAGTCTTAGTTTTTACGTAAAGAGGTAAAGAGGTTGCTCAATGTTTCACACCATACACATTTAAAGAACTTGTTTCAATGAAAATCAGATTTTGTATGTGTTGATAAGGAGACCAAGACACTAAACTGATAGTAGAGCCCACCAATATTCTCATTATAGTAATCTAATCATATAATCTACCTCGGCAATCACACAAAGCCCACCAAATAGAGTCCTACAGATGTATATGAAATAAATAAAATAAAATAAAAATTCCTGAGCTTAGTTATAAAAATCATAATTTGTTTGCAATGACATTTTGATTTTAAAGATACAATTGATATTTGTATATATTTTTCATAAGATAATAATACATTTTATTGTAGATTATTTTATTTTATTTTTAATTAAATGGTTTCATTAAGTTACGGTTAATATTTTAAACTCATTTAATATATGAATTGGGTGCGGGTGGTGAATTAGGTTTGGATGCTACCCACTCTCAGTGACTTAAACAAAACCCAGCTCGAACGTAACCCAACATAACCCTTTATCTGCCGTAGTTTTGCTGGCTACCTATCATATGGATGGTATTATCTAATACAAATGATTTCTTCAGTTACAAGCCATCCATGCTAGGGCCCGTAATATGGATGGACCCGATCGATAGATCACGCTTCCATTTTTAATTACCATTGAGAGATAGGCCTACCTTATTCCGATTCTACTGGCTCTACTGTATCGTCCCCGTATTGAGTTATTTGGTAAATTGGCAAATAGGCGGGGGATATTTTGGTCATTAAATGAAACACATCCGTCATTCTCCGCCACTGACGTCCCTCCAATGAAAGCCGAGCATCCAATGTGTGACGGTTCTCCGCCACTGACGTCCCTCCAATCAAAGCCGAGCATCCAATGTGTGACGGTTGCTGGCTTGCGTGGCGCTTTGAGGAACATACACGTGCAACGCCCTTTTTTCTGACTACGACTTGGAAAGATCAGCCTATATCTCTTGGCTTTGTAGAAGTCGTCTCGGAGAGATCAACGGTCGAGGGGCTGTAGCAGCAATTCTTTCTAGAGACATCTTTCCCGATTTTGCCCCTGCATCTACTAACAAGTTGCTCTTTCGTGGACCAAACTGCCCTCCACAGGTAGAGCTCCTTGCATCTCCTTCACACTCGAGCCGTGGGACAGATGAATCCCACCGTCGATTACCTGACACGTGTATCAGGCATCAACATTTCAGGCGTGTCACGGATATTCGTTGAGGACGCGGATTGCGTATTACCCCCGCCGGTCTTTAGCCACGAACGGGCAGATTTGTATGGGGGCCACGTGATTTATCTGTTTATCCACGCCGTCCATCCCTTTTCTCATGTAATTTTAAGGCATGAGCCCAAAAATTAGGCAATCCAATGCTCAAGTGGACCACACCAAATAGCAAGCTTGGGTTGCATTAAATGCAAGAGTCGTCTATGGTGTGGTCCACTTGAGTGTTGAATTTACCTCATTTTAAACATATACCTTAGAATGATATGAGAAAAAGAATGGACGGCGTGGATAAACAGATATAAGAAACAATCCGCGTCGTTTCGTTGAATGTGCACGGGAGGCCCACGGCCCGCCTCGATCAATCCCATCGACGGGTGGGCAGATCAACGCTGTCGTTGAACATGGACGCTGTGCGAGATGACCCAAATCCCATGATCGACGGGCGTGATTTCATACCACTGTTGTAGGGAGCCCGTACAACAAAAAGGCTCCATGGGGCCACGTTGATGTGCATCTGATAACCAATCACGTCCATCATTTGTTTCAGATCGCGATAGGACGTGGACTAAAAGTTAGACAGATCCAAAATTCAAGTGGGCCACACCACCTGGAAAAGTGGGAATCGGGAGACCTATGATTGAGATCTTCCCGGGGCTCCCCAAAGTTCGATCAGGCTGATATCCGGCTTTTTCCTTCATCCTGGTGAACTTGCCTTAACGAACGGTTCATTGCATATAAACATCAAAGTTCGATCAGGCTGATATCCGGCTTTTTCCTTCATCCTGGTGAACTTGCCTTACGAACGGTTCGATTGCATATAAACATCAAAGTTAGGCCCCAGTGGATGAACGGCTCTGATTACAGAGGTTACGGTCCTCAATCTTATGGGCAGATTTTCCCTGCGCAACCCGTGCAAGATCAACAGTCTCGATTATCCAGCCTATGAGCCAAAGTAGACACCACTGAATCAAGCACGCGTGGTGTAGTAGTGATGCAGGAGGACGTGGTAAGTCGATCACCGTCTCCTTAACCGATAGTTTCTCGAATCCAGGAGAAGAAATAAAAAATAAAAAGAGAAAATAAATTCTGAATAATTGCTTTATTGATGATTGAATGAATAAAAAAAGGAATTACAATGCATATAAATAGAAAACTAACCCTAAGTAAAGTATCGGAATCCAACTCTAACCTAAACTCTTAGAAAACGCAACTTATTATAAATAGTAAACTTACTATTTATAGAAGTCGTTCAATCCTACTAGAACTCTTAGTTTTCGGCCAAAAATAGAAAGTTATCAAACGGCCTCAACCACGTTGTTCTACTAAATATTCTAAGCCCTTTTCATGTTGGGCACTAACTCTAAGGCCCTACAGATGCAAAGTTATGATTGAATTCAAACTTACTATAAATAGTAAAACTGAAAATAAACTAGCATAATGACCGTTGATACGGTCGAATCTCACGATTCTGGCCTGGGCAACCCGGCGTGGCGAGGTTGGTTGGCTAAAGTAGCTCGAGCTACCCCAAATTGATATATTATACGTCCCGTAACTCATTCCAGATTGTGAGATACGGCCGATTTACAGTCCTGACGGTCCGGATCACTTTCAACCCCGACCAATCTTCTTTTGCTCCATCTGGGCCATGAAATAATCAGCGACCCGTTCTACATCAGTCTCCTCCACTTCGAAAGAACTCGACCCCGAGTTCTCGTCCAGCTTTGGTTCATGATATTCGTACAGATCTGCCACGTTGAAAGTCCTTGAAATCTCCATGTCATCCGGAAGATCAACAACGTAGGCATTGTCATTGATCTTGCGAATGATTGGTACCGGTCCAATATTCTTGTGTTTCAATTTGTTGTAGGTCCCGGTAGGAAATCGGTCTTTACGTAGGTGGACCATCACCTGATCACCTATTTCGAACACTTTGGCGCGTCGATGCTTGTCGGCCGCTTCTTTGTACTTCTCGTTCGAAGTCTGTAATTTGTTACGCACGTCTGCATGTATGTCCATGATTCGGTCTGCCATATGTTCAGCTGTAACGCTCATGCCCGGAAGCTTGGGCAGGAGAACTAAATCGAGTGTGTGACGAGGCACGCACCCATAAACAATCTGGAACGGAGACTTTCTTGTCGATCGGTTTACCATGCTGTTGAACGCAAACTCTGCTTGAGCTAGGGTCATGTCCCACTGCTTTGGTTTGTCACCTGAAAGGCAACGGATGAGATTCCTCAATGTGCGGTTGACGACCTCAGTCTGCCCATCTGTTTGTGGATGATAAGCACTGCTGAAGTGAAGTCGTGTACCGAACCGATTCCACAAGGCTCGCCAAAAGTGGCTAACGAACTTTGTGTCCCGGTCTGAAGTGATCGTCTTAGGAATCCCATGTAGTCGCACAACCTCTCTGAAGAAAAAGTTCGCAACGTGTACCGCATCAAAGGTCTTCTTGCACGGAATGAAGTGTGCCATCTTGGAGAATCGGTCTACCACCACGAACACTGAGTCCATGCCACGTTGTGTTCGTGGGAGCCCTAATACAAAATCCATAGATAAATCCTCCCAAGGGGCATCTAGCACAGGTAATGGCGTGTAAAGACCTGTATTTTGATATTGCCCCTTAGCGGTTTGACAAATATGACATCGTTGTACCGCCCTGCTAACATCACGAGCAAGTTGCAGCCAGTAGTAATACCGCTCTTCCACCATCGCTCGAGTCTTATCTCGTCCTAGATGACCGCCGAGGCCACCGTCATGCAGTTCGATAATAATTTTGTCCCGTAACGAACTCTGCGGAATGCAAAGTCGATTTCCTTTGAAGAGGAAACCATCTGGAATTAGAATATCACTCGGGTGACCCTCTTGGCACTTTTTCCATGCATCTGCAAAATCCTCGTCGTCGACATAAAGTTCCTTGAGACAATCGAATCCGACCACCTCATTGCTCACGGTGATAAGAAGGGATGCACGTCAGCTAAGTGCATCGGCTACCTTGTTCTGTTGCCCTGACTTATGTTTCAAAATGAACGTGAATTTCTGTAAAAATGAAATCCATCTAGCATGCATACGATTCATATTAGTCTGAGTATTGACAAAGTTTAAGGCCTGATGATCAGTGTACAGTATAAATTCCCTTTGAATAAGATCATGGCGCCAATGGCGCAGTGCCTGAACCACTGCATATAATTCAAGCTCATAGGTCGATCACTTCTGTCGTGCGTCGCTGAGTTTCTCACTGTAAAAGGCAACTGGCTTGCCCTCCTGAGAAAGGACTCCCCCAATGCCGATAATAGATGCATCACATTCTACCTCAAACAACTTATCGAAATTAGAGAGTACCAAGACCAGGGTAGTAGACAACCGATGTTTAATTTCTGCAAAACTTTTCTCTGCCCCTTCGGTCCATTGAAACGGACCCTTCTTCATACAATTGGTAATCGGCGCGACGATACTGCTGAAGTTCCGCACAAACCGACGATAGAAGGTCGCCAACCCATGAAAACTTCATACCTCATGAATGTTCGTCGGAGTCGGCCAATCCCGAATAGCTCGAACTTTCTCTTCGTCCACTCGGATACCTGTGGACGACACAATGAACCCCAGAAATAATAATCGATCAGTTAAGAAGCTACACTTTTTCAGATTTAAGTATAGCTTGTTGTCGGCCAACACTTGTAGCACTTTTCTGATGTGGGTCATATGCTCCGTTTCTTCTTGACTATATATTTGGATGTCGTCAAAGTAAACGACAACAAAACGGCCAATGAACGGCTTCAACACTTGGTTCATTAAACGCATGAAGGTGCTTGGTGCATTGGTCAAACCGAAGGGCATAACCAGCCACTCATATAGCCCTTCCTTGGTCTTGAAGGTCGTTTTCTACTCGTCACCTGGCCTAATACGGATTTGATGGTAACCACTCCGTAAGTCCAGTTTTGAGAACACCTTGGAGCCCTCGAGCATGTCAAGCATGTCATCCAGCCGCGGTATTGGAAATCGATATTTAACTGTTATTTTATTGATCGCGCGGCTATCGATACACATGCACCAAGTTCCGTCTTTCTTTGGGGTAAGGAGTGCCGGAACGGCACACGGGCTCATGCTCTCTTTAATGAGACCCTTACGGATCAGTTCCTCCAATTGTCTCTGTAGAATTTCACACCCTTTCGGACTCATCCGATAGTGCGGTCGGTTGGGCAAACTGGACCCTGGGACAAGGTCGATGTGATGTTGTATGTCTCGCATGGGAGGCAACGCATCAAGTAAATCTCCAGGTCAAGTACTTTGGAATTCTTCTAACAACGATTTAAGGTGTTGAGGAATATTAGAGGATCCTGACTCCTCACCTTTTACCATAATGGCATATATTTCGCCTGTTTCCTTTGATTCCTTAACAAACTCGCGAATGGTAAGGAGAGAGTTACCCTCCACTTTAGAAGCTTCGGGGTGTTTCTCTGGTGTCATAGGGGCCAAAATAATTTTTCAACCATCCTTGGTGAACATGTATATGTTTTCCCATCCACCGTGTGTCACATCTTGATCTGATTGCCATGGCCGCCCAAGTAACATGTGGCAGGCTTGCATGTCAACCGCATCACAGAGGACCTCGTCCTTATAGCTTTTACCAATGGAAAACGAGATAATGCATTGGTGAGTTACCTTTGTTTCGTTCACCTTCTTGATTCAACCGATAGAGTAAGGGGTAGGGTGCTTCGTCATAGGCAGATGTAACTTATCCACCATAATTTTCGAGATAATATTTTCGCTACTCCCATTGTCTATGATCACCTCACAGATTTTGCCCTGCACGGTACACTTTGTGCGAAAAATATTATGTCGTTGTGGGTGCACTTCCTTCTTGGGAGCGTAAAGTAGTTGTCTTACTACTAGCGATTCCCGATGATCTTCAGTCAGCCAATCGACATCTTCTGTGTCCCCCTCTTCGGCCTGTTCCAATTCAGGGTTGTCTTCTATTAATTCACTTTCCGTGCCGCCTTCATTCGTAGTTAAGTGTGCTGCAGGGCATTGAGGGCAAGCGTTCGACCAATGACCTGGTTGGCCACAACGGAGACAATGGTCTGGTCTTGGCCGACCATATGGGTTGGGGATCCTGCTGGGACCCGTCGTTGCGGGAGCTGCACGTTGAGGTCTTGAGGGACCGATTCCTCAGTCCCGATTCGTGACCGTAGGAGGTTGAGGACGCCCTCCTATAGGTTCCTTGCCTTTGGCCAACGTGGTATCTTGAGTGGGTCCGGTGATGGGATTCCGTGTTGCCTGATAGGGTCGAGCAGGGGGCCGTGACAACTGTGTTTCTGCTCGAGTGGCCAATTGGTTGGCCTCACTCAACGTCCAGACTGGATGCATCTGGACTCGATCCTAGATTGCAAATCGCAACCCACCAATGAATCGTGATCCTTGTTGTGCCTCTGATTTCGATAAATTATTCCGTGTAGCCAATCGCTGGAATTCTTCAAGATATTCGGCTACGGTTCGATTTCCCTAACGACAATTTTGATATTGTTGGAACAAAATTTGTTCATAGTCGCTAAGGAGGAATCGAGCTCTAAGAAGCTGTCTCATCTGAGGCCATGTTCGGATGGGTGTCTTATTCTAACGGGTGCGAGAAACCTGTATTCTAACGAGTGCGAAAAACCTATAGGTTTTCCCACCATATTGAAGCACCGGATTTAAATTTATATGCAATTAGTTTTACCTTCTTGTCGTCCGGCACTTCCATATTGTCGAAGTATTGCTCGACCTCTGTCAGCCAGTCGAGGAACTCCTCTATTCGAAGTAGGCTATTAAAGCTGGGAAGATCAGTTTTGCCCCGATAGTCTCGTTCTGCTCATTCCACACGCTCATTCCCTAGCGCAAGTCGTCGTACAAAAATGTCTTCGACCTCGTCATCGCTTGGTTCTGATTCGTCTGGTGTAGCCTTACGATTATCCACCTGGGGTGCTTTACGAATAACATGATTGTCCCGTATAGCAACTGTTGGTGGTTGTTGGTCGCCTTGGGCTCGAAGCGGAGCTAGCGATGCTACAATTTGGTCGAGGGTCGCCTGTATACCTTGCAGGATCAACCGGTTCTCCCGTTGCGCTGCTTCGAAAGCTGTCGCCGTTAGATAGTCCCTTGAAGCATCGTCCTTAGGATGAGGATCCAACCCTTCATTAGAGGTCATCGTCCTGAGGAAGAAACCTCTCTCTAATACCAATGACGCAGGGAGGACGTGGTATGTCGTCTCCCTAACCGATAGTTTCTCGAATCCACGAGAAGAAATAAAAGATAAAAAGAGGAAATAAATTCCAAATAATTGCTTTATTGATGATTGAATGAATAAAAAATGGAATTATAATGCATATAAATAGGAAACTAACCCTAGGTAAAGTATTAGAATCCAACTCCAACTTAAACTCCTAGAAAACACAACTTACTATAAATAATAAACTTACTATTTATAGAAGTCGTTCAATACTACTAGAACTCTTAGTTTTCGGCCAAAAATAGAAAGTTATCAAACAGTCTCAACCACATTGTTCTACTAAATATTCTAAGCCGTTTTCATGTTAGGCACTAACTCTAAGGCCCTACAGATGCAAAGTTATGATCGAATTCGAACTTACCATAAATAGTAAAACTGAAAATAAACTAGCCTAATGACCGTCGATACGGTTGAATTTCACGATTCCGGCCTGGGCAACCTAGCGTAGTGGGGTTGGTTGGCTAAAGTAGCTCGAGCTACCCCAAATTGATATATTATACGTCCCATAACTCATTCCAGATTGTGAGATATGGCCGATTTACGATCCTGACGGTCTGGATCACTTTTGACCCCGACCGGTCTTCTTTTGCTCCATCTGGGCCATGAAATAATCAGCGACCCGTTATACATCAAGTAGGGATCCAAATCAAAATCTCAAAATCACCAGGGATATCTCTGGTGACCTGACGTGGATGAATTTGACTAGGCCACGGCTGCCAAAGGCGAGGCCCACACGAAGATCAGAAACCGTGAGAATGGAAACCTCTAAAACTCTGGTGGGCAACACACACACGAAACCGTGAGAACTGAACGCCTACAATAATGGAGACCTTTTTGGAGCCGACCCATGATGTCTATGCACCCATCTAAATCATTCGTAGGGTCATCACACCTCAAATAAACTGCAGGCACAAAACTTATGTGGGTCCCATGAAGTTTCCAATGATAAACATTCAGTTCCTGCTTTTCCATGTGGTGTGGACCACCTGAGCTTTTGATTTGTAAGATTTTTGGAATTCTGTCCTATTGTGATCTTAAGAGAGTGATGGACGGAGTGGATTCAGTCACGGGCATCTCTTTGGCCCCCACGTAGCTTCCAACCACAGTAACTTGGGGGCCGCTTGGATACCACCAAATAATTTACTTCTGCTACTTAACCTATTTAATTAAGATAAATAAGTTTGGTTTATGATCACTAACAAGTAATTTTTTATATTTAAAACTACTTGAACACTTAAGTTTAGTAAATAGAAATCAAGATAAGCTACTTTAGGCATAAGTAAATTAAGTAACTCAGGATCCAAACGCCCCTTTCTGTGCATTCGAGGTACAACTTCTGTGTGCATGCGTATCAAGCGTCCTACTCTGCCAGACCATCGAAAAACCCACGCGGAAGATAAGGGGCAATTTGGTAATTGAACAGCCACCCATCTAAATGGCATTATCGTCATTACATCTATCAAAACAGTCATGGAAATAACTCTTGCGTTCATTCGAGCTTATCGCCCAACCGTCTATATATACAACAGCGAGCATGGAAAAGAAAATAAACCAAAAGAAAAAAAATTAAAAAAAAAATTCGTAGTTTTTCTAATTTTCTCTCGAAAGTCGACGTGATGAAGAGATCTGGACCGTTGGTGGCTTCCATGGCTGCAGCTTCTGCTACAGCAATCTCAACCCCTTCTTCCTCCTCCTCTTCTTTGAATTTCTCCAGCAATTCGAAGATCCAATCCTCGAAAGAGGTGAGCTGCGGAGAAATCGATCTTTGATTTCTTCCATCTTTCAAGAATTCAGTATCCGATTATCGATTTCAAGCTTTCTGCTTCCTTATCACGATCTGATTTTAGGAAGCTCTGACGATGTTTTTAATTTTATAGGAGTCGGTGTCGGGCAATGATCGTGACTGTTCGTCGTCGAGGGATTCGTCTTCTACGGAGAAATTCGCCCCCAGATTTGACGGTCTGAGATTCATCGAAACTCTCGTTACGGCTCACAGATGAGACGAAGGAATGTTCCGCGACGCACTTTTGCAGTTTGCACTTTACATGCATGTCTTTCTGACAACTGGCAAACGGCCCCGTAATCTTGACCGTTGCTCCGTTGCGAATTCCATGATCGGAAAATCCTAGCCTTTAATTTTTGTTTTCCGCTTGCTATGTTTTAAGAGGACCTTTATAGGACAATCCTAACCATCGATTTTGTGGCATAACGATAGATATTAATAAGAGTTACAGCAACTGGTCCATGTTGAGACTGAAAGAGTCCTGAGATTGGGTTGGGAAATTTAAGGGGCATCGACTACGGGTTCAAAAGATCAACGGCCCGGATCAATGAAAGATGGGTCGCACTAGTCTGAACTTAAAAAAGTGCATGAATATGTAATTTCTAAAAACGAAACCATTAAGCAAGCTCAGAGGGAAATTTATTTTTTAATTTAGCGAATAAGGAGTGGACACGTATGCTGCATATGGCGGCATATTGTATTGGCACGTGTGGATTTGGGACTGCCTGGTCTCATGGATGCATTGATTGATCAGGGCCATCCAACCTGTGTTTGGCAGGTTCGAGTAACTTTGTATGGTTCCGATGATCCTAAGTGTCCGATTATATAATATTCCGGGATTATGATTGTAATCCATTGTTCTTTGCAATTCTCAGGGATGGACTAGGCCCATTGATTGGACGGCCTAGATTGATGAGTTCTTGTAATAATTACAGGTGACGAGATCTGATCTTGGTATAAATCACTTGCCAGCAAAAACGTGGAGATGGATCATTTTCCAGATAACTATGTTTCATGCAATTGGCATTCAATCTCAAACAATTTGCTATTGTGGGACCCACCATAGATTGTTCATGGCCCGAACATCATAGTAAAAGGAGTAATAATCACCGGTATCCGATTGGTGGCCTAAATGGATGGTTTACACGGGAGTCAATGGTCAAAAAAACTAAATAATAAAATAAAATAAAAAACAATGTCATAAATCAAAGGTTCAGATTGTTTGATCAATCCGATTTTTGGTGCTCGCCCCATCTACGGTGGGGCCCATGTGCTGGTTATCTTTCTTTCTCAGACAGTGGAACAACTTTGTACTGTTTAATACAGTTATCCAGCGAATATCTCTAACTAAGCAGTCCTAGCCATCCAATTAATGGCGGTCAAATGGATCAATATCGGTCCTTATTACCTTCTAATTCCGCTATGTTCAAATTCAAAGACTCGCCACCAATTTTTAAATGCTGAAAAACTAACATAGGAGTCAAGCCCCGTGTAATATCAACCGTCCAAGTTGCGGACCACACCTTATATATCTAATAATCATAAGATCAGATTGATTGAACGGTTCTAACATCTGATTAACAGATAACTGTTTGTTAAATCTGGACCCTTGACTATTTCTCATATTAACTCATTATAAGCCAATCAATTTTCACTTAAACGATTCAGCTTAACTGTTCACTAAAGTGGTACCCACCATTGTATTCTTTAGTTAGAGTTGTGCTAATGCCACGTGTACAAGTTATGAGTGGCTGCGTATGGCTCATCATACTCTGCCAGAGCAATAATGTTGCCCGATCTAATCAATCAGCTTTACCAAGTACAAATATCTTAGAATTACTGGGGAGCCGATTAGGTGCGACCCCGGACTCACGCAAGACGGTGCGGCCCTTACATAGGTTCACTGTGGGGCCCACCTTGATGTATATATTATGTATCCACACCGTCCAACTGTTTATACACATAATTTTAGGGCATTAAACCAAATATCATGCATATCCAATTATCAGGTGGACCGTAGCATAAGAAACAGTGGTGATTGACCATTAATGGGCCACAAGAGTTTTGGATCAATATGATATTTTTTTTCCTTAATCCAGTCTCATTTAACCTTATCCACAGATTGGATGGTAAATAAACACTACATAAACATTAAGGAGAGCCCTGAGAGATTTTTAATGGTAGGACGGGCAATCACCACTGTTTCTCATGGTATGGTTCACCTCATAATTTGATATGCTTAATTTTGGTTTAATGCCTTAAAATGATGTGAAAAAACGGATGGACGGCATAGATACATAATACATACGTCAAGGTGGGCCCCACAGATAAGGGCCGCACCCTCTTAGGTGAGGCCGGGGTCTCACCTAATCCGCTCTCGAATTACTGGCCCTTTGAAATCATAGCTCCTACGGAAATAAGGAAATAGCTTCCCTTGATTTGACATTTTTATACCATATGATAATATTTGCCACATGTACACTTTTAGGGTGTCAGTATATCAACTGTCATACACTGCCAGAGTATCTAAGTAACTCCGTCTATAGGAAAAGGTTTCAATGAGGTCGAGCTCTGTGGCCCCACCGTGTTGTGAGTTGGACATCCTCCCTATTAAATCTTCCACGCGGGGCAATGGACATAAATAACAAGCAATCCATGTTTGAAACGGACGTCTAAAATCATTGCACAAGCGCCATCGATCGGTCAATCACAATGGAGATTAGAGTAGAGCTTGTTGGACCATTTTTTGGATTTTGTCGATTGGTCGGTTGATTGGTCGATAGGGGTATTGGTCAGTCGAAGTTGAGCTCCGATCGGTCGACAGTCTCTCTATTTGAGTTAGATTCTTACGCGAGTTTGCGTAAAGAGTTTCTATTTTCAGTTTTCTCCTATACAAAGAAATGTATTACGAAAATAGAGATATACTAGATTGTTTCCAAGATGGGACAAGTGATTGAGAGAGCTTTTAAGTGAGAGAAAGAGTTTGAAGAAGATGATTTTCCTTTTGGATAAGCTTGTGATTTCTCCTGTGCGTTTGAGTTTTGGATCTTGGGTTCCATCTCTTGTAACTTTTAAGATTATAGTTGATTGGTGTCACTTTGTGCAATGGTTTTTTTACCTGTGAAAGGTTTTTCCACGTTAAATTCGGGTTGTCTATATGTATGTGGTTGCGTGCATTATGATTACATTGTGTTGCTTATTTAATTCAATTTGCTATTTGTGTTCGCCTTTATTTCACTGCCTATTTTAGTATCCCAACAATCCATGGCTTAGGTGAGCCACATCATTGAGAGTGGATATCCACCCGTTGAGACCTTCCTAATTTGTTTATGAGGCACAGTGAGATGCAGATCAGACATTCAGCCAGTCTATTGTGTGTCCCACTTGGATGAGGGGTAACAATAACTCAGGGGGCCCCGATTCAGTGCTTTAGATGTTACAGGCATGAAGGTGATTTCAAATGGTGCAGATATGGCTGACTTCTGGGACATCCCATAACTAAGAGGGGACCCACCAAATTCACCGTGTTGATGTTCGACAAATGTCACGGTGGGGCCCATAAAGCTCAACACATGCTGTCCACCTCATGGTACCTCTTCACACGCGCACCCACACACCAACACCGAGAGAGAGAGAGAGAGAGAGAGTGAGTGTGTGTGTCATATCAATTCAATTTCAAGTGGCTGATGAGACGAGGGCCCCACAAGAGCCTAAATGAAGGGTGCTGGCTCCAGTTGTTGATGAAAGGGATGACGTGATTTGGCACTGATGTTAGTGGGTGGGCCATGCCTGCGGCGTTCACGTGGGACTGTCGCAATGGGATGCCAGGGCTGTCACCGCTGTTGCACCGAGCCCCGGTAACCTAAAGCTCTGTGGGACCAGCCACCATGCCCATGTGACATCTACTCCGTCCATTTGTTCTGCCAGGTCATCTTAGGATGTGATCTTAAAAGTAAGGCAGATCCAAAATTCAACTGAGCCACACGAAACGCCAACCGTTGAAACCTTCCCAGGGTGATTACCGCCACAATGTAGGGAAAGCACAGATATCGTCCTGACTCAAGAACTTCTGTGGGTCCTAATGAGGTTGAATCCAACACTGTTTCTTGTCGTGTGGCCCACCTGAGTTGAGCATCTACCTCATTTGTTGGCTCACATCCTTAAAATAAACTGGCGAAACTGATGGATGGAGTGGATTTCAGTCGGAAATCATGGTGGGCCCCACGATCTTTGGATTGCACGGTCTTGCGCCATTATATGATCACGCAACAAGGCAAAGCAGGGTTCGTTCGATGCTTAGCCTAGCAGATGATAAGCCTGGGTCCACCTTCGGGTAATCCAGATTGTTGCTCATCTGGAGGGCCCACCATAAGGTGAGGTGCCCTGAAATGTCTCCCATCAGACAATGGGTGGCTTAAAAAATGTACAGCCATCCAAATTCAACGGGCAGAAATCATCAGGATGAAGCAAGTTATCCAAAACTGATCTCGACCCTTGATTGAGAGACTCACCCTTTAATCATGAGGAGAATCCATATCCAAAATCCAACATGCCAGATGATCTTAAACGTACAATGGGCAGCACCCGCACCGACATGTAGAGGAGATACGTTTGCATTCAACGGGCAAAAACCATCTGATCTGACGGGTAGGAGCATCCCATCAGAATCATTTTTGAGCCATGAACGCTCAGTGGGGCCCACCTAATGACTCACTGAAACTTTTCTACAGCGCAACTAGGGATCAAGGGCGGTTTTCTGTTTCACATCTCTCTCTCTCTGTTTTTTTTTTTTTTTTTGATAGATTGTTGCAATTCAATTGGATAGTGCAACCAAACGCACCACTATTTGGTCCTCCGTCGTAATCTAATGCATATAATAAAGAAATTGGTGCCTTTTTCTTTTCCTTTATGGGGAATCCGAGACTCCTTTCTTTGAATTGAGAAAGCTTCTTTTCAAAAGAAAAGGAGTGATCAATTCATGGTCGGCACTCTCAGCTGCTCAACATCACTCCACCGATAGGGCAGTATCTGCTTGCAGCTGACGCCATCAACCCTTTAGTTACTGAGGTCTATCTATCCCTGATGGCGGATGGTATAGGGGTGGGCCCCTCTTTGCACTCCATTCAAACTCCTGGCCCCATTCGGTTAGGCCTGTTTGTTAATTTAGAAAGTCAACTTCACCCACAAGCCCATAGCTATCCGCTTTGGACACGTGGAATAGGCTGTTCACTAATCCAGGCAGCTCAATCATTCCATCCGATTCCTGGCAAGTGATGATGATGGAATCGCCCTAACTGGGTGATCCCAACCATCAATCAATAAGATGAAGAAAAGAAAAATGCACGGTAAATATCAGGCAGACAATAGGCCTAATCATCAACTATAAATATCTATTCAGCGGGCCCCACTTTGCATTTATTATCCTACTAAATCGGCACCTTGTGTTAGATGATGCCAGCTAGGGCAGCCAATGGGCTGGGCTGGCTCGTCAAGCTTTCAGGCCTTCCTTGGGATGGAATACAAGGCCTGCTGCCCATTTGGGCTGTTAATATTAGACAGGAGGGATAGGTATAGCCCTGAAATTTGAGCCCACTAAATGAATAGCCCAGATCTTTCATCACATTTCACATATCATGCATGATGGAGCCCACTAAATGAATAGCCCAGATCTTTCAGACAAAAGTGGATAGCCAGGCTAGGGCTTGTATATTTTAGCCCCCTCATGCTCCCAGCAGGGCTCGGGCGAGACGTGGACAGGCTTTGGCCGAGCACGTTCACAGCTGTAATGCCAACCATCCATCAAAAGCTTTGTAAAATGGCCGCTGATAACAGAGAAACTCACGTTGAAGGCAACAGATTGTTTCTGGCTTCTTTCTGGGGCTTTCGAGAAGTGGGAAGAAACCGAATTTACAGATTCTATACATAGGACGCAGCTTTGTGGATCCCACACTGTGGGCCTCTCTTCTCAAAGGTGTGCATGACCTTTTCACAGGCCTACGCACCTGCCATGCTCCGGCAACGTTCTATGAGCATCCAAAGCCCCCACGCACAGATCTGCATGTGCAAACCGTTGGCCTTTTCTTGTTCCTGAACCTCTTGTAGTTTCGGGGCCTGACTGATTTTGACTGTGGGTTCACCCGCCCCAATGCACCGCTGAGATGCCCCACATGCTTGGCCGGGTACATGTGTGCAGGCCTATCAAAACTTCTCCACCAGAAAAGGGATTTTGACTTGTGCAGGAAAGAAAATGAAGTAAAATGGAGACGAGGAAAACAAAAGCTCAAAAGGCAGAGCTAGTGAGACCCACCTCATTGAAACAGATGAAAACAGAAATCTATGATTTAGGTCGGTACAACAGTCTAGAGATCATAATGATATTTCAATTTCAAAATAATAATGTGTAACAGATGCTCAGTCACATTCAATTAAAAAAAAATACACCCAGGAGCTGTTTTATACAGTTAATATTTTATACTTGCAGATAAAATTACAGTGAAAGTCCCACATGATCGATGAACGAAAAACTACATTACATTATTTCAGCTTCTCAAAATTTAATGGAGCATTGACTCGTTTATGATTGATTTCTATTCTATTGCATGGATAATAGCACTTCTCTGCCTAGATAAGATATATCTGTAAATACTCACTTCAATCATTTGGTAACAGAAACTAACAAAAATGTTACATGTGGGCAAGATACTACAAGAATCTAAATGAAGAAAAAAAGGAAATGTCACGCATGCTTGCCAGAAAACCGGCTATTCTGCTGCCTTGCTGGCCTTGTATGTGTTCACCAGTTGCATCTGTACATCTTGGGGAACCGGCAAATGCTCTTTGTATTCCATCGTAAATTCACCTTTTCCCTGCACAATCGAGGGCTAAAATCAATAAACAAAACCCCACAAAAAGAGTGTTCTAAAGTACCTTCCATCAATGTGCATGTGCGTAGACATGCTACACTGTTATACATGCATGCATGCATTAAGTGACACTACCATGTCTTGTACAGCTTGAGTGAATAAATGCATGCAATGCTACAAAGATAGTTCATGTTTAAAAGAACCATCACCTGTGTCATTGAGCGAAGGGCTGTCGAGTATCCAAACATGTTATTCAAAGGGACCTGAAACTCAAATGAATAAATAGATTAATAAAAATCCTCATGACTGCACTTCACTCATTGACTGGATATAATTCAGTAAAGGTCGTCTTCTCTGCTAGACTATGTTGTAATTCCACATTTCGCTTAACAGTCTCAAGCAGGAGAATAGTCTCAAACAGGAGTTGGATAAATGGGAACATGACGAGCAATTAAAACATTGATTTAGGGTGAATGAACTACCATTGCCCATATTTCACCTGTGCTGAATTTCAAATGAAATATGGTTTGGTTTGGAATGCATGGGAACTCCATTGCGTCATTGAGCTTATGGCTGTCGAACCGGCTAGAAATAGCGAAGCTGAATGCAGCACAGCCAAACTGGGCACAATGGCCTTTTCAGCCATGGATATTGCGCTGAATGCAAACATGGTAACATCCAAACACAGGCCTATAACATAATCTAATGTGACAAACAATGGGGTGTGTGAGGTCACATGCAACAGCATGTTGTTTTACAAGTAAATATGCAACAGTGTGTTGCCTGCTCTAAATTTCAATCATAGAGGTGTAATAAAATAAAATGAATATTATTGAACTACGTGAGATGTAGAAATGAATGGTTTAAAGACAAAGCACATAAGATCAAGAAGCATAATAGGGGGCAACATTAAAAGACGGACAAGACCACAACTGTATACTGAAGAAGGCATTCACAGCACATGATTGTCCAGACCTGCTTCTTGGGTGCAAATTCTTTTAGGGCCCATTTGGAAGCACCCTCCGAAGGGGTTTTTGAGGCTGAAACACTGTTTTGATCCAAACCATGGTTGTTGTGAATTTGGATGCATTTTGCCCCCCATTTCCTCTCCTGCTCGACACAGTAGCTGCTAAAACGGCAAGTCAACCAAAAAGGCGAGCTTGAAACCCCCTTCTTTCAGAAAATCCCTTCTGAGGAGGTGCTTCCAAATGGGCCCTTACTGAATCTGGTCAAATTTGAGTTAGTACCAAATAATTTGCAGTCATGTTTTGGGGTAATAAGACAAGCAAGAAACATCCAAGTTTCTATGGATGCTAGAAAATCTGAGATCACCAACCAATAAAATGTTTTAATTCCCTGGAAAATATACAATTAAAAATGGAAGCAAAGGAAAACCTTTACTTGGCAACATCATAACAACAGTGGACAATTCAATTGTATTTCATTGCATACACAGCTGCACAAATAATTTGTCAGAATATATTCTGATAATAGTGACTTCCCTGTGTTGTCAAGTACTGAACAAAGATATCTTGCAACCAGTTGTGTACTGCTACAACTAGCTAATTATTGGCAATATCAAAGCAGTCCAATTAAACAAATAGAAAAAGGGTATGCACATACATGAGCTGTGATTACAGAATCATCTCCATCCTGGTCATTTCCGACGATCACCCCTTTTCTCCTACAATCGGGAAAACATTGAGAAGTTTCAATTCCACGATTTGGTCAGAAAACCCAATGAAATGCTCCTACAATAGAAAGACATTCAAAAGCACTCACTTATTAATGTCACCAGTAACGGTACCCTGGAATTCCGTTGGTGCTTTCAATTCCACCACCATGGTGGGTTCCAGTATGACTGGTTTAGCTGCTGCATAGCACTGTTTCATAAAGTGAATGCAACTGTGAGAACTAGAGAGGCAAGTCACTACTGTCTATACAGGACAAAAATGCATGTGCAAATTCACGGGCATCAGCCATCTCTGGAAAGGGAATTATGTGATAGTCAAGGATATTCATAGTATCCTTACGTTTCAGTCTGTCCAAGTGGGTACCACCAAAATTCAATACAGATAGTTGATCTGATGCGTCTCGCCATGAATAGACAGTGCTCCAACAAAAAAAAAAAAGAAAGAAAGAAATCCACTCCAAGGATGGAAGATCCAAGCAACAGTTCTTGGGCCCCATTTCAGTTGAACTTGCAGTATTGAATGGTTGCTGTATTTTTCTTTTTAACCGCCTATTTTGTAGGCCATAAATTCACATATGATATTAGCTCTGTCCTATGAAGTATTTCTGGGACATGGTCTACCCATGTTAAGACCTATCAGCCTAATTATCAGAAATGCTGAACCATGGGCCCACTTGCATGAACTGACAATCCAAGGATATGCATATTCTCAGGTCATTTTTATACAACAGAAGTGCTCGTGTGCATTTACAGCAAATATCACCAAAAGTTCAGAGAAAGCAAATGGACCTGTCTAAATGCATAAATTGCAGCTAACTTAAAGGCAAGTTCGCTGGAATCCACAGCATGGGATGCGCCATCCGTCAAAACAACACGAATGTTCTCAACTGGATGCCCGATCAGTGAACCCCTAAACAGGCATTGATTGATAGAAGATTATACATCATCAAAAACACTATATAAAACAAATAAAGATGCACACAGCCTTCCATAAGAAACTAGGACACTACTCACGAATTGCTTGCTTCCTTAAACCCCTTCTCGATTGCTGGGATAAAGTTTGAAGGTATAGCCTGCCCTATAATCAGGTTCTCAAACTCAAACTTCGTCGATGACTCAATCGGTAGTGGCTCAACATATCTGCCGAAAACGGGGGGGAAAAGTTATACATTATTTGGCATCGGATAAACATAATTAAGCTAGTCATTAAAATCCAATTTCACTATAGTAGAAGTCACATCATGACAATTCCTGCTAAGGTCACTTTAATCTTTTGTGCTCTTTCAACAAAATTGCTGTTACCTTTTAAAAAAACTAAAAAACAAAGTTATCCTCGTTAACAATTTTTTTCTTTTTGGAAAGATCACGAGATTTATTTATAATACAAGGCCAAAAGGCCAGCAATACACAGTAATGTATAGCAGCTACACGCAATAGCTAGGAGAATCAAAGCACAAGAGATAACCTACGCCCCATTTTGAAATTAAAAAAGAAGAAGAAGAAGAAGAAGAAGAAGAAGAAGACAAATTACAGATCGTTCCAGGAGGAATGAGTCAAGGTACAGTCCTTCAACAAGAGCAAAGAGGCCGCCCACTCAATAATGTGGAGTTTTGCCTTGGAGAACACCCCCAAAGCAGTTCCAAATAAGTTGTTAAAACACCTATTATTCTTTTCCCGCCATATTGCCAACAAAACCGGCGATAAAAGTAGCCGAAAAACACGTTTTCTGGTCTTGCCAACGCCACCCCCATGCCAGACCCTCAATAAGTTGGGTAGGAACTTTGGCACCACCCAGTGAACTACACACAACGACAGGACTGTTTTTTTTTTTTTTGAAACGATAAGAGAATTTATTAAAAGAAGACCGAAGCCATAATACACACCAATAGACACTATACACCCAGCCCAAAATACTACATGCCCTTTCGCTAACTGGAAAACCTCTCCAGCCACCTCGCTCAACTCCTGAAGCACCTATTATTCCTTTCCTTCCATAGGAACCATAACCCCGCTGACAAAGCAAGACGCCAAACTTTTCGGCCCGCTATCGAATGCATTCCAACATGCCACAACAGGAAGAACTAAGCAATGGAGCTCGGCGAGATCCACATTACTCCAAAAAGATTGAAAAACTTATACAACAGCTGAGAAGCAAAAGCACAATGAATGATGAGATCATCCACCGATTCCCTATCTTGATAGCACATCACACAAACATTCGGGAGAATCATATTCCTTTTTCCTGAGGTTATCCACTGCAAGGACTTTGCCACCCCCGACCAGCCATGCAAATGCCGCCACTTTCGAAGGCGACCTATAGCCCCAAACATATGTCGTCGGGCTTTTCGCTTCACTAATATCACCTCCCTCCATGCATAAATATGTGATTTACCAATTCGTTGTCCATCCAACATGAGGGACAATAATTGACTAGGGGAATGCCTCGCTTGTGGAGATTATCAATAGTAAGGATCTTGTTCCAACCAGCCAGCCAGACAAAAGCCATGACCTTCTTATGGGCACCGTAGGACCAAATAAAGGAAGAGTGCGCCATTTCGGGTCCCGAGTAGTATCCAGATAGCATCAATTAGAGGGTTTAACTGAGAAAGAACCCAACTTGTCTAGAGTCCAACACATCGAATCCCTTTCCACCCGAAAGTCACTCCAAAAGCATGAGTGACACGGGATGCCCAATTTATGATGCATGCTCACAAACACAATTAAATCAGCGGAAATAAAAGACAACAATAATATAAAATCTAGCATCAATCATCATAAACTAAGAAAATCATAAGAAAACATGCAATGGAGCGGGCCATTCATCACAACCACAAAGTGTGAAGTTCAATTATTGCTAGGGTTGGATCCGGCGAAGGATGGAACCTCCCGATCCTGCATAGTCATCATCCAAACGATCAATGGGAATCACTAATCCGAAAAATCAAAGGATTCTCAGATGAGGGATTCGAAAATCTAAGGAACGAGGGTTTAGAATCAAATCTCAGATTTTAGGTCGTAGAAAAGTGAACAAAACAGAAGGTTAAGATGAAGAGAAAGAAGATAAATTACCTAGAAGAAGGTTGGAGGGGCACAAGAAGAAAATAGAAGAAAAAGATCAAGGAAGAAGAAGAAGTACCATGAGAGAGAGAAAGAGAGAGAGAGAGAGAGAGAGAGAGAGAGAGAGAGGAAGGAGGCAACCAAAGGGTTTACTTTTCATTAATCAATCAACTAATCTCGTTTTTTAGGGCTTAGCCCACTTAAATATACAGTAGAAAAACATAAAAGTACTAAAATACCCCTAAAACTAAAAGGAAAAACGGAAATAAAAATAAAATGCGCGGAAGTTCGGGCGCTCGGTCGGGCGCTCGAATACGTCCAAAAACGTACAGAGAGTTTCGGGAGCTCGATAGGCAGTTGTCGGGCGGGTGCCCGAACGCAGTGGTCGGGCGCCCGAAGACGGTGAAAACTGTCCAGCAAAGTCTTCGGTCTTCTTCCTCCTACACATGTGTCCTCCCAATGTGGGGCCTTCTATGTGTCAACAAACATGTGTAGGGGCTTCAGTGCTCCTCAATGATCGCCTAACCACAAGGAAGATGCTCGTGGTGGGCGCTTTCTTCGTTGATAGACTTTAAATGGTCTTGTGTCTGCATTAATGAGGAACTAAGCTTCTTCATCTTCTTTATGTGCCTTTTTGCACAGTGCAGTTCATACCTGAGACGAGCCTAAATAAGCGAAGCAACTTGCCACTGAAATATCTGGATTTGAAGAAACCGAAGCTAGAGCGGGGAATGATTCCTTTAAAGGCCGACTCCCCAACCAAATATCTTCCCAAAATTTGACAAACTACCCATCCCCCACGGAGAAGCACATCCCTGCCCTAAAGCTTCCTTCCATCTTGACTATTGCCTTCCACAGTCCTGTGGCCTTATACAAAGTTGATTTTCAACGCCACCATCCCATCTCTTCAGACCCATATTTTCTCACAATAACTTCTTTCCAAAGACTATCATTTTCCTTTCTGAACCTCCAAAGCCACTTGCCCAATAGTGCTTTATTGATGAGGACCATCTTCCTAATCCCCGCTATGCCATCTTCCTTCGAACGGCACACATCATCCCAATTCATTCAGTGAAATTTCCTCTTTTCCTCGACTCCTTTCCAAAGAAAGTCCATTTCTGAGCTTTTCCAACTAATCACTCCCATGGGACACTGGAAAAGGCAGAAAAAATAAAACGGCAAGTTTGATAAGGCCGCATTTATTAGGATGTGCCTTCCACCTTGAGACAGATGTTGGCGCTTCCAAGAAGATAACTTCTTCTCAAACCTTTCAATTACCCAATCCCATAAGTGTTTGGAGGTTTTCTGATACAAAGTGGGAGCCCCAGGTAAGTGGAGGGAAAGGAGCCTGTCTTGCATCCAAACACCTCTGCCATCCTCTCCATATTCTCTGGTGGGATATCAATACCCAACATCTCGCACTTCAAGGAATTAACCTTCAAACCCGATACCGCTTCGAAGAAACAGATAATCTTCTGCAAATTGTCAACATGAGATTTGTTCGCGTCACACATCAGAAGTGTATCATCAGAAAATTGAAGGTGAGAAACTTGGAGATCACTCTTATTAACCCTAAAATCACTTATCACCCCCAACGAGACGCCCCTTTCTAGCATTCTACCTAAGGCTTCTACCACCACCATGAAGAGAAGCAATGACAACAAGTCACCTTGCCGTAAGCCTCACGAAGATTTAAAAAATCCCTTTGGTGATCCATTAATTAGGACTGAGAACCTAGCTGAGCTAATGCATGTGGATATCCAACCTCGCCATTTATCCCCAAAACTAAGTCGCCCATGCATGTAGTCCAAAAACTCTCATTCCACGTGATCGTACACCTTTTTCAAATAGAGTTTACATACTAGCCCACCACCTCCTTCCTTAAACCATGCATCCAAGCACTCGCAAGCTATCAAAACACTACCGATATTTGCTGACCTTCCACGAAAGGACCCTGAAACTTCGAGATGATCTTATCAATAACTAGCTTAAGCCTAGATGATAAGATTTTGGCTACAATCTTGTTTGGGGGGGGGGGGGGGGGGGGGGGCGGGGGGGGGTCAAACTAATTGGCCTAAAATCATTTAGATTGTCAGCTCCATCCTTCTTAAGGATCAAAGCTGTAAATGAGGCTCCGAATTACTTCGCAAGTCTACCACTCTCAAAGAATTCTTGGATGAAGGCGTCTACATCCAATTTTACTAAATTGCAGAACACTTGAAAAAATGCTAACAAAAAGACGTCTGGAACCGATGCTTTGTCTTTACCTAACTCCCAAACTACCCACTTGAATTTTTCCTCTGATACATGACCTTCAATAGACGACGCATCCTCTGTCAAGACTCGAGAGCGAGCAAAACATAAGGTTATCAAGCTTGGGTCTTAAGAACCCCTCCCCCGATAGCATCTTCTTGTAGAAATCAACTATAACCTCTCCCACCTTTTCTCTCCTCCACCCTAACACCATCCACTACCACGCAGTGAATTTTGTTAGTTCTCGCTCTTGCGCTAGCTATGCCATGAAAAAACTAAGTATTATTGTCTCCCTCCTCAGCCAAATAGCCCTCGATCTCTATCTCCATCTTATCTCAACTTCCATTAAGTGGCACTTGTATTCCAATCTAGGAGCCTCTCTTCTTTCTAGCTAGCTCCTCATCTGATAGTGTCACCCCCCTCCTCAATGTCCAGCGCTTGTAATTTAGAGAATAAAGCCCCCATCTCCTCCTCTTCCCTTTTCCCATTAACTTCCTTCTTCTACTACGAAAGCTTCCCCTTCAAGAGTCTCATTTTATGAAAGAAAACAAAACCAGGGTGACCCTCCACCAAGAAAGAATCCCACCACTGCTTTACCGACACTTGGAAACCCTCAACCTCCAACCATTCAAGCTCAAATCTAAAGGGTCTAGGACCCCAATCTTCCTCCTCAACCTTGAGAAATATTGAGCAATGTTCATAAACAATTTTTTATAGGCCTTGCTGGTTCGAGAGAGGAAACATATCAATCCATTCCGCCAACACGAGGAAGCACTCCAATTTGGACTGAATAGGGGTAGCTTGACCGTTCAACCATATGTGCATTTTACATTCCCCATTGGAAGATCAACGAGCTCATTTTTCTATACCCGTGTCGAGAAATCAGTCATGCTTCGCGAGATACACCACCCCCCCCCCCCCCCCCCCCCCCCCCCCCAATTGATTTTTCGCAAGGGAATCTGATTGTGTTAAAGTCCTCTCCTACACACCACAACTCTTGCCAATTGCTTAAAGCCATGTCCAACTCAATCCACAAACCACCTCCCAACTTAGGAGAGTTTGAACCATACAAATTTGTAAAGGCCTAGCCAGTCGACAGGTTCCTCAAGAGAATTGAAACAGAAAACTCCTTGAACCACCAATCTTCCTTAAGCCATATAGAGGAGTCCCATATGGTTGGCATTCCACCTGCCGACCCCTCGACATCCTTCCACACCCAATCTTTTTTTTTTATGACGACAGGGTGTTCCCGCCCCTTTTTAAGGCTGAGATCAATCCTTGTGGATGCACGCAATCACCCGCAAACCATGTGCATCGGGTCAATCACGGCGAGGGGAATCGAACTCGCACCTGTGGGGAGCAAACCCACGACGCTAGCCATTCGCCCAAAAACCCCGGGTGGTTCCGTCCACACCCAGTTTTTTTATTGACCAAACCAAATTTCCGACACTAATTTCTGGTTCAATGAACAGAGTTTTATTTCTTGTATCACAACAACCTGAGGTTTGAAATGCCTGCAAAATCACAAACTTGGGCTTCTTTCTAGTAGCAACCCAGCCCCCTCACGTTTCAACACAGAATCTTCATTAGGATATCTTTCCTTTTCTTCCCCCTCCCCATCCAATAGACGACATATGTGTCTCGTAATTAACTGAACATGCCAACCTTTTCAGTTACTTAGAGCCCATTGGAGATTTAGAAACTAGACTTTATGTCAGCGTTGTCTCCTTTTCAAGGCCTCTCCTCTCCATTGGGTGAAATAGTTCCACATAATCCTCGTGACAGTCCCCAAAAGTGACTCCAATCAAACAACCCATCCCCCCTAAGGCATTCCTAACCCATCTCATACCTTTCGCCGCCGAAATATGACCCCCATGTGCTGCTGCCACTAGCCCTAACTCATCAATTGTAACCATTTCCTTCTCACCCACCCACACAGGGTGGGGAATTGATACCTGAAGAGGTCGGGTCTTCAATTTTTGCTTCCTAGAGATATGTGACCATAGCCATCTCACCCTTAGCGACCTTAAGACCCAAATCCACATCCAATGTCATCGACGTTGCAGCGTTGCAACATTGCAGATCCAAACCCTAACTATGGAGTAGTCCATCTCTGATCGATGAGGGACCGATGCCCACTAAGGCCAAGCTTCGTTACCCTTAGAGGGGGACCATGAGATCTCCTTTGTCGCATCCGGTATCACACATACCTGAACTTCCACAGGCTTATTGAAATGTGTAACTCACGCTTAATATGACTTAGGATATTTGCACACGAGTCGGTAAAAGGCAGGAAATCATGTGATTTCTGCTCTTTGCATGTGTTGGGTGAGTAACCCAATTCTGCATGCATCGATTTTCCCGACTTCTACAACACGCAAAAGACAAAACGCCCTCTCACTACACATCACTCGGAGATATCTCCAACTTGACGTCAATGTCACCTATCATAAATGCCTCAATGACTACAACTCTCTCCTTTGCGTGCTCAAGTAGTGGCCATACTAGCCCGCACAAGACAACGCTCACAAATATCCCTTCGGCAAATTAAAGGCAGTACTTGTCCCTTCTAACACACTTGACGCATGTTGCATTCCAACGCTCCCACAACAAAGGTCGTGCTACCCAAAACACCCTACTATTTTCTAATTCACTAGACTTCTCCATAGGGCTCTCAATGGGTCGGATCTAGTTGGATCCGGCTCCAAGTCCAAGAATCTTAAGTCGGATTCGGATCAAATTTGGATTCGACTCGGATCCAAAAGTTGATATCCATATCCGATCCACTTATAAATAGTTAGATCCATTTCCGATCCAAAAATCCATATAGCCATTGGATTCCGGTCAAATTTAGGTCCGAATCCACCACACAAATTTAAAAAATATATAATATAATATATTAATTTAGCATAAAATGGTGCAAAACAGTGGTATGGTCAACCTGAGATTGACATGTCTCATTTTTTAGACACGACATATGGCTGGCGTAGATATAACATATACATCAAGGTGGGTCCATGAGTGGGACCCTCATTCACACTAAAAAAGGGCACCCGCCTGGACGTAAATAGGATTGCGTATTGAGTTACTGAATACGCTTTTGTTTCACTAATTAAACTATGTTGGGCCCACCGTGAATGTATGAGGTATATCCATGTTGTCCATAAGTTTTTTCAGCTCATTTAGGGGTTGAGCCTAAAATTTAAGGGTATCCAAAGCTCAAGTGGACCATACCACAGGAAACAGTGGGAATAATGATTTCCACCGTTGAAACCTTTCTAGGGCCCACAGTGATGGTTATTTGTCATCCAACCTGTTCATAAGATCACATGTAGATGGATGGAGGGAAAACACAAATATCAACTTGATGGAAAACTTCGGTGGCCCTCAAGAATTTTTCAACAGTAGACGTTCGATTCACACTGTTTCTTGTGGTGTGGTCCACATGAGATTTGGATACGCTTAATTTTTGGGCTCAAGCCCTAAAATTATCTAGTAAAATGGATAGACAAAGAGGATAAAATACATAAATCACGGTGGACCCCACAGAGTTTACTCAACGTTACTCAACATACAATCTGCTTCCGAGGGACGCTGGGCAGCAACGTCTTTGACGCTGACTGTTCCAACATCTAAATTTTTTTCCCTTTTCTTTTCTTTTTTTTTTCTTTTTTTAATATTTGGCCAAGTGCAGTTCGGGTACGAATGATCCGCTCCGTTCATTAGCTTCGTTAGCTTATGAAGGGCCTAAAGAGCCCTATATTGGATAGCTTTTGATGGCTTATACACATCATAGTGGGCCTAGAACGATTTCAATGATGGACACACAACTTCACTGTTTCCTATTTTATGGTCCACCTAATATCTGAATCTTCTCCAGATTCAGGCCCATGGCCTTAAATGATCTGTCAGGATGGATGGACGGTATGGATGTAACATATACATCATGATGGACCCCACGAGTGGGCCTTAGGACCACTTTTCTCAAAAGGGTCGAAGATCCTATCAGATATCACTACCAGATCCGGATCCGACCCGAATATGATTCGGATTTATTTTTGTAAATTCGGACCATAAATTCGAATATGGTCCATTTAATTAATCGGACCTATTTTAAGATCCAACTCCGTATTATACGAGTTGGAGCTAATCGGATCTCAGATCTGACCCGCTCCATTGAGAGCCCTATTTCTCCACGAGCTCACCTACCCACTGCCCCTGCTGTTGGATGCAACACGCGTCCTTAAAACAGTCTGGTGCTCCATCAAAGATAAACAAATATACTCCATCATCTACCACAGTTGCTTCCAATGCACTCATCCCCTCCTTTTGCCTTCCATCTCCTGATTGAGCTGGGCTTGCCTTATTCCAAGACATTCTCCTTACCCTAACTGCCAGTTTCATGTCATTGGCAAAAATGGTGACCTTCTGCAGTACTAACGATGAGAGACATCTCCTTACACAGAGAAGTGCCACCCGAAGATCAACAAAATTCGTCGTATGAGAATCTATCAGCAAGCACCTTCCCTAGAAACTCACCCACCTTCATCAAGGCCTCGTAGACTTACAGTTCAAGCGAAAGATCCCATAGTTTGAACCAAGCCTACTTCTGTCCGAGGACTAACTAAAACTCCCACTGATACAAACCCCACGCCTACTCTTCTGCAACATCAGGAGCATTTCTGATTGGTTCAGCCTTCTCAAATTTTGTTCTCCTTATTCACATCACAATTTTCCTCCATCCACCTTTGCTATAAAAGCACCCTGTCAAGTTGAGACCACCATCGACCTTCGAAACTGCTCCCCGCTGATAAGACATGCTCGCCCATATCCCCCTCCCCGGTCCCCTGACACTCCTCTCTTTCCTTACCTACAACCATTGTTCAAAGTATCTCTGATATTATTGAAATATCCACGGTATTATCTCTATTTCCAGCTCGGCGATACCAATAACATTGGTAGCGATACCAATAATACTAGTAGTATAAGAAATTCCAGATATCGGCAATGTATCGCTAAGTATTGCCAATATATTGATATCACCAATGCATCGATATCACCAATGTATCATCAATATGTTTTACTATATAAATTTCAGGTATTGCTTGTATTGCCAATGTATTGATATCGCCTATATTTCGACTATGAAATTCCAGTTGTTGCTTGTATTGCCAATGTATTAACAATATTTCGATAATATCACTAATGTATTGATATCACTAAAAATTTGTTTATTAGAAAAAATTCTCTTTCAAATTTTTTTATGGGTGCATGGTTGTTATACAATGTTCAATTTGTCAACAATAATATTGATAATATCGTAATATTATCGTTATCGCAACATGTGCAATATTGAGACCACAACTTTTTGTTTCCTTTCCAGTTGTCAACGATTTCTTGATGAAATATTGTGTATTGTCAATATTCTAAAATATCGATGGATATTTGGATGGAAGGTTAGATGGTTGGATGGATAGATGGGATGGTTGGACTGATTTCTTATGACAACACAATGAACACATGCTTTTAAGTCCCCATTAAATGGAAACCTATTATGTATGCATTCTTTTTGCAAATTTTTTGTTCCCAAACATGCAAATGTGTATTTTAGCATCTCCTAAAGTTTCACTAAAAAATTCCACCGTTTCCCCACATTTCCGATTATCAGCGATATTATCAACGATATATCAACGATATCGATGTTGTTTCCATATCCCCAGCTAACAAAACTTGTAACGATATCGATACTTCGAACATTGCCCACAACTACATCCCCTCCTCACTTTTACTCCCTGAAATCACATCTCTGAAGGATCACAACCCACTCCATCTATGACCAGTCGATTGAGACGCCCTTACCATCTCCTTCTGTGACAGGCTGACAGCCCATCCATAGTCCCAATGCGAACAGCACCCCTCACCTCCCGCCAGCTTCCTTGGATGCCGCTTACTTGTTAACTATGTTTAGGCCGAACTTTGCCATCTTCAAAAGTAGTTTTCTTCCCTGGTAAGCCTTCCTGTTACGCAGCAATGCCACAATTCGCCTCATCATGTGTCGACATGCGAACAAAGGTGAAGCCCCTAGCTTCTGCAGTCCCCTTCTTCTTTGGGATGATCACTTCTGAGATCGTACCATAATTCTGAAACGTCATTTCCAGGTGCCATTTTCCCCATTCGCGAGGGACATTGCCAATATACAGCGTCGGAAGCTTTGGCAAGACCCTCCTAGTGACAAGATCATTTCTACTTTTACCATAATTTTGTCCTCAGACCTCCGCCCACCCCTCATCCACTCCGACAACTGGGCTCTGTGCTTCATTCCCGAACAAGCTTGTTGTTGATCTACCTCTCCCTCGGCCCCTTGTCGCCTTGTTTACCGATGCATGTCGCTGTCTGGAAGTTCTACTCCAGCTGCTCCATCGGTAGAGCTGCACACGAGCCGAGCTCAAGCCGAGCTTTACAAAGCTTGAGCTTGGCTTGATCAGTGGCCCACTGAGCTTGAGCTTGAGCTTGGATTGCCTTGAGCATCGAGCTCAAAACAGCCGCTCGAGCTTGGCTTGCTGGTCAAGCCGATCGAGCTTTGTCCGAGCCAAGCCGATCGAGCTCATCGAGCCAAGCCGAGCTTTGTCTTCTTTTTTTTCTTTTTTTCTTTTTTTATATGAGCATATAACTACAATCCTACCCGACCCACTAACTCAGCCCAACCCACTCGACCCAACCCTGCCTAACGGTCTCAACCCACTGACCCAACCCTACCCAACCCAACCCACTCGACCCAAACCCTACTCAACCCAACCAGCTGACCTGACGGGTGACGGCTACCCCAATTCGACGCCCCGACCCAAAAAAACCCCAATGGCATTCTGACATTCTCTATTAAAAAAAATAATAAATAAATAAAAAGAAGCCTACCTGGTCTGGTCACTTCGCTGCCTCGCTAGGCTGGGGCATTCGCTGCTGGGTCGGATAGTCCGGACTCATGGGATCTGGTCGCTCGCTGGCCGCTCACTAACTGGGCTGGGGCGTTCGCTCGCTGCCCGCTGGAGTGGAGGAAGGAAGCTAGAGAGAGAGAGAGAGAGAGAGAGAGGGTCCGGAGGGAAAGAGGGAGGGAGGGTCAGACTCCGGAGGGGCAAGGCAACTGGACGGACAAGGGGGCGTGGCGGGTAGGGTTTTGTCTTTTTGAAAGAGAGGGAAATGAGGTGGGGTCGGGGCGTCAGGTAGGGTTTTGTTATAACTTATAATTATATTATATAATAAATTTATATTATATATTATATAATATATATAAATATTTTTAAACAAGCTCGAGCCGACCGAGCTTTTTTCGAGCTACAAGCTTCGAGCCAAGCTCTCTGGTGCTCGAGCTTGGCTCGTTTTCAAACAAGCTCCCAAAATCGAGCTTGAGCTTGGTCGAATTGGCCTACGAGGCGAGCCAAGCTGAGCTTAAACGAGCCAAGCCGAGCGAGCTTTTCGAGCTAGCTCGACTCGTGTGCAGCTCTATCCATCGGCTTCTCGATCAGAAGCCGCTTGTCTAGAAATCCCTAGCTCACTCCACCATCACCATGCTTGCATCCGGATCACCGTCAAGGTGATCCATATCCTCTTTAACAATATGACCCAAAAAAGAAAAAGAAAAAAGAAAGGGAAAAAAAAAAAAAAAAGATCACATGTCAGCTATCATGGGGCACTTGGTTAATAAAGCATTTAAATCCATTAAATGCACTTTCTGTACAGTGTAACTGGGTATAATCAGGAAAAAAAAAAAAAGGAAAAAGAAAAGGACAATATCAGACTTAGCAAACTTTTTCTACTCAGGATCTTCCAAAATTGACTAATGGAAAGTCCTATAAATGCATGTGGTTTAAAATTTGATGTTCTTAAAATGAGCTTCAAGAGAGAAACAAAATGGCTCATCTGACAACTACTAAAGATACTCCATTTTGCTAAATTGAAATCTATTTCTAATCTTCAGCTTAAGCATAAACACTATGCTGGACAAATGCAGGAAATCTATTTCTATTCTTCAGCTTAAGCATAAAGACTATGCTAGACAAATGCAGTCTATGTCACCAAAAGATACATGCTTACCCGCAGACTCTTCCATATTGACCTTGACCTCCACTTTGCTTCTTATGCAAGTAATCAAATTCAGCACGCTGAGTGACAGTCTCTCTGAAGTTAACACGAGGCTTTCCAACAACTGCATCAACCTTTATAAAGGGTCCACACGAAAAGCCTTAAGTCAATATACCAAACTTTCAAACCTGTCATGGCTAATCAGATTTAAAGCTTAGCTTCTTATCCTCTGAAAGTTATAGGCACCTTATACTCCCTTCGTATCCGTTCAACATAAATGTCCAAATGCAGCTCTCCCATCCCAGAAATGATCGTCTGTTCACAGCATATTTACTATGTCATTCTAAGGCATGTAAAAGGTTTTCCCAAGAGATATGAGATCTAAGCAGACCTGCCCGCTCTCCGCATCCAAACCAACACGAAAAGTTGGGTCCTCTTTCTGAAAGCGATTCAAAGCTTTTGAAAACTGACACCAGAACAGAAAAAATGACAGAATGAATACCACTTGCATATTCAACACGTAAATGGGAAAGAAAAATAATTGATGGAAACCACTTACTTGTCCTCCAGAATCTTTAGATACAGGTGAGACAGCTAAAGACATCACAGGTTCGGGGACGTTCATAGAAGTCATGGTATATCTAACTGAACCGTCAGTGAAGGTATCGCCTGAGAAAAAGTTGATAAAGTTGAAATTCAAAAAGCAAAAGCGAAAGGAAAGCACTGAAACATGAAATCGAAGAAAACACAGAAACCGGGATGCTACCTGATGCACAATCTACACCAAAAACAGCAACAATTTGCCCTGCATGGGCCTCTTGAATGTCCTGGACCCAGATATAGAAAATTAGTAACAGTAAACGTACTGGAAGAACTTCAGAACCAAAAGAAAATTGCTAATAGATGAAAATGCCACTGATTAAATTTGAAACTGATAGAAACTTGAAATGTGCAGTTTAGTTATTACAGAGGACATGCCAATGTTTGAATCCAGATACTTTTAATACATTTTCTAGGTGCGCTAACTTAGTAACTTCCCTTAAAAGAAAACCTAACGTGTTTGCAATTAAAAAATTTTAAAGTTATCTGCAACCCCGCTCTCGTATGTACCATGGGTTGCATGTAGGCCATCCAAACAATTCATCAAGCTGCCCGAGGAATCGAGGATGAATGCCCGCAATTCAAAAGACATAACTGATCAGACAATCCTAACCCTTCAACTGGAGGATTTTCAAGTGAGGGGAAAAACTGTCAATGGAAATTTGAATGATTTCTTTCTTAATCATCCATGTCCTCCACACAAACGTCCGTCACTCAAACTATTAGGACTATCCAATCCGGATGAACTTCGGGCTATGGCCCATCAAAAAGGTCAACCCTACTGGATGATTGCATTCAAATTCATACCATGACGTGTAGGAAAATAGAGGTACTGAAAACTTAAGGGAAAAGATGGACAAACACGGTCATATAGTCATTTCCTTGATGTTCTTTTCTTTTCTAGAGGCCATTTGCTTGCAATAAATTAATGTCATGTAAATATAAAAATCAACTTACCTCCAACTCATCTGAATGCATCCGAACTAAGCGAGGAACCTAAATGGGAAATGCAAATGGAAGTATAGTCATTAAAGAAGATACAAAGTTCAGAATACACTAACAAAGTTACGCATTATAACTATTCATTGCCTAAAAAAGAAATTCATGCTTCTAAGGAAAAGTAAATTAATTTAAGCATTCTCTGGCCATCTATAATGATTACGGACAAACTTTCCAAGAACAAGCCTTTTGTTGCAAATTCGAATTTTAAACATAAAAGATGGCGAGTAAACATCTTTCCAAAAAAAAAAAAAAATCGTGAGTAAACCTCGTTTACAGGAAGACGAATCAGCACTCACATCCAAAAATGTTATACGGATTTATCTTTTTCAGAAACATGTCTTCATTAAGAAATAATGCAGTTCAGTTCTGTAGCATTATGTAATTAAATCCTTGTGGGGAAGGAAGAACATGTTATATGGCCTTCAATAATGCCATACAACAGAGGTGGTTGTACAAATGAAATGGCAAGGAGAAACAGTGAACAGGAGCTGGAGCAGGAGTGGAGAAGTGGTACCCAAAATGCCAAGAAGAGAATATGCCTGGGAAGTAGGAACAAGAGTACGATTCCAAAGTGGCAGCAAGAGTGAGATCATGAAACAGGAGAGGGGCAACAACCTGAATACAAGGCTTCCTACAACTTATGTGACCCAAGCATTGGTATTGAGAACGGCAAGGATCAGTTTAGATAGTCAAAAGACTCAAACGTCAAATTCTAGATACAGATATTGCAAGAATTGTTTTCTGATTGTAAGTAAATCACATTAACATAGTTCTCAAACAATATCGCAAGTTGCTTTGTTGCCCAAATGGTATGACTCATTATAAATGCTAAATAGCTAAAAACTTTATGGTTCAAAATCTCAGTAGATCTAGATTTCAAGTCTGGAAGAAGGGGCATCCCTTGCCAAGTATCTGACTAGGGTATTCATAGAAGGATCAGAGTATTATTGCCTACAACTAAGAGTAGAACCAAAAGCCTGTGGTAAGTTGGTAGAAACTTTAAGGAGCTTTAAAATTCAACTTTGACAGTATCTTGAGAGGTAATACAGGTAAGGCATGTATTGCCGAGCAGTCATACAAGATCATAAGGAGAAAGCAAACCAGCTTTCTTAGGTCTGGTTGGCTTTCAATACTCCAAAACTTAGTTGCATGATCCTTCTAACTAGGTTCTGCTCCCGCTTCAAATCCCCGCTTCAGACTTTCGCTCCCGCTCCTGCTTCTTACCTATTTGTACTCGTTTATATTTTCAATGAGATGCTTCCCCACTCCTGCGCAAGAATTTGTTGCCGCTTTCCTTCATGCTTCGTGCTCCAAAGAAGCAGAAATAAGGGCATCTATCTTCTTTCCCAACCCCCTTGTTGGCTTAGCATAAGTAGGCAGACGAGAATAAAGGATGATTCATTCAACTGACTACTCAGGATCTTTCTTTTTATCATGAATCGAGAAATGCTAAGGAGGTTACCAGTTCGTGGGCTAAACTTAACGTCATGGTGGTATCATTATTTATTGGGGATGCCTCACCCCTTGCTAAAGTCTTTGGCATGCGCACGTGTTCTTATTTATCTTCATAAACTTCTTTACATACAAGAAAAACCAAATATCATGGATGGAAAAGTCAAAACAAGGTAAGGTTCAACATATGCCTGCAATTGAGGTTTTATTTATTTTTTATTTTTTATTCTGTCATTAGAGAAATGCATACAACAATGTGCATTAACCTTGCAAAAGTTTAACTAATTCCTATCATGCAAATGTATCTTATCAGACCTAATTTCCTAAGCTCAAAAGTCATATTAATGACCTCAAACAAAAAAACGCCATGACCAAATCAGAGCTTACTTTGATCTTCTTGCCTGTATTTATGTTGATTATAAAATTACCCTTCCGAATAACACCCTCATAGATTCTGCCAGAAGAAGTCACCAAGAGATTTATCATAAATTTGCAATTGGATATATCGCATATTCCATTAAAGCAGATAGCATTAACGGAAGTTAGGAAGAAGATTAAGAAAACTGCATAGGTGAAAGGAGCTGCATCAGCATCTTTTTTTTTTTTTTTAATAAATCAATGAATGGGAGCTGAATCAAGTTGCAACAAGGTACTGGTGGTTGAAATAAAAAGGAAACAAATCAGTTGGCCAAAAGAAAAGGGAGCTTCTTCTTTCTTTCTTTTTTTCCTTCTTTGAAAGTTAAAATGGAGCTAAATTGAATAGCAATACCTTAAATACGTTAACTGACCGAAGCGCCCCTCTTCCAATTTGAAAGCCAATGCAACAAGAGGTCCAGCTGGGGTTCCAGATAACAAAACCTAATGGCAGCAGCTCCAGGAGGACATAGTTTAGTCCAAGAAATGATCTTCAATTTTTTTTAACGATGAAACGGATTTCAATTCAAAACAAAGAAACTCAAAATTGAAATACAACTCAATGAAGGTATCAATAACACTTAGTACCTTCTCTTCATTCTTGTTTTGGTCAAGGGCATGATTACTAACTTCTGTGGGACAGGGCAAATAATCAATCACCCCATTCAGCAGAGGTTGTACGCCCTGTATACAAAAAGGCAGCAGATGAAAATTAACTTAATAAGTATCCCATCGCTGCACAAAAATATAATATGGTTATTGCAGAAAATTATTTGCATATACAAAGTCAATCCATAGTCAAACCATCAAATCTTTTTAAAATGGTCCAACTTTTTTTCTTTTTTTCTTTTTCGCTTTTTTTTTCTTTTTTGTGTGTGAAAAACAAATGGTCAAACATATGCATGATCTCAATAAAATAAAAATAAAAAACTAATAGATTAACCAACATGAAATACTGCATTTAAAAAGGATTAAAAGATTTTTCCACAAAAGAAATGGGAATTGCTCACATCAACTGTATTCCGTTGCAGGCTGAACCAGTATGGTATGCAAATGGCTGTTTGCATGAAAATCAGTAGTTTTAAACATCAACCAGTAATCCTCTATGTGGTTTCTTGACTTGCATTTTCTACTTAACAAGCCAGAGATAAATACATCGGATTCCAAGAATTTCAGATATTACTTTTGACATAAAAGCAGGAAAAGACTAAGCATGAGGCTACAACCTACAAGACCCCTTCTACGTGGGGACATTAATTTCAAATTCTTCTACAGTACGTGTAAATGTGTAATGAATTTCAAATTATTCTTCAATAAGTGTAAATGTGTAATGAATTATCATAAGGTAATGAACCAATATCCAATAATTTGTTTAACTACATCTTGAATAATATTAGGAAACATTGGCATGACAAAGAAGGTATTTATATGCCATGACAAACAGATGCCAACCAAGAGGCACCACTTATATCTTCATCTCAGTTACATTAGCATTCCCTAATTTTGACCACATTAACTATCAAAGTTACATTCCTGAAAAACACTAATCTCAGTAACAAATCAAAGTTGTCTGCAACATAGAATAAACAAATGAAAATAAAACTGACAACAAATTTCTTCCAGGTACCTTGTTTTTGAAGGCACTACCCATGAAAACTGGTACAAACTTGCGTGCTATTGTTGCCCTGCGAATTGCCATCTAATATAAGGAAGTCAGACACTCATAATAAGCACAAACAAACACTTGTTCAGAAATAAACAAAAGAACTGCAACAGAAATAAAAGACAATGAGTATGAAATGGAAATTGAGATTGCATGGACAATGTACATAACTAGAGAGATCATCAGATTTGCTTTCTTTTGACAGGTATGGATGAGTGTAAGAAAGCGAAAATGAAAGAATGACATGTGGGATGAAGGAAAAACATTTAAGTTGTGCAAATTCCAAGATAACAAGGGTAATGAGTAGAAAAAGGCAAGAAAAGTATGCAAAGTAGCCGGCCAGAGAGGTAAAGGGCATACAGGTTAGGGATTTGCAAGTCAGAGTCCAAGAGTTATTGCAGCAGTATTGCCAGCAAATGACAGAATATCAAAATACCACATTGATACAAATGTGAAGGCCTTACATCAAGAAAAAGGGTATGAATTTGTAAAGTCCAAAGGCAACCTGCCTCCTACCAACGCACCTCAAGGTCCGTGGGGGATATGGGCTCGTCACTGAGAAATGCTTCGGCCAGTTGATCATCCACTTCTGAGACAACTTCTATAAGTTCACGCCTCTTTTCTGCAACTAGCGCCTCCAAATCAGCTGGAATATCACCAGTGACAACTTTCTCACTGCAAAAAGTAAAAACAAATTAAGGAGACAAGCAACATTCCTTTTAAGGAAATCATGTGGATCAATTAGAATTACGGAACAAACCCGCTGGAACCATGAAAGAAATAAGACTTTAAATGTACAAGATCCACAAGACCCTGAAAATCTTCCTCAAGCCCAATTGGAACTTGCACTGCTGCACTGTGATGCCGAAGCTTTGCTCTTGCCTGGAAAAGAGTCTCTAAAATATTAGCAGGTGACTGTTAAAACTGAGTTTCCAAGTTCATCATCTACCATCAAAGACTAAGTTGAAGATTTGGATAGGGAACACACATCGATAAGAATAAGGATGACAAATTTTTGTTTAAAAAATTGACGTTTTTATTGAGATAAAAAGATCAAATAAGAGAAAGTGACACCCAACTAATGCTCTCACTGGTGCCAACCGCCTAGTTCAACTCTCTACAAACACAGACAACAGAATATTATCATGGGAGCCAGACCATGAATCTCCTCAAAAAATAAAAGACATCTTCCAAAACTCCAGCCAATAAGAGAACTGAAAAGTAGTACAAGTGCGTATTTTTCAAAGGAATACACAAACACTAACCAAAGAAATAAGCCAGGTTCTCAACTAATGCAGTAAATTGTTGAAAGAAGTCCACAATGTATCAGAACAGCATCATGTCAATACAGCACCAGATGTTAGGAGTGGATGGAATAGCAAGTGTTCTGTGATATTATCCCATTTATTTTCTACTGACATACTGAGTTACAAAATTCAAACCACCAATCCTTAATGGCAAGACTATCCTGTTGCATGACAAATATAAAAAGATCGTTGCACTGAAATAGCTGAATTGAGCCTTTGATTAGAGCCCTAAAGGCTGAAGGCACCCAGTCATTGCATTCTCAATCGCGAGGTTTGCTAAGCCTACGTGTGCTGAAAGACATGATTTTTTGTCCTGAATTGGTTGAACAGAATTGGAAGAAACTCAATTTAGAACATCATATCTGCGCCAATGGTTTCTAGCGAGATCTCCTACAATACGTCCACGTGTTGTAGTTAGGATAAGTCAGGACTAGTATTTTAAATAGCGCAAAGTGCATTGCCCAATTAATTATCTCCTCAACTTTCAATGCAACTTGTATATGCATCGGATATTTTAAAACATTTTTAAAGGCCAATTCATTTCTAATATCCGGGATAAGACCATTAAGATTAAAATCTTTTAGTCTTCATACTCACAAGACCCTACCCATAATGTTAAAGTATGAAACTCCTCGATGTATTCATTTACCGACTTGTTCCCTTGACGTAGATTGTGACATCTTTGATATAGGTCACGGGCATAAGTTGTAGGTAGTAACTACCCTTTTAACTTATTTTCCATTTTTTTCCAAGAATTTATTTTCTCCTTACCTTAACAGATTCGTTCGGCTTGGAGATCATCCCACCATGCAAACGCTTGACCTGAAAACTTCATAGCTACTAACTTCACCTCCCAATTATCTGTGACTTCCTTGTATTTGAACACCTTTTCCACCTTGCTCAGCCAATCGATGAATTCGTCAACATGCAACCGGCTATGAAATTTCATAATTTCTACCTTAATTCCAAGCTCTCAGTTACATTCCAACAATCAAAGGATTCGATCATTGGTGTCTTCACAAACTAGGGCCGCCCATTGTTAGTTAGAACCTTGGTGGGGACCTCCCCCTACGTGTACACGTTCTCCAACTTTGGTCTATGGATTCCTCCACAACAGAGCTCTCCCACTGGATTAGTGAGATTGCCTACCGTGTGTGTGAATCTCACTTTGTGAGTGTGCGGATCAATTGGGTTACTTGTACAAATTCTTCTTGTGGCATCCCTTTCGAAGCTATTAAAGGATGCTCTAGAGTCGATAAATCCCCAAAGACAACCCACTTTGATAATAAAAAGGTGCAACCCAGTTATCAAGTCAATGAGATCATGATACACCACTAGGTCTAGGGCTGTCAATGGCACGGATCTTGATCCGTATCCGATCCGATTTAATCGGATTCGGATCAATAATCGGGTAATCGGGTCGGATACTGATACCCAAAGATGATCCGTTTAATATTCGGGTCGGATTCAGATTGACCGTGATCCGGCCCGTTAAGGACCCGATTCGATTAAAGATAGTATATAAAATAATAAAAGTAGGTTTCAATGGGCCGGGCGGGCTTGAAAATCAGAATTTACATAGGGTTTCAATGGGCCGGGCGAGCCTGAAAATCATAATATTCGGATATCGGATCATATTCGGATATCGGGTCGGATCATATTCGGATCGGATACGGATTTCGAAAATATCTAAACGGGTCGGGTTCGGATCATACACTTGTGATCCGAATCGGATTCGGGTCGGATTCGGGTCGGATATATCCTTAATCGGATCGAATACGGATCATCGCTGATCCGGCCAGTATCCGACCCGTTGACAGCCCTAACTAGGTCCACTACCCTTTTATAGATTCCAAATGAATCTTTAATTGAAATCCCCCCAACTAGGAGATCGATTTTAAACCAATCACAATTTATTTCAAACCAGTAGGACCATGTGCTATTCGATGCAGAGGTGCAGTGGGTCATGCCGAGTTCGGTTTGGGACCTCCTGTGGGCGTGGCATGGAGGTTATAGTGGGAAGTACGCGAAGGTCAAGTGGCAGATGGTTCTGTTGGCCATGTGGTGGGCCTTATGGGGCGGAAGGAACAGAAGGCTTTTCCAAAACTCTTCAAATTAATTTGAGGCGGTTGTTGACTCGGTCTTTTTGTTAGTTTCGGAATGGAGCGTATCTTGTGTTAACAGTTAATTGTTGGGTTCCCTGGTTAAGGGTTTTTTTTTTCCTTGTATTTTTTTCATGTGTTTGCTTCGGCTAGCAGGCCTTTAATAAAATTCCATTAATCTTCAAAAAAAAAATTATATATGTATATATATATATATATATATATTTCAAACCAATCTAATATTCCTTAATATGGTAAAAGCCTAATAAAAAGCAAACATAGAAAGTAATTATATCTTTAAAACCAGCTCATATCTTCAATCATATCAATTACATCCCCTTCATATCTTCAATCACATCTTTAAATCAACCCCCATATCTCCCAAAAATAATAAATTACAATCCTTGATTTAGGCCCCCAAATCTGTAAATAATCAACACATGTTGGGCCTACAGTGAGCTATAGGCCTACGTCTTGTTGGGCCATATAATAGGCCTATATTGACCTAAGTGGGTTGGGCCTGGATGGGCCTAACTAGGTCACAGGCTTGCATGAGACCTCTATCATTCAAAAGAAAAAGAAACAAAAAAATTATCCTCTATTGAAAACGTCATGACAGTAATTTCAAATGTTGGACAGTAAAATTATTATACTACCCATACAATAGACATATTGCGAGGCAACAAGAAGAATATGGATTTCAAAAAAAAACAAAGTGTGGATTCCTCTAAACAAAGAATTTCGCAGTTTCCATGGATTTTCAAAACAATAAAATGCACCTGGTTAAGAACTTTCCAGGGATCAGCTCCCATCCGATCGAGTTTGTTAATAAACAAATTATTATACTACCCATACAGTAGACATATGCGAGGCAACAAGAAGAATATGGATTTCACAAAAAAAAAAAGTGTGGATTCCTCTAAACAAAGAATTTCGCGGTTTCCATGGATTTTCAAAACAATAAAATGTACCTGGTTAAGAACTTTCCAGGGATCAGCTCCCATCCGATCGAGTTTGTTAATAAACAAATTATTATACTACCCATAAAGTAGACATATGCGAGGCAACAAGAAGAATATGGATTTCAAAAAAAAAAAGTGTGGATTCCTCTAAACAAAGATTTTCACAGTTTCCATGGATTTTCAAAACAATAAAATGTACCTGGTTAAGAACTTTCCATGGATCAGCTCCCATCCGATCGAGTTTGTTAATAAACGCTAGCCTCGGAACCTCATATCTTCTCATTTGGCGATCGACGGTGATTGATTGACTTTGCACTCCACCAACACTACAAAGGACAAGTATGGCACCATCAAGAACACGCAGAGCTCTCTCAACTTCGATTGTAAAATCCACGTGGCCCGGTGTATCAATTATATTAACCTGCATTCAAATAGCTATATATTTGTCACAAAAGCTCAAAATCAAATTCAGAACTTTTCTGTTCAAAATGATACCAGTATTCACAACCATTAAAAACATATGTTCTAGTGGAGTGGTATTGTAGCATGATCAGCCTAAATTGCCACATTTTCATGTGGACTAGTACTCAACAAGGTGGGCACAATCTTTAAATCTTCCAGAATGTGCAACTGGAGGACCCCAACATCGACAGATGATGCACCAAAAACTCCTCTGAAAGGATCATAGCCATCAGGTGCATAGATTTTTTTTCCACTTGCAAATAAACCATTGGCTACATTACCCTTTTAATGATCCATCTGCAGGCCAATTATTGAATAGCCATCATCGTCCAATAGGAATGATTTATATCCCTGCGCATGGAAGAGAAAATAGGGCGTGTCACAGCTGTCTGATGGATCAAGAATCCAGACCCTTAATCAGGTGGGCCCCACAATCACAGGACAGCCTAAAACAACTGCACAGATAAGGCAACCCTACCCATCCAATTGTTGGACCTTTACCCATTCAGTGCCAACTGCGACCAATATTCTTTCCCACCATGCATTTGTAGCTCATTAATGGCACAGCTCCAAGCTTCCATTCTGCAAGATTTTTCTACTGTGGCCCATTTAGCTTGCCTATACCAAATGAAAATTTTCAGATCACAGACAACCATTTTCCCACATACGCAAATTCCAAAGAGTGTGCACGATAATCAAACCCATGCACTGGACAAAATTCAGTCCTCCCTAGAAATCCAAGGGGTTGTTTGGCAAACTGGAAAAGTACACTGCTGGAAATGGAATCCTTAAGTAGGAAAATCCTTGCATTTAGCAACCTGGAAAATGTAAGAAATGGAATCCAATTCCAGCAAATGGCCAGTTTTTGAATTCCTCGCCAGAGGGTAGCTTGCAAATTCCAAGGGAATGAATTTCCTCCCATTTGTTTTATAAAAAAGACCTCCAAATGGAACGCATTCCAAGTACCCAACCCAGTTTCTGGATCCCAGAAAATTACATTCCCAGTTATCAAACATGACCGGCAGAATCTGTTTCTCCAAGAATTTGTTTCCTGAAAATAGATTCTAGATTCTTTAGTTGCTTCCGAATTGAAGTTGCCAAACGACCTTTTCAAACAACACACTAACCACACAACAGAATTACTGTTGGATTGCACGGTTTTCCATTTTCATATTTTAGATTCTCTCTAAACAAACAAGCGCTAATAAAAAAGAAAAGAAAAGAGGAGAGAGAAGCGGACGATGTGGAAACCTGAAAATCGTTCCAGGTGCAGTAGGTGGCGGCGGACTGGATGGTGATCCCCTTCTCTCGCTCGAGGTCCATGGAATCCATCTTGGCACCGACACCGTCCCTTCCCCTGACCTCGTGGATCTCGTGGATCCTGCCCGTGTAATAGAGAATTCTCTCGGTCAGCGTCGTCTTGCCGGAATCGATGTGGGCTGAGATGCCGATGTTCCGGAGTTTCTCCATCGCTTCCTTCCACCATGCCTCCTTCTCACGTGCCACGTTCCCGGCCGAGGAGAACCTCCGGCGCTGCGCATTCTCGAAGACGAGGAGGGCGAAGGATGAGGAGGAGGATAGGATTGGGTTGGTCGAGAAGGTGTTCTCTGCGCATAGGGCGTAGAGGAGACGGGTTGCAGATGATCGCGCCATCGTCATCTTCTTCTTCTCACTTTCTTCCCTCCTAAAACCCTAAAACCCCTCTCCGCCTCTCTCCGTATCGGCGCACGACAAAACGAATAGAAGAACTTTGATACACTGGCCCAGTGTGATGGATGATGCTCTTTTTTTAAGAATTACTTTATCTGTCCATACTCTTGTCCCAGTTTCTAGATGTTTGATGAAAAGGAAAATTTGATATGGCTTTAGGGACGCGGATTGCATACTGACGCTGTTACTAGCTAGTAGTTACTGGACGGCTCTACGTGGGACCCACCATGATGTATGTGTGGAGGTGGGCAACGATCCGGGCCAGGCCGAGTTAGCCCTAGTTTGGTTTGGCTTGTTTTTATGACACCCTTGTTTATGGATAGACCCTGTTTGGTTTCAGGGCGACCCATGTGGCCTAAGTTTGGTTTGCTCCATAAAAATTTGGTCCGGGCAGGACCAGCTTGGTTGAAAATTTTGAACTGAGTTGGGCTGAGTTTGAAGAGGTGGTGGCTTTTTTTTTATTTATTTAAATGGAAATGATTTAAAAAACTTAAAAATAACACACAAAAATGCAAAAGTAACTTACCAAGTGATGTTTAACATCCTCCAAAGGTGGAGTGCAGCATGAAATAGATATGTAAGAGTTTTTTCCTAACAAAAGTACACAAGCATAACTTTGCAAGTGTAAGGAAACATTGTTTATTCATGTATATGTATTAGGTATTATCCACATCATCATGCATATATATTATCCACGCCATCCATTCATTTTTACTTATCATTTTAGGACATGATCTCAAAATTGAATCATATCTGAAGCTCAAGTGGACCACACCGCACGAAACAGTGGGCTTACAATCTACAAGCCGAATCAAATCAAGCTCAATAGATAGTGAACTTACAATCTACAAGCCGAATCAAATCAAGCTCAATAAAACTGAACTTCGAGCCAGGCCGAGCTGAGCTCCACCTTGGTTAAGCTTGGTTTGTTTTTTTTAAATGAGCTTGACTCTGAGGCTTAGTTTGGTTTGAACTTCTATTCGAACCAATCCAAGCCGGGCATTTTCAAACCAATTCGAGCCAAGCATTCGAGTTGGTTTAGTTTGTGCCCAGCTCTATGTGTGTGTGTTATCACGCATACATCCATTTTTTCATATTATTTTTTTAGGGCATTGGCCCAAAAATGGGGTAAATCTAAATGTCATGTGGACCACACCAAAGGAAACAGTGGTGAGTGAAGGCCTCCCATTAAAAACTTCCTAAGCCAGAAAATGTTTGGGTGGAGTTGATATTTGTGTTTTCCCTGTTAAGGTGTGGAGTCATTCACATTTGGAGATGGTCGAGCGCTCGGACGATCAATGGATCGAGCGCCCGATATTCAGTATTTTTGAGACTTAAGTCTCTGGACTGTTATGGGAACAATTGGGCGTCCGGACGATCTGTGACCGGGTGCCCAATGTTCATCTGCTTTATATTGTTAGCCGTTGGATTGTTTTGACATTGAGTGGGCGCCCGACTGGCCGCAACTTGTTAGTGTGGGTTTTCTATTTTTTGTTCTATTTTTCGGGGTTTACTATAGAAAGGAGTATAAATCGGGATTAGGGTTTCTATACGTCCAAGGTGATAAAGATGTGAGAGGTTAGCAAGAAGGGTCATATCTATGCATGAGAGCATCGAAGAAGGTAAGTGTATTGCCTGTAATTTTGTTTTCTTCATAGTAGAAGTTTGCACTGTGGTTTTTTACCCTTGTTTGGGATTTTTTCACGTAAAATCTGTCTTGTGGATTGTTGATTTGTTTGAATTACTCTTCTAATTTATATTTCTTCATGTTTATCGTTTGTGGGTGAGACCAGAGATTGGATCTCGGTTCACCGACGTTATTGGTGTGCTGCACAACATTCTCTTCTTCAAGGCCTTTGTGACATAATCATTAGGTTGGATGGGAAAGAAACATTACAGCGTAACTATGGAAAGTTTTATATTGAGTGTTCCATCACTACTATTTTCTTGTGGTGTGGTCTACTTAAGATCTAGATCTTTTTCATATTTGGGCTTACATGTGAACAACATGGATAAACCAAGCACATCATGGTGAGCCTACAGAGAACTGTCCAGCAGCCACCTCGCTAGGCAATCCACGTCCTGGTTTGAGTGTCTGGCTGTCGGATTTCTGGACATCCATTGGACGGTTAAAATGAAAAAAATCTAATGTCCCTATTTCAACAGAAAAAATGTGCCCATGAGTCAGAGGTTGGGATTGTTCAACCACTCTGATTTTGGGACTGTCACTCAGTAACAATGTGTTATACAATTTATCCGGTTTAATGGTAGTTAATGTATGCCATGTATGCGATTTTGTGAGTGCCTGCATATCGAGCATCGTACGCTGCGGAGTATCAGGCAAATCCCCTTAAACGAAGAGAAATGCACCTCCGCGCACGTGTATGTTATCCCAGCCGGCCATCGTGCGGGAAACGAGGTGAGGATCTCCGTGTGAAATATTGGACCCGTGTTCTCATCTGGTGAGGGAAGCATGTATGTTGAATTTAGGCAGTTGATTTGTCCATGTCTCCTAATAACTGTTCAACTGATTTTGACACCGAGCTTCTAGACAGTGGGTCCCTCCTGATGATCACCATCCATCTCACAAGATCAGGCCTACTTTTTATGATCCATTGCCCGAGATTGGGCCTGCAGGTGGACTATAGTTCAACACTTCACGTGGACCATTGGTCACTTTTTTCGACCAGCCATCCTTTCTACACGGACCCTCATGATTTTGAGGCAGGGCAATAATTCACTGGAGCCCATTCAACTAATGGCCAGGATCTTGCCCTTGCACCCGCATGCACCACACAACCATCCACCTCGTGATTCAATTAAAGCGCCAAGCACGAGCCCACTGCTTGGGTTTTGGTAATGTTTATTTGCAATCGAAAGCTCTTCTTAATGTTAAGAAGATCCGGATGAAGGGGAAATTTAAAGATCAGCTTGATCTAAAACTTTTATGGCCGGCCAAAATGCTTTTAATGATTATTCATCACTCTTTCTATTGGTATGATCCATCTAAGATTTGGATCTTCTTATAATTTTAGATCTCGTCCTAGAATTAGGCGTAACAACAGATGTACGGCATGGATATACAAAAAATACATCAAGGTAAAACCCATACATCACAGTGGACCCTCAGAGCCCCTAGCCGTTCTGATGGTTGAGCGAAGGAGAGGTGCTGTAATGGCTGCTCAGGCCAACTTATTATTTCTATTCTTAGTTTTTACTATTTAATGATTTATAACCGGCCTTAGTCTTAGTATTAGCCATTTGAAAATTATGTACTACTTTATGATTTATAGCTAGCCTTAGCCACCTGAAAAATAGAGAACTATTGGCGATCAACACAATCAAAGGAGCCTAAAAGCCCATGGACACCAATTTCTCACAATCCCCTTACTGAGAGCCCATATAAGCACAAGCTCTGTGAGGCCCACCATGGCGTCTCTATCCACTCCATACATCCATTATGCCAATGTCCATCATTAGGACATGAACTAAAAAATCAGGCAGATTCAAAACTCAAGTAGGATGGACCACACGAAACAGTGGGATATTGAAACCAACCTTGTCTCCCCCAGAAGTTTTGAATCAGACTGACATTTGTGTACATAGAAGACCCTATACCCTTGAACATTGTTCATCTCTTTCCAATCGTACTGTCTTTTACCGGACCCTATAGCCTTGAACCAGCCCAACCCTAATCTGGCCTGGCAGTCTGGTCCAGAGCGTATAAAGCTCCCCTACCTTCTGCGACATTGGTTCATCACCAAAAGGGAATTCTCCCCCTACCTCCTGCCACATTGGCTCATCACCAAAGGGGATTTTCGCATACCTCCTGCCACATTGGCTCATCATCAGAAGGGGGATTCAATCACCGCATTCGTCCATAGGGCAGCAAAAGGCTAATAAAACATCCATAATCTTGATTCTCCATTTGCATACCAAGAAGATTTTGCAATCAACCAAGGAAAACGTCAATGTTCTACAGCAAGGATCTTCCAATCTGGGAGAACTTTGGATCCCAGAACCATGGGCCGCACTCATTGGCACCAAGCCTTGTGTGAGCCTAGGCATTGTAGAATACCTCATACATGAATATGGCTACAGATATTTATTAATCTCCATCACGGAAAATGCATACGTAACCCCAGTAGACATGTTCAAGTCTCCGGCAATGGCTGCCGGTACCAAAAAATCCAATGGCAAGAGTCTTGTGATTATTTGATTAAAATGGTAATATTCCGAGCAGGAGATACAAGCAAGCCACCTGACTGAAACCTTTGCCATGATCAATTTAAGCTTTTGAACAAACACACCCGCAGAAGAATTCACAAAATCCAGGTGCCACTAACAAGCATGGATTCTTACCAAAAAGGACTAATGAATAAAAAAGCATATCAGTATTCCTTTTTTCCGAAATTTTTGCACCAGAGCTGCGACGGAATTGGGCGAACAGGATGATGAGGTCGTTGCTGCAAGAAGAATGCATCATAAGATTTCTGCATAACTTACGATTGAATGAAAGCATAAGTTAGAGTATATGCACGTGTGGACATGCACACAAAATGTAACCATGAAAAATGCTTAAAAGCCCCTTTGGACTAAAACACAGTTCCCATGTCCCACACTCACAATAAGTTGGCAGCCTCTACATTTTCAAGAATTGAGTGAAATTGGAGTTTCCAAAAAACCAACTCCTGAGCTTTTTCACCAATCTTATTTTGGGGAAGGAAAGATAAGATTTAAAAAAAAAAAAAAAAAAAAACAGAGATGATGCTGAACGGTTGTCAGGTGGGCCCACAAAAATCAGTTCTAAAAACCCAATTTCGTAGTCCAAACGAGGACTAAGGGCTTATCACCAGGTACCTGATCGTGCACATGAAAGACAATTGTTGATGAATGATGGATATGGTAATATGAGAGAGATAAATGAGGTCTATCATAGCAATAAAAATCAATGCATTCGAAGTAGCAGCCTATATTTCAAATTGTGATTGGGGAAGGCCCTGTCTCAGCAGACTCCACAAACTTTGCTTGGTTTAAGAGGACTTGGGATGAAGCTTCATATCAATTTAGATCTTCGCTTCAATTTGAAGGAGAGAAAAACCAAGAAAGAGATTTCTTTTTTTCTTCCCTGATTGCAAAATGTTCTAACATGAAAAGAATATATAGAAGAAAGAGCTTTGATAAGCCCACACCCATGTACAATAATGCTAATGCACATGACACCACAGTTGCCAATCTGGCACACTGGTATGAGATCCAATCCATTCATAGAGACTAGCCACTATTTAGATGCTTTTACTTAGGCCAGTCCAATTGTCAGATGGGCCACAGTTTACAAAATAAATTTATCACTTGACTGAAGATTTTTTTTTTTTAACCATCTAAATGTTTCTCACATTGTGGCACACCTACTGAATGGACCATATTATTTTTTGAAGAGAACATAGGCATGCTTGGAACCACCTAATGTATGGCTTGGCATATTGCATATGTGATGGTGTGTGCATTAGCATTATTGGACACTCGTGTCGGCTTAGCATAGCTCCAAAAAAACGCACTGAGTAAATTAATACAATTGTAGACCAGCTTAACTACCTTAAGCAAGAAGAAGACCACGAAGAGAAGAAGAAGAATATGCTTAGTAAAGAAAAAGTGAACAACACCGACAAATCCAAGTTGCACCTCAATATAGGAGCATATCAGTTAATAGATGAATGCATATTGGCAATATGAATCAAATGAAAGAAATAAAATCGCATCAAAATTCAAAACACCTGAAACACCACTAATCATATTACAGCAATGGCATGAAAAACCCCATGAGAAAGGGTATATCCTGGGACACAGATTCTCTATTTCAGCTGCTTCACAAGCAACGTCACTCTCCACACTAACGTGTCTATCCACTCTTTAAAGCTCACATGTCATGCTTCAAACTAACATTCCTTTTTTTCCTTTTTTTTCCAGAAGTCTGTGAAGATAAACTTTGCTGTTTTCCCCTTTATCAGCCGGCATTCAATCCCTCCCCACGTAGTGGCATTAATGTGGACAGCATAGAAGGATACAATATGATGATGGATAATCTACAGAGAGGGACTTCTCCAAGCCAAACAGATGAATTATGTGTGAGGGCGATGTGGGATCTGTTCACCATCTCCTTATTGCATGTTTGCATCTGCTTTGTTGTCTAGTTTCTTTCTTTGTTTGGCCTGAATGGCCAGTTAGATAGAAGCTTATTCACACGATGGAAAGTTGGGTTATGGCCTGTCCAAAGTTAGAGGAAGAAAAAAGTGGAAGCTCCTTTTGCAGTGTGCTGGGAGATTTGGAACAAGTGGAGAGCATCTTCAACAACAAATCCACAGTGCTGAAGATTAGGCAGAAGATCAAGTCAAATCTCTGTCTGTGGTGCTAACTCGGAAAGCTTTTGACAGATTGAAGAGGCAGGCCCATTCACAGATTGGAGAAAGGTGATTTGGACAAAGCAGGACATCTGTAAGGGTTCTGCAAACAGTGTGGATCATGTGGGTGTTGGCTGGAGATTCATATTTGACATGGCTTTCAGTTTGGAAGATTGGGACTTTGGTTTGGGAGGGATCCTCTCAAATAAAAATAGAAAGCTGATTCTCGCATTCTCAAGTGCGGCGAAAGTGGATTCCATGTCTAAGGCAGCAGGTATGGCTCTCTGAGAGGCTATTAGATCCATCCAAAATCAGTTTCATCAGCAGCTTATCAAGGTTGAGGGACCTCAAGCGGATTTCATCTCTTGGGCCAAAGGAGGGGGTGCCACCCCATGGTTTTTAGATTTTGTTTCTAAGGAGATTAGGTCCTTTGGGCTGGAGGGCTAAACATTTCCTTTGCCCTTCTTTGTAGGAGACTTAAATGGTTGTGTACGAAAAGAGAGTAGATGATATGAGATGGTACATAGAGGATATGGTCTAGGGAGAAGAAATGAAATGGGAGAGTCTATCCTTGTTTTTGCTATAGCATACAATCTAGCTCTAGCAAACACATGCTTTAAAAAGAGAGATGAACATTTTTAATAGCTATCAAAAGTGGATCATATACATGCCAAATAGACTTCGTTCTACTTAGGAAGATAGAAAGATTAATATGTATGGACTACAAGGTTATACCATGAGAGAGTTTGACACTGGCAATATAGGTTAATGCTTATGGATGTTTACATTAAGAGATGGAAGAAACGGAGAGAAATTAATAGGTGTTAAAAAATGAGGTGGTAGAATTAAAATGGAGAAAAAAAACAAGGTTATTCAGTAGCAAATTGATCAAAGAAAGAAAGCGAAATGTTAAGCAATAAGTTAATATCATGTGGAATGAGATAGTTGAGTGCATTAAGACGGTGGTAAAAGATGTTTTACAAGTATCTAGAGAGAAAAGCCACTCATGTAAGGAAACATGGTGAGGGAACGACGATGTACAAAGAAGCTATTAACGAGAAACATTCATGTTTCAAAGCCTGGCAATAGATTAGAAACGGTGAAAATTTCGAAGAACATAGAAATTCCAAAAGGAGTGCTAAGAAAGTAGTAAATGAGGCTAAACTTAAGACTTATGGTGATCTTTAGAATAGAGCGAGGACAAGGTGAGACAGATACCTTCAAATCTGCAAAAATGAGACAGAGGGAGGATAGGGACATAGATCATGTTAGATCATTAAGAGCAATAATCAGAGGGTACCAACAAAAGACAATGAGATCAATGAAAGGTGGAGAAACTATTTTCAGAACTATTAAATGACAAACACTCTTAGAGCATAGGGAGAGAAGGAACCATAAGCACAAATGACATTAGAGACAGATGCTTTCATAGGATGAGGATTTATTTGAAGTGAAAGAAGCTTTTGGAATGATGAAAACAAGAAAGGCCCTCAGAAGTCAAACCAGATGCCACACTAATAGAGGTTTGGAAGTGTATGGGAGACACTACGTCATTTTGATCGACAAAATGTTTAGTAAGATCATAAGATCAAAGAAAATGCAAGATGAATGGAAGAAATATATCATGGTACTTTTTTTCCTTTTTTTTTACACATGCACCCCACGCACACCCACCCACACACGCACCGGCACTCACACTATAGTGGGATTTCAACAAAGATGCTATCATAGGATGAGGATTTATTTGAGGTAAAAGAAGCTTTTGGAATGATAAAAATAAGAAAGGCCCTCAGAAGTCAAACCAAATGGCATACTAATAGAGGTTTGGAAGTGTATAGGAGACACTAGGTCATTTTGATTGACAAAAAGTTGTTTGGTAAGATCATAAGATTAAAGAAAATGCAAGATGAGTGGAAGAAATATATCATGGTACTTTTTTTCCTCTTTTTTTTTTACCCACGCACACACACACACACACCCGCACTCACACTGTAGTGGGATTTCAACAAAGATGCTATCATAGGATGAGGATTTACTTGACGTAAAAGAAGCATTTGGAATGATAAAAATAAGAAAGGCCCTCAGAAGTCAAACCAAATGGCATATTAATAGAGGTTTGGAAGTATATGGGAGATACTAGGTCATTTTGATTGACAAAAAGTTGTTCAGCAAGATCGTAAGATCAAAGAAAATGCAAGATGAATGAAAGAAATATATCATGGAACTTATTTATAAGAATAAAGGAGATGTTGTTGAAATTGTAATTTGAAAATAAATAAATAAATATTTTAAAAAAGAAATATCTAGAAAGTGCTCCATAATCTAGTCTAGAAGGTGTCCTTTAGGCTTCCTAGGTAATTGATGCTCTCCATAGGAAGAATGGTGTGCATTTACTTCTGTATGTAGATTGTTCTTTCTCAAGAGTCTATAAAAGGGAACTTGGTTGGACGTAAGATGTAAGAGAAACCCAAGTTCAAGCCATCCTAAGCCTTGTAATATCAATTCCCATTGTTCAAAAACATATACATACATTTTCCAATGATGCTTCTTAGTCTTTTATCTTCTCTTCCTCTCCTCTTTCCCAACAAATTGGGTATCAGAGCAAGGTTCAAGATACTTATAGGCAACAAGTTCCAGCAACACCACCTTCAACTATTCACAAAATATGATGCCTATATTCGAAGGAGAAAGCTATGACTATTGGAGCATTCAAATGAAGACTCTCTTCATCTCACGAGACTTGTGGAGCTGGTGGAAGACAGCTATGAAGCACCGGAAAATGTAGCAGCATTAGCAACATGGACGGATGCAACACAACAAGCATTCAAGAAGAACAAAAAGAAGGATGCCAGAGCGCTACTTTTCATCCAATAAGGAGTGAGCAAAAGCATTTTCACAAACTCCTACATGCAATAACTTCAAAAGAAGCATGGGAGATTTTTTTTTTTAGAATTGAGAAATTTTATCAAAAGGACAAAACGGCACAAAGGGAACAAACAGAAAAGCAGAGGAAACAAAAACAAAAGCAGTAAGAAACAATGGGAACAAACATAACGGCCGAAGAAACGACTACAAAAGCAAAAAGAAAAGAAAAACAGAGAGTTAGGACAGCCTAATGCCCCTAGTGACCTCCTGACAAAGCTGAAATCAAGGCGCCCAACCTCTAAAAAGAACCAAAGTCCTAGAGAAAACCGGAGCAGTAGAGGAATTTTGATTCCTAAAGCAGCAATTATTTCTTTCGACCCAAACAGCCCATAGGATTGCAAATAAAATGGCATGCCAATTTCTTTTTCCAAAAGTCCCCCTTATATCCGCGGTGCCAACAGCAGAACAATTCATCGATTAACTTTGGCATGCACCAGGAAACTCCAGCTAAGCGCATCATCCTCCAACAGAGCTCTTCAGTGCATTTGCAATGAATGAAGATGTGGTCGATTGATTCCTCTTGCTGGACACAAAGCAGGCAGACGTTTGGCATGACTAGGGCTGTCAATGGCACGGATCTTGATCCGTATCCGATCCGATTTAATCGGATTCGGATCAATAATCGGATAATCGGGTCGGATACGGATACGGATATCCAAAGATGATCCGTTTAATATTCGGGTCGGATTCAGATCAACCTTGATCCGGCCTGTTAACGACTCGACCCGATAAAAATAAAATAAAATAAAATAAAATAAAATAAAAACAGATGAGTATCTCTCTCTCTCTCTCTCTCTCTCTCTCTCTCGGATATCGGTCGGATATCGGGTCAGATCATAATCGGATCGGAAACGGATTTCAAAAAATTTAAACGAGTTGGGTTCGGATCATATACTTGTGATCCGAATCGGATTCAGGTTGGATACGGATCATCACTGATCCGGCCTATATCCGACCCGTTGACAGCCCTAGGCATGACTAAACCTCTTTTCTTGAGATTATCACAAGTGAGAATTCGATTTCTGGTAGCTAGCCATCCGAAAGCCGCCACCTTCGAAGGAATGCCGTATGACCATTGTCCTCTTGTGTGACAACAAGATGAAGGACTTATTCCCAGATTAAGATGTCTATAGAAGGATTTGACTGAGAACTCTCCCGACGCTGCTAGTCTCCAAATTAAGAAATCTTCCAAGATAGGGTTTAGTTTCAAGGATCAAGATAAGGTTATAAGAAAGAATTTCAAGGATCGAAAAAGGTTATCACTATCAAACTTTAATCTCTTTGGAGAGATTTTGATAATTTACAAATGAAGGAAGGTGAGTCAATTCAAACTTCTCTCGTGTTTCCGGTATTATTAATCAAATTAGAAGTTATGGAGATTCAATCTAATATACAAAAATTGTGGAGAAGATTTTAAGAACTCTCCCTGTCAAATTTGATCATGTAGCAGCTGCCATAGAAGAATCTAAAGATTTATCTAAGTTTACATGAGCTGATGGGTTCTCTTCAAGCACATGAACAAAGGATGAGCAGGTTCATGGAGCAAAGCTTAGAACAAGATTTTCAGTCCAAGATAAATATATTAGAAAAGAAGAATGCGGAAGCAGACAAGAGAAGTCAAGAGGCACATCTAAATCAAAGATGGCTATCTGGAAGAGGTCGCAGGAAGACAAACTTTAACCGTAGCTATGGAAGAGGCAGAGGAAGGACTGATTTCAACAACCAAAGAAATTCAAGAGGTAACCAGCAAATTCATTCTCAATGATAATCATGCTGATAAAGATTGTTGGTACAACAAATGCAACATATGCAAAAAATCAGGCCATATAGAGAAAGATTGGTGGTACTAGTACAAGACAAAGAATGAAGCAATTTTTTTTTCTAAAAAGACGGAAAAATAAAAAAATATATTTTATTCCTGTTTGAATACTCAAGAAGAATAAAATGATATTTGGTATTTGGATAGCGGTTGCAGTAATCATATGACAGGAAATCGGAGTTGTTTTGTTGATTTGAATGAAAAAGTGCATCATCAAGTAAAGCTTGGAGATAGAAAGCTTCAAAATATTGAAGGAAAGGGAGTCATAGCCATACAAACAAAGGGAGGTAATTCCAAACTTATCCACGATATTCTTTATGTTTATTTGGTATTTGGATAGCGGTTGCAGGAATCATATGACAGGAAATCGGAGTTGTTTTGTTGATTTGAATGAAGGAGTGCATTCTCAAGTAAAGCTTGGAGATGGAAAGCTTCATAATATTGAAGAAAAGGGAGTCATAGCTGTATAAACAAAAGGAGGTAATTTTAAACTTATCCATGATGTTCCTTATGTTCCTGGCTTGGCTCAAAATTTGCGAAGTGTTGGACAATTGATTCAAAAAGGATATTCAGAAAATTTTGATAAGATGAATGCGTGATCTTGGATAAGAAGAATAAGCAAATTGTGACAAAAGTAAAAATGACATCAAACAAGGTTTTCCCTCTTAACATACCACTAAAAAGAAATCTTGTATTAAATTTGAATAAGCTGATGAAACTTAGCTATGGCATTTGAGATACGGACATTTAAATTTTAGAGGCCTAAAATTGCTGAAGCAAAAGAATATGGTGATTTGTCTACCTTTTATTAACAAAGAAGATAAAGTTTGTGAATGTTGCATCTACGAAAAATTTCACAAGCTTCCTTTCACAAGTTCATCATGGAGAGCAAAAGCTCCTCTTGAACTTGTACATGCTGATATTTGTGGCCCTACACAAACACCGTCTCTTACCAAGAAGAGATATTTTCTACTATTCGTCGATGATTATAGCAGAATGATGTGGATATATTTTCTTAACAAAAGTCAGAAGCTTTCACTATTTTTCTTCAATTCAAAGCATTTGCAGAAAAACAAAGCGGCCAATTCTTGAAAGTTCTAAGGATGGATCGTGCTAGAGAATTAAGTCACATCAAAAGAATTCTGGAATTTCTGCAAGTCAAACGGCATCAAAAGGGAGTTCACAACCAGATACACTCCGCAGCAAAATGGCATGGCGGAAAGGAAGAACCGAACAATCGTAGAAATAGCTCGGAGCATGCTCAAAGGCAAAGGACTTCCAAATGATTATTAAGCGGAAGTTGTACACACGGCAGTCTACATCCTCAATAGATCTCCAATAAAAGCAGTAAGAAACATGACTCCATATGAAGCATGGCATAAAAAAAGGCCGTTGGTAAAAAATTTCAAAGTTTTGAATGCATTGCATATGCTCACATTCCATCACAAAAAGCAAAAGAAAAGTTCAATGAAAATGGGGAAAAATGCATATTTATTGGCTGTAGCCTGTAGTGGAGAATCCAAAGCCTACCGCCTTCATAATTCTACTTCTGGTAAATTGGTGATTTCTAGAGATGTGGTCTTTGATGAAACAACAAGATGGAAATATGATGAGAAACAAGACCAAGTCCTAAAAACATTTAAAGAATCTAAAATTATACCAAAGGCAAATCCAGCTCCATGTTCTCCTCCATCAAGCCCTACTACACCAAATTCAAGCAGTTATTCAAGCTCATCAAGTAGTTCTTCATCCGATTCTAATTCGCCTCCAAGGAAGGTACGTTCTCTAAGATAAATTTATGACACATGTGATGTTCCTTTCTTTACATGTGAACCACAAAAATTTGAAGAAGCAGGTAAAACAAGAGCTTGGATTGAAGCAATGAATGAAGAAATTGTAGTTATTGAGAAGAACCGCACATGGGGGCTTGTTGATTGGCCCAAGGAAAAGATATCATTGGCTTGAAATGGATTTACAAGACTAAGTATAATGAAGATGGCTCGATCCAAAAGTACAAAACTCGATTGGTGGCGAAAGGCTATTTCTCAACAAGGTATGGATTTCAATGAAACTTTTACTCCTAATGCTCTTATGGAAACCATAAGGATTATTTTGGCTCTTGCAGCTCAATTAAAATTACAAGTCTTTCAGTTTGATGTTAAATCGGCATTCCTCAGTAAAGAAATTGAAGAAGAAGTATATGTTAAGCAACCACAAGGCTATATAATGAAAGGAAAAGAAGAAAAAGTATATCGACTCAAGCAAGGGCTATATGGATTAAAGCAAGCACCAAGAGCATGAAATAGTAAGATCGACAAGTACTTTCATCAAAACGGCTTCAAAAAGAGTCCAAGTGAGCCATCCTTATATGTGAAGAAAGAATGTACGAATGATTTTCTTATTGTCTGACTCTATGTTGATGACTTGATATATACTAGCACCAGTTCAAAGATGATAGAAGAATTTAAATGGGCGATGATGAAGGAATATCAAATGACCGATCTCGGCCTTATGAGATACTTTCTCGGTATCCAAATAAGGCAAAATCATGACGAAATATTTATTTCACAAGAAAAGTATGTTAATGATCTCTTAATGAGATTCAACATGTCAAAATGCAAATTCATCGTAAGTCCAATGGCTACAAATCAAAAGTTGTCGAAGAATGATAGAGCATAGAAGGACGATGCCTCAATTTACAGAAGCTTAGGTTGGTTCGCTGATTTATCTTTCAAATACAAGGCCAGATATTGTACATGTAGTCAGCTTGGTCTCAAGGTTCATGAGTGAGCCTAACAAAAATCATTTTGAAACTAAAAGACTAAGAAGTATTGCCGGAAAATGTGTGTATAAAGCAATGAGAATTGATATTACAAGGCTTAGGATGGCTTGAGCTTAGGTTTCTCTTGCATCCTACGTCCAACCAAGTTCCCTTTTATAGACTCTTGAGAACATTCTACATACAAGAGTAAATGCACACCATCTTACTATGGAAAGCATTAATTATCTAGGAAGCCTAAAGGATACCTTCTAAACTAAACTAGGGAGCACTTTCTAGATTTTTTATTTATTTATTTTCAAATTACAATTTCAACACTCCTCTTAATTTGAAAATCTTGTACACCCATCATTTTTCTAAATTTGAAGAACTTTTCTGTAGTCACCGCCTTGGTGAAAATATCTGCAAGTTGATATTTTAACTTGCAAAGCTTTAATTCGATTTGGCCTTCTTCAATTAACTCCGTGATAAAGTAATGGCGTAACTTGATGTGCTTTGATCGATTATTGATGCAATATGAATGCAGTTACGCTACTAGGCTAAGATTAAAAATAGAATAAAACGAACAAACAAATATCTATAGCCTAACATGTGATCCACATGCACACAAACTGATAATCATGCGGGAAAACGTGACGACTTGAGGCGGAAACATCCACAAGCCCTACAACCCAATAAAATTGGACAAATCAATCATCCCAAGGAGGATTAGAACCTCCCCACTAACGTAGGATCAGCCCTAATTCAACATATGAGAACCTAACTTCACCCGATTTGAAAAGTTAAGGTTTCCAAGATAAAATCAGAGATCCAATCAAATCTTAGTAATTGATGAAGCTGATTGTCCGGTTTGGAGAAAATAGGACAAGGAGAGCAAAAATCTAGAATTCAGCAACTGCCCGCACAGTGTGAAAGCCACTCGTGTGGAAGTGCGATCACACGTGGGAGTCTAGGGAAGACTCCATGTGCAGCTATGCTCGGGTAGGGTTGTTTCAGCGTTGAGCAATGATCTATAAGAAGGAAAGATGGTGCAATGAATGAAAAATAATAGAAAAGGAGTTACCAACAATAGGAGTCGCAAGTAAACCAATCTTACCACCTTCATCTACAATCGCTGAGGTGAGAGGAAGCGTAGAGACGAATGAGGGAAAGGCTTCACACCCTCCCTCAACTTCTATCTCAACCTTAGCTTCTCACACAAGGGAAGAAAGAGAGGAGATTCTCTAAAATTTGGCAAAGAAAATGGAGGCTAGGGCTAAACGTTCCCCTCCTTCTGATTTTATAATGAAGGTTTTGTATTAAATTTACAATAATGCCCCTAATAGCAAAAGCAAAAATATCATGTCCTAAACATGAAAAATGACAAATCTACCATGTCAAACAAAAAAAATGTAACATCATGAGTCCAAATAAAACAAAGTAACTGAACAACATCCTAACTAACTAACTATGGCCATTAGATGATGTCCTATGTGATCTAACCAATGACGTACCAAAAAGTGGTACCAAAGTAATCCAACGATCGGATGGTCACGTGAACACAATCCCACAGTTTGATGGACTCTAAATGTGCTCACTATGCTCCATAGCTCCAATGCAACCCACACGCACATTAAATGTGCCACATATATGAACGATGTATGTGTGGGGTCTTCATGGCTCTATGGCACTACACATCTCCAACCCACAAAGAAGTTGGTGTCGTCGTAGGCCGTCGTAGCCCTGAGGGTTCCGCACATATCAGAGACGGAGGAGATGGCCTACGACGATACCAACCTCTCTATGGCTTGGAGACGTGTAATGTCATAGAGCCATGAAGACCCCACACATACATCGTTTATATATGTGGCACATTTAATGTGCGTGTGGGCTGCATTGGAGCTATGGAGCATAGTGAGTGCATTTAGAGTCCATTAGACCGTTAGATTGTGTTCACGTGACCATTCAACCGTTAGATCACGTTGGTACCACTTTTTAGTACGTCCATCGGTTGGCTCACATAGGACACCATCTAATGACCATAGTTAGTTAGTTCAGGTGTTGTTTAGTTACTTTGTTTTATTTGGACTCATGATGTTACATTTTTTTTTTTCTTGGGATGGTAGATTTGTCATTTTTCATGTTTAGGACATAGGGTATTTTTGCTTTTGTTATTAGGGACATTATTGTAAATTTAGAACAAAACCCTTATTATAAAATCATGAGGGGGATGTCCAACCCTAGCCTCCATTTTCTTTGCCAAAATTTAGAGAATCTCCTCTCTTTCTTCCCTTATGTAAGAAGCCAAGGTTGAGATAGAAGCTAGGAGGGTGTGAAGCATCCCCTCCTTCATCTCTATGCTTCCTCTCACCCCTCTTACCCTCGGCGATTATGGATGAAGGTAGTAAGATTGGTTTACCTTGCGACTCCTATTATTGGTAACTCTTTTCCTATTATTCTTCATTCGTTGCACCATCTTTCCTTCTTATAGATCATTGCTCAACGTTGAAACAACCCTAATCGAGCATAACTGCACATGGAGTCTTCCCTAGACTCCCATGTGTGATCGCACGTCCACACGAGTGGTTGCCACACGTGCGGGCAGTCCCTGAATTCAGATTTTTTGCTCTCATTGTCCTATTTTCTCCAAACCGAACAATCAGCCTTATCCATTACTAAGATTTGATTAGATCTCTGATTTCATCTTGGAAACCCCAACTTTCCTAATCGGGTGAAGCTAGGTTCTCCTACGTTGAATTAGGGTTAATCCTACGTTCGTGGGGAGGTTCTAATCCTCCTTGGGATGATTGATTTGTCCGATTTTATTGGGTTGCAGGGCTGGTGGTTGTTTCCGCCTCAGTTCGTCACGTTTTCCCACATATATATCGGTTTGTGTGCATGTGGATCACATGTTAGGCTATAGATTTTTATTTGTTCATTTTATTCTATTTTTAATCTTAGCCTAGTATCGTAACTGCATTCATACTGCATCAATAGTCGATCAAAGCATATCAGGTTACGCCATTATTTCATTAGGGAGTTACTTGAAAAGGCCAAATCGAATTAAAGCTTTGCGAGTTAGAAGATCAACTTGCAGATATTTTCACCAAGGCGGTGACTACTACAAAGTTCATTAAATTTAGAAAAATGATGGGTGTACAAGATTTTCAAATTAAGGGGGAGTGTTGAAATTGTAATTTGAAAATAAAAAAAATATATTTTAAAAAATAATATCTAGAAAGTAGTTCCCTAGTCTAATATAGAAGGTATCATTTAGGCTTCCTAGGTAATTAATGCTCTCCATAGGAAGATGGTGTGTCAAGAGTCTATAAAAGGGAACTTGGTTAGACGTAGGATGCAATAGAAACCCAAGTTCAAGCCACCCTAATGCCTCGTAATATCAATTCCCATTGTTCAAAAACATATACATACATTTTCCAGCAATACTTCTTAGTCTTTTATCTTCTCTTCCTCTCCTCTTTCCTAATAGACATGCATAGTTACACTAACAATCGTGGGGTTAAACTTTGCGCCATATTATGGAAGAGAGTGATGGAGCTAAGACCAAGGCATGAGATGAATATATTAGAAAATCAGTTTGGTTTCAAGGCACAGAGGCCCCACTGAAACTATTTTCCTACTTAAACAATTGGTGGAGAAATATAGGGAGAGGAAGAAGGATCTCCATCTGGTCTTTATTGAATTAGAGAAAGCATGTGATAGGGTCCTTAAAAGAGTTAAGTTGGCGGGTGTTGAGGAGAAAAAAAAGAGTTTTAAGACGATATATTAACATAACTAAGGATATGTGCGAGGGAGTAGTAACAAATGCAAAGACCACTATAGGCTTACACCAATGTTAGCATTCAGCTCGTACCTTTTCGCATTGGTTATGGGTGAGTTATGAGGCATTTACAAGAAGAGATTCTATGATGTATGTTGTTCGCAGAAGACAGACTTGATTGATAAGATGAGGGAGGACGTAAACACGAAGCTAGGTTTATGGAGCGGTCCTTCAAAATATAAAGGATTTAAAATTAGTCGGATTAAAACAGACTATATGGAGTGCAATTTTACTAATAATAAGAGTGGAATTGAGGAATTTGTTAAGATTACTAACCAAGAAGTTTCCCAAAATGATCACTTTCAATATCTTGGCTCAATGAGTCATGAGAAAAGAGAGATTGAGAAGAATGTTGCCCATAGAATTCAAGCTGGAGGGAAGAAATGGAGGTGTTTCTAGAGTTCTATGTGATCATCCTCTACCACTTAAGGGGAAATTTAATACGATGGCTATAAGAATATCCATGCTTAATGGGACGGAATGTTGGGCAGTTAAAGAACAACGCATTCATAGGATGGTTGTAGCTGAAATGAGGATGTCGAGATGGATGAGTGGCAAGTTGAAGAAGGATATAATTAGGAATGAATGCATTCAAGGGAACTTAGGAGTAGCCCCAATTGGTAATAAGATGAGGGAAAGTGATGCGGACATCAGGCCCTTTAGGGTTTATCAACATAAGAGGCAAGTGACACCTATATCTTTATGGCTCGATGATGATGGGCCTGGATCGTTCGTGACGACTTGAGGAGCATCGAAAACCTTACACATGTAGTCCGAGACATTTAAAAGACCCCACCTTGGGAAGACATGTGTAAGTTGCTTGGAGAAGATGATCGGACTGTTGGATCGCAATGATGATGTGATCGGACCCTTGGTTCGTTGTGACCCACTTTCATCGTACCATCATCGGAGGCCATCGGTCATCTTAAATTTGTGTTTATTATATGCATTTTTACTTATTTGAGTTTTGGGTCAGTGTGTGCATGTTTTTTTCGTGTGAATGTCTTTTTTTTTTTTTTGTTAGTAGAGGTATTTTGGTAATATGCTAATTCTGAATTTTATAAGGGTGTTGCCCTAAACCTTTTTCATTAGTTGTTGATTAATAAAAAGCAAGCCTTCTGGTTTCCTCTCTCTCTCTCTCTCTCTCTCTCTCTCTCTCTCGGAACTTCATCTTCTTCTCCAATCTTCTTCTTCTCTATTCTTCTTTTGTCCCTCCAACCTTCTTCCAGAAAATCTATCATCTTTTCTCATCATTCTAAATCTCTATTTGTTTACTTCCCAGAACCTAAAATCTGATAATCGATCCAAACCCTAGTTCCTCAGATTTTCGAATCCCTCATACGAAAAATCCTTTGATCTTTCGGATTAGTGATTCTCATTAAGCAATTAGGGTGATGACCATGCAAGATAGGGAGGTTTCATCCCTCGCCGGATCCAACCTATGCATTATTTGAATTTCTTACTTCATGGTTGTGATGATGGCCCGCTCCATTGCATGCCTCTTTTATGATTTTTTTAATTTATGATGGTAGGTGCTGAATTTTAGATTATTATTGCTATTTATTTCTGCTAGATTACATATATTCATGAGCATGCATCACTGATTAGGGCATCCTGCATCAGAAAGTAGACTTAGATGACATGTGCAACGGAGACCAAGAACCGCACTGGTTAGAAGAAGTGATTAGTTGAAACGATGCTTAGATGGTGAATTGATGATGATGATTTTGGAGAGGAAAAAAAATATCGCTTTATTTGTTATTATTATTATCATTTATCTTATGTTATTTTTCATTGAGGTTTTATTCTCTTTGAATTTTTTTTTCTCCTACGCTGCTGAGGAGGAGTACATCTTGAATCTACAACACCTTAGGGCTATGGCTCGTCACAAGCCGTGATGCTACTTAAGTGGTTGAACTGCGCATTGCGTGGCACCCATCGTGCCGGCAATCTGCCACAAAAACCAGGTCAGTCCAGTCATCAGATGGGCCCTGTTGCGTTGAATGTGGATCGTCCATAAGTTTTATACAAGGGCGGCCCACCTTATGAGTTGACTGGCCCGATCATCACTCCAGGTCATCCCTCAAAACCCTAATTTATGAGGAGCTAGCAGACCTCTCGGATCCAGAATCCCAAAACTCTAATTCACAATCAGAATGGTTGAAATTACATCTCCACGAACTGGATTTAAATGTAAGGGCGAAATCAGTGGCAAACCTCGAGCTCGGCAGATTTCATGGCGATGGGGATGCAGACTAGGAAGATGCCGAACATGGCGATAGCCGTGTTCCGCTTCCAGTGCTTGGGCCTGCAGTACGGTCCCCCCGTCATGCTCCAGACCTTGGTCCTGAAATCGCCGTTGGCCCCATCTGCTGCATGGCCGTGATGATGATGATGATCTCCTCCGCCTCCCATTCTCTTCTCCAAGGACAAAAAGGAACTCAGAGAGAATACAACCCTGGTTGGTAGTAAACGAGAGGAATGCTGATGCAGTGCCACTGTGCCAGGATGCGGTCGTATGGATCTCACCTGCTGCTGTTTGTTGCACAGGGAAACGAGAAGCAATGCACGGTCGGCCTTTTTTCTCTCGCACGCGGGATAGCTCTGGCTCTCACGTGATATACGGGCAAGATCCTCGCCATTCACCTGGGGCCAACGGGAGCGGATTAGCTGTTAGCATGTTACCCCGGGTGTTACCCCAACTGTATGGGCCACTTGATGTATTTTTTGTATATCCATGCCGACCATCTGTTTTTCTATCTCATTTAAGATATGATCCCAAATCTTGAGAATATCCACATCTCGGGTGAACTATACCATTAGAAACAGTTATAAACGGCTATTAAAAAATTCGTGGGCCACTAAAGTTTTGGATAAAGCTGATCTTTATATTTTCCCTTCAGATTGGATGCAAAGTAAGCATCACGAGAACCTTAAGATGGGCACTTTGGAATTTTTAACCGTGAGAAACTCAATCTATAGAAATGGATGGACAGCGTGGATGTACAACAAATCATCAAGATCGGCCATACAGTAACAACTAATCCTCTCCTGGAGGCCTACCTGCTTCTTGGATGGGCCATGGGTCGGGTTCAGGCAATAAGAGAAATCCATCAGGTAAATGGGATGGGCTCGGGACGCCACCAATTTGTAAGATATTTTTGGATGATACCTAGGGCTGTTAACAGGCCGGGCGTGAGGTCGGTCTCAGCCAGGATTTGAACTGTTTCAAGCGGTTCCCTACTCAAAATTTTGATTTTTGAAGGCCCGAGAGCAGCCCATTGACACCCTCAGTAACACCTGAGTGGGTTTTACCCTTACCATAGGGCCCACCTCAATAATGTGTTGTATATCCATGTCCGCATGTCGTCCATTGGTTTCTCCAGCTCATTTTTAGGACGTGTTCCCAAAACTTACAGCAAATCCAAATTCCGGTAGACCACAACATAGGAAACAGTGTTGATTAAACATCTGCCGTTGAAAACTTCCTAGGGGCCACAGTAATGCCCACTGTAGCATTTTATTTTCATCCAACCCATTGACAAGGTAAACCAGACCTGGATGAATGGAAAATAAAATGAATAACATGATCCATAACTTTTGTGACCCATAAAAAAACCCATTAATAAGGTAAATGGATGAATGGAAAATATAAAGAATAACATGACCTATAACTTTTGTGACCCATAAAAAAAATATCCATCGATAGGGTAAACCAGACCTGGATAAATGGAAAATATAAAGAATAACATGATCCAAAACATTTGTGACCTATAAAAATACTTTCAATGGTTATTAACCACTATTTCCGGTTGTGCAGTCCGCCTGAATTTTGGATTTACTTAATATTTGGTATAACATCCTAAAACGATATCGGAAAACAGATGGAGGGTATACAAAAGCCTCGTCAAGTTGGCCCCACACAGTAACACCCAATCCGCTCTTTGCCAAGCAGGCATGTGCGTGCATCATGTGCATGCCACACATGTGCCAACATGCAGGCTTAGCAAAGTACAATATTTTGTAAAATTTATAGTTTTGGATGTGATGAAAGTGTTCCAAGATTGCAATTTTCCAGCCACAGTAAAGAAGAAAGGAATTTTAGAAAAATATATATATTATAAAGATGATTTGCAAAAATCTTAACTGCTCTCTTTTCTTCCCTCAATCCAATCAAACCCATCCTCTAGGAGGGACTGTTGAAGGTGGGCCAAATATAATGGATGGTCCAGATCAATGATCAAGCAGCCTTTGCGATAATTAATATGTACTGTCCATTTTCCTTGTAATTAATTAGATGGTTTAGATCATCCAATCAATTTGACTTTTACGAGTGACATCTAATAAAAGATGGCCCCACAAATAGTTAAAATGGTTAAACCTCCCATTTAATCAATATGAACCGCCCATTTTTCTTACTAGCCATTGATTATATAATTAGGATCATCCCATTAAAGTGATCTCTATAAAAGGGACCATGCTTCTTTATTATAATTAATGATCCTGCTTTCTCCCAACCATTAGGAGTCATCCACGTGAAAATCAATTTTAAGAGGAATAAGCAATTATGGGTGGACCTCAAGCGAAGGGTAGGTTAGATCAGCGAATGGACCTTCTTCACTATATTAACATGGGCTATGCATTTTCTTAACCATTGATTAGATAGTTAGAATCATCCGATGAGCCTTACGTGATGGGCAATCCATGTCAATGATCAGACCACCTCTATTAGAGTCAATATAGACCATACATTTTTCAAGCCGTTGATCAAACAATTGGGATCATTGCCTATGAGAGTGATGGGCAGTCAAAGGTGAGCCTTGCACGATGGATGGTCCAAATCAATGATTGGACCTCTAGTATAATTAATAATTTAATATGTAGGGGCAGAGCCACTTAGGGGTCCTGAGTTTTCGACGTAAGAGGTTCAATTTTGACTGGTTAATGTGGTGTGGTCTACCTGAGCCTTCAATCTGTCTCCCTTTTGGGCTCAAGCCCTAAAATGATATACTAAAATAGATGGACGGCTTGGATAAAATATATAAATCATAGTGGCCCCACAAAATCTCTAACAGGACAGGTCTAGCTAGGTCATGGTGGGACGTGGATTTCTCTCGTAAAGGTTTCACAAGAAGGTATCGCGCGGTTGGATCTACCATGATGTTTGTGATCAATCCGCCAAGTCCATCTTTTCTTTCTTTTTCTTTTTTTTTATAGAGGCAAAATGGATGTATGGTGTGGATTGATGGAAAACATCACGGTGGGCCCCACATAACTTCCGTGTAGGAACTTTCTGCACGGCTTTGATAGAAATCCGCATCGTCCCAAGAAATCTCGGACGTGGATTAGCTTGGGATCGCTACGGAAGTGATGTCACTAAGTTCTATGGGCCTTACAATGATGTATGTGTTAAATCCACACCGTCCAACCATTGGAGAGATCATTTTATGGATTGAAACAAAGAATGGGGTAGATTCAAAGCTTAAATGGACCCCACCACAGAAACAGTGGGGACAGTGGTGCCCTCGGTTGGAACCTTCCTAGGGCCCCCTAAAAGAAAATCCTCCCTCCGCCCCTGTTAATATCAACCATCCATGTCAAGACATTTATAAAATATATATGATCATCCAACCGAGATTATTTTGTTAGCAAATATGCAATGAAAGATGAGCTCCACACGATGAACGATCCAGATAATGATTGGACGTTCTTCATTAAAATCAATATGAATCATCCACTATTATAGCCATTGATCAAATCGATAGGATCATCTGATGGATGCCGTAGATCAATAAGTGGGCCTGGTCATTGAAAAATGCTCAGATGATCAAACACCTGATGTCCGATCATATTGAGTGTTGTACTAGACTATTACATAGCTCTCCTTTATGCAACCGAATCTCTGCCCTCTCTCCACCACTTGCAAACTGCTTTCACCACCACTTGCAATCTGCTTTCTCGCCTGCTAGCCCAGCTGGAAGACTCTGGAAAAAAAAAGGGTGCATATGAGGTGCAATGCCACCCTTGCATACTAAATGACGAAAGGATGATACCAATAGGGCTCTCAAAGGGCCGGATCTGGATCGGAACTGGATCCAAGTCCGTATATCTATAGATGGATTCGGATCCAACTCGATCCAAAAGGTGATATCCATATCTAATCCATTTATAAATTGTCGGATCTAGGTCCAAATCCACCCCGATACAAATCTAAAAAAATATATAATCTAAAATATATAATATAATATATTTAATTTAGTAGAAAAATGATGCAAATCCCACTATTTACTATGGTACAGTGGACATGGCTTAAATAATTTGTAAAAGATAGGCAACATGAATATAACATATGCAGTAAGATGACAATGAGTCGGATCTTAATCGGATTCGGATCAAACTTGGATATGTTCCTGTGAATCTATATCCAGTCCATTTAAGTAATCGGACCTATTTTAAGATCCAAATCCGGTCCATTTAACTAATCGGACCTATTTTAAGATCCAAATTTGCATTATACAGATTCAGAGTGAATCGGATCTCGGATCTGACCCGCTCCATTGAGAGCCCTAGATACCAACAGTCACGTTGAAACGTGCGCTATTAAATGGTTCGGATTAGACTCCACAAACCAATGGTCACGATCATTATTTCAGTGCCGTTGTACTGACCATAGGCCGCTAAAAATAGCGGATAGGTGACTGATAGTTCTGACCATCAGACGATCTCCACATGCGGGGCCCATCAGTCGAAACATGCTGGCCATCTCGAGTCTGGAATGCTATAGACGGCTGATAAGACCACCACCACCTCAACGAGAGCGGATTAGAAGACGGTGCTGGCCCTTAATATGGTTTACCATGGGGCCATCTTGATGTATGTATTATATATCCATGCTGTCCATCCGTTTTTTCGCATCATTTTAAGGCATTATACCGAAAATACCATAAGAAACGGTGGTGATTGCCTGTCCTACCATTAAAAACTTCTTGGAGTGCCTTTTAATGTTTCTTTAGTATTTATTTACTATCCAATCCGTTGATAAGGTTAAATACAATTGAATGAAGAGAAAAAAATAAATATTAGTTTGATCCAATACTCTTATAGCGCATTAATGGTCAATCACCACTTTTACTTATGCTATAGTTCAGCTGTTAATTGGATCGGCTTAATTTTTGGTATAATGCCATAAAATTATGTATATAAATGGTTAGGACCACGTGGATATATAATAAATACATCAAGGTGGACCCACAGTAATACGTAAAGGCCGCACCGGCTTGGGTGAGGCCGGGGTCTCACCTAACCCGCTCTCCACCTACAGAACGGCTGGATCCGTGTACAGGCCAACGAATCAAGAATGTTTAGGCAACAAAATGGCCCACTAGACAAAAGGCTCTAATCATACCACCGTAAATGTTAATGACTGGTTCCATAATATCCACGTCCAAGAATAGCAAAAATGAAAGAATCCCACGTCAACATCGTGGCCCAATAAGCAGACTGCCATCACACAGTTCATTTACTGACCTGACACTTCCCAGAATGTTAAATAAAATGTGATATCTACGGCTCTCATCATGCCAAGTGTAATGATTCACTTGCCAGGTTTGAAAAATCATTACATGAATGAAAATTTCGAGGGCCAGGAAGCGGATTGCCTCTGACCCGGGCAGAGAGATATCTCTCTTCATGGGGATGTCCGTGACAAATCCACTCCGTCCATCTGTTTTGAAAGACCGAAATAGTGACTGTAACTAAAAAACAGGCATAGTCAAAAACTCACGCACCAACAAAACAGTGGGAACAACAATGTCCACCATTGAAACCTTTCTAGAGCTGACCAATGATGTTTATATACCATCCAAACCGTTCATAGAATTATTACCACTCAGGTAAACTGTAGGAGCAAATATCATACTGATACAAAACTTCTGTCACCGCCCAGCGTTCAACCACAGCTGTTTCGTGCGGTATGGGGACCACATGAGTTTGGATCTGCCTGATTTTTAATATCCCATCCTATTGTGGTCCTTCAAAACATATGTACGGAGTGGATTTGTCACAAACATCTCTGTGGACCCCACACAGCCCCGAGGTCACACGCAATCCGCTCCCCTATCTGCTCTCGTTCACGCAGCGGGTAAAGCATGCGAGTCCTGTGGGTCCCTGTAGTGTGACATATACTCCATCCATCTGTCGCATCTTCTCAATCTTACAATACATCACAAAACTTAGCTCAAGTAAAAATCTCAGGTGGACCACACCATGGGGGAGAAGTTTTGGATGTGAATGAATTTTGGAGTATTTCTTCATCCTGCCGATCCTACCAGATGAAGGAATTGGATGAAATTCCCACGCCATTGTGCGTCCCACACAATGAACGGTTGGCGTCCTCTCTCCGTTGCATCCTCTGGGGTGGTCCACTTCAGCTGTTAATCAGCGCAAATTTTGGCAGCATGGCTTAAAATTGAAGGGCCCACCTGCTGTCCTGAATCGATGTCGCACAAAACTGGTTAGTCCACGGATCTCGATTGATGGTGTTCTATAGCACAAATTCCGTTGTTGGTGTGGAGCAGCACATTCGGATCATTCTATTGATTGTGAATCCAATCGATTTGTGTAAGAAGCGAGCGTTTGGTGCCTTGGTTTGGCTTGGTTTGGGCAGCTTAGCTGGGTCTAGGTTTGGGCCCAACCCTCTCTGGGTAATTTTTGTTGGGGTTAGGAGCCTCGCAGCGGAAGCAATCAAAACAAGTAAGGAACACACCTCAATAGGCAATCACAAAAGCAAATCAACACACACAAGAGGCAATTCAATTTTTACGTGGAAAAACCTCCTATGAGTAAAAAACCTACGGCACAAAGCGACACTAATCCATTATGATATTAGAAGTTACAAGAGATAGAAGAAACATAACCCGGATCACAGCCTACAAGAGAACACACAAGCTAACACAGGCTAATTCTCTCGTGAGGAGGACAAACATAACCATTTCCCTCAACCAAGAGAACTCCAAGCTTCATCCTACCTCTTTCTCTCACCCTAGAACCCTTCAAATCCCTTGGCCCATTAGGGTCAACCCTAATCTAGGATTATATCCCCTTAAATAGGAGAAAACTGAAATTAGAAACTTTTTGCGCAATAAACTACGCAAGAGACCAAGTCCAATTAGGACACTACCGGCCGGTTGGTCGGATGGCCAAAAAAAGTTTCAGCAATGCACTGTCTTGGCTTCTATGTAACCGACCAGTCGGTAGCCTCCATACATAGGATTTGAGGCATCCAATCCCAACAACTTTGGGCTTAGGTTGACTATTAACCCAACCTTACCTGCTTGAGTTGTACCCTATTTACTAGTTGCATGTGTTAGCCCAACTTAACCGAATCTACCTTGATCCAACCTAAATTGCATTAGATTGGGCGTTCAATATTTCTTACAGGCTTATGTAGGGTAGTATTCTTTTGTCTAAGGTTGCGTACAATGACATAACAACGAGGCTATTCGACTGTGCTCTGTGGGCTTCCAAATGATGTATGTGTTTTATCCACATCGTCCATTTTGGATCATTATTTTAGGGGATAAGCCTAAAAAATGAGTCAGTCCAATAGAGCTAAACACGAGCCAAGGTAACTTGATTAGCTCGCTCGACTCAGCTCAATTTAGTTCGATTTGAACATTGTGTTTGAACCAAGCTGAGCCGTTTTTCGAAGCTCGAGCTTACCCAAGCTTGATTTAGCTCAACTTGAAGTTCAACTTGATTGTAGCTTGATTCGACTCTACTAAATTTTATATATATATATATATATATATATATATATATATATATATATATATATATATATATATATATATATATATATAAATGGTCGGGTTCGGGGTGGGTTTAGCCAAAACCAGACTCGCCCATTTACTAAACGGGTCTGGGTCCGAATTTTAGACCCAGACCCTTTTACTAAATGAGCGGGTCCGAGTCGGGTCCGAGTCAACCCATCAGACCCATTTATAAATGGGTCCAGGTCTGATAGAGGGAGATCCACCTAGACCCATTTATAAATGGGTCGGGTCTAATGGGTCCGGGTCTGGATCAAGTATGCAAGCATTTTACAAGGTTTAAAACCGGGTCTGGACGGGTCCCTTGAAACATAGACCAAACCTGCCCACTTCCTAAATGGGTTCGGGTCGAGTCGGGTCGGGTCGAGCTTAATATAAAGGAAACCAGACCCATACCCGTTTAGCAACTGGGTTTGTTCTTAGAACCAGACCCGTACCATTTAACAAATGGGTCGGGTCTAAATGGGTTGGATCCGGGTACCCCATCGGGTCCGCTCGCCCATTTACAGCCCATATATATATATATATAAGTTTGTGAAAACCGTTAGGGTGTCAATGGGCTGAGCTTGGGCCCAAACAGTTAGAATTTTAAATGAAGCCAGCCCGACAGCCCAACCCAAAACCATACAAAATCTGGCTAAGGCGTACCTCAGGCCCAGCCTACCGACAGTCCTAAAAACAGTACATTTTATTTTCTAAGCTTAGCCTTCAGCTTGAATTCAGCTCAAACTTGACTCGAAAGCATGGTGGAACGAGCTTGATCATGTGAGTCCAGCTCGATGGTCGAGTGAGCCAAACACAAGTGAGGGTGGTCATTGGTCCAGCCTAGCTCAAACAGGGCAGAGCTCGGCTCAACTCGGCTCCATTTACAGCTCTAAGATCCAAATCTCAGGTGGGCCACACCAATGGTGATTGGATGTCCACCATTAAAATGATTGGACTGAGTGGATAAACACATACATCCTGTGAGGCCACAGCAGTTGCTACGGGCAATGCCGGTATGCGATTAGCTTCAGGTTAGGTTAGGCTTTAGGATAACTCCCCTTGGGGTTGGGTTGTGCTTAAGGTGACCCTCGTTGCCAAGTTGCACCACTTGCATTCGGCAAAAATTATTTTTAGTACTTTATTATTAAAATTTGGTATTTTTGGTGATTTTCAATGATTTGGATCACCTGCCACGTGTACTGTAGAGCTAGATCTACCATACTCTACCATACTACACCATATCATCGCCCGTCGCGTGATTAGAGCCAAAATAAGCCTTTTTTCTTTTCAAGAAATCACACATCACACTTGCTATTCTTTTTCGATCCTTCACAACACTCATCTAGTCATTTCTTCAAACAGGGTTTTTTTTTTTTTTCTTTTTTCTTTTTTCCTTTTTCTGATAGCTTCTCTCTTCCGCAATTCGTAATTGTTAGAAAGCTGAGGGCAATTGAGTGATTTAAATTACAGAAGGGGCTTCTTCTTTCGGTGACGGAGGCGAGTGGGAGATGGGTTGAACCTCGGTCTTGAAGAGCAGAAAGAGGAGGCTTCCGAGGGAGAAATAGAGAAATCCTCCGGGCGAGTGAGTCAGGAATGACCCGAAACTCTTCCCCACCACGCAATGCCACGCCGGTCCGTACGATGCGTCGAACTCCTGCAAGTGCAACGCAACCCCACTCCTTCTCATCAGCTACGCTCACGGTTCACATTAGCCGCAAGCTCTATGGGGCCCACCGTGATGTTTGTGTTATATCCACTCCGTCGATTGGTTGACTCAGCTCATGTTAGCACATGTCATAAAAAATCAGGCAGATTTAAAGCTCAGCTGAGCCGTACCAAAGGAAACCGTGGGGATCGAACACCCAACACTGAAAACTTATCCGGAGCCACAGAAGTTTTGGATTAGGCTGATATTTGTGTTTTATCATTATCCCGCGGGGATTAACCTTATGAACGGGTTGGATGGCATATAAACATCAAGGTGGGCCCCAGATGGTTTCAACAGTAGGCATTCCAGTCCCACTGTTTCCGGTGGTATAGCCATTTGGGCTTTGGATCTGCCTCATTTTCTGGCTCATGGCCTAAAAGAAGCTTACGAAATGGATGTACGGAACAGATGTCGGTCCAGGGTTACAGGAAAGCTGGCCTTTTGTAACGAGAACTCATCACCTACAGGCAACAGTACCACAACCTGTGGTGCCGGGCCATGTCCTTCGCCAAGCCAATTCGCCGCTTGTGTGGGACACCAGGACGACTAACACGGTGGGACCCTCGTGTACGTTGATGACAATGGTGTGGCTGGCTTGATTAGCGTGTTGTCCTTATTTTTTGTGCCAGGTGATCTGCATGGTGGGTCCCGCTGGTGTCATGGTACTTACGGGCCCACTCTGCCACTCACCCTCATCGTCTATCATACTCGTTCATCTGGGCCGTCCATTAGAATGACGGCTTCTTGGATAGGACAGTAGCCAAAAATCCATATTGATTGGCTTATTCGAACTTTTAAACATGCGAAGCGGTATGTTCGTCATTGGACGGTGGATATAGTTTAAGCTCGAATTATATCAACCGTCCAGCCCAAGAGCTGACATTCGAATGGACGGCTACTATCTATGCAGACATTAACCGTACACAGTAGACCACCTATACTGGGACCAATCATACATAGAACGGATTAGGTGCGGCCCTGACTGTGGGGCCACCTTGATGTATGTGTTGTATATCCATGCTGTCCATCCGTTTTTTCCAGATTATTTTAGCGTATGTGCCGAAAATGAAGCAGCTCCAACTCTCTAGGTGGATCAGAATACATGAAAAAGTGGTGATGGACCATTAAAATTTTCCTTCTGGGCACGTGCCGAACATGAGCTTTCAAAACTGAAGGACAGCATGGATATATGATGCATTCATCAAGATGGGCCCCACGGTCAGTACCACACCTAATCCGCTCCTACCGTCCAGAGACGGTCTAGGCATTGCAATGAACCAAACACTAATTCACCGCGAAGAACCTGACACCCTATTACAAATTTTCACGCACTAAGCACTGTGGAACATCGGCCGGACATGGGTCTCAGACAAGCATGAATCGCACATGTGGGGCCATGGTTTGAACATCCAAACCGTTTACATGATGGGCCTTGGCATGGATGGGGGCTGCCACAAAACATACGGGACAGAAGGTCACAACCCTGTAGTACTGCGGCCCACAGAGAGAAGCACACAGCAAAGGTCCAAATTCAATGGAGAAAGGCTAAAATCAAAAGGTCATGATCTTCTAATCGAGAAGATATGCAGAAAATATCGAATCCACGGTGATTCCTGTCACATCAACGGTTGGGCTATAACTCCACATGCGAGAAATCGTACTCGTCAGCAAACAACACATTTGCTGATGATCACAACCATTTGACTCTACCGACACACATTAATCATATCGGCCGATATTCTTCGGCGATACGTTACGTTCGTTCTGTCGGCCCATGAACGTAGCGTTGACAAAAGAGAAAGAGAAGTGCAGTTTTATCAGTCCTACCTTCTTGAGAGCCAGAGCTGTGTGTGTGGGATTGGGCCGGTTGCTGGGGCCCACTGCATCCAAGAGCGTTCTTGTGTAACGGAACGCCCGCTCTTGCATACCGGCCGGCATATCAGCCGCCCTCAACCTTATGTTGAGGCCGACGGCTATCGCCGCTAACTTCACCTCCGTAGCTGGGGACGCTAACATGCGCCGCGGGGGATAGAGCGAAAGCTCCCTGGTCTTCTTAGTCTCCTTTCCTTTCTCTTTTTCTCTTGCAATTCCTGGTTTTTCCATGAGAGAGAGAGAGAGAAGAGAAGAGTGAAGAATCGGTTGGTGGCTGAGATGTTTGAATTTTTGACCGAATATATGGAGAGGAGAACGAGAAATTGGTGAGATTTTGAGACGTGGCAGTGGAGAACGAGAAATTGGTGAGATTTTGAGACGTGGCAGTGGACGGAGGAATAGTACTGAGTACTCCCAAATACGGTACTACCGACAGGTGAGAAAGGGGGTGGTGTGGGTGAGGTCCTTTTATCTGCGCTTTGACTAGCTTTTGGATTGCATACTCGGGGAGAATGTGGACCGCCCATAAACAAGCCGGCTGAGCCAGATATCCAAAGATGGATGGGATGGGCGGTCAAGATTTTCCATAGATGTGGGCCACATGAACCAGATGTGTTGATTAACCAAATGGGGTTACTGCCCCCGCGTCAATCGGAGCGTAACACGGTACTGGCTGTTGCCCCTGATTGTGGCCCACCTTGATGTATGTGGTGTATATTACGCCGTCCATACAAATTTCAAGCTCATTTTAAGTCATGGTCCTAAAAATGAAGGTGGACCCCGCAGTAGGGAATGAATTCTCAACATTAAAAACTTTACGGGAGCCAGATCACACTGATTTTTGTGTTTTCAGTTCATGTAGGTTTGTGTGGCCTTATCAACAGGCTAGGTTGGATGACAAATAAACAAGTTTTTAATGGTGGCTATTCAATGACCACTATTTCCTATGGCATGGTGGTCCACTTGAGATTTGGATCCACTTCACTTTTTGCACATGCCCTATGAGCTGGAAAGTTTGATGGAGGGTGAGGATATACAAGATATGCATCAAGGTGGGCCTTATCACCAGGGCAACAACCACTAATGTTTTATCATTAACACCTAACTTCCGTCAATGGAGCTCCCTTTACCACAACATAGACATGGTGGGATTTAATTCGGGCGGGATGAGTTCTCACTGCCCACCACGATGGTGAGGAGATGTGGTGAGATTTGAGCCAGTTGGGCGCAGGCATGACATGATTAGATGTAATTGGATAGTACGTAGGTTATAGTCAAAGATAGGACCCAGGCAAAGCATGTTTGAAAGTAGTTTTGTCGGATACATGCTTAACCTAGGCCATCTCCAGCCGCTGCTTGCTCTCCAATGACATTGCTTGGAATAATTTTGGCATAAGAGGATAATAACAAATCATATCTTTTAAATATGTTTTGCGTGGGGCTCTATCACTAGTGGCAGCCTGCCATCCAATCAAATCATACTAAGGCAGGGCAGAAGCTAGTCCACATCCAAGCATAAATTGGATCTAAACATTGTGTTTTTGTTTATTGTCCATCTTAACTTTGTTTGAGCTGCAATAGTACTATAGGTGGATGTTGTGGGTCTCATGAGATGATATCTATGTTGTCCATCAAATGTGTCATCCCATGTTACTTCTAGAGACTGTAAGGTCGTTCCAAAACCATGTTACTTTTGGGGACCATAAAGTAGGCTAATCCAAACTCATTTGTGCCACACAAGAGTGAACAACTTGAGAGGGAATGCCCACCCTTGATTTTCAGGGAGGACCACCATGTTGTGCATATGGAATCCTGGCCATTAAAATCTTTCATTTGTTCTGGATGAGGGTTTGAGAGAGAGAGAGAGAGAGAGAGAGAGAGTAGTGTGTGTGTGTGCGTGCGCGCGCTCGCATGTGTTATACAACTCATGTGGGTCCCAATGTAAATTAAGGGTAGTCTTCCCTTCCTAATTAATATTTTCCCTGATTCACTGATAAGCATGATTTTTGAGGCTAAAGGTAACATGGGGTTGCACATTTGATTGATGTGCTCGATGCCATGCAAAATTTGTGGCTTTACAACAACCATAAGATTTGGTGCTAATGAGACCACTTTGGGTGCACTAATGGATACATTGCATACTCAAGTAATGGAATATGACCATTAGTTAAAATGGTCCAAATCAGTGGGCATCAAGCTTAGTATGGGAGGTGCCTGGTTAGGATCAGATGACATTTTTGACTCATGAGCGAGGTTTTAGAAGCCAAATGCAGGTGAGGTCAGGGAACACCTAGTTCAGTGAGGCTTGATAGGGCAAGATTTGATTGGGTCGCCTCAAGATTTGATTGGATAGGCAAGCTGTTGTTAGGGATGGGTCTCAATCAAGTAGCAACTTTCAAACACTTCGCATGGGCTTCATCTCCAACAATGGCTTACTATTCAATCAAATCTTGCCACATCGTGTGCAGTACCTAATCCAACTCCCTTGTTGGAACCACAATAAACATGCTTTTAGGGACATGATCAATGAGGTTGGGAAGGGAGTAGATTAGGTGTGACTCTTGCCGTGGGGCTCACCTTGATATATGTATTCTACATCCAGGTTGTTCATCCATTGTGTAAAATCAATTTAGGATATGAGCCCAAAAATGAAGCAAATCCAAAACTTAATTGGGTCATGCAATAGGAAATAGCAGTGATTGAACACCCCTACCATTAAAAACTTCCTACAACCCACTAGAATGTTTCGGTTGATGGATAATCTCCACCATTTCCTATGGTATGGTCCAAGGAGAATTGGATCTGCTTCATTTTTTGGATCATGCTCTAAGTAATCTGAAAAAAAAAAAAAAAAATGGACCGAGTGGATATAGAATATATACATCAACGTGGGCCCCATGGCAAGAGATCCCGGGTGATGCTAGGGCGCACCAAAACCACTACTACATGGGAAACACTGAGTTTGCTGAGGCTCCAATTGAGCATTAGTTCATTCCACATGACTTCCTTTAACTGGATACTCAACTGAACTACTTTCTAATGTGCTTTGCATTGCTGCATTTTGGACCAAAGTAATATATGGTCCAATTAAATGTGGTCACCATATGGCCTCATTGGTATTTCGCCTGCTGAATTCAACAACTTCATCTTTGAAAGTAATATATGGTCTAATCAAATCCCACCACATTAGAGCTCATCAGACTGAGTATTCCCTGGATTCACTCAATCCTGTTACTAACTTGAATTAGTGAATGCTGGCGTGTACAATTTCTGAGTGCCTGCGTGAAGCGTCATAGTCAGCCGGAGTATCAAGTTAAGTCCACTTTCGAAGATATGGCAATCTGATCCGTTCGAGTCAATGGGCAACTGTGACCTGTACCATTTGTCAGTACGTATGGTTTATACGCCGATTTTCGGGTGTATATGAAGCATGAGCGCCATCAGACTTCGCTCTTTCACGGCATTGGGTCAAAGCTCCAAGGTCATTTTCGTGGCTCCAGGTCTTGCACCGTACACCTGGCACATGTGTATGCTGGTCTGGACGAGGCATCGAGTGGGCTCCTGCGGCCACCAATCAATGAACAATATCTAATGAGTGAGAATTTTTTCGACGAATCTGAACCATTGCTGGATGCTGGCATTTGACACGGGGTTCATTGCATCAATTCTAATGGATGGCAATTACCATATGTGCACCCACACGGGTAGATCCCAAAATTCAAAGAGAATAGTTACGACAATGGGATGGGACGCCAACCATAGAAACTTTCAGGTGAAATGTGTGGTCCATTGCGTTGCGAGCATGCCATCAACCCAGACATCAGGCGAGGCCCCAATCATGTGGGACCCTCCTTGATGTATTTGTTGTATATTTATGCCGTTCGTTCTGATTTTCCATCTCATTTTAGGATGCAATCCCAAACCTAAAGGAGATCCATATCTTAGGTGGACCATACCATAAGAACAGTGATGAATAACCATTAAAACCTTTTTGCCAGCTATAGAAGGTGTTTTTATGCAAATAAACATTAATAAAACCTTACAATGAGCCTTTGGAATTTTTAATGGTGAGGCACTCAATCACAACCATTTCCACTGGTGTGATCCACCTGAGATTTGAACCTGCTTAATTTTTTAGACCACTTTCTAAAATAGGCTAGAGAATTGGATGGATGGCATAGATATGTAATGCATCATCAAGGTGGGCCCCACAATAAGTGTAGCACCCACTAAGATGTTACCCGAGTAACACCTATCCACTCCCTACCGGGATAAATGTACACAGCAATAAATAATATGATATTTGCTAATACCAACATAAAATATTATACTCTCAAATAATGAGATTGTTAATTCATGATTATTGCAAATACTTACTTTCAATTAGTTTTTTTTTTTCTTTTTAATAGCTAATGCTCCTTTTTTTTTAATGTATTTTGATTTTGATTTTTTTTTAATGAAATTACCCCTGTTATAAAAGCCTATTCCTCTCTTTATAGGTATAAAGGGGAAGAGAATAGTAAGTACATTTTTTTAATATATTTTATATGGAGGAGAATTTTGTGGTATATGCTCTATATGTGCCATTTTATTATTTTCAACGATTGCTAATAAAAGTAATAAAAAGTCGATGAAATGTAAGTATTTTTAATAATGACAAATTAACAATGTAATTATTTATAAATTATTTTTTATGTGGGTATTTGCAAATACTCTCTTATTAACATAGTAATTTGCAAAAACTCCTAAGAAATGATATAATCAAACAAATTTTCTTAGAATAAGTCACAGATTTTTATCTAAATAAAATAATAAAAACCATAGTATATATCAAATGGACGCGGATTGCCTGTGCCTCGCAGGAAGTTCTTGTAGGAGGAAGCTACGTGGGACCCACAGATGCCCATGAAAAATCCACTCCGTCCATCAATTTCGCATGACGAAAACAGGACAGGAATTTAAAAATCAGGCCGATTTAAAACTTTTGTGAGCCACCATACAAAAACAGCAAAGATTGAACGGCCACCACTGGAAACTTTGTGGGGACAACAGAGGTTTTGTATCGGGATGATATTTGTGCCTACAGTTTATCTGACTGGAAGTAACCCTATGAACGGTTTCGATAGCATACAAACATCATCTTCGACTCCAGGAAGGTTTCTACGATGGACATTTCCGTTCCCGCTGTTTCGTGTGGTGTGGCCCACATGAGTATTCTATATGCATGATTTCTGGTTTCACATACTATTGTGGTCTTGCAAATCTGTTGGACAGAGTGGATTTGTCATTTGCATCTCTGTGGGTCCCACACAGCTTCCGACTACAGTAACTTATGTTGCCAGTGGCCACAGGCAATCCACGTCCATTTCGAAATAAGAAATTACTTCCTTTAGTTTTGGTCAATAGCCTATTACCAACTCCCTTTGTTTGAAATGCATGGATTTGACCTTGACCCCAAAAACTTCCTTGATTTCTTATGGTTATTTATCAGGTTAGTGGATTCAGTACAGTGTAAACTGCCCGTGATGATCACCAGATGGGCCCCACCTCAGATCAGCTATACCCCGGAAATTCTAACCATTTATTGGGCCCACTTGATGAGGCACTGGATTTAGCTGTCCAGGAGATTTAGAGGTAAGTCCTTCAATTGTAGTCCCAGAAGATAAATGGTCTGGATCATTCATCCAAGGGCCCAATCGAAAACCCTATGTACACGTTGCAAATCCTCCGGTCGAGGATCATATATTCCTCTTGTCCATGGAGTTGTTGAGACTTGACTGAGAGCAATTTGGTCATCCTCTGTTTTTTTTTTTGTTTTTTTTTTTTTTCAACTTTCTAGAGGAAGTCTGGAAGGATTGTCATTTCGCTGAAGATCAAACCGTTCATTTGATACATCAGACAGTGAATGGGCCATGGTTCAAATTCATACTGTTTGGCAATGGACGTCAGATACATTTGCGTGATGTGCACGTAGAATCCACACCGTTGATATGGTACACCTCCTCTTGTTAACGGTACATCCAAAGCATGGGAATATTTGATGCTACGGGTGGGTATTATGCTTGATACGCAAGCACTCAGAAATCTTACGTGTGGCGTAACTTAAGTCAAACGGATTAAATTGTAGAACTCGCTGCCGCTAGGTAGAAAATCCCGTTAATAGATTCGCTGAACAATCCTAACCTCTGATTTGTGGACACTTGTTTGTTGAAATATAACACCAACTGGAAGATGCCTAGGCATTTCAATAGCAGGTCTCAGGTTAAAGTGCTAAGGTGACACACTAACCCCAGTGATGGGTGGGTGCGCATCGTGCAATGGGTGCGTTGTTTCAGGCACCTGTGCATCATACGTCAATCTGGCATAAAATTAAAGTCTCCCATGCAAGAAATGCAGGATCACACCTAATTATTTGCGAAAATATCTGTCGAATCCTCTGTTCAAACCGGATTCATTTTTCAAAGGCTTTATTTTTCTAAGAAGTTGTTGATTATTCCCTTTCTAGGAATCAATTCCCAAGAGAACCTGTGGATGGGATGTGTGCATGATATCTAATCCGTTCACCATATGTATTAGCTACTGAAGGCTTCAGTGGCTATCTACCTACGAGAGTGACGTCCACTAAGTTATGTGGGCCTTACCATGTGTATGTGTTGTATACACATCGTCCATCCTTATGGAAAGATAATTTTACGATGAGGCAGATTGAAAGCTCAAGTGTACCTTACGGGACAGTGACACTAATCAATGAAACCTTCCTAAGGCATACTATGATGTTTATTTGATATCCAACCTGTCCATTAGTTCAAGCAGACATGGATAAAGGGAAAACACAAATATCAAGCATGATCCATAACTTCTGTAACCCCCAACAAATTTTTAATGGTAGACATTCAATCCCTGCTGTTTTCTGTGGTGGGTCCAGTTGAGCTTTGGAATAGACTCAAATTGATCTCTCCAAGTGGATGGACGGTGTGGATACAACACACACATCATGTTGGGGCCACAAAAGTCGGTGACGTCACTTCAGTTCGCCAGTAGCTAATCTGCGTCCTTCCGGATAGTTTGTGTACGTACGGATCAGGCGTTCACCGAGGCTCGGTGCACGCACACGTCCGACTCCGACGTTCCAGAATTGGTGATGGGAGTCTGAGCGGGCACGAATTTGAAACTTTTTTGGAACGTTGGGCTTTGCTCAACCTACACGCGTGTACATGGAAACCCATCTACATGCCACCCACTTCTTTTTTTGCACACGCATGCGAGATCTATGCAGTCCATCAGATGGATCCCAATATGAAAATGCTCTTTGCTGAAAATTGGATCGGTCCAGTGACTGTTTGAGCTAAATCCAGCGAGACAAAATCGACGGTTAAAAATAATTTAGCTGAGTTTTATAAACAATCTTTTGTTAAACTTCACCTCACTTTCATGCAGGGGCATCTTACCAGTGGAACCCACTTGATAAACGTCTTGGATTTTAAACACGAGCGCCACGTTGGCACGAGGGGTGGTATCATGGTGGACCGGAACATTTTACAACACCTGATTTATGGAGCGTTTAAAACACACAAGCTTTGTGGGGGGCATCATGTTATATATGCAACATCCAATCCGCCTATCAGGTTTATACTCTTTTTCTAGGCCATTGGACCAAAAACATCAGCCAAATTCACGCCTCAAGTGGACCACACCATAGGGGAGGAGGATTGAAAATCAACCGTAGATTAGGGTCACCATAATCTGTATCTTTAATTATACCCGTTAATCAGATGCAACTGCCAATGAAGAAGCGTGGATATTCAACAACTATATCAAGATGGGCCCCACACGGTCAGGGTAACGCCCACTATGTGAGCCCCATGGTTTACACGGAACGGATCAAATTTTATATTAGCCACGTGTAAGGTGACGTGTTCCCGCAATGCCGTAGTTCCCACTCCATCAGACATGAGAACGAGTGAAGTGAGTTGACCGGTGATTGACGGATGTAGGTTGTCGTCATTTCGTGATTTCGTGTGAGGTTTGTTTGACGTTTGAAGGCTGAACAAGGAAAGGAGCAGACGCTTCCCATCGCCACACGCTCGTACGCACGGACGGTATTCAAATGATAACGCTCGGAGTAGATGTTGCTCTGACTGTGGGCCCACCTCCATGTGAATTGTATATCCACACCGTCCATCAATATTTTCAGATAATTTAAGGGCATGATCCCAAAAACGAAGCAGATCCAAATCTCAAGGACACCACACCACGAGAAACAGTGGTCATTGAACGGCCACCATTAAAAACATCCTACCGCCTCACATATCCCGACGAATGGAAAACACAAATATCGTATTGACCCAAAACATTTTGCTGTTCATTATAAGTTTTCATTGGTAGGCGTCCAATCATTGTTGTGTGGTCGACTTGAGATTCGGATCTGCTATGTTTCCGGTACCACTACCAACTGATGGAGGGAAAATAAAAATATCAACTTGATTCAAAACATTTCTTACTTCATAAGTTTTTAATAGCAGGCATTCAATCCCCCTTGTGTGGAACACTTGAGATTTAGATATGCTTAATTTTTTTGGACCATCCTTAAAATGAGATTGAAAAACTAATGGAGGGCATGAATATACAACATATGTCAAGGCGGGCCGAGGAAACACCCACTAATATATTAGGGGTAGTTTGGTAGTATGGATTCCAAGTCACAATTATCATAGAATCTATATGAATTAGAATTCTAGGTTGTGTTTGGCACTATGCATATGGATTTTATATGAATATAAATTTTGTATTTGATACCTTTATCCATACATGATATGCATTTCATTAAATTTTTAATTAATGGTGGCTTGCTGTAAGGTTTACGTAGAATTCACCCCGATCACCAAGTATATCACTCCATATTAGCTGTAGGACCCAAAACTCAACTCAGTATGTGATTTAGGTGGACCATACAATTAGAAACAACATAAAAGAGATATCTTTCACAACTGTTTCACTTCATATAGCCCACCTAAATCACAACCTAGGTTAACTTTTGGGCCTTATGTCTAAAATGAAGTGGCACACCTAGTAATCAGAGTGGATTTTACATAAATATTAAGGTGTGGCATACTGATTCTTAAAGTTAATTAAAGTCATTTTTATGCAAGATGTTCACTCAACCAATCTTGGCCTTAGAAATGTTGTGGGACATGGCCACCAAGTGTATCGCTTAATTTGAGCTGTAGGACCTAAATACCATATTGCTTTGTGATTGGTGTGGGTCATACGAAATGAAATAATAATCCTCACATTTCAAACTGTTTCCTTTCATGTGGCGTATTTGAATTGAGGATGTGCCATTTTTTTGTCTATACACCTAAATTTTAGCTTTGTATATAATGGTTGGAGTGGATTTAATAAAATCATCATGGTGGGCCTTGAAAAATCAAGGGTGGGGTGTTTATTTCTTGACTTTTTATTTGATATGGCCCACGTAAACAGTCACTAAGGGCATATTTGTTAAATCTGAAGTCCGAAGTCTGAATTAAAATCTGAATCTAAAGTCTAAATCCGAAGACGGAAGACTAATATTGAATCTAGAATAATCGGTTTGTTAATTAACATATGAAATGTTTAAAATATGTTAATGTGACACATTTGCTCATGTGAAACAGTCATAATTGCATCCCTACCATGAAAAATTTCGTGAATTCGACTGAAATATTTATTTGCCATCCAACCTGTTGACAAGGTGAAAAAGACCTAGATGAAGAGACTACACAAATATCATCTTAATCAAAAGATTTAGTCCATAAGAAGTTTTTAATGATCATTTACCATTGTTTCTTATATGATGGTCCATTTGAGATTTGGATCTACTTTCTTTTTTTGGATCATGCCTAAAAATGAGCTTTCAATGCGGATTGGTAGCATAGATGTAGTCACATACATTATGGTGGGCCCCACAGCTAGAGGTCCCACCCACCGTGGATCAAAATTATGCAATGACGATGTCAATAGGCCCCAGCTATTGGACTGTGTTATGTGGCCTCATCATAATGTCTGTGTTTTATCCATGCCATGCATTCATTTTTCCAAATCATTTTAGGGAATGACCCAAAAAAATGAGGATTATCCCAATCTCATTTGGCCCGGAACTTCCATACCCTGTTAATGGTCAACCACCACTGATTCCTATACTATGGTTCATTTGGGATTTGCAGCTACTTTATTTTTTAGATCTTAATCTAAAATGAGTTTTCAATATGGATGGACAATGTGGATGTGGTCACATACATCACAGTGGGCCTCATAGTCTGGGTTTCCACCCACCTCAGTGGATCCAAGATCTCACGTGATCCACTCACCTAATTTATTCCCCAAAATCCATGGATGTGGATTCACTATTGAAGTGACGTTACCTGTTCTATGGGCCCCATCATGATTTATGTGTTGTATCCACACCGTCCATCCATTCAGAGAGATCATTTTAGGCACGAAGCCAAAGAATGAGTGAGATCCAAAGCTCAAGTAGACCCCACCATAGAAAATAGTGGAGGTTGAACCCTACCATTGAAAACTTTTTAGGAGCCACAGAAGTTTCCGATCAAGCTGATGTTTGTGTTTTCCCTTCTTCCATGTCTGTGCCAACTTATGAACATGTTGGATCTCAAAAAAACATCATGGTAGGCCTTAGGAAGGTTTCAATGGTGGGCTGTCACTGTCCCATGTTTTCTGTGGTAGGGTCTATTTAAGTTTTAGATCTATCTCATTCTTTCTCTCATGCCCTAAAATGATTTCTCCAAATGGATGAAGGGTGTGGACACAACACATATATCATGGTGGGGCTCACAAAAATTGGTGATGTCACTTCAGTAGCGAATCACGCTACGCACAGTAACAGCTATCAACATCCCAATTGGGATTGCGCACCACCCTTACCCTGATCTAGCTTGAGATGGATGGTACTCTCAAAAGGCTATGTAAGGCTTAACCGTGTGTATATATTTTATCCACACCATCCATCAAAATTTTCATATCATTTTACGCAAAAAAAAAAAAGGGGGCATATCTAAGGCTCAAGTGGGCCACACTACAAGAACAGTGGGAATTGGGTGCCTACCATTGAAATTTTTTTAGGGCCACAGAAGGCTCTGATCAAGCTGATTTTTGTGTTCTCCCTTTTTTCTAGGTTTGTGTGACCTTATGAATAGGTTAGATGGCAAATGAACTTCACACTAGAACCCAAGAAGGTTTTAACGATAATCATTCCATTCCCACTGACTTTTGTGGTGTGGTTGACTTGAGCCTCCGATGTATTTTATTTTTTAAGATCATGCTCTAGAACAATATAGAAAAGTTGATGGATGGTGTGGGTCTAACACGTAAATTATGATATGCCCCAAAAAGTGTCACACGTTAAAAGTGGGGTATGTATTACGACAAAGCAAAAAATCTCTATCCAAGGAGGGCAATTTTGGATTTTTATTAAAAGAGTCACATAGTGCATTCTAGATTCACCATTAAGCTAGACCTCAGGTAGTCGAAAAAATTCCACAAAAAAATCACAGAGTGATTTCCACATTCGGTGTTAACAAACAACACTAACCACCGAGTGTTTTCAAATTCCTCATTAAGTAAAAATTTTAAGTGTTAATAAACAAGCCCTAAGTTTATTTTTGAGTTATATAGTTAAATTTAGGGAACACACTTATTAATCGATGTGGATTTCATGTAAACATAATAACGAGGCACACTAATTATTAAAGCAAGCATTTTGTTGATTTTCAAAATGAGGTGAATTGTGATAATAAGTGGTAAGGGGATTTGAAAATAAAACTTTTAGACATGAATCTAAAATGGTTGAAAGGGTGGTAAATGGAATTCATTTCCCACTATTTACCACCAATTCCATGGTTAACACCTAATCCACTCCCCAATTCGACCTAGCATGTGCATGAAATATACGCTACCCGTTGGGTAACATCTTTTGATTGACCTTGATCCAGTAATCAGTCTCATTCAACGCTAGGCGGCAGACTCGGATTCAGCAGCGACCTCCTCCTTTGCCTACCATGGTGCTGGAAAAGTTCTGTGGGCCCTATCCTGATGGATGTGTTTTATCCACGGTGCCCATCACTTTTTCAGCTCATCTTTAATGTTTATTTACCATCCAACCTATTGATTAGGTCCTACGTACTTAGACGTAGGAAAATATGAATATCAGCTCATCCAAAACTGTTGTGGCCGCAAAAAGTTTTTAATAATGGGCATTCAATCACCATTATTTCCTATGATGTGTGGTCCACCTGAGATTTGGATCCTCTCATTGGGCTCATGCCCTAAAATGAGCGGGCAAAATGGATGAAAAGCATGGATGAAACACAGACATCATGGTAGGGCCACAACTTTTCCAATAAGTCTGTACTCGAGGAATCAGTACCGAATCCGTGGGCCACCCAAAAGGTATGGTCCAAGTTTTGGAATAGTGCATTTTTTGGCTTTTTTTATTATTTTTTTATTTTAATCCTTGTGGGGGCACATCAGATCAATGGATTGGATGTCATATAAATACTGCAGTGGACCCTACACAAAATTAACGGTGGGTATTGCAACCAACCGTTTCGAATATCGTGACCTGCCCGAGTTATGAATTATCGTGATTTTTGGGTCAATGGTCAACACCAGGCAGTGTACCCGATTGATGGGGTGGACCTCATTAAAGCTCGGAACACGATGGCTCTCGGTTTACAAAGCTCGACTGGGTAACCCGCAGGAGGTACTCTACCCTCGATTCATGTTTAAACAATACTCATTCTCATTCGTGTACCGTACAGTACTACTTTGGACGGGAAGACCGAGTGAGCAGATGATATTATTTCCTATACTTTTCCTGTTAAGTTCTAGTTCGAAGAGAAGAACGGTTAGGATGGTTGCCTACAGTCCAAAATAAACAAGCAACTGTCCACTAATGGAATAGTTGGGATTCGGCTCTATGCCCCATCTTGAGTGGGTCCTTTAATTGGTCACTCAGTAGCGAGTTTATGCCTTTGCCTATTCTGACGAGAGGAGAAAGCCTGTAATTTGATATATGACAAAAAAAATTAAGGGCTCCTTTGAAAGCTGTAGAAATGGAAGTAAATGGAAAATGGAATTACACATTAAGAAGTTTGTAACGGTAGGACACTCAACCACCACTGTTACTTATAATATGGTCCACCTGATAATTGGATCTGCTTCATTTTTGGTAAAATGCCTTAAAATAATTTGAAAAAACAGATGGACGGCATGGATACACAATACATACATCAAGGTGGGCCCACAGTAACCTCACGGTAGATTGGATGATCCGAGTAGTGCCATTTTTCTATATCTTTTCATGAAATGTGCTTTTGATCAAGTGGGATTAATCAGCAGGAAGAAATGGACATTTTAGAGGAATGAAACTAACGGTTTAAATCCAAGATGGATGGGGCTGCCTAACCTTAGATTGAGATGGTATATTTGTAGGATATAACACGTATGCATGTAAAGTTGGAATATTAGGCCAGGCTGGTCAAGCGAAAATGACTTGAGCCCAAACCCAATTAGAAAATTGATTGAGCCATGCATGTGAGGCTCGAGCCCAGTCCACGGCCAACTTAGTAGGTCCAAGCCCGGTCCAAAACCAGACTCTAAGTCAGTGTTCCTGAATTTTAAACAATGACTTGTTTTTTGAACTTAGAAGGTGCGTGTTGACTTGAGATAACGTCAGGGAAGGTGTTGGGGTCCCAAAAGTGAGGATCCCCGAAATGATGATTCCGAATGCCAAAACCATCACGCGGTCGGATTTAGGGTCAGTGCATCGAAAATCGCGACACGAATCACGACACACGCATCAGATTTGCCTCAAGCATGAAATTGGGCCGGTAGTGGACCCCACCGGACACCGTAACCAAAACTGTCCAAAATTGGGAAGATACCTCAATTATGAAGAAATATGAGCAGTGCATCGGCATTCATCGCGAGACGGACCCCGCAAACCCCCCAATTTGCAAAACCCAAATCTGTGGGACACGAATACGTCCAGCGCATCCAAAAAATGAATTTAAGGGCGCACTGCGTCCAGCGCATCCAAAAAATGAATTTAAGGGCGCACTGCGTCCAGCGCATCCAAAAAATGATTTTAAGGACGCACTGGCTCCAGCGCGTCATAAAATTCACCCAGCGCATCCAAAAAATCAGTTAATTTCAGGATGCGCTGGCAGTTGGCGCGTCCTACAAACCAACTTCTGGACTCCGATCATTTCGCGACGCGCCGAGCACATTTATCGACGCGCCGACTCATTTTCTCGACGCGCTACACGTGTCGACCGCTTATTGGACGACGATACCTATAAATACCCCGCCCACCACCTCATTTGCATCATTTCAGCAAGAGAGAGAGAGGACCTCGTCGCCGGAAAACCTTTGCCGATCGCCGGAATCCTTCTCCGACCGCCGGATCCCCTCGCCGGAAATCGCACCTCCGATCATACCAGGTCTGGGGGAATGGCTAAGTCATCTTTTTTCGATGCGCCGGTCCCAGCGCATCATAAAAGTGACCTGGCGCATCAGGAAAATCCTCGGCGGATTACGCAAACCATCAATCGTGGCATTTTAAGGACGCACTGGCCCCAGCGCGTCGCAAAATAGCCCAGCGGATCAGAAAAATACAAGTTTTCGAGTCAAAGCTATTTTATGGACGCACTGGCCCCAGCGCGTCGCCAAATAGCCCAGCGCATCAGGAAATTACAATTTTAGGACGCACTATCCCCAGCGCGTCGCAAAACAGGCCAGCGGATCGGAGAATTAGATTTTAAGGACGCACTGGCTCAAGCGCGTCATAAAATTACCCGGCGCATCATGAAAATCATTTATGGACGCACTGGCCCCAGCGCGTCAATAAAATCAGGCCAGCGGATCGCAAAAATCAGCACTTTGCGCATTCATTCCAGCACCTTTAAATCCTCATTTCATAACATTTTAAAGCCCCGTTTGAGCCTATTTTGGGTATTTCGAGCGTTCCGGACGCAATGGAGCAGTCAAACGACCCATCCGGGCTACCTAATGAGTAGAATGCAAGCCTTCGAAGTCCGATCCGACCCAACGAGCTGAATGGAATAATTCTCCCGAAAAGAGGCCGCTGGCGCCCAGAATCATACTGATGCATCATCATTACGTGTACTATCATAATATGACCCGAATCCAGGCCTGGACTAAGCAAAGGGGACTATGGTTAACACGATAAACCACACCAGAAGAGTTCTGAACTATCACACACAATCTATTAAAAAAACTGATATTCCAAGAACAGTCGATGCCCTACCCATCCAAACGGCATCCGCTGGTTGAGCTGCGCAGGTACACACAACTGTAGAATGGACTTCCCGAGGTCACCTGTCCCTACATTGACAGGCGCGGGCCCAGAGTCGTCCATCTCAGCCATAAACCCTGACAGTCTCAGCCCGGATCTCCGGTCAAAACATGGGACATAGACAGCCGACTCGTACAAAGGTGGATCAGTCTATAACAAATACAGGTCTCCGCGACCATACAAATACAGGTCTCCGCGACCATACAAATACAGGTCTCCGCGACCATACAAACACAGGTCTCCGCGACCACCAAAACACAGGTCTCTATGACCAATGAACTCTGAAACCATAGTCCCCGCTGACTAGTCTTTTGCCTTTTAATCAAGGGTCATCGATCATTCGATGTAATTAAGGGCTCGTGCCAGATCACGGCCTGGAATGTACAAGATCTCAGAATCTCTGGAATAAAATTCGCCTTGCAATATCTCTTCTTTTGTGTATTTTGTGAATGCCCGCGATTGCCTACGAATGTTTCTATATTCAGAACCCCAGATCAGCAAAACACCACATTTCGGGGAATGTTCATTCTCTAGTTCTAACAGAAGGTCACAAAAAAATTACAAATTTTTGGGTGTGTTTGTTTGCACCAGACATCATGATATTTGATGCGACCAAACGCAACCTATGAGATTTTGCAAATATGGAAATATATACCGTATGATGAACATCCCCGTATCCATCACAGTGTGGGAGGTGTGAAGTACGTGTCCAGATCGGGGACGGGACACAAAGTTCCTGATATATTTGACCGATCCGGGAGCAACAATTGTTGAGAACAGACGCCTCAAATCAGAAACCACTCCCACCGACTAGCCACACAGCCAAACGAGACAGCAGACTTGCTGTAATGTTTTTAGCCTATCCGACCGGCCGGTAGGGGTGTCCGACCGGCAGGCTTGCTGTAATGTTTTTAGCCCATCCGACCGGTCGGCAGTCTCCTACCGCAACGCGGTTTTGCGCGGTTTCCTTGCGCAAGAGGTTTGTAAATTCGTTTTTCTTTCCTATTAAAGGTGTATAACGAGTTTAGAGGTTACTAAGGTTGCAAAGGGGATTGAGGGAGCTTCTAGGTGAGAGAAAGAGCTTGGAGAAGAGGGTTTCTTCTTGTGTAAGCTTGGGATTTCTCTTGTGGGCTTGGGTTTTTGGGTCTTGGGTTCCATCTCTTGTAACTTCTGATATTATAGTAGATTGTTGTCGCTTTGTGCTGTGGTTTTTTACCCGTGAGGGGTTTTTCCACGTAAAAATTTGATTGTCTATGTATGGGTGATTGCATGCATTGTGATTGCATTGTGTGGCTTGTTTGATTGAATTTGTTGCTTGTGTTCTGCTTTGCTTCCGCTGCCGGCCCTCCTATCCCAACAACTGGTATCAGAGCGATCGTTGAGGTGTAGCAGAAATTCGAATATGAGACAAGAGCATGGCATTAGGCATAAGGTTCGACATAGAGAAGTATTCGGGGAAAAACAATTTTGAGCTTTGGAAGGTGAAGATAAAAGGCCTTCTAGTTTAGCAAGGATTGCAAGTTGCGCTCCTTGGAGAGCGACCAGAAGCTATGAAAGAAGAAGAGTGGAAGAAGATCGATGAAAAGGTCAATGTCTCAATCCAGTTGTGCCTGGCAGATGAGGTCCTGTATAACGTCATGAAAGAGAAAACTGCGGCTAAAACATGGGCGAAGTTGGAGAATATCTATGCGAAGAAATCTCTTGAAAATCGCATATACTTGAAGCTTCAGTTGTATAATCTGAGGATGACGGAGGGGGCCGATGTTGAGAGCCACATCAGCAATTTCAATAGGCTTATTTGCAAGTTGATGGATGTAGATGAGCCGATGAAGGACCATGATCAAGCGTTTATCCTGTTGAATTCTCTTCCAGATTCATATGAGTCACTCAAGGACTCTTTGTGCACAGGTAAGGAGACTATTGGCGTAGAAACCGTTATCTCAGCCCTTCAGGCGAAGGCGATGAGAAGGAAAAGCGGCGGCGTGGGTCCCTCTACTGATGAGGCACTGGTTATGAATGGGAAGAATTCTGAGAGGGGTGGATGATCTCCTTTATCGAGATCTAAATCAAAAGGCAAGTGGAGGCACAAGGTGAGATACTGGAATTGTGGGGAAGAAGGACATGTGAAAAGGGATTGTTCGAATCCTGAGAAAAGGCAAGAGAAATCTGGAGGTTCTTCTAGGGAAGGAACCAATACCGTAGAGGACTGTGGTGACGGTTGTGATGTTTTGACTGTATCTGGCATAGAGCCTCTTGGTGGAGAGTGGCTCTTGGATTCAGGGGCATCATGTCATGTATGTCTTGACCGAAGCTCATTCATCTCATACAAGGAGCATGATGGTGGATCGGTGTTTGTGGGCGATGGCTACGCTCGTAATGTGGTAGGGATTGGTTCGGTGCGCATTAGGATGTTCGATGGAGTCGAACGGATCCTTGAAAGTGTGAAGCATGTCCTTGAGATGAAGAGGAATGTGATATCTCTTGGTGCACTCGAGGCGAAAGGGTGCACGTTCATCGGCTGCGATCAATATTGTAAAGTGGTGAAGGGAGCACACATGATGATTAAGGCACGGAGGTGCGATAATCTTTACAAGGTGATCGGGAGCACTATTCATGATGGAGCTGCGGGATTGGCAGCGGAATCCACTATTGTTCAAGTGTGACAAGAGAAAAAGGGCCATATGGGAAGAGCAACAAAGCATGTGAAGATGCAAGGATGAGGTCGATGGGGCATGAGAAGCGACGGGACTATAATGATAACGAAGTAGAGGTGGAGATTGTGAGTGGCCAGGAGGTGCATGGTGATTTGAGTCGTGGTGGAGTTTGTTGAGAACAAACTGCCTCAAATCAGAGACCATCGGCCGGTCAGTGGGAGTAGCCGACCGGCCGGCCACGCAGCCAAACGAGACAGCAGGCTTGCTGTAATGTTTTTAGCCCATCCGACCGGTCGGCCGACCGGCCGGTAGGGGTGTCCGACCGGCCGGACGACCGGTCGGTAGTCTCCTACCGCAACGCGGTTTCCTTGCGCAAGAGGTTTCTAAATTCATTTTTCTTTCCTATTAAAGGTGTATTACGAGTTTAGAGGTTACTAAGGTTGCAAAGGGGATTGAGGGAGCTTCTAGGTGAGAGAAAGAGCTTGGAGAAGAGGGTTTCTTCTTGTGTAAGCTTGGGATTTCTCTTGTGGGCTTGGGTTTTTGGGTCTTGGGTTCCATCTCTTGTAACTTCTGATATTATAGTAGATTGTTGTCACTTTGTGCCATGATTTTTTACCCGTGAGGGGTTTTTCCACGTAAAAATCCGATTGTCTATGTGTGGGTGATTGCATGCATTGTGATTGCATTGTGTGGCTTGTTTGATTGAATTTGTTGCTTGTGTTCGGCTTTGCTTCCGCTGCCGGCCCTTCTATCCCAACAACAACTTCCACCATTCAAACCTTTCTGACCATGATTTTTATATGTCATCGAAACCGTTCTTAGAATTATTACCGCTCACATAATCTGTAGGAACAAATATCATCCTGATTTAAAACTTTTGTCACTACCAAGTGTTCAATCCTCACGGTTTCGTGTGGTGTGGCCATATAAGTTTTGGATCTGCCCGATTTTTAGAATTGTATACGGTCTTTCAAAACAGATGGATGCGGTCTTTCTAAACAGATGGACAGAATGGATATATCTGTGCCCAGGTCAAACTCAATCCACTCACGATTGGGATAATAGTTGAAAAAGCTTTGATGTATGATGTTATCTGTGACATTGACTCCTTGTCATAGCTCTCTAGTTATCTAGTCTCCTCGGTACAGTATGAATTTTCGCTGGACCAAAATGTCCTTCTACCACACCTCATCCCATTGGGTAACATTTTTTTTTTTTTTGGCAGAAGTTGAGATGGCCTTTTCAGAATTGGGTGTGGGTCCATAAAATCTACTGTTGGGGCCACCTCTCGGTTGATTTGATCTGTTCACTTTAATTGGACATCCGTAAACCCACAGAGGGTCATTTAAAAAAATCGGAGCTTTCTTTGGCCCACACTCGCGTTAACATCGTGAATTAATTTCGAATTGTTTCCTCCAATGTGGTCAATCCATGATGAGTTTGCCCTCAAAGTTGGACAAATGACATGAAATTAAAACATTTTCATGAGCACGGCTTGGATTTGCTCCAAGATTATCCAGTGGACCCCACAGAAGATGTGTGATGAGTTCAATAGATGGGTCCCTTTGCGCAGGAAAGGCCTTTCGACTGTTTTGTTTTTTTTTCGGGAGGAGACCATTTAGTTGTTAGGACCGTTGCCATTTCCGTGGACCCACTCCGGTGAGCTTCCGACTTGCATCTGGCGTCGTTCCCTCCATTTTAGTGAATTTCTTAGTGTTCTTTAGTTAATTGTCATAACACTATCCAAGTTGCAAATCTATGAAAACGGGGCCCACTTTTGGACAATTAAATGGTGTCCCAATGAGATTATTCCAAAGCCACCTAAAATTTTATCAAATTACCTTTCTAATAAGTATAAGATTACCTAAATCAGACATGTAACGAGGGAGTTATAACCGTTTTCATTGAATTTGCAAACAACGGAGTATTAACGAATGATAATGAAATTGGGCCCACTTTTGAGCAATTAAGTGGTGTCCAAATGAGGTGATTTTAAGGTAATATGAAAGTTCATCAAAATATATTTCCAACAAGTATAGGATTACCTAAATCGGACTGGTAATGAGGAAGTTATGACCATTTTTGCCGATAGACACTGACCATCGCCAACATCATTGATTGTCGCCAATACTTGGCGATGGTCGGTAAGTATCGGCGACAGTCAATGAGTATCGACAATTGGCGACGGTCAGTGAATGTCAGCTATTGGCGACGGTAAGTCAATATCGATAACTAGAGGTGGACAACGATTTGATCCGAGTGAAACATGGACCAGATCGGATTGTTCGGTTGCTTGAGTGGGTGTGTTCGAACAATATTAGAGCAAACATTCGAACAGGATGGCTCTGTTCGAACTCAATTTGGTCTAGCCCAATCATGTTTGAACATATGAATTTCAAACAATTTTTACGAGTTCAAGCAAGTTTGAACAATTTCGCTTTTTTCGTCTTGAAAATATTTTTTCTACTACTGAATAGTAAATACAGATTTTTTCGTTCTGTATGTCCTACAATGATGTATTTGTTTTATCCACTCTATCCATCCATTTATACAGCTTATTTTAAGGCATTAAATAAGAAATGAGGTAGATACAAAACTCAAATGGACCACACCACAGGAAACAATGAGGAGAATGATGTCCACCATTGAAACCTTTCTGGGCTCACGATCACGTTTATTTGTCATCCACCCTTCTCTCTCTCTCTCTCTCTCTCTCTCTCTCTCTCTCTCTATATATATATATATATATATATATATATATATATATATATATATATATATATATATAGTCGAACGAACAAGTCGAGTCGAGTCGATCAATATTCGAGTCGAGTTCGAGTTCGAGTTCGAGTCGAGTCGAACAAGACTGTGTTTGAAATTGAATTGAATTTTTTTTTTAACACACCAAGTGTGTTCGAACAAAGTTCGAACAATAAGACTTTCTGTTCAAACAGAGTTTTATCGAGTCGATCCAAAGGTTAAACTCAGTTCATGTCCAGCTCTATCGATAATAGTCAGTGAGTGTCGATGATCGCCGATACTTCGATACTCACTGAGTATAGGCGATAGTCAATGTTTATCGACGAAAACGATGATAACTCCCTCGTTACATGTTCGATTCGGGTGATCTTATACTTGTTAGAAAGGTAATTTCATGAATTTTCAGATGGATTTGGAATCACCTCATTTGGACACTACTTGATTACCTAAAATTAGACCCAGAGACACCGTTGTTCGTTGATACTCCATCATTCGTAGATCTGATGAAAACAATCATAACTCCCTCGTTACATGTCCAATTTGAGTGATCCTGCACTTGTTGGAAATATAATTTGATGAGCTTTTAGATGATTTTGGAATCACCTCATTTAGACAATATTTGATTACCCAAAAGTGGGCTCCATTTCGTAGGATCTGCAACCTACATGGATTTATACAATTAACTCCGAAAAAACGCTTTGAAGCTCGCTGGAATGGAGAGAATGATGTCGGATACACACCGAAAGCTCATCGGAATGGGTCCCATGGAGGTGGTAATTGTCCTAATGACTAAATGGTCCCATCCCAGGAAAAAAAGAAGGAAAATGCCAAATCGCCTTTTTTTTCATGTAAGGGACCCATCTATTGAACCCATTTTACGTCTTATGTGGTGTCCACTGGATAGTATTGGAGCAGATCTATGCCGTCCACATGAAATGGGTTTTAATTTCATGTCATCTATCTAAGTTTAAGGGCAAAACATATCATGGATGGACCACAACGGAGAAAATAGTTTGAAATTAACTTATAGTGTTAACGTAGGTGTGGGCTACAGAGAGCTTTAATTATTTTTAAAATGACCCTTTCATAGGTTAACGGACGTCCGATTAAAGTGAATAAATTAGATCATGCAAGATATGGCTCCAATAGTCAATTTGGTGGGGCCCACACCCAATTCTCAAAATGACCCTCTTGACTTCCATGTCATGCTCCTGCCATACAATGGGATGACCTTTGCAAATGGGCATTTTCATATGAAAAGCCAAATAGTGTCAAAAGGCTTAAAAAAAGGCTTATGGCAAGGATGCTTTTTCAACTATTATTTCCTCTAGATTCGGGATGGGAGCGGATCAGGCGTGGTCACAGCCTCACCCAAGATGGTGCAATCCTCACAGTGGGGCCCACCTTAACATATGTATTCTATATCCACGCCATCCATCGATTTTACTTGATAATTTTAGCATGAGCCCACCAACGAAGGAGATCCAAATCTTAGGCGTATCCTACTTTAGGAAACCGTAGTGATTCAACACCGTACTCTTAAAAACTTCCTAGGCCACCGTAATGTTTCCTTCATGTTTATTTTCCATCTAACCTGTTGATAAGGTCAGATAAACCTGGATTAATGGTAAAAATAAATATCAGCTTTGATTCAAAACTCATGTGGCCCATTAATAGTCAATAAACATTTTTTACTGGGCAATGGCCTACCTGAGAATTGGATCTGCTTCAGTTTTCGGCTCAATCCCTAAAATGACCTGTTAAAACGGATGGACGGCGTGGATATAGAACACGTACATCAAGGTGGGCCCACGGTAAGGGCCGCAACGTCTATGGAAAGGCAGGGGTGCACCTAATGCGCTCCCAGCCTCCCATTGGGGGTAGTCTCCCTGTACACATAAGCTGAAGTTCTATGTGCCGCGGATCTCTCTATCTCCATGAAGAATAGTTGCACAAGATCTGAACCGTCCATGCGTTCGACTCTGCCGCCAGGCATTCGGATTGCATCCGATGTCCATATAATACTTGCGAGAATCAACCAGGGCTGATCATGATTTCAATGGGTTAGGTTTGAGTCACAACTGATATGAATCTAATGCAAACCCATTCTAATTATTAATTGAGTTGAAAAGGTTAACCTATTTAACTCACTTGATACATTTAATCAGAGAATATAAAAAAATAAAATATTAGCATTGTGTAGAAAAAATAAAATAATATCAATGTTGTATTTAAATCTCTTAATTAATATAAAATCAAACTCTTATTGTAACCGAGCTTGTAATCAAGCTTAAATTTTTAAGGAACTTAGAATATATATATGATGTTTTAAGAAGAATTCTTAACTTTCGATATATGGAATGTAATTTGTTCACGAGAGCAACTCCATGCAATAACCAAAAGGCCCCCAACCGACAAACATCAATTGCATTTGTCCACCTACAAAAATTGGAAGCTATGTGAACCCTATTTTTATTTGTTTTCGAAATTCACTATTACCTCTATTTGTGTCATCCAATTTTAGATGTAGGGTTAGAAAACCAGTCACATCCATGATTTAGGTAGACTCTGATTAGAAATAATGTACATGATGATGCCCACCCTCCGAATTGGTTTCTTGAGTTCAGCTCACCAAAATTATGTATTGTCATGATTTTTGAGCCTCAAGCCTAAAATTTTGTGTGACATGTAATAATTTTTAGTTCATATAATCATCATGGTAGGCCTTATAAAAAAATTAATTAATTTTTTTTGCATGGTTCACCAAAGCTAGATTTTTAGGCCGTGGCCTAATGTGGATCCTTACTCATGCCTTGGTGGATAGACATAAGGTCATGAGTTCGAGTACTCATTGTGGTGAAATCCCACTTGGGAGTGTAGGGGTGTGTGAGGGTGCGGGTAGGGTGCATCTGTAAAAGAAAAAAGGTGGTAAAAAAAATTCACTTGTACGTTATTAAAAAAAGAAAGAAACAGAGAAAAATACAAGACACTCATCCAAGCTAACCATGACGTGTTCAATTTTAATTATGCAAACTACTTATGTGAATGTCCATATATTGTGGATGAGGAAAGATCCAATATTGAAATATTTCCGCCCTTTGATGATTTCATCAATCAAACAAACACTCCATTTCTAAAGGGAAAAAAAATGATTAAAGGCTTGTAATAATATAATGCAAGGGTTTTAATCTTTTTGCAATCTTAGAATGGCTCGTGGAAAGACATAGAAATGCTTTGTAGCATGCCTCATGTAGATACTCGGATGTTTTAATCCCACAAGTGTGAGAGGCTGTACACATCCACAAGTGCTCACATGGGGAAATATGAAAAACATCCAGGAGTGGTTGGAAATAATGATTGGATCTTATATATGCCCAAGAAATCAGACAATTTTACTGTTGAAGTGGGCCAGGATGCACGGTTATTTATTTTCCAGCCATTTATTGCTTTTGAAATTTAGGCCTTTTGTTTTGAAGTCTTTTCATTTGTTTCAATATGATGTGGCCCAGGTGAGGTGTGAAATGCCCTGATTTTTAGGACAAAAGATCTTAAGCAATGGGGATCACCTAATGAAAAGCTCACATCCCACACGTGTTGCGTTATGTGACATATGGAAGGACATAGTGAGGTTGATTACTGTCTTTCTCATAAGATAATTACTTCGAATCAATGAAGCAAACTTGAATCTCAAATCCACAATACGAAGAATGACCAAAGTTGGAATTTTATTGATAATAATAATAGAGTGAAACTCTAACAATCATCTTAAGTAACTTTAAATACTCTTAAGCCAACTCTAAAACAAATTAGCAAGAGTTCCAAATAGAAATGGAAAGAAAACAGAATAACTGCACAAAACTGTGAACCCATTGACCTATCGACTTGATCTAGTCGAAAGGTCAAGTTAAGTGTCGACCGACCGACATCATCGATCGATCAATCAAAACAACCCAAAATCGTTCAGAGGATTCAACCACTTTCTACATAATTTGGGGGTAGTTTTCGACCGAATGACCAAACTCGTCGACAGGTCGAAAACATTAAAAATTGTAGAGAGAGTTTGAATTGAATTTTGGGCGATTTTGTCTAGTATTTGATCGTGGCCAACCGATCAACTAGGATGTTCGACTGGTCAAACTAGCTAGATGGTCAATTGTCGATTCTTCTCAAGCTTGGGTTGCCACCAATGTGTTGATGGATACCACGATCGTGTTTGCAACCCATAGTATATCATTATGACACAATGAGCTGGGATGCACACGTGCATGGAGTTAGCAAACCCCAAGCCATAAATATGTAAAGGTAATATTTTGACAATCTGGCAGAGGGATGTTCGACCTGTCAAGCTAGATGACCTGTCAAGGTAATATAACTTTTATCCAAAGCTTTTGTGGCCAACAAGAGGTTTTTAATGACCAATCACCCATGTTTCCTATACCATGGTCCATTTGGTATTTTTAACTGCTTCATTGTTTTGGTTCATGCCCCAAAATGAGCTTTTAATCCGGATGGACGGCGTGGATGTAGTCATATACATCACAGTGGGCCCCAAAGTCAGGGGTCCCACCCACCTCGGGGGATCCGGGGTCTCTCCTAATCCGCTCCCTATATTGTACGTGACCGACAGTCGGTTTCATTTAGTAGAAACATGCCACGTGTACTTTTTCTTAGTGCCTGCGTATCAAGCGTGATAGGCGGTCAGAGTATCAAATAACTCTCCGATGTGCAAATCCAGCTTTACATCCCGGCCTTCTTCTTGCTCCTAGGGTTTCTGTTATTCGTTGCGGCCTCCGGTCTCTCTACTGTCGTTGATCGTCTTTTCGAGATCTGTCCGTCGAGAAAATCTCAGCGAAATCCGGGTAAGTTCCTCAAGATCACCTCTTTTCCCGTTCGATTTGGTCCTGATTCGTGGATTTCTGGCCCTATTTGTTTCTTTAATTAGGGTTTCTGCTGCTGGTTTCGATTCTTCGATCTAGGGATTGAAATCGCTCTTGTTTTTGTTTTATTGCATGCGGTTTTCAGTGCTGCTGTTTTTGAATTAGGGTTTTCCCTCTTCTTCTTTTTTTTGATTTTGCAATTAGGTTTTATTTATTTGCCAATCTGGGTTTGTTATTATGACTCCACTTTGGTCATGATTTTTTCGCTGACGATCATTTTGATGAAAAGTGATTGTTGTTGTTATTGTTGCTGTTACTGTTGCTGCTCTGCTGTTGTTTTGGTTACGATCATCATCACCATTATTACTATTATTATTGTTGTTGTTGTTATTGTTGTTTGTTGGAGTTTGGTAGTGGGTGTTCTTGATGATTTGAGTAGTTAAGAAACATTCAAGTAAAATTCTTATTACTGGTTAATTGATTTGGGGATTTTTATCTCTTTTGGAACTGGTAGTTTACTAATTTATGCAACTTGATCCATATTCCGTTTTGATGATGGGTTCCACTTGCTGTCTATTTCCCCCCTCTTGGTTTAATGAAATGCTTGAAGCGTAAATGAGATCAGAGTTTTCTAATTTCCATAGAAGGCAGTTTTCCAAGATTTGGGTGGCTTTTTTCTCTTCATATGGAATCATTGTTTTACCAGACTCTTTATTGAATTAGGATTTTAGTGGATTCCTCCTTTGGGTTGTCTGAAATGCAAATGGGTGTCGTTCATAGTCGAAACTAGTTCTATCCAGGGCTCGGCCTAGGCAACTCAACCCGGCCACCTTTTGTGTCACTGGTCTGTGACACCTGGTTTGGTCGTTTTGTAGGCAAAACAAGGCCTGGTTTGCCAGGTCCATCAAGGACTCACCCAATTCACTAATTCAGGAAGCTGCTACTTAGTCTTGCTTAGAAGTGCATCTTTCTTTCTTTCTCTCTTTCTTCTTTCTCTTATCCTGAAGTGCAACTGAAGCTTATGGGCATTCTGCATATTATGTAAAAAACCAAAGAAAGAAAAAGAAAACCCTGAATTGCAATCTTAAACTCTGTGCTCAAAAAGTCCCTAAAATTTTTTCTCCCTCTTAAAAAAAGAGGAATCACCTTCATTTCCTTCAAATTCTATCCTCTAAATTTTATATTTTAACACTAAAAATACATTCTATGGTGTTTTTTTAATCAAATTGTGTATAAGGAGTGCTAGATGTGGTCCTATTTTTATCACGATATATGCTGAATAGGCATTTCCCCCATGATTTGTTGGATTTTTGAGATCCATGTTCTTTTTGCTCAATTGATTCTGTCTTGTTTCCTGTGGTTTTGGCACAATTAGTTTGTTCATCATGGTGAATTTTTCATGGAAGGAATTCTAATTAAAAAAATATTTTTGTTATCTGCTTGTGCATATTGTCTGTTGTAGCAATTCATATGCTTATTTAGATCTTCCTTTTTTTTACTAGATATAAATGGCAATGGAAGTCACACAAATCCTTTTGAATGCGCAAGCAGTGGATGGTACTGTGCGGAAACATGCAGAAGAAACCCTGAAACAGTTTCAGGATCAAAACCTTCCTGGTTTTTTGTTCTCTCTCTCAGGAGAGTTGGCAAACAATGATAAGCCAGTGGACAGTCGTAAATTAGCAGGTTTGATCCTGAAAAACTCCTTGGATGCCAAAGAACAACATAGGAAGTTTGAGCTTGTACAGAGATGGTTGTCATTAGACTCAGCCATGAAGGCCCAGATCAAAGGGTGTTTGTTGCAGACCCTTTCTTCTCCTGTACTTGATGCACGATCTACTGCATCCCAAGTCATCGCTAAGATTGCAGGAATTGAGTTGCCGCATAACCAGTGGCCTGATCTTATAGCTTCACTATTGTTGAATGTTCACCAACTTCAGGCTCATGTCAAGCAGGGCACCCTTGAAACTCTTGGGTATTTGTGTGAGGAAGTCTCCTCGGATGTTATTGATCAAGACGAAGTAAATAAAATACTCACTGCTGTAGTCCAGGGCATGAACTCTTCTGAGGGAAACACGGATGTCAGGCTCGCTGCCACACGAGCGCTATATAATGCTTTGGGCTTTGCTCATGCGAATTTCACGAATGATATGGAGCGGGACTATATCATGAGAGTTGTCTGTGAGGCAACTCTCTGCCCTGAGGTGAAAATACGACAAGCTGCATTTGAGTGCTTGGTTTCCATTTCTTCTATGTACTACGACAAGCTTTCCGCCTACATTCATGACATTTTTAACATCACGGCCAAAGCTGTGCGTGAAGATGAGGAGCCTGTTGCTCTTCAGGCTATTGAGTTTTGGAGCTCTATCTGTGATGAAGAAATCGATATTTTGGAAGAATATGGAGGTGATTTCAGTGGTGACTCACAAATTCCGTGTTTTTATTTTATTAAGCAGGCCCTCCCTGCTCTGGTTCCTATGCTTTTGGAGACGCTCCTTAAGCAAGAAGAGGATCAGGATCAGGATGAAGGGGCTTGGAATCTTGCAATGGCTGGGGGAACATGCTTGGGTTTAGTTGCGCGGACTGTCGGAGATGACATTGTTCCTCTTGTGATGCCGTTCATAGAAGAAAACATAACAAAACCAGATTGGAGGCAAAGAGAGGCAGCTACTTATGCCTTTGGCTCCATTTTGGAGGGCCCATCCCCAGACAAGCTTGCACCAATTGTTAATGTTGCTCTAAACTTTATGCTCGCCGCCTTGACAAACGACCCAAATAATCATGTCAAGGACACTACTGCATGGACCCTTGGAAGGATATTTGAGTTCCTCCATGGCTCAAGCATCGTGACACCCATAATTACCAGTGCGAACTGTCAACAGATCCTTATGGTTCTGCTTCAAAGCATGAAAGATGTTCCTAATGTCGCTGAAAAGGCCTGCGGAGCTCTCTATTTTCTTGCCCAAGGTTATGAGGATGTGGGCTCATCCTCCTCCCCTCTGTCACCCTTTTTTCAGGACATTGTTCAGGCTCTTCTTACTGTGACTCACAGAGAAGATGCAGGAGACTCGCGCCTCCAGACTGCTGCATATGAGACTCTGAATGAAGTTGTCAGGTGTTCAACTGATGACACTACCCCTACAGTCATGCAACTGGTTCCAGTTATCATGATGGAGCTCAACCAGACCCTCGATGCTCAGAAGCTATCATCGGAAGAGAGGGAGAAGCAGAATGACTTGCAAGGCCTTCTTTGTGGGTGCTTGCAGGTTATAATACAGAAGTTGGGAGGGTTGGAAGCTACAAAGCACATCGTCATTCAGTATGCAGACCAGATGATGAGTCTCTTCATGCGGGTTTTTGCTTGCAGGAATGCCACGGTGCACGAAGAGGCTATGCTTGCAATCGGGGCTCTGGCATATTCAACAGGGGCAGATTTTTCAAAATACATGCTTAAATTCTATCCTTACCTGGAAATTGGTCTCCAAAATTTTGAGGAGTATCAGGTCTGTTCTGTTACGGTTGGTGTCATTGGTGACTTGTGCCGGGCATTGGAGGAGAAGGTTCTTCCTTACTGCGACGGAATCATGACCCAACTCCTCAAGGACTTGTCGAGTAATCAGCTCCATCGGTCTGTGAAGCCTCCTATATTCTCATGCTTTGGCGACATCGCCTTGGCAATTGGGGAGAATTTCGAGAAGTACCTGATATATGCCATGCCAATGCTCCAGAGTGCTGCAGAGCTATCTGCTCGTGCTTCAGGTGCTGATGATGAAGTGTCCGAATACACCAATCTGCTAAGAAATGGCATCTTGGAAGCATACTCTGGGATTTTCCAAGGTTTCAAGAATTCTCCAAAGACTCAGCTACTGATGCCTTATGCACCTCACGTCCTTCAGTTTTTGGATAGCTTATACATGGCAAAGGACATGTGAGTTCTGTAGTGAATGTTTTTAGCTCTCTTGTTGGTCCATTCACCCCCATTTTTTATATATTATTTATTTATTTTGTTTAACTCTCTTACTGCTTCTGTGATCAGGGATGCTGTTGTGACTAAGACTGCAATCGGGGTCCTGGGAGATCTGGCTGATACGCTGGGCAACCATGCTGGCCCTTTGATTAACCAAGTCGTTGCATGCAAAGAATTCTTAGATGAATGCTTATTTTCAGGCGACCCTTCAATTAAAGAGTCTGCTGATTGGGCTCGGTTAGCCGTCAGTCAAGCTTTGTCTGGCTGATGCTGCTTGGTCTCGTTGGAAGTCTCTGCATGCATTTGGGTGTGTCGAGTTGGGTCCAGGATTGCGTACATGCATGGGGTCGTCACCATTTTGTCATGAACGATTTGGGTGGAGTTAAGAGGTTGTTGCTACATCTCGTGTCAGCACCATGGAGTCAGGTTCTCTGTCATTAGGAAGTCAGCAGGGATGGCCCACCTTTGCTAATGAATCGCTGTAAGCCTCCCTTTTAGAAGTGGAGGAAGGGGACCTCGTTCATGGATGCTGCAGCTGCGGCCTCTTTATGTCATTGCCTGCCTGCACCTTCACCACAATTCCTGCACCAGTTCTGCTTGTTATGGCATTTTTATTGGAGGCCCAATGGGTGCAGCCTTCTTCCAAGTCAAGCAATCAATGGCCAGGCATTTTGAGTCAATGTTGCCCAAAAAAATACAGCATGGGATTTGATTCACATCTGAGAGTTGTTTGACTCGGGAGCTGCGGCAATGCCAAAATCATCTATTGCTAAATCCACCTTCATTCACCCCTTTTTTGCATACGTCTGAAACATTGTATGGGGCTTCCATTGTCTCAAGCCCATCATCGGTCACAGCTAGTCCAGTTGCATCCCCTCAAGTTCTGTATAGTCGGTAGCAGTACCTGGAATTTGGTTACAGGACCTGCATCACCCACATGATTAGGCATTCATACCTGCCATCAATCATATTCCATCATTTCTAATTCACCGTCAATGCCTGTGCTTCAATTTGACCATGTTGCGGTTTGTTTCTTTGCATTTTCTTCTTTTCTGTGTTATTTTATGCTCCGGCAGAGTATGGCGCTTGATATGTAGGCACTCAGAAATTGTACATGTGACACACTGTTCTCACATTAAACTGACTGAATTGTGGAACCTCTGTTGGTCTGTGTCCCAAAATCAGACTGGTTAAACAATCCTATCCTCTGATTCATGTATGCTTAACTTGTGGGATGGGACCATTTGATATTTTTTCATTTTTAACCACACAATAAATGTCCACCATCTATGTATATCCATTTAAACTGGGATCCATAATTTGGACAGTTGAATTTGAATTACTTGTACACAACTTGTTTAATTTCTAATTGCCTGCATTTCATCCTTAACACTCTACCAGAGTATCAAAGTTTTTCTCCTCTCTTTTTGCTCCAATTTTGGCTGTGTGACATAGGCATGAGTTTGGAATGAGGTTGTCTACCTTGTGTTTTCTCATTTTTCCATATTCAGGTGATATACGAAAATTACGGGCCTTTTTGGTGTTGGGGAATTCATTCCTGGTCTTATGTTTCCTGTGGAATGTTAGAGTTGGCCTACTAGTTCTTGGGCAATGGCTAAACTGTGGTTGATTCACTGGTTTCCCATGGAAACCTGGGAAGTCTAAAATTCTTTCCAGGTTTTCTATTCCCCAACGAAGAGCTGGGGCAAGTTGGGGAATGGAATTTGTGGGGAATTTGAAAAATAATAAAGAGGTGGGAATCAAACTTTTTTTTTTAATAAAAAAAATTAGAGAATTTGTTAGTCCAGAAATGTAAAGACCAGCAAACAAAGACTCGGTTTTTTCTATTATTTTTTATTTTTTATTTCCTCATTTCCACATGATGATTGCTGAGTAAACTCTATTATACTTTAGTGATGTTTATGTAATTTTTATTACCATCTTTTCTGTGCATATGTTCTTGTTAAAATCAATATTGGAAATGATACTTTTTTAGTCATGGGGCAAAGAGAAATGCAAGGTTGATTTGTGCGAGGAAGGGGTTTGGGGCGGAATGCACTCTCATTGAGAAGTGTGTTAGCATGTGTTGATAGTACCGGTAAGGCAAAAGGAGAAAAACAGGAGGATTTTGAGAATGAAATGTATCTTAGGGCCCGTTGGGATACCACCAAATAAGTTGGTCTTTTTTTTTTTCCCCCTACTTACAGTGGTAGATAAGTTTGGTTTATGATCAGTTATAAGTGGTTTTTTTATTTATAGTTTACTTATCACTTCAGTTTAATAGGTAGAAATCAAGATTAAGCTACTTGAGGCATAAAGTAGCTTAAGTGGCTTACGATCCAAACGTCCCCCACAGAAATCGCATGTATTAACTCAAAGAAACTGACTAGACTGTGCAGTCCACTGTCTCCAAGGCACAATCTCAAGATCAGATTGGTTGAAACAATCTTAAGCCCTAATGGCATTTTCTTTTTTTAATACACACACCCCACGCACACCCATGCACTCACACTACAGTGGCTTTTTTTTATGCTACAATGGGTACTCGAATCCATGACCTTGTGTTGAAACTTTTGTGTCTACTAAAAGAGTTTGTGGATATAAGGCTTATGCATATGTACATTTTTAACCATCCAATAAATGTCCACCAATCCAATGGTCAAATTATCAAATATGCTTCTCTTGGTTCATGATACCTCTAAACTGGGTATCATTATTTGGACGGTTTAATTTGGCTTCTTGTGTGACGCATATTCAATTTCTAAGTGCTTTTGTATCACCGGTCAAACCTTCAAAGTCTCTCTCTTTTAGAGTCGAAAATGACGGTAGAGGTGACCATTCGTTGACGTGGATAGAGGACCTGGTCCCACCCTGTGTTTTGACCGCATGCCGATCAAAACTCAGGTAGGCCGATCAATTTCATTAAAATTGTTGAAATTGCGGAGTGGGTATTTGTCAATATCGGACACGGATTGCGTCCAACTCCTGCAGGAGCTATGTGGTGGCCACGTTAATGTGTGTGTTTTATCTACGCCGTCCATCCATTTTGCTGGATCATTTTATGGAATGAGCACAAAGAATGAGGCAAATCCAAAGCTCAAGTAGACCACAAAACAGGAAAGAGGGGATTTAATGTTTACCGTTGAAAAATTCTTGGGGCTGCAGAAGTTTTTGATCAAGCTAATATTTGTGTTTTCCCTTCATCCAGGTCTACCTGATCTTATGAACAGGTTGGATGGCAAATAAACATTGCAGTGGGGCTGAGGAAGGTTTCAATTGGTGGCGTTATTATCAATACTACTTCCTGTGGTGTGGCCCTCTTGAGCCTTGCATCTGCCTCTTTTTTAGGATAATGACTTAAAAATGATCCGCTAAAAGGGATGAACAGGGTGGATAAAACACATACATCACGGTGGGCCCCAGCCCCATAAAGGGCCAGTTCCAGCAGCGTAGGACATAATCCACTTGATTCTGGTGACCCCAACACCAGCAAGCTAGCTGGTGTCAAAGGTATGCGGGACCCACCATGATATATGTGTTTTATCCACATTGTTCATTTATTTTTCTAGATTATTTTAAGGTATGAGCTTGAATACTATACTGAGACGGTTAAAAACTTCCTAAGGCCTACTGTAATGATTATTAGCCATCCAACTTGTCAATAAGGCCACACAGACTGGATGAAGGAGAAACACAAATATCGGGTTGGCCCAAGACTCCTATCATGGAGAAGAAGTTTTCTGATGGTAAGCATTTAATCTCACTGTTTCATGTGGTATGGACCACTTGAGCTTTAGATCTGTCACATTTTCGGGCTAATGACCTAAAATGCGCTGGTAAAATAGATGGACTGGATTGATAAAAAAACATCTTGGTAAGGCCCAGAGAGCTTTTACAGCAGGTAGTTGGTTGGTGTACGGGTCACCGGCCAAACCGTGTCCACACATTACATAATCATGTGGGCCATGGCACGTGAATTTAGATATTTTAGGCATGACTTACACGGTTTCCTTATGGCGTTGCCCACAATTAATTTTTTTATAGGTATGATCATTGATTCTGAGGACCATAGTGAAATTGTCGCGGCCCACCTGACGCATACGGTTCATCTGATGCAAATTCCCTGTGCTTGGTTTGTCGTGGCCACGGCAAGGGTTTAAAGAAATAATAAACAACTAACTGGAGTAGCTTTGGAAATGGTGGTGAATGCTGATATAGCCTTGACAAATATGCTACTTATGGACGGATATCTAGACATCCGAATTTCTGGGGACATCATGGATGGACCATTTCTCCAAAACTACAATCACTGGTTAATGCTAACCCCATCAAATGAATGGTTACAAAAAGATCGTGAGTGGTACAAATTCCATGGCTGAAATTAGTTTCATCAACTGTCATTAGTTCAGCCTAATTAATTTTTCTATGCTGCATCAACAATTGGGCCGACCATTTGAAAGGTGTAGATTTTTTATAACTATGCCACGTGTACGGTGGAAAAGTTACCACCATTTTTTAAAGTGGTGGTAAACTATCATAAAAGCCCAGATATTTCACTTTTGAGAGCAGACTAACGCAACGAACGCGCGTCCCAATGAGCTGGGCTTCCCCCCAAGGGGGCGGGCGGGGATTTTTACTGTAATAGCCCCAACGTGGGGCTATTTTTACTAAAAGTCTAATTTCTTGTGAGGCTTATCCTTTTTAGCCTTTTGCACGAGAAATTGCAAACTTTTGATCGAGAATGCCCCTCTTACACCACCATAGAAGCCCTCTTGGGCATTACATAGGGGCTCCATTGTGGGCCCCACCATGATGCATATTTTACATCTACGTCGTCCATCCATTTGGAGAGACCGTTTTAGGCGATGAGACAAATAATGAAACAGATCCAAAGCTCAAATGGACCTCACCAAAGAAAACGGTGGGGATTGATGTCTTACCATTAAAAACTTCTTGGGGTCATAGAAGTTTTTGATCAAGCTGATATTTGTGTTTTCCCTTCTTCTACGTCTGTTTGAACTTATGAACAGGTTGGATCTCAAATAAACATCATGGTGGGCCCTAGGAATAGGGCTGTAAATGGTCGGGTTCGGGGCGGGTTTAGCCAAAACCAGACCCGCCCATTTACTAAACGGGTATGGGTCCAAATTTTAGACCCAGACCCTTTTACTAAATGGGCGGGTTCGGGTCGGGTCCGAGTCAACCCATCAGACCCATTTATAAATGGGTCCGGGTCTGGTAGAGGGAGATCCACCCAGACCCATTTATAAACGGGTCGGGTCTAATGGGTCCAGGTCTAGATCAAGTATGCAAGCATTTTACAAGGTTTAAAACCGGGTTTGGACGGGTCTGGGCTAGACGGGTCCCTTGAAACATAGACCAAAACCGCCCACTTACTAAATGGGTTCGGGTCGGGCCTAATACAAAGGAAACCAGACCCAGACCCGTTTAGCAACTGGGTCTGTTTTTGGACCCAGACCCGTACTATTTAACAAATGGGTTGGGTTTGGGTCGGGTCTAAATGGGTTGGGTCCAGGTACCCCATCGGGTCCGCTGACCCATTTACAACCCTACCTAGGAAGGTTTCAACGGTCATGTCACTATCCCCACTGTTTTCTTTGGTTGGGCCCACTTGAAAATTGGATCTATCTTATTCTTTAGATCATGCCCTAAAATGATCACTCCAAATGGATGGACGGTGTCGATATAACATATAGATCATGGTGGGGCCCACAGAAGTTGGTGACGTCACTTCAGTGGTAGCGAAAGCCCTCTGAGCACCTGCTCCTCCTGCCTATGAATGGGAAGAGGCGGAAGCCCTCTTCGGTGTGGATGAGTGGTCTACTCGTGGGACTCACCACATTTTATATGTTTCATCCATGACATCCATCCTTTTCTTTTCTTTTTTTTTTTCCAGGTCATTTTAGGCCTTGGACCCCATTTTGGGCCATATCTAGTTCTCAGGTGGGTCATACCACAACAAACAATTGGGATAGGAATGTCCACTATTGAAACATTTTCAGGCCCACCTTAATGTTTATTTGTCATCCAATCTATTGATATGGTCACATAGACCTGTATAAAGGGACCACACAAATATCAACTTAATTCAAAGGCCTTGTGGGCCCCACTATTCAAAAATAGTGCGGGCAATGATGCCTACCATTGAAGCCTTCCTTAGGTAGAAGGGGAAGTCATGGTGCTAAGGGGGATTCCACAGTGCTTGGGTGGAATCCACGGTACCATGAGGAACCCACAGTGTCAGGGGGAATCTATAGTGCTTAGGGGGAATCCACAGTGCTCAGGGGGATTCCACGGTGCCAGGGGGAATCCAACGTGCTCAGGGGGATTCCATAGTGCCTGGGGGAATCCAAAGTGCTCAGGGGATTCCACAGTGCTAAAGGGAATCTATAATGCTCAGGGGGATTCCATGGTGCCAGGGGGAATCTATGGTGTCGGGGGAATTCCACGGTGCTCAAGGGGAATCCACGGTGCCAAGGGGATTCCACAGTGCTCAGGGGGAATCCATAGTGTTCAAGGGGAATCCATGGTGCCAGGGGGATTCCACAGTGCTTAGGGGAATCAAAGGTGCCAGGGGGAATCCATAGTGCTTAGGGGGAATCTACGGTGCCAAGGAAAATCCACAGTGCTCAGGGGGAATCCATAATGCTCAGGGGGATTCCACAGTGCCAGGGGGAACCCACAATGCTCAGGAGGAATCCACAGTGCTCGGGGATTCCACAGTGCTCATGGGAATTTCATAGTGCCAAGGGGAATCCACGGTTTTCAACGTTAGGCATTCAATAATATTGTTTTCTGAGGTGGGGCCCACTTGAGCTTTAATGAGAAAGATAGTGGGACCTAGTGTGAATATAACACAAATATCATGATGGGCCTCACAAGGCACCCCGCGGTTGGCCTTGATCCAACCATTCCCTTATGTGTGGTCCACTTGAGACTTGATTCGTCTTATATTTAGGGGGCCCATGGCATAAAATGTTATGAAAAAAATAGATGGGCGGAATGGATAAAAGAGATACATCATGGTGGGTCTAGCCCATGTCCAAGGCTATGTGGACATCAATAGTGATGTTTATTGTCCTATTGCTTCTTGTGGTGGAGATCACCTGGGGTTTGGATCTTCCTCCACTTTGATGGGCTATTCTTGTCCACACCTGGGTGGGGCCATGCTGTAAAATGAGACCGCAAACTAGATGGACGATGTTGATAGTATACATATATCATGGTGGGACCCACAAGGGTCCACAGCCCATTGCACAAAAAAAGGGACTGGATGATCCTTCTCTGTCAATGTCCAAAGAGGACTTCCTCTCTTTATATATAATAAGGGACAATGAAAGTTTCCACGGTCCACATTCAACCCCCAACTGTTTATTGTGGTGCGGTCTGCCTGAGATTTAGATAGGTCTCATTTTTGGGCATGTGGCCTTAAAATAATCTGAAAAATCAGATGGCCGGCCTGGATATCACATACACATCAAGGTGGGTCCCACCCTATTCACGCCCAGGAATGGTTTCCGCCCTTCTGAAGCTGACAAGAATGGATATGACATACACATTAAGGTGGGTCCCCACAGGGCTTTTGAACCAAGCTAATATTTGTGTGGTCCCTTTATACTGGTCTATGTGACCATATCAACATGATTGGATGGCAAATAAACATCAAGGTGGGCTTGGAAAAGTTTCAACGGTGGATATTTATGTCCCAACTGTTTGTTGTGGTATGGCCCACCTGAGATCTAAATATTGCCCAAAATAGGGCCCAAAGCCTAAAATGATATGAAAAAAAGGATGGACAACATGGATGAAACATATACAATATGATGGGTCCCACGAGTGGACCACCCGTCCACGCCCAAGAGGCTTCCGCCTCTTCATGGTCGGTAGTAGGAGCAAGTGGTCAGGGCCATTTTTGAGGTCCTCGGAGATGCATTTTCGATCAAAAATTTAAATTGGACTTTTAGTAAAAATAGCCACACCAAGGGGCCATTGCGTTAAAAATCCCGGCGGGCGCGGTTTGGGTGGAACCCAAGATCCACCGAGGTCGGTGGATCCCCAACTGTGGGGCCACTTTGATGTATGTGACTTAAATCCACACCGTCCATCCATTTTTACATATCATTCCATGGCATGATACCAAAATTGAAGCAGATCCAACTCTCAGCCGAACCATACCACAGGAAAATTCTTGACTGAATCCCCTCTATTAAAAACTTCATGGGGGCCACTGGAATGTTTATCTTCCATCCAACCTGTTGATATAGTCATAAAGACCTGAATGACGAGACGGCAGAATATCAGCTTGATCCATAAATATTTATGGCTCAGGAGAATTTTTCAATGATCGATTACCAGTATTATGGTCCACCTAAGATTTGGATCTGCTACCATTTTTGGATCATCCCCTAAAATGAGTTTTAAAAGTGGATGGATGGCGTGTATTTAAATCAAATGCATCACGGTGAGCCTCACGGTCAGGGATCCCACCCATCTCGGTGGATCGGGGGATCCATCGAGGCCGCGCCCAAGTGGGTGGGCCACACAAATCACTCTAGCATTTCCACGTGAGAAAATGCATTGTGTCGATCCATCAAAATGCAATGTATCGGTCCATCCTAAGAAATGCATACCAAACATGAGTTTTTACCGGAAGTGGATTGCGTAGTGAGTGACTCCGCACGCTAAGCGTGCGGAGTAAACTCTGTGAGGTCCACCGTGATTTATGTATTTTATCCACTCCGTCCATCCATCTTAAAAGATAATTTTAGGTATGGTGCCAAAAAATAAAGCATATCAAAATCTAAAGTGGACCACACCACAGGAAAAGTGTGAACTGAATATCTACCATTGAAAAATTCTCGAGGGACACAGAAGTTTTGGATCAAGCTGATATTTGTGTTTTCCATTCATCCATGTCCATATGATCTTATGAACAGGTTGGATGACAAATAAACATCACTGTGGGGCCTAGAAGGTTTCAACGGTGGAAATCATTATTCCTACTGTTTCTGTAGCATAGTCCACTTGAGATTTGTATATTCTTCAATTTTGGGCACAACCCCTAAAATGAGCTGGAAAAACATATGGACGGAATAGATAAAGCACATACATTCTAGGTGGGCCCAACAGAGTGTACTCCGCACGATAAGAGTGCGGCGCAACTCCCAGTTTTTACTTCCTTCAATTAGGGCTCTCAATTGAGCGGGTCAGATCCGAGATCCGATTCGCTCCGAATCCGTATAATGCGGATTTGGATCTTAAAATAGGTCCGATTAGTTAAATGGACTGGATTTGGATCTTAAAATAGGTCCGATTAGTTAAATGGACTGGATTTGGATCTTAAAATAGGTCCAATTATTTAAATGGACTAGATATGGATTCACAGGAAACCGAGTTCGATATGCATCCGATTAAGATTTGACTCATTGTCACATTAATGTATATGTTATATTCATGCTGACCATCCATTTTACCAATTATTTTATGCCATGTCGACCATACCATAGTAAATAGTGGGATTTCCATCATTTTTCTACTAAGTTAAATATATTATATTATATATATTTTATATCATATATTTTTTCGAATTTGTAATGAGGTGGATTTGGACCTAGATCCGACTCGAATCGATGGTTATATGGAGTTTGGATCAGAAATGGATTTAACAGTTTATAAATGGATCGGATATGGATATCACCTTTTGGATCCGAGTTGGATTCGAATCCGATCCGAATCCGTCTACAGATATACGGACTTGGAGCCGGATCCAATTGGATCCGATCCAGATCCAATCCATTGAGAGCCCTACCTTCAATAAGGGTGGGCGCGGATTTCCTGCAAAAGCCTTGCGCAGAAAGTTCCCCTGTATTGCTGAATAGAGCACCCACCCTGCATAGATTAGGCATACAGGCGTTCCAACCCATTTTAGTGAAGGGACGCGCTATTTATTTACATCCATTAATTCGTAAGGGATTCAATACAAACTTTGATGGGGATTAAATGGCTATTCATGTACTTTTATCTTTGGAAGGTCAAACAAAGGCTTGTTTACTTATGTTTTCTCACATGAATCTCTTATCTCCAACTATTGGAGATCTCATTTCTGTACCAACTCAAGATATGCTTATTGGACTCTATATATTAACTATCGGGAATCGTTGAGGTATTTGTTCAAATAGGTACAATCCATGTAATCTAAGAAATTATCAAAATGAAACGGTTGGCTAAGCCTTGCGCAAGAAGTTCTTGCGTTGTGAACCAAGGTGGGCCCAAAGTGATGTTTTTTGATAAACCCACCCCGTCCATCCATTTTGGGAGCTCATTTTAAGATATGAGAACAAAAATGAACCAGATCCATGACTCAAGTGGGCCAAAAACGTGATGATTGAACGTCCACAGTTGAAATATTTGTGGAGCCACAGGAGTTTCGAATCAGGATAATATTTGCGTTTCCAGTTCATCCCAGTAGTAGTGACGTTATGAACAGTGTGTATGTCATATAAACATCACTGTGGACCCTGGGAGGTTTTGATCTGATAATCATGGGCTGCGTCCTGCAAATGAGGTGCAGAGGATTCTATGTTGAGAGATGCTCCAGTCCTGTAAGTTATAGTGCTCCTAGTTGCATTTAAGCATTTAAACAGTCTGATCCAATGAATTGGACTGTTCATTAGGATCCAACGCACTTTACATGGGCTGCCATGATAACATCTCTAGCCATTAATATGTAAGGTCAAGATAATTTACACGAAAATTCCTCAAATCAATAACTTGGGAAGCGATTTGGCTTATCCACGTTGTCCCTCAATTTGCGAGATGATATTAATGCATGGGCTTAAAAATGAGGCAAATTCAAAGCTCAAGTGGGCCAGACCACACAAATAGTGAAGAATAGATGTTTGCCGTTCAAAACTTCTTAAGGACCATAAAAGTATTGGATCAAGTTGATATTTGTGTTTTGAAAGTCCATGTGATCTCCTTAACAATTTGGATGGCAAATAAACATCACCATCAACCTTCGACATCATTCTCCCCATTGTTTTTGTGATGCGGTCCACTTGAGCTTTGGATTTGCCTAAAAACTCTTTATAGGCTGATGTTTGAAATCATGTAGCAACTATTTTATTTGGTGCAGTCTGCTTGAACTTTTAATCTGCCCGGCTTTTAGGCCCAAGCTTAAAATCACGTAGCAATTGTTTCCTGCAGCATAGTCCACTTGAGCTTTTGATCTGCCTGACTTTTAGGCCCATGCCTTGTAATCATCAGGCAAAATGGAGGGAAAGAGTGGATAAAACACATTGAATCTGGTTCCTCCGTTGGCCTCTCGGCCTTTTCATTTGACCACGTCACAATGCATGAGGTCAATGTGATCGGGTTACACTGAAGAGTGACCAGGTTACACTCCAGATGTGACATGGTTGCAAACCTATGTGATGATGTGGACTAATGAAAAGATTCCAAGCAGGATTTTCTTGCTTAAAGTCAACAGACGATAGAAGATAGGGACTCAAACACATTATCATATGGTGGGCCAATAGAGCTTTGACACTAACAGGGTGGTGTTGGGGTCACCAGCCAATCCGCGTCCATTAGTTAGGGCTTGTCATGGGTTGCTTATAATATGTAAATATCACTTTTATTAGGCGAACCAAGCCATCCCGTCGATGTTGACTCGAGAAAAGGATGCTACATAGATCATTTGGATCATACGATCAGCATTTGTTTATTTCTTTATTTCTTTGTTTTTTTTTTTTTTTCCTTTTTTCCGCATGGTTACTTATGAACCGTGTTTTGAACCTAATGGACGGCTCAGATCTATCAATGGAACTCTCCAAGTGTTGTGATGCAATCGAGCACTATAATTTACAGTGCTCCCGGAGCACCATGGAGCATTTCTCTTTTGAAGGCTTGAAACTGGATACTGCATGGTGCACACTCATAGTCAAGTCTACCAAGTTGATATCTGGTTCAGTAATCCAGACCATCTGTTTGTTGTTTTCCACAGTGGATGGACTTTGCCTCAAGAATCTCCTCCTGTGACAAGCTTAGCCTTTGGATTTGTGACCTGTAGATAGAAGGTTAAGATGAGATTTAAAACTGGGGCCACAATCGCCTGATGGGATCATTCAATCTGCTGAGATTGTTGGGATTCAACGGATTGGAAGGTCGAGAAAACCACCCGTGCGTACTATGCAGACGTGCAGTTAACTTATTAAATACTTCCACTTTCGCAATCGCAATCGTAATCGCAATCGGTGAAAGCGTGCTCCGGCCGGGCCCACCAAGCGAAACGCCACCTCATCAATGACTCAGTCGTCCATATCCGCGTCCGATTTGGACCGTCTGACACACATGCCACGTGTACAGTGTCTGTTGAACGCGGACCGGACGCGGCTTTCCTGCGGGAGCGCGGTTTCAGTGGATCCGGATCCACCGAGGTGGGGTGGATCCCTGAACGTGTGGTCCACCATGATGTACGCTTCTTATATCCAGGCCATGCATCTGTTTTAAAAACTGATTTTAGGGCATTATACTAAAAATGAAGCAGATCCAAATCTCAGGTGGACCATAATACAAGAAACAGTGGTAATCCAATATTAAAAACTTCTGGTCGGACTCAAAAGCTTTGGATCAACCTGATATTTGTGTGATCTCTTCATCCAGGTCTTTGTGACATTATCAACAGGTTGGATGGAAAAAGTAAAGTTTTTAATGGTGAGGATTCAATCAAGACTGTTTCCTGCGGTATGGTCTCCTAAGTTTTGGATCTGCTTCATTTTTGGGGTTTGCCTTAAAATGAGCTGTCAAAATGGATGGATGGTGTGGATGTAAAGAACAGAGGATCCACAGCTCAAGTCGGCTACATAAGAGGAAACAATGGGATTAGTTACCACTGTTGAAATATTTGTATGACCACACAAAAGTTTTATATCATTTTATGCTTTTTGTGTTTTCACTTCATCCCAGTGGGACTGAACTTGTAAACGTTTTGGATGGTATATAAACATCTAAGTGGAGCCGAGGAAGATTTCAAAAGCAGGAAGCACTTTCCTTAGTTTTCCCTATGGTGTGGTCCACTTGAGTTGTGGATCCGCCTCATTTTTGGTAGGCATGTCCTAAAATGAATCATAAAACAGATGAATGGAGTGGATTTCTCACAAACATCAAGCACAAGCAGAAGCAGTCGAACTTGCGGCCAAGTATAAAAGCCTTTTGCCAATCTGGCTTATTCTTCATGGGCGCTGATTAGGTACTTCCCTGCCTGTCCGGAGCTCGGGACACGCTAGGGATCTAAGGGCCACCCTGATGTATGGATCTTATCCACACCGTCCATTCATTTTGTCATGTCATTTTAGGTCATGAGGCCAAAAATGGGGCAGGTCCAAGGTTCAAGTGCGCAACACCACAGGAAGCAGCGGCGCTAATGACGCCTACCGTTGAAAACTTCAGGCTAGGGATCTGAGTGCCACCGTGATGTATGGGCCTTATCCACACCGTCCAATAATTTTAGGTCGTGATCCAAAAATTTGGGCAGGTCCAAGGTTCAAGTGGGCCAAACCACAAGAAGCAGCGGTGCTAGTGATGCCTACCGTTGAAACCTTTAGGCTAGGGATCCGAGGGCCACTGTGATGCATGGATCTTATCCACACCGTCCATTCATTTTTCTATGTCATTTTAACTCATGAGCCCAAAAATGAGGCAGGTCCAAGTTTCAAGTGGGCCACACCAAAGGAAGCAGTGGTGCTAGTGATGCCTACCATTGAAACCTTCCCAAGGTTTATAGTTATGTATTTCCATCAACTTCTTCATGAGATCATAGAGACATGGATGAAGGGAAAACACAAAAATCAGCTCAAAACTTCCTATGGCACTTAAGAAGCTTTCAAGTAGCGTTTATTCCCTAAGAAATGGTCCCCTTGAGCTTGGATCTGCTCAATTCTTGGGCTCATGACCTAAAATGACATGGAAAAATGAATGGACAGTGTGTATAAGATCCATACATCAATTTGGCCCATAGCACCCTAGCTTGTCCCGAGTAAGGACGGGCGAGGGAACTATCTAATCCGCGCCCATCTTTCATGAATTCGGATCCTCTACTCAGCATGAGCAGAGAACCTCTGCTGGTCTAGCTCAGCTAGAATGTGTCAGAGCTAGGCTTGCACACGGGTCGGGTTGGGCCCAACGCTGGACTGAACCTAAATATATTAAAGGTCTGGGTTTCGGTCCGAGTCGTGACCGGTGTAAGACCTGTACCCTGAATTGCCCTCTGTACCCTTAGTTTTCGGTACCGGTACATCCCGGGCGGACCAGATTAACGAGCCTTGATCACGACCCTATTTAAGTACTGCATCGACCCAAGACCTATTCTCCGGCGACTGCGTAGGCGCTGCGATTCCAACGCCGCGTGGCATGCCCCATTGCGATACCCGGTGTGAAAGTTGTGATTCATTTGCGTAATCCGAGGCGGGCCGCTCAACACACGTGTGGTGCGGGCGCCACTTGCACCAATCCCAAGAAAAATCAATCAATCAATCACCCTCACCCTCACCCATACCCCTCTCATCACCCTAGTCTACACATACCTATACTCACCCCTTCCCTCTCTCACCACAAAGTCAACACAAACCATACCTTCCATGCCCCCTCCCATGCTAGCCATCATCATCATCATCTCATGATTCCTCCTCTCTACCCATACAAAAGCATACGTAGGGGAGAGGGGGGCTTCTCATTTTCCATTTGCAGAGAGAGAGAGAGAGAGAGAGAGAGAGAGAGAAGATTAAAAAGAGAGAGAAAGAGAGAGATTAAGAAGAGAGAGAAAGAGAGATTAAGAGGGAGATTAGGACAAGAAGGTGGAGATCAAAGCTTGGAGGGCCCCAACCATCATCCGAACCGTTCGATCCACCACCCGACCCGATCCAATCGTCCATCTTTCGAGGTGAGTGCAATGGGGACATATACTCCCCCTTTTTCTTGTTTGTCTTTCTTTTTCTTTTTGGGACCACCTTGTGATAGACAATCAGATGGATGGATTGGATTGGATCGTCCATGAGTGGGCCCCACAACCTAAAAATAATAATAATAAAAAAAAGAAAGGGCAGCCGCTGGACCGACAACGTCAGAGAACGCTGCTACCCAGCAGCGCCTAGGCAGAAGCCCATGTTGGCCGTTAACCATGGGGCCCACTCGTGGGACCCACCATGATGTATGGATTTAATCCACACCGTCCATGATTTCTGCCAGTCTATGTTAGGCCATGGACAAAAAAAATGAAGCAGATCCAGATCTCAGGTGGACCACACCATAGAAAACAGTGAAGATAATGATGTCCACTGTAAAAACTTCATTGGCCCACCTTGATGTCTGTAGGCCGTATCACCTGCCCAATATAGGGCTCTATGGGTTCCCCATGAGTTGGAAAACCTGATGAATGTAGTGGATCGTCCCCAAGTGGGCCCCACTTGAAAAAAAAAAGAGAAAAGAAAAAGAAAAAGAAAAAAAAAACAATTTGCAGACGCTGGACATTCACAGCGTCAGTCCAACGTCAGAGACCTGGATGACGTGAGTGGGGTCCCCACTCGTGGGACCCACCTTGATGTTTGTGTTTGATCCACACTGTCCATCTGCTTTCCCAGATCCTTTCAGGGCCAGGACCCAAATATGAAACCGATCCAAATCTTAAGTGGACCGCACCACAGGAAACAATGAAGAGGATGGTGCCTACTATCGAACCTTCTTTGGCCCACCTTGATGTTTCTGGACTAAATCACATACCTAATATAGGGCTCTTTGGATCCCCCATGAGCTAAAAAATCCGATGATATGGAGTGGATCATCCTCATGTGAGCCCCACTTGATGAAAACCAAGAAAAAAAAGAAGAAGAAAAAAGGGCAAGGCTCCCAGCGTCTCTGACGCTAGGAGAAACCAACGGACGCGGATTAGATACTGACAAGTTGAGTAGCTATCTTGCTACTGAAGTGACGTCGCCAACTTCTATGGGCCCCACCGTGTTGTATGTGTTATATCCACACCGTCCATCCATTTGGAGAGATCATTTTAGGGCATGATCTTAAGAATGAGACAGATCCAAATCTCAAGAGGACCCTACCAAAGAAAACAGTGGGGACAGTGACTAGACCGTTGAAACCTTCCTACGGCCCACCATGATGTTTATTTGAGATCCAACCTGTTCATAAGTTCACACATGTATGAAAGAAGGGAAAACAAAAAAATATTAGCTTGATCGAAAACTTCTGTGGCCCCAAGAAGTTTTTAATGGTAGGAGATCAATCCCCAGTGTTTTCATTGGTGAGGTACACTTTAGACTCACTGGCGCCTCGGCAGGTGGCCCACTCGTGGGGACCCACCATGATGTATTGTCTTAACCACGCTGCCCATCTATTTTCCCCATATTATTTTAGGATATGACCCCAACAATGAGGCAGATCCAAACGTTAGATGGATCACACCCGCAGGGATTAGTGGTCATTGATGCCCACCATTGAAAACTTCCTTAGGGCCACTTTAGTGTTTATTTTTCATCCAACTAGAGGTTGTGGGCCCATCTTTGGGTTCCACCTTGATGGATGCATTGTGTATCATGTCAACCGTCTGACCGATGCGTGGGGCCCAATTTGAGTAGCTTTACTTAGAAAATGGTGGTGATTGAATACCTACCACCAAAAACTTCTTAAGACCCACGATGATATATATTTGTTATCCGACCGACGGGCGGGGCCGCCATGGTCCTTCCTTTGATATATATGTGTGTGTGTGTGTGTGTGTGTGTGTGTGTGTGTTTTATCCATGCCGTACACCTATTTTGTCAAGCCTATTTTAAATGTGCAGGACCAAGTATGGGGCCGATGTGGTCTCAAGTGGGCTATGCCACGAAGACCTTTACATTTCGAATGGGGCCCACAGTCCGGGTCCCAGTCTCTGTATATATCTATTGAGCCATTTAAGGCCAACATTACATGATATGTCTGGTAACATGCCAGTATACTTAGCTTGATACCTCACACTGATAATATGCTTAGTATAATGAATACCATGCTTATTCATATGCCCATACGCATAATTTGTATGCCTGTTATGGACCACAATTAATTATAGCATATGCTAATTGGCTCGTTATACTTAGGGGACCCGTGCGAGACAAGGTCGTCTCACATGATTGCGCAGTATGCGTAAGTTTGGTGCATTACTTGGATTGTATGACTCATGCATTTCGCATTATGTATGTCACGATCGCCTTCACACCCTAGCAGCATCGGGGTGGTGGCCACCATAGTCACATCGTGGTTGACAATAATAGACACCGAAAACTTGTTCTAACATATGGGCGTTATGGATGTCCTTGGGTGAAAGTCCCTAAACCTTGTGGTACTAGTAGGATGCTCCAACGTCGAGACCGAGTGGATAACATGAGCGCCCGAGTGCCAAATACCAGTAGGCTGCGTCTCCCACTATGTCGAGGTCGGTTGGAAACGGGTGTGACCTTATCCGCTCGGGTGCAGTGGGCTATAAGCTAGGTCGAGTCTGACCAGCTCGTGAAATGGATCCGCTATCGGCAAGCCGGGTGGGCATTGGCATACCACTGACGAGGTGGATAGTGAGGTCTTTTCTACTTGCTTGGTTATGCGTGCGATGTGTGGCGGCCAGTATCAGAGTGTACTAGACCCCGGTGATGTCCCAGATGAGAACCATTTTGATATGTGAATTAGTTGAGGATTGACGTGTTTGCATTGCATCTCTAGCATGTAACACTCGACCATGTAGGCCTTTGCATCGCATAGCATTGGGATGACTGATTGCATTCATGAACCTGGTAACTTAGCCCTCTATCACTTTCGCTTACTCTGATTTCTGTATACTTGTCATATGCATCACACAAGCACACATGCACTCTACTGAGCTTCGTAGGAAGCTTATGCGCGTTTGTTTACACTGCAGGTACTAGGGCACATTAGGAGCGTTGAGCTCGGTTCATGTACCTGATATTTTGGACTTTTGCTACATTTTGTATTTCCCTTTTCAGCATTGTACTCGACAAACTATATAGTGGATATCTCATGATGTTTTATGGTTTTGATTATGCTTCTTTAAAAAAAATTAATTACCCTGAAAATTCTCCTAGTAGGATCCTAGGATTGGAACCTAACATACAAGAGCTAGGAGCTGAGAATGGGGTACTAAGGAGGCTGTTGGCATCAAAGTCGGCGATCGAGAATTTAGTAAGCCCGATCTCTGAGTTTGGGGCGTGACAACCGGGTTGGGCTGACCCAACCCTTACCTTACCCTACTTGTAAAAAGGTCAACCCTAACCCTACCCTACCCTATATGCTAAACTGGGTCGGGTCAGGTCGTGTTAGAACTATGTTTCTATGGTGTGGTCCACCTAACATTTGAGTCAGCTTCACTTTTGGTATCATATCCTAAAATGATCTTTCAAAATAGTTGGACAGTGTAGATTTAAGACACATAGTCAGGGGCCACCCACCTTGGTGGATCTAGGATGTCACCTAATCCTTTTCCCTATGAGTGTGAGATGAGCGCAGCTTTGGTGAGAGTTAGTGAGACCTCGAAACTAGCCATGTGGGTGAGACCCTAGCTAGTGAGGCTCACCTCGATGTATATATTATAAATCCATGCCGTCCATCTATGTTTCTAGATTATTATAGGACATGGTCCGAAAAAGGAAGCATATTAAAACTTTAGGAAGACCACACCACAAAAATCAATGGTCATTTAACTCCCCACCATTAAAAGATTCTAGAGTCCACCCTAATGTTTATTGACCATTTAACTTATTGATAATGCCATATAAATATTTCTAAAAGCAATAAACTAGAATAAACGGGGCAGTTCGGGTAGGGCGGAACGGGTCTGGTATACACAGTTCAGGGTATGGGTCGGGTCGGGCGGGTTTGCCATGTACCATAAACCATACTTAAATTAAAAACGGTCTAACCGCATCCACACGAGACCGGACTGTTTTCTTAGCTGGGTCGAGACAGATCAAGTTTCTACTGGGGCCGAGACGGATCCAATTTCTACCGGGTTAGGTTGGGCAGGTTAACCACCTAGATGTGCAGCCCTGGTCAGAGTTGGTCGGCTCTTACACAGTTCAGCTGAGCCGGACCAATCAAAGAGGTGAAAAGTAGGCTTTCTCTGCTGGGTGTGAGCAGAGGACCTGGGCTCATCTTTCATAGGTTTGGTTTACTATCTGTTTAGTTGACGTCATGTCTTTTACTGAGCCATCAATCGCTGTTTGGCCGACACTTGGTTCTTATTGGACGCCAGTTGCTGTAACCCCGTGTAACCTAAAGTTTTGTGAGGCCCACTGTGATTTCCATGTGACATCCACTCCCGTCCATTAGTTTTATCCTACCATGTTAGGATATGATTCCAAATAAGAGGCAGATGCAAAACTCATGTGAGCCACGCTAAACGAAATAGCTGGAATCGGTAACACCAGCCATTGAAATCTTTTCAGTTTTACTGTGATCTTTATATGCCATCAAATCCGTGCAGTGACTTCAAGTAGGAAGCAGGGAAAATAGAAATATCATACTGGTCCAAAGCTTTTCTGGGCTCCAGTAGAGTTTTAGTGGTGGATGTTTAATCCCATTGTTTCATGTGGTGTGACCCACTTAATCTTTGTATCTGTACTTCTTTTGGAATCACATTCTAACATGATCTGACAAAACAGTTGGACAAAGTAGATGCTATGCAAGTGGGCCCCAAAGAGCTTGCCTACACCATGAGCTAGACCTAACTATTTAGATTGGATTGGACTTTACTACCCTACTTGTGGTAGTTAGATTTAAATGGACTGCAGACTGCTGTGGCAAATGGGACCAGGCAAATTACGTTTAAAGTTGTACCCTGAAGTATCCAGCTGCTCAAGCCATGTTTGATGGTAGCCTGTCATTCAATTAAATTCTACCACGTCTTGCCTATGTTGAGGTTGGTACAAAGGAGTAAATGCATGTTAATGGGTAATGATTAATTACCAATTCAATTTCTGCATGATTTTCTATGTTTACTGGCATTAGCTTGCTTTTTAGACACTAAAATTAAAGAAGGTGCAAATTTTACATGAGGCCCATTGTGATATATGTAGCTTGTCCACGCCATCCATCCATTTTGTGGGTTGATTTTAGGTCATGATCTCAAAATTGAGGCAGATCCAAAGCTCAAGTGGTCCACACCACATGAAAGAGTGGGTTGAATGCATATTGTTAAAAACTTACTATGATCATGATTTCCTATGGTGTAAGTCACTTGAGCTTTGGATCTACCTAATTCTTAAGCTCATGTCCTAAAATGTTCCATTAAAATGGATTGACCACATGAATATGTCACATACATCACAGAGGGTCTCATGAATTTACGACGATCCTTTTCAAGTGACTTTTACGATAAGGCAATTACTTAGTGCACCAAACAAGGTAAATGATAATTATTATCCATTTACATGCATTTATGGGATATAATTGAAAACAAACACCCTTAAGTCTATTTCCACTAATTAATAAAAATTATACATAACTAAAAAAATAAGCTACATGTAAGTAAGAGTGATATGGATGGGAAATCCAAACCTCCCCCAAGCAATGTCCTGCCATGATCATACGTGCCCTTGCTTGAGCATGTAAGTTACATTTAAAAAATAAAGTCCATCATGTAGCCCTCACATTTTGGTTGTCATGAATCGATAATCTCTTTCAACGGTTCTAGCAATTCACTCAATGGCATGAAAATGTGAAATCCTGATGATCATATGGAGAAGAGACCAATCACTAATCTACACCATCCATCACGTGGGTTTGTTGGGAAAAAGCTGTCATATCCACCTTCTTTCTCTCTCTCTCTCTCTCTCTCTAAAAATCAAAGTAATAATAATAATAATAAAGAAAAAGAAAAACCAATCTTTAACGCAACATGGAGTATTGCAAAATGCAGCATGGCCTTTGTTTAGCTGACGTACGTTCCACTTACATGTATCTAAACGTTCCTTGTTTAACAACTTAAGGCACCTGCGTGCAAGTTACAAACACAAGCTTATCCAAAAGCACACACATGCTTCTTTCTTAATTAACCAAGTAGCCTCTAAGCTCTTTTGTTACTTAAAAGTTGCATTGAGATGATTTGTTGATAGTAGCCCATGTCTATGATTTGTTAACTATCACTAATACAATTTTCAATAAAAACTGGTCAGACGTTGTCTAATAAGGGTAGCTTTTTGCCCATTGTCTATGTACCATATAATTAATTTTAGCCTATATTTCTTAAGTTATGCAAATGGGTGCATGTGTGTGTGTATGTGTGTGTGTGTGTGTAAATGGGTGCATATTTCACACACCTCATTGTTGGTATACCCACCCACCCCTGTTAGTCACATCACAATGTTAGCCGCCACCACTATGAGAATCAATACCATGACCTCAGTGTGGAAACCAGTCTATCTTCACTCGATCTGCCACTTGAGCTAAGGGCATATATTAATATAACATAAGAGTATTAATATTCAATTACCGGACATGTGCTATGCCCTCCCTTAAGTGCACAGACATACCACATGTGCCAATGCTCAAGTGTGTGTATGCCACATGCACCACATGTAATGACCATTCATCTTCCAGCAACTCTATGCGTCGCGTTGCATCTTCAAGCATCCCATGTTATGGCCAAATTGGCACTTTGGATCTACAATGGGAGGTAAATTGATTGCAAGTGTTCGGAGAGTTGCTGTATTCGGATTACAGGTGAGACCTATTGTAAAGTTTGCCAGAAATCCACACTATTTATCTGTTTTGCCAAGTTATATTAAAATATAAGCAGAAAATTGATGCAGATCCGAAACTCAAATAAGCTGCGTTAATAGGAAATAATGAGGATTAATTGCCCAGCACTGAAACATTTAGTAGGCCACAAAAGTTTTGAATCAATTTAATATTTTTATGTTTTAAGTTCATCCTTATAATAATGACCTCATGAGTAACATAGATGATATATGAACATCACAATCGACCTGGGAAGGCCTCAACGGTGAACATTTCCCTACCCATTTTTTCTTGCCATGTAGCCCACTAGATTTTTGGATCTGCCTCATTTTTGCGCTCATGTTTCAACATAAGCTAGAAAAATAAATGGAAGGGTGGATTTCTCACAAACATCAAAGTGGCCCCACCTCGCTTATGACAGCAGGAAGTAGAGGCTGTCTAGGCAATCACTGCCCTCTATAAGGCCCCACATGTTGAGGAGAGTCACCAAAGAACGGTTAGGACTTAATAAATCAAAATCCAAAAATAGATTGTCCAAAGTAGAGAGATGTGTCCAGAACATCGTATCCAACAACAATCAGATGTGAACCAACGGGACCCAGTATGTCGTTTATTTCGCGTTCGTAAATACCGCAGCCTTTGAAGGGCAATTACGTCCATGTATTCCTTTCCGCTGATTTCATCTCCCTCTTCTCAATATATATATATATATATATAAACGCCATCTCTCCTCGTCTCCGAGCAAATGGCGATCTCCTTTTCTCCTCCTTCGAGGATCGCCGCGTCCTTATCGACTCGCTCTGACTCGGCCCGATTTACCCGAGTCACAAACACCCCATCCCTTCGATCCATCGCACCCCACCGTCATCCATCTCGACTCACCATCTCCACCCGCCTCTATTCCTCCAAACCCTCCTCCGGCGCCAACGGACCTGTCTTTCCCGAGAACCATTTCTCCGAGAGCGGGGGCGGCGAGCTCCAGCACGGCTTCCCACCTCCGCCATGGTCCCGCAACGGCGCCCCCGTCTTCGTGACGCTCCCGGCCGACTCAGTGAGTCTGTCGGGACGGATGACGCGCCGTAGGACCTTGGCGGCTTCGTTCATGGCGCTGAGGGCTGCTGGTGTGGAAGGCGTGGTGGTAGAGGTCTGGTGGGGGATTGTTGAAAGGGATGCGCCGGGGGTCTACGATTGGGGTGGGTATCTGGATGTCGTTACTCTGGCCAGCATGTACAGGTTGAAGGTCCGCGCGATCATGGCCTTCCATCAGCACGGGGTGGGCCCTGGCGATTCTTGCTGGTGGGTATTTGGTACCCTCTTTTTTATTTTATTCTATTTTATTTATCTTGGTATCTCTATCTCCATTTCGCCTGTTTATTTTTTAGTTCTTTTTTTTTTTTAAATTATTATTTGTTTTTCAAGAATCTGCCATTTATACTAATTGGAACATCTCACTACGATTCAAGCAGCTAGTAAAATAGAAAGATTGGATAAGCACATACTGCTTTAGATATCTTATTTGGGTGTGCTTGGATGCACCATTGAATTGAATTGCAATAATTAGTTTGAAGAAGTGGGAATAACCCAATTTTCATTACAGCTCCAAATTTCAGTTACAGTACTTCGAAGTGGGATTTGAATAGGAATGTCACTGCAATTGGGGGCTAGTTCCTCCTTACAAGTACTAGGGAACATCATTCATTTCCTCTTGGATTGAACTGAATGTTCGCAATATACGTGTTCATCCAAACACAGGCTGATGAAGCCTTTCCTCGCCATTTCGAGTCTTGATGCTAATAGCCTTAACAAATGCTAAAAGCAATATTCCATTTGGCAAAGATTTGTGTATGGCCTTTTAGTTAAAGGTCTATTACTTTTTACTACTGCAAGGATCCTATAAAAGTGATCCAAAGTAAACTGATTGGAAACCCATATTTGAGAATGTTGAAGGCTGTATTGGGTGAAGAGCTTTGCTAAGCCCACATGCACATGCAATAAAGCTCATGTACATGCCACACATGTGCCAGCATGGCATGATAGGTCCAAGATCTAATTCATCCATTAGAATGGCACCACTGTATTGATGCCCAGCCCACGAATCAGGTTGATACGTGTCCTAGGAGGAAAAGGTTTGGGACTGCATGATGATTGGTAGTGCGATGATTTGGAATATTAAACTTCAGAAAAATCTGGATGATGATGGTGATGTTCGTGCAGCTGACGTACAAATCCTTGGGTGTTCATATTGAGCCCTCGGAGGAAGATAGAAAGTTTTGGAGATGAGCTCCAAGTGGTACTTGCACTGCAAAATCAATGTTTTCTAGGTAGCTTGTGAGTCCAGATTCGTAGCTTCCTTGTGCTGCCACATGGAAGTCTCCTGCCTCACTTAGAGTGAAGGCTTTTGTTTGGCTAGCTGCTGCTAACAGGATCCTGACAGTGGATAACTTGAAGAAAAGGGATATCATGATCCAAAAAGGTGTATTATGTGCATGGCCAATGAGGAATCTGTTAATCACCTTTTTATTCATTGGCTGGTGGCAAAGGAAGCATGGGATTTCTTCTTAAAGAGATTCAGAATGCTGTTGGCGTTCAATGGAGCAGTTGGTGATCTGATTCTTGAGTGGTCCAGGGGGCCATTCAATGGTTATAAGAAGACAATGTGGATGCTTTCTCTTTTCGGCATTCTTTTGGGAAATTGGAAAGAGAAACAACAGGGTGTTTGAGTATAAGGCTGCTCCTAATGTAATTTTGAAGAGAAAAATATTGTCAATGATTATTAATTGGGCCTTTTCAATGGCTGCTCGTTTTTTTTAGCCTGTTGGGAGATTGGATGGAGATTATGGTGATTATAGCTGATGTTCCTGTCAGTAGCAGGGCCCCTTTCTGTTTTTATGGTTTTTGTGTTTGCTTCCTTTTATTCAGGTTAGTGATGAGTCGGTCACCTCCTGTGCTGTATTTAGCCTTTTTGGCTCCTTTTTAATTTTTTTTTTATAATGAAGTTTAGTTATCTTTTGGAAATAAAAAAGAAAAAAGAAAAAAGAAAAAAGAATCAGGTTGATCCACTGGTCAGGTGGGCCACAGTCTGCAAAAGGCTCTGAAAAACTTGGATTGAAGTTTTCCAACCCATCAACCAGTTTCCAGTATTGGGGCCTACATGCTGATCGGACCATATTTTATTTCTTGGACGAGGTGCACAAGGTTGGACCAACTTGATGGATGGATTAGATCTCACACCTATGTGTGATGCTGGCACATGTGTGGCGTGTAAATAAGATTTATTGAACACACATGTGCATTTAGCAAAGCTCCGGGAGGGGGGGGGGGGGAGGGGGGGGGGGGGATGCCATGGTATATGCACCAGTATAGAGCTCCTTTTGTGCTACCCTCAAGTTAGGGCTGTCAATGGACTGGGCATGGGTTTCTCTGGAGCTGGATTATGATTTCGTTGGGCTGGCCATATTCAATATTTTGATTACTCTTGGCCAAGGCCTGGCCCATTGAAAGCCCTACCTCAAGGGTCGTAGGGCCTACAATTTCATGTAGCCAACTGTAGTTGTTTGCGACCAATATATCTATCGGGCGGAGTGATCTACTGAACAAGCCACATTGGCCCTTTTCTCTACGCCTGCTAACTCTGGCTTTATAGGATCCTAATCAGCAAATATATTGGTTTGTGGATGTGGAGGATCACATACATGTGGGGATATGTTTCAATTATCCAGACTGTTTATACAATGGGCCTCATCGGGCACCCGGAAAATCTTTAATTGGAATACTTCGACCCCTTGATCATGGAACTATTTTCCTTTGAATATGGCCTAGCTCCTTATTCCTCTTTTTGTGGACCATCGATAAAAAAATGGTTGGATCTTCTATTCCTGAAGATTTTTGAGGCAGCCTTAATGAGCCGTGTATCTCATCAGATTAATGGTTAGATCACCAAATGATGTCCACAGGTGTAGTGATGGCATAAATTGTGTTTGAGAACTGTATGCTTGCTGCTGAGCAGGACCCATAATTCCTCTTCTTTCAGGATCATCATTTTATACTTCCATATCAAATAGGATCTCTCGAATAGTGGGTTTGAATTGCTCCACCTACATTTATTCGATTTATGTTGTAACAATTTCTGTTCAATTATTAGTTTATTTGTTTATTGTTACTGCATGTTCTTTTAGTGCTAAAGGTTTTTATTTTTTCCGTACTGAAGGATCCCTCTTCCTCGATGGGTGCTGGAAGAAATGGATAAGGTGCCAGACTTGGCTTATTCAGATAGGTTTGGAAGAAGGAACAGGGAGTACATTTCCTTGGGATGTGATATACTTCCTGTCCTCAGAGGTCGATCTCCTATTCAAGCCTATTCAGATTATATGAGAAATTTTAGAGACACTTTCAGGAAGTTTCTTGGAGTTGCGATAACTGTAAGATCCTTTCTTTTCTAAAGATTTTCGTTTTAGGTGTAGATATAGGTTGCAAACTATTAAAACGTTTCCCCCCATTTTTCAGGGCATTCAAGTAGGGATGGGTCCTGCAGGTGAACTGAGATATCCTTCATGCCCTTCTGAGAAGCTGTCGTGGGCGTGGCGCTTACGGGAACTTGGAGAGTTTCAGTGCTATGATAAGGTAGGGAGACAGCTTCCACTGCATTTGCATTTTTGTGGTTAAATGTGCTGTTCATTTAATTTGGAAGCACTCTCCCCTATCTCTTTTCTTCTTACCTTATAATCAATTCATTACATGAACCATGAAATTTTAATCCAGTTGGCTTTCTGTTGATTTCTTTTCTTATGTCAGTATATGCTAGCTTCGCTCAATGCATGTGCACGAGATATTGGGATGCGTGAGTGGGGAAATGGAGGCCCGCTTGGTGCCAGTAACTTAATGCAGAATCCAGAAGAAACAAGTTTCTTCAGAAGCAATGGTTCTTGGAATACACCTTATGGTCGATTTTTCCTTGAATGGTACTCCGGGATGTTGCTTCTTCATGGTGAGAGGTTGTGCATGGCTGCAGATACCATCTTCTGGAGTACTGGTGTGAAGGTCTCAGCAAAAGTGGCTGGCATACATTGGCACTACGGTACAGAGTCTCATCCGTCTGAGCTAACTGCCGGCTATTACAATACCTCGAACAGAGATGGCTACCTTCCTATTGCTCGCATGTTGGGTAGGTACAGAATGACCCTGTGCTGTACTTGCTTTGACGTTGAAGACAAAGAAGAGGAGCAGATGAATCCCAGCAGCAGCCCTGAAGGGTTTCTCAGACAGCTTATATTTGCTGCAAGGATGTGTGGTATACCACTAACAGGTGAAAATTCTGTAACGAGGCTGGATGATGCATCCCTGAAACAGGTTGTAAAGAGTTCTAAGCTTTATACTGATGTTGTTCGTGAGCCTTCTTTCTCATTCAACTTTGTGAGAATGAACAAAAACCTATTTGATGCTCGTAATTGGACCAGCTTTACCCGGTTTGTGAGGCAGATGTCAGATGCACGGCCTTTTCGGGCCAAATTAGACTTTGGAAGGAGGGAGTTATGCTTCTCTTCTTCACCAGCAGCTGAGGAAGTTGGCGTAGCTTTTGCATGTTGCTAAAGATATTTTCTCTAATTTATGTACTGTCAACATAAGTTGTATATTTTTACCTGTACAATTCAATCATTTGAAAATTTATTCAAATACGAAATTTTGTGAGATTCTGCTGGGTTTATTCTACTCTTCCCAGAAGAATGTCTAACCATGCCTTTCTGACAAATTTCAAGGGTTGTTGATCGAGATATTGTTCAAAATGACAAAGAAAATGAAGGTTGATGTCATTTTTTTTTCCCCCAGCATGTATTCCAATTCTGTCCACTCAGAAGGCTAGTTGTGATGTGTCCTTGAATACCATTATTTGCGTTAGTTTAGCTATGTTCTCAGTTAATAAAATTGAAGGCAGTTTGGTTAGAAATAGCTATCTATTATTGATGTTTTGATCATGTGCTGTGAAAGCTGTAGAAAGTCCAATATTAAGAGGATCTTTGATTAGAGTTGAAGGGCCTCAAAGAGGGCCTCGGGAAGACCTAAAAGGACCTCACTCGAGGTGCTGAGAAGGGATTTGAATGTTTATAAACTTTCCAAGGAAAGGGCCTTAGATATAGGTGAAACAGGATTAGTTATGATGCGTTCAGGTGGTGACTTCGAAATTATTTGTTTTTTAATAGTTGCAATGAAAAATTTGTGGTAAGGATTTTCCTTTTGCTTCCTGTTGCCCATAACATCATTATGCTTCAGTCTTATTTGGAAATTCCAATTTCTCCACTGAATAAACAGCAACTTAGGGAACTTTTTTCAGGAACATTTTCTTAATGGTTCTAAGGTATTCCGTACATGTCCTTTACTATTATTCCCTACATTTAGAATACAACTCACCTTGCAAGTCATCAACAGTGCAAACTGAGTCGACTTGCTTGAAGATGCAGGGGATTCAATGGAAATGAAATAACTGGTAGGGGGAAAAATATTATACACTCATCTACCGATTCACACATGCCTGTATGATCTATATTCATGGGTAAAGTTGGGTCTGAACACAGAAACTCAATGTGGCAGCAGTTATGTACTAACCAAGATGGCAAAAAATGGCTGAAGCCCTGCGTATGATATTTCTTTTTGTACACATGCAGAGATATGTAAGCGTTAATGGATCCTGTGTGATATTCAAGGTATTCCATAACGGAAATGATGGCCGTAATGGCCATCCCCTCTGTTTATATTTTTGAGAAAACCTGTTTCAGCCTCAGGCCATTTTTCTTGTAATGGCCGTTACAGCTCCATAATGCGTAACAGTTACCACCGGCACCATTACGCAACGGCCATCATGTTACCATTTTTTAATGTCATGATTGCTATGTAATAGTGCGATGAATGTTATTCACCATGTTTACCATGAATCGCTTCTGACATGTTTGTTTTGGTAGCTTAGACTATAGGGAGAGATTGATGAGACATGCAGGCTAGGATATAGCTTAGCAGCCCCAGGTCTTGGATTCTTCGAGTTCTGCTGTGGCAAAATGGTCCTGATCAAAGTATGAGTTCTTTTGCAGGTGATAAAAGCTGAAGCAATTGGTGTGGGTATTTTATTCAGGGAAAGAAGACATCTCGTCATTGCCATTTAAGTCACTTATTTTATTCTCCAGAACTTATCTCAGTGTGCCTGCAGTTGTTTCCTTCTTGTTTCTGTTTGGCTTGCTGACATTTCCATTTGCATTTATCTTATGTTTCTCCCCTGCTTTTGAAGGATTGTCTGCTTCCCCATCATGTAACTTCAGTAGCCATTAGGGTTAGCAGGAAACTTCTTCCCAAGGTTCAACTCCTGTTCCAGATTCATGCTCTTGATTCTGTCTTTTTGTGAACCTTCCGACAACACCAGAACATGAAAAGGCTGTACAAAGAATGGATATCAACAAAGAGCCTTGCTAGATACAGAATCTAAAATACATAATTACTTTTAACTAAAATGAGATGAAATCATTTTTAGGTGGCAACCAAACATGGATTTAGACTTTGCAGGCAAAGGAAGGTCATCATGATTAATGAAAAAAGAATTAGATGCCGAAGCACATTCCATCCAACAAGATCATTCACCACCTTATTACCTTCTCTATATATGTGTACGAACAAAACTTCTATATCCAAACAAGCCTATCTTTAATTCAATCTACCAGTGCCACACATGCCGTACAAAGTAAATTTGAGTTCATCATATTTACCAATGGGAATTGAGAAGGGGGGAAGGCCCAAAAGGAGGTGGTTGGAGGTAGTAAGAGAAGACTGGAGGACCTACGATTTAATTGAGGATATGGTCTGTGATAGAGTGCAATGATGTAACAGGATTTGTGCAGCTATCCCCAATTAGTTGGGATGAGGTGTAGATGACGACGATTGATGATATTCACCAACACTTGTGGATCACTTTCCACAACAAGATGGTGAAAATTAGGCTGATATATTGCCTTAACCATCTTACCAATGCTCTAGTTTTAGCCTACACATTAAAGCAGGGACCACAAAATGAGAAAACCTAAATTCAAAGTTACCTCTCCAAAATCCAATCCCCCCACCACTAGCCATAGGGCTGGTCATGAGCCGAGTTAGCTCAAGAAACTCGATCGACTTGACTCGAAAAAGCTCGCCTCGGCTCGACTCGACTTAGTAGAACAAGTCAAGCCAAGCTTCATTTAGGAGCTCGAGTCAGAAATCGAGTCAAGTTCGACCATTGGGTCACTCGACTCGATTCGACTCGACTCGAAACTTGACTCGATTCAAGCTCGACTCGGCTCGAGCTCGAGCTCGAGCTCGACTCGTTTCATATAGATATTTGTTAAAAAAAAAAACGCTAATCTTCTTATTTCTTGGTTCTCTCTCCCCCCTCCCCCCCACACACATTGGGGTCCAAGCTTAGGACATATAAACCCTAACTTATTGGGGGGTTTCTTAATCTTACTATTTTGTTCAAGTAAGAACATTCCTTGTTTAGCATATCTGATGGATTGAGTAATTTTAAGTACAAAACATGGTGAGCACACAATGGTTGTGTGTTTTACACGCTACACAAACACAGGTGCTACGGTGAGACCACACACCATGCATATCTACAAAACAGGAGCTATGGTTAGACCAAACACCATATGCAGCTATTGATTGCAATTTTACGAGGGAGGTGGTGCATTTGATCCATGAATCAGCTGGGCCTCATCATGAAGATGGTCCACGCAATAATTAGGGCAGGCCATTCACGTGGTGAGCTATGCATGTACTGTATTAATTATGGTTCATAAAATATTACGAGTGGTCTGCATTCAAAGCATGTGTGACTTGGCCAAAGAAAAAACCGATCAGAGTTAGGTCTATTTAATGGTGGGGTCCCACCTGTAGAAATATTATTCTCCCCTAATATATGTGTGACTTCTTGAACTTAATGTTGTTGACTTTTAATTTGTATTTTGTAGTAAAAAATAGAATAAATTGAGGTGGGGGCAAGCTTGACTCGACTCGAGGTAAGCTCGCCTCGACTCGATCCACTAGCTCGCCTCGAAAGTTTTAGCAAACAAGGCAAGCTCCAATGGTAAGCTTGAGGGCGAGCTCGAGCTCGAACTCGAGGAGAGCACAGATGAGTCAAGCCAAGCTTGGCCCACCTCGACTTGACTTGGCTCGATGTACAGCCCTAATTAGCCATACATGGGTGACTACATGAAGCCTCATCCTCATTAAGCTTAAAGAAACCCTTCAGAGGCTTACTGGAATGATATTTTCCAGTTTAATTCTCAGAACTTTATTTTCAATGCTATCAAGAACCAGCTTCATGAGAACAAGAAATGTTTATCAAATGGTTTACCCACAATGACAACCGATAAATGAGCTTATTGATTATCAAAAACCACATTTTGGCCATCAAATCTGCATCTATTCCTTGCAATCCATCTCCCAGAGAATGAAAGAAGCTGTCTCGACGATCACCTGCACCTGATTCTGAGTTGATGCCAATGCATGCCAATGACGCATACCCTGATTATTGATCTGAATATTGAATGCATTCCCAAAGAAATTCCATATTTGATTGTGAGAATCCCTCTGCAAAGCAGATGATCTAACTCCATTTTTGGGCTCTCGATTCTACTTCCTGGGCACTTGCACTTGCTAAGATTTTGCAATAGATGCTTCCCTGCTCGCACTTCCTCTCACACTTTATGCAGCTAAGATTTGGTCCATTTCTCTTTTCCACCTCTTACATTATTTATCGTAATAATTTCCTGTTGAAAACTAGAGAAGCTAGATGATCCATGACCTGACTATTTGACAGCATAGATGGGTTTTAGTTTCTACAAGCGGTCCATGTTCCGGACCATTGATCTGATGGGCGTGCAATTATTGCTCTCTCTGTCTCTCTATCCATTTGTAGGGCATGAACTGATGGTTTGGGAAGATCTGTCCATCAAGCTAGGGACCCATCAGATCGTTACTCTGGATCTCTCTGAGGATACTATGTGTATCCTTGGGTTGAGGATCATACAATTCCTTGGCCAACTGGTGCAAAGCAAAGGGAAGAGGGAACTCAAAATTCAGTAGTTTTTGTGGATGCTTTTTCCTTCCTCCCTATACAATTTATCTGATTTTCTTTCTTTATGAATTTCAGGTCTCATCACAACTGTAGCTCACTTGCTACTTTCATCAGTGTATGTGCCACCTTGTGCTTAGGATATTTTCGATCCCTGAGACTAATACAGGACAGTTGCTTAATCAATCCACAAATGGTGGAGACCATCAAAACATTCACTGCATGGTTGAAGATGGATGACGAACAGAACCACCCTACTGTGTTTCAGGTGGCTTTTTATGCTATTTCACAAAATGTAGTTTACAACTATGTACATGTAAGCTTAAGGTCGTGACTATGTGCTAAAATCTATCTTCTGCTCTTTGCATCAGATCAATGGTTTTATGGATGCTCAAGTAGGGCTGCCAGTGGGCCGGGCCTGGGCCAAGGAAACCCAAGATTTTGAATACGCCCTGCCTGATCAGTTCAAAAACTAGGCTGAAGACAACTCTAGGCCCGGCCAATTGACAGCCCAATGTTCAACTCCGATTTTCATGTATTGTGATAAAATGTAGTACAAATTCTGCATGTTTAACTTATTCATAATCCAGTAGATACTTTCTTATGATCTTCATATCAGATCCATGATTTTACAAATGCTCAAGTTATTTCTGATTGCTTGAAAATTGTGAATTACAATGCTCAAGTTATTTCTAATTGCTGGAAAATTGTGAGAGATATTTGTTTCAAAGAAAAAAGTGAGAGATCGGTGTGAAAAATACATCTGAAAAAATAGCTGATTTCCATTTGGATCTGTCTTCAGATGGGTTTGTCCCAGTTTCCAATCACAATTTCAGCAAATTTTTGAAGTAATAGTTTTGCATCATCAGAGATTTTAAACCTTTTCCCATTATAAGTTGCATGTTGGAGAATTGCAGGCTAAAAAGATTGTTGACGATGATGACAATCACCTGTCCCAGTGCCAGTACCACTAACAATGGCTGCTGTTGGGAATAGAAATGCTCAGGGTTCTGAGGGTGTTGGATCTCTCTTCTATTGCATTATGAGATTGCATCTTTGGACATTAGGGTTAGTTTCTGATGAATCTATCTGTTGTGTACTTATGACCTAACCAATCCCCATGGTGATAATCGGAGTGCTTGTTCTTGAATGCTTCAAGAAATGTTTAGAAGTGGATGGAATTGGTCCACTTGGTAAAAGGTGCACTAGATTGAGGTGACGAGGTTCACATCATCCTAGGCTGTACTTATATTATCGGCACACCACCACCACAGATTGCCTCATCAGATACAATCGCAAGCACCCAATGTCTCTGCATCAAATGTCTGAGGCTATCCATATCTGAGAATCGCTATTATATTGATAACTGGGCATGCATAAGTGTTGCCAGTCTGTCATTAATGCTGGCAAGAAGGGTTTTCTTGTGCTCCTCAATAGCACTCATGGGTTGACATTTTATCGACATAAGCTTGCTTGAGCAGGAAATTGAGGTTTCTGAAGTGTTGCATGTGTAGCCAAAATTGGATGGATTATGTTGTTTTTATTTTATTTTATTTTTTATTGAAGAGGGGTTACAAATGAAGGCATGCTTTAGCCCGGAACATATTCTTTGGAACCAGGACTCGGCTTTGGACTAAGTTGATTGCTAGGTTGGGTTGACCAGAACTCATGCGTTGATCCTGCAGGTCAAGGACATGTTTATTCTTCTTCTTCTCCACCAAAAGTCCATCTGTATACAATTTCTCGGCTATATATAACAAATGTATAAGAGATCCATGGTTCTGTACAACGATAGAAGCCTTAAAAGACCTTGTGCCATATATAAGGTGTTTTTGGTAGATCAAGCACTTTGCTTGTGTTTCCTAAATTCTTTTAGTTTTTGGTAGGAGACTCTAGAACTTGTATATGGCTATAATGTCATACGTATGGAGCATTATGGGATTTTTAGAGCGGATGATTATTGATCGAATGAGAACTATAGCTTTGTTGACAATGTTTCCTAAAACGGGATTCGGAGAGATGCACCTAGTAACTCCTTTGGCTCGACTCTGCTGTTGGGTTTGTGTGGAGCAATTCCACATACTTCTCTGTTGGTTTTTTTTCTTCAAGCTCTATTATTGCAGATTTTTGGATTGGTTAGAGATCTATTGTGGCTTCAAAAGATGAAACGCATTAGCGTAATTGTTATGTTTTGGAATCTTCTTGCTTGTGGATTTATTTCATCCCTAGGGCTACATTACTCACATTTCATTTTTTGACAAAAGCTAGATACATTTTGTGGTAGAATGCAAGGCTCCAAAAACAGAGCCCTTCTCTAACCGATTTCCCAAGTCATGAATCTATGTGGAGACTCCACAACTGATGTGGATGAAGAGGATCCTAAAAATGAGAATTTGATTAACTTAGGGGCCTGTTTAGTGGACGCCTAAAAAATTAGTTGATCTCATTTTAGCTAATCATAATTGTGTATTAGAGATCCTAAATGTTGGTTGTCAAGATTATTTTTAATCCTTACCATAAAGAAATACCATCTCGAATACATAATTATGATTAACTAAAATGAGATGTATTCATTTTTAAGTGTCTACCTAACAAGACCTTAATGCATCGAAAATCATTTTCTGGGCCTCGGAGTGGAAGAAGAATGAGAAAAGGCAAAATGAAAAATGACCGAATTCCAAGTATGATGGTCGCAGAATTGCAGCCAGAGCAAAACACATGCACCAACTAAATCAATCTCTCCAAATAGTGCGCCTCACATATTGATCAGACAACCTAACCTTTGATTAGTAACCAATTGTTAGTTGGATCTCTGAGCATTGATCACTTTTCATTTACAGCAGGATCATGGCGTCGATGGTTTGGATTGAGGTATGTACTTGTCACGTATAAAGCAGGGCCTGGCATGCTTATGGATTGTCACACTCCCACAGAATATCAAATGGTTTGCTCTTTTAACAAAAAGAGGTGTGGGTGGAGCAGTGAGGGATGGGCAGTGGGATGGCATTAAAAAGCTTCGGTATGTGTAGATGTGCCATCTTTTATGATATTGACACTCACTATCTTTATAATCTTGGTATGGAATTGTGGTCTGAAATTGAATTCTATGAAAATGGTGGTGTTTGGTAAGGAGGTTTGATAGAATGCATCCTGATGTATTACAACAGGATCCTATGGGACTTTAGCCATTGGTTTCAGGGTCCTTCTTGATGATCCAAACCGTTTGTATGATGGGACTGTCATGGATAGTGGTTAGGTAAAAGAAATTCTCATAGGGAGAAAGTCAAATGTCCATGTTCATAGGAAGAAAGTCAAATGATCAAATGATTAAATTATTCCAATTTTAGAGCTTTTTTTTTTGGATACCCCAAACCAAGGTAAGGCCTATCATATAAATGGCTTGGATAATTGAAAGATGACCCCAGATCTAGAGGCTACAGTCCCAACGAATTCTAGCAGCGATTTGTCCTGATGTATTCTAGCATACATGTTTGGTAGTCAGTGTCATCCCTCTTTTGGGAGCTTTTGCAAACCACAAAGAAATGAAATTGAGAAAAATGTATACAATGTAAATAGTGTGTACCACAGGAGTAGTAACTCAGTGATGTTGACTACCGTTCGGTGGGCATGTGTGCACCTCTTGCAGTGCTCATTCCTCCTTTCTCACAGTAGCTGCACCTTTTGAGATAGTGACTAGATTGGCTCGGCTCGAGGTCTTGATGGTCACCGTTATTTTATTCTACATGAAATGATTGGTCATGCTTGAGCAAGCGCCTTGCCATTGGTAGATGGGATGGGACCCACCTGAAAATTAGTTGGTCCCTTGTCCCAGCAGTGAATGGGTGGCCATGAAAGGAGCGAACCATCATTCTTGCATGTTACCCAACGCAACATGTGTGGCCCACCTGATTATCAGACATTACATGTTTGGTATTAGAAGGGATGGGATAGCATTAGGTGGGATCGACATCATTTATTGCATATTGATTACATGTCTGGTAATACCGTGGATTTTCACCATCCCATCCCATGCTTGGGATCAAATTCTTGCAACGGAAAAAACATTGGATTAAGCAAAATTCTATCTGGTGGACCATGGGATTGTAATCAAAGAACTAAATTTACAACTGAAGTTGGTCACTTGAACATCTATATAACCATAATGTCATGTGTAAAGGGCATCTATAGATGGACGGCATGGATAAAACACATTTATCAATGTGGGGCCTACATGTGTAGTGGATTTCAAAATCCATGGAAATCCCACATGAGACCAAATGCAACTCTATCCCACCTAATCCCAACCCTCCCTAAATGCTGGATGGAATTTGTACGGAACCAAATGCAATTCCATCCCACCTAATCTCATCTAATACCATGCGCCAAATGCCCCCATTCTAATACCATGCAACCCAATGTAAAGCTGACTTACCCTTATAATATCTTAGAAAGGCACATTGTAATTTTCTTTTGGCGACAACCTAATTCCATGTTGGCGAAGTGGGGTTAGGGTTTGTTGATTCATCATGCCATCACCTCCATCTGCCTCAACATCAATCATAATTACCGACATTTTGTCCCCCCTCAAAGGACAGTTAATTTAATCTCTGCTGTGGATCTTCCATTTAATAAACTAATTGCGATTTTATGGTTAGTGCTATCACTAATGGTATGCACTCTCAGCTCCGTCATTGTGTGGTCAGTATCTTTGAATCTTACCTTGATTTTGCAAGTACTGAAGATTGCATTTTGAAGATTTAAGGCCAGTGAGAAAGGTATTGGATTAGTACCATTCAAACCAAGGTCTTGAAGATTGCATTTGAAGATCAAGGCCTGTGAGAGAGGGAGCGGAGAAACCCATATGTATTGTCCGGTATGTGCGTCACCCATGAATAATACAGCTGTATCGGCTCGAAACAGCCCCAGTACAAGGCCGTATTGGTGGTGAACCATGCGATCTGATACCAATTTAAAATTTCGATTCCAATGGGCATTCATGTTGTTGGGGGCATATTATAAACTGGGTGTTAGATTTCCCATGCACAGGCCATTACAGATAAACAGGTAGATATTAAGAGTACAGGCATGTTGGTGGGCCCCACTATTAGTGGTCACATAACATGGCTTTGACTCACTAAAGAAAGAAGGGTACCAATGATGGGTTTATAGAGAGATGCTTTAGAATATAAAGAAAATTAAAATTAGTTGGATTAAAATAGAGTATATGAAGTGCAATTTTAATAATAATAAGTTAAAATAAAAATTAATTAAAATCGTCAATTAAAAGGTTTTTCAAAGTGAACACTTTGGATATATTAGATTAATAATTCAAGAGCGGAGAGACTAAGAAAGATGATGTATATAAAATTCAAGCCAGTGAAGGTCTAATTAAAAATGTGGGGCCCGAGTCATCCATATGTTGGGCCTCATGATAGAGGGGAGAAACCCTCTCTGCACACTTCCCACTAGAAGATCCCAACATTATGTTTTTCATTGGATGGCTAAGATCATCCGAGAGGGGAGATGATAGGGCTGGGCACATCCAATAAAAGGGCCTGCCCCACCAACGGTTTAGCTCTATCCAAAGGTTGAGCAAGAAACTGTGGATGGTAGATAGATTAAAGTAGGTGTGACAACTGTAGATTACAGATAGGCTACGGTAGATTATGGAATATCTACGGATATGTTAAGATTCAGTACTTTAGAACGCGAATTGCATTCTTCCTCAGTATGGTAGATCTGCGGAGGGGCCCACCGTGATGTATCTGTTTATCGACACCGTCCATCCATTTTCTAAGATCATTTGAATTCATGAGACCAAGAATGAAGAAGATCCAACAATCAGGTGGACCACACAAAATAGTAAGCTTGGGTTGCATTAAATGCAAGAGTCGTCTGTGTACTATTTTGTGGTCCACTTGAGCGTTGGATCTGCCTCATTCTTGGTCTTATGACTTAAAAGAATCTTAGAAAAGAGATGGACGGCGTGGATAAACAGATACATCACAGTGGGCCACAGATCTGCATGGACGCTTCGCGTCCATACAAGGACGCAATTAGCGTCCGTATTTCTGTATGCAAACACTTACTATGAATGGGATAAAACACCTTTTAACCCTTCACGGGCGCGGATTTCATGCGAAAGCCTTGCGTAGGAAGTTCCTGCGCTGGGAACCAAGGTGGGGTCCCACAGTGATGTTTTTTGATAAATCCACCTCATCCATCCGTTTTGGGAGCTCATTTTAGGACATGAGAACAAAAATGAACTACCGTTGAAACCTCCCTGGGTCACAGTGATGTTTATATTACATCCATACCGTTCATAACGTCACTACTACTGGGATGAACTAGAAACACAAATATTATCCTAATTCGAAACTCCCGTGGCTCTACAAATATTTCAACGGTGGGCGTTCAATCCTCACGTTTTCGGCCCACTTGAGTCTTGGATCCGGTTCATTTTTGTTCTCATGTCCTAAAATGAGCTCTCAAAATGGATGGATGGGGTGGATTTATAAAAAAACGTCACTGTAGGCCCTACCTTGGTTACCAGCGCAGCAACTTCCTACGCAAGGCTTTCTCAGGAAATCTGCGCCCTTCATCGGGCACACATCTTTTAATGGAGAATCCGGATCCTCTATTGGCTGTAAGCAGAGAAACCCTGCTTGGAGCCTTTTTATTAGACCACGTCATCACATAAGGCCTGCAACCCTGTCACATCCTGACTGCAACCTGGTCACACAGTGCAACTTGGTCATACCCACATCATGTAGTATGATGTGGACCAGTGTGAAAGCTCCAATAACCCTGCTTGGAAGCCAATAATCTTGTCTACTTAATAATCTTGTCTACTTAAACCAAAAGGAAAGGGACCCAAAAGTCAAAAACACTCACTTTGAAGGGAAATGTAACAAATGGAGGAGATCAGGACCGTTCATAAGGTACGATCAGTCGGCAAGCACCCATAACACTGATTGGACAATCCTAACCATCTGATCGATGTGGCCAACAAATATACACTCAAAGATCAATCAGGTCCATGTTCAAGGGACGACATTCCTCTGATCGGATCGCTCGGATCTTTCAAGTTCCAACCAGGGTATCTTTTGAACTACCGACTCCCATGTGGGCCCATCAAGTTGAAATTGCCAATATTAAATATTTATTAAAATTAATAAATAATTTTTAAAATTATATAAATATCTCGTGATATTATCTTTTGATCAAAATCTTGCGAGAATATCATGATATTTTAAAATTTTGGGCGATATTTGTCGAAGTGCTTCGAGCCAAGCTAGAAAGAAGGTGGCCCTTTCAAGCTCCCCGCATTCAATTGTTTGTTGGCTTTTGCTGGGAAAGAAAGACAAGCTTCGGGAAATTGAAATTAGTGTCGGGACTTTGAAGCCTGATATCTGAGTTTACCACCATGTAAAAAAATGGCGGTTACTATTTAAATGTACACATGGCATAGTTGTACCGCAATCTTGACTGCCCAAATTGCTAATCTGACTGTGGATTTAGCATAACCGGAAAATTATTCTGATGAGATACTATCAACCATCTGTTTTCTCCCTTTGAATTTGAACCACTGGCTATTTTACTTGAAACCATCCATAAATGAATGGTTAGGATTGCTTGATTAGTTTGATCATCGAGATATATCCCATCCACAATGGGACCCCCCAAAATTTGGATGGTCTGGATAGCTCTATATCGTCCCACATGCAACGGGGATGAGCCACTGCTATTTTCAAAATGGTGATAAACAAAGATAGGATACTATCCATCAGTGTAGTTGACTTACGCCCAGTTGGGGGTTGGATTACATGATTCTACAAAGCCATTGAGTAGGGTGGAAGACAATGAGAGAGAGAGAGAGAGAGATTCATGGCCCATCTCTCCTCCACAAATGAGAATAAATGCCCCTCTTCCCCCCTTCCAAAGGACACATTCTCACAGCAACAACAAGAAGAAGATTAGCCATGCTTCGTCTCACTGCCTTTCTTCTACTATGGCTGCTACTCTTTCATTCATTTTCAGGTAAGGCATGTTTCTGGGCTTGTTTTTAAAGCCCATTTCTACCATTCACTTGAAAAACCTTACATGAATCTTATTCTTCTCTTGCAGGCGACGCCGAAAGCCTCTACGTCGGTGCGAAGCTGCCCGTGTACCTGTCTTACAAGGTACGTTATGGGTGGTTGCATTGCACTTACATGTTGTGTACACGGCCATTTACTCATATAAGTCACAGTAACCATGTTGGCATTAGCCCTGTCTGGCCTGTTAACTTCTGGCCCCGGTTCGATGCAAAAATGGGCTTTGATATCGTTTATAGGTTCGTCTCAGAGTTGTTTTCAGCCCAAACATATTCGAGGGAAAGGCCCAGTTTTGGAACATTTCAACTAAGGCCTGATCAGAGCCACCCAAATTTAAGGATGATTTATGGCTATCATGAGTCAACCCGTCATACACTAGGGTTGGCAATGGGCCGGGTTGCCCACCCTGCTGAGGGAACCGCTGGATGTCACATGCAGCAAAACTCCCCAGGATTGGAAGATCCTGGCCACATATATTTGGCCTTGCTCCTCATTGAAAGGTTAGGATTTTTCCATATGGGATCACTTAAAGTGGGGCCCAAATATCAATGGTTTGGATGACTAAATAATGGAACTTTTTTTTTCTTTTTTTTTCGCGTACACACACCCATTACATCAGCATTGAAACACACTCTATTCCCCATCTACCACTGAGCATTTGATATTTTCACCCGCTTTTTTTTTATACCACACACTCCTTTTCCTACTTTTGGTAGCTCAACCATGCAAGGTAGACCAAAAAAAGGGGCGTCTATCTATAAAAAAGGGTGGTGTAAGAAATGCAATGCATGATCATGCAGGAATCATACAATGGGTGTTTCCTAATTCACTTTCTGACACAAATGCATATGTTGTGATTGTTACCAGGTGAATATGAGGAAATTAATGGTGGAGATTGCATTGCTTGATTATGACTATGGTGGGCCAAACTCAAAGCATGACCCTAGGAAAGGGAAGCCCGGGGGTGGCAAGAACCGTTGATTCATCGCTCCTCCTTATGCCTTTAGTCTTTAGCAGAATAAACTCTTTCATAGGATTTTGATAACCACACGCGCGTGCAAGGGAGCCCATCTACATGCCATCAGGTGCCAAAGTGAAAATCAGGTATGAGATCCAAGCCGTCCATCAGATGGATCCCGCCATGCATATCATCCTAATGAAAGATAGGTCCTGTCCACCGATCAGCTTATCTATAATGTACGAAACAAATGGATGGTTGATAAAAGTTAGCCATAGCCATCCTCTCGTTTCAAGAATCAGGGCCTGTTTGATGAGTAAATTCGCGTAAATTTTGGGCAATTGCATCTACATAGGAGACCCGCTCAATGAACGGTCTGGATCCGAAACAGATTTGCCATGTCGGCACGTGAGGGGCGTGTAGTGGGCTCTATTGTACCCACGCGTGGGCTTAGCAAAACTTCTTCTTGTGTAGAGAGAGATTTTGACCACATGTACGGTATTGGGGTTATGAAACGAGTAAAGATGTTTTTTAAAAAGCTTTGTTTTGAGGATCCTACGGCCATGATCTATGTAATCACTGCCATGTTTTTATTTGAACCGTTGGTGTACACCGCGTAAATAAGAGACAGTGTCAATATGTGGGGCCCATTGAATTGATGATCCAGACGCTGATCAGATGGGCCTGCAGCCCGCCATGGATGGAGGATAGCCAGAGGCCCAAAACATCGCCAATGAAAGATTTTATCTTTTCAATCTTTGGACCATTTTCACCGAATTTGGACCGTTGATGTATTTTTCGAACCATCTATCCATGGGCCACTCATTGAAGGGTTAAGGTCTTCGAATCCGTGAGATCTTGTTAGACATCATCCCTCCACATATGTACATCGAGGCCATAAGATCAATGGTATGGATCACAGAGCAATTGGGATCCGCATCTACATCATCACAATACAGGCCGTGGATTTTCCCAGCAATTGAATCAGATGATGAAGACGATTCAATGAAATCGATTCCTTGGAAAATAATTTAAAATTGGGGCCCACATGATGTACGGTTCAGATGAATGACCAAATTGAATACGCTAATAAGCATCCCTCTGATCACATGAACGGCTTGGATCTTCTACAAAGCGCGCATTGTGCAGCAGACCATCATTCAGAACTAGTATCATCATAGCTCGTAATCTAGACCATTCATATGGTGCTCCCCACCACGGATGGACTATTACCCATTGGTTTCCCTTGATACGAGCAGTATTAACTTCTAGATTAGAAAGAGACAAAAAGGGCCCACATTCCACTGACATGGACGGCTAGGATCTTAACAGAACAACCGTCTGGATTTAATGAAGGGTGGGCCTCACTTGTGGGAATTGAGAACACGTATACAGTGAGCCAAGAGGGATTGTATGGGAGATGCTGTAATCTGCTCTCTCCACACGTGCCGATGTTGCATACGTGTGCAATAGACCGAACACTCATCTGCTGGGCCCTCCTGACTTGAAAGCCAGGCCGACGTATGCATTCATCAGGTGGGCCATAACTGTATGAAAAAATGTACGGCCTGAGAAAACTGATCAACGGAGAGATCTTTAAGATACGCACAAGGCCCCATCTGATAAACGGCTGGGATCTCTCACATGCCAATTGATAGACATCTAATGGATGGTTAGAATAAAACGCAATCAATGATCAGAATTTGAATGAACAAGTGTCCATTAATCAAGAGGTGAGGATACTCAGGATAGTCCAATTAATCTGATTTTGGAGTTATGAACCGTCTACAGCCCCCGATATGGACAGTTTGGTTTTTGTTACATGTAGGCATCGTTTGTGGTTTCAAGAGTACACGCGTATGAACCATCACACTCTACCAGAGTATCAAATAACTTCCCATTTGTTAAAACAAGTAGGAGGAATCTTGGGGTGGGATTGTTGCTGTTGTAACCCTTTAAAAGGACTTCCCATTTCTCCACTCCATTGCATAGCATCTTGCTTTTTTTGGTGGTATTAAGAGGTCGGTTCCACCACAAGATGGTGTGTGGGGCCCATCGTGACGTAGTGCCGACATCCACTTTAACCATAAGATGTGCCCTTTCAAGTTCACCCCATTCCAAAAAAAAAAAAAAAAAAAAAAATCAGTAAGATCCAAAACACAAGTGGGTCACACCCACAGGAAGAGTTGGGATGGGGGACCCACACCATTAAAATCTTCCAGATTGTGTGGGGCCCACTGATTTTGTATATACTACCCAAATCATTCGTCAGATGCGTCCCACTAGGATGGATGGACATCCCAAAAATCAGGCCATACCAAAACTCAGTTGGGCCCCACCTTAGGCGTGATTTTACATGGTGTGGCCCACCTGAGTTTTCGATTGGCTTAGAATTTTGGGCTCAAAGAGAAATGCTCGGGCGCAAACAATGGGCCGAGTGGATGTTATGCGTACATCATGGTGAGGTCCACACACAATAATGTAGAGTAAGCTTATTCTACAGGCGTTGCAGTGGAACTGCCCTCCGTATTTAATTGGAGAAAGACGTGATGCTTATTTGCATCTTGTTTTATGCAGGTGGGGCCAGCACCTTAACGTGGATAATCTAGGAAAGAATCATTGGCCAATGGTCCTTTTCAATCGTAGTCATCGATCTATGGCAAAGAGAGACATCTGTAAGATTGCAATGTAGGGTTTTGATCATAGGATGCTGGACCCCACATCACAGCAACCATTCCAGGCCTCGTTCCCACCATCGAATGGCACATGTTTGATTGATCTGGCCATTCAATATGCAGTGCGCTATGTAAACATGCAATTCGAAAAATCAGGTAGAACGTATCAAGTAAGCCCATCACTGTCCTGTTGAATTTGGACCGTTCGACCTTTTGCTTTTGTTTTTTGTTTTTTGTTTTTTTTTTTGGCTAAATTCTAACCACCCATTTTTCTCATACAAGTTTGATCTGCAAGATCGAACGAACGGACCGATGTTATTTTCTGGTCTCTGTTCACACTACGTGATGAACGGTCCTCATCTCTGACATGCATGATCCAACGGAGGAAACAAGGATACGCATTCTAACAAAACTGGTGCAATGTCAGGTATAAATGCGGTTGGACAGAGATTTTCCGGGAATAAAAATTGTATAAATAAGGTAACATATTTACTTAGTAAAGTCCAGCCTGTTGGACCATAATGTAAGGTCCACCTAGAAAATAACTTTTAATCTATCATGTCTATGTAAAATCCAACCCTTCCAATAGGTAGCCCCCACCATGAAGATCAATTTAGATAGAAATAGATCCTATTAACTCATCATGTATGTGATAACATATAGTTTTTTTTATAACCATTGGTAAATAAAAAATATAAGTACAGTTTGATCGATGAGTTGGTCTGACCGAATTTTCACACAGAGATCCTGCTGATGCGGAAAACCTGTTAGACGGTTTAGATTTTGGGTTCACATGAAAAATGGGAAGCCATCGTCTGGCTGGATAGTAATTTGGGATCAACGCGTTGGACTGAGACTTTCTACATATTTACAATCCAGATGGTGAAGATATTTCGGGAATAAATTGCATAAATTTACAATCTTCACCTTCTCCTCGAATGCCACTACAAGCTATAGTGCTCCTAGTTGCATCGGTTCTCCTGGATACTTCAATCAATTGATCTGAACTGTCCATCAAGTCTAGATTAGATTTTATAGGCTACCATGAAAAAGAACACTGATTAGATGATCTGCTCCGTCTTTAATTTGATCTTATTTTCCATATCCATACCTTTTCTAAGCCATGGATGGGATTGTTAAGATTGCCTAACAAAAGTGATTCTTCAGAACCATGAACAATTCATGATGATACAGAATAAATAGATGGATCAGATTTTTGAATGGACCTATTTTTTTAAATGATCCTGACAGTCAATGTTTCAGGCCATTGATCAGATGGTTAATATTTGTCAGATCAACGTGATATTTTCTTGGTAGGGAAATCAATATGCATTGGAACTAACTAAGAGTCTAGATCAATAGGTTGGACTATCTAAGCGTCCCGATGCAACTAGGTGCACTATAACTTATAGTGCTCTGAGAGCACCGGAGGATTTCTCAACCATAAATACTCACATTTTACTCCCTTGATAAATACACACTTACATTCCTTCACTTCAAACAACGTATGTCAACAACGGCAGCAATGTCTCGAGTCACTGCCTTTGTCATCGTCTTCCTGCTGTTTAGCATATCTTCCTGTAAGCAAAATCCCATTTTTCGGTTTGAGTAGGGAACTATAGCCTTTGGATTTTCGCGGACCACCGGTGAGCCCAGTCCGGCTTTGGACTGGACTTGTTCATTGGCCGAGATTGGGCTCAGGTCATTTTAGTCCTATCCATCAGGGCCTAGGACATCCCATGTACACATGTGTTCTATCATATAAATACCGTTCAGATAATTGGTTAGGCGATACATGCATCTCTCACATGTAGACTATTGGTTTTCATTTTTCTGGACGTGGATTTCTTTGTGCATGCATGGCCCACCTGATTAATGATGGATTATGGACATTCACCTTTTGAAATAGTGATTTGATCAATTTTTGGGCTGGGTCAGGTCAGGCCCGAGCCCAAGCGAATTTTCAGCCTAGATTTGGGTCTGTTTTATAGGTCAATGCTACGTGATTGCGCCTTAGGTCTTAGAATGTTGGGGTGACCCAGGCTTGGGCCAGGGCCTAACTTGGTTCTGCCCATTACTCGTGAAACTAGATGCATGTGGAGCCACCATAGTGTGTGTATGTCATCCAATCTATCTAATAAGGTTGTCCAATCATGAAAATAGGATAGCCATGCCAATCCAACCATCATGTAAGCCACATGATAGAAAATAATAGACAACCACCCCAAATTGTGAATTTACATGGTGGCCTACTTGATTGGTTGGATTGGCTTGATTTTCTAAGAATTCTATTTCCATTATGAGGCAACTGATTGGTGCCATTCATATACCACATGAATGATTTTTTGTGAATCTCAAGACAACAATGTTAGACTAGTTGGATGCCATAAATGCACCATGGTGGGACCCACACCCAAGTAGTTGTCCACAAAACGAATTGTAGATGAGAGGACGTGCAACTAGCTGCATGTGGGGGCCCAGCAGGATAGCTCAAGGTTTGGCCGTTTGGCTGTTTCATTGCCTGCTATTCCCTTGCAGGTGAAGTCCAAGGTTTGGATGATGACGCGGAAATTTCGGGCCCACCTCACAAGGTAAGTTTTGATTGTGCATGTGTGTCTTTGAGTGTGCACGTACGTCATGACTCGCGGTACCTATTTCTTCATGGACCATTCACTATTTTAACCATCCATTTTATCACCATTAATTGGATGGTCAGGATTGCTTGATTAGTCTCATTTTAGATATGCCTTTCTTCTCCAAATAGGACACTCAATTTGAATGTTTTAGATAGCTGTAGACCAGCGACACGTGTGAGGATGGATCCCCACGATTTTTTAAATGGCGTAAAACTAACATATAATGTGATGTGCGGATTGTGCAGTGAGGAGCTCATCACGCTCTAGCGTGGTCTGGATTCTTTGTGGGGCCTACTGTGATGTATTTATTTTATCCACGCTGTACATCTGTGTGTTCGGCTCAACATGAGATCAAAATTGAAGCATATCCAAACCTCAGGTGGGCCACACCAAAGGAAACAGTGGGAATTGAATGCCTACCGTTGAAAACTTCTTGAGAACCATAGAAGTTTTGCATCAAGCTGATGTTTGTGTTTTCGATCCATCTAAATAAACATCACTATCGACCTAGGAAGGTTTTAGCAGTGGTGGACATCATTATCTCTATTGTTTTCAGTGATGTGGTCCACTTGAGCTTTGCATATGCTTCAATTTTGGCTCTAGGCCCTAAAATTATCTGAAAAAATGAAAGGACGGCGTGGATAAAACAAATAAATCACGGTGAGCCACACAGAGAATCCACACCACGCTATAGCGTGGTGAGCTCCCCACTCCACAATCCGCGTCCCGACAAATTTTCGATGTGCGCTTCACACCAGGTCCTATAGGACTGCGGTTTCCAATGTTTATGTGTAAAAGCGTAAGAGGATTGGGACCATTGATCTAGTGGGCTACAGAATGGATGGAAGGTAGGAGAAAATTGTAAGTGTTTGGACGGCTATAAGATTGTCCATTTAATGTGGGAAATTGCTCTACTTTTGAATTAACCGTCCATTTTATGTTCCACTGGTCAAATATTTCCATCATCCGGTCACCCTGATTTTTGAGCTTTGGCCCATCCACATGCTGACCAACAAACCAACCAAACGGTTATGATCACCACATACAAGTGCCACGATTGAAGTAAGATCATTCACGTACGTGTGAACACAGTGCTTGCATAATTCCACACCGTGTTAATTCCCTTAATATAAATTGATACACCATTCTCAGACAGCTTGAGCTTTTATATGAAGTGGTGATTTCTCATTGTATAAGAGTAGAAAGTCCTTTCTTCGAATCCCAAGAGTAGGTCTCCTCCATATACATTGATACTCCATCCTTCTAACAGATCAAATCACTCAAGCAGAAGGATGTTTTGTCAGTGAACGTCAACCGCTGGCTACTTGTTTTTAAACGGTCCACTGGCCAAGTGGAAGGTTTGGATTAGATTAATTTGGGACATGACTGAGCCACAAACCTCTTATATGAACCGTCGAGCCTAGTGAAAGCTGTTTTATGATGCAAATGGACACGTGTTCAGGCAAGCATGTTATAACACAGTACTAAAGAGGCCTAACAAAGCAACAACTCTCCAAACTCACCATTACATGGCGTATAGGATACTCCACCTTAGGATAAGTGGAGCCTATGTTCACTAATCAAGGGAGATGGTTTGCTGGGTCCCACCATGTATGGACTATGTCCAAAGAAATCTCATGTGCAGGACAATCATAACCTCTCCCCAAACAAGTTCTTGTGAGAAATCCAATCCACTCATCTGTTCCGCAATTTCACAATAGGACAGGAGCTAAAAAATTAAGTAGATCTAAAACTTTGGTGGGCCACATGATAGGAAATGGTGAGAATGGAAATACCTACCATTGAAATGTTTGCAGGGCCACAAAATTTTTGGATGAGGCTAATATTTGCATTTTCAGTTCATCCCAGTGGGAATTTAGTAAAACTGAAAAATGGAGTTTTCAGAAAATTAATCAGAACAATAAAGTGAAATGGGATTTAATGGAAATATTATCTCTATTTTTTTTAGGGCTGGTCATGAGCTGAGTCAGCTCGAAAAAACTCAATTGACTCGACTCGAAAAAGCTCGCCTCGCCTCGGCTCGACTCGACTCAGTAGAACAAGTCAACCTAAGCTTCATTTAGGAGCTCGAGTTAGAAATCGAGTCAAGTTCGACCATTGGGTCACTCGACTCGACTCGATTCAAGCTCGACTCGATTCAAGCTCGACTCGTTTCATATAAATATTTGTTAAAAAAAAAAAAAAAAAACCTTCTTATTTCTTGGTTCTCTCTTCCCCCCTCCCCCACACACATATTGGGGTCCAAGCTAAGGACATATAAAACCCTTAAACTGTTGGGGGGTTTCTTAATCTTACTATTTTTTCAGGTAAGAACATTCCTTGTTGAGCATATGTGATGGATTGAGTAGTTTCAAGTACAAAACATGGTGAGCACCCAGTGGTTGTGTGTTTTATACGCTACACAAACACAGGTGCTACAGTAAGACCACACACTATACATATTTACTAAATGGGGGCTATGGTTAGACTAAACACCATGTGCAGCTATTGATTGCAATTTTACAAGTGAGGTGGTGCATCTAATCCATGAATCAGCTAGGTCTCATCATGAAGATGGTCCACACAATAATTAGGGTAGTCCATTCACATGGTAAGCTATGCATGTACTGTGTTAATTATGGTTCATAAAATATTACTAGTGGTCTGCATTCAATGCATGTGTGACTTGGCCAAAGAAAGAATCGATCAGAGCTAGGTCATTTTAATGGTGGAGTCCCACCTGTAGAAATACTATTCTCCCCTAATATATGTGTGACTTCTCGAACTTAATGTTGTTGATTTTTAATTTGTATTTCGTAGTAAAAAATATAATAAATTGAAGTGGGAGCAAGCTCGACTCGACTCGAGGTAAGCTCGCCTCGACTCGATCCACTAGCTCGCCTTGAAAGTTTTAGCAAACAAGGCAAGCTCTAGTGGTAAGCTCGAGGGTGAACTCGAGCTCGAGCTCGAACTCGAGGAGAGCACGTACGAGTCAAGCCAAGCTTGGCCCACCTCGACTCGACTCGGCTCGATGTATAGCCCTAATTTTTTTTGCTTGAACGAATCCAAACAGGTCCTTACAATATAGAGATTTTCATGTCGTTTGAGAGACAACTCACTTTTTTTCATTTTAACTTCGCCATATTTCCAAAAAAATCCCCTGTATTAAAATAAATTTATTCAAATGTGGCATTTTTCTTTTGAACCTTTTGGACTTTACAATCCAAACAGGCTTACATTCATGTCTACTTAGAAGTAGAGATCTAAAAAATCATGACTTAATTTTCCTGTGGCTTGAGCCAAACGCAACCTATATAGCTTGTACTTTCTCTGGGCCTGTTTGGTACTTGGGCTTAGGAGGAATTAAGTGGGATGGAATTGCATTTGGCTTGATACAAATTCCATTCGGACATTTGCAGACCAAGGGAAGGAATGGGATTAGGTGGAATATAGTTGCATTTAGTCCCATGTGGGATTTCCGATAGACTTTAAAATCCACTACATCTATTGGTCTCACATTGACGTATGTGTTTTATCCATCCATATGCATTCTTTCCACGTTACATTCGAGTTGTATATGTGTGTAAGTGACTGACATCAGTTGTGAATCTGATCATCTGATCCAAACACGGGATTGAAAGGTTAAAATACCATGGTATTTCCAGGCATGCAATCATTGTGCAATAATGGTGTTAATCCCATCGAATGCAATTCCATACCATTTAATCCCGCCAACCAAACAGGCCTAAATATGCTTGTGCATCATAACTGCCATGCATGCATGGGTGAGATGATGATTATGATGTAATGATGATAATGGCTACCCTGATGAATACGAGGAAGCTTATGGGTGGGACCGAATTGCAAGATTACGACTACGGAGGACCCAACACACGGCATGATCCAGCCAAAGGACCGCCTGGGAGTGGTAACGACCCTTGATTTACCTGGATCCGTTGTCAAAGGCCACTACTGGAATAGGAGCTGCTCCCATCAAGAGCCCTTGATTTATATCTTCCCTCCTTGTTGCCTTTGAATAATAATATAATAATAAAAATAAAAGAGCTCAGTTCATAAATCCAATATCAATCGTTATGATTCCCTATGGAGTGATGCAGTTGAAAATTCACTGACTTCATCCATCTTAGTTCAACTTATACGGGCCATTTGAACTGGTGGGCCAAACACATCGTGGGCCTTTAACAGATAATTGAAGTCATGAGATAATCGTGACCATTTGACCATTTTTTTTTTTTTTTTCCCCTTGTCATTTTAACCCTAAAAATGCCTTGTTGGAATTCATCAGAGGAGACCTCTGATACCATTTCAACAGTCTCTGTCCACGTCTATGCTATACTTCCAATCCATTTGTACCAGTGCTTGGCCTGAACCAATGCTGTTTTAGTGCATTCTGCACATGTGGGGTCCGGATCATTCATCCAGTGGCCCATTGTGGATAGGTTAATCAAGATCTCCTCCATCAAACAATCCAAGCCATCAGACAGGCAGGCTTTCTCCATTACAAAATGGGCCATTGGATTTATTTTCTTAACAATTCCCTATGCCAACAATCGGATTTATTTTCTTAACTCATTCTATGCAAAATTCTCAAGAGTTCCAATTTTACCAAATAATGCCATCATGGATCAAAATTCCAGACTGATACTTTTCAAGGAAGGAAATTACCAAAATGCATCGATTTTTTTTTTTTCTTTTAAAAGAGATGAAGAAGTCAGAGAATTGAAGGGCATGCGTGGTATATGCATGACATGCAACCCATCCACCCCACCAACATGATCACCCAAGCCAAAAATATGGCCTATGAAATCATCAATAGGTTCCAAGTGGATATTGATGTTTTTGGTGGCAATATATTGTTTTTCATTATTTTTGGTTTGTCTATATATATATATATATATATATATATATATATATATATGGTGGGCTGCATCTGTTGGACGGGTTGGATTGAATAAACATACACATGGGTCCCACAGCTCTCAACTTCACCACTTCTTGAAGAAAAAAATGAGGACATTTTGGTAATTTCAACCCTCAAAAAGCACCACCCTGGAATTTAGATTCATTAGTAAAATCCACATTACCGAGGAATTTTGTGGTGAAAGTCCCATTATTAACATTATTTCAAATGTTTAATAATTTTGATTGGTAATAAATGGAAAAAAAGAAGTTAGATGCATTCAAGGTGGGCGAGTTTTGCTCAAATTATCATGATAAATAGCGCTAAGACGTGTTAATGATACAGTAGGTAGACATATACATTTACATGGTATAGGAAAGAAGTGCAGAAGCATTCACCTTATATACATCCTGAGAAGGATTTGAATTCATAGAGAAAGGAAAGATGATATCCAAATTCCTAAGGACACAATACCAATGGTCACAAAAGCCTGGCCCACTTCATAGACAAAATTTTGCTGCTCAGCGGGCACACTCTGCCAATCCGTCCGCCTATCGAGAAAATCAGAATTGATATAAATCCAAAAGAGAACAAAATGTGTACAAAGAAAATACAACACAAAATCAGGGCAAAGTGCATAAAAGCATTTGTATCAGCTCATGGTTAGGAATAGGTAGAGAGCAGAACAAGATGAATTGCAGTTTGTTGGGTCGGAAGAAAAGATTTACGGCAACCCAAATTCCAAAACTCAGAATCATCATTTGTGGTTGCCCATTGTCAAGAGATGTCATCATTTGTGGTGCACTTGCCCATTTTCAAGTTCTACATGTATGTCCTGTGGCCCAAAATTGAGTCTGTCCGGTCATCAGGTGGGACATAAATGTAAAAAAGGTTTGGTTATTTGAATGTTCACTTCATGTGTATATAGGAGAGCCATGCGAACAAACATACGATGGCCTCCAGAAAACTAAATAAAATGTAGGTATGTACCCCAAATCAGCTATGACAATGCTAACGTTGTCTTGGGAGCGCCGGTCCTGTGTAACAGGAAAATATCAATGAACAGAATTTTGTCAATGGTGCCAAATATACTGCTTGAAAGTGTAATAGAAAAGAAATGGGCAGAGAAGTACCACAGCAGCACGAGCAAGTGCTTCACAGGCTAGCTGAAATTAAAAGAATCGAAATTCAAGAGTTAGGACTGACTCATGGACATAAGACAGTTCCAGAACCAACAGGACAAGTATAGCTCAGATCACGAACCTGTACATCACCATGTTGGCGGAGTTGATTCCTAACAAACGTTACTGCATCGGAACTGAAATATAATGTAATAGGTAAATAGGTGATATTTGTCATTCCACCATATGAATATGAATATGATGACAATGTACTGCTGGGCAAACCTGCTCATGTAATCCCATAGGCCATCAGATGCTAGTAATATAAATTCTGCATCAGATCCAAGGGTTACTTGGTAAATATCTGGAGAGGCAGTAACCAAATCCCCACTGAATTGCACTCTGTCACAACACGTAAGAAAGTTTCAACCACTCAGGTGAGGCCAAAACCCATGTTATCAAGTTCGCATGATAAATAGGGACACGTTACTTCATAATATGTTCAGCATCCTTTCATAAATCAACGAAAGCAAGCATCCTTTTATATAGAACGGCCTGATTTTTCATTTGAATAACAATTAACCTTCCAACAAAGGAGTGTTCAGACATTGACTGAAAATATGACACCATCGAGAGGCTACGGACTGCATTATCGAAACAAAGAAAGTGGTAGATACTGGTTCTTGCCTGCATGATAGGAATCGTGAACTTTTGCATACAACTCCATCACGTGTAGGGCATTGTAGTCATGCAAAAGATGGAAAACGCCATGAAGATTTCCTGCTTGGAAAATCAAGCCAATCCATTCATTAGGTGGTCTATATACCTGGCCTGCAAGGGAGTAAGCGTTGGGAAAACCAGCAGCACGACCGGTCGACTGCACACACTGGTTTCTTGTGCAACTATGTGGTAGTGCGTAAGATGTTTCTATTTTCAGATTATTGCATATTTAAAGGGGTGTAATTCGGACTTCGATGGAATACTAAGGTGTCCAAGGTTTCCTAATCGTATTAGGAAGAGGGGAGAGACTTTTGTGAGAGAGAAAGTTTGGGTTTTCTTTGCTTTCCTTGCTTGTGGGCTGTCAATCTCTGTAATATTTTGTTAATCATAGTGGATCGCTTTGTGCTGTGGTTTTTTACCTGTTGAGGGGTTTTTCCACGTAAAATCAGATTCTCTTGTGGTGAATGCTTGTGTGTGGCTTGATTTCATAGTGTTTCTTGTTTGATATCGCACTACTCTGCGTGTTCGGCTTTCGCTTCCGCTATCGATTTTCCCAACAAGTGGTATCAGAGCTATCGTTGGGGTAGAGTAGAATTCGGATCTGAGATGAGAAGATGGTATCAAGCACAAGGTTCGATACAAAGAAGTTCCCCGGCAAAAAATAACTTTGATCTATGGAAGGTGAAGATCGAATCCTTTCTAGTTCAGCAAGGGCTTGATGAAGCTCTTGGAAAGAGACCCGAGGCTATGAAAGATGATGAGTGGACGAAGCTCGACAAGAAGGCTAGAACCTCGATCCCGTTGAGCCTTACGGATGATGTTCTCTATCACGTCACGAAGGAGAAGACTGCGAGTGAAACGATGGCGAAGCTAGAGAAAGTTTATGCCAAGAAGTCTCTAAAAAATCGCATGTACCTGTTGATGCAGCTGTTCACCTTGAGGATGGCTGAGGGGACTGATGTGGAAGACTACTTAAGCACGTTCAATAGGCTGATTTGCAAGTTGGTGGAAATAGACAAGCCGATGAAGGATGAATATCAAGCATGCATCCCGTTGAATTCTCTTACAGATTTATATGAGTCATTCAGGGACTTTGTATGCGTAGGGAAGGATATCATCAATGTCGAGACCGTTATCTCAGCCCTCCAGTCGAAGGCGATGAGAAAGAAAACTGGTGAAGTAGGTTCTCGTTCTTCCTCAGAGGCACTGATTATGAGGGGAAGAAATTCTGAGTATGGTGGAGGATATTCGAAATCGGGATCTAAGGCCAAGGGCAAAGAAAAAGCTAATGTGAAGTGCTGGAATTGTGGTCAGGAAGGCCACATGAGAGGGGATTGTCAGAATCACAAGTTGAAGCAAGAGAGGTATGAAAATTTTTCTAAAGAGGGAGCCAATACCGTAGAGGACGGTGGTAATTTATGTGAAGTTCTGACTGTATCTGGCAAGGGATCTCACAGTAGAGAGTGGATCCTAGATTCAAAGGCTCCATGTCACGTTTGTCCTGACCGAAGTTCATTCACGACATACAGGGAGTATGGAGGTGAATCAATGTTTGTGAGGGATGGTTACGCTCATAAGGTGGTAGGTATTGGTATGATGCGTATCAGGATGTTCGATGGGATCGAGCGAGTCCTAGAAGATGTAAAGCATGTCCCCAAGATGAAGATGAATGCGATTTCTTTTGGTGCACTCGAGGCGAAAGGGTGCGTGATTATCGGCCGCGATCGTTGTTGTGAAGTGTTGAAGGGGGCACTTGTGTGTATGAAGGCACGGAGGTGTGGCCATCTTTACAAGTTGATCAGGGAGCACAATTCATGGTGGAGCTGCGGGATCGGCAGCGAAATCTACGGTTGCTCGTATGTGACAAGTGCCCAAGGGCCATATGAGAAGAGCGGAAAAGGGCGTGAAAGTGTAAGGTTAGGGTCGATGGTGGCACGGGAAGCGGTGGAGCTATGATGAAGATGAGATGACGAAGCAAGGATGGTTTGATTCGACGTTTGAAGCTTCGGTGGAGATTGTTGGAGAGCCTTCAAACTGTGCACGGTTTGGGTGCTCATACCGGTTGGGCTACCAGGTCTGCGCGTTATGGCCCGAATGCACAGAAGGCGTTGGACTGTTTTCTCTCACTCTAGACCTGTCTGGCGATAGGTCCGCAAGGGGCTTAGACCGGTCAAGCGACAGGTCTAAGGTGAGGCAGCGTGTTGGATTTCTCCCTGGATTGTTTCGGGCAATGGTTTCTTGCGCAACTACGCGATAGTGTGTAAGATGTTTCTATTTTTGGATTATTGCCAATTTAAAGGGGTGTAATTCGGACTTAGATGGAATACTAAGGTGTCCAAGGTTTCCTAATCGTATTAGGAAGAGGGGAGAGTTTTGCGAGAGAGAGAGTTTGGGTTTTCTCTGTTTTCCTTGCTTGTGGGCTTTCAATCTCTATAATCTTCTGTTAATCATAGTGGATCGCTTTGTGCTGTGGTTTTTTACCCGTTGAGGGGTTTTTCCACGTAAAATCGGATTCTCTTGTGTTGAATACTTGTGTATGGCTTGATTTCATAGTGTTTCTCAGTTTGATTTCGCACTACTCTGCGTATTCAGCTTCAGCTTCCGCTGTTGGTTTTCCCAACAGTAAGACCATCATTTCTCCATGGATTTCAACAGTGTGGCCTGCCCAATGAGTGGACCAACTTGATTCCCCCCCCCCCCCCCCAACCAGGTTGTCTTCATGGTGTGTTCCACCCAATGTTTTAAATAGCTACGCTATGTAGCATGTAGCTTACGCTACGTAGCGTAGCTTAGCCTAAACGCTACGTAGCTCATGAAAATAGCTTAAGTTGCATGTAGCCTATGCTACACGATTAATTTGGATATGCTACATGCTTCATAGACTACACTACATAGCTCACATTACAAGCCATTTTTCACTATAACATTAAAAAATGTTTTAAATGATTTGTTACATTTTTCTATTTCAATGAAAGTTCGTTCGTCTTTTCAATGTTTTCAGTAAAATAATATAAGAAGCAGTTTTATATAAGTTTTGTTGCTTTTTTTCACTTTTATATTTAATCATTACCCCTTGCTATTACTTTAGGTTGCACCAAATATGAATTTTGTTAAATTTTATTATTCTAATTTGGTGCAACCAAGTGCAACCTTGATTAAAAATATTAGTAGTATGTAGCTTACGCCTCACGCTTCAGAGGGGTGATGGCTACACTACGCGCTATTCGCTATTTAAAAAATTGGTTCCACCTTTTGCACAACTCAAATGTCCCATTAAAATGACACATAAGCGGTAAAATGGGGTATGTGATCATTTCTCTATTTTACAAGTGCCGTCATTATATTCCAAGCAACTAACTTGAGCTTACAGCATCAACTATGCAAGTACTAACTGCACCATGACAGTGCATAATCCCAGGAAGAAAAAAATAAAAACAAATTAAAAGCAGGAAAATGCTGATTCTTGCGTATATGATAGAAAATAACAAGGGATCTTCAACATATAATAATAAGAAATTATTAGTTGAGAGACTAGCTCAATCTAAGCCTCATCCCAAAATTACTAAGAAATTATTAGTAATTTTGATGTTACATACATCATTATCGTCCAAGCCTCATACCAACTAATTGAGGTCTGCAACACGAATCCTGTTCCGCCAGTCCACTCTGTCAAGAACCATGCCTTCAAAGGGAACGCCCTAGCATGAGCTTGAAATGTCGGATTGTCAAGATTCATGATAAAAGTTGCGGCCAAGGTTTCACCCTCGCTAACAACCTGACACAACCCTCCTTTATCTGGGCTTGGGATTGGCAATAAGAGTGCAAAACTCCCACAGGCATTATTTGATGTTACATAGATACGTACATGAAACTTGCAAAATGTGCTAATCCATAAAGACCAGAATGATTTCAACAGAGTAGAATAAGATATATTACCGAGAAATAAACTTTTTTGTCCATCTTCCTTCCTCAACTCCTTTCTCCAACATTCTTCTCAAAAGGAAAACAGTGGGACCAATCATGATATGCACAAATTAAATAGATTAAGATCAGCATGGATTTCATTGATATAAAAGTATAAAGACAATCCTCGATATATAGAGGAAAGAGAGGAGAGTACAAGAGACGAACTCAGTTTTCTTTGTCTTGAATCGCATGTCCCCAAAAGCACGGGATACAGAGATGTCACCGCAAATCCGTCCATTCACTATCTGAAGGTACAATGGTTGAAATATCATCATCAGCAATGCAAACATGTATTAGATCATTGGATCCAAAGCAGCATCAAAATTGTTTAGAACTAACAGATTCAATTTACATGCACAAAATCAGGAGCTAGATTCTATTGCAAATGATATTAGAGACCATAAAAGCACAATAAAACGTAGTTATGACTTCCCAACATCAACCCTACATATAATGACAATAAAATGAAGCTATCACTTCACAACATCAACTTCAGTTATATAATGTACAGCAAGAGGAAATGTCTTTGCTTAAAGTAGAATTTCTAATAATACTTAAGAACAGAACATCAGAACAAAGAGCTATTCTGAATGAAAACATGCAAAATCTGATAAACCATTAACCATGTCAAAATACATGATTGAAGTTGCAAAAGAAGAAACTCACAAGTCAAAACATAAAAGCTGACAGTTTATTTGAGTGATCTGTCTTGATACCAGAAATCAGAACACGCCTAACAAATGGGTTATTTCCTAGAAACTAAGAAAGCTAATGCTAATGGTATGATATATTATGAGATTGGAAAGCCTCCTATATTCAATACTTGCAGCAATATTGCAATTTGGAAGCACTGAAACTCAGCACAACAGCAGTGCACATAACGACAACTAACGAGACAAAAGTTGGAAGTACATTGAAAAATGTGTAAAATTGGACAGACTAATACTTGAAAGCACTTTGGATATGATCCTAGCATATAGAGAGTTTTAAACTATCGTCTTATTACTACCATTAAATCTAAAATTCCTAAACAATCTTCCCCAAGTAAAAGCTTCAATCCTTGACTCAATCTAGTCCACGAACATACCAAAGATATCAATTGAAGCATGCAAACAACTGCACATCTGTCGCAAATTCCTTATGTTCAAAAAAAAAAAAAAGAAGAAGCAAACACTCACAGGTAATCAATTGTGCTGCAGATACAATACAATCTGAAATATATACCATATCAAAATAGAAAAACATGGTAATAAAAAACTAAACACCAATGAAACAGCGTTGGACTATTTGATCTCATATTCCACAGGATTGTAGATCTGTACTGGTCAGCAGACCTCTGACAGTAAATTCCCTTTCATCTACTATGCTAACCAATAATATCTCAAAATCCATAAGAAATTTCTTGATTAAGAACTATCAGCTTATAATTTTGACATTGTGCCGTGACCAATCTTGGGTATTCTCGTATATTCCTTATTTACAATTCCTTAGACAAAGTGTATTCAATTAGATTCATATGGTCGTTTGATTTGGAGTGCTATGCGGTTTTCCATGGTTTTTTCTTCTTCTTCTTTTTTTTTTTGACAGTGTGATTAATGGTGAAAAAAAAAACACCCAGAAAGTAGTTTCTGCAGTATTCACCAAAAAGCAAGTGACTCGTATCGAAGTCATCGTTAATATCATCACTAAGTTCAAGTGGGCCTTCTACCTCCATGCAGCAATGTTCTGTAAGGCTTTCACCCTTTGTGGAAAATTACCCAATGCTGCCTCTGTTAGGAGTCTGGGTTGTGTCTCAGTCCTGGTGTGGATGATCATCCTCTCAGACCAGAAATAATAACAATAATAATACTTAGCCCTTGAGATGATTTTTCTTTATTTCTTTTTCTGGTTGCAGTTTATGGCAGGCAGGGAGGAAATACCGCTTTAGTCACCCTCTGGCCCCAACAAACTCTAACTTCCGCCTCCATATTCTTTTAGTCACAAATATAGCAATCTCAGAAAATGCGATAGTTTCTAAACAGATGACTCCATCACTTCTCGAAAAGAGCAAAAAGTAAGAGAGAAACAAGAAAAGAAAAACAGAAACGAGAACAGAAAAACACACCCAGCCACCTGCTTCTCTGATCCGCCTGATTTCTTGAAGAGAGACTCTGTTGTTTCCATAAGGTCGATGTGGATTGGTCAAGACTTCTGCTTTCCCCGAACGGGACATAACCTGCATAAGAAATTTAGTTCGATCTTAAGAAAGAAATTCATGGAGCAAGGCAACATCATAATAGTCTGTGCTAGACTTAAGCAAAAAGACAAGCATTAGTATGATACTTGAACTTCATGGAGTTTCATGAAACACACACCACTGTAAGAGTTATACTTGTCTATGGTGGCCTAGACCTCATTTAGCAGGCCAAAACCCAAAAATCGAGGCAATTGGATATGCCAGCCGGCTGATGCATGACCCTTGATGGTGGGCTAACACAAAGTTGAGCAATAAATGAGCCAGTCTCCATTTAATAAGCAAAAGCTTGTCAAACTCATATGGCTAGGATCATCAAATAATCAGTGATGTTCCAAGAAATGGCCCACCAGATCAATGGTCCCAATCACATTTGTTGTCTGCCACAGTGGGGGCAAGAATTCATGGAACTTCCACGATGCACACATCATAATAGCAAGAAGTAGACATGACATATGACACCATGACTGCTAGTACTGGCATCCATACCACGCATGAGTCACCGACATGTGAAATTATAAGCACGTCATTTCCTATGAACATAACAGTGGCTGTTGAACCAGACTCATTATCCTTCCCCATCTCTTCAAGCCTTCATAGAATGAAACACCAAGCCGGCATTAAGCTTAACATAGAGAAAAATGGTGTGGGACATTATAAAAAATAAAAATAAAATCTTACCAATTCAACAATTTCGCATCAGCATTTGCAAAAGCCTTCTTTATTGCCTCTCTTATGGTGTTTAAGTCTCTGCTACTGAGCAGTGATCCGCCTTGTAAAGCTGTAACGCACTCTTTATATAACTCATCCCTGAACTCCATACCGAAATCAGATTATCGAGAGAAGAGGTGTTATATATATGTTCATTTGCTTGAAGGCTCTGAAAGGGCAAAGGGAAGTCCCAAAAAGGACGTGGGTGGAGACAGTAAGAAAATATCTGATGACCTATGGTTTAACTGAGGATATGGTCCTTGATCGAGTGGAATGGCATAACAGGATTAATGAACCTGCCCCCTACTAGTTGGGAAAAAGGCTTAGATGATGATGATGAATTCTCGTTCATGAGAAGCATGGTTTTTTTTTTTTTTTTTTTTTTTTCTGGGGATTTACCAAGAAAATGGTTCTTGTGCGGCCCACACTTTGGTAATCTCAAGTGTCGATCTGATTGGACCCATACATTTTATGGGTCATGACCGGATCTTTCCTCAGTCAGATGATCCTACATGTTTGATGGGAGGTTTCTAGGGAATCGCCTATATACCTAGGGTTCGCCATGCAATCGATCTGGATCGATGAAATGCCGACCCTGCCAATCAGATAATCATGGCCACCCGTTGAGTAGCTTGCAATTGGCGGAGGTATGAGTGGGACAGTTTGGGTCACCATGGTAGGGAGATTCCTGGCTGTCCATCACGGGGCCAATCAAATGATCAGTTTGGGTAACTCAAAAGGTGGGCCCCACATGCAAGCAAATAGGTTGATCGATCACCGTACCATCCGAGGTAAGAACTACAGTGACAAATCCTACTACGCATACGCCAGAATCTACTAGCTTGAAAGGAGAGATGCTGACCTGAGAAATTCGACGGACGAAAATCCGGCGTGGCCATCGAAGACGGCAGCAAAGGAGAATCCATCGAGGCCGTCTGATCGAAGAACGACATCATCCTCCATCTCCTCCCGCGGGCCCTGCAGACGGCTCGATCCCCATCGGATCCCCGCCGTTCCGGCTGATGAAGGAGCGTCGATCGCGATGGCCGAGCAGCAGCGGTTCCTCTGCCGCCTCGTTCTTGCGGTGGAATTGGGATTGGCGCTGCAGCTGCTGAATAGGAATTTCTGCAGCTGCTGCTGACCCAGCAACGCCATTGCACTCAGATGACTCGAGTAGGATCGGATCGGATCGGATCGGATCGGATCGGGTGGAAACTCCGAGTCCGAGTCCGAGTCCGAGTGTTAGTGAGGCGATGGCGGGTAAGGAGGAGATAAGGAAAAGGAAGAAAGCCCGACCTCAACTGCTTCCAACGGATCAGATTCCAGATGAGATTCTCTTACCCGCCTCTACTTATAAACGAGGCACGTGCGGTGCACGTGATGCTAAGATTGCGGATGGAGGATCCATGAGGTTCTGAGTGGCTCGCAAGTCCGTATTTGTGGGGCCCAGTGTTGTTATCGAGGAACGTGATCTGGTGGGCCCCAACAGATTGGAGCCTCCATTACAGGGAAGCGGATTAGCATGCGGAGTAAACTCTGTGGGGCCACCGTGATTTACGTATTTTATCCGCTCCGTCCATCCATCTTAACACATAATTTAGGTATGGTGCCAAAAAATGAAGCATATCAAAATCTAAAGTGGACCACACCACAGGAAAAGTGTGAACTGAATGTCTACCATTGAAAAATTCTCGGAGGACGTCATTACAAATTTAAAAAATATAAAATATATAATATAATATATTTAATTTAATAGAAAAATTATGCAAATCCCACTATTTACTATGGTATGGTCAACCTAAGAGTGGCATGTCTCAATTTTGAGACATAGCCTAAAATAATTAGTAAAATAGATGGCCAGCATGAATATAACCTATACATTAAGGTGACAATGAGTCTGATCTTAATTGGATTGGGATGGAACTTGGATATGTCCCTGTGAATCCATATCTGATCCATTTAAATAATCAGACCTATTTTAAGATCCAAATTCGGTCCATATAACTAATCAGACCTATTCTAAGATCCAAATCCGTATTATATAGATTCGGAGTGAATCGAAATCTCGGATTTAACCCACTCCATTGAGAGCCCTAGTGTGATGGATGATATGCCGGCACCTATCAATTACTTAAATATTGCAATCGTAGAATCTAGATAATTCAAATTCAGCTGTCCAAAATCCAAATATTAAGCCCCGGTGTCATGAACCAATTTGAATTATTTTAGTCGGACATTTATTGGACCGTTAAAAATGAAAATATCTAATGGTTCTATTTCAACAAACAACTGACCCCACTTTAGTCCGTTTAATTGGAAGCCGATTGTGTACTGAGTAAACTCTGTGGGGCCCACTGTTATTTATATATTTTATCCACTGCGTCCATCCATTTTACCCGATAAATTTAGGGCTTAAGCCAAAAAATTGATCCAAATCTAAACCTGATATGCTTCAATCTTGGGCTCAACCCCTAAAATGAGGTAGAAAAAGGGATGGACGGTGTGGATAAACCACATCCATTCACGATAAAAGCATACTGAGTTACTCAATACGCAATCTGATTTCAGTTTAATTTGAGTTAAGGTGTGCCACGTGTATAATTTCGAAGTGACTGCGTATCAAGTGTCATAAACACAGCCAGATTATCAAATAACGCCTGTGTTGACTGTTGGTCCGGAAATGGGAGGGTCCATGTTCCGTGGAAACGATTTAAAAAAAAAGAAGAAAGAGACGCTGATGAAAGGGAATGGTTCTTCTAACTTGCGAGATTTTGGGCCGTCCAACTATGGCACGTGGCCCATCATCTAATCGTATGGATCACATGACCCTGAGTGATCGAGGGCAAGGGAAACGACAGTTGAGCGAGGAAAAAAGCCACCAATTGAAGGGTCAGGATCTTACAATCCATGAGAATTTTGGAAAATTTCCATCCAGAGAAGTGACTTTGAGATACAATTGTCTAGTCACGTGAAACATGGCCCACATGAATGAGATTGGGAGTCTCTGATCTATTTTCACGACAATGCAAAACCATTTCAGTTAATTTTCACTTGATAAGTGCTGCTGATGTGTCACTGCAATTAACTCTATTACATGTTCACCTGACTAACAGCCTGCCAATGGACGGTTTGGATCCCACACACGTTGACTTTTGGTTGGCGGTAAATCACAGCCTCTCCTTTGTTTTTTTTGTTTTCTTTTTTTTTTTTGAAATGTTTTAGACTGTTAATTTTACTTAAAGAAAAGAAAAGAAGAAAACTAATTTGTACGTATTGCTGTCCCCTGATTTTGGGACAACGGACAGATCAGTTGCTCTCCATCATAGCACGAGTTGCTGCCTCTGATCTTCTGAAATGAACGGATTGAATCCAGATGAGAGATCATTTAGGTCATGCAAATCGCCAAAAAAAGCTAAGGGGGTAGCCAGGGTTTGACTGTTAGCCTTTTGATGCTTAAGTCAAGTAAAAGGGTTTGAGAAAGTAAAGGCAAAGTCTAGGGAGATTGTGCATACCTCAACTTATAGGAGAGCCCTCTATTTATAAGGTTATTGGAGAGCTGTAGAGGGCAATTGACGTGGGTGTTATGCTCGTAATGGTCGTCGTGATTCCTAGCGACATGGATCACGTCTATAACTGTCGGAAACATATCCGATTTATTTGGGCTCGTCCCTGGATTGTCGCGCCCGTATGATGGCCGTGAGCCAAGTCAACCTAGAGGGGGAGTTTCTTTGTCGAGCTCCTTGACTTGAAAAATATTTTAGGTTAAAGTTGTCAGTTGTTGCTAAGATGTGAAGGCCTAGTGATTCCAAAATCGAGGACCAAGCTTATAACTTGTCAGTCGTGTTCAGTACAACAACTCAGCTTGAGTTGTCTGACGTATCCAAAATGACATTAGTAAACACCGAACTATCGTAGTACTTGTCCCCGTCCTCAACTCTCTTCCCTGTTAGGGTCGAGCACTAGGTGAGCACCAGGTATCTAAGGTCAAAGTCTCCCTAGTTGAACAAACCTTCACAAACCGAGGGCTTATACTTGGGCCAATAGACCAGTGGGCTTATCCGTTCTTGGCCCAGCTCAGAATATCCCCACAGGCCACAACACATTATTGGGATTAAAGACACTAGGATGTCAATGGGCTTGGTAGTGGAATGGGGTTGAAGGCCCAACCCAATGGGCTGCATTTAGCTTTTGCAACAGTACCCCATTGCATGCATTATCCGACTCCAAATAGTGAGTGTCTAAACACATCTAAAGGCTGTTAACAGGTTGTGCAAGCCAATGGGTTTTCAGACCCGAGCCCAAGATAGGCTGCGTTTGTGGTTTTAAAGGGCCATGGCCAGGGTCGAACGTGACTCAAGAGGCGACCTAACCCATTAAGAAGCATTATCACGTTTTCCTTAGTTAAAGTTCAAAAGATGCTTGGGCCGATCTTTAATAAATGCAAGTGAGTTGGACTTGAGGTTAGCAAGTAAAAAGGACGACTTGCTTGGGCGAAACCAGATAGGGCTGGCAATGGGCCAAGTTTGAGCTGGGTCCATCCCGACACTTGATGTCCAAGGCCTGAGTTCAACCCAAGCCAAACATGGACCTATAAAAGCAGGCCCAGGCTCCAATGCTGCCCACCATGAAAATTATTGAAATCCCTTTCTCTCATATTAATGTTCATAAATCTTTCTGATGAGCAAGTGGGCCATAGAAGCACAAAGAAATAGACATCAAAAGGAATAAAATCAATGGTCTACATTCAAGATGCATAGATTGCCTAATTAAGGATTAGCATGGCATAAAAATACTTGAACCCAAGACCAGCTTGAAAATTGACTGGGCCATGCAGACAGGCCGAAGCCCAGTCCAAGTCTGGGTCAGGTTAGGAAAGCTCTCCGTCAGTTTTAAATGGCATAAATTTACGACTATGTGTTGACATAGATTTATTTTGAAGTAAGAAAGGGCATTTAGCATTTGGATAATTTACGAAGGTCAAGCTGTATGTCTGGCAAAGCTCTCTCGCTGTATGCTTAGCAAAGCCATCCGTCAGAGAGACCTACTTCTCACAGCCATATACGCATGGAAGGAGCCAAACTCCTTAAATCTTTTTTAACCATTTTCATCTCATCTTCTTCTATCTTTGTATCAACCACAACCAATAGAATTTTTAACCAGACTATCTTTGAGATTTCTATCTTGTAATTGTTAAAGTCCCTTGATACACATTAATATGACATCCTCTAAAGGCTTCAGCTTTTAGAGCAAGTGGTTATTTGACATGGTATCAGAGCAAAGTGTCAAATATTCAAATAGACACTCGGAGAAAAGTGTTAAAGCCCTTTGATACACATTGATATGGCATCATTTAAAGACTTGAGCTTTTGACCGTAATCATTTCATGACAAATTCAATTGTAAGTAAGAAGAGCTATCCCACCAGCGACCAGCAGTGGTGCGGAAGACCTACTATCGTAGATGTAGGCTAAACTATGCTGAACCACGTTAAACTCGTGTTGCCTTGTTTTGTTTTATTGTATCAGAGCTAAAAGACTCGCATCTTTAGATCTCTAAGGGCCGCATTCAAACCTTTCTCATCCTCCTATCTTCTTCCTCTACATTTTCAAATTTCTAGCATTTTCTCACCACCAAAGTAAATTAAAGCAATTACTCAGTGGGGAATTGCAGTTGTTGCCTCTATTTGAGAACATGGTGTCATTGGCTACATCAATGGCATCAAGCCCTCCTCGACAAAAACAATTCCAGATCCCAAGACTACCTATAAAACAAAACCAAATCCCCCTACATCAACCCAGAAAAAAGGGGATCCAACTCCTTTTGAGTTCGACTCCTTCCACACATATGCTTTCCATTATCTCGAATATGATTCAATCATAAACATTTCATACACATATCATGTGGGCCTCAATTTTCTAACTCTATTACTTTTTAAAATAAAACCAATACGTGAGGGTATTTTCATAACTTCCCTCCTTAAAATTCACTGCTCTGTATTTTGAATAATGAATGAGTTCTTTAGTAAATTTGAAATTTGTGAGGAGTTTTTGTAAATATCCTTTTTTATTTTTTATTTTTGGATTTAAGAACAAAAATGGTATCGATATCATAGCTAAGGTTACAAAAATACAGATCTGGCAGTGTTGAACTGGTCTTTAATAAACTTTAGGCCGTGTTTGGTGAAGGCCTAAAAATGAATACATTTAATTTCAGCAAATAGTAATTATGTAAATATTGATCGCAAATGCTTAATGGGTCTGTATTGACTGTAATATTAGAGATCAGGTTCTCTGGTACATAATTAATATTAATTAAAATAAGATAAACTCATTTGGAGGCATCTACTAAACAAGGCCTCTAGGGTTTTTACTGCAAAGCATTTGAAAACCTCTAATTTGCACAATTAGTGCAGTGACTTCTAAAACTACCGAAAATTGTTCTTTTAAGCATGGGAAATGTCAAAATGTCCTCATGCCTTTTTTCCCCCTATTTAGGTAGAGTCTAGAATTGTGAGGCCTACGCGGCATATGTATGACGTCCAACCCGTCCAATAGGCGGACCTTACCATGATGATCAAGATAACAAAAAAGTTAGGTTAATGTGGCCATAAGAACAAATGCATACTCAAGAACCTACTAATAGGGCTGTACATGGGTCAGTGGATCCAATGGGGTACCTAGACCCAACCCATTTAGACCCTTTGTTAAATGGCATGGATTTAATCCAAGAACAGACTCAATTGCTAAACGAATCTGGATCTAATTTCCCTTATATTAGGCCCAACACGACTCTAACTCGAACCCATTTGGTAAATGAGCAGGTTTGGTCTATGTTGCAAGGGACCCATCTACGCCCAAACCCGTCCAAACTTGGTTTAAACCCAGGTAAAAATGCTTGCATGCTAAATCCAAACCCATTAGACCTGACCTATTTGTAAATGGGTGTATGTGAATCTTCCTCTACCAGATCTATAAATGGGTTTGATGGGATTGACCCATACTTGACCCAGACCATGCCCATTTAGTAAAAGAGTTTTGGTCTAAAATTTCTACCCATATTCATTTACCGGTCTAATTTTGGCAAAACCCAAACCATTTACAACCCTACCTACTAATTTACTTGTATCCCACCCAGTGATTGGGTTGGCTTATTTTGGTATATCCAATCATCACATGGGGTACACCTTTTTGAAGGGGTTGGATGTCTTACATACACCACGTGGCCATGGAATGCTCTACGCAGCCACTCCACTCGGAGTGAGGGTATTTTTGTTATTCAACTCCTCAAAGACGCTTATTTCAGAATTAAAAAAAAAACTCCAAGTCGTTGTTTGGGAAATTCCGAAGTCCGGAAGAATTCTGCCGGAAAATCCCTCGTCTTTGTTCTGGAATCCTCTATAACATGCGTAAAACGTCCAACCCCTGCCGGGCTTGCCATGTTTAATATGTAAAATCCACTCCGGCCATCAAGTTCCATGCTAGATTCTAGGCCCTGGTTCAAAAAATCATCCAGATCCGCAGCTCAGGTGGACCGAACCACAAGAAATATTGGGGATGGGATGCTAACCATAGGTTTTGGTGTGGGGGCACCATGTTGTGTATCCTTCATCAAACCCCTTAATCAGGTGTGACTCAATAAGATACTATACAAAAGCCAACATGAACTTAGAGGTTTTAGGAACGACTTTATATATATATATATATATATATATATATATATATATATATATATATATATATATATATATATATATATATAGGGAAATGGTACTATGAGGTCGACCTCATTGGAAGTTTCCATGAAGTCGAGCTGTGTGGGCCCCACTGTGATGTGGATAGGACATCTGCCCCATCAGTTAGATGCAGCATTGCATGGTGGACCAAGGGCTTAAAAATCAGGTCAATCCATGAATTAGGTGAGCCGCACCATATACAACAGTTGAGAGGGGTTATTCACCCATTAAAACATTCATGATAGATTATTGGGCCCACTGAGATGTGGTTGACAAATCCAGCCCATCCATTGTTTGTGTCCCAACCGGATGAGGGGTTGGACAAAGTTTCAGCCGCATCCAAAACTCAGGTGGGCTCCACCAAGTGTTTTTAGATGTTTTAGGCATATCTTCACCTGGTTTTAGATGGTATGGCCCACCTGATTTTTGTATACAGCTCATTTTTGGAATATACCATCACCTAAAGGGGACCCATCAAATGCAAAGTGTTGATGTCCAATCCACATCACAGTGGGGCCCACACAACTCGACTTCATGGGAACTTCCCATGAGGTCGACCTCATAGTACCATTTCCCTATATATATATATATATATATATATATATATATATATATATATATATATATATCAGGCTGATCTTTTGAATGAATGGTTCAAAGATCTCTCACCTGATGATGTACCGTGTGGATTTTATATAGTCAACATGATGGGCCCCACAGTGCATGGACCTGTGGAGGATACGGGATACCGGTCCCTCAACGATCCGGACACCACTGGGAAGTGAAAGTGTTTGGGCAATAGCTGGGCCGGGTATAAGCTGTCGGGCTGCAAGTTCGGGTCAACTTGAACCCCGACACTTGTTTGGGTCAGGTTGTCAGGCTCCTTGGGTTGAGTTACGGTTGGCAAACTCCAACCCATTTTGAGGGCAGGTTGGTAGTTGAGCAATTCGGGGGGGTCTGGTAGTTGAGTTAGGAATAATTAGGTCGGGTTTGGTCGGGTTGCATCAGGTTGTCAGTTTACAGGTTGGACTCGTGGTTGGATTTCAAACCGGGTCAGGCTGCGGGTTGAGTTCTCTTGAGGCCAGGTTGGGCCTGGGTTGATTCTCAACCCGACCCAACTCGCCTGAGTTGCACAACTGATAATCTGATCACGTCCAAGCCTGGGCCCAAGCAACTAACCTGTCTATCATGGTCCATAAATTCCAATCTCCGTATTACATTTGGTTCGTGAACCATGATTTGGACCGTCCATCTCTAACCTGTCAATGGACCTTTTGCTAACTGAACGAGAACCTTGTTGTCACCAATAGTTCCGAGCCACCGGTTTAAGATTTGGATTATCCAACCAGTGCAATTTTTCACCCTCGTTTCATCTATGATGGGACCCACCGTACGAATGGTCCAGATTATCATATATCACGCTCCAGTTGTAGATCATAATGAGGAAGAATTGGAGTACTTGGGCTGGCCAAATACGCCGGTGTTTCTTTTTCTTTGTTTTTTGTTTGGGGTCCACCCAAGGTACGGCCAACAAATAACACCTGGCAATCAGTCGGATATACTACGGATTGCCGCTGTAACCATAAGCCCTGTGAGGACCACCGTGATATCTGTGTTATATCCACTCTGTGCATCCGTTTGGCCACCTCATTTTAGGAGATGAATCCCAAAATGAGGCAGATCCAAAACTCAAGTGGGCCGCACCACAGGAAACGGTGGAGATGAAAACTCATACTGTTGAAACCATTCTAGGGATGACCGTGTTGTTCATATGCCATCCAACCCGTTCATAACGTGATTCCCACTGGGATGAAGCAAAGACACAAATATCAGCCTGATCCAAAACTTCCTTGGGCCACGACAAGGTTTCAATGTTCAGCATTTAATCCACACTGTTTCTTGTGGTGTGGTCCACTTGAATTTTGAATATGCCTGATTTTTAAGATCAGACTGTAAAATGGGCTGCTGCAGCTGATGGACGGAGTGGATACAGTACATACATCACGAGGGATCCTACAACCTCCTGAATGCTTGCGTAGTCTTCCATACTTGCCTCTTACAGATCGCAACCAGGCATACGTGTGAGAGATCCAAGCCATTCATCAGGTGGATCCTCGGCATCGATGAATTTTCTAAAAACCATGCTGATAGATGGACGATTAAGAGACACCTACCAATGGTCAGCATTAAATACGCACATGCAGTCAACCTAATGGTCGGTCGAGCCAGATTTTTTGAGACAAGACATCTATATGATGGGATGCACCTGACGAACAGCTTGGATGCTGTGTTCGTGTTAGATGCTGCCACGTGTGAGTGGGGAGTACCAAAGTGGGCCCACTAGAATAGAGGGTCCCACGTTGCCGTTGAAACAAGGGACACCTTTCATTAATAGCAATCAATGGTGTTGTCTCTCTGTATGTCCGTTGAGAATCTTGAGATGCGTGGATAGGCAGTGGCATTGAAAATGGGGTTTGCTTCGTGAATTTTTTAAAGGTAGTTATTTGATACTCTGGTAGCTTATGTTATTTAATACTCAGGCACCCAGAAAATGGAAACGAGATATCATTGAATCAAACCAGACCAGCTAAACGGTGTGACCCATTGCGATCAGACTGACGGCTCCAAAGTTGATTTAGTTGACCCTCTGATTCGTGGACAGTTAAGGCCCGTTTGAATTGTAATTTACTTAAGATAAGCTACTTATCAGATAATTACTTATCTTGGTTTTTATTTATTAAGCAGAAAAGTATGTTTAGGTAAACAACATATTTATCAGCCAATAAGTAAATAAGTATGTTTGGTAATGACACATTGATAAGTATCCTTTCGAAAGCTGGTGTTGATGCAGCTTTCCTAACAGAATGAGCTTTTCTAATCACAGGTGCGTGCAATAAAGCTCATGTCTAGCACGGCACGGTTGGTCTGAGATACATTCCATCCATCAGAATGGGACCACTATATAGATGCCCTGGCAGAAGAATCAGGTTGATCCACTGGTCAAGTGGGCCACAGTCTGCAAAACAGCCAAAGTTTCTAACCCATTCACTTGTTTCCAATAGTTGGTCCACATGGTGAGTGGACTAGAACCATTTTTGGGAAAGATGTAGAAGATCAGATCAACCTGGTTGGTGGATTGGATCCTGCACCATTTAATTTAGGGCACATCTTTGATGTGGGCTGTCTACTGTGTGAACCCTAACTTGGATGGGACAATCCATCATGTGGGGCCTCCGTTGATATGTACTGTATGAGAGAGCAGTAATTGAGTGAACCATGAGAGAGAACTTTCATATGTAGCGTGACTTGAGAGAGATGAGTAGAAAAGCCAGATTGGAAGGTGGTTAATTAACATTGGAGGGTGACTAACAGTGTGGGTGTGTACTAACCCAAAAAAAAAAAAAACAAAAAGGGAAAAAACAAGTGTGACATAAGAGAGATAAGTAGAAAAGTCAATAATTTAAAAGCAAAAAAAAAATTATTACTTATTAAGATAAGTAATTTTTAAGAGATAAGTTGCTTTTCAATTACACTTACCAAACGAACTAAAGTGCCAAAAGTAAATTAAGGTCTTAAGTTCAGTCGAAAAGTATCTTATTTGGTAGTATCCAAACAGGCCCTTAGTTTGTTGAAAATGGCCATTAGATATTTTTCCTTTCAACCGTGCAATAAAAATACATATAAACAATGATCCAAAATTTGGCCTGTTTGGATATGAATTAATTGAAGAACATATGTGTACTTTCAGTGCCGGCATATTGTCTATTACCCTCCGCCAGAGTATCAAAGTCTTCCTCATACTTTAAAGAGGAGTCTGTTGACGATTGAGTGCTCCGTGCGCATGCACGCATATGGTAGGCGCGGTCCATATGCACCATAGATCAGACGGGCGCTGGTTGTGGAGGGGCTCACCACGTGGATTCTCTGTGGAGGTGGAGCCCACGGTGATGCATTTGCTTTATCCACACCGTCTATCCATTTTTCAACTCATTTTTGGGCACGAGCCAAAAAATAAGTATATCTAAAGTTCAAGTGGAACACACCACACGAAACCGTGGGAATTAGATGCCCACCGTTGAAAACTTCTTGGGGGCTAAGAAGTTTTGGATCAAGCTTATATTTGTGTTTTTTTGATCATATTTGTGTTTTCCATTCATCTACGTTTTGTAACCTTATGAACGGGTTGGATGATAAATAAACAGCAGTGTGGGCCCTAGGAAGGTTTCAACAGTGGACCTCATTATCCACACTGTTTCTTTTGGTGTGGTCCACTTAAAATGGATGGACGGCGTGGATAAAACACATACATCATTGTGGGCCCCACAGAATCCACACCACGCTCTCCTCACTGCACAATCAGCATCTGGATCAAGCGGCCAAAAATAGAGGGCACTAGTGTAAATGGGGCATATCCCTAAAATAAGATTGATTAGTCCACCCTAACACCTGATTAGAAGATATCTTTTCCATGAAATGCGTCGTTGATTGCTTTCCATTCTAGACGTTGGATTGATATCAACCAATTAGCCAAATGCAATTAGAGCTGTACATGAGCCGAGCTCAGTTGAGCTTTGAGCTGCTTGAGCTTGGCTCTTTTTTTTTTTTGGTCAGTCATGCAACCCACCCACCCAGTCAATCGCACAACACACCCATTGGAGCTATTAGCAGCGTGGATATTTCACCACCAATGGGTTTTGAAACTGAGACCCCTTGTTGAAACTCCGCGGAGTCTACCAAGGAGGCGAGGCCTCGAACCCCTGCTTGAGCTTGGCTTGATCAATGATCAACTTAGCTTAGCTCGGCTTGAACATCGAGCTCAAAATAGCAGCTTGAGCTTGACTTGTTGTTCGAGTCCAATTGAGTCGATTGAGTTCTATCACATCAAGTTAAGTTAAACTTTGTCCTTTTTTTTTTTTTTTTTTTTTTTTTTCTAGAAGTGTATAAGTAGAAAAGTATAACTACAAACTAAAATAACTAAAAGTTTATAATTACAAAAAATTAGAAGTTACTAAGTGTATTTATTAATTGCATTTCAAACTCTAAACTTCTGCCATTCCAACCCCAAAAAATGCCCCAAAAAATACTTAAAAAATAACTTTTTTTTTCTTCAGAAAACCTATTTGAGATTGGAAAAAATGTGTTAGTGCAATGATTTATGCATTGTATTGTCAATTGTATGAGCATATGAGTCAGTCAAATCTTGTGAGCCCCGACGAACATTGAAGATTCAAGACTTGAAGATCGTAGCAGCTCTCCACAATCAAGTTCAAGCCAAAACAAGCTCGGAAGGTAAGTTGCATATAGACAACTCAGAGGATCCCAAAACATCCTAGTCTATGGCATTTGAATCATACTTAAAGTTTTTCATTTGATCCACGGACTAAAAGTCAAGTTGATCAGACTTAGACCTTCATTGTGTAGGTGCCAAACTGTTGAAAAACATAGGGAATCCATCCCTTTTGTGCACCGTAAAAGGATGATAAATCTCAGCCTAAAAACAAGCCATGAACTAAGCCTGACGACCGGTCAACTGAAGAAGCAGTTCAGACAGTAGCCTTTTATTCATGTCCCTGGCTGCCCATAGACCGGTCTGAGGATCGGTCGTTGGTCTCAAAGGACCGGTTGCATGACCGATCGAAAATGGACGAAAAACGTCCAGCAACATTAGCCTGAAATTTTTAAGGGTGGACTGGTCGGACGCTCAAATCGACCAGTCCTTAAGGGTCCGTGACAGGTCGGAATGTGACCGTTTTATATCTGTTGGAGCTCCTTTTTGGGGCTTTATAAAGGCATATCTTAACGCCTTTATGGGCATCTCTTGCACACTCATTGAGAGCATTATGAGAGGCAATTAAGAGTATTCCTAATCTTTTTTGCTCTTCATTATCTTGAGTTCATCTTTCAAACCTAACCATTAGTGGCACTACATTGAATATTGAAAGCTCAGTTTGAACAACAAACTCAATCATATCATTCATGGCTGTCCCAATCATTGAAGCTTCAACTTAAAGTCATTTATAGCCATTGAATGATCAGATTGGTGGTTCATTCATTAACCATTGCATTGAAATAGGCAAATGGAACATCAATACCTCCTCCCACCTACCCGGCATTAGTTTAGGAACATCATATGCATTGGTAGCTGATCGTGGGAGCTTGGAGAGGAGTTAAAGCATTCCTGAAAGCTGGAGCTACTCAACGGCGCTAAATTGGGGCTCATCTCTTGTAAGTGTTTAAGCTTATAGAGTCCATTGTTTGATCTCCCTTCTTGTTAATATTGAGGTCTAGAGATTGTGACCCAATCTCAGAGTTTTCCTTGAGTAGGACGTATGTGTCCTTGTGTAGGACGTGGAAGTCCTTGTGTATGCCTTCAACATGGGAGAATGCATGCGTTGTCCTTATGTAGGATTGAAGAGTCTTTGTCTAGGGATAGACCTTGTGTAGGTTGTAAAGGTTGAGAGGTGGACCTCATTTAAAATCTCCAATAGTGAATGCCGGTGTCCTCAAAGCACTACCAAAAAAAAGAGCAAAGGCTACGGACCGTGGTGTTTTTTGGCTTCGGATTTAATCCTTTGCAATATTACTAGGGATTAACTCCGTAGCAAAAATCTACTTTCTCCACCATACCATACCTATCATTCGATGCTCCTATAAAGAGCTCTAAGGGACCCACGCGATGTTTGTGTTTTATCTCAGCCGTCCATCTATTTTGAAATCTCATTTAAGGAATGAGCAAAAAACAGGAGGCAGATTGAAGGCTCAAGTGGACCACACTAGTGGAAACAATAGATTTTGAGTGTCTACCATTAATCTTGGTTGTGGCCCTCTTGGGCCTTTGATCTGCCTCCTTTTTTACAAGATGTTCTAAAGTTAGCTTTCAAAATGAATGGACGGAATGGATAAACTACATACATTACGATGGGCCCCACGAGCCCCTGGCAGGACCGTCCAGACGTAGGATGTCCACGTAGCTAAAGAGTCGGGTGGTCCCAAGTGGACAGCGCCCTTTTTTTTTCCCCAAAAGCAGAACCCCGCGCCTCTCCCTCTTTACCTCTCGCGCCCCATCCTCCTCCCTCTTACCTCTCTCGCCCTCGTCCTCTCCCTCTCCCTCTCCCTCTCTCTCAATCCTGCTGCCACTCGTCCGGTGATCCATCTTCTCCAAATCTGGTGTGAAAACAGGGGTTTCTTCCCCAAATCAGGCATTCCATCTTCCCCAAATCCGTCAATCCCTCGCAAAGCGTCTGCCCGTTTCATTCCATTTCCGGTACGCAAAATGGCTTTTCCCTCTTCCAATTTTTCTTGTCTTTTTCCTATTTTGCTTGTATAAAAAAAACCCTTATTTTCTTCATTCGAATATTCAGATTTTTTTTTTTTTTTTGGAATTGGATGATGGGGGTATTGATTAGATAGATTGGGTGGAGAGATTCACCTTTTGGTGTTCTGAGATTCAGGATTTTAGGGGGTTTCAGCTCAGATCTGGTTGCAACATTGGGTTTTAATGGCATTACCAGCATTTTTACGAATGCAACATTGGGTTTTAATGGCATTACCAGCATTTTTACGAATGCAACATTGGGTTTTAATGGCATTACTGACTGCTTATTTGTCATACATTGTGTGGCTCTCCTGCTGAGTGGAGCCACCTGATTTTGAGGCCAGCCATGTGATGGATGGGTCTAACCTGACGAATGGTCCGACTCTTGCAAATGATCGCTGCATTGAGCCTGGCCTGGAAAATCAACAACCTCAGTAGCAAGGCGAGGCCCTGTACTGTCTTTGCCCTATACCCTTAAAAGGAGTAGCTTGTTTTCTTTTTTTCCTATAGATTTATAAGCTCTCTCATCTCTTTTTATCAGGTAATGGCTCATTTGATATATGGGAGGATTTGTTGATGGAAGGTGTAGAGCACGCGCATGCATTTTTGTCTGTGGGTGTGGAATGACATAGGTAAAAACAGGTGCGTTAGACCTATAAAATTGAACCAGCAACCAGATTTTAATGTTTTGTATACACCATTGTTAAATAGTTAGGATTGTTAGCTCTCTGCAATTTTTTGTTAGCTCTCTGCAATTTTTTGTCTAAGATCAGTTCCTGGATTTCCCTGATGAATGTGAAGTCTGGTACAAATGTCCCATGTATAATACAAAAACTTGGGAGGGAAAAAATTATGAACTGCATCTCCTCCCATGTGTACTCATCCGGGTATCATTTCTATGCGTTTTTACAAATCCTTTGAGCATTAGTTCGATCTACCAGGTTGGATGGAGTAAATTCATAAAGAAGAAAGTCCTCCCTCTGTGGTGTGAGCCTGTCGTTTAGAATTAGAGCCGGATTTCAAAATCTGTGCAACTATGGCACTTCATGCCAGATCTGGCCGTCAATCCAAGGCCTTTATATGTGTGGTGGCCTGAAAATGAGGCTGGACACCCCACCAGATATTGGCCCCACCAACAATGTTAGGTTGCCCAAAATTAGCCAGATATGGTCGGTTTGATGTAAGATGATAAATATTTTGGTTTCATATTGATTAAATGGTGTTGTTGTTTCCTTTATGACAGCCTACACTTCACAAGCCAAGTATGATGGCACATGTTGTTCGTATTCTTAAAGGGGAGAAAACACTTCGCATGCATTATGCTAATTGCAAGTTTTTTTGTCATAAGCCTACACTTCACAAGACAACTATGTAACGTTTCCATCTTCTGAAGACGCAGAGGTATTGTATTGTTGGCTCATTAAAATCTCATGCACGATGTTGATTGTATCCTATCAAATGTTTTTTTACTCTTTGATATTGTGTATTGGTTTTCCAATGATTCAGTCCATCCTTGACTATTTTAACTTATATTTCCATTGCCATTGCTAGCTGTGTGTATCTTTTCACTTTTTCATAATCTTTGTTGACGTGATTATAATGTCTTCTTGGTTTTCATTTGCAAACTTGTGATTAGGACACCAATGTTTTGGGTGGTGGCAACAGCTAGTGGATGGATATAAATCATCTTTTATTAAAAGTAAATCTCATTCATGGTAACGGTCCTTTTCCCTTTCAAAGTATGTGGTTTAAAGGATGTTCATGATGTGTGCTAGTCACTAATAACTCATCGGGTTCAGCAGCTCACCCTTTCTTGTTGGGTTCTATTCCAAGCATGAATTAGGATTTGGGAATGGGGTTTGTAACTGGAATCAGTTTCGGTCTAGATTTTAGGTTGGATCTGGATTCAGTTTCATACTAGAAACATGCCCTGCTTGTTGGAACTAAATCCGAGTCTAGCTAAATTGGATTGGATAATTTAGGCATCCAGACATCCATTGACAATGGTAGCCTAGGGAATCCTACATGCAGATGCTCATCAACATGCATACAACATGTGTCTCACAGCTAGCTGTAGGGGCCAAAATTACCGTCGAAATTGACATTGCTAACGAATTCTTTTCTTCCTCTAAGCATTTGATAGAAGTAGTGGCATTCTATTGCTTCTTTTTTATCCACTCCAACGCCATTACCTACACTAGATATAAATTCATCTAGATGAAAAGCTTTGCAATTCATTTAAGAGAAAACCTTAAGGATACTCTTATGTTTTTGTTCATTCATTTCTCCCTTTTGTATGTTTTCAAAAAAAAAAAATACTTGGCTGTATATAGATTTGGATTGATAAAATCATCCAATAAGCATGATTTTTCTTATAGATAATTAATTAAATTCATCCAATCAACATGATTTTTCTGAAGTAGCCTATGAAAAGTTGATCTCACTGAATATACAATCCAGATCGGTTATATGGATACACACGTGTACAAATGCAGCTACATTATGGAAGGTTTCTATGCACTAGGTGCAGTGGAACATTCTCCTGTATAGATAAATGTATACGTATGTTGCCTGATTTGCTAATGGTTAGTAGTCTTTTTTCCCTCTGATTCTTTTCCTATTTATGAATTAACTAGAACCTGCACCTCAACGAGTATCTGATGCCAAGTATTACAGGTAGAGTTTGATGCAAATGGAAAATGTCCCCAGATTGGTTGTTTGTGATCAGCATGGCTCCCAAGTTTGTAAATGTCTCTTGGCCTCAACCTGTGAAATAGAGAACTCTACTTTTAATTCCTTGATAGAATTTCTATGGAGAGTTGGGTATTCTCACTTCCGACTACTCATGATGCACCCTTCAATTCTTGCAAAAAGTGCATTTATTTTGTAATTAGTAATTATATTGATTTTGTGCCTTCTCATTTCTAGGCCAAAGGCAGGTCAATACAGTCTTCCAATTGATTGTAGTTGCAGCTGCTCTTCTTGAACCTGAGTTTGGCACTGAAGAAGCTCAATCATACATCACATACTTGGTAATTTTTGGCATTTGATCACTCAACTTGGACTGAAATTATGCAATTTTGGCAAAGGAAATGATATTCTGTTTGGCCAGCCACTGCACTGGAGCCTGGAGGCCCTGTCATAAATTGTCCATGACCTTTAAGTCTTCCCTACCAGAAATTTCCTTTCCAAACTACTACCTCATGAACATCTTGTTTAATATCATTTTGGTTGGTTGGGAAGATTTTTCTTTGGAAACTAATGGCGGTTTTCAACAGAAATCACCATCTCTATTTCGGTCCATATCTATCATTCCATGTCTAGTATTTTGAAATGGACTTTGAGGCCACATTTTTTTTTTTTTTTTTTTTTTTTGCTAATAGGGGCCTAAATGGCACAAGGTTATGTAGTGGCTACAATTTCTACCTTGATTGTGCCATTGTCCCGTTTATCTCCACATTAATTAACATTCCTTTTAATATGATAAAAAAAAAAAGCAGCAGCAGTAACTGAGTTCACACTGTATAAACCAAGTTTTCATCCTATTGTTCTGTTTCTTTTTCTTTTTTTCTTTTTCATTTTTTTATTAAACTGGTCAATTTCTCTAAGTGCATACTCTTTTGTCTGACCATGTTATAGCCACCATGCAGTGGAACTCAGGCAGTGTGTTGGGCTGGTGGAGTTATCATTGGAACACAACAAACTAATTCGCCCCTTTTCAGATTTCAGGTAATTCAATCAGCAATTAATATTTAGTTACACCTTCTGTTTTCATCCACTTTTTGTCCAAACCTATGTTTGTCATGAGTTTAAAACCAGGCCATCCACTCTTGTGGTAGCCCACACATGCAGCTGGCAATCTTATTAAATTTTGGAGTCGAGGCCCATGAATTGGACAACATTTGGGGTCAAAACGATCCCCTTTTTGGGAACCCAAAGCTGTCCGAAAATGGACAGTGTGTGGGAACACAAAAATGTGCAATATGTGGGTCTAATTCTGTCCAAATTTTGGACAGTGTGTGGGATCTGTCTTTATGGCCACCGGTTGGGCCATCTTTGACCCTCAAATCAGCCTAGCTAGACCATGTTTTGGGCCCACAAAACTGTCTAAGTTGGGCCACGTTTTGAGCACACCAATCTGCCTGATTTGGACAACGAATTGCACTCAATTTTACTCATTTTGAACAGTGAGATTTGGTCTCAAAACTGTCTATAGTGGTCAGCGTTAGAGGGTCTCAAATCTGGTCAAGTATTGGTATTTTAATATATAGATGTTAGAAGAACCAGAGGGCCTTCCTGTCAATGTTAGATTTGCTGAGGACAAAAAGCATGGCTTCCTTCTTTAGTGCTTTCGAAACACCATTGGTCAGCGTTAGAGGGTCTCCGGAAGCTTTAAAGGCGAAGGTGGCTGAAGCAGCAGCAGCAGCAGCTAGCAGCAGCAGCAGCTAGGGTGACAGGCATGCTAAGGTGACAGGCATGCTTCTGGAGATGGACCAGACTGAGGTGCTGCACCTGTTGGCGTCTCCGGAAGCTTTAAAGGCGAAGGTGGCAGCAGCAGCAGCAGCAGTAGCAGGTGGCAGCAGCACCATGTATGCATGCATGTAAAATGGACAGATGTGTGGTGCATGCAGACTTGCATGTTGAAGTATGATAGTGTCCATGGGCAATGGAAGCATCAAGACCCTTCTCTTTGGTGAGAAAACAGTTACTGTCTTCGGTGATAAGGATTCCGGGCTTCGGGGAAAGGTGAATGTTGATTTTGTTGCTGAGGAATGCTTACTTGCAGATGCCTCTGTAAATGCTGAAACAAATGCCCTGCGTATGCAAATGTGGCAAGAGTGTGTTTATCGGGTGGGCCAAAGATCAGTTGGGTCCACTCATCAGGTGGGCTTACATGTATGTTGAAGATGCACAGTAGGTGATCATCCTGTTCTGATTGTCCATTAATTGTATCCGTATGGCCCACCTGACGAGGGGAACTGCCTGAGTTTTGGGCTGGAGCACATGCACTGTGGGGCTTGTGCGATGAATGGCCTCGATCATACATAAGTGTGCCTGTTGCAATTGCTGGGCACTTGCCCTTGACAATTACAGAAGTGTGCTGTAAAGGAGCATTCCTTTTTCTATGTTGAAGAGGGATTTTTTTTTTTTTGAAAATTTATTTTTATGTTGTTGGTTGTATTGCTGAAAACATCGGCAGGAGGGTGAGAAACCCGATAGGATTATAAGTTCGAAATTGAATGTTGGGGGGAAGCTAAAGATGGAAGCTAGCAATGGGAACACGCAGGTGTACATCAATGGGCGGGAGATCACAGGGATAGAGCTCAGGATGTTGAAGGTGAGGTTTTGGTATCTTTTGAGCTTGTTCTTGGACTGAGTGAATGGTCATCTTCAATTACTTGTGCTTGTGGAATTGTTGCTATTTTCATGAATCAATGATTTATAGTAATGGCGGGAACCCATTACATTTACATGCTACGGGGCATTATGTATTAGAGATTGTGGCGTCCACCAAACAACCTGTTACAGGTTCTTGAACTTGCTCAGCTTATTATATATCTTTCTTGATTTTTTTTTTTTTTTTTTTTTTTTTTGTTTGGTGTTCTACGTCTTGAATTGAAACTAAAGTATTTGAAAGTGACAATCAAACAGGGCATTAGACTGTTCAAAATAGGGCTTAAAGTGACAATCATGGCCTATTTTTGTGGTGCTGATTTTAGATATGAAATTAGCTTTAATCTGGATTGTTGGAAACCGTATACCACATTGAACAATTAAAGCCTGCCTGATCTATGATTCACATCAATTCTATTAACTGATCTTTGTTCTGCATGGCTTATCTTGTAGCCTACCTTCACGTTTTTAAGAATTATATCCATCAGTTTGTCATGTTCATTAAATTGGTTGAATGCAATTCTTCTTATTGTTTGTGTTGTTGATGAAGACATGGATACCTTCCATGCAGGTGGTTTGCTGGATAGAGTGGACAGCTATATGTTCAAGGGTGCACTTGCATATGCTCATGTCAAAAGCATGTTGCGACTTTCTAGAGTTTGAATTACAAAGTTGGGTAGACACTGACGGAAAATACATAGTAAACTTTCTGTTTTTCCCTTTTCTGGTATCAGAGGCGAAGGAAGGCTTTACAAACACCCACACAAGAACTTCATGGACTATATTGTACAACTTGCATCTTTTTCCTTGCCATTGCTCACTTTAAATGAAGGTATTTCCTAATATTAATGGCAGGTGCGAGGTGCTGTCATGTTCCTCAGTCGGATTTCACTCCTCATGGATCAGAACACCCAGGCAATCCATATGTTCATGTCAGCTCTCCTTCATGTAGTAATAATAGTGGCTCTAGTACAATCATGCTTATGCCCGTGTTCCAGACTGTTCTCACTCATGGTTATCATTCACTGCAGGTCTTTGATACTTATGGATTATTATATGGTGAGCTTGCAAGCTTTGTATTCCAACTGCTACGTATCATGCCAAATCTCAATAAAGGCCAACGACTGCTACCCGGTGCACCTTCCGGTACCAATGTGCAGGGACAAAACAACACCAAGTGGCCAAAGCCTGCCAGCAGCTCATGGGACAGTATTTGGGGGGATGGTTGCAGTAAAGAGAAGTGATCATTGTCTAGAATAGATTTGAAAGGAACATCCAGGGATGCATGGACAGAGGTATGAACATTACTGGTTTCATGTGTTAGGCCTGCATAGAGTTTGAAACCTTGAGAAGGAAAGATTGGTGCAAAGGAATGATCTAGATTTGTTTCTAGTGATGCCAGCTTCTAGAGGTTTACATGTTTTCTACACTTTTTCAATTGGAAACATGCTTCCTGAGGTTTGACGTCCTATAGCCCAAGAATCAGGTTGACCCACTGGCCAGTTGGCGCACAGTTTGCAAAATAAATGGACAGCTTGGAAGGCTTCACTGAAGTTTTCAACCCATTCACCTGTCTTCGTTGAAACTGTGATGTACTTCTGAAACAAAACCTTACTGCTTTGATATGCATCAGTGGGATAGGTGTTCATTAAAAAATATGCTTGTTTCAGATTTGTTGCATGATCGTATCTCAGGGGTTGGTTAACTTCCACGTTGACATCATTTTTTTGTAGGTTGTTGCCTCTTTCTCGTGTCCCTCTAACAAAAGATAATGGCTGAACAAAATGCTAGTTCCCAAATGCTGCCAGCACTGAACTTCTTGTACAAGATAGTGAGTACTAACTTTTTTTTATATTTTGTTTTGTTGGTTATAAGGAGAGATGAATTGAGGTAAATGGAATGATCTCTCTCTCTCTCTCTCTCTCTCTCTCTCTCTCTTAGGAGTATTTGATTGATTTTGCAATTCATTGAAGAAGAAAGAAGAATTTTGAGTTTTTCTTGTCTTATAGTGCTGTGGTTGTTGGAAAATAGAGGAGAAGTAATTGGAGATTCATGCACTATATGTAGCATCTCTTTCTATTGTTCTTTAATCGTGAATCTCTCTTGCAATTCGTGCCATTGTGTTTGGATTTCAAAAGCAAGTATTCTTTCTTAAGCTCAAGGTAAGATTCAAGATGGTTTATAAATGTGATTGTGGCTATTATAGTTGTATGTTACATTTGGATGTATAAGTGATTGCAATTAAGTTTTCATGAAGTGAATATCCAAAATTGGTTCAATTCCACTTTATTCAAAGTGAATAGTCACTCCCAAAATTTAAGCTATTCTTTTTTATGTTTCTTCAAGAGAGTCTTTTCTTACATTACCCTATGGAATGACCATAGATCCAGATCATGCCAAGTTTAATTTTGTTCTTGTTTTTGAAAATTTGACTGTATATGAATTCTAGTTGGAGAAAGCCATTGAACGATTTTCAATTTTGATTTGTCCTAGAAGATTATTACTAGACCAGGTATGTTTATCCTTAGTTTTGCCATTTTCAGCTGGTAGATGTGTGATTCACCTTCACTTCCCACACTTTTTTTCACCAAACCTTGTTAAAGAAGTATATAGTGATTGTGTAGTGAGAAAGTGAGAAGTTTGATACGGTTGTCAAATAATAATTTCTCAATGCTTGTTGTGCCAGAATTAAGCTCTTGAAGATTGATGGAGCATGCTAGTACTCATTTGTTTTAGGCAGTTTATTCTCTTTCAAGAATCATTTAACTTGCTTCTTCCAAGTACTCACATCTAATCCTATGTTTTTAAATGTCCTTTTTTTTTTTATGTAGATAGCATTTTGTCTACTTTTGGATTAATATTTGGTTCTAATTGGCAGTTGGCAATCCATTGAGAAGTCGATGATCTTTTGTAGGAAGTTGCAAACTCTTATCACTTCAGGGTGCTGGCTTTAACACTTTCTTTATGGGCTTGCTTCAAAACTCACGCAATCGGCAAGTAACAAATATTGCAAGCTATGTGGCCTGTGGTCTGTGCTTATGAAGTTGCCTTAGATGCTTTAGGCTATAATTGTCTTGACAATTGGAAAAAGAAGCTGAGAACTGTCTTGCTCAAAAATGATTTGGTATAAAAGATGTTTTAGGCTATAGTTACCATTTGCATCCACTGCATCATCTTCCTCAAAAGCTTGTTATGATCTTCCCCTGCCATCCTAGCACTCCTTAGGCTTTGAATTGTTTGAACATGCTTCAGTATCGACCAATTCCATGCTTTGATGCTAGTAATTTGATTTACTCCAATCGGCTTGAATCAGATCTAGTAAGTTAGAATTTGATTAAGATCAGCAGGAATGTGATTAAATTAGTTGAGAACTATTTAGACCAACTGTAATTCGGTTAAAACACCTATTTGAAACAAAGTTCAAATTTCAACCCATATTACATCTAATTCAACATTTCCTAAGACCATTTAAATTTTTGTAGGAAAATCTGTCGCTAAGCATTGTTGAGGCGAAAGAATGTTTTACATCAAAAGAGGTACTTATCTTTCTTTATTTGTAATTTTCGATACTTGCTATAGACTCTTTTAAGTTTGTAGCATATTTATCAAATTTATTTGTAAACTTCAATGACTAGGATGATGGAAATTACTTATACCTCCTGTAGCCATGTGAGGCTCACACCAATTTGATGAATGACTTTGAGGCTTTGCCCCCCTTTTTTGGTAGTGGAATCATATTGCAAAAGAAGATGAGAACAAAAGGCATAAAGATATAATGCGCTCATGGTTGTTTATGTGATGCAGGAAACAATTCTTCTTCCAAGGCAGCAACTCGGTTCTTTATCAGAGAAAGACTCCAACTGTCCAGAACATATCACAAGTAATGAGGTTTCTATGCTCAGATAGTTTTGCAGAGGGTTGTAGAGAAAATGGTGGGCAGACAGAGAGCCTTGGTTCATCAAAAAGGAACTTATATGGAACTCAAGGGTCTTAGCTTCTTTGTGAACTTTTCTTCCTTGTAATGAGAACTCTTCATTGTATTTATATTGACTGAATTGGGGATGTATTAGGAACGAGTCTTCTCACATTTATATTGACTGAACCCGGGGATGTATTTTGAGTTTTCCTTTAAAAAAAATACATGACTTTAACGAATGTTGGATTGAATTTCTCTTTACCTCATTTTTTTTGTAGGATCTTTATTTGTTTTAGCTTGAGATGGGTTGAACTATCAGGGCATGTACCAAAAACGGCTAGATATAGCAATAAAAAAAAAAAATTAAAGACACTAGCTACGGATATAGTCCGCAGCCCTCAAAATCAGTCCGTAGCTTTATGTCGAGAAAATGCTACGGATCGTCTTTTTATATCTACGGATAATAGCCGTAGCTGAATAAATATAGCTACGGACTATATCCGTAGCTATATCTTAAAAGGCTATGGCTACAGCACCAATAGCTACGGACCGGATACGGGCCTGCTACGGATTATATCCGTAGCTATAGAAGTATCGCTACGGACATAATTCGTAGCCTTTGCCCCATTTTTTTGTAGTGAAGGAGTTAAGTACTTGAACCAGGAGTGGAGTAGACTCCTCATCGAACCACTATACATCATGTGTAATGTGGTGAATGCATCTTGTCTATTATTATGTTTTGAGATTGATTCTATAAATGCTTAACTTAATGCCCATCTCATGTTTGGCAAAATGCTCATATGAAATCCTTGAATGCTTTATATAAGCATGCATATCAACTGCTTAATCAAATGATTGTCTTAGTATAGTTGATAATTTAGAAAAATCTTGTGTGATCTATTTACTTACATTTACTTAGACTTAATTGGTAAATTGGATTGTGGATGTACTAAAGTTTTTAATCAGTAAGAAATTTGTAAAAAGTCCTATTCACCCTCCTTTAGGACATAAGCATACTTTCAAGCTTATCTTAATAGCGGTGTAAACCGCAATTTCAAAATGAAATCAGGATGCCGGGTGGGTGAGTGCCGTGCGGTTGAGTCGGGCGTGTCGTGCACTGAGTCAAGCGTTCGCTCGGGTGTAGGCTGTGCGGCGCCTAGGGAGGAAAGGGAGAGAGAAGAGAGGCAGTTTGAGTTGGGAGATAGGAGGGAGAGAGAGAGAGAGAGAGAGAGAGAGAGAGAGAGAGAGAGAGAGAGAGAGAGAGATTTGAAATGAGAGGGGGGAAAGGAGAGAGGGCAAGGCGTGATGGTCTAGGTTGCAGAGAAATGAAAATGAAAGGAGATAGGGTTGGATACCTTTTAGGATTTTTGTTTTAAAAAACTTTATATATATATATATATATATATATATATATGTATATAAGCTTGGGCCAAGCCAATCTCAAGTGAGCCGAGCTTTTATCGAGTTTCAAACCAAGCTGGGCCAAGCTTACTCATGCTCAATCTCATCTTGTTTTAGAACGAGCTAATTTATAAAAGCTTGGCCTTGGTCAATTTACCATGTAAGCCAAGCTAAGCCGAGCTTAAACGAGCCAAGTTGAGTGAGCTTTTCAAGCCCGGCTCGTGTTCAGTTCTAAATGCAATCATATGGTCGGTGGAATTTTTGGCTATGGCCCATCTATAGTTATATATTTGATGGGGCTATGATTAGGATGAATTTAGTTCTAGATCTATTTTTACTAATTATGTGTATAGTTATATATTTGATGTGGCTATGATTAGGATGAATTTAGTTCTAGATCTATTTTTACGAATTATGTGTACATGAGCATTGAGCACGATTTCTGTCAGATCAGTATCAAAGAATTTCCTCGCCTGAAGTGATGCCCGGGCCTACCTCTAAGAAAGCATGAATGGGAGCCATCATATATATGCGCTGGCCCAATCCCAAGATCAGGTTTAAATTGTCATTGTCCAAAATTAGGTAGGTAGCATCATTAGGTGGGCCACCTGTTTAAAAAGAATGGACGGTTATAAAAAAAATAGTGGGCATGCTACATCTAATTTAGACATGTGGCCCACCATTTGCGTTGGAGATTTGAAGTATTGGTTAAACAGCTAACTCCACGCATCTGGACATTGTACACCACGTGTGCCAGCAAAACACATAATGGGTCTGTCCTAAAAATAATCAAGTCCTCTCGTAGGGCTGGACATGTGTAAGAAATGATATGAAGGCAAACAATATAATAAATGGCTGGCTAAAGGTCCACATTCAGTTGGTGTATACATTGATTGGATCTAGGAAACAAAGTTGAATTTTATTATTTAGTAATGAGCAAAACTTTTTTATGCTTGTTGTATGCTTATCCTTAGACTGAAAGGAACTAATGTCCTAATGATGAATTGGTGCACATGCATGCCCGATGAATGGATCAGTCCAGATGTTTGGACCAAAACACATAAGCAGCCTGGCCTACTGATGAATGGCTCATGCAACACGTCTGCCATGGTGGTATGTCCGAATGTACGATGAAGCTCAGTAAACAAAATGGTTTGTATCCCAACCGTTCATTAGAGGCTCCTGCCTGAAAGAAAAAGCAGGAGCATGCATGTCTTCTTCCCTCTTACCTCCGATGATTATCAATAAACGCACGTACACCATTAAAATATCATCCAAGCTCCCAATTTTAAAGTGTTCAAAGACCAAAAAAATAAAAATTAAAAGCGAAAGAAATCCCCTGCATGCCTAGATGCGGTGCAGGACTATGAACATTCTTTGAAAAGGATGAGAGTTGGGCGTGGCAGCGACAACCATTTTTTTTATTTGTGTTGGGGCATGCTTCCCATTAGTTTTATGGGCCCCACCATGATGCATGATGGACATCCACCCCATCTATCAGAAGCACCCTTCTATGGTGGGCCATGGGTCTAAAAATCAGGCCAATCCATGACTTTTTTTTTTGGGTTATTACACACACCCCACCGTTCAGAATGCAAGCATGGATTTCCAACTTTGGAAGCCAACAGAGGATCCGGACTCTTCTCACAAACGACGTCCGTCTTACCTGATGAGTTCGTACCCGATATGCCTTATAGCCAAGGCATTCTCATGGTACATCCTAACTAATGAACAGTCAGGATTTCATTTCACGTCAACCGTGTGTCTGCCAGGAAGCCCCAAAATCCAAGGCATTTCTGCACTTTTTCATCAGAACAGTTTTTACCGTTAACCAGTCCCATCATATTATTCTACTAATTCTACACGCGCGTGAGAGCCATAAACATCCACACGTAGTTGCGGAGGTTATGACATGGCACGTGTGAGATCTGAGTTTCCATTAGGGGTAGAGACGATATTTAGGGCCGCTTGGCATCTCCACTAATAAATGTTTATTTGCTTATTCTAAAAATAAAAAAAAAAAAAGCTATTCTCAGGAGTAAACTATTTGGTAAAGCTCTTATCTCATAGCTTACTTTTTTAAAAACTAGTAAGAAATCTCTTAAATAATAAGTTATGGGGAAGTCATTTTTTCTATAAGACTTTTTTTTAGCTTAAATGGGTAGACATTTTTATTAACTTCTAAATAAGCTTGTCAACTTGTCAAGTAATTCTTATCTTGTGGGTAGGGGCATGTTGTGGGATCAAGCACCGTCTCTCACATGGATAACTGATCCACGAGCTAAATAGAGCATAAACTCAATTTCATTAATAATTTATCAAAAGCTATGTAATAATGATTTAAAAAGAGTTTAAATAGATTAAACATAATCCTAATTTCGTGCCTAACACTAACTTGCAAAGCAAGAAAAGAATCACAATACAATTAGAAAATAAACAAAAAAAAAAAAAATCTACGCAAATTGTATAACGTCTGTCGGGCGTCGTCTTCCTTTCACTGATACGAGCAATCCATATATCTGATTCCCACAAAACTTTGTAGTTTTGCTAACATTGACGTACTCTTCAAGATGGTCGGTTCAGATTCTCCATATCAGTAGTAGTGGGCCACCTAGACCATCTCTAGTTTTAGTGGGTGGAATTCGAAACTTTCTGGACAGTTCGTACTATTTTGGACGTCACGATCAATTCGTAACTTGGATCGACGTGAAATTGTTAGGTTTTCTCGACGTTAAGCAGCTTTACGAGATGGGCGGAACGGATCATCATAAATGATTAAGATAGGCCCCACGAGTTGGACAGAAATTCAAAAACAGGGAATAGTAGTTCCTTGTTCGGACTGAAACTCTAAAACAAAAAATTTCCTGCAAAGTTCGTACGTCTCACGACCGGTCAACAGGGGGCCACGACTGGTCGTGGATAACCCCAAATCGTCCAGCAATATGGACTAAATTCCAGTCGGAATCGACCGGTCAAGCGATCGGTCCTTGAGAGTCGTCCGACCGATTGTCAGACGACATCTTTTTTTGCATTTTCTTTGATTCTTCCTCCAGTCCATCTCCATCATGAATGTCATTGATCCTCGCCTTTGATCATGGGGTTCACTCCCTACATCAGACTCCTCCACTTGAAGAAAACTTGACCTCGAGTTTTGCCTCAGGTAATGATAGAGACTCGCCTTTGTCTTCTTCTACAACCTTGGCTTGAGAATCTTACATAGGCGTGATTGTGGATACTTGTCCTCAGTCATTCCCTGGCATAGCGCAACAAGCATTATCGTCTTCTTCTTAGCCAGAAGAAGAAAAATTGCAAATGGATCTGCTCTACTAACTGTCCTACTGAAGATTGGCTCTATCTGAGAAAAACTAGCCTCTGACACATTCATGGACTCTTACAAATCGAGATTTCTAATTTTTGGAGCAGGCAACATGATCATCTTCTTTGTTCACCACATCTGAGATATTATCCTCCTTCATTTTCTCAAGACCTTGAATATTTTCTGAGACGATGGTAGGTGCTACCTCCTCCTCTTCCTCTATAGCTTTTACCTCTACTAATTCAGCAGGTCCTTCGAGAAGGGTTCCCGTGTCTGCATGAATGACATCTTCTTCAAAATCTTTGAGAAGGACTCCCATATCTCGATGAATGACCTCCACCTCAAAAGCTTCGAGAGGAATTTCCAATGGTTGATGGTCCTTCGTTTCTATAAGCACATCATGCACACTTCTGATGGGGATAGAGGCCTGAATCTCAAAACCTTTGTACCAAAATCGTTCTAGCAGCTTGCGCTTCATTTGCAGGCCACGAGTGAAGTGGTAGTTTTCCTTCCATCTTCCAACAATGCTGAACGTCTAACCACCTAATCCCAAATGTCATCCGATATATGGCATAATGCAGTTTCAACTGTCATCTTCTCTGGAATCTGATTGTAGTTGAAGAAATATTCGATCTCTAAAATTCAACCATAGACGTTACTCCACTCATCGAATTCTGAAATGTTTTCCCTCCTCTTGAAGCATCGAACTGCCCGATCTCCCAAACTTCTGCTTGGAACAATCATACTCGTCTGATATTTTATTTTGCAGCCGAACCTAACTTGTAGCCCTTGCATAGCTAGATGGTTTTTCTGTTGGAGTGTCTCAAGCGTCACCCCGAAAGCTGCTACTTTGACAGGATGGATCCCTAGGAGCACCGTCCACAGGATTTTTCACGTAGCCATCATTAAAAGCCATCACCCGAGGGAAAGCCTCTCTCTAATACCAATTAATGCGGGCGGGGCGTGTTGTGGGATCGAGCACCGTCTCTCCCACGGATAACTGATCCAAATCCACGGATCTATCGAGAAGGACACTCGATCTTCCGTGATTCCTCAAAGGGCAACTCGAAGCACACGAGCCAAAGAGTATAAACTCAATTTCATTAATAATTTATCAAAAGCTACATAATAATGATCTAAAAAGAGTTTAAATAAATTAAACCTAACCCTAATTTCGTGCACAATACTAACTTGCAAATGAAGAAAGAATCCTAATACAATTAGGAAAAAAAAACAAAAAAATCTGCGCAAACTGTATAACGTCTGTCGGGCGTCGTCTTCCTTTCACTGATACGAGCAATTCACATATTTGATTGCCTCAAAACTTTGTGATTTTGCTGACATCGACGTACTCTTCAAGATGGTCGGTTCAGATTCTCCATATCAGTAGCAGTGGGCCACCTGGACCATCTCTAGTTTTAGTGGGTGGAATTCGAACTTTCTAGACAGTTCGTACCATTTTGGACGCCATGATCAATCCATAACTCAGATCGACGTGAAACTTATTGGGTTTTCTCGGCGTCAAGCACCTCTACGAGATGGATGGAACAGATCATCATAAATGATCAAGATGGGCCCCACGAGTTGGATCGAAATTCCAAAAATGGGAATAGTAAGTTTCTTGTTCAGACTGAAACTCTAAAACTAGAAATTTTAGCAAAATTCGTGCGTCTCACGACCGATCGGCAAGGGGCCTAGTGGATAACCCCAAATCGTCCAGCGATCTGGACAGAATTCTAGTCAAAATCGACTGATCAGGTGACTGGTCCTTGAGCGTCCGCGACAGGTCGTCAGATGACATCTTTTTTACATTTTCTTTTATTCTTCCTCCGGTCTATCTCCATCATGAACAGTCATCGATCCTCACCCTTGATCATGGGGTTCACTCCCTACATTATCTACACTCTCTCTAAAATGGGCCCACATAATGCACGGTCACATCAAAGCTGGGCCCCACATAATGGACGATTCACATCAAAGGTAGGACCTACTATGATGGATGGTGGACATTGAGGGTGGGACCGCATGATGGAAGATTGACATCAAAGGTGGGCCCACATGATGAACAACCCCATATTGAAGGTTAGGCCCCACATGATGGACTGTCCACAGCAAAGGTGAGACCCACATGATGGATGGCCCACATTAAAATGTGGCGCCACATGATGGATGGATTACCCACATCAAGTGGGCCCCACATGATGGATGGTTCATAGCAAAGGTGGAACCCACATGATAGATGGTGGACATCAAAGATGGGCCTACATGATGAACGACCCATATTGAAGGTGCCCCCACTTCATGAATGGTCTACATCAAGGTGGGCCCACATAATGCACGGTTCACATCAAAGGTGGGCCCCACACTGATGGACGGTCCACAACAAAGTGTGGCCCAACATGATGGACCATCCACATTAAGCAAGGCCCCACTTGATGGACGGTGCACATCAAAGCTAGGATCCACATGATGGATGATGGACATCAAAGGTGGGCCCACATAATGAACAACCCATATTGAAGGTGGGACCCCACATGATGAATGGTCCACATCAAGGTGCCCCACATAGTGGACGGAATGAGCCTCACATGATGGATGTCCCACATTAAAGTGTGGCCCCTTGTGATGGACTATCCACATCAAGTGGGCCCCACCTAATTGACCATCCACATCCAAGGTCTTGTATGATTGAAGGCCCATAACTAAAGTGACCCAACATGATGGATGATCCGCATAAATGGTGCGCTTCACACGATGGATGGTGGACATTAAAAGTGGGCCCCACATGATGCACAACCCACTTTGAAGGTGGGGCCCACATGATGGACACATCAAACTGTGGATTCCAAATCATGAGTAGTGGACATTGAGGGTCCCCACATAAAGAACAATAAGCATTAATGGTAGGCCCCACATAATGGATGACCTACATTAAGGTGGGCTCCATATAATAGACCGTCCATGTCAACCATTCGAATTACTCTTATAATAGAGTTGTTGTAATCTTTAAAAATGACATCAACTACCATTGAAAAAATCTCTTATTCAAACATTTTACTGAACGTGCTTATTTCAAATAAAAGCTTTTTATGGTTTTGAAAACATAATTTACCAAATGAGGTTATTTAAACAAGAGCTAGAATTGAAAAAAAAAACAGGAGAAAGGAAGGCTTATTAAAATAGCTCTTATTTGAAAAGCGCATATTAGATTAGAATAGAGATGCCAAACGAGCCAGGAAGTGGACTGTGTCCTACTCCACCCGGATAGGGCTTTAGAAATATTCAGGCTATTTCCATGAAATGATCTGAAAATATGATGGACGGTGTGGATAAAACCCTTGCATCACGGCGGCCCACCAAACCCTGCCCGGGGGTTGAACTTAATCCGCTTCCCTTCTACAACAAGATTCAGAATATCACGCAACAAACGAATGGTTCAAAAAAATGTTGACGTTAAATTACTTTGTATGTTGTGGCCTACCTGAGGAGTGAAATTGTCTCATTTTCAACACTTTATGAATCTCAGATCTCACGAACGTGTTTTGCATCTGCACGTGAGCCCTCATTTGTACGTGGACGGTTCTACGCGCGTTTGCAATCAGTAAATCGCTAACATTCAAAATGTTAGTTTTGGATGACATTAAAGAGGAGGGCTAGAGCCTGTTATCCTGTACTCGTCTAGAACTCAGGTGGGCCACACAACAGAAAGAAATGGGAGCAGTGGATGTGCGGGGCTCAACTTGCTGCCTTTGTTCCATCCAATCCTGTGAACAGACGCGTCCCATCAGGATGAAGGGACACCCAAACTAATCAACCGGTTCAGAACTCTGAACCCCATTGTCTATGGACATTAATCGGCCAGTAATGACACCAGCTTAGAGTAATTTCTGGTTTAGGATCCATCTGAAGTGGGGCCCACCTTTTGGACGGTCTAATATAAGTACCATTGTTCCTTAAGAGCCAGTGACTATCAATCGTCCCATGCTATTAGAGGGACGCGGATTGCGTGCTTCCTGATCAGTATGGAGGCAAAGCGTTCAAAGGGGCCCACCGTGATGTATCTGTTTATACGCGCCATCGTCTCACTCTGAATTAATATATGCCACGTGTATCATTTTTAAGTACCTGCAGGTCAAGCATCATACACAGCCAGAGTATCAAATAGTTCCCATTTCTTTAATCCCAGACGCTTGATTTTGAATTCAAAGGGAGAGCCGAAATATGTTAGATCCATCTCTAACGGATACGTGGCATGGTGATGTATTCATCAGGTCCACCCCTATACTTGCACCAAGACAGATGGCTTCTGTTTTAAAATTAAAACCCAGGAGATAATCCCATCCTTTACTTTTTCTACAGTTCATCCCAATGCATGATTGACCGTTTAAGTGTTTTTCTCCACTGTCTCTTTAATGGCTACAGATCAGATGGTTAGGATTGTCTGATAAGAATGAATTTTGAAACATAAACCATCCATCTAGGGCCCTACATATGAACGGACCTGATTTTCCCATCACCCTGGCTGGTGTCTGTGCGAGATGGCTCTACAATATTACCGTTCTTCCTGGCGAGCAACAACACGTGACTGCAACGGTCCAAATTCAACGTACAACGTGTCTATTAATCATCGGTTAGGATTGTTTAATCAGTCGTACTTTATATTACCATATCTGCAGTGGGTCCCACGAATTTGACAGTTTAATTAAATTGCACGCACATGTACAATAGTAAACGCACGCGTATGAACTATCAATCTCTCCCCGAGTATGAAAAAGACTTGTCTAGTAAAATCCAACCGTTGGCACTGTTTATTAAAAATGAAGTGGCACTTGATAAGGGCTGCCATACTTGAATTTTAAATGATTAATGCATTGTTATGATTACATTACTTTAAAAAGCTTCTAATCGTTCCAGCCACGTTACAGAAAAGATTTGTTACTCTGGCAGAGTGATGATACACAGGCATATATCCGACTCTTTCCAGAACCATAGATGCGAGAATCTTAATCATCCAATCTTGGACATTTCGTCCGACTGGTTGTATTTTTGTGGGGCCCATAGAGATGTCCGTGACAAATCTACTCCTGTCCATCTTTTTTAAAGACCACAGTAGGACAGTATTCTAAAAATCAGGCAGATACAAAACTCATGTGGGGCCATACCAAACGAAATGGTGGGGATTGAAAGCCGGGCAGTGACAGAAGTTTTGTATCCGGATGATATTTGTTCATACAGTTTATCTCAGTTGTAATAATTCTATGAATGGTTTGGATGGTATATAAACATCATGGTCAGCTCAAGAAAGATTTCAACGGTGGATGTTGCTTTTCCCACTGTTTTGTTAGTGTGTCCCACGTAAATATTGGATCTGCATGATTTTTAGAATCCTAGCCTATTGTTGCCTTTCAAAACAGATGGACGGAGTGGATTTGTCATGGACATCTCTGTGCCCGGGGTCACAGGCAATCCGCTCCCGTTTTGGGACAATTTCCCATCCGTATCGGGCCCTTGTCGGATCATTGTTCCAAATCCTCCCAGAAGATTTTTATAGGCATAACTCATCTGTCGTGGCGATCAATCTATCAATGGGTCCCAATCACTAGACCGATGGCCCACTTGCACTCTTGGGCACTCAAGGACTATAATTCTTCAAAAGAAGCACGCCCGTAAAGAGACGCCAATGGTCCACTTTCAACATGCTCATGTGATTTGGTCCACATAGCTAGTGGACCAGACAGATCTTCTACTCCAGAAACACACGCTGGGGAGGTTTTTATTTAAGTCTGTGGGAAATCCCTCCACACGCGAGCTGGTAAGTCTGTGGGAAATCCCAGCTGTTAACCAGATGGGACCCACCATATTGATGAGCTGCACACGCATGTACGGAAGTAATAAAGGCCGGAAAATGTGCAATTATTTGGACCGTAGATGGCTGGCTTTTACTTGATTGTTGAACGGTTTACTTTTTACTCATATAATCTATACGGTGGGTCCCACCGGATGTATGGATATGATGTTCCAACTACTTACCAGACACGTGTCTCTGCTCATAGAAGTTAGCGCTCGTGTATGCTTCGTGGAACTCAACAGAGATAAGAATCTCAGGCGATGATGCTCCTCTGACTCTTTATTTGAGAAAAACTTTGATACTACGGCAGAGTGTGGTGGATGATACTCAGGCATCTATAAATTACTCAGAGTTGCATACGTGTCATAGAATTAACTCAAATTTAACCGTCCAAATTATGTAGAACTGTTTAGATTTATTATTATACCAAATTTACACTTATCCAGTTATATTACTATCAGATTAGCCCACATTTATTGGATGGTTTAAAAATGAAAAATCCAACGGTCTTGCTGCAACAAACAAGTGTCCATGAATTAGAGGTTAGACTAGCGACACTCGATCGATTTTTTTAACTACAGTTTAAAATAAGTGATTTCCACAATTTATGTAGTTTAACTTGAGCTAATATATTCCACATTTACCATTTCAAAGTGCCTGTGTATCAAGCATGTACGAAGCCAGAGTATAAAATAACTCCCCATTTTATTTCCCGTCGCTGAGAGAAGAAGTACCTTCCAAGCAATCACTATTGGGAAAAAGGAAAAATGATATTAAGACATGGGTCCATTTTTCCACGGTATACACGACGTTTCAGTTATGACCATTATATAGAATATTTTCGTAATCCAGACCGTTCATACGATTATTACCATCATGGATAGACCATATATTGAAAATTATTTCTAATGGATCTAAAATTTCTCCGCAAATATAGTTTTTAGCTTCTGAATGTGGACTATTGATAGACGGATAAAAAGATAAAACAAAAAAGGGTCCACATCCAATAGGAAAAAATTAATTATGTTTATTATCCCAGGGAGAAAGAAATATGCAGGTGAACGGTCTGGATTACCGATATATCGTCCACACATGACAGAATCTAAAACACGTGTACAAAGATACGGTATAATTTCTCGAGAAGACAATGGTGTTAAGCTCCGATCCCAATCTCTCTCTCTCTCTTTCTCTCTCTCTCTGTCTTCTACCTCTCATCTTCTCAGCAGCAGCGATGCCTGGTCTGGTTTCTGTCAAAACGCCACCAGAAGCGGCACCACTCCGCCTCATCCTCCCCAACGATCCAATCCATGACCAGATCGCCGAAGCCAGAAACGCAAACTCCCGATCTCCAATACCCAGGAAAACCCCTTCTCCGTCCCCTTCATCCTCTTCCCGCCCCAAGCCCTCCCCTAGGAAGAAAACCCCAGAAACCCCCAAAACCCACGACGAATCCTCGCTCGACAACCCCGATCTCGGCCCCTTCCTTCTCAAGCTCGCCCGCGACACTATTGCCTCCGGCGACAGCCCCGCCAAGGCCCTCGACTATGCCTCCCGCGCTTCGAAGTCGTTCGAGCGGTGTACGCTTGAGGGCGAACCGAGCCTCGAGCTCGCCATGAGCCTGCACGTCGTGGCCGCGATCCACTGCAGCCTGGGGAGGTTCGAGGAGGCGGTGCCCGTGCTGGAGCGGGCAATTGCGGTGCCGGACCTAAGCAAAGGAGCGGAGCACGCGCTCGCGGCCTTCTCCGGGTATATGCAGCTCGGTGACACTCATTCGATGCTGGGGCACCTCGACCGGGCCGTCGCCTGCTACGACGCCGGCCTCAAGATCCAGATCGAGGCGCTGGGGGAGACGGATCCGAGGGTCGCCGAGACTTGCAGGTATGGTGTTCCGCTTTCCTTCCCTCCCATCTCCCATTTCCCCTCCCCAGCACACGTTAGCTAGAGGGGATTAATGTGCCGGAACAGCACCAGCGCTTACATCGCCCAAGCTCAGTGGAGCCCATTAGGTTGTACGTGTGACATCCAGTCCGTTGATCATGTGAGAAAAATCCCAGAAGATTGTCCCTCTGCAAAACTTAGATGGGCCACAACAATGGAAACAATGTAAAATCGCCTAAAAACTTTGAATTTTGCATCATGTGACTTTTGCATTTTTCCCTTCATCTTGGTGATGCTTGCCTGATTAACGGCAATGATGCAATGTACGCACCACGGTAGTTCCCGACATAGATCAAAGCTATGGTTGGCATCCCATTCCCATTGTTACCTGTCGTGTGGCCAACCTGAGTTGTGGATCCAACTGATTTTCAGGGGCTGGAATCTAGGGCTGCACTTGTTAGACGTGGTGGATGCCCCATGGACAGCATGGTGGCTCCACAGGGCTTTTGTTGTCCGCCTTGTGTAAAACAGGTGTTGCAGGGGATTCTATTCCTCGGCCATGGGATGCAAAAAGGGGGTTCACTTGTCGGCACATGAAAGAAGGAGCATGATAGGCCTTGACGAAGGTTTATTGTGCACTGGTCGGACTACCCAACAACTGGGGTATATTGGCTTGAAGTTGAAAATGCTGAATGATCACTTTCTGATTTGGGCCATTGGAGATAGTGCTGTCACCAATGTATCACTCACTGATGAATCAGTATGGTGTGTCCTTCGCAGCGCATTTTAGAGGGATGTGTGTTCCTCTTATGCATTTGAAATCTCTGTGGTAAATGAGCCTCAGTAGTAGTCTGTGGACTACTGAGGTGGATTCATAGTCCGCCCCTTGGGTCATGCCTCTGGATGCCTGAATCTCTTAAAGACATGGGCGCCACCATGGATAGGCCATAGGCAAAGTATGATCTGACAGAAATGATCCTATCCATTTGACCTACTTACAGGTATTATATTGGTCAATGGTTTATGTTCCAGGTCCATTTTTTAAATGGTTTGGATCATCTTTGCAGGCAAGGAAGACCGTCCATGGCCTATCCATGATGGCTACAGTGAGTACTGGATCCCTTATGCAGGCAATGAATGTTTGATTAGTGTACGGTTGTATTTAATGACCAGTAAGAGAAGTAGAAGTTTGGAATAAAATTAGGTAAATGGGATGGGGGTGCTGTTTGATACTCTGGCAGAATATAATGCTTGATACACCGACACTCAGAAATTGTACCTGGGGCATTCATTTACTCAAATTGAGCGGACTAAACGGTGGAACCCACTTCAGATAAGTCACAATCCCAAAATCTAACTGGGTCAACAATCCTAACCTATGATTCGTGGATACCTGTTCATTGCAACAGGACCATTGGATTTTTTTTTTTTTTTTTCATTTTATATCATCCAATGATTTCCAACAATCTGAATGGGAAATGCTTCCACCTTTTAGTATGTATAGTGTGGGGGTATTTTGGTCATGCTAATGCTTGCTACAGTTGTAACTACTAAATTGCTTAGTGGGTGGGAACTACCATTTCAAAATTTTCCTAGCGAAGTATAAGATGAGGGTTGTGCAAAGATTTCATATCTGAGTCTGTCCTTGATGCAGACTGTTGATTGGCTGGGTCCTACCATAGATGGACTCTGTCTGCAAATCACACTTATTAGACCATCCCAGTCTTCTGATAGGTTACCACTTTATATTCTTTGTTCTGTCAGAAGAACTTCATTGTAGTCGAGGGCTGCTATATACCCTCCATTTGTAGGTCACTGATAACATTTGATCAGCTACCATGGCCACTCTGCAGTGAGATCCAACCAGTGAATGATCTGGATCATGCACTGTTGTTACTGGTGTTCAATTTTATGGGAGATAACCTCAATCTTGAAAGGTGGGCCTCACAGTGTCAATGCCTTGGCCAAAATCAGGTTGATCTACTCATCAGGTCAGCTGCAGATATATAAAAGAAATGGATGGTGGAGAAACTTGGCCAGCCACATTCAATGTACTGTTTGGGCTGTGTGGCCAAACCATATGGGTGGACTGGCTTTAATATTTTGGCCAAGGCTCAGTATTGAAAAAAAAGTTTGGTTGTACCGTATAGGTCACCGCAAGACCAGGTTGTATCACCCTGTGCGGGCCGATACAGCTGTATCAATTATTGACGAAACTGGTACTTGTCGGGCAATACACACCAGTTTTGGATTATACTTTAGACCTTGGCCAGCACATTTATGATGGGCCCTGCCTGTTGAGCATATTTGAAGGCACATGTGGCCATAACCAGTGCACATACGGGATCCTAATACATTTCTCATCCTAAAAGGCTTTTGAAGCATCAGGGAATGAGCGAAAAAATGCCCCTGCAGCTGAGTATAAGGAGTTAGCACCAGGGAATGAGCAAAAAATGCCCCTGCAGCTGAGTATAAGGAGACTACACAGGTGCCATTTTGGTCATTTTCAGGAATGCCATGGGTCCATGGTCGATTCAAAATTTGGTGTTGTAATAACGCATTTTTACTGTTGTTTGGACCTTTTCTTTGAAGGGAGAATAAGGAGATGCAAACTAATTTTTTTTGTAAAACTAGCAGGTACTTGGCAGAGGCCCATGTTCAAGCAATGCAATTCGATGAGGCAGAGGTTCTCTGCCAGAAGACCCTTGAAATCCACCGCGAGCACAGCTCACCGGCATCCCTCGAAGAAGCTGCGGACCGCCGGCTTATGGCCCTTATCTGTGAGGCTAAGGGTGAATTTGAATCTGCCCTTGAGCACCTCGTCCTAGCCAGCATGGCCATGATTGCTAATGGCCAAGATAGCGAGGTTGCTGCCATTGACATCAGCATCGGCGACATCTACCTCTCCCTTAGCCGCTTTGATGAGGCTGTCTTCTCCTACCAGAAGGCCCTCACTGTCTTCAAATCCACCAAAGGTGACAACCACCCGTCAGTTGCTTCAGTCTTCGTTCGCCTTGCTGACCTCTACTACAAGACTGGAAAGCTCCGAGAGTCTAAATCCTACTGTGAAAACGCCCTCAGAATCTATGCAAAACCTGTGCCCGGGACCACCACCGAGGAAGTCGCTGGTGGACTGACTGAGATATCTGCCATATACGAAGCCATGAACGAGCCAGAGGAGGCGTTGAAGCTCTTGCAGAAAGCAATGAAGCTGTTTGAGGATGTGCATGGGCAGCGGAGCACAATTGCAGGGATTGAGGCACAAATGGGCGTGATGTTTTACATGGTTGGGAGATTTGGAGAGGCTCGTAGCTCTTTTGAGAGTGCTGTGGCGAAGCTGAGAGCAGGTGGAGAGAGGAAATCAGCATTCTTTGGGGTCATGTTGAACCAGATGGGGTTGGCATGTGTACAGCTTTATAAGATAGATGAGGCAGCTGAGTTGTTTGAAGAAGCAAGGGGGATCTTGGAGCAGGAGTGCGGACCACACCATCCTGATACCCTTGGTGTGTACAGCAACCTTGCAGCAACTTATGATGCCATGGGCAGGTAAGCATGCTTTTGCTTAGAGCTCTTCAAATTCCTTGATTCCTTTGAGCTTCCATGTGCACAAGTTTTTGAATTTTTTTAATAGAAAGTGCTTTGCTTTTCTGCATAATACTAGTCTCTATATTCAATTTCATCATGCATTCTAATAACATCTATAGGGGATGATCTGATGGTGGTTAGTATAATATTCCACCTGGATCTCACTTGGGTTGATGGCACAGGCGGCTGATGGAAAGGATCCGCCCTAACATAGGCACCTCTAAGCTAATCACAAGAATCACAAACAAAGTAGAAAACAATAAATGGATTTTTCATTCATTTCCAAAGTGCCTTGATATTACTCATGCTAGGCCCTTAAACAGGCTTTGAGATGTAAAAAGAAGGAAGGTTCTAAATGTCATTGACAACTAGTGACTTATTGCAAAAAGTGGAGTAGTAATTAGATTTTATTGCATGGCTAGTTGATTGATTTTGCAAAACTAGCCGCCTAATTAGGAGGCTTGGGCCTCCTTATTGATGCGCTAGCTGTGGGGCTTGGGCCTGGCCCATGGATCTTAGGTCTAGTTCAGCCTGCATCAGTTGAACTTCCATTCATCACACAGTGATCATCACTTTCCAGGGAGGAACCCCACCAGTGGGTGGGTGACAGGGTGGGTGCGTTGCATGACTAACAAAAAAAAATCCTTCCCAAAGAGAAATATGATTTTTAATGCATAACTATGATTAACTAAAATGAGGTGAACAGAGTCTTACATGGTAGATAACTTAAAAAAAAAAAAAAAAAATCTGACTTCTTTGCTACCTGGAATGAAGAATCAATCAGTTGATCACCTCTTCATCCATTGTCCTTTCACCTCCAATATCTGTTGAAGCGTCCTGAGGTTGGCTGGGGTCTTGCTGGTTATGCCTAAGACAAGTGGATGATCTTTTATGTGGCTGGCATGTTGATTCGGGAGGAGCGGTTGGTAAAAGGAAGTGGAGAATCCTTTTCCTGGCTGTCCTGTGGGTGGTTTGGGCAGAAAGGAACAATTGATGTTCTAGAAATTCAAGTATTTCCTCGGCGGGGGTGTTTCGTGAGTCCTAGTCCTTTTCAGGGACTGGGCTTCTTAGGGTCTTGTTGTGCTTTCTCAGGGTTGTGCCGTCGTGGGACAGCAATTGTTGTTTCTTCTTTCTTTTGTTGTTTGCTGTTTGCTGTTTCTAGTTTTTTTTTTTTTTTTTTAACCCTGTATTTCTTTTTTTTAGTTCAATAAAATCCTCATAAAAAAAACTTAAATGAGGTGAACTCATTTTTAGGTCTCTACCAGACAAGCCCTTAGGCATTCAACTCTTTTGTAAGCCAGTGTCCAATTTAAGTCTCTTTCTGCGAGGAATTTCATCTATGGACTCCATTCCTTGAGGATATTCTATATCGTCTACTGTCTTTTGTTATTACCTTCCAATTTTAGCATTCTATAATACGGGACACTCAAATGGATTGGATAACCATGTTATTCTTTAACTATGCCATATCCCGATCTTCAGATGTAAAATCAGTTGTCTTTTAGTCATCTCCGTCAAGACAAAGTAAAATATCAAAATGACTAAAATACCCATAGGTCATATGTTAACTAGGTCTGGGACCAAGGTATATTCAATAACGGTAACAGTGGCTGTAACGGCCACCCTTATGGTCGTTATGATATGGGCCGTAACATCAGTTATGGCCCTGTAATGATTAATTGTTTTGAAGGAAGAAATATATCGGCCAGGCCCATAATGGCTGTGACATTACGGCCGTTAGAGGGTGATTTTGGGCCATTTATGGCATAAATTCTGGGTGGGTTGGGTTCAAGTTGAGCAAATTCAGGTTGGGTTGGGAATGCTCTGTTTGGTCAAGAATAGAGGACTTCAGGTTGGGCACCTAGGGTTGGAACTTGGGCTGGGGTTGTGCATTGGGTCCTCTTGCGGTTGGGTTGGGCTTGGGTTGACCCTCAACCCAACTCGCCTGAGTTGCACCCCTGGGATGAATTTTAGATTTAAATTCTGATTATTTGAGATAAGTGAACTCCTCTGAGGTATCAGCAAATAAAACCTCATTTTGTAAGAAGTTTCAAGCTGTTGGGAGTCAGAACATAGCTCTAGGTAAAATCTTGTCATCATGTTGTTGTAATAGTTTCTGCTTGTTTTGTTGACAGGGTTGAAGATGCAATCGAGATCTTGGAATATGTTCTTAAGGTGAGAGAAGAGAAACTTGGGACAGCGAACCCCGATGTTGATGAAGAGAAGAGAAGGCTAGCTGAGCTCTTGAAAGAAGCCGGCAGAACCAGGAACAGGAAGGCGAAATCACTTGAAAATCTCCTTGATTCCAACTCCCAGAGGATGAAGAAAGAAGGAACGAAGAGGTGGTCTGGCTTGGGTTTCAAGACCTGATTAAGAATCTCTACCTCCCCCTGTCAATGTCCCTCACTCACTGTAACATTCAAGCAATGTGTAAAGGTCAGGTTTGGAATTTGGTGGTTGTCCTGGTTTCTTTATCATCTAATCCTTAATTTGTTTCGTTTCTTTTGATTGTTTTATTTGAATATTCATGTTATGATTGAAGCTCTTCATTGTCAAAAATATCAGGCATTTTGGTGAATAAATATTTAAGTTTGCTCCTTGAGCTTCCTCTCTGATTCTTAATTTGTGAAAAAAGAAGGAATGGAAACTAAGAGTAACTGAAGCAATTAATTCAAAACTCGCGCTATCTTTCCCTTCAGATATGGATGGTATACTTCACCCACAGAGATCCAAAATAACAGGGATGGCCAATTTTCTCAACAAAGTGAAAGAGAACTGCTTACGTGTGTTTTTCAGATATTTACCTTCTTTAAAGATAAATCCTAGCGCGTGTGTGTGTGTGTTTAGGAAATCCAGGGTGGTCTCTGTTAGTTTATTCTTGGACCAGTGAATAGGGTGACAATTAAACAACCATATAGTGATGTAGCTGCAAATCATAGCGAGTGGGCCACCTACCACTGTCGTCTTTATGGTGGCATCACGGGATGACCCGTGATGCAGTTTGCAGTGGAATTCATTGCGAGAAATATGGGAAGGTGATGCTCTGTCTCCATCTCTAAAGACGAGCCTCAGCAAAACTAGGATTGCACTGCCCCCCCAAACATTGGTAACGTTTTCTAGGATAATCCATCTGAAACTAAACATGCCTGCAGCCAGTTGTAGGTGATCAGTTTCCATCACAGACCTTGTTTCTTGTATTAGAGCATGGCCATTGGATGAGATTCAAGCATTTGTCGTATTTTACATATATGTTCTGCGTAGAAATCCGAAAGTTAGAAGAGTGGTGGCAAAATAGGAGCCCTAGCAATCGATTCACCAATTCAGGTAAACCCCACATGCCTGTATCAGGCAGCCCATCTACTTGATGTTGGCACACCTGACTGGGATCAGAGTAGCAGAATCCTTGAGCAGATGATCATATGTACAGTATTCTTGGGCCCACTTTCTTGTTTGTCCGTACCGTTGACCACAACCAGGGTTTGTTGATGGGCTGGGCCTGGAGTTGTCATTAGCTCAGAGGTTTGCCTGTAGATCTGTACCTGTACAAAATTTTGATATTGCTTGGCCCAAGACCTGGCCTAAATGGTCTCCTCATCTACCTTTTTGGGTCGTTATTCCTCATAACCGGGCCTGGAGTCATGCAATGCGCCCACTCTGTTAGCTGGGCAACGCACCCACTTGGTTAGTTACACGATGCACCCACCCACAAGTGGGGTTAGTGTGTCTCCTTAGCACTTGAACCTGAGACCTGCTGTTGAAACGCCTAGGCACCTTCCAATGACTTGCTCGTATACAGAAAAGTTTACAAGACCTGGACCTATTATCACGTTGATCCTACCTTAGGATGGACAATATCCAAAAGTTTTACGCTGATTGGACAATCCTAGTTGTTAAAGCAGAGGATTAAGAAAATTTTTAATGACATTTATTTTTATGAACTGCCATGTCTTATGGGACAGAATGTTTGGCAGTTAAGAAACATGTTTATAGGATGAGTGTGACTACAATGAGGATGTCGAGTTGGATGAGTGACAAGATAAGGATATAATTAGAAATGAATGCATTTGAGGGAACTTGAAGAGTAGCACCAATGGGTGGTAGTAAGATGTGAGAAGGAGACTTAGATGATTTGATCATGTGCGGCAAAGACTAATGCCCTATTAGGAGAGCAGTGGTGTATTAGGAGAGCAGTGGTGTAAGTTGAAGGCTTTTAAAGGGCCAAAAGGAAAGGACAAAAAAGATAGGAATGGAAGTAGTAAGAAAATACTTGATCACCTATCGTCTAAGTTAGAATTCATATAGCTGACCCTAATTAATTGCGAGAAGGCTTAGATGATGATAATGATGATGATGATATAGAAGAACCATCTACTTAAAGTTGTCCATTGGTGTAACAGTTAAGATTGTTGGGTGATGTTATTTCTTTGGTATTGCCTATCTAAGGTAGAGCATACTGATGATGGGGTCAGATCTCATGCACGTATGGCAGATGTTTAAAAATCGACTCATTGAGGTAAAGCGAAGAACATTGTTCTTAGCCAATTTCTCTTTCAATTTCCATCCTTTTTATACTTTTTTTTTTCTTTATTAAGGTGTTTTTCAGCCCCTTAATATTGATATTTCCATTTTGTCTTAAAAAGAAGAAAAAGTTAATAAGCTGCTTTTAAAAAAAATAAAAATAGTATGGTTATCAAACTTAAATAAGTAGCTCATTAAAAAAGTTACTAATTCTTCTGCTTTTATTTTTTTGCTTTTCAACTTCTAAAAAGTAACTCAATGGGCTGTTACTGTGAGCAGTGGACCCGCACGTTATGAATGCTCCGTGGATGAATGAATCGGATCTCCATCTGCATCATGTTGGGAAATCCACCCCATGATATTATTTTTTAGAAATCCACCCCATCAACTATTTTATCGAACTCGTTTTAGGGAGTGGGTGCAGATATGATGTACATCCAACAATTAAGTGGACCACTATTGAGTGCCCAGTGTTGAAACAGTGCCCATTATTGTGTGGCCGATTGTGATGTTTATGAAAAATCCACCTCACCCACCAGTTTTTTCAGTTCATTTTAATCGGTTGCCAAATATAATGGAGATCCAAAACACAAGTGGGGCCACACAACTTAAAACAGAATTATTGAAACCCTACATTTGGAATCTAGGAGCTAAAAAAACTGGATTGTTCCACCATGATATTTTTGAAAAATCCACCATTTTAGTCAGCTCAATTTAGGCCATAGTCAAATCATGAGGTAGATCCAACATTCAAGTGGGCTACACAACTTGGATAAGTGGTATTGAACCTCCACCATTGAATTAGTCATGGGCACATGTTGAAGTTTTGAAATATCCACCTGTCCACTGATTTCTTCATGTGATCCTATGGGTGGGAATGACCTTATAACCGGTTTGGATGGCAAATAATCAGCACGGTGGGCTTGTGAAGATTTCAATGGTGGTCATTCAATCTCCATTATTTACTTCAATGTGGCCCACTTAAGCTTTGGATCTCCCTTATATTTTGGGCACACCTCCTAGCATGATCTGGAAAAATGGATGGACGGTTGGATTTCTAAGAAACGTCATGGTGGGCCCTAGGTACGCGTGGTTGGATCCACCATCCGCTGGAGGAGAGGAGCGGATTTCTGTTGGGTCGTAACATCGTGAACGTGGCCCACCTTGATTCATGCGATATATATATATATATATATATATATGCCGTACATCCGTTTTTCCAGCTCATTTAAGGGCGACTCGCCATTAAATAAACCAGATCCAAATATCAGGTGGACCACACCACAGGAAACATGGTGATTGAACGCCCACCGGTAATAACTTCTTGGGCCACAGAAGTTTTGGATCAAGCTGATATTTGTGTTTTCCCTTCATCCAGTCTATTTGGCCCTATCAACAGATTGGATGGCAAAGAAACATTACGGTGTGCTGTAGAAAGTTTTTAATGGTGGGCATTCAATCGCAACTCTTACCGTGGTGTGGTCCACCTGAGATTTGGATCTGGTTTATTTTTGGATCATTAACCTAAAATGAGCTGGCAAAACAGGTGGATGGAGTGGATATATAGCACATTCATCAAGGTAGGCCCCACATCCATGGCATTACAGGATTGGGTGTTCCAACAACGCAAGCCAAGATAGCCAGTGATTGGTGGTTTCTCGGGGGAAATTTTGCAAAAATGATGGCTATTTTAGGTATTCCTTTTCACACGGTTGGGTGGATGCACGGTAACTTTCTGTCCTCTCTCGTGTACATCGTCGACTCTGCTTTTCCAGACGCCGATTGGGTGCTACCCCTGCCCGTCCCTGGCTATGAACGGACAGAGTCTCTGAGGAGACAACGTGTGTATTGGTTTTATCCCCACCGTCCATCCATCTTGCCATACCATTTCAGGGTACAATGCCAAAAATAAGGCGGTTCGAAGGCTCAATTGGAACATACAATGGCGATTAAACAGCTACCGTTGAAAACTTTTTTGAGGGTCAAAAAAGTTTTGTATCAAGCTGATATTTGTGTTTGTCATTCATCAGGTGAGTCTTATGAACAGGTTGGATAGCAACTAACCACCACAGTAGGCCCTAAGAAGGTTTCAACGGTGGGTGTCATTATCACTGCCTACTTCATGTAGAGTGGCTCAGTTGAGCTTGGATGTGCCTCATTTTTTAGATGACGCCTTCAAATCTTATGGAAAAATGGATGAACGGTGTGGATAAAACCCATACATCACAATGGCCCCTCAGAGCCCCTATTCGTTCCTCACTACAAGGGGTAGTACCCAATCCGCGTCCCATTTTCTCACGTCTTAGAATATAGCTTTCTCACATCTTAGAATATAGGGATGCACACAGAACCGTGCAATCGGTAAACCAGATTGGAACTGGCTAGTTCGGTTCAATTTGGTCTGCGTCTGAAGCACACCGCTTTCGAAAATAAAAGAATCAATTAGGTCAGTTTGATTCTCAATTTGGAGTTATGTAGAACTAAATTGGATGGTAGAATCAAACTGTGGAGTCGGACTACATAACTGAACCGTGGAACCAAACCTTGGGTTTTCAATCCTCACCCTTTTATGTTAAGTAGTCTACTTAAAATTTAGATTTATTTGATTTTTTTTAGTGTGGCACACCTAAACATTACTTGACAATGAGGATGGGCGGTAGATGTAACAAATACATCAAGGTATGCCCATGGTGAGCCCTGAGGTAGGTGTTCAATCCTCACCGTGTTTTACGTCGAGTAGTCTACTTAAAATTTAGATACTCCTAAGGTTTGAGATCACGTTCTAAAATGAGATGGAAAAACAGCTGAATGGCATGGATATACAAAAATACATCAAAGGGGGCCCACACAGTTAGGGCAACACAATTGAGCTGTTACCCAGGTAAGAGCTAATCGGCTCCCTACTTATGGTGAGGGCGGATTAGCTATTACAACTTAGTGAGTGTTACTATAACTGCGTGGGTCCATCTTGATGTATTTCTTTTTTTCTTTATATATCTACGCCGTCCATCTACTTTTTCATCTCATTTTACTATGTTATCCCAAACTCTAAGAAGATCTATGTTATCCCAAACTCCACTGTACCAAAGGCGTGTGTCCCTTCATTCAGATCTCCTTGACATTATAAAGACGTTGGATTGCAAATAAAAATTACTAAAATCCTTTATGACGGGACTCTTAAAACCTTTATGACGGGGCTCTTTGGAATTTTTTATGGTAGGGCACTCAAATTACTATTACCACTGTTTCTAGTGGTATGGTCCACGTGATATTTGGTTCTACGTAATGTTTGGAACCCATCCATAAGTGGGCTGGAGAAACAGATGGACGGCGTGGATATATAAAATATCATCCATGTGCCACACGGTAAGGGTAACACCCACTAAACTGCTCCCCGGGTGACACCTAATTCGCTTAGCAACTAATATAAACGGTTGAAATCATTGGTCCATCTCTGCACGTGGGACCCAGTGGAATGCCACACACAGTGGATCTCGGACTTGGATTCCATAGTGACCCCTCATGATGTTTGTATTTTATCCATGCCGTCCATCCATTTTTCCAGCTCATTTTATTGTAATACGTAAAAAATAAGACAGATCCAAAGCTCAAGCAGATCACACCACAGGAAACAGTGGGGATTGAATGCCTATCGATGGAATTTTTTTGTGGGCCATAGAAGTTGTGGATCAAGATGATTTTTATGTTTTCCGTTCGCCCATTTTTATGTGACTTTATGAACAGGTTTGATGGCAAATAAACATCATGATGGGCCTTTGGATGGTTTCAACGGCGGCCGTCGCTATCCCCACCGCTTCCTGTGGTGTGGTCCACTTAAGCTTGGATTTACCTCATTTTTTGGTTCATACACTAAAAGAGCTCGCAACATGAATGAACGGGCGTGGATAAAACACATCCATCCTGGTGGGGCCCGCAGAGCTTTTCCAAGGGAGGGTCACTACCGAATCTGAGTCCAGGGAGATTCGAGTGCACGATTCGTTCACTCACCATGTAGTGCGCGCAGCCAACGTGGCATGTCCGAAAAATCAGACCAAATCAGAGCCGTATATTAGCATCACGTGAGCCACACACTGCACGTTGAATTTTAAATATTGAACTAATATCTTTTCTCCAAATGCCTTTTTCGTCATGCATACGTGTTTACTAGCCGGCCCACGTTATTTTTTGTCGATGGTATATTCAGGGGTGTACCATATCTGATGAATGGCCAGGATCTATGATACGTGCAGCATAAGCACGGATCTCTGGGACGTGCTTCGCCACCTAACATGAAGGCGGCTCATAGAGTCAACGATCCATTCCTCAGAAAGAAACAACCCAACCTCCAAACAAAAGAAACAAGTTGCCATCAATCAACGGCCAGAATAATCCAGCCAATCTCGTCTCTTGGAGAGGTCTGTACGGATAGTTAAATGATACTCTTACAGAGTACGATGGTTCATGTGCCTTCACCCATCAATTGTACACGTGGCATAAATGCAACTCAAATCAAATCGTTCAAATTTCGGGGAACACTAAAGATAGATGATAAACCCCAAAATAAAGATTTTGATTGGACGATATTGAAGCTACACCATCCACTATCTTTCATCTTAGCCGTTCACTACACGTATGCCAATCACCCATCTAAAGTGGGTTCAATGGAAATTGGGCCAGTTTGCCACGTGCACAATTGATGTGTGGACGTGCATGAGCCATCATATGAAGCCAGAGTAACAAAGCATTTCTCAATTAGTAAGGGCAATAGCAGTACTGGGGCATATGATTCGGACAGCTAGATTCAGGTGGATGTAGGCCGCAGTCGGCATATGTGTGTTGTCATGTTCATCAAGAGTATCAGCTAAGTGAAGAATTTCAATTTTATTAATTAGAAGAAGAATAAAACAAGCACAAATGTGCTGATGAGAGGAGGTATATGCTAAGGTGCACTTTCCACACATGCGCATGCAAAGAGTACGTGTGTGAGATCAGAGCCTCTCATCAAGTAATCCAATGTCTAAGATGCCATGTCACAAAAATCCGGGCCATAAAGTGTGGTGCATGTTTAAGTAGAATTTGGACCAGTGATTGATTTATCTTAGCCGCTCGTTTATTTTTTACTTGTGTGGCCCATCTGATGATCACATTGTCCTGGTTTTTGTGGTTTTGATTCCATCAGTTGGGGATCCCTTGATGGGTGGAGGAAATTTCGTACCAGCGTTCTGATTTCCACATAGTGGTGAACCGGAGTTCGGTGGAGACGTGGTACCAAAATTTACTCTGATCTGGCAATCCCAACCTCTCAGTTGGAGGATTTTTGGTAAGAGAAAATAAATGGTTGGGTAAAGAAGTCGACAAAAGTGCTTTTCACGGTTTTCATTTTTTACTTACAAAATCGAATAATCTAGGGATCAAAATTGCTTGATCAGTATGGTTTTTTTTTTTTTTTTTTTTTTTTTTTTTTTTTTTTTTTTTTACTGTATGACCCATTCGAGTCAAACCTACGGGATGATCGGTTTGGATCTTGTACGCGATTTACACGTATAAAGAGCAATTGCTGCTGAATTTTTATTTATTTATTTATTTTTATTTTGCCTGGTAAAGGTAGAGCTGTTCAAGTCTAGTCAAGCTAAAGTTAAAGCCAAGCACAAGCTGGATCAAGCTTGATTCAGCTCGGTTTGGTTCGAACGAGGCTTAGATTAGCTCGAAGCTCGGTTTGGTTCGAACGAGGCTTAGATTAGCTCGGTTATATATATATATATATATATTTTGAGCGTCCATCTCCAGCCTAATTTCATTCCCTTTCCCTCCCTTGCTTCATTTTGAATCCACAGCCCAGTTCCACTCAACACTCAGTAGTCGCCCCACCATCATCGGCATCACCGGATCTCCTCCTCCCCTTTCCCAGCCTGTTCGACTCCAACCCCTTAGCCTTACTGTTCTCCCATTCCCAGCTCGCTCTCAGTCTCACCCTCTCCTCAGACTCAGCTTGAAAGCTCAACCAAGCTAAGCCAAGCTGGCCAACTTAACTTGAGCCTAGGCAGTCCAGTGGTTAAGCCAAGCCGAGCTGGGCCCAGCTCCATCCTTCAGCTTGTGTAGAGCTCTAGGTAAAGATGGGTCAAAAGGCCCTTTAAGCAGTCCTCTCAATAAAAAGAAAATAGGAGCCGTTCAAATCGCTGGCAGTGAATATGAACTGATATAATCCGGCACGCGCGCCACTGGGGTACACGTGTAACAGATGTACTTCCATACGAACCGCTCATATTGGTCACCAATTATTCATGGGGTACGTTTCAAGAGGTACACTGAGTGGTACTGTTCAATTGATTACCATAAAATGGCCGAACAAAATTAAAAAAAAAAATAAAAAAAAAAAACCATCGGTAGAATTCAAGAAGAAGATATCTGTTAATTGGGCAGTGTAACTTCACTAAACTAATCTGATATCGTATGTACCGCCCATCCAAAGTGATACCCCCCCACAACTTGTACGGTTTGATTACATTCTTGCCACGTGTACAGCTGATAAGTGCATGTGTATAGATCATCATGCACTCTCTCATAATGTTATCAATGTTGTTCTCAGCAACGAATATGGTCAGTGGCTCATTTCAGCAGGGAAGCTCAGCATCCCACTAACGTAAAAAACTGCTGATATAATATGATAGTAGCATTAGCAAAAGAATCTGAACATACAGTGAAATGAATGGCCCATATTGAGAGATTTCTCTTTTTCTGTCATGAAAAAGCATCTCCACCGTGTAAAAACAAGGCTCTATGGGAGTTCTCACTGCACATCAAATGGGAAGAAATTAATGATTATATGATCTCTAACGTAAGGATATGCACAGTAACCTTAAGTTTCAGTTCGTACAAGTGGGGCCCATTTTCCTCCGATCGAGACCGTTGAACCGATTGGGGGACCATCAGTGATGACCATTACCCTATCGATCTCCCCAAATCTTAATGTTTGGCCTTCATCATTTGTGTTTGTGAACTGAAGTGGTATTTCCATCTGAGGCTTCTAATTGAAGGGTTAGATCCAGAGAGGCATGGACCATCTGATAAGTGCATGTGTATGGGTCATCATGCACTCTCCTGTACTGTTATCAATGTTCTTCTCTGTCAATGGTCCATTTCAACGGGGAAGATCAGAATCCCACAAACGGAAGACCTACTTATATAATACAATGAAATGAATGGCCCATATTGAAAGATTTCTCTTTTTACGTATGAGAAAGCATCTCCACCGTGTAAAACAAAGCTCTATGTGTGAGGTCTCACTGCATATCAAACGGGAAGAAATTAAGGATTATATGATCCGTAATGATATGCACAGTATCCTTAAGTTTTAGTTTGTACCAGTGGGCCCCATTTTCCTCCAATCAAGACCGTTGAACTTATTGGGGGACCATCATTGATGAACTCTACCCCATCAATCTCCCCAAATCTTAATGTTTGGCCTTTTCACATGCATTTGTGGACTGCAGTAGTATTTCCATTTGAGGCTGCTAATTGAAGGGCTATGATCGAAATGATCCAGGAGAGCTTTAGGGTATGGACCATCTGTTAGAAATAAAACGGTTCTCACGATAACTTCATAAGAACTTTTGACACGTGGTGATGTGGGCATAAAATTTGAACGGTGTACTAAATGAGTCACCTCATGAAACCCTAAAGGCTAACTTTTTGGCCTGACTAAAAAAATCTAGTGGACCAGTAGCAAAGTAAAAAACTTACAGGCCCTTGATTTGCTTCTCACTTTGTTATGGTCCATAAAAAATTTAGATCAAGCTAAAAAGTTAGCATTGAGTGTTTCATGAGATTTTGTGCCCACATCATGTGCCAAAAGTTCTCACAATCTTAGAGCGCTAGTTAGTGTTCTTTGTGTGTTTTGTTGGTGTTAATCCCAATAGAAAGTAGATGGGAAGAGAAAACTTTTATATTAAAATTCTTCACTCTTTATTTGAATTAGAAATCAAGAATAGGTAATGAGGGCAAACTTAGAATACTCATTATGTGGCAAACTCACAAGAGTTTCAACATGAGGTAATGGGTTTGAGCCTAAACTCATTGTTAGTGAGTACATGTGGAATATATAAAAAAACTCGCACACTCATTTAGAGGTCGTGATCATGGCGCAGCACCATGGTGGCATTAAACAGATGCATGCATAGAGAGAGAGCCGCCATGCACGAAGAAAAACTATCGTATGTGACTCAGCTTTCCAGATAATGTACTTCTTACTTGTTGTTGGCTAGATTTTCTGCATCAAAGTCATCAGCTGGAGCGAGTGCGCCTACTGTGAATAGGCCCTACCAAAACTTATGTTAATATGACAATCCTAACTATTCAGTTGGACCTTCGTTGAGATAAAATAAGTGGTTAGAAAAAGAAATCCACCATAGTGCCTTTCATCGCTTTCATTCTTTTTTTTTTTTTTTTTTTTTTACACGATTTAGATCTTGTCCACGTGTAATAGGGATTGTCATGATCGGTTCGGATCTTGTACACGATTGACATGTGTAGAGAGAGATAGTGCTGCTTTCATTCTTTTTTTTTTTTTACACGATTTGGATCTTGTACACGTGTAATAGGGATCTTGTCGCGGATGAACTGTTTGGATCTTGTACACGATTGACAATGACATGTGTGAAGAGAGAAAGTGCTGCTGTATTTTTTTATTTTTCTTTTTTCAAGGGGGAGGGGTAAAGTTTGGCTAAAAGGCCAATTCGGGGCGGGGATTTCCTGCGAAAGCCTTGCGCAGGAAGTTCCTGCAGGCGGGGTCCACAGTGATTTTTTTTTGATAAATCCACACCGTCCATCCGTTTTGGGAGCTCATTTTAGGACATGAATACAAAAATGAACCAAATCCACCACTCAAGTGGGCCTCACTGAAGGAAAAGGTGGGTAGGTAAATTACTACCGTTGAAACCTCCCTGGGGTCTACAGTAATGTTTATATGACATCCATGCCGTTCATAACGTCACTACTACTGAGATGAACTGGAAACACAAATATTATCCTGATTCAAAACTCCTGTGGCTCCACAAATATTTCAACTGTGGACGTTCAATCCTCACGTTTTCGTCCCACTTGAGTCTTGGATCCGGTTCATTTTTGTTCTCATGTTTTTAAAATGATCTCCCAAAATGGATGGACGGGGTGGATTTATCAAACAACATCACTGTGGGCCCACTTTGGTTCCCAGCGCAGGAACTTTCTGCACAAGGCTTTCGCAGGAAATCCGCCCGCCAATTGGGCTAGTCTCCTCAACAAAAAGAAAGGAAATTTAAGCCTTTCGCAGGAAATCCGCCCGCCAATTGGGCTAGTCTCCTCAACAAAAAAGAAAGGAAATTTTACAAAATAATACCTAATTAATATTATATTTACATACTCATACCTTTTTAAAATAAGTTTTTATTAACCTACCTCATTAATTGACTTATTTTCACAAAGTTACCTTTTGTTTGTTTTCTATAACTTTCATCATAAATTTTCAGAAAATGACAAAATACCTACCAAAAAGTCTTCTGACGCCTATTGTTGGTAGCAAGTACGTGGCTAATGGTTGGTGCTGTTGGGAAAGCTGGCAGTGGAAGTGGAACGCGGAACTCATGAAGCAATGCAATATCAAACAAGTAAACAAGATGCAATCAATCACACACAAGCATTTACCACAAGAGACTCCGAATTTTACGTGGAAAAACCCCTGAACAGTTAAAAAACCATGGCACAAAGCGATTCACTATGAATATCAAAAGATTACAGAGATTGACAGCCCACTAGCAAAGAAAAACAGAAAAAACTCGAAGTTCTCTCACATACACACCTCTCCCCTCTTCCTAATACGAATAGGAAACCTTAGACACCTTAGGTAGGGCTGTGCACGGTTCGGTCGGTTCGGTTTTGAGGGAAAATATCCAACCGAACCGACTTAGTCGGTTTTGAATATTTAACAACCGAACCGAACCGATGAATCGTCACCAACCGAACCGAACCGGATAAACTCGGGTCGGTTCGGTTTTGTCGGTTTTATCAGTTTGGGCCTCAATCTAAAACTTTTGTGGCCCATAAAATGCTTCTAATAGTTATTCATCATTGTTTCCAATGGTATTGTTTACTTGAGATTTGGATCTTCTCGAGGTTTGGAACCATGTCCTAAAACGATAGATGAAAACAGATGAATGGAATGGATATACAAAACATACATCAAGGTGGTTCCACATAGTTAGGATAACACCCACTGAACTGTTACCCTAATTTGCACCCTCACTGTGCTGCAAAGTCGGTGTCTACGTAAAATTCTTTTACTTGACATGAGGTAATTGGTAATATAGTTTAAATAGGCCCCACTATCATGCATTTTAAAAATCCACTCCAACTAGCAGGTGACTAACCCAATTTTAGGCCTAAATATGAAAAACCAGCATCATCTTTGATACAGGTGGACCACACAATTGGAAATAGTGTACAGGCCACATTACCCTCCAAACTCTTTTTCTTGGTGTTGCCCACTTGAATTACAGATAAAGATGATATTTCAGTCTTGGGCCTAACTTGGGGTGGCACCCTTACTGGTTAGAGTGGATTTCATGTAAATATTGAAGTGGGGCCAACCTCAACCTCTCTCTCTCTCTCTCTCTCTCTCTCTCTCTCTCTCTCACACACACACATCGGTTCGGTTGAAAACGGTTTATAATTTTTACAAACCGACAACCAAACCGACACTCTCGATTTTTTATATTAAAAAACCGACTCGACCCGAAATAGATTCGAAAACCGACCGAAATCGATCGGTTCGGTCCGGTTCGGTCCATTTTATCGGTTGGGTCGGTTTTTTGAACAGCCCTAACCTTAGGATTCTAATCTAGGTCGGATTACAACTCCTTAAATAAGAAAAAATCCAAAATTAGAAACACCTTGTGCAGTACTGCGAACTGCTCAAGAAATCCATGCGCACAGCCGACCGGTCGGCCGATCGGCCGGCCAATGCACAAATGGTCCAGGGAGTAAATTCACATTGCTGCCTCACCACCGGCCAGTCGGCCGGAGCCCCCTGCAGACAAGTCGGCCGACCGGTTTGGGCATAGGAAAACTGTCCATGGGGGGTTCTTCACTGCATCTGGGTCACGCTGTCCGGCCGGTCGGCCAGCCACTCGGAGCACCCAATTTGTGCATGGTTTAAAGACTATCCCAACAATCTCCACCGAGGATTCAAACGACGAATCAACACCATCCTTGCAATGTCATCTCATCTTCAATCATAGCTCCACCACTTCTTGTGCCACCATCGACCCTATCCTTGTAAATTCACGCCCTTTTCTGCTCTTCTCATGTGGCCCTTGGGCACTTGCCACATACGAGCAACTGTGGATCTCGCTGCCGTTCCCGCAGCTCCACTATGAATTGTGCTTCCGATCAACATGTAAAGATGACCATACTTCTGTGCCTTCATACACACGAGTGCCCCCTTCATCACTTCACAACAACGATCGCGGCCGATAAATATGCACCATTTCGCCTCGAGTGCACCAAGAGAAATCACATTCATCTTCATCTTGGGAACATGCTTCACATCTTTCAGGACTCGTTCGACTCCGTCAAACATCCTGATACGCACAGTACCAATACCCACAACCTTATGAGTGACTCCATCGCCCACAAACACCGATTCTCCACCATACTCTCTGTATGTCGTGAATGAACTCTGGTCAGGACAAACGTGACATGAAACCCCTGAATCAAGGATCCACTCACTACTGTGATATCCCTTGCCAGATACAGTCAGAACTTCACAAAAATCGCCACCGTCCTCTACGGTATTGGCTCCATCTCCAGAAGAATTTTCATACTTCTCTTGCCTCAATCCGGAATTCTGACAATCTCCTCTCATGTGGCCCTCCTGGCCACAATTCCAGCACTTCACCTTAGCTTTACCTTTGCCCTTGGCTCTAGATCCCGATTTCAAATATCCTCCATGCTCAGAACTTCTTCCCCTCATAACCAGTGTCTCTGAGGAATAACGGGAAGCCACGTCACCGCTTTTCTTCATCATCGCCTTCGACTGGAGGACTGAGATAACGGTCTCGATGCTTATGGTTTCACTCCCTGCGCACACAGAGTCCCTGAACGACTCATATAAATCTGAAAGAGAATTCAACAGGATGCATGCTTGATACTCATCCTTCATCGGTTCATCGATCTCCACCAACTTGCAAACAAGCCTATTGAACATACTCAGGTGGTCCTCCACCTCCGTTCCCTCAGTCATTCTCAAGGTGAACAACTACATCAACACATGCATGTGATTTTCTAGAGATTTCTTAGCGTAAACCTTCTCTAGCTTTGCCATCGTTTCAGTCGCAGTCTTCTCCTTCATGACATGATAGAGAACATCATCCGTAAGGTTTAACAGGATTGAGGTTCTAGCCTTCTTATCGAGCCTCATCCACTCATCATCTTTCATAGCCTCTGGTCGCTTTCCAAGAGCTCCATCAAGCCCTTGCTGAACTATGATGGATTCAATCTTCACCTTCCATAGCTCAAAGTTATTTTTTCTGGAGAACTTCTCTATATCGAACCTTGCGCTCGATCCCATCTTCTCGTCTCATATTCGAATTTACTCCATCCCAACTTTAGCTCTAATACCACTTGTTGGGAAAGCCGGCAGCAGAAGCGGAACGCCGAACTTGTGAAGCAATGCAATATCAAACAAGTAAATAAGATGCAATCAATCACACAAAAGCACTCACCACAAGAGACTCCGAATTTTACGTGGAAAAACCCCTCAACGGGTAAAAAACCACGGCACAAAGCGATCCACTGTGAATATCAAAAGATTACAGAGATTGATAGCCCACTAGCAAAGAAAAACAGAGAAAACTCCAAGTTCTCTCAAACACACACCTCTCCCATCTTCCTAGTACGAATCGGAAGCCTTAAACACCTTAGGATTCTAATCTAGGTTGGATTACAACTCCTTAAATAAGAAAAAATTCAAAATTAGAAACACCTTGCGCAGTATTGCGGACTGCGCAAGAAATTCGCGCACAGCCAACCGATCGACCGACCGGCTAGCCAATGCACAAACAGTCCAGGGAGTAAATTCACATTGCTGCCTCACCACCGGCCGGTCGGCCGACCGGCTGGAGCCCCCTGCAAACAGGTCGGCCGACCGGTCTGGGCATAGGAAAACTGTCCATGGGGGGTTCTTCACTGCATCTAGGTCACGCTGTCTGGCCGGTCGGAGCACTCAATTCGTGCATAGTTTGAAGACTATCCCAACAGGTGCTCCATTGGACCCACCATTATGTACATGGTTTATCCAGGCCATCCATCCATTTTTTTATATCATTTTAGGGCATAAGCCCAAAAATGAGGCGGATCCAAATCTCAGGTGGACCCACCATAGGAAACAGTGGTGATGACGCCTACTTAAAAACTTTATTGGTGGTTGTTCAATCACCATTGTTTCCTATGGAGTGGTCCACCTGAGATTTGGATTTGTCTCTTTTTTTAGCTCATGCCCTAAATTTATCTGGAAAAATGGATGGACGGCATAGATTAAAGAGATACATCATGATGGGTCCACTGTGCATCGCATGCAATTTGGGTGAAAGGCTTGCCTTTTGCCTTTTGGTGTCTTTGGCGAGCACACATGAAGTTCCTGCACTTGGAAGCTATGTGGGGTCCCTAGAGATTCTGGTCACAAATCCACTCCTTTCGTTAGTTTTCCAAAACCACAAAAGGATAGGATTCTAAAGATAAGGAACATCTAAAACTCATGTGGGCCACACCACATGAAACAGTGGAAATGAAAATATCCACCGCTGAAACCTTCCTGAAGTCGACCATAATGTTTATAGGCTATCCAAGCGTTTGATTGGGTTATTACCACTCAGATAAACTATAGTAACAAATATCATTTGATACAATATTTCAAAACCCCACAAAGTTTCCAACTATGGCATTAAATACCTGTTGTGGCCTACTGACCCTACCAATAGCGGGTCATTACTGGTCGGTGCACTGTAAGCCCCACCATGATGTACATGTTTAATCTATGTCGTCCATCCAATTTTCCAAATCATTTTAGGGCATGAGCCTAAAAACAAGGTAGATTCAAATCTTAGGTAGACCATACTGTAGAAAACAGTGATGATGAATGCTTACCATTAGAGCTGTACACGAGTCGAGTTGAATCGAGCATCACCCTATTCGGTGCTCGATTCGAACCCACCTACCCCTGCTTGTTACTCGGCTGAGTTGAGCAGGCCCTTGTTCGATCAGCAAACCGAGCGAGTTCAAGTCGATTTCGAGTTTTTGAGCCGAGTCCGAGTTGGATTCTTTCAAGCTAAGTTTGAATTTGTGTTTTCAAGCAAAGTTTGTTAAACTGAGTACGAAATACTAATTTTATTCAAACACAATCATAGATTCACAATCACAATCATTCATCACACACACACACACACACACACACACACACACATATGGGTGACCGGCACTAGACAACGCCCTGTCGGTTACCAGGATTTTCATGATAAATATTTGGGGGGGGGGATTACCGGCGCTGACGAGCAGGCAGGTTCTCACCCAGGGGCGTCTAGCGACAAGCGGGTAGGGTGAGCAGTGGGTGGTTGGTGTCGTACGGGCAGAGTGAGGGTGGCCGGCGACGAGCGAGCAGGGTGAGGGTGGCTGGTAACGAGCGGGCAGAGTGAGGGTGGCCGGTGTCGAGCGGGGCAGAATGAGGGTTGCCGGCGTCAAGTGGATGGCTGACCATCGAGGTCAGTGAGGGGGGGAATGGGCTAGGATTAGGGTTTGAAAAGGAGGGTGCTCGGGCGGATAAAAGATAAAAATGTAAATAATTAGGGTAAAAAGAAAAACATATATATAATACGGCTCCGAGTCGAGTCGAATCAAATCGAGCCGAATTTAAGTCGATAAACGAATCGAGTCGAATCGAGCATGGCCCTGCTCGAAGCTCGCTCGAGCACTGCTCGAAGCTCGCTCGAATACATTCGAGCATAAAAAAATTGACTCGGCTCGGCTCAAACTCACTTCTAATCTAATTCGAGCCGAGCATATTTCGAGCGAGCCAAATGAGTTTTTCGAGCTTACTCGATTCGTGTACAGCTCTACCTACCATTAAAAACTTTCCATGGACTATAGAAGTTTTTGGTCAAGCTGATATTTATTTTCCCCTCTATCCAAGTTTGTGTGTCTTTTATCAATAGGTTGATGGAAAATAACCATTATGGTGGGCATTTCGGTGGGCACTAGTAAGTTTCTAATGGTAGGTGTGCATTGCAATCAGCACCGTTTCCTGTGATATTGTCAATTTGAGATTTGGATTTGCTTTCCTAAAAGGTGCCGACAAGATAGGTGGATGACATGGATATCCAATACATACATAAGGTGGACCCCAAGTTCGGGGCCTCACCATGTTGGGTGACGCCGGGGCCACACCTAATCCAGTAAAGGGCAAAGACGGAGGCGGATTACTATGCCCCTTGACTTCCTCTAGTTGGAAGCTGTGTGGAGCCTGGAGGGATTTCTATAACAAATGCAATCTACTACGTTCATCACTTTCGAAAGACAACATCAGGAAATCACTTTAAAAATCATGCTGATCCAAAACTCATGTGGGCCACACCATACGAAACAGCGTGGATTAAACACCCACCATTGGAAACTTTGTGGGGCCACAGAAGTTTTATACCAGGATGATATTTCTGTCTATAGTTTATCTGAGTGGTAATAACCCTATGAACGGTTTGAATCTTTTGGAAGGTTTACACTAAATGAAGCAGTGGTGATGAACGCCCACCATTAAAGGCTTTTTGTGGGCTACAAAAGTTTTGTATCAAGCTTATATTTGTTTTTTCCCCTTCAATAGTTAGATGGAAAATAAACATCATGGTGGGTATTACAATAGGCCTTAGGAATGTTTTAATGGTGGGTGCTCTATCACCACTGTTTCTATGGCACGGTTCACCTGTGATTTGGATCTGCCTCACTTTTTGGGCTCATGCCCTAAAGTGATAATGGAAAAATGGATGGACGGCATAGATAAACACACATGTGTCATGGTGGGGTAGTCAGATTCTGCTACAATGCAATGGGCGTCCAGATAAATTAATTAATAAGGCAGTTTAATGAAAATTTAATTTAAAAAGGTAGGGGATGTAAATAGCATATTAATGAGGTACTATTTTGTAAAATTCCCTAAAAAGGAAATATATGTAAACATGGAGCCATTCAATTCGCTGGCGGTGAATATGGGAGCGGATTAGATGTTACCCTACCGTAGGACCCACCTTGATGATGCGATGTATATCCACGCCGTCCATTCGTTTCTCCAGATCATTTTAGGACGTGTTCCCAAACATTAAGCAGATCCAAATCTCATGTAGACCACACCACAGGAACAGCGATGATTGAGTGCCTCGCCATTAAAATTGCAAAGGGCCATTGTAAGGTTTTCGTAATGTTTATTTTCCATCCAACTCTTTGATAATGTCAAGAAAAAATGGATGAAGGGAAAATATAAATATCAGCTTGATCCAAAGCTATTGTGGCCCACAATAGTTTTTAATGCTCTTTCGTCACTATTTCTAATGGTATGGTCCACCTGAGATTTGTATCTACTTAAGGTTTGGGATCACGTCCTAAAATGAGATGTAAAAACAGATGGACTGAGTGGATATACAACACATACATCAAGGTGGGCCCCGCACAGTTAGGGTAACTCTGCTAATCGGCTCCCGTTACCTGGATAACACCTTAGTGGGTGACCCTTACCGTGTGGGGACTTCCTTGATGAGTGGGTTGTATATCCACACTGTCCATCCATTTTTTCAGCTCATTTTAGGACGTTATTCTAAAACTTAAGCAAATTTCCGATGGACCACACCACTCAAAAAAGTGGTGAATGACCATTTTTTATAGGCCACAAAAGTTTTAAATCAAACTGATCACCTTATCAACGGTTGGATGGCAAATAAACATTACGGATCTGCTTACAGTGGGATCTAGGAAGTTTTTAATGGTGAGCGTTCAATCACCACTGTTTCCTAAAATGGGCTGGAAAAACGGATGGACGGTGTGGATATACAACACATCACCACGGTAAGGGTAACACCCACTCCCAGTGAATGTACTATACAGATGTACTTCGATATGAACCGTTTCATCGGTCACCCATTATTCATGGGGTACGGTTCATGAGGTACACTGAGTGTATGATCCTAACTGTTCAATAGCTGGCCATAAAACGGCCGTACAAAATGGAAAATGGTCATCGGTGGGATTCAAGAAGAACATATCTGTTAATCGGACGATTTAACTTCACCAAATTCATCAAATATCGGATCTACCGCCCATCCTAAGTGATACCTGCAACTTGGACGGTTCGATTACATTCTTACCACGTGTAAATCCATCTGAAGAGTAGGTGTGTATGAATCATCATGCACTCTCCCATAGTGTCTCAATTTTCTTCTAAGCAACGAATATGGTCAATGGCCCATTTCAGTGGCGAAGATCAGCATCCCACTAACAGAAGAAAAAAAAAACAAAAAAACAAAAAAACCTACTTATCTAGCTAATATGATGATAGCATCAGCTAAAGAATTCGAACATACACCGAAATGAACGGCCCATATTGGGGGACGTGCCGAACCTGATAACTTCTGGTTGGTGCTCCTTGGCTCCACAATGACGTATGTGTTTCATCCATTGGGTCCATCTACTTTGCCAACTCATTTTAGGAAGCGAGCCCAAGAATAACGTAGATCCAAATCTCAGGTGGACCACACCACAGGAAAACAGTGGTCATTAAATGCCCACCGTTAAAAACTTCCTAAGGCCCACTGTAATGTTTGTTCACCATCCAACCTGTTAATTAGATTACACAAAATATCAACTTGATCCAAAACTTTTGTAGGGCCTAGGAAGTTTTTAATGGTGGGCGTTTAATCACCACTACTATGGTGTGGTACACTTGAGATTTAGATTACATCATTGTGCGACCCGCAGAGCACTGATTGCAATCCGCGTCCCCTATTGGGAGATTTCATTTTTCTTTCTGACCTTTTTCAGTGGTGAGATCTGACTTTTTCCAATGGTGAGAAAGCATCTCAACCTCTGAAATAATGCTCCATGATAGGTCTCACACCAGATGAAATGGGAAGGAATTAAGGATTATACCATTCCTAACTTAAGGGTAGAACTGTACACGGCTCGATTCGGAGGGCGTATCAAGCCAAGCTAAGTTGAATATATGAGCTCGTTGGAAATCCGAGCCAAGCCCAAGCTTGACCTAAGCTCGGCTCGTCGTGGCTTGAAATCAAGCTCGGCTTGGTATATTTTTTTACTTATATATATATATATATATATATATATATATATATATATATATATATATATATATATATATATATATATATATATATATATAACAAAAATATATATTTTTTATCACGCCCACCCTAATGTTTTTCTTACAACGCCCTTGTACTCGCTTGTATATCTCTAAAAATTTCAAAAACAAAACCCCCTCCCCTTCGGCTAGCTAAATCGAACTCGCTCAGCAGCTTCGACCTGACCAGCGACTCCCTCTGGTCATCGGCCTCACCTCCTCCCTCTCCGGCTCTTCCTCATCTTTGATTTCTCTCCCCCATCACCCGACCTCACCTCCTCCCTCTCCAACTCTCCCTCATCTATGTAGGCTTTGCCCAACGCCCGACCGCTTGGCTCGAATTCAGGCTCAAAAGCTTGAAGCTCGAACAGGCTTAAATTCGGCTTGAGAGCTTGTCCAAATCAAGCCAAACCAAGCTCGAACTTAGGTCACCCAGTTGACCAAACTAAGCTAAACTGGTTAAAGCTCGGTTCGGCTCGGCTCGTGTATACCTCTACTCAAGGATAACACACAAGATCATTAAGTTTCAGTTTATACCAATGGGGTCCATTGTCCTCCAATCAGGACCGTTGAACTGATTGTGGGACCATCATTGATGAACCGGACCCCATCGATCTCCCAAAATCTTATGATTTTAATGATCGAATGTTTGGCCTCTGCATTTGCGTTTGTGGACTGCGCCGGAGTCATCAGACCAACGGCCTAGAATATGATCTGAAAATGAGGCCACTTGTACAAACTAAAAAACCCAAGCATACTATGCATTATCATAGGGTATGTGGGGATGGAAACAATTCCTTTTTCTACTCTGGTTTTGCACTGATGATGTGTTTTAAGGTCTTGAAATGGAATTTCATGCCCCCACGATATATATGTAAAAAAAAAAAAGAGAGAGATTGGAAAGCATCTCCTCTTGAGTAATGGGTGCGTTCCGTAATGTTTTTCTGTTGCTTTATGATGTACACAACCACTATCATTTCATGGACCCACCCACACGTATGGTCCATAAAATTTTGGAGAAAAGAAACCTTGTTCCTCCTGCAGAGCTTTTCTGGCCCACATGCGTTTACAACGCAGCCCATCTACACCACACATGGCACGTGCATACATGATCCGAGCTGTCTATCACGTGTGCTGAAAGAAGTTGGGAATGTTTACTTCGGCCCATTTCTAATATTGTGGCTCACCTGAAGAATGTAGCAACCTGATTTTTTAATTGGATCGTCTACATGGTGATACCCACCTGATGGACGGCTTGTATTTTGCTCCACTGCCTGCGGTAGCACCAATGCTCCATGCTCATGCATGCACATTGTGTTCGCAGCATCCGATCATCTTACACCTCTTTCTTAGGGCTCTCAATGGAGCGGGTCAGATCCAAGATCCGATTCGCTCCGAATCTGTATAATGCAGATTTGGATATTAAAATAGGCCCAATTAGTTAAATGGACTGGATTTGGATTCACATGAACATATCCAAGTTCGATCCGAATCTGATTAAGATCCGACTCATTGTCACCCTACTGTATATGTTATATTATGTTATATTCATGCTGGCCATCCATTTTATAGATTATTTTTTATTTTAGGCCATGTCTCAAAATTGAGACATGCCACTCTTAGGTCGATCATACCACAGTAAATAGTGGGATTTGCATCATTTTTCTACTCTCTCTCTCTCTCTCTCTCTCTCTCTCTATATATATATATATATATATAGATTTGTAATGGGGTGGATTCGAACCTAGATCTGGCCGAATCTATGGTTATTATATGGAATTTGAATCGAAAATGGATCTAACAATTTATATATGGACCGAATATAGATATCACCTTTTGGATCCGAATCCATCTACATATATATGGACTTGGAGCCGGATCCTTGGATCCGATCCGATCAAGATCCAATCCATTGAGAGCCCTACTTTCTGACTAATTAGAGGACGTGGATTAGCTACTGACAATCTCACTACTGTAGTGATGTCACCAAGTTTTGTGTGCACCCACCCTGATGTATGTGTTGTATCCACACTGTATATCCATTCGCAGAGATCATTTTAGGGCATGAGACAAAGAATGAGACATATCCAAAGCTCAAAGCTCGAGTGGATGACAGCAAAGAAAATAGTGGGGACAAAGAATGAGAGATATCCAAAGCTCAAACCTCTAGTGGACGGACACCAAAGAAAATTGTGGGGACATTGACACCTTTTGTTGAAACCTTCCTAAGGCCTACCTTATGCTTATTTGAGATCCAACCTGTTCATAAGTTAAAAAAGATCATAAGCTAAAAAAGACATGGTCGAAGGGAAAACATAAATATCAGCTTGATCGGAAATTCCAGTGGCCCCCAAGAAAATTTTAATGGTAGGCGTTCAATCCCCACTGTTTTTCGTGGTGGGGTCCACTTGAGATTTTGATCTGCCTCATTCTTTGGATAATGCCCTAAAACAATCTCTTAAAATGGATGGACGATGTGGATACAAGAAACACATCATGGTGGGGCCCACAGAACTTGGTGACGTCACGTCACTAGCTTATCCGCGTACCGAATTGGAGTCCTGTCGTGAGAACTCCGAAGTGGGCTTCGGTGGATTCCTGGATCCACCACAGTCAATGGATCCCTGACATTGGGGCCACCTTTATGTATTTGTGTTACATCCAAGACGTACATCCGCCTCTCCAGATCATTTTAGGTCATGAGCCAAAAAATGAAGTCAGATCCAAATCTCAGGTGGACCACATCAGAGGAAACAGTGGTGATTGAATTCCCATTATTAAAACTTCTGGGGCCACGAAAGTTTTGGATCAAGCCTGATTTTTTGTGGTCCCTTCATCCAGTTCTTTGTGACCTTATCAACAGGTTGGATGGAAAATAAACATTTTGGTGGCACCTAGAAATTTTTTAATGGTGGGCATTCAATTGCCACTGTTTCCGGTGGTGTGATCCACATTAGATTTGGAAATGCTTCATTTTTGGGTCCATGCTCTAAAATGAGTTGTCGAAAACGGATGGACGGCGTGGATATAAGGAAAATACATCAGTCCCCACAGTCAGGGATCCACTGACCCCACTATGCTGGAATATATCCCTTTCACTGATACAAACCGTTTATTTGATGGACCTCACCTCGGATGGACTATAAACCCTCAACCCCATCATCCATCATTCATGGTTAGGACCATTATATAAACGGCTCAGGATCATAGGAATGGACCCGGATCCAAAGGCTTAAATTCCCGAAGTATCTTGCTGCAGTAGGCTGAGATGTAGCAAACCTTAGCGTTGGATATCGTGCATGAGGGGGCCACGTCTCTTTGCTCTAAACCGTTGGATATGTGAAATCCACCCTGCATGGTGAGGCCCACAAAAAAAAACCCACGTTGGAACCATCCAGGGATTCCTTTTTTTGTGACTGTTAGGTATGGACCGTTGCTTTCATTGTCGATTGATCGTAGGGTTGGAACCTTGCAAATGGGAGCTTTTGGGGCATCCCCATCAATAGTGGACAACAAATGAGCACGTGTGGAATAATTAAAACATGCATTTTGTAGGCACCACCTTGTTGGGTGAGCCACATGGTCCGAAAACGAGGCTGAAAGCGGTTCCTGGCATTAGAGTCTTCCCATTAGATTCTTCCTATTTTTAACCAAAACATCATTCATCGTGGTTACCAAAAGATGGACGGTTGTGATCATCCTAAGGGCTCCATGTGGGCCCTATGTCGTTGATTGGCCATGGCTCGGGAATCTATGGGTACGGATGTACGGGTAAGTCGTAAGATGGACGGTTGTGATCATTCTAAGGGCTGCATGTAGGCCCTTATCTCGTTGGATGGCCATGGCTTGGGACGCGGATTAGCTACTGACAGGTTGATTAGCTACCTGGCTACTGAAGTGACGTCACAAACTTATGTGAAACGCACCGTGATGTATAGATTGTATCCACCTCGTCCATCCATTAGGAGAGATCAATTTAGGGCATAATCAAAAGAATGTGATAGATCCAAAGCTTGTGTACCCTAAGAAGTTTTTAATGGTAGGAGATCAATCCCCACTGTTTTCTTTGGTGATATCCACTTGGGCTTTAGATCTGCCTCACCTTTTGCATCATGCCATAAAATGATCTCTCCAGAGGGATAGATAGGGTTGATACAACACACACATCACGATTGGGCGCACAGAAGTTGGTGACGTCACTTCAGTAGCGAGGCAGATCCAAAGCTATTGAAGTTACGTCACCAACTTCCATGGGCCCAATTGTAATGTGGGTGTTGTGATCCGCACTGTCCATCCATTTGAAGAGATCATCTTAGGGCATGATCCAAAAAGTGAGGCAGTTCAAAAGCTTAAGAGGATCTCACCAAAGAAAACAGTGGGGATTGATCTCCACTATTAAAAATTTGTTAGGGCTATACAAGCCTTCGATAAAGCTGATATTTTTTTATTTTCTCTTCTCTCATGTCTGCATAAACTTATGAACAGGTTGGATTTCAAATAAACATCATAGTGGGCCCTAAAAAGGTTTCAACAGCCACATCAATGTCCCCAGCTATTTTCTTTGGTGGGGTCCACTTAAGCTTTAGATCTGTCACATTCTTTCCATCATGCCTTAAATTGATCTCTTCAAATGGATGGTCGGTGAGGATACAGTCTACACATCACGGTGCGTTCCACGGAAGTTGGTGACGTTACTTTACTGTCATTAGCTAATCCGCGTCTCATGGCTCGAGGATCCATGGGTATGGCAATACGTATAAGTTGTAAGTGCAACGCATGCTGAAGGAACTATTCTGAGAGAGGATTGCCTGTGACACCGGCCAAAGGGGCGTCCCTGTAGCCGGGGCTGTGTGGAATTCACATGAATATCGGTGAAAAACTTACAACGTACATCTGTTTTGGAATACGATGTTAGGACAGGATTTTAAAAATAATGCAGATCTAAAACTCACATGAGCCATACCACATGAAACAGTAGATACTTAACAATAGATAAAAGTTTTGCACCAGGATGATACTTTTTCTTAATGTTTACCTAAGTGTTCATAAATCTTTAAACGGTTTAGAATCCTGTGGTCCACCTGAGTTTTAAATCTTGCCTTTTTAGAATCCTGGACCAACGTGGTCTTCCAAACATATAGGCGTAGTGGAATTGTCACGGACATCCCTGTGAATCCCTCCGCTCCAACTATTCCTTAGGGGCACTTATATACCGTACGGAATATTGTAGTACCACATGTTATGCCACTGTTTTGTATCAATCACAATCACGACCGTTCATAATGAAGGCTATTTTAAAAAATCACATAGCAGACGACTAGCAAGCATTTTCTTTACTTTTGTACACTGGACCGCCAACTATTAGCTACATTTATTTTCTACCGTTGATTTCGAAGCAACTGATCAGATGCATAGAATTGTATGATTTGTTTTTATTTTTTTAAGAAATTCTCTGCCCCAAATTAGGTCCAAATAGATGGACAGTACAGGTTTATACATGAACATGACACGTGTCATATGCGTAGATGGCTCTACCGTATTTCTGTCCTCCGTGCTCTACTGTGTTACCATCCCCTACTTCGTTCATCAGTTTCGCCAGCTCATTCTAGGACGGGCCAGAGTCGGTACCGGTCAGTGCTTTATGAGCCCCGACATGTTTTATCCAGGCCGTCCATCCATTTTTGCAGCTTACTTTAGGGAACGACCTAAAAAATGAGGCAGATCTAAATCTTACGTGTACTACACTACAAGAAACAGTGATGATTGAACTCCCGCCATTAAAAACCTCGAAGGGCCCACTGTAATGTTTACGAGCCATCCTACCGGTTGATTAGATCACATAAACCTGAATTAAGGGGAAAACACAAATATCAGCTTGATCCAAACTTTTGTGGCCCCAAGAAGTTTTTAATGGTGGGTATTCAATCACCATTGTCTGCTGTGGTGTGGTCCACCTGAGATTTGAATCAGCATCATCTTTGGGCTCATGCCACACCACAGGAAACTGTGTGGAAGGAAACACCCGGTTGAAACCTTCCGTGGGCCCACTGGGATGAATGGACACACACAAATGTCAGCATCATCCAAAGCTTAATTATGTTACCCAAGAAGGTTTAAGGGTGTGATCAGTTCAATCCGTACTGTTTCTTTTGGTGGGGCCCATCTGCACTGTTTCAATCCCTCCTCTGTCCTAAAGTGAGCTCAAATATCATGATGGGCCCCACAGAGATTAGGGTTGGACGGTAGCGGGAATCCAATGCATATTTTTTTCTGTTTTCTTCAGGAGAACGGACAGCTTGCAGGGTTAGCCGCGGATATCCGTTTACCCGATTACCCGATATATCCGACTCCAAAGAAATAGGACGTTGATGTTTGAACTTTTACCCGATTACACGACAATAAGAAAATCGGATACGGAAATATTACGGTGGATAGGCGGATCCGATCTTCCATTTAGCGGGGTCTAGCAGTACTGGCCCTTGGTCCGGTGATCAAATCAAACTGATGATCTCATCCATCAGTTCCTCCCATCGGATCCAATTTCCTCTCGACTGCCTGTTTGAAGCCCATCGTCAGACCTTCTTTTCATTCCAACCGCAAGCCATTCATGGCAAGGACTGAGTAGATGAATGGTCAGCATTCAGTTCGCCACCTGCGTTGGCAGCTGTTTTGCAAACGAAGGTTCTCAAGAGATTTAGCGGGAATATATGCAAATGCTCTCAACCAGTGGCAGAAGACGACAAACAATGGTACACAATTTACCAATGGGAACAAAGGAGCTCATGATCCATCAAAAAAGTGGGCCACCCCTGTCTCTGTAAACAAGTATAAATGGGCCCCACCAGGTGTTTAGGAGGAGCAAGTTTTATAGATCCTCGGCCCGAGAATTTTCCTAATATACTTGGCTATTCAGTTTTTCCCACCCACGATCCAGTGATCCGGACCATTGGCCAGCTGGGTGTGATCATGCATGGATGGACCATGCCCTATGTATGTCTCTGATAGAAACAGCCCTAGCCCTTCCGGTTAAGAAGATAAATAAATACAGCAAGAGTCCAAAGTCATTAAAAAAAAGGCCCCATATATATATATAGGTGGCTCGGATCTTACAATCTGGGGACATATTGTACAAGTGGACCGTGATGATGTGACCCAAAAGACCAACGGCCTGGATCAACGAGATGTGGACCCCAATTCATAATATCCATTGTGGAGAATGGGCAGTCACTGTGGCATGGTTAATTACGTCAGTCATATGTTGCTTTTATGCAGAAGCCAGCGAACGTAAAGCTCGCAAATCGCAACTCGCAAGGCACCAGATTTCGTAACTTTTGTATTGTAAGATGGAGACGTCCAAACGCATCCCTCCTATATAAATAACCATCTCTAGTGCTTGTGATTTTCACTCGACAAGGAACGAAGGCAAAGTTGAGTCCTTTTTCTATTTTATTCTTCATCGGTGCAGCTAGCCATGGTTTCTGCCGACACTGCTCGGACTGTGGTTGGCATTGTAGGTGGGTGTTTATAGTCAATGTACATAATCATGTGGTATTGATTTTCTATGAAAACTGATGTGGGTTTTCTGTTGTTGTTTCTCTCTCTCTCTCTCTCTCTCTCTCTCTCTCTCTCTCTCTCTCTCTCTCTCTCTCTCTCTCTCTCTCTCTCTCTCTCTCTCAGTACTTCGCCTTCTTGTTTTTGTAGCTAGAATCATTTTTCTAGATTTTTTTTTTTTTTTAATATGTGTTTTGCTTAATGCAGGCAACGTAACAGCATTGGGATTGTTCCTCTCCCCCATGTAAGCATGCAATCTTTGTCATATAGAGATCAGAGAGTGGCTACACAACTCACTAAATCCCAGCAACTTGCCCAATGGACACATGCAGACATGCATGCAAATCTGGACCATCCAAATCATGGGCCCCACTTGGATGATGCACAGGCCGAAGATTTACTGATCGGATTATCACAACTTTGGCATAGTCTAAATGTCCAACTGATGGACACCGACTGGATTGTTCGAATTATCTGCCGGCATGAGATTAGGTTGGTACTCAATCCTATCAGAGGGGTCCATGATTTGAACGGTCTGGATTGGCGTTTGTATCCTGAATTTACCATGAATTAGCTGCCATGATTCCGCGGGAAATGCACACTTCAGTCCTGAGCTTAAATGGAGATTTCTAAAATGAATGGATGTTGTTTTTTTTAACAAAAACATGGGTTTCAATTTCAGGCCCACCTTCTACCATATATGGAAGAAAAGATCGATAGAGCAGTTCTCACCAATCCCATACCTTGCAGCCCTTCTCAACTGCATTCTTTGGGTTTTATATGGGCTCCCCATGGTCCACCCACATTGCATGTTGATCATAACCATCAACGGCTCAGGTTTTCTCATCGAGTTCTTCTATTTGCTCATTTATCTCTACTACTCCGATAGAAAGAAACGGCTGCAGGTGCTTCTTATGATGCTCCTTGAGTTCTCCTTTGCTGGTGGTGTTGCGGCTTTCGTCTTGGCGGCTGTCCACACGCCGGAACGACGGACCCTGATCGTCGGTAGTCTCTGTGTTTTCTTCACGACGCTGATGTATGCCGCTCCACTGTCGGTCATGGTCAGTGCCTGAGAATTCACACATACATGGATTATTTTTGGTGTATGCACCTGCCTGTTGTGAGTGCATTCAGGTGTGTTTTTGCATGTACGTGTGTTGCATGAGTTACCGGCGTGCTCATGCATGCCTTCATGTCTAAAGGTCTGTTGTACTTTTGCATGGGCTGGGCTGAAGCATGTCCAAGTCAAAGCCATTAGCTATTGATCCGTGTCCAGGTCCATACAAGCCCATGTAGTGAGCTAAGGAATCAGACCACCTGAACCGCTGATCCAGACCAACCATTCAAATACTCATCCTACTAATGTTAGATAAGTCTGGATTGGTTCACCTATCTGACCTTTAGTTATTGGGCCTAAAATTCAAGCAGGGGCCCAGTCCATTTAGCTACAGGCCTGGGTTGAAACCCAGAGTGGGCTGGTGTCGGGCAGGCTAGGTCGGTTGGGACCCACAGTCGAGTTTTATTGCTTATTAGATGGCACTATTTAGGGCCTGGGCCACCTGGCAACGGGTGGGCGGTAGGCCCAGGCCTGGCCCCATTGCCGTGGCTTAGTGGAAAAGCATAGCATGCATACGTGTGGAGATAGATGGGCATGCTTACTAACAAACGTGCGGGGAAATGAATGGCAGAAAATGGTGATAAGGACAAGCAGTGTGGAGTTCATGCCTTTCTACCTCTCTGTCTCCGCTTTTGCTAATGGTGTCTGCTGGACTACCTACGCTCTCATTCGCTTCGACCTCTTCGTTACCGTACATTTACCATATCTCTCTCTCTCATTCATGCATATAGTCCATTTCAACTCCTCATATGTGTGTCCCATCCTAAAAATAGAGCTGGCCCACTCATCAGACGATCAGCACATATGCATTGAATTTTCGGGTTGAAATGTGCCAAAAAATTGGTGAAGGTGGGCCGCGCATGGGTAAAAGAAAGAAAACCAAAGGTCTACATGCAAAATGGATCGATATTTGATCGGGCCATACAAGTTGAGCCCACAGGTCTAGCCAATAGGTCCAAGCCTCGGTCCAAAGCCGGGTTCTGCCCTGCCGTTGCCACCCCAAATTGAATGTAGATCGTCGGTATTCTTTTCTTCTTCTTTTTTTTTCCTTTATTGAGAGCATTGGGTGTGGGGTCCACCATATGAACCTTCTGACTCACAGATGGGCCATGTTGGCACTTGTGGGGTGTTTGTTTTTTTCAACCGTTGAAGATGAGGCATCTGGAATCTGCATCCGTTGTTGCATGATCAGCCCACTAGATAAGATAATAGCACCCATGGCCCACTTTATTTGAGTTGAGCTGTGTCTCATCATTTCATGGTGGGCCCTCTGGCACAAACAAACTGGGGCTGGATTAAAACAGAGTTTTGGCATCAGATGCCCCCTTTTAAAGGTGGGTCCAAATAACAAAGTTCGAATGATCAACTCAATAAGGCTTATTATAGTAAGATCAACTTAATAATTGCAAAGAAAAGTTGCTTTATAATCATCCATATGCAATCACTGTGCATAAGATCCAGACCATCCAATTGATTGGCCATGGCCTCAAGGGTCCGTTTGGATGCAACCTCTAGAAATGGCCTTTCTGCACAAAAATGGCTTCTCCGGCGAGTGGGTCACTCTTCAGCAAGTGGGCTTTGCAGTATCTTTGGTCGGGTGAAAAACAATTTTGGGTGGGCTTCCAAAACGGCCCGCAAAACCCTCATTTTGATCCAAAACAACAGTTCCATCATACAAACAGCCATTTATGGTGCATCCAAACGGCCTTAAAATTGAAGGCGTAAGCGGGCCAGGCCTGGGCTCTTGTATTTGGGCCTAAATCTGTACGCTTTTGCCTCTATGGGCCAACCATGCAATGCCATTCATGCCATTTACATTGCACATTTGCACGTCTCACTTCATGCCCCATGCATGCATGACTTTCTTCTCCCATCATCCTTATTTTTTTTTCGCGTGTTGGCCCACCAGATTTCCAACGGTGTCGGCGCCCTCTTCGGGCTCGTCCAACTTGTATTATATGCTACATTTTATAAATCAACGCAGAAGCAATTAGCGGCGAGGAAAGCTAAAGGAGAGACCGCCCTGGCGGAGATAGTTTTAATTGGAGACACCAAGAAAGTATGCAATGCACCTGAAAATGGCCATGGTTTTCAAATCAACTCCAAGTGAAGTGCATGCGCCAACTCATTTAGAGAGCGACGGAATCTTTCTTTTTTTTTTTGGGTCTATTTGCTTGTGAGAATGGTATTTCCTATTTTCCAGCGCCAAAAATGATATAATAAATGCAATGTTAAACGCTCAAATGATGCAGTTTAATTTAAAACCATCATCTTCATGCTTCTTTGCAATTGTAATCATGGGCCGTTTCCTTTTTCCTCCGTATAGAAATTTTTTTGGTGCATTTGTTTTTTCTCATTTGGGAGCTACTAAGGGGCTGTTTGGTTCTGCTGAACATTGATAAGTGCAATACAAATAGGTTATTATGACCTTTTACACTGGTTTGTTTTTCTGGAGAATTAACGTCTCGTAAATCATTATAATTTTAATTGAATTTCATTTATTTATACATGCATAAAAACATAAGGTCCACTGTGATGAATATGTTATATCCATACCATCCATCGGTTCCACAAGCCCATTGTAAGGCATGCCCAAAAAAATGGTGTAAATTTACAATTAAGATGGACCACAACACATGAAACAATGGTTACAATAGACCTTAACCGTTAAAAGTCAGTACCCTTCTAAGGCCCACACTAATGTTTATTTCTCATCTGGCCTGTTCATAATATTAGACAAACATAGATAAAAGGAAAATGAGAAAATCAGATTGATCAAAAAAATTTATGGCTTCAAGCAATTATTAACAATAAAAGTTTAGTTCTCACTTCTTAATTTAGTGTGGTATACTGTTCCACTAGATCTACCTCAATTTTTGTCTCATGCCCTAAAATGAGCTAGCAAAATGGATGGACGGCATGGATATAATCTATATATTATGGTGGGCCTCACGATTTTTGGACTTTTAAATTTTTCCGCCACTGTTATACGCCAAAGGTTTCAACACGTCACTGTCAATTTTGAAATAAGAGATAGAAATTGCTTGGTAAGTAATGATAACTCTTTACTTTGCATTTACCATCACTTCTCAAAATCAAAGTAAATGAAAAATGGAATTGGAGGTAAATGAATTACTTAGTTGTGTTTGGACGGCAGTAAATGAAATACATTGAAATCCAAATACTCCATTAGGATAGGAGTAATTGGAGATTTTCAATATATTCACAATAACAAATGTGATATCCCAAATTAACTTTAATATCTCAAATTAGTGACCATCCATTTAGATAGTTAATCCTTAGACATTTTAAATCATTTTATTGATGGTGTTATTTTAGTGATATAGCCCATAGTTCGGTTGTTTCAGACAGAGTATTGCCAGCATGTCACATGTGTAGTGGACGTGTGCCTAGAAGCACTTTCGTTTACTTGTGTGACTCTCTAAGGAAGCTTGAAGAGCTATTTCACCCCATTTAATTCCAAATCCTCTCTTCTGAGTATATTATTTAAAGACTTATTTTCTATTATTTCATTTCCATGCATTTACTCTCATCCAAACACACCTCAAATATCATTTACCTCCATTTACTCTCAATTCTCCCATCAACTACATTTACTCCCATTCAAATGATTTCTAAAATATAATGCCATTGAAATTAAGAAAATAAGCACAAAGTATTCTTATACCAGTTGTAGAAACGAAAACATGGCATGACATTCAATTTCCACTTCTAAGTTAGTCTGCCAAATATAATAAAATCAATGTTGAACAAAAAAAATTATTTCAGTATTGAAATATACTAAGGGCTACAATCCGACTATTAACATTTTCGCTTCTCTTTAAAAATTCAACGAAAACAATACGGCAAATCAAATGCTTGGATTTCATGATGGAATATTTATTGAAAGCACTTTTTGACCTGGAAGATCATGTTTTAATTATAAAAGAAAATGAGACTTTTCGTGGATGAATTGGATTAACTTTAAAAGATTCTTAGATTTAGATTATTTTAAACCCTTCATCATTTTATTCTTTTTGTTAAGTGGCCAGCCTGGCCGGGACCTTTTTAGCCCGAAGCGGGGCCAAGGTAGGGCTTGGTGCATTAGGGCTGAGCCAGGTCCAACCTGGATCGATCACAGTTGGGCTATGGCCATTCCTAATTTAAATGATGGACTAATCAAAAGGATAATGAGCTTTTCTAAGAGCACACTTAGTAAGTTAGCGAATGCACACGCCATCACATGTGCCAGTGCGGTAGACGGGTGCAATATCCACGCCGTCCATAAAAAAACTGAAAACACTGTAGATTTCATATCCTAAGAATCAGGCAAGTCCACCACTCAAGTGGGCCACAATTAAATGAATAAGTTTAAAAGATTGACTTAAGTTTTCTAACCCATTTAACTATTTCTTATATCATGCCACACCTATCAAGCGGACTCTTTCGTCTTTTCACAATGGCAACTATGTGGTCAGTTCCACATGATCAACGGCTAGGATATTGCACCTCTCTGCCACACTCGCATATGTAGAGGTCATGTGTATTAGCTGATTTGTACACGCATATGAGCTCAGTAGGGTCAGGGATGATTAATATAAAAAAGACTCAACAGTCCAAATTCTAAACATGATGCTCACAGTTGTATCTAGGTCCCACCTTCCAGCAATCCAAACCATTCATCTACTAGGCCTCAATGTGAGATGGACTATCACTTGGTTTCTCAGTCATCATCAGATAATCCTAGCCATTTGCAAATGTACAATTACAAACAATAATCTGCTCCGGTGGGTATAAGCAAAATTCATACAAAAACCAGTAGTCTTTCCTCTTTATGAAATGACACCCGACGTCCACTAGACTATCTGATAAACTTTTATCAGAGCACCGTGGATGATAAACCGTCCAACTCATGGGTCCCAGTTTATGTGTATTATGTAGTGTGTCTCTCTCGTATGGTGGCCCACATTCATGCACATGCCTATGTCCAGCTCTAAGGGTCGTTTGGTACCATGGATGATAAACTTTGATACTCTTGTGAGAGCACCATGGGTGAAAGTTAGGATTTTATCTAAAATCCTCCCATGAGCCACATGTTATAACATGTGTGTCACTAGGCTACTAATCTATTAAGCATATGTCCGACTGATGATATCTCAAAACAATTAGATTATTAACTGCATCACTAAAATAACTTCAATTAGAAGATTTGCAAAGTCCTAACATCGTCCATGTAAATCGATGGTTAAAAATCGTTAGTTAGTTGCTCGGTTGTAATCCTATGCTTGTGGCCCATCTGAGACTTGAAATTTCATCATTTTCAGCTTACAATTATTGTGTCAAACATTCCATACGTACACTAATTAGGGATATTAAAGTTGGTTTAGTAATTAAATTCAAATCCTGTAAATATATTGTTGGAAATCCGGTCAGCAGAAGCACCGAAGAAGATCAAACAATCACAAACAGCCACACAAGCACACAACGCAAAAGCACACGAATTTTACAAGGAAAACCCTTACGGGAAAAAACCACAGCACAAAGTGACACCTCCACTATAAATCTCAGATGATTACAGAGTTAGAACTACCTGAGTATATTCCAAAGATGAACAAAGTACACAAAACTCTTAATCCTCTCTCCCAATAACCCTAATCCAATTTAAATCACCTAGGTATTGCTTAGAATAAATTTTAATATGATTAGGAAACATATATATAAGAGGAAACTCGAAATTAGAAACTTGTAGCATGAAAATTGCGCAACACTATAAAATCCCGCAGACCGCAGACTGGTCGAGCGACCGGTCGCAAACAGTCCAGAGAATTTTCGCCAAAATCTTTTGCCTGCTGCCTCAACTTAGACCTGTCCCACGACCGGTCTGGCAACAAGTCTCAAAACGTGAAAAAAAAAGTCCAGAGACTTTCTTCATATTGACTATCCACTGGCCGACTGGTCGTGCGACCGGTCGATGGACTCATATGATGAAGACTCTCCAACATATATTATGCATAGCTACTTTTGGATCACAAGGGATTCTAAATCTAGGGTGTCAAACACAACCAAGGTATTCCAAATCTAGGGGGTTCTAGAACCCAAACAGGCTCTTAGGATTTTGAAATTTAGGTTCTAAATTTTAAAACCCAATTATAAAAGGAAATATGGCATTAGAATAAGCTAACATGCATAGGAAAGAAGAGTCCATAAAAGACTAAATGGGAGAGAGAATTCAAACTTATTAATAAGAAAGACTTTTAGCATTTCCATCTAAATTCAAAATCATCCAAATTCAAAATGTATGAGGCTACTCATCTATTATACACTTGATAAAAAGTTGGGGAGAACGGGAGTGAAAGACATATGAACATGCAAGGATGAGAGAAATATGATTGGGGCTGTCCATTACTAAGACCAGCTACCTAAATGAGTGCATACATTGTTGGCTTGGCATGACTCTAAGTATGTGGTTAATATCTTTTCTTGTTCATAATTTTCTAATTGAAATTATTACCACTTTCTCTAAAAGCTTAAGCCATTTAGAGGATGGTGTATCAATGTGTATAAATGAATATATTAGGTAGGCAAATTTGCTACTCTTTAAATTTGAGATTCCAACACAATTCCTTTTGGCCCGTCACTATATCGAACAACCATTTGCTCTAAAAGCTCCAGCCATCAGGGGATGGTGTATTAATGTATATAAGGGACCTTAAAACATAAATGTTAATTATATGTAATTCCTACCAGTCTCCCACATCTTCTTTGCATTAATGTCTTATCAATGAATTAAATATAATACAGTTTCAAAAAGCAGTCTCTTTGGACAGACAACTGTCCAAAGTGTCCCGTATTCAAAGGTTGTGATCATTCAAAAACTATAATTTGGATTGTGACTTATCTAAAGTCAGCAGTTTCCTTTTTGGTCTGGGTTTCTTGCGCGGGTTTGTTGAGCAAGGAGTTTCTAATTTCGATTTTCCCTATTTAAGGGGATGTAATCCGAGATTAAAGTTGCCGCCTATAAGCCAAGGGATTGAGAGGGTTCTAAGGTTCTAGGGTACTGAGAGAAAGATCTAGGGAGGAAGCTTGAAGTTCTCTGGGTTAAGGGAAAAGGGATGGGTTTGTCCTCCTCATGTGAGAATTAGCTTCGGGTAGCTTGGGATTTCTCTTGTGGGCTGTGGTCCAAGGTTTTCTTCTGTAATCTCTTGTAACTTCTGATTCATAGTGGATTGGTATCGCTTTGTGCCTTGGTTTTTTACCCGTGAGGGGTTTTTCCGCGTAAAAATCGAATTGCCTTCTTGTGTGTGATGATTTACTTGTTGATTGCCATTGTGGTGTGTTCTTTGCCTGCTTTGATTGCTTCCGTTGCGGGGCTCCTAACCCCAACAAAGTGGACCACACCACAGGAAGCCATGGTAATAGTGACACCCGCTGTTGAAATCTTCCTAGTGCTCACCATGATGTTTATTTGACATCTAATCTGTTCACGGGGATGCAAGGCCGTGGATGAAGGAAAAACATAAATATTAGCTTGATCCAAAACTTATGTGGCTCCCCGAGACAGTTTTAATGGTAGGCATTAGTACCCACTGCTTCCTATGGTGTGGTCCACCTAAACCTTAGAACTGCCTCATTTTTTTGGATTATCCCCTAAAATGACCCCATAAAAATTGATGGACGGTGGGAGCGGATTAGGTGAGACCCCGGATCCACCGAGGTGGGTGGGACCCCTGACTGTGGGGCTCACAGTGATGTATGTGTATTATATCCACACCGTCCAACCATTTTGAAAGCTCATTTTAGGGTATGATTCCAAAAACGAATCTGACTCAAATCTTAGGTGGACCACACCACAAAAACAGTCATGATTGAATCTCTACCATTGAAAACTTCATGGATTTTCAATAGATTCGACTGGAATGTTTATTTTCCATCCAACCTGTTGATAAGGAAAAAAACACCTAGATGAAGAGACCACGTTAATATCATCTTGATCCAAAGCTTTTATGGTCCACAGAAGCTTTTAATGGTCAATCACCACTGTTTCCTGTACTTTGGCCCATCTGGAATTTAGAACTGCATCATTTTTTGGATCATGCCCTAAAGTGATGTTTCAAAGCGGATGTGTGGCGTGGATGTAGTCACATACATCACAGTGGCCCCAGAGTAAGGGGTCCCACGCACATCAGTGGATCCGGGGTCTCACCTAATCCGCTCTCGTCCTGGTGGGGGCTAGTATCCAGTCCACGCCCGTCTTGGTTGTGGCCGGGGTCTCACCTAATCTTCTCCCACTTCAACACGGCCGTTCCGTTAACTCTAGAAAGACCCATCGTCCCCGCCAAGCTCTTCTTGCGGTTTGTATATTATATCGAGCAGAGAAAACCGCCAAACGCGACCGTCTCTCGATGCTGGAATGGAGTCTGCACTTCACTTCCATTCACGCCCCTTCAACAGGTCTTCATTTCTTCCTGTCGTCCCTCAGTAAGCTTTTCCCCCTTCTCCTTTCTCTTTCGTAGCTTCGCCTAGAGGAAAGCAAAAACCCCATTCTATGGTTTCCAAAACCGTTTAGGTCTTCTGTCGTTTTCATTGGCTTCGTAATTTCTGCTGTTATTTTCACTTCCTGATTAATAGACATCCATGCTTGAAACTGTTTCTTCTTCTGTTGCAATTGATGTAGGATTTTTAATTTTCTGGTTACGGGAATAGGAATTTATTGGAACGTTGAAGATGTTGAGGATTGTTGACAGAGAGTTGTTAGTATACATGGGGCAAAGTATGGCTGGTAATTGGGACTGTTGATATGGTGGGTCGCCATGAGGATTGGCTAATTGCCTAAAATCACAATGGTTATGCTACTCTAACCATCATTTTCCTGTGATTTTTTGTGCTTGAATGCTGACTGTTTCTTTGACGGTTCTTTTCATTGATCAGATGGCTACAACGGTCCAATCACCTTGCCCTATCGGGTATGGCCTATCCAAGTGGTGGCTCCACTGGAAGGACTGTCCTGATCATGAGGTGCGTGGTGATTAGTTAGGTTATCTATTTGGTGACCATGAACTGGTGCTCTTAGGGGTCATTTGGATGCCTGTAAAATCTGGAAGTGGTAAATGAATTACATGGATAAATTGTTTACAGCTTGTTCTATTTGGCTTTAAGCTATGATATGTTTATAAGTAAATAGTTGTTTGTGTTCGGATAACCTGTAAATTGTTTATAGCTTGTTATTGGGTATTCACACCTGACAGAGCTTGGATAGGTAAATCTCTATAAAATCTTCAACTGACATATAGATGGATCATTGAGTTGAGCCTATCTCAATAAAACCCGCAGCTGATCTTTACACTAAACCAAGCATTACGTGGGCCACAGAAGTGGGCCCACTAATTAAAATGCCCTTTTATGAGTTGTGGTCAAAATGGAGCACGGATTGGGTGCTACCCCCACCAAGACCTAGCTAGAGATGGACGGTCCTGTCAGGGGATCTGTGGGGTCCAGCCCACCGTGATGTATGTGTTTTATCCACGCTGCCCATCCATTTTGACAGATCATTTTGGGCCATGAGCCCAAAAAGGAGGCAGATTGAAGGCTCAAGTGGACCACAACATAGGAAGCAGTTGAGATTGGAAGCTTACCGTTGAAAACTTCTCGGGGGACATGAAAGTTTTGGATGAAGCTGATATCTATGTTTTCCCTTCATACAGTCTATGTTACATTATGAACAAGTTGGATGGCAAATAAACATAATGGTGGGCCCTAGGAAGTTTTCAACGGTAAGCTTTCAATCCCCACCGCTTCTTGTGTTGTGGTCCACTTGAGCCTTCAATTTGCCTCCTTTTTAGGCTCATCCATTTTGAGATGGCTAGTGGGGAGGAACAGGGTGTTAACAATAGACAAGAGAGGGATGTTTCTTCCTGATGTATGTCTTATGTGTTATAGAGCTGAAGAATCAGTGAATCATTTGTTCATCCATTGCGAATTTGCAGCAAAGATATGGGTTGAGATCATCGGTAAATTGGGTTTCTATTGGGTTACGTTGGGTTCTATCAAAGTCTTCTTCGCAGCTTGGCATGGCGGAGGTAAATGGATCTCAGGAAACGTGTATGGCATCTCTGTTTGCCTACTGGAATTTGGGTAGTATGGCGGTAAAGAAATAGTTGATGTTTCTATAATCGGAAAAACTCCTCGTCACAGGTCTGCAAAATGGTTAAGAATCTGGCAAGGTGTTCCATAAGGATAATGGTGGCTGTAACGGCCACCACTATTACCGTTACGATATGGGCCGTAACGGCTGTTACGAACCCCTTATCGGCCGTTATGACCCTTTTTTATTTCTGAAGAAACTGTTACAGGACCATTACGGTCCGTTACAGGACCGGTACGGCCTTTTTTTTTTTTTTTTTGTTGTAACGGCCGTTACGGCTGTTTCGACCCGATAACACATAACGGTTATGACTATTAACCGTTTTGGGATACCTTGAAATCTGGTTATGGAATGGGCAATAGCAGCTTTGATTATAGTGGTTGATCAATTTCCAAATCTCTGGTTTGAGCTATAATTATGCCATTTTCTGTTCTTTGCTTTTCAGTTGGTTGTATTCTTTAGGCCTTTGCCTTTTTTCAATAAAATTGTTATCGTTTCAAAAAAAAAAAGAAAAAAAAAGAGCAATCAAAGCAGCATAGCATCAAGCATCATACTGCCCCCTATTACAAGGAGTCCATGTAACCTATAGCTTTGTGGGGCCCACCATGATGTCCTTGTGACATACTCCACCCATCAGTTTCGCTTGTTCATGTTAGGACATGAGATCAATAATGGATATAACACAACCATGGTGGCCCCACGTAGAAACCAATGGTTCGCATCCCATCCCCATTGTTCCATGTAGTGTGGCCCATCTGAGCTGTGGATCTAGCTGATTTTTGGTCTTAGGACCTAATGTCCAGGGTCAGGCCTAATAGATGGAGTAAATTATACATATATAACATGGTAGGACCCACAAGTCTTGGGTGTTTTGCTCACTGTGAGAAACGGGTGTTGTACAAGATTCCAGCTGGCCCCAAGCCGGTCTCCTCCATTCCTTCCCCCTCTTCTTCGCACACTACAAAAAGTACAACAATAAAATAAAAATAAATAAAATAGAAACGGAGAAGACGGAGTTGGGAGCATACAACAGGCGGGAGGAGCTATTGCAATCGAAGAAGATGGTGGGTTCCGGCACATGAGAAGTGCACCGTAGAGAGAGAGAGAGAGAGAGAGAGAGAGAGAGAGAGAGAGAGAGAGAGAGAGAGAGAGAGAGATTGGGGGGGTGTTGAGCTGCAGTACTCCCTTCATAGATGATTTGAAAAATAGAGCTGTTAGGCTAAGAATGAAATGCAGGTAAATGAAAACATGTCTTAAAGGCAGGTCTTCAAAGGAAAAATGCAGGTAAAAACTGTAAATCAATTATAGCCTGTAAAGCATTTAGAGGAAATTTCAGCATCCAAATAGGCTTTGTAATCCTTTTATCTGCAATTGATCTACCACTTGCAGATTTTACAGGCATCCAAATGACCCCTTAGCATGAGTTCCCACAAAAGTCAAAAGGGTTGCATGGTGGTCCATGATTTGGACCATTCATTGTGTGGTGGACATGGAATTAATAGTACTTTTGGAGTGCGGCTCTCCTTGAGACCAAAGCCAGTACAACTTTCCATTGCTCGCTCCTGTTTTGGATGTTTCAATAGCATGACTCGTTGTGTGGTGGACATGGAAGAAATAGTAGTTTTGGAGTGCGGCTCTCCTTGAGACCAAAGCCAGTACAACTTGCCATGGCTTGCTCTGTTTTGGTTGTTTCAATAGCATGACTCGTTTCATTGCTCACTGAAACTGGTACAACTCAAGTAAGACCATATTTTGAACCATAGTGGTGTATGAGGAGAAACAAAGGTGTTCTGAACATTTTAGGCCCAAACAATCTGATGGATATAGACACGACCCTTCTTGCAGGCAAACATGCCACTATGCCATACATGTGCCCTACTACAAGAAATGCCCACTTGCTTACTAAGGTGGGTCACATGTGTGTTGAATTTGTTTATTTGTCCATTTCTTTGTAGATGTGATACCCAAGTTTACTCTGCAGTTTTTGCTCCCTAGGGGCTATGTGGATTTGGTTAAAAGTTGGGTCATTGGCCAGTACTTGGGACAAAAGTACATGTCCATAGTTTGTCAACCAGTCCCCTTGTGCATAGGAACCTAGGTATTTTTAGACAAATGGTCTAACCGTCTAAGATATGACCCTTTATTTTTATTTATTTTTAACACACACACACACACACCACAATGGGTACTTGATGCGGACATCAGGCCCTTTAGGGTTTATCAGCGTAGGAGGCGAGTGACACCTATATCTTTATGGCTCGATGATGACGAGTCTGGATTGTTCGTGACGACTTGAGGAGCATTGAAGACCTTACACATGTAGTCTGAGATATTTCAAAAGACCCCACATTGGGAAGACATGTGTGAGTTGCTTGGAGGAGATGATCGGACCGTTGGATCGTGATGATGAAGTGGGCCATGACGAACCAACGGTCCGATCACATCATCATCACGATCCAACGGTCCAATCATCTCCTCCAAGCAACTCACATGTCTTCCCAATGTGGGGTCTTTTCAAATGTCTCGAACTACATGTGTAAGGTCTTCAATGCTCCTCAAGTCGTCAAGAACAATCCAGACCCGTCATCATCGAGCCATAAAGATATAGGTGTCACTCGCCTCCTACGCTGATAAACCCTAAAGGGCCTGATGTCCGCATCATTCTCCTCGTCTGAGAAGAACTCGACTCCGACGAGTTAAAACTCTTGTGGCGCTCTAGTAAATCTGGATTAATGCTCTGCAACTCCGCTTCTGTCAACCATAGTAGATTCTGATGGTGATTTATTCTTCCATTTAACAAGATATCTCTGGAAACCTCCATCTCTCGTGGAAACTATTTCCTCATCCACAATTTCCTCAATTTCTTGTTTGCGAATAATGGGTGGAGGAAGGGGTAGAGTAGGTTGTGAAGAAAACTCAGAAAAAGGCCATGAAAGGGACGAGGGATTAATGGGAGTATGGGAACGGACTAGATCTTCCACATTAAAAGTTGGATTAATGCTCATTTCCGGTGGAAGGTCAATTCGATACGCGTTGGTCCCAACCTTTTGTAATATCTTGAATGGTCCAGCACTACGCGCTTGTAACTTTTTAGCAGATCCTTGAGAGAATCGCTCTGGCCTTACACGCACCATTACGTAGTCTTCTTCCTGAAATTCTTGCGCTCTACGATGAGAATCAGCTGAATATTTATAACTATCATTGCTCTTATTGATCCGCTGTCTAATATATGTATGCAAATCATGAATGTGACGTGCAAATGCATTGGCTGACTTTGACGACTTTTGGATGACAGACATGGGTGAAACTAAATGACGCTTTGAAAAATCAACGAACTGAAAATAAACAATCCTATGACCTAGAACTTGGAAACTGAAACAAAAGGATACTTCTCATGGGTGACACATAATTTCTCATTATAACTATTATAAACAAGGATGATTTCTAAGTATCCCAACACTTGAGAACACACACTATTAATACCAAGTCTTGAGCAAATCTTGGCATCAGCTATTATGTCCAAAATGTCATCAAGATGCGGGATAGGGACTCTGACCATCATATCTACCATGACTTGAATACGTCGCACGATGGCATGACACTTGACTGAAGCTTTGTGGACGGTCAGGATATGCCCTCATGTGTGCCATATGCCATTGTTCTTGGAAGTGAAAAGGGCAGGCATGACACACAGAACAAAACTCCAACTCAAACTTTCCTTATTGAATTCTTCCCCGAGAAGTTTATCAAATTGACGCTGCATTTCTGTATTTTCTACGGGGTTCACCTGGTATGGAGGAAAGCTTGACAGGACCAACCTAGGGACAAGATCGATTGTGTGTTGAATGTCCCATATGGGTGAAAATTTATTCCATAAATCATCTGGTGGGATATCACAAGTCATGTGGGCGTCCACCACCATATCCTCACTAGTCTCCTTTTCAAATTCATTCAGTGTGCATTATGGTAAGAGACTTAGATTGGGACTTTACATCACTTAAGTCACACATGACATCTGGAAGTGGTGCGGTCTCAATTACTTCGACCTTTTCATCAGTAGCACACACTTCGTCATTCTCAACGATGATGAGCGATGCCTCAATTTCTTCCATTTTATCACTAGTGACGTTAGGCACGTACTCTTCCACTTCATAAACATCATATCTGGATCCATCCAACTTGCCGTTCACCAAGGCATAATGTTGATCATCTTTTCCATAGTTAGGGCTAGCCTGGTTAAATGCTTCTAATTTGTCGTTGAGATTCTGGAAGGATTTTCTAAAATGGTTGTCAATGTTGTCCAAACATCGAGATATGGTGGCCAAAGCCTCTGAAATCTGATCCTGATTCATGGTAGAGATGTGTAATCCAAAACCATGACCAAAACGAATGGGCACATAATGGAGGACTTGTCCTAGGTTCTTCCTAAACTCGACTCTATGAACTGGATGACTCACAATATGAATGCGATGAATTTAAACTACAATGAACTAACACTAATTAATTCTAGATGATGCGACTCAAATCTGGAAATTTTCCAAATTAAGAAACTTTCTAAAATTGGAAACTTTCTAAATCTGGAAATTCTCCAAATTAGGAAACTTTCTAAAATTGGAAACTTTCTAAATCTGAAAATTCTCCAAATTAGGAAACTTTCTAAAATTGAAAACTTTCTAAATCTGGAAATTTCCTAAAACAAACCTAAAAATCAAAACCCTAATTTTTTTTATTATTCGATCTAGACAAAACCATGCAAGCCTAATCTCTGATACCAAATTTGATGCAGGACAGCCCTAATCGTGATGCATGCTCATGAACATATGTAATCCAGCGGAAATAAATAGCAATAATAATCTAAAATTCATTACCTATCATCATAAATTAAGAAAAGCATAAAAGAGGCATGCAATGGAGCGGGTCATCATCACAATCACGAAGTAAGAAATTCAAATAATTCATAGGTTGGATCCGGCGAGGGATGGAACCTCCCGATCTTGCATGGTCTTAATCCAAATACCTAATGTGAATCACTAGTCCGAGGGATCGAGGGATTTCTCGGATTAGGGATTTTGGAATTTGAGAAATAAGGATTTTGGATAAAATCTCAAATCTAGGATTTAGAAGTTATGAGAGAATAGAAATAGAGAAAGAGGAAGTAACAAGTTTACCTTAGAAGAAGTTGGAGGGGCACAAGAAGAAAAGAGAAGAATGAGATCAAGAAAGAAGAAGAAGCACCATGAGAGAGGGAAAGAGGAAGGAGGCAACCAAAGGTTTTCTCTTTTTCATAAATCAACAACTAATAAAAAAGGTTTAGGGCAACACCCTTATAAAATTCGGAATTAGCATAATTATCAAAATACCTTATTAACAAAATTTAAAAAAAAGACATTGCATGAAAAAAACGTACCCACACTAACCTAAAACTCAAATAAGTAAAAAATACGTAAAATAAACTCAAATCTAAGATGTCCAATGCGCTCCAATGATGGTGTGATGAAAGTGGGCCATGACGAACCAACGGTCCGATCACATCATCATCACGATCCAACAGTCCGATCATCTCCTCCAAGCAACTCACACATGTCTTCCCAATGTGGGGTCTTTTCAAAGTGTCTCGGACTACATGTGTAAGGTCTTCAATGCTCCTCAAGTCGTCACGAACAATCCAGACCCGTCATCATCGAGCCATAAAGATATAGGTGTCATTCGCCTCCTACGTTGATAAACCCTAAAGGGCCTGATGTCCACATCATTGGACCGTTGATTCGTCATGGCCCACTTTCATCACACCATCATTGGAGCGCATTGAACATCTTAGATTTGAGTTTATTTTACGCATTTTTTACTTATTTGAGTTTTGGGTTAATGTGGGTACGTTTTTTTTCATGTAAATGTCTTTTTTTTGAAATTTTGTTAGTAGGGGTATTTTGGTAATTATGCTAATTCCGAATTTTATAAGGGTGTTGCCCTAAACCTTTTTGATTAGTTGTTGATTTATGAAAAGTGCAAACCTTTGGTTGCCTCCTTCCTCTTTCCCTCTCTCATGGTGCTTCTTCTTCTTTCTTGATCTCATTCTTCTCTTTTCTTCTTGTGTCCCTCCAACTTCTTCTAAGGTAAACTTGTTACTTCCTCTTTCTCTATTTCTATTCTCTCATAACTTCTAGATCCTAGATTTGAGATTTTATTCAAAATCCCTATTTCTCAAATTCCAAAATCCCTAATCCGAGAAATCCCTCGATCCCTCGGACTAGTGATTCACATTAGGTATTTGGATTAAGACCATGCAAGATCGGGAGGTTCCATCCCTCGCCGGATCCAACCTATGCATTATTTGAATTTCTTACTTCGTGATTGTGATGATGGTCCGCTCCATTGCATGCCTCTTTTATGCTTTTCTTAATTTATGATGATAGGTGATGAATTTTAGATTATTATTGCTATTTATTTCCGCTGGATTACATATGTTCATGAGCATGCATCACGATTAGGGCTGTCCTGCATCAGTACTCGAACCCATGACTCGTGTTGAAACTCTTGTGAGTCTACCACTAAGGCATGAGTAAGGACCCAAAGCATGGATTGTTTCTCTACTAAAGACGTGGAACTCCTTGTCAATGGCTCTTTATAGTTTCATGCACTTGAGGAACACTCTTATCCGTACACAGGGGTGGCATTTTCCAACATGCCACATATCCTTCTGTCCAAGTTAAAGTACCCCACATATGCACATGTGCCACCATCAATATTCAAGTTGGGCTGTCAATGGACTGGGCTTGGGCCTAGCAAATGCAAAAATCTGAATAGGCTTGGCCTGAAAGCCCGACCTAGATAGTTCAAAATCTTGCCCGAGGCCCAGTCTGATGATCAGTGTTTTAAATAGCGAATAGCATGTAGCATAGCCTTTAGCCCTCTGAAGCGTGAAGCATAAGCTACATAGCGTGTAGCGTAAGCTACACGCTACTTAGATTTTTAATCAAGGTTACAGTTGGTTGCACCCAATTATATGATTAATAATAAAATTTAACAAATTTTCATGATATTTGGTGCAACTAAATGCAATCTAAAGTAATAGCAAGGGGTGATTATTAAGTTTGAAAGTGAAGAAAGAGCAACAAAACTGATTTAAAACTGTTTCTTATATTATTTTAGTACTAAAAGCATTGAAAAGACTAATGACTTTTCATTGAAATAGAAAAATGTAACAAATCATTAAAAACATTATTGATTTTAATGTTATAGTGAAAAATGACTTGTAATGTGAGCTATGTAGCGTTTAGCGTAGTCTATGTAGTGCATAGCATACCCAAATTAATCATGCAACATAGGCTACATGCAACTTAAGCTATTTTCATGAGCTATGTAGCGTTTAGGCTAAGCTACACTACGTAGCGTAAGCTACACGCTGCATAGCGTAGCTATTTAAAACACTGCTGATGATAGCCCTATCTTCAAGCACCCAAAAAATGTGGCAAATGTGTCAATGCGCACATGTCAAATGTACACACACGCACATGTAAATGTGCTACCATCCATATTAAAGTCCTCACACGTGCCACAGTCCGTCATTCTTCCCTATTTCAGGGGATTTGATAAACAAGGAATGGGACAACTAGTCGAGATAGTATGTCTACAATCAATTAATCCCGATAGCACGTCCACAGATAGGCTGTTGGGAGTTGGGACACAACTTGGCCTGAATCCAAACAGCCCCAGACAGTTTGTCTCACTTTTGTATTCTGTTGTGCTTTAAGCTGAGTGATCCTATATGGTTTTCGATTTCCAATGATGATCTATATTGTATCTATTTGTTATGTTGTTGTTGAAAGTTCTGTTTTAGTATATCAAACAGGTTATGACATCAAGAATTGTCTACTGTTTTCTTTAATTTTTCAGGAGGGCCCAAGTGTGCCTCTATTTTCATCCGCAGCACTGCCGAAAGGTCACAGTGCATTTTGCAGTTCTTCACAAACACCAGATCAAGCTTTATCTCGCACCTCTTAGAATAGGTCATGCATCGCAATGCTTTGCCTCAAAAGGCTCACTGAAAATGAACAGAAATTGCAAGGAAGATCACCCTTCTTTTGGTGTTTTGGCTACAAATGACTTCAAGAGGTGCGTGTTGCTTCTTGTATAATTGAAAATCTACAATTATTATTGATTGTGGTAAACATTGAAATATTTAAGCAAGTAAATTGTTTAGCTGATATTGTTGGTGGTCTTTACCACAGACGAGGTTACACACTTTGAATACACACGAACGTGAAATCATTACAGAAAACACCTAGGATCACAACCATGGTCACTGGGAAAATGGCTAGGTGCTGATCAACTGTATCAAATGTTATTAAACCTTGCACTCGTCAACTTATTCTTCCTTCCCTGCAGATTACTAGGAATTCATTTTTATCTTCTCTTGGAATCATCAATCATCTGGGAACTAACTTTTGAATTCTTTGGAAGGAATTAATTGAAACAGTTGATGCCTCAAGTTTTGGTCAAACAGTTTCCTTTGAATCTGATACTCCTGAATCCCAGGAACATGTATTTTTGGAGAATATCCTAGCTGAAAGAAGCTTTACAAGTTCTTGACTCATGCAGGATATGGAACTTTGCAAAATCAGTATGCGCTGGGAGCTTTGGTAAGCACAGAGCCATTTGCATCAGACATATGAACCAATCCATATTTCTGATAATCAGGACCATGTAGATGAGCTGGTCCAAAAATCATGCTAGTCCACTTACTGGGTGGGTTACACATGCATGTTGAATCTGGACAGTTGGAATCTTTTTAAGCCATCCACTGGTTTTGTACATGCCTGGTGTCAAACAACCACTTGATCTAAAAGCTCAAGCCTTTAGAGGATGGCATATCAATGTATATGAAGGGTCTTTAACACCCCCCCTACACGTGCGGGGTGCAACTCCGCACAGGAACATACCGGGCAAGGGTGGAGGGACACTCACTCGCACCATAAACAATGGCCCCCCATGGGAGAATATATTACGGAGGCATATTTGCTGATCCCGGGATTCAAACACATGACCTTCTGCTCTGATAACATGTCAGACAACCACTTGATCTAAAAGCTCGAGCCTTAAGAGGATGGCATATCAATGTATATCAAGGGACTTTAATACCCAGCCCAGCTCTTGAGTTGATTGACCTGATTTTTCTCCAGGTCATCAACATGATGAGGTCCACATGATGCATGGCTCAGACATCCTGCACATACGATGGCTTGCTGCATGTGCAGGTTTGTGTGGGCTCAGCAGAACACAGCGTACTGTTATCTTGCAGATAAATTGTTCCTACAGGCTATAATATCTGATTCATCTCGTTGAATGGTGAACATCATATTATTATTATTATCATGATATCATAGTTGGTTTGTGACTGGTTGCATTTTCACCCTATGGTGTTCCAGAATCAGTACATTTTTGTTCAATGAAGTAGGTGGCACTGATGCCTGTTGAGCATTGGGAAGATTTGATGGGTCTTGGTCTTATCTATTTTCCTTTTTTGTGGTGCATGAAGTGAAAGACTGTCATCCAATCATCTAGGAATAATTGATGCTCTCTACATTCACTGTTAGCAGGCCTAAGGCATTGCTTGATATTTCAAGTATCTCCATGGATGATTTGAATGATTTCGAGAGACAGCTGCAAGAGTTCTTCAATGAAGTCAAATCTATGCTGGCAATGGGGAACAAAGATGATGCCATAGATCTGCTTCGAGCAAATTATTTAGCAGTAAAAGAGCAGATTGATGCTGGTTATAAAGGCATGGAGCAAGCTGCTATTCTTGATCTCATAGCCTTAGGATACATGGGTGTTGGTGACTTCGAGTTTGTTGAGCGTCTGTTAGAGATGGTAATTTTGTTTATCCTTATATTGCATTTGTAACATGATTTGGTATCTCAAGGTGGCGGTTGTTGTTCTTATATTATTTGCTTTCTTTTATTAGGCCTTCATTTTTCTTCATTCCTTCTTTCTTTTTTTCTTTTTTTCTTTTTTTAGAGAGCTCACATTTTATTCCCCACGATTGAGATCGCAATGGTACTTTTACCTTATATTTATCGTGGAATGTCTAATATCATGGTGGGTGTTCATTAAAAAATTCAGATGCAGCAAAACCTTTAGAATATTTATTAATAAAAAACCATCTTGCTACATCCCTCACATGCTAAAAATAAAATAAAATAAAATCCTTACACACTTCTTTACATGCTATCTGGTTAAACATTGTTTTATGAGTATCTTTTTTATCTACCTTCTGTCTTTGGATTTGTTTTTGGTTTATTTATTTTTCTATAAATCAAACATGCAACAACTCCATTGGTGTGGAAGTACCCTTGTCATAGTTTCTGATGAAGATACTTCACAAAATAATGTTTGATGTCATTTTCTCTCTTATCTGAAATATATTTCAATCCTTCTCAGTTTTAAGAAAATGTGACTTCTATGTCATTCTTTCCAACATACTGATATTTATCATTGAGCATTTTCATCTTCTATTTTTAATGGCAGCTGTGGGAGATAGTGGGAAGCATAGAAAATGATGAGCCACTTTTGGATTCAGTACTGATGCATATGGGAAGTATGTATACAACTTTGGGGAAGTTTGACAATGCAATGCTTGCATATAGGCGGGGTCTTGAAATTCTAGAGAGTCTGTTTGGTAAGTATTGTTATCTATGTTTGTGTAGTCTTTGTCAAAAAATTGAATATTTTCTAACCAGAAAAGTAGTTCTGGTGCATGTGAAATTTTGTAGTAGAGCACATTGTGTCTTAAAAGAATAATCTTGCAGCTAAAAATTGAACTCATGGTCAACTGGATGCTGTAACAAATGTATAGTTTGATGCGAAGAATTCTGTTCATGTGGTACTCATGTTTTGGTGATGCAGACTGGTCTGATTAAACTGGTGTTTGTTTCATCACACCAAGATCAGCAACACGATTCTATTCTACCTCAGACTTTACTGGTGCATGTTAGCAAGATCCTTGATAAATAGCCGATCATAGAAATAGAAAAACGGATCCTTGATAAATAGAAATTCTGACGGGTGATTTCAAACAAGTCAGTGCATATTAGTCTCAAACCTTAGCTTTTAACTTTTACATCATTATTTCCATTGTTCAAGTCCCAATTCACCAATCACATCCCACCAACCAATTTTTTTTCGTTAATTTTCAGTTTTACCTAGATATGAAAATTCTATGAAGAAATACATCTATCTCTTCTCGTAGGAAAGCATAGTCCTTTTCTTATCACACCACTTATGGGAATGGCAAAGGTCTTTGGCTTTATTGGAAGGGCTACAAAAGCAATAGAGATCTACCATCGGGCGATCCTGATTTTGGAAATGAGCAGAGGTGCTGAATGTGAGGATCTTGTGATACCTCTATGTGGTCTTGGCAATCTTCTTATCAAGGAAGGAAAGGCTGCAGATGCAGATATTTCTTTTAAAAGGTTCATTGCATCTTCCAACATATTTGTCTGCTCGTCTTTTTTGTTTATTTGTACACTGATATTTGTGGCATTTCCAATGTTGTTTCTTGATTTTGAGTGGCATGATCTGTTGATAAGTTTTCCAGGTTAATCTCTCTCTCTCTCTCTCTCTCTCTCTCTCTCTCTCTGGGTCCCTACTCATGGTTCAGTGGTAGACTCTGTGAGTTTCAACACAGGTCATGGGTTCTAGTACCCATTGTGGCGTGTGTGGGTGTAAAAAAAAAAGGTTTCTCTTTTGATGACAAAATCATAGCATGCCAATGAATATTGGTATAAATGACCCTTACTACAAACTTAGTTTGTAATAAATATGCTAGATTTTCTGGGACTCACCATTGCACTAAAATTCATAGCCGATTGCATAGAGATTTTGTTAAATGCAGTATCTTCTCTTCTTTTGAGCTCAGTGTTAAATTTTTTATTTTATTTTATTTTGTGGATATGTGGCACCAATTTCGTCACTTCCTCAGAGCTTTTCACTTATATAATAACAAGCAGCAACACCGTAGGCTCCACATAGCACAACACTGTAAATTTTATTCATAGATGAACAAAGTATTTCAATGCGCCATCCATGACGTTTCTTCGCCTTGATTTTTTTTTTTTAGATATATATTTTTTTATTATTTTATCTGCGTAGAAGTCTATATAACTTAAAAAGAATTTGTAACATTATCACTTGATCACATGTCATTAAGGTGAGGAATGCCTTCATTACATGTGCACATATATTTTTGTTTTGAACTGTGTTGAAAAATATATTAAACAAAAACAAGGGGGTTACAAGGAGAAGAGGCAGCCCAATAGCAAGTGACCTTCTTGTCACTTCAGTGAAGCCTACTAGCCGCCAACATTACATTACATGCTTCGACCAAAAGAAAAACAATCCTCAACAATTAAACGCCAGCATTTCCTCTCCAATCAGACATGGTTTCCTCAAAAGAGCACCCCTGAAATCAAGCCTAGAGAATGCCTAACTAGCGATCGGCACCTACCAAAATTGATTTGTTTTTGAAAATTCATCCGCCTCTCTCTCTCTCTCTCTCTCTCTCTCTCTCCCTCCCTCCCTCCCTAAGTCCCATTTTGGGGACCTACACCATCCACATACGGCCACCTTAGTGGTCCAAGCATTCATTCGATTTCCGTTTTTCATCTTCTAAAGAGTATGCCTTCTATGATGAAACAGGCCGTCATTCGCCCACTGAGCATGTTGGATAACGAGTCATTGAGAACCCATTCCACAACAAACATTATGATGTCACGCGTTCCTACCACGTCGTAATGGAGGAAGTGGGAACAAGTGATTTACGCACATGAAACACATGTTTGGCATTGGAATCTGGTGCTTCTTCAAATTATCCACCGTGAGGAGCTTATTTGCTGTTGTAACCTAAGAAAATGCTTGTACCCAGTGTTCGAAGTTTCGGTATCGCTACAAGTTTCGCTAGCCGGGGATACGGAAACAATATCGATATCACCGATAATATCGCTGATAACCGGAAATGCGGGGAAAATGGGAAAAATAGTGGAATTTTTCAGTGAAACCTTAGGAGTTGATAAAATACACATAGTTGCATATTTATGAATAAAAAAATTGCATAAAGAATGCATACATAATAGGTTTCTATTTAATGGGGGCCTAAAAGCATGTGTTGCCATAAGAAGTCAATCCAATCATCTCATCCATCCAAAATCTGAACTTCCATCCAAACATCCATTGATATTTCAGAATATCGACAACACATGAAATTTCCAAACAAATCGTTAACAACTGAAAAAGAAACTAAAGATTGTGGTCTTGTTATTGCCATGTTGCGATAATGATAATATCGTGATATTATCAATGTTATCGTCAACAAATTGAACGCTGCATACAACCACACTCATAAAAAATCTGAAATGGGAATTTTTTAAATATATAGATTTTTTGGCATATCGATAAATTGGCGATATTATCGAAATATTGCAGATACATTGACGATACAAGTGACACTTGGAATTTACACAGTAAAAAATATTGACGATGCACTGACGGGATCAATGTATTGACAATACAAACGACGCCTGAAATTTACACAATTGAAAGTATTGACGATATTGATACATTGGCAATATTTAGTGATACATCACTGATATCAAGAATTTTTTATACAATCAGTGTTATCAGTATCGCTGCCGGTGTTATCGGTGTCGCTGAGCTAGAATAGAGATAATATCGGGGATATTTCGATAATATCGGAGATAATGCAAACATTGCTTGTACCTAGGTAGAATAGAGGCTTGCCACACCTTCACACATGGCGACTGCACCCCTGTCTCACATAATTGAATTGATGGATTTTTCGATTTGATTTGATTTTCCACATATTGCGAATTGAATATCATAATTATCAAGATTAATTCTGGACTTAATGAACAAGTTCAAATTGATCAATTGAACTATCCGAGAGAACCAATGCATGAACAGTTCAAATCGATCAATTGAACTATTCGAGAGAACCAATGCATGAACAGTTCAAGTCGATCAATTGAACTATCCGAGAGAACCAATGCAACTAGGAACACTATAACTTATAATCCTCTGAGAGCACTGGAGCATTTCTCATTATATAAGTTTTATCAAAATTGTGCAAGTAGAAATTGTATAATTACTAGATTGAATGTTCTTGATATCATTCTTCATAACTTCTTTAATCTTGATTATTATTATTATTATTCAATTGATCACCTAAATAACAGAAAGGAGAATGAGAAAGAGAGAACGAAAAAGTAAGAAATGAGAGGGAGAGGGAGAGGCAGCCCTAAAATCAAGTAGAGAAGGAGTTTTGCTCTCCTGCGCAGGGCCGGGCGCGACTTGGTTGGGAGTAGCGATGTGGGTGGGACCCTGACCAGGGGCCCCACCTTGATGCGTGCATTGTATATCTATGCCATCCATTTGTTTTTCTAGATCATTTTCTAGCATGGTCCTAAAAATGAAGCAGATACAAATCTCAAGTGGACCACACCACAGGAAACAATGGTCATTGAACACCCACCATTAAAAACTTCCTAGGGTCCACCATGATGTTTATTTTCCATCCAACTTGTTGATAAGGTCACACAAGCCTGTATGAATGGAAAACACAAATATCATCTTGATCCAAAACTGTTGTGGCTCATAAAAAGTTTTCAATGGTCATTTCGCATTCGCCACTGTTTGTTGTGGTTTGGACCACCTGAGATTTGGATCTGTTTAATTTTTCGGCCCATGTTAAAAAATGATCTGGGAAAATAGATGGACGGTGTAGATATATAACGCATGATTAGAGGTGGGCCCCATGGTTAGCGTCCCACTCATGTCGCTCAGTTGCTATTTCCAGGGTCCCAGCTAAGTGGCGCCCTTGTGCGCACGGGTTCGCACGACGGGTTTGTGCAAACTTCTGACACGTGAAGTGGTCCCAAAATTCAGACCATCCATGTGGTGCGTCACCTCATGAAAACCTTAAGGCTAAGTTCTTGGCCTGATCCAAATATCTAGTGGGGCCATAGCAAGGAGAGGTAAATGTAGGTCTCAAGTAAAAAAAATGTGAAAATCTCTCTCTCTCTCTCTCTCTCTCTCTCTCTCTCTCTCACACACACACACACACACACGCATATATATATATATATATATATATATATATATATATATATATATATATATATATATATATATATAAATTCAATTGATTCAATATGATGTAGAGCAATTTGATTTTCGATTCGATTCAATCGATTGAAATTGAAAATTGAAATTGATTTTTTTTTTTTTTAATTTGAATTGATCTGATCTTGGGAAACGATTGGATTCGATTCGATTCAATGAATTGATCCTAAATTGAATTGTGCAACCCTAGATTTGCATCATATATTTTAGGGAGAACTTCCCATTTGAAAAATACTTCCAAACTTTCCGGTCCTTTCCTAGCGGATCATTAGTCCAATAGTCACCTTTCCCAAATTGGTATGAAGCTTAATATTCCAAAAGATGGCTCCTCCTATCATCCCAAGATATCATAAAAATCATAAATCCTCTCCTCTTTATTCAGAGAAAGAGAGGAGATCATGGAACTCTTTGCAAGAGGAGCATCATCAATCCGTATTTTATTGGCCTGGTTTGAGGAGCTCAGTCAAGAATTTTGCCAGAGAATGTGACACATGTCACAAAAACAAGTTACTAAATGCTCTTCCAGTTGGATTCTTGCAACCCTTATTCATCCCTATATGTATTTGGGTCGATATTGCTATGAACTTCCATCTTCATGTGGGAATTCGGTTATTTTGGTTGTGATAGATGGGCTTTCCAAATATGCCCATTTTGTGGGCCTACACCATCCATATACAGCCTCCTAAGTGGCCCAGGCATTCATTGAGAACGTGTTCAAGCTGCATGGCATGCCCTCATCAATCATATGTGACAGGGACCCCACCTTCACCAGTTTATTCTAGCAAGAATTATTCAAACTTTGGGGCACTTAGTTCAAGATGAGCTTGGTCTATTATCCTTAAATGGACGCTCAAAGTGAAGTCCTCAACCGTTATCTAGAGACCTATCATTGATGCTTCATTAGTGATCGTTCGAATGAATTGGCTCGATGGCTGCCATGGGTCGAATGGTGGTGCAACACGGCCTATCATTCTGCCACTAAGATAACTCTGTTTGAAGCCGTTTATGGTGTACTCCCACCTACATTGATGAGCTATATTCCAGGTACTACTAAGATACAAGCAGTAGATCAAGAACTTCGTGATTATGATCTGATTCTACAGAAGCTAAAGGTAAACCTAAAAAAAAGGCGAAGATCGTATGGAAAAAATGACATATTCCCATCGGACAGACTGGGATTACATGGTGGGCGAGTGGGTGTACTTACAACTGCAACCTTACAGGCAAACATCGATTGCTTATTGTAGATTAGCAAACTTAGCTCCTAGATATTATGGGTTCTACCAAATTATTGAGAAAGTAGGACCATCGCCTACAAGCTCCAACTTCCTCCTAAGTCAAAGGTGCACTCAGTCTTTCACATTTCATTGCTTGAGAAGGTGAGAGTTGTTGTTCCAGTATGAGTTTAACTACTCGACATCACAGGAAATTATTTAGCAAGTGAAGAGCTCGAGAAGATTATCGGACGTCAGATGATTAAGTGCAATAATTAACTTGCCATAGGAGTTTTGGCCAGTTGGAAGAGAGATTAACTTGAAGATGCAACGTGGATGTTCTACACCTCTTTTTTGGAAAGATACCCAATTTTTCACCTTGAGGACAAGGTCAATCCAAGGGGGGTGGATTGATACGTAAAGGTTTGCATAAGGTTTCATACGGTCAATCATAGAGAACTTGGGATCCTCTTTTGTAGTGGGTAGTTAAGTTTGAATGAGGGCGAGATAAGGTCAATAACAAAGGACTTAGGATCCTCTTTTGTAGGGGGTTGAGAAAAAGAAGGAAATTTAACGGGTTGTGGAGAAATTTTAGGAGAGGTGGAAGGTCAGTAGTTTCTAACGGCTAGTTGATGTAATTTATAAGAATATACATCCATTCATCAATGAAAGGTATAAAACAAAAATATTCCAAGTCTTGTTAGAAACCTTTTTTGAAGTTGCTATGGACCCTACTAATTTTGTGGCGGGGAATTTTTTTGATACCTTTCATTGATGCATGGATGCGAATTTTTATAAATTACATCAACTAGCTGTTAGAAACTATGCACCTTCCACCTCTCTTAAGATTTCTATACAACCCATTTGATTCCGCTCTTTTTCTATACTCTCTTATAAAAGATCTCAAGTCCTATATTATTGATCTCATCCTGTTCCTATTTAAACTCAACTATCCCCTACAAAAGAAGATCCCAAGTCCTCCGTTATTGACCTTATCCAAACCTGTATGTATCAATCCACTCCCCTTGGATCGACCTTGTCCTCAATGTAAAAAATTGGATATTTTTCCACAAAAGAGGTGTAGGTTATTATTCATGTTGCATCTTTAGGTTGATTTCCCTTCCAACTGACCTAAACTTTAGTGATGGCTTGATTATTATGTTTGATCATCCGACGTCTGATGATTTTCTTAGGCTCTTCACTTGCTAAATCATCTTCCATGATGTCGGGCAGTTAGACTTGTATTGGAACAACAACTTTTCCTTTCTTCTTAAGTAGTGAAACGTGAAAGATTGGATGCACCTTTGACTCAAGAGGAAGTTATAGCTTATAGGCAACAACTCCCACTTTCAATAATTTGGTACAACCATAATATCTGGGGGCTAATTTTGTTGACCTACGGTAGGCCACCGAGGTTTGCTTATAAGGTTACAGCCATAAGCACACCCATTCGCTCACCATGTATTCTCGGTCCTGTGCAATGAGAATCTTTCAGTTTTTTCATACGATTTGTGCTCCCAAAATAGCATATGCGATTTGTCTTTAATAGTGAAACATGAAAGACTGGATGCACCTTTGACTCAGGAGGAAGTTATAGCTTATAGGCGACAACTCCTATTTTCAATAATTTGGTACAACCCATAATATCTGGGGGCTAATTTTGCTGACCTACAGTAGGTCACCGAGGTTTACTTATAAGGTTACAGCCATAAGAACACCCATTCTCTCGCCATGTATTCCTGGTCCGTTCGATGAGAATCTACCAGTTTTTTCATACGATTTGTGCTCCCAAAATGGCATATGCGATTTGTGATCTCAAAATGGCATATGTGATCGCATATGACAACACTGGTTACGACACACCATGATAATGCCCCTCATGTGTCTTGAAGGCGGTCTTTGGCACATCATTAGGATGAACTTGGATTTGATGATATCCAGAGCACAGATCAAGCTTTGAAAAAAAAATATGAACCATGTATGAAATAACTCATCTAAAAGTTCATCAATTACCGGGATAGGAAACTTATCTTGGACTGTTTGTTGATTGAGAGCCCAATAATGAACATAGAAATGCCAGTTGCCATCAAATTTCTTCACGAGAAAAATCTGGAGATGAATAAGGGTTAACACTAGGTTTGATTATCCCTAACACGAGCATCTTCTACATGATCTTCTCAATTTCATTTTTTTTATTTTTATTTTTATTTTTTATAATGGGGGTACTGGTAGGGTCGTACACTGATTGGAAAAGACTACCTGGATAACCAGAGTGCAACCACCATGCCCTGGAAAGGGCTACCTAGAAAAGAGGCGAGACTGAATACTGACACAAAGTGGGCCACCGCGGATGCGGCTGCGGAGCATGGTGAAATATTACAATCCCAATGGTTTAAAGAGCCTAGCTTGACACATTCCATCAATCCTAGGTCTTTTGGCATATTGGTCAGGTTCTTAACAATTGGTATTAGAGCTAACACCACGTCTTGTATTCGAGTCATGGAAGGGGTGACCTGTGGAAAGGGTAACCTGGACCAAAGTGAAAGCCACCACTACGTGAAGAGGGCTACCTAGACAACTAGAGTGCAGCTGCCATGCATGGAAAGGGTTGCCTAGAAAAGAGGCCAGAGTGAGTGCCGGCACAGAGTGGGCTGCCGTGGATGTCGGTTGCGGAGCATGGTGGAATGTTACGATCCCAAGGGTTTAATAGCCTAACTTGACACATTCTATCGGTCTTGGGGCATTTGGCACATTGGTTAGGTTCTTAATAATCTGATCAACCTCTCACCGTTAGCCACAATGACTTCGAATTGGGCTCCCTTTGTAGGCTTATAAAAATCTACATCCATGCATCAATGAAAGGCATCAAAAGAATTTACACAGCAACTTCGAAAGAGGTTTGGAGGGTCCGTTTCCCCTTGAAGAGAACCCATCTTTTCTTTTTCTATTCTCCCCCCCCCCCCCCCCCCCCCCCCCCCCCCCCATCTTGCCATCATAGGTAGAAGGAAATCTGAACGTATCATATTATTTTTATATTTTTCGGCTTTGTTTATCATTTATGTTTTTCCTTGATGTCACTTGGCATATTATGTGACCTGAACATTTGTTTTTCCTTGTGTTCTCTAGAATATTGAGCATATATACAAAGTTATATGGAGCCAATGACGGAAGAGTAGGAATGGCCATGTGCTCCTTAGCCCATGCCATGTGTGCCAAAGGTAATTTTGTAATCATCGTTCACATAATACGTGCCTACATTCATGCTAATAAAAAACTCCCCTACACCATGTTTGGTATTCTGATTTCTCTTTCAGTTGTTGTATAGTGACTGACGTACTATATCATCTTCAGGAAATCTCGATGAAGCTATTGGTGGATATAGAAAGGGTCTTCAGGTTATTAAGGATTCTGAATATATGGCTTTAGATGACGATGTTCTAGAAAAGATGAGGATTGACTTGGCAGAACTACTTCATATTGCAGGAAGGTAAAGATAGCATCTTATGGTGAAAATAGGAAATGGATGATCAATACAGGAAATGGATTGCTCATTTGTTATTTGTTCATTTTTTGTTTAGATTACTGCAGCAATAATTCCTTTGATATATTGTCTACTGTTTCATTTAATGAAGCTGTTATCTGTGAAAAATGTTGTCATCTTTTACTCAATCTTTTCTTTATTTCAAATTTCTTTTCTGAATAGTGACTTGAACCCTCAGTTCTCATTAGAAATTGTGCAGCCTTGGTTCATGCAGGCTCCAGTTTGTCATGCAGAGCTTTCTGACTAGCTTCTTTAGCTTTGTGCCCCTATTCCATTCCATCAAGATTCTCTACCTTCTCATGCTCCTCTCTTGTCAGAATCTGTTATTCTTTCTTCTCTGCATCAGAGTCTGAACCATTTAGCCTACTTTTGGAAGTCACCAGTTCCAGGGTCAACATGATTTAGTAGCAATGTAGCATGGAAACACGTGGCATTTACAGTTTTAAGATAATTGATATCTCTTCGGCTGCCATCATTCTTTGTTAGCATATCGAATACTTGTTAACATGTTTAACTTATTTTCTCATGTATTTCATAGAGAGCATGAAGGTCGGCAGCTACTGGAGGAGTGTTTGCTGATCTCTGAAAAGTACAAAGGGAAAGATCATCCAGGTTCTGTGACCCATCTTCTAAACCTTGCCAGCTCTTACTCGCGCTCAAAGAATTTTGTGGAGGCTGAGCGCTTGCTGAGGACAAGTCTTCAGATCATGTCAAAAACAGTGGGACCTGACGATCAATCCATCACTGTCCCAATGTTGCACCTTGCAGTCGTACGCTACCATTTGAGACAAGATGAAGAAGCAGAGGGTCTTGCTCTAGAGGCGCTGCGCATCTGTGAGAATGCATTTGGAAAGCAATCTCTTCCAGTTGGTAAGAATTTTTCATTTGCTTTTGCTTTCGTTGCATGCGTCGCGTGTGTGATATGGTGACAGGCATGAGCAATGGAGTGTTTATTGTGCCCACCTACTTGCGAGTAGTAAGGGTTGCAATCAGGCTGGAATGGGCCGCCGAATTCAGCTCATTTTCTGTTGATCCTTGAGGCCCATGGTCCATGGCTTGGATCCAGGCCTGAGTTTTAGGCCCTTTCGGCTAATTGGGCTGGACCTGAGCTTGATATGCCCAAAGGCCTGACAGTAGACCCAACCTTATTTAACAGTCGCGGACTGAGTATTGAGAGTTGATCACCCGCCAGCATCAGTATCACAACTTGCGGTGTGGTTCCATACCATCTTTCCTGCCAACATACCACTTGTGTAGGAAATCAGGACCATGAGAACAATACACCCCACCGTGAAGATCACTCTTCTCAAAAACCAGGCTAACTCATTCACTAGGAGGGCCACAACTATGTGTTGTGTCAAGCTGTTGGTTGTCTATTGATTCCAATGGTGTGGCCCACCTGATAAGCGGACTGGTCAGATAATTTTTTTTTTCAGGTGATTTTCATGGTGAGGCCTACCATTTTTCATGGTCAATCATCACCTCCCTAAACACATTTTGTAAATGGGCTGCCATCCAAACACAGCCTAGCGTGCATTTTCTTTGGAGCGTTGTAATACATTCTCATGAAGTGATCAAAGGCTCTAGAATCTGGGTAGGGCTGTAAATGGGCTGGGCCTAGGCCAAGCAACATCAAAGTTTTGAATAGGGCCAGTTCCCAACCCAAAGCAACCTCCTGCCCAGCTCATTGGCAAACTCAGACACTCGAAGATAAATGTTCTAAAACAAAAAAGAACCAGCATCCTGACAGGTTGGAAATGAAGTGGCCTGATGCATTTGTGACCTAGTGCCTTTATATGGCAGGTCGCCCTGATGCCGAAACTATCCCCCAGATTAGATTTCTGGGATCTTTCAATCTGGAGAATCTGTGTGTATCCTCCAGCCGGTGGGTCCCTTCAGGTCAATGGCCTAGATCACCAAACCATGGGTGCCACTTGTGTGAACTTGGCCCGTCAGGGCACTATACAGTGCCTGATGCATCAGAACCTATAATTATTCACAACAAAGTTTAGGTTGAAACTGGGCTTGTATATGTCAACATTTGTTCCACGGATTATTCAAGCCACTGGTTCTGACAGCTTAGCTTTTGGTTACTCTGGCCTGATCGAGAAGTTAGCATGATTTCAATGGCATTCTAACTCATTTCTTTGATTCAAATAGGCCTAAACTGTGTGTCTATACCTATTTTTAAATCAACTAAAGCTGGTTTTTTGTTTTTGGCGTTGCATTTCGACAGGGGAGGCTCTTGATTGTTTGGTATCCATTCAGGCTAGGTTAGGGAAGGATGATGAAGAAGTTCTGGCTCTATTGAAGAGGCTATTGAACATTCAAGAGAAAGAGATGGGCCATGAGAGTGAAGAGACCATGGTTACCCTAAAGAAGGTGGTTTTCTATTTAGACAAGATGGGAAGGAAGCATGAAAAGCTACCTTTCCAGAGAAGATTGTCGATGCTCCGAAGCCAGTATAAGCAACGAGTTCCTTCTTGACAGGTCTTGTAAGGCAGTTTTTTTTTTTCTTTCTCTACAATCAGTTCTGGGAATTAAATAGCAGCTTTTAGGTTCTTATTTATCGGCTTGTACCGGCTATCTGATCATTGGTGACCAGCATTATGATATCCCAGAGGTCTGCAGTACATGGCCACACTGTTGGTGGATGATTACGTGATTTTTGTGGCCCATCCTCAGTCTGGTGTACCAGGAGAATAATTTGGATTGCCGAAATTTGAGTGTATCTGTTGGGAGTGCTTTCCTGGATGAAATGCGACTAATTAGGCATTATGTAAAACCTCTTCTTATGCACACACAAAGGATTCATGTGGGTTTTGTTAGGACCTCGGCCCTACTGTTCCAATCAGTTGAGTTAAAAGCTTAAGCTCTTAGCCAAAGGCGGATCAATAGTTTTATAGCCAAGTTAGGAGATCGATATATGTTGGTGTAACGGTTCATTCACGGTTGGGGTGCTGGCCCATACTAACAGGTTTGTCTTTGTAGAGAGAGAGAGAGAGAGAGAGAGAGAGAGAGTTTCATGTCTATTTTCTGAGAGAGAGAGTTTCATGTCTATTTTCTTGTACATCACTTGGCATGGTTCTTTTGTTGTAATGTAATGCAAGTCGCAGCAGACAATAATACAGGAAATCATGGATAGCAGTTATGCCTGCCAGCGTTTTCCTTTTGTTGATTCCATTGCTAGAGAAACTGTTTCAGTGCCTCCCCTGATTACCATCTGTTTACCTAATCATGTTCTCTCAATGGTTTTTTCAGTTTGAGATTCAAACCATGCCAATCTACTTTTCATTCTGTGACTATTTTCAGGGGCAGGGGCAGGGTTCCTTGCATTTTCAGCTTGTGGTTAGCAGGCTTTGTGTGTTGGTGTACTTGGATTTTGTGGTGGGTGGAAAATGGGACCTCCATTAAGAATTTAAGAATGGTTGTGTTGGTGTGCTTGGATTTTGTGGTGGGTGGAAAATGGGACCTCCATTAAGAATGGTTCTTTGATTAGCAATCATTCCGGCTCTTAGAAATAAGGTTTCAAGCACAGAGAAGACCTCTCGTGGGGATCTTGCATCCCACAACGATGGCATGCAAGTGCTGGAGCATCGAGGTTTTCACCGATGTCACAGGAGAATCACATCATGATAATGTATGCCAAACCCTCGTGTCTTTAGGGGTTGCCAACCATCACCCTGTGCTAGAGTAGGCCTCCTTACTGGCTTATATGAGGTTGACCAGCTGCCATTGTATAAACGTGATTGGCAACAGCCACTATGAGATGGGTAAGAGAAATGTGTCTGTACTATCCTACCTTCTTTCCTGCCAACATTCCACTTGTGAAGAAATGGATGGATAACTGACTCTACAAGGTCAGTGGCCTAAAAAATCCGACGTGGCTTACTGTAGGGCCCACTGTTATGTATGTTTGTTACATGCATTCTGTCCATCCTTTTTAGGGCATAAGCCCACAAATGCAGCATATTCGAATCTCAGGTGGACAACGCCCCAGGAAACCGTCGAGATTGACCATTAAAAACTTCTTGGGGTCCCCAAGTTTTGGATCAAGCTGTCTGTGTGACCTTATCAACGGGTTGGATGGCAAATAAGCTTTACAGTGGGGCCAAGAAGTTTTTAATGGTGAGCGGTCAATCACCACTGTTTCCTTTGGTGTGGTCCACCTGAGATTTGGATCTGCTGAAATTTTTTGGATGGATGGAGTGAATATAAGACATGCATTGGTGGGCCCCACAGGGATTGGATCCACCAAAGCCAAAGCCGTCTCCCAAAAATCAGGAAGATTTGCTAGATGGGCCATGCCTGTATGTTGAGTCAGACTGTAGCTTGAATATCAGTTCCAACGGTGTGGCCCACCTGATGAGTGGACTAGCCTACTCTGCTAAATGATGTTCATGGTGGGGCTCTACCGTTCTTGTGGCAAGTAGATGGAAATGACAGTAAGGTGCTACAAGTTCCGGTACCTCTCCTGGCAGGTGATCAGCTTTTTGTACGAGAAAATATCAACGAGAGAGAGAGAGAGATGGACAACATCAACCCAAAGGGAGGCACATGTTTCTCCTTCCAACTATTTCTCCTGGTGTGGCCCATATGAATCACGGATTAGTCTCGTTTTTTAGAACACACCTGATGGTCTACATCATGGTGGGGCCCGCCCCAGCTGACACACCCATTTGGTCACAGTGTTTGTTAAAACAAGCAACAGAAAGAGGTTTGAAGCCACCGGCTTGTTAGATAGCCCATGTTGACATTTACACCATGAATATGTCTAAGTAACACACATGTTGTTGATCTAATACATCTATATGTAAATGCTCTTATTTTGACGTCGACCTGACATGAACCCCACTCAAAACAAAGGTCCAAAAACCCAATGGGCCCCTGAAAGTGAAAGGAACTGAACCCATCGGGTCTCAATCCAGGTCCTAAAAAAAAAAAATGAGACCCGGAACCAAAAAGACCCAGTCAAGGCAAAACCCAGTCTGGGAATAGTAGGACCCAACCGTTGAGAGCTACAGTTTCGTTCGGGATCGTCTCCCCTCATACAGCACAATACAACTGTCAAACCCTGCTTGTTATTTTTCTATTGGACAGAAATTCCAATCAACAGGTAATCCAACCAAGATTCTTTCTTCTTAGTCAAAAGGAGAACAAGAACCAATGGATATGACCCACTAAATAGCCAACGATTATAACTTAAGTGGCTAATTAAGTACTATTAATGACGCTAACGTCGTGAAACATGTTCGCATGATGTTGCATTGATCTAAAGTCTAAGTTCCTAACGTGCACAAGATCCATTTTGATTTTGTTGAGCTGGCCACAAATGGCACACTTATTTATTTAATTTTTATTTATTTTTTTATACACACGCACCCCAAACAACCCCACACTCAACTCCCTAACTGGATTTTCATTACCTATGGAGAGAGTCTACCAACGGGGCAAGGACTCGAACCGAACCTTGATTTCCTGTCAACAGCAGGCCCACCATTAGAACAGTTTGAATCAATCAACTGGTTTTTCCACAGTGAGATGTGATGGCAGTTGTATAGTTCTACTCTACTCAATTCAAACTAGCTGGCTCTAATTCTTCATAAATGATGTGCCAGGTTCGCTAATCCAACATGAATGTATTGGTCATTCCGCCCACATACGGATCCAGATGTGGCAGCGTGGTGCACGTGTGGAAAGTGCCATGTTAAAATAATCGCACGGTCCAGTGGGCTACATTTCACACAGCAAAATGCACAGTTAGTGTGGCACGAGCAACACAAATGGAGAGAGAGAAAGTGGAGTTTTGCGGGTGTCCGGTGGGCCCCGTGCCATACTATGGTCCGATGGCAGGTTTTCACCCACCCAGTTTTGCATTTGAAATGATATTGATTTGAACCGTTTATGTCATGGATTCTATGATAATTTTATTTCAGAAGAGTATTATAAAGAGATATTTGTTAAGTGGCCTGTTTGATTTTCCTGTGAAATGAAATACCGTGGAAACAAGTCATTATTACTTCTTTTTTACTCCGATTGAAATTTCTTATAATTCTTACCTCGAAAATTGGTCCAGAAGTAGTTTAAAATTATCGGCCCCACTGTGATATATATGATATATCTGCTCCATCCATTAATTTTACTTGAATATTTTAAGACATGAACAAACAAATGAGACTGGTCCAACATTCTAGTGGCCCACACTATAGGAAACAATGACAATAAGAAGTTTTTAACGATAAGTGTTGGATTCCCTTTTTCCTTAGTTGTGGTCCACCTAAGCATTGGATTTGCTTCATTTTTTTGTCTATGCCCTGCGTTCATTTGCCAAAAAGATGGATGGTGTGGATAAGCCACATACATAATGGTGGGCTCCACCTATATTTCACATTCTCCTCAATTTTATCAATACAAAAATAGACAGTCAAATCATACATGGGAAACGATGTAGGAATTACTCAAAAAATAATCATTGTATATTTACATTGCATTTACCTGAAAATTAGAAAATCAAACAGGCCTCAAAGGTCAAGGTAATCGGTCAATAATGATTATAATACCATAGCTTTTATACGGTGGTATTAAAAACATGAACGGTTTAGATCAATCTAAAGATGGAGTGTGTAAATCATTCACTATACCGTACTAAATGTATGGTGCTTTTTTTTTTCCACTGTAGCAAATTCCTTAGGAGAAAAGCGAGCATTGCTTAGTTTGAAATCTGCATGGTCACCGAGGATAACAGCTCAGCTTTTTATTCCTAAAGTAACATTGTCGTTTGTTACATATGTCAATCTTGTCCGTCGAAATTCAATGGTCTGTCTCCGCGGGACAAATTTTACATGTAAAGAGGTTTCGGATGAATACTTCATACACAGGCGTTTGGATGGATAAAATTATGAATAAAATTTCTTAGAAAGTATTTCTAAAAGCTATATTTCGTACCATTGGTAAAGTCTTTACAAGTGAAAATATATTAATATATAATATAGCACGATGGATAGTTAATACACACTCATGCTATATGCGGCCCATTGTGATGTGTACAATACATCCAATCTACTCATTATGTGTCCCTTGATGCTGAAAACATTGCATGATTGATCATTCGGCAACTAGGCCGCATTTTTTCTTTTCATTGGTTTTTTACACATACATTCACACCTCTCACAAACCTACGCTCCTGTATCACAATGGCTTTTTTTTTTTTTTTTAACCACAATGGGTACTCAAACTCATAATCTGGGGTTGAAACTCTAATGAGTCGACCATTGAAAAATGAGAAAGGAACTGAATGAGAGGAAATGTTTGGGATGAGAAACCTACCCATTAGATGTACCTTTGGGATTGCTTGTGGAGCCCACTATGATGGGTGTATGACATCCAATTCCTCTAGTATATGCATACTTTGGTATCTCTTTGGCTTAAAATATTCAAGCACTTTTTATGTGATTTGCATATTTTGGTAGAATTTACCAAGTAAAGCTTTTTATAAATACTTCACAAGTTCGCCAAACACATTTTATTTACCCATAAGCACTATGTCACTTTAAATGCAGATGGAATGCATGTAAGTCGTTTATACTAAAAAATCTTTTATTACCAAAGTGTTTATAACTTAAAACTTTTTCAACATCCAAATCACCCTTCATTGTGGAGATAAAAATGTCCAAAAGTTACTCTTGTTATATTTAATAGAGATATATGTAGCTACCAAAATTATGCCATAATTTAAAAAGAGGGTTTTCACTTATCCCTTCATGCACCTCTAAATTACCCTTAAGGGATGTTTGATTTTTTATTTCTTTCATAAATACTATATGAATAGCAATTTGTTACTTTTTACTTCAATTTGAAAGTTACGAGTATTTCCTCCTCAAAAGGGTTTAAAAAAGTATCAACTTAAATTTGTAAGCCCTACTATGATCTACGTATCATATTCACACCATCCATCTGTTTTATCGAAATATTTTAGGGCAGGAGTCTAAAAATGAGGTAGATCCAAAACTCAAGTGGCCCACACTATAGGAAATCATAATCCTAAAATGTCTATTGTTAAAAAAAATTTCTTCCCAAGATCAACAAATTGTATATTTACCATCTAATCCATTTATAAGATCACACAAACGAAGATATGCTAAAAGCACAAATATCATCTTGACAAAAAACTTCTAAAGCGCCCAAAAAGTTTCTACACTAGGCATTCAATTCCCACTATTTACTGTGGCATGGTTCACTTAAGCTTTGGTTTTCCTCAATTTTGGGTTCATGCCAAACATTGTGGTGGGTCCCACGTGAAATTCCCATCTTTGATTTAGATTTTAGTGTTGAAAAAGTAACCAGTCTACATCAGCATTGAAAAGGGTGTCGGAATTACATTAGTAATTAATTATTGCCTGTTCACGGATATTTACTATAGTGAATTACAAAATAAACCACTTCTCTAAGTAAGATGACATGGAACTCAAACCCATGACCTTTTTTTTTGTATGAAAGCGTTTTGGATTTGATGGACGGTTCAGATCGACTTAATGGACTATCTAAGTGTACTAATTCAACTGAGATCAGTACTGTAAGTTATAGTGCTCTAAGGGCATTGTAGCATCTTTTCTATCTTAATTTTAAACAACCATTAAAAAATATAATTCTTAAAATACCCCTAGTTTCTCTCTCTCTCTCTCTCTCTCTCTCTCTCTCTCTCTCTCCAAAAAAGATGGATGGTGTGGATAAGCCACATACATAATGGTGGGCTCCACTTATATTTCACATTCTTCTCAATTTTATCAATACAAAAATAGGCAGTCAAATCATAAATGGGCAATGGCAGTAGGAATTACCCAGAAAATAATCATTATACATTTACATTGCATTTACTTGAGAATTGAAAATCCAAATAAGCCTCAAAGATCAGGGTAATCGATCAATAACGATTACAATACCATAACTTTTATACGGTGGTATAAAAAACATGAACAGTTTAGATCAATCTAAAGATGGAGTGTGTAAATCATTCACCATACCGTACTAATGTATGGTTCTTTTTTTTTCTTTTTTTTTTTCCACGGTAGCAAATTCCTTGGGAGAAAAGCAAGCCTTGCTTAGTTTGAAATCTGCACGGTCTCCGAGGATAACAGCTCAGCTTTTAACTCCTAAAGTAACGTTGTCGTTTGTTAAATATGTCAATCTTGTCCGTCGAAATTCAATAGTCTCCGCATGAGGGAAACGAGTCGTGTTGACGCCTATACAAATTTTACATGTAAAGAGGTTTCGGATGAACACTTCATACACAGGCGTTTGGATGGATAGAATTTCTTAGAAAGTGTTTCTAAGCTATATTTCGTACGATTGGTAAAGTCTTTACAAGTGAAAATATATTAATATATAATATAGCACGATGGATGGTTGATACACACTCATGCCATATGCGGCCCACCGTATTATGTACACTACATCCATTCTACTCATTATGTGTCCCTTGATGCTGAAAAAATTGCATGATTATCGGGCAATCAGGCGCATTTTTTCTTTTTATTGTTTTTTTACACATACACATACACTCACACCCCTCACAAACCTACGCTCCTGCACCACAGTGGCTTTTTTTTTTTTTTTTTTTACCACAATGGGTACTCAAACTCATAATCTGGAGTTGAAACTCTAGTGAGTTGACCATTGAATAATGAGAAAGGAACCGAATGAGAGGAAATGTTTAGGATGAGAAACCTACCCATTAGTTCTACCTTTGGGATTGCTTGTGGAGCCCACAGTGACGGGTGTATGACATCCAATCTCTCTAGTATATGCATATTTTGATATCTTTTATGCTTAAAATATTCAAGTACTTTTTATGTGATTTGCATATTTTGGTAGAATTTACCAAGTAAAGCTTTTTATAAATACTTCACAAGTTAGCCAAACACATAGTTTATTTACCCATAAGCACTATGTCATTTTAAATGCAGACAGAATGCATGTAAGTTGTTTATACTAAAAATTCTTTTATTACTAAAGTGTTTATAACTTAAAACTTTTTCAACATCCAAATGACCCTTCATCGTTGAGATAAAAATGTCCAAAGGTTACTCTCACTATATGTAAGAGAGATACATGTAGCTACCAAAATTACGCCATGTAATTTAAAAAGAGGGTTTTCACTTGTCTCTCCGTGGACCTCTAAATTACCCTCAAGGGATGTTTGATTTTTTATTTCTTTCATAAATACTATATGAATAAGCAATTTGTTAGTCTTTACTTCAATTTGAAAGTTACATGTATTTCCTCCTCAAAAGGGTTTCGGAAAGTATCAACTTAAATTTGTGAGCCCTACCATGATCTATGTGACATATCCACGCCATCCATCTGTTTTATCGAAATATTTTATGGCAGGAGCCTAAAAATGAGGTAGATCCAAAGCTCAAGTGGCCCACACTATAGGAAATTATAATCGTAAAATGTCCATTGTTGAAAAAAATTCCTCATAAGATCAACAAATTGCATATTTATCATCTAACCCATTCATAAGATCACACAAACAAAGATACGCTAAAAACATAAATATCATCTTGATACAAAACTTTTAAAGCCCCGGGAAAGTTTCTACAGTAGGCATTCAATTCCCAGCATGGTTCACTTAAGCTTTGGATCTTCCTCACTTATGGGTTTATGCCCGGATGGACAGCATGGATAAGATAGATACATCATGGTGGGTCCCACATGAAATTCCCATCTTTGCTTTAGATTTTAGTGTTGAAAAAGTAACCGGCCTATATCAGCATTGAAAAGGGTGTCGGAATTACATTAGTAATTAATTATTGCCTGTTCACGGATATTTACCATAGTGAATTAGAAAACAAACCACTTCTCTAAGTAATATGACATGGCACTCAAACCCATGACCCCCTTTTTTTTTTTTTTTTTTTTTTTTTGTATGAAAGCATTCTAGATTTGATGGACGGTTTAGATCGACTGAATGGACTGTCTAAGTGTACTGATTCACCTGAGATCAGTACTGTAAGTTATAAGTGCTCCAAGGGCACTGTAGCATCTTTCTTATCTTATTTTTAAACAACCATTAAAAAATATAATTCTTAAAATACCCCTGGTTTCTCCCTCTCTCCAAAAATCTCTCTACCACCGTTAAAATCCCAAACTCACATTTTATTAATCCAATAGCTGATACACGCGACACATTAGCCGTATGCAACTCAACGTACGCTAACTTCACCGTCCGTTGAGATGGACGTGAACACTTTTCCATAATTAAATGGTAGATGGAACGTAGGGCCTGGATTTTAACATCCTTACAATATCACTTCCTAAGATATTAAATACTCGGCTTTGTTGGCATATGGTTGAATGCACCTCAGCGTTCCACCTGTGTGGGGCCCACCTGTGATGTGTATGTAGAATCTAAACTTTTCATATGGCGTGCAACATCATGCTTACATTTCTGATCGCAAATTCAGTGGGACACACCCAGGAAGCAATGTACAGTCATGCAATGAACCTGTCTATATTCATGTGGTGTAGCCCTTCACAGTTTTTGAATGGCCTACGTTTTTGTACGTCCCTTCATCCTGGTTGTTCTCACATGATGCATGGTTTGGATGGTATATACCAAGCATGGTGGACACCTCGTTACATCTGAATTTTTTTACGGTAGGTCTCACCCTCCCTGGTATCCTCCATTGTTCCCTTTGTTGTGGCCCACATAAGTTATGGATGAGACTGAATTTTGAATTTTGGAACTAAAATGGATGGGTGCACCAGATGAACGGTACGGATCCAAAATACACATCACGGTGGGACCCACACAGCTCGAATGCATGTGAACAAAACACGTAATGAGAACACTGCGATCTTTGACCCAGGAACACATCTACTGTCGAAACTCGAATGAGCCATATCTCATATGACAACTAGATGTAGAATTCGTCAAGCCATACAAATCGTTTTGGTGGACCAGCACACCACCACATGCGTTAGGCTAAGCAGTTCAATAAAGTGGGACCACTGCTGATGGACCACAGCTTGAAAATCATTTGCATGGGACGGTCCCAAATTGTTCAGCCAATAAACTTTTCACATGTTGAATGCGAAAAATTGGACGTTATCATAAGCTTCCATTCACATATTCGTTGATCACTGCAGCTTTTGGCAAGGGGACGAGTATAGTGGGGTCCACCATGTTGACGATTAGGATCAATTTATAGACAGACCATGTGCCTTTCACGAGGGAACGGAGTCCCAAAAGTCTGCAGGTCTAATGGCTATGAAAACATTACACATGATTGCTTGGACCCAACAGCTTTAAAACATGGGCTATTTCTGCCGATTCCGGATCCTCTGTTGAAAACGAGCAGAGAACCTCTGCTGCTGCTGCTCTGATTGGTCTAGACAAATCATTCTGACAGTGTCAGAGCAGCTCAGCTCTAACACAGTCAGGCTTGAGTTGGACCAATCAGAATAGTGACGAGAAGGATTTCTCTGCTCGTTTTCAACGGAGGTCCTTCTCTGCTCGTTTTCAACAGAAGATCCGGACTCATTTTTGCCTAGTCCCGCCGCACCGGGTCCACAGGACATCACTGGTTATCCGATCACTTGAGGAACATGAACACAGATTAGTTATGACCCTTCCTTCAACCCACTGTGATGTTTGTGAAAATCCACCCTCGTCCATCCATTTTTCCAGCTCATGTTAGCCCAGAATCTATAAGGATCCAAAACTCAAGTGGACCATGCAATAGGAAAACATAGGAAGGATAATGCCCCACCATTGAAACCTTCCTGGAACTGTGTTATTTATATGCCATCCAACTGTTCCATGAGCTGAAAACGCTTGAAAATATTAGCCTGATCCAAAACTTTTATTACCCATGAATGTTTCAATGATGGGCGTTCAATCTTCATCATTTCCATCGTGAGGCCTACTTAAGTTCTGTATTTACCTCATTTTCTAGCACATGTGCTGACATGAGCTAGAAAAATGAATGGATGAGGTGAATTTCTACAAACATCATGTGGGCGGCCATCTTCCCGAGAGAGTGGATTGCACGTGCCCCCGCACATTAGATATAACTGTGCCCCGGGCTGATCGCATGTTCCCCTGCATAGAGATATAACTGTGCCCTGGGTTGTGTGGGGCTCAAAGAGATGTCTCTGATAAATCCATTCCGTCCATCTATTCTTAAAGACGATGGGATTCTAAAAATCCAGCGGATCCAAAACTCAGGTGGGTCATTACATGCAAATGAAACAGTGGGAAAGGAAACTTCCAATGTTGAAACCTTTTATATGCCATCCAAGCCGTTCATATAGTTACTACCACTCAGATAAACTGTAGGAACAAATATCATCCAGATTAAAAACTTCTCTCACACCCAGGCCTTCAATCCCCACTGTTTCATGTGTTATGGCTCACATGAGTTTTTAATATTCCTTATTTTTAGATTCCTAACCCATCGTGGTCTTTAAAAACAGATGGACGGACTGGATTTGTCACGGACATCTCTGTGGGCCCCACACAGCCCCGGGCAAGGGTATATCTATGTGCCCGGGAGCACATGCTATCCGCTCTCTTCCACCTCTGTGGTGGGTCGCAGGTAATCCGCTGTCCGAAGAACCCTGATATGGTGGAGAGCTATCATGTGTGGTAGGGCGATGTGGAAATCCGGTCCGCCCGTTTGGAAGGCCTTGGCATGGACGGTCTATATCTCAAAACTTAAAGCAATTCTATCCATGATCTGATGCGTGACCATCGAACTGGCGGCAGAAAACAAAAACAATTAGCAGCCAAAGATGTCATCCCATAAACCATTATCCAATTATCCAATCCATATAAAAGGTGGCCCTCAAAACGTGGATGTGGGACAAAAATAAGTCCATCAAAGGAAATTAGAGAAATGAGTGGACACCATTGTTTGATTTGTGTGATTTTTGAAACATGAGCCATCCAACTATCCATCAGGTGGGCCGTGCAGTGTGGAGTGACTTGGGCCAAAAACTGGGCTGGCCCACTCATCAAGTGAGCCACAGTTTAAGAAAAGTTGGACGGTCAAAGAAATTCGAAGCAGCTGGTTAGTTAGACCAAACCGCGTTTTGGACCATGCTACCTACACGCTGCGGCACACCTTGTGCATGGCTTGTATCATCCGCGCATGAGCCACCTTGGCAAAGGAGAAAGGGCCCACTTTTTTTCTAATGTCAGGTGGAAAAAGCTTCACCTCTCTGTCAACCTACTGGACCTCTTTCGGCCAAAGTCGTCCACATATTTTTTTCGTTTTTTTTTAATTTGTTGGGATGAGGGTACGAGTTTCAGGTTTCAACTCATACTTTCCATGAGGAATGATTACAAAAAAGAAAAATAATGTGTACAATCAGTGTCCACGAAGACTTTGTGGACACCCATCTCCCACCGTTCGTTGTTTGTGGAAGATTGGAGTAAGCAGAAGTCCATTCCAATCCCTTCTGTTATGAGGATCATGGGAAAATCAGCTCTTGCCTTTCAATTCAGAGGCATTACAATGATCCGCGACCATCAACTTTGCACGGTACACATGGACCAGTTCGGCTAAGTGAGGTCCAGTAGTCCACTGTCTCGCCTGCTAGCACATCTGGAAGATGTCTAAGTGTTTCAACAGCGGGTCTTAAGTTGGAGTGATAAGGAGACACACTAACCCCACTGGCAGGGTGGGTGCACAGTGTGACTAACCAAGTGGGTGCGTTGCCCAACTAACAGGTGGGTGTGCATGACTAACTTAAAAAAAAAGAAAACGAAAAAGAGGTCTAGTAGTCCAGACCATGTTGAGTTGTTTTTTTCTTTTTTAAAAATAAAGAAATGATAAAAAAAAATTACTAGGCCTTTTCATTAATAGAGAAAAGAGAGGAGTACAAAAGGTCGTGAATTTTTTATATTTCTTAATTACTATTCATTTGTGAATGCTCTTTTCGTAAATGGAGTATCACTTGATTTTTTAAATAATGGTAAAGGGATGTCATTAATCAAAAAGACAACACCTTAAAAATTCATATAAGCATAAAAAGTCATATACTCTTTCAATGGAGGAGCTCTTTAGTGTCTTTTGAAGGTCTTTAAAAATTCATCCCTAGATTATTTTGAAAACATGACAATTTTAGCAATCATTTTTCTCCATCTTTTCATCGAAGTCTCTTTTTTTTGGGTCATTTTTAAATAGTTGTAGAAGTTGTGATTTTTTCAAGAGGTAAACTACAAACTAGGGCTGTACGTCGAGCCGAGTCGAGTCGAGGTGGGCTAAGCTTGACTTGACTCGTCTGTACTCTCCTCGAGTTCGAGCTCACCCTCGAGCTTACCATTGGAGCTTGCCTTGTTTGCTAAAACTTTTGAGGCGAGCTTGAGGCGAGTTAGTGAATCAAGTCGAGGCGAGCTTACCTCGTGTCGAGCTGAGCTTGCTCCCACCTCAATTTATTATATTTTTTACTACAAAATACAAATTAAAAGTCAACAACATTAAGTTCAAGAAGTCATACATATATTAGGGGAGAATAATATTTCTACAGGTTGGATCCCACCATTAAAATGACCTAGCCTCTGTTCGGTTTTTTCTTTGGTTAGGTCACACATGCATTGAATGCAGACCACTAGTAATATTTTCTGAACCATAATTAGCACAGTACATGCATAACTCGCCACATGAATGGATTGCCTTGATTATTGTGTGGACCATCTTCATGATGATGCTTAGCTGATTCATGGATCAGATGCACCACCTCCCTCGTAAAATTGCAATTAATAGCCTCATATGGTGTTTGGTCTTACCATAGCTCCTGTTTTGTAGATATGTATGGTGTGTGGTCTCACCGTAGCACTTGTGTTTGTGTGGCGTGTAAAACACATAACGACTGTGTGCTCACCATGTTTTGTACTTGAAATTACTCAATCCATCATATATGCTCAATAAAAAATGTTGTTACCTGAACAAAATAGTAGGATTAAAAAACCCCCCAACGTGTGAGGGTTTTGAATAACAAATATCAATACGAAACGAGTCGAGTCGAGTGACCCAATGGTCGAACTTGACTTGATTTCTGACTCGAGCTCCTAAATGAAGCTTGGCTTGACTTTTTTTACTGAGTCGAGGTGAGCTTTTTCGAGTCGAGTTGATCGAGTTTCTCGAGCTGACTCGGCTCATGACCAACCTCACTATAAACAGAAAAACAATTGGATATAATCTATAACAACAAAAAAGTTAGGTACATATGTTGCAAAAATGCATTTGGATTACGATTTTTTCAATTTTGCAGGTTGAAGTGCACATTTCTCCTATTTTGGAGAAGAGGCTTATTGTATTCTGAAGGTGGATTTGCTATAATCCTTTTACAAACTGGTTTAACTACCAGTAAAGTATGAATATCACCATAAAAAAACAGCATTGTAACATACTTTAAGCCTATCTTCAAGTGAGTTACAAGCAAATATGTAAAACGCTTGTTGGACTAGAGCCAACCTAAACCAGTCTTGACTCGAATTTGGACTCGACGGGTTGACTCACTAAGTCAACTCGACTCTTCTCCTTCTCTTTCTTTCATTCTCTTTCTCTTTTTCTCTCTATATTTCTTTCTGCTTCTTTCTTGTCCAGGCAGTGGTTATTAGACTTAGTAAGACTCGACTCAACTGATTTTGGGAAGTCAGCGGACTCAGTCCGAGCCTTCTCTCTCTTATGTTTTTTCTCATTTTTCTCTCTTACGATTTGTCATGTCACCACTTGCTGTTGAGAGAGTAGTAATAGCGTTGAGTTTATGCACAAGGTTCCGGCAAATCATTTTCAATGCTGTGATGGTGTGATTTCCCATCTTTACACGATAAGGTTGAATGTTAGTTGTGGTTTGATAGTCATCCTTTGGTTAGGTTGGCCAAACAACGTTTCTTTTGGATCTTGAATCAGGACATGTAAGTGATGGGTTATTGGTGGAGAAGGAGACCTCCTTTAACGGGTAGATTATAGTTTGTTAAATTTTGTCAAACCTACTGGACGGTTCAGATCCATACTAGGGAGCTTTTGGACAAGCTTTCTCCAAGCTTTGATAAGGTTACGTCAGTGGGTTCAAATATTGTAGGGTTTTCAGACTGTCGTACGCGGACAAGAAAAACAACAAGTGTTCGGAGATCTGTTGCGATCAAATGAATTTTTTTCGATAGATTGTGGGTATTAGTCTATTAGAGAGGCTAACAGGGATTCTACGGTCAAGATCCTTGCTCTTTTTGGAGGTTTTGTCACAAAAGAAGAAAGAAAGAATTTTTCCAAGTGATCCTGGTTTTCTCGGCGTTTTGTATGATTGGCTCTCAGTAATTGGTTTAGAGCTTGGATGAACGTATTGAACGGTGTGGATTATCAGACCATGAGTGAATTTCGACTGCTTTCCGGCTTTTCTACTAATATTGACTCGTATAATAGTTTTAAGTAAGTGTTTTCTTTCTTATTGTCTCTACTTTATGAGTCTGAATCTTTGGCTCACCCTCAAATAGATTTTCTTATTTGTTGATGGAATCCATATCCTTTATTGAAAACGAGCAGAGAACCTCTTGCTGCTGCTGTTCTGATTGGTCTAAATTATCTTGACTGTGTCTAAGCAGGACCAATCATCTTGACCGTGTTAGAGCAGCTCAGCTCTGACACAGACAGGTTGAGCTAGACAAATCAGAGTAGTGACAAGCAGGATTTCTCTGCTCGTTTTCAATAGAGGATTAAGACTCTAGCTGATGAGGTCCAGCACTGCTGCATTAAATGTAGTCAGAGCTGATGTTTGCCTGAGCTGGACCAATTAGGTCTTAGCAAACAGAAAAATTCTATTGAATCCGAACAGACAATCTAAATTCCTACTCTTTATAACCATTAGTCTGTTACACCCCCTTCGAGATGGACAGTGCCGGAAAAATTATCCCAATTTTAGGACCTTTTCAGATGAATGTGAACCGTTGTTGCATTTTGCTTATTAACCGTCAGCCTTATCAGTAGGTCGTCAGTCATCTTTTGAAATTGGCGTTTGCATTTGACCCTGGGCTGGAACAGAAGAGCCCAGGTCATCTCTACGGTTCATGTCTGAGGTGCATAGACATGTCTAAGATCCTAGTAGTAGGTCCCACCAAGGATATGACTCGGTCAAATATCATGCCAATCAGACGATACTGATAAGGGAAAACGAGTTCCTTAACTGCCCCACCGTTCATTGTGTGTCCGAACCCCTGTTTTGCACGGCTGCGTACGATACCCAATCTCTGTGTGTCCCAGTACGCCTTATATCTTGATATGGCCCACTTGATATCTTGATATACCCATTCTCTGGAGAATGCAAAACTGCTATTAAAATCTCTTAGTTCACACGATGTAGCCCACTTGATATCTTGATCAGTCGGATTTTTTTTATTATTTTTTTTCTTTTTACTTCGTCCTGGTGGGTTGCACCTGACTAACGGGTTTGATGAAAGATGCACCTCATGGTGAGCCCACACACAAATCTATGGTTTTGGATATTGCTGATTTAATGTGAAGTACGGAATGCATTTTACACACATAGCTTGGTGCACCCCTAAACTGGGATTTTTACTGCAATAGTCCTGAGGTGTAACTATTTTTACTGAAAGTTTAATTTCTTGTTTGGCTTATCTTTTTTTTTGCCTTTTGATGAGAAATTGAAAATTTTAGGGTTAAGAATGCCCCTCTGTCTACCATGTGCTTAGGGAGAATCCATCGTGCCCAGGGAGAGTTCATAGTGCCATGGGGGGAATTGGTCAGAGGGGCATTTTTATGATAAATTTTCAATTTCTCGTCAAAATGCCAAAAAAGATGAACAGCTGAGAAATTGGACTTTCAGTAAAATACCAACAACTCAGGGCTATTTTAGTAAAAACCACCCTCACAAACTTGATGTACCTATTCTATATCCACGCTGTACATCCGTTGCTTCGGATCATATTAGGAATCATATAAAAATTGAAGCAGATCCAGATCACAGATGTACTACACCACGTGAAACAGTTGTTACTGACCATTAAAATCTTTTTGTGGGCCAAAACAGTCATGGATCAAGCTGAAATTTATCTTTTCCCATTCATTCAGGTCTGTGTGACCTTATTAACAGGTTGGATGGAAAATAAACCTTATGATGGGCATTAACATGGGCCCTAAGTAGTTTTCAACGGTGAGTTTTCAATCAACACTGTTTCCTAGGGTGTAATTCAAATGTGATTTAATCTAATTTATTTTGAGTCCGGATCTTCAGCTCGGCTTAAATGAATCCGAATCCTCTGTTGAAACTTGAGCTGAGAACCTCTGCTTCTGCTGCTCTGATTGGTCCAGCTTATCCTGACTATACAGTCAGGCTGATCAGGACCGATCAGAGAAGTGATGAGCAGAATTTCTCTGTTAGGTTTCAACAGAGGATCCGGGCTCGCTTAAACATGATTTTCAGGCCTGTTGACTACCTTATTAACAATGACATTGTCAGCACTCCTGCATTTAATGCAGTCAGTGCTAATGTATGCTGAGCAGGACCAATCACAAGTCAGCAAACAGAAAAATCCTGTTGAGAATGAGTAGACAATCCGTATTCATTTATTTTTGGGCTTGTGACCTTAAGGGATCTGCACCAACTGATGGACAGCATGGATCTACAATATATACATAAAGGTGGCCCCACGATCAGGGCCGCACCTAATCCGCTCCCAGCTCGAACAGGAGATTCACGCCGCGCGTGCCTACGTGTCCCACCCGTACAAGATCCACTTCATGGATCAGACGTTGTTGAGAAAAATGGACGGTTAGAAAGAACAAGAAAAAGACGAGCACTGCATATTCAATGCGCAAGTGTGACCAGTCTGATCTATTGACCAGGACATCTTTATGATGGACCTCACCTGATGAATGGCTTGGATCTGTCACGCGCGAGGCACAGTGTGATGTTCGCCAGAGATTTCCTCTACTAGTCTCCACTTTGGGGAATTCCCACGTGTAAAATGTTTCCCTAAAATGTCTCACTCTCCACATGTATCTCAGGTCAAATGTTAGAAATGTTGACCAACTAGTCAAGGCAATAAAACAACTAGATTTCCAAACGACGCGTCCGTGAAAACTTAGATCTAAAAATTCACGTGGTGTGGTCCACCTGACCTTTGAAATACTGTGATTTTCGAGGCTTTCCCTTCATCCTGGGGATGCGTATCAGATGAATATAATGGATGGCCTATAAGCAAGCTTTGTAGGCCCCACATACAACTAATGATGTCTTCCACATCCCAACTGTTCCTTTATGGTGTGGCCCACCTGAGTTTTGGATCGTCCTGATTTATAGGATCCACCTTGAACATTGATGCAGTGCACCTGTTGACGGTATGGATCATGCACATTCCATACGTAGCACTCGGTTAGCGAGCATGTTTCCCTAGCATGGTTCTCTCTCTCATCCAAGAAGCACATGCAAACGGGCATCTTCGATGAGCTCCGTCTGCGTTAAAAACACGCATGCAGACGTATCACGTTTGGCTAGCACATGCACATGGAAGCAGTATAAAGGAGTTCCCTCAACACGAAGTTATGTGGAGCCCACCTCGATGTCCATGAGAAATCCACTCTGTGCATAACCTTCGCCTGTTCAGGTTAGGTCAATACTCCAAAAATGAGACAGATCCAAAACCCAAGTGGGCCACACCACAGGAAAGAGTGAGAAATGAACGCCCACCAATGAATCAGGCTTATATTTTCGTTTTCCCTTCATACTGGTGGGAATAACCTCATGAACGGTTTGGATGGCATATAAACATCACCAAAAAGGACTTCAATGGTGGGGTTTCCATCATCCCCACTATTTCTTCTGGTGTGGCCCACTTGGGTCTTGCATATGTCTTACTTTTGGGTCTACTCCTGGGGTTTTCTGCATAGGAGGCTGTATAGTTTTTTTTTTTTTTTTTTTTTTTTTTTTTTATAAATAGAAGCTCATCGTTCAAATTATTATTTTTTTGGGTCTGTTCCTAATATTAGCTGCCTAAACTCATGTTGGGAGTGGACAACATACATGCACATGGCATCCCATCCCACATATATGATGCACATGGACATCCCATCCTGCACATTCCACGTGTTGTTGAGTAAGCGCATGCAAATGCATTGCATGTCTTACCACCCCACGTGCCAAAAGCACATGGTCCTGCAGCCAACTCAACCCATGTTCTTGTTTCTGCTGTTAACAATATTGCTAATTTCGGACCCTTTTACATTGCATTTAGATGAACGGTCAAAACTCAATTACCGTTACTATTTACTAGTTTGATAGAGTGGGAATTACCCACATCTTCGTTCCAATTATCATGCATTGCATCTGTACCTTTGATGTTGAATTTAAAAAATATTGTACCTCAGATCCTTGTGCATATTTATTTTACGATTAAAAAAAAAATCCTTGTATATATATATAGATATATAGATAAATGATTATTGTTTTATTTATGGATTAAATAAATTGTGAATTGGTTAGGATATTTCAAAATAATAAAATAAATTAATAAATAAAAATTTGAAAATTTGTTTTTAACCTTTTAATTTTCTGCTAAATTTCAATTCCATTTTAAATAAAATGCAAGTTAAAAATTGTTTATAAGAATTTTTTTTTCTTTATATTTTTTAAAAAGTGCTACAATATTAAACTCTAGCCCTTACACATATTTAAAGTTGGCTTTGTGGAAGGATGTTTTTAGAAATCAGTTAACAAAGACGTGCATGTATGATTGCACTCTTGTATGGGGCTTGAGCCATATTGTATGCAAGTCTATCTAACAAGGTGTATCATTTTATATTTGGTTGATTTATTTTAGTTGACATTTAGAATAATAATATGATATTCCAAACTCATGTTAGGGGGGTCATTGTAAGTGACCTGCTACATTAAAATTATGATATTTGAATCTTAATTTCAGGGTGGAATAGCGGAACAAGATTAAGTAGCCGACCCCAATTAAATATGATAGCACTTAGACAATGATGATAATGATAATTAAATAAATAATAAAATAATGCATTTTTTTTTCATGATTTTTCTTTGAAACATGACAAATATTAATCTATTACACTGGTGACGACTGATACCCAACACACAAGAAGTATTGGATGATACAGTCAATATTTAAAACGATGACCTAAATTATAATATTGCAACAAATATAATTGATAATTGATAAACGCAAGGCCCACGCACAACGGTTGTCGAAGCGATTTCATACGTGAACCGGTCTCTTCATGGGAAACTGCTTCTCTCTCTGCTTTTCCTTTCAGTGCTTTATGCATGTGAGACGTAACAGTTGCGTTTGAAATAGTACTACAACACCATGTTTTTCATTTCACCTAAAATACCAAAATGATTTAGAGCCCACTATCTTGTATATGATAAATACACTCCGTTCATCAAATGGAAACCATTATTTCCAACGTACATAAAAAAATCAACCAGATCACAAGGTGAGATGGCCATGCCAATGATAACAATGTAAAATAGCGCCTAATACCTATAAGTTCATGTGATGTGGCCCGTATGAGATTTGTTGTCAGGCTGATTTTTTAATCTTCCCTTCGTCTTCATGAGTAGCACCTGATGAACGGGTTGGATGAAAAATAAACATGATTATGGAGCCACACACAAACCTATGGTTGGCATCTATATTGTTTCCTGTGGTATTTCCCACCTGAGTTTTGGATTTGGATAATTTTTGGCTCCATGGATTAGAATCAAGGACCACACCTGATGAACGGAGTGGATTTTACATATAAGACACGGTGGGCCCCAAGGAGATCAGGTGTAAAACAAGTGTGGTAAAAGATTCCAGTCCGAGCAGTTGGGTCCTGTCCCGCATTAGTGTCTATACAAGTGGGACCCTTAGTTCAGTGATGAAAAACATTTTATCTTCAGACACACGTTCGATGGCTCATGTACCAAAAATCACACAATCGATTAACCATGATGTAATTTACTTTTAGCAGTTTCTTTTTTCTTATATCTTTCATTGTTGATAAAATAGGGTGGGATGGGGCCAATATGATGTATGTGACTACATCCACAGCGTCCATCCGTATTGAAAGTTCATTTTAGGGTATGATTCAAAAAATGAAGCAGTTCCAAATCCCAGATGGGCCATAGTACAGGAAACCGTGGTGATTGACCATTAAAAACTTCCTATGGGTCTCAAAAGCTTTGGATCAAGATTATATTTATGTGATCTCTTCATCTAGGTGTTTGTGTCCTTATCAACAGGTTGGATGAAAAATAAACACTCTGGTGGAACCCATGAAGTTTTTAATGGTAGAGATTCAATCACGACTGTTTCTGTGGTGTGGTCCACCTAAGATTTGAGTCAACTTCATTTTTGTTACCATACCCTAAAATGAGATTTTAAAATAGTTGGACGGTGTGGATTTAAGAAACATACATCACTGTGAGCCCCACAGTCAGGGTTCCCACCCACCTCGGTGGATCCGAGGTCTCACCTAATCCGCTCCCGGCACTCTTTTTTTCTTTTTTCTTTTTTCCAAGAAGCGTTGACGCAGCATTCGCCCGGTCGCCCTTGTCGGAAACATGCCAATGGCTGGATTTAAGCCTAAGATAGTGTCCCACTCAGGTATGAAATGGCCCGCAATTCCAGCTGAATGAGTTTTCTTTGAGCGAGCATGAAAGGTTCGAATTTCTAAAGACATGCCACATATGAGCATGCGTGCAAGGGACGGTCAATCACAGTACTACTGCTAGCATCATCGTTTGAAAAAATAGAAAAAGAAAAAAGGGTCCGCAGCTTTCCCTGACAGTTGCCATTCTCTTATATATATTTTAATGAGACGTGAAAATCGGTGACATCCGAACATGAGATGAAAATCGGTGACATCCAAATCCATCCACAGCTTCTTCTTCTTCTTCTTTTTGGAGAAATGCTCCATTGCTCTCATAGCAAGATAAGTTATAGTACTCCTAGTTGTGTTTGGACACTTAGACAGGCCTATCCATTCATCTAGACCGTCCATTAGGGCTACCTTGAAAAAAACCATCAAACTTATGTTACAAATTTAACCATTTGATCAATGGCCTTAAAAATGAACCGTAAAGATCATTTGAAAAAAAGGGTCCAATCAACAATTTGATTCATTTATTAGTTAGGGACCATTCTGGATTGTTTATGATTTTAAAGAATTACTTTGGTTAGGCAACCGTAACTTTCCCATCCATGGTTAGAAAAAAACGGATAGCAAAAAAAAAAAAAAAAATTCAAATTAAGGATCGATGATCTGTGATTATTTGCTTGGTTGTCCACATGCAACTAGGGACACTATAAGCATTCTCTCTATTTTTTTTAAACCGTCCATTTATCCGATATTATACCGTCCAAATTATTTGTTCCAGTTTAGATGTATTGGAAACCAATAATTACTTTTGTTTGGTCATGTGATTATCGGATTGGTGGACCATTTATTGGACGGTTAAAATGAAAAATATTCAATGGTCTTGTCTCTACAAACAAGTGTCCATACCTATCAAAGGTTAGGATTGTTCAACTAATCTGAGTTTTGGATTGCAACTTAGTGACAGTGGGCTGCACAATTTAGTCGGGTTAATTTTAGTTAGTATATTACACGTGCGCCATTTCTAAGTGCCTGCGTATCAATACTCTAGCAGAGTGCGGTACTCAGGTTTAGTTCATCCGAACTGTTCATCCAAAGTACAAGTCCAATCAGACCATTTTTTTTTTTTTCTTTATTAAGCCATGCAACGCACCCATCCTGTTAGTTGGGCAACACGCCCACATGGTTATCCACATGATGCAATCAACCATCGGTGGGGTGACTGTCTACCTAGCACTTGAACCTGAGACCTGCTGTTGAAATGCATAGGCGTCTTCCAGTTGAGCTAGCATGCGAGACACAGTAATTAGGTAGTGTTGCCGGGCTATTTGTTGGTCACACATGTGATGTGTGTGCGGGCGTACCAGAATCAATTTTTGCAGCTCGATTCCAACCGAACAACGATAACCCCAAGTGCCAAGAAAGACAGATACGTCATGATCGACCGTATATAACCGAGATCTGTAGAGATCGGCCGCCTAATTAGCCACTCGCTCAATTGTTTAATAGAAATGATCATGCGATGTTTGGAGGGTGGGGTTTGTCCTCCAAAAATCGGTTGCAACTTTAACTTCCGAGTGAAAGAATTTCTCTCGATGTAAATTTAAAGGAGTAAAAAGAAGAACTTACAATCGACCGTGTGAGCGATCTTTACTTTTTCTTTGTCAATAAAAGATGTGATTACGTAAAATAAAATTTTACTGATTGTGAAACTTCTGCTACAAACTTACTGTTATGGAATGTAATCTCAACAACTATGCTACGGAAATTGAACAGTGCAATTTATGCTAAGAAGCGTTAATAATAAAACGAAGAACCTGAATAAGCTTGAAAAAGGATAATGTAGTCTTGACTTAATAGACGCCGGAGCACTTACTCTAAGAAACACAAAAGTACTTGGAATGTAAAACGGACTGGTTACACTATGAAATGTAAATGATTTGGTAAATTGAAAAGATAGATTAATTTGGTTGGTGCTGGACGTGTTACACTAAAAAACATAAAAATACTTGGAATGTAAAAAGGGATTGGTTACACTACAAAATATAAAGGACTTAGTAAATTGGAAAGATAAATTAATTTGGATTGTTGTTGTTTGGTGCTGGGATCCTTTGGTCTGTAGAAATCATTTTACTTTTATAACTTTCTCCTAGAATGATGGAACTATCTGGATGCTCCACTTCCTTACGGTTATGGATAACCGTGTCTCACATTGCCTTCTAGAGAGGTCTTTCATTTCTCTTCCTTACATGTGTTGGCAACTGCCTACTCTCTAGAGACTTCTTTCTTATCTGGACACTTGTCCTGTAATCGCTTTACAAGGTTTTACTTCATTCTCCTGCTTACAGCCAAGTTCAACACTACTTAGCATTTTAAATAGTTCTTCTCTTCTTTATCTGCGTGACACATGTCTTGTATCTTGTAACTGGCTATAAATATCAGTCGACCACTACTCCTTGTATCAATTATTCAACCGCCTACATTGATTGAAAAACTTCATTGGCCACTGTATCTCAGCTGCTGATGCAATCGGCCACCGCCTCATGTAGAAAACGTAATTAGTCGTTTGTTATCTAGGCACAAATTGCAATAGGCCACATTCAGTGGATGTGAGACACGGTCGACCGCTGCCCCCGCCTTAAAACCTAAATCGGTCGTATTTGGCCACTGTCCCAATGATGTGACGAGTACAGCAACACTCATCTTTTCCAAGGATTATCAGAAACAAGCGCCAACAGCTAGTTTTGGATTTGCCTGCAATTTCAATCGGCCACTGACCTGAGTGCAAAACGAAAATTAGTTGTTGAAATCGATCATTTCCCCTGCTTGGAAGATGGCAATTGGCCATTGAAATTGGCAACGATCTTAAGTGTAAACAGCAATCAGTCACTGACCGTCGAAATGGGCCATTGGCCTGCTTTCTGAAAACGGCAATCGTTCATTTTTCCTGTTTATGACCGACTCCTCCAAGGTCGGTCAGAAACAGAATATAACGGGTAGACTACATTCACAGTGAAATCGGATCTTTGGTGGGGGGGGGGGGGGGGGGGGGGGGGGCGTTTGAATGGTAAAACAGACCGAAGAGCAGGCGTGATTCACATAATCAAACCATCTGTTTTCCGGATGCAGCCTAAACTATAAGTTCGGCACTTGCACGGCAAAGACCTCCATCTGTTTTCCGGATGCAGCCTAAACTATAAGTTCGGCACTTGCACGGCAAAGACCTCTTGTCGTATTTTCACCATCAGTTGTTTAGCTGGTCCACCCGAAAATTGTGTTTTCCTCAGCCTACAGAACACGTGTATGGTGGGCCCCACATGTATAAGGTGGAGATGGACTTGTAATTACTGATTATAGTCACATGCCAACACGGGAAACATTGCAAGGTCCGAAACATTCATGCATGAGGACCCACCTTGCACATAATTACCTACAGCCCCACATAAATCCGCGCCCACTGCCCGTCAGGCTGGCCAAACACGTGTGTTTCGGGTAGACCTCATGGGCAGGGAATTAGGTGTTACCCGGGAACAGCTTAGTGGGTGTTACCCCTACCGTATGGCCCACATGTATGATATTTTGTATATCCACGCCGTCCATCCGTTTCTACGGCCCATTTTAAGATGAGATTCCAAAAATTACGAAGATCCAAATATCAGGTGGACCATACCACTAAAAACAGTGTGATTGAGTGCCCCACCATTAAAATTTTCAAAGAGCCCATCTTAAGGTTTTGGTGGTGTTTATTTGCAATACAAGCTCTTGATAATATCAATAAGGTCTTGATAAGGGGAGAATATAAATATCAGATTTCTCCAAAACTTTTATGGCCCACAAAACGTTTTTAATGGTTGTTCATCACTGTTTCTAGTGGTATGGTCCACTTGAGATTTTGATCCTCTTAGGATTTTGGATCACATCTTGAAATGATATGAAAAAACAAATAGACGGCATCTATATATAAAAAATAAATCAATATGGCCCCACACGATAGGGCGCGACTTGGGTGAGACCCCGGAACCAGCGATGTGGGTGGGACCCTGAACCTAGGGCCCACTTGGATGTATTTTTTGTAGATCCATGCCGTCCATCTGTTTCTTCATATTATTTTAGGTTGCAGTCCTAAAAATGAAACAGATGCAAATTTCAGGTGGACCTACACCCCAAGAAATAGTTATCATTCAACTGTGACCATTAAAAACTTCCTGGAGTCCACCGTAATGTTTATTGACCATCCAATCTGTTGATAAGGGCACGTAGACAGGGATGAAAGGAAAAAAACAAATATCAGCTTGATAGAAAACTTTTGTGGCTCACAAAAGGTTTTTAATTATCATTAATCAGTGTTTCTTATGTTGTAGTCCACCCAAAATTTTAATCCTTCTTCATTTTTGGTACCCTAGTACAAAATAATCTGAAAAAGCAGATTAACGGCATGGATCTGCAAAGAATACATCCAGATGGGCCCTAGGTTCAGGGTCCCACCCACATCGCTGGTTCCGGGGTCTCACCCGAGTCGCGCCCCACACGATAGGGATAGGGGTAACACCCACTAAGCTGCTCCCGGGTAACACCTAATTCGCGCCCCTCATCTCTAGACCGAACGTGGATTGCGCTTTCGCAGGCATCTCCTGCGCTCGGAATTTAGGTGGGGCTACCGTGATTTTTTTGAGAAATCTACACCGTCCAACTGTTTTGTGATATCATTTTAGGCGTTGCAGCCAAAAATGAATCGGATCAAAGACTCACGTGGGCTGCACTAAAGAAAAGGTGGGTAGGGAAATTTCTACCGTTGAAACCTCTATGCGGTCCACAGTGATGTTTATATGCCATCCATACCGTTCATATTGTCATTCCTACTGAGATGAACTGAAAACACAAATATTATCCTGATTCGAAACTTCCGTGGCCTCACGAGTATTTCAACTGTGGAAGTTCAATCGTCACTTTTTTGCACTTAGTCTTCCATCCCGTTTTTTTTTTTTTTTTTTTTTTTGTAGAAACGCCTAAAATGATCTCACCAAACGTTTGGACAGCACAAATTTCTCAAAAACATCACGGTGGTTCCAACCAGATTCCAAGAGCAGGAGATGCCTGCAAAAGGAACTTTCGCAGGCAATCCGCGTTCATCTAGACCTGGCAATGTGTCGGGTCAGGTCTTAAGGCGGACGCAGTTTGGCTAGTGACGCCGACACCTGCCAACTAGCTAATGTCAGAGCTCCGTGGGCCCACCACGATGTATTTGTTTTATACAGACTGTTTATCGATTTTGTCAGATTTTCTTAGATAATGAGCCTAAAAATGAGGCAGATCCAAATTTCAGGTGGACCACACCGGAAGAAAACAGTGTTGACTGAATTTAGCCATTAAAAAATTCCTAGGACAACTATAATGTTTATTTTCCATCCAACCCGTTGATAAGTTCACACAAACCTGGATGAAGGGAAAACACAAATATCAACTTGATCCAAAACCTCAATAGCCCAAAAAAGTTTTCAACCGTAAGCATTCAATCCCCACCGTTTCCTGTGGTGTGGTTGACCTGCAATTTAGATCTGACTCATTTTTGGGACCATGTCCTAAAACGAGCTGGCAAAATGGATTGACAGCGTGGATAGAATAAATACATCGCGGTGGATCCCACAGTGCTATTGACACCAGCTAGCTTGCTGGTGTGGCGGTCACTGGCCAAACCGCGTCCTAATTGTTTAACCGTTCTATTTTATGGTATATGTATGGCCCACCGATGGAGACGAACGACCATTTTCATCGAGGGTGACATCATCGTTAAATCAATCGCTGACAAGTGCAATGTGATATCATTCTAGTGGGCCCCCACCGCGAATGGCCACTGGTTGAAAGTCATGCCGTGCGATTTCTAGCCATTTGAACTGTCTCCTTGATGGGAGTGGATTAGGTGTTACTCGGGTAACACCTTAGTGGGTGTTACCCCGACGGTGTGGGGCCATCCTTGGTGAATATGTTGTACATCCACGCCAGTTTATCCATTTTTCCAGTTTATTTTAGGATGTTACATAAAAAATTAAGCAGATCCAAACCTCAAGTGGGCCATTACACTCGAAACAATTGTAAATGAGCTACAAAACTTTTGGATCAAGCTGATCCTTGTATTTTCCCTTCATCCAGGTCTATTTGTCCTTATCAACAAGTTGGAGTGGAAACAAACATTACGATGGGCACTAGAAAGTTTTTAATGGTGGGCATTTAATCACTACTGTTTCCTGTGGTATGGTGCATGGGAGGTTTGGATCTGCTTAATTTTTTGAACCACTTCCTAAAATGGGATGGAAAAACGGATAGACGGTGTGGATATACAACACATCATCAAGGTGGGACCTACAGTAAGGGTAACACCCACCAACACCTAATCCGCTCCCTTCCTTGAAACGTGGAGCGGATTGCCCAGTGACACATAAATATTCCTGAGCCGGGGGCTGTAGGGGATTCACAGTGATGTCCTTGCCAAATCCAATCAGAAAGGATTTTAAAAATCAGGCAGATCCAAAAACCCATGTGAACGGAAACGTCCACCGTTGAAACCTTCCAAGAAGTGACAATGATGTTTATATGCCATCTAAACCGTTAATAAGGTTAGTACCACACAGATAAACTATAGGCACAAATATCATACTCAAACAAAACTTCTGTCATCCCTAGGCATTCAATCCCCACTGTTTAGTGTGGTATGGCTCATATGAGTTTTGGATATGCCTGATTTTAGAATCCTATTCTACTGTGTTATTTCAAAACAGATGGACGGAGTGGATTTGTTACAGAATCTCGGTGGACCCCACATAACCCTGGATACAGTTATATCTCTGTGCCCGGGTCACAGGCAATCCGCTCCCTTGAAACGGACGGTAAAAAGCTAAGCTGGCTAATGATTAAAAAAAGAAAAAAAATCAATAGAAAAAAGGGAGTTGGTGGGCGCGGATTAAGTACTAACCCTGCCTGTTCGTAGCACGGGACAGGCGGGGTCTCCGAGGGGCCACCGTCATGTATGGCTTTTATCTACACCGTCCATCCACTTTTCCATGTCATTTTAGATTATTACTCCAAAAGTAAGGCGCATCAAGGCTCAAGTGGACCACACCACAGGAAGCAGCAGTGCTAAGAATGGCCATCATTGAAACCTGCTTTGGGCCACCTATGTTGTTTACTAGCCATCCAACCTGTTGATATGGTCATATACACATGGATGAAGTAAAACAAAACAAAAACAAAAAAAAAAATCATCTTTAACCAAAACTTTTGCAGGCCCCAAGAAATTTTCAACGGTAAGAATTTAATCCTCACTGTGTGGTCAATTTGAGACATCGATCTTCAAGAAATTTTCAACGGTAAGAATTTAATCCTCACTGTGTGGTCAATTTGAGACATCGATCTTCCTTATGTTTGGGCTAATATTCTAAAATGATTTGGAAACATGGATGGACGGTGTTGATGAAATATATACATCACAACGGCCCCTCGTAGCCCAGCCTGTTCCGAGTTCGTAACAAGCGGGGTAGTACCTAATCCGCGTCCTGTTTGATGGCATCTTTTGTTGGGTGGGTCCCGCGAGATGAGGACCGTTGCTAGAAAAGGGCGTTTGTTTTGGCTCTCTCACTGAAAAAGGATCCAATGTGTGTCGCCACCCCGTGGGAAACATGCTGAGATGCTATGACGATCTCAACCGTTTGTATCCAATGTGTGTCGCCGCCCATAAGCTACTCTCGTGATCCTCTTTATTTTCAGAGTTGAATGCAATTCATTGAAAATTTTCTTCTCATCGTTCTAACTGATAACGATGGTAAAAATCTTCCGTTACAACAGTGTGGTCCATCTGCTTTGCCAGCTCATTTGAGTACATGAGCTAAAAAATGAAGTCGGTCCAAAGGTCAAGTGGACCACACCAAAGGAAGCAGTGGGGATAATGACACTTGAAACCTTCTTTAAGCAAACCATAATGTTTATATGCCATCCAGCATGTTATGACATGAGATGAAAAATGAAGGTGACCCAAAAGGGAATTGTTGCCCTCAATTCAAGTACTCAAGGCCGATCGTGTGACCAAGGGCCTAAATTGGATATATGTGTGCGAGTATGATTGCACGGGCGTGCCAAAGTTAGGTGAATTGTTAGGCACCCCCGCCAAGATGGATAGATTAGATATTGTACTGAGATCTAGAGTCCTCTTGACCACTGATTGATACGCTCCATAATCAAGTGATTTCTGCAAGAGTAGGGGTTAGCCCTCGCAGACTGAGTTTTTTTTTTTTTTTTTGCCTTATGCTGGCTTAAAGACTTTTTATTACACTAGTGCTTTGGTGTGGTATTTCTCAATCGAAATGGAAGATTTGCACATAAAGGAATAGAGATTATACTAAATAATATCGATTTTATTAATATCTTAGCCCTGTTACAATTGTCATGTTCTACAATCGTATATAAATAAAAGCGAGAAACAAAATAGATACCCGATGCGTCTATCGAAATATACAATTGAGGCAGATGGTCAATGGGATATGACCAGAGTATAAACAATTGAATCAGAATTTAGATGAACATAATAATCTAGTAACTTAAAGTCGTAGATATTTAGCCTATTCCTAAGATAAATGTACTACAATGGGAGCCATTGAGTTGTAGCAAATTAGATTAGGAAAAGTAAGATAAACATGAAAGTAAGGTAAACATAAAAGTAGATAGATGCGTTTGATGTAAGGCCTCGAGCTCTTTTTCGATTGCTCCTTTTATAGCTTGCTCGAGACAGGTGAGAACCCTCGCCAAGCTTTTAGGTCCTTCGTATGAGCTTTTTAGATACGTAATCTTTTCCTTGAAAAATCGATACTTGCTTTGGAAAGAAAGAGCTCCAAACGCATTGTCTTCTTAGATCTTCTACTATAGTTGATCATTCACGAAGATCTTCATGGCCTACTAAAGGTCAAGCCTAAAACCTCAAGGGCAAGACTTTGACTGTCCATGGCCAATCAATATCTCTAATGATGGCCCACCTTATCAACTTCGAGGTGTTGGAGGGTCCGGATCAAATCACCTCTTACAATTAACTATTTGAACGGTGATGGTTTAAAGTGTTGAAGGGATTTGACCCTTGACATTGATCTATTATTTGGACTAGACTAGATCTCCCATTTTCTTGATTTTGATCGTGTAAAACGGGACCTGATATAAGTTTAGTCATCCCTTTACGATTCAAGTCTGAGATCGTATTCGAGTTATCTCAGATGTTGATTCAACCTCTTGCTCTTCGAAATATTCTGGATCGTTGCTAGTTCTCCGAATGACTTTGGAAAAATCTCTCATCATAGAAGGATTATAAGAGACGGTCTCTAATATGAGATCATATCCAATTGTGAGAGATATGATAAGCTCGCTTGGCGGGTCTTTTATAGACGTGCCATGCACATTACCTCATTTAATGAACACGTTGATCATAGCCACATGGCATGCAACAATTCATCCCCTTAAAGGATCTAATAAAAGTTAGTATCATCGCATTAATGACAGAATATATAACATCGAAGGAAGATCAAATGCAAATCTCTTCGGGTGCGAGTACGAATTTTGCATATGCCAAACTCGTAGTGTCTCCACGTGGCATCCTCTTATTAGTCTAGATCAAACGCAAACAAGAACCACATGATAGGAAAAAGTGAAGAGGGAAGTACTTACCGTTGAAACTTTCTTGAGGTCCACAATCCACCATCCAAACGGTTCATAAGGTCATTCCCACTGGGATGAACTGAAAACACAAAATATTAGCCTCATGTAAGACTTCTATAGCCCCACAGATGTTTCAATAGTGGGCATTCAATTCCCATTATTTTTTATCATTGGCCTACTTGAGTTTTCGATTTACATTGTATTTGTGTTCACGTCTTAATTACATGAGCTATAAAAATAGATGGACAAATGAATTTCTCACAAACATAAGAGGGAACCCACCTAGCTTCCAACCACCTGGAGTCATTCATATAGTTGGAAGCTAGGTGGGGCCTAATATGATGTTTGTAAGAAATTTACTTTGTCCATTCTTTTCTAGCTCATGTTAGGACAGGAGCTAAAAAATGAGGTTAGTGGACGAAATAAATTTTAAATATACGACATGGTGGGCAGTCTCAATGCCTCACATAGGGTTTAGGCTTAGACTTGTCAATGAGCTAGATGTTATGACATGTTGGAATTCAACTTACGAAATGTTGGATTCAACGATAGTTTTCAGAGATACATTCCCTCACTATGCGGAGCATGATAGTGTGTATCTGTGGTTGCCTTTTGATGATGATTGGACAAGAGCTGAAGTAGTTCACAAGTTTCTTTCAGTTTTTTACGACACAATGAAGATCCTTTCAGGAAGCAAGTATACTTCTGTCAGAACTTTTCAGATAAAGGATGTTTTGCACAAAAGATGTAGTGCACTAGACTTCCACAAATAATGACTTTGTGTATGCAGTTAAAGTTTGATAAGTATTGGTCTGAGTGTAGTTTGGTAATGTCCGTTGCAGTCGTTCTTAATCCTCGATACAAGAAGTTCATGGTTATATTTATTTTTTCAAAGTTGTATGGTCAAAAGAGTTCCATTGAGGTAAAAAAGATTCGTAATGCAGTCAGAAAATTGTATAGTTTTTATGTAGAAACTGTGGGCTCCGCTAAAGACAATACCACGAGTCAGATTTCTTAAGTGGTTTCTAGTTCTAGTGCACAAAACATGATCGACAATTTCATATCTTTCATAACACAAGTTGAGACTTAAACGTAGACAATCAAAACAAAACTTGACCAATATTTGAGGGAGCCACTAAAGGTGAAGAATTTAATATTTTAGATTAGTGAAAGTCGAAAGTTCATAAATCATAGTACCAAGTGCTCTCGTTGTGGCACGAGACATATTGTCAATTTCAATTTCAACCATGGTGTTAGAATCTGCTTTTAACACGAGGAGTAAGGTCGTGGACAAGTGTTGAAGCTCACTTACATTGAAAATAGTTGAAGCGCTCATTTATACACAGGATTGGCTTTGTCCGATGTGGGGAAAAGACAACTCTATTGATGAAGAGTTCGAAGAAGATGAGAGTGAGAAGCATGATGAGACAATACTTGCGATTACATGAAGCAGGATAAGACAATACATTTTATTTCCCTTGCATTTGCTTATGAAAATTTGTTATTTATTATTCGTGGACTTGAATTGTAACATTTGATGAATTGATGGATATTTTCTATGCTTATTAGTTATTAGCTTATGTATTTGAATTTTTTTTTTATATTTCTTATCTTTTTGTTTATGCTTTTAAATGACTTAATGTTGCTTAAATTTTATATGGTTGGCTGGTTGCATTTTTTTTTATATTTTCATTCCTTAATTGTTTATGTTACCTTAACTTAACCAAATATTCATTTTTTTTTTTAAAAAATCACACTTATAGATATGTCATCGGAAGATGATTCATCGGCAGATATTTGAGATTATGGAGCCTAAGTCCACTTTCAGGACGGAAAGATAAAGTTACAATGAAAGTTGTATGAAAAAAATGTAAAAAAAAAAAAAAAAAAAACTAATTGATTAAAATTACATTTAGCTTGTCAGGGAGGGAATCCAGCCCCATGTAGCAAAGCTCCTCTAGAAATTCAGGATTTATTTCAAATAATTCTTGAATCAAATACAAAGGCTTTCACCTCTTTCCCTATAAACAATACAACTAGCCATAGAAGATGTAGTAATAAGCTTATTATAAATGAAGAAGAGTCAAGCAGCAAAGTAAGAACCCTCACACTTAGTGGAGAAGAAGAAGACAAACTATAAAGGGAAAAAAAAGAACGAGATTATAAAGAATTCGTAAAACAAAGCCTAGAATTAGCATCCAAGACTAGGCAACATCAACCCTCTCTAAGACAACATGATGCCGAAGCAGGCATGAGTACAGGATATAAGATAGGTAAATCACCGAAGTTTCTCAAAAGTCTCATTATATTCTATAGGTGATTGGGAATCCTGTACAAATCAAATCCTAAAAAGAGGTTGAAAAAACTTATTGAATCAATAAATGAGGACGATGGAAAGGCATCTCCACCATTCGATTTAAAATAGGTAAACAACCATGTTTTAAACACCTCCAACTTAGACTCAGCCTAGAGTTCGCCCGTAATACAAGTCATAAAAAGAAAGCCAAAAAATGATTCTGGCGACGAATGTGGAGAAATGGGTTACTCTTATGAACAAAGTTACTCGGGTTACATACCACAAAGGCATTCATCATATAAAGGATATTGAATGAATGAATGGTTTATATGTGCACTCCATTGGAGATTTTGAACATACTTTTGAGTTTTAAAAATGTTTTATATTTATTTATTAAACATCATTTATTTACCTTGTTCATTTTTTTGAATGAACGAATGATTTATTTACTTTGATTGAATAAATGGTTTATTTACTCTATTCATTTTTTTTAATTACTTACACAGTTCACTATTAAATCGAAATTCAGGATACAAATAGGAGAAAAAAAGGGCAACTCAACTTGACTCGTGTTGACTCCACTCGACTCAGTCCCTGTCACTAGGTTGGATTCTGTCTGGGTTAGTCTAGGCTAGACCTGGACTTGGGTTAGGTTAGGCATGCTAGACTCGTCACCAAGTTGGGTCAAGTTCCGATCAAGTCTAATTCAAAATTGGGTTGGGTCGAGTTAGCCCTAACTCAGTCCAACTCGACTCAATACCCAACTCTAATTATTATAGCTATGGTTGCATTGTGGGAATAATTAACGCAGCGGATTTTTCGGATCTATACTAGCATCAACCTAGGGCATTGATCAATTTAAAAGTGTACCTTGATCGGCCATTGTCCTAACTGTGGAAAATTCTGATGAAAGTGGCTACACGCCGGTCTTCCGCCTCTACCACACCCACAACTGATTGCACGCTCCAATGGGAAGAAACATACACGTGATGGTGTGATGAATTGGGGACCGGTAGTACTATAAGTAGACTAGGGTTGTGAGAAGAATCCAACCCATCATAGGATTATTCCACTCCCACGTCTCCTCAATCCCTCCCGGGAGAAGAGTCACGTCCTAGTACAACTACCACTTCATGCGCAATTCCTATGTCTACCCATCAATGTGGGTCCCACACAAATGGTCATGCGACCAATCCAATCTGATCATTGCATTGCCAGATGGATGTAGGCCATGTATGGCCCACAATTCCAGCATTCTCTCACTTAGGACATTCATGGCATTCCTCAGTATACAATGTATAATCTACTCATCCCACTTCTTAGACATTTAATGGATCTTATGAAGTATCCTGAATTATCCAGTCCATTAGAACTATTGACATTGAACTATGGCAGTTATCACCTCATCAGTTGAGGTGGGACCGAGTGCAATCACAAGTGCCAACCTCCCAACGACATGGATACTGAAAAAGTGCGGAACATGAAAATCCCATGCTAGGTACAACCTGCATGCAGACTCCTAAGCGGTCCGATCATCTCTACCAAGAGATGCCTCTGCCTCAATAATAACAAATCACATCTGTTCTTATTTCTTATGCATGCACTATGAAAACAGATATCAAAATTGAAATCGTCGATAACTTCGATTACATACGCTAGCTCAGTGTTTGTTCTCCCATTAATCCTGAACACCCTACAGTGTAATTATCAGCTAGGGTTTACAAAACACTCATTAATTATATATTCTCTTTATTTCAATGATTGCAATACCTCAACGTCCAACACCTGGCTTCGTAATGGACGTTAAAATTATGTTTCAATACACAGTGTCATAAATGCTCAAATCGAATCCTACCGAGCAACGACACCCATGCCATGAAACAAAATCTGAAACTGGACCTCCCACTAATGAAGCACTTAGTGTAGACCAAAATTTATTTATCTTATCAGTTTCACCCGACTGGTGTCACTATATCTGAGCTGAATATTTGTATCACCTTTCTTTATGGATCAAATATGTCCACAATTTCTCTTATTATGATTATCAAAATATTTGTAAGGTCGAGTGCAGGCCCTTAAACTTGTCACAACATAGAGACTGACTCCCACTGTTCTCTCATTAATCAAAAGATTTAAGAGGTAACATGGTTATGAAAAAGTCTCATGTCGCGCACATCAATAATTCAAGACAGATTTCCCCATCAATTCCAGGTCAAGCTTTTCTCATAGGATTCTTGGCTCAATGTCTTGAATGTCACTATAAGTGCATCCACCTTAAAGTGATAATATTATATGTCTAGACTAGATACCTTTGTGCACATCACTTTCAGAGATCGAACATATTTGTGACTTTTAATGTTATTCTTATCTGTAAGCGAGGTTGCCTTCATTCACACTCACATACCATGCACCACTAGAATATCAAGGCTTTAAACCAATGAATTTTAAAAGAAAATCAAACGAATTATTTTATTTTAAAACCAGCATAAAAAATAAATGCAAAGATTTTAAAAAAGTCAAATGCAAATTAATTTAATGTATTTAAAGAAATACAAAATCCTCAGCCTCGTTTCTCCTACTAAAAGCTACCCACTAGATACGTAGCGCTCCATATCATTAGGTCTCAAGCTAATCAAGTGCAACTTCATGAAATATCAGATGTGAATTATGGCCCGAAATTGATCCACATCATGACAGATGTGTGTCAATTAAAACTTTAAAAAACTATCAGACGAGAATAGTTATCTTTACATTTTTTTTAATTCTTCTTGAGCCAAGCTTTATACCCATGGTATTGTTTCTTTAAGTGACCCTCTTGATCGAAAAGTAGGAGAGTCCAACCACTTGGTTGTGGTCTTTTGACTCTGGTCCATCACCTGCCACTTTTCCTTTATTATTACCTTTATTCTTAGAACCTCTCTTTATTTTCATTGGGTTATCTCCATGAGAGAAGTACGCGAAATGAACACTCTTTGGTCGCTCTCGCTTAAATCTCTCTTTCTCAGGCATACCCCACAAAAGGACTTAAGAATGGAATATTAAATTATTCTTGTGTTCAAATGATTTACCTATTCCTACCTGTTATATTTGGCAATATTACCGGCAGGGCTGGATTCAGTTGGCTTTGGAGATTGATCATCATTTAGGGCTAGGTTTAATTTCATATATCCAAGAATTATTACTAACGATTATTTCTATTCCGAGAAGTTGCTGTCATTAAGGATAGAGAAGCCTTTAATTTGGGAGAGAATGAATTCAATATTCATTACTGTAATATAAAGATGCAACAGCTCAGAGTAAATACCCATTTAAACTTTAAGCATCAATTAAAAGATACTTATATACTGAACTTTATCTAATCAATGGGGCAGTCGACTAGATTATCCAGGATGACGGGCCTAATCATCAAATCCTGATATGAAACTCAGTGCATCATTACGACCCCATCCTTTGGGCCGAGATCATAACACGCAATCAGTCTTCACAACATGAGGTTGACTGAATATCAACAACATGGTCCCAAACAATCCAACACCTTTGTGGCAAGATGGATCATCTGATCCCACACTGCTAACACCATCCACCCCACCCCGTTTGGCTCCAGGCAGGTGATGAACTCCTTTGGGTCGAACATCGCATGTCTGAAGACAAACACCACCACATTTAGTCCTTCTTGCATGGCGTAAGACCATGCCCTTGAATCTAAAACCCAATGGGTATCCTTAGTCACAATCACTTTTGTGGAACACACAACCAAGAGTATCCACCAAGTCCTACAAACTCAGACCCCACCCAATCCAATCGCCCCTAATGGATATTCTCAACGCATCAAAGACAAAGAGACTGGTGAATATAGCTGATTAGGTCACTATCTGTCTAACACTAGTCAAGCATAGACCCTTATAACTAGATAAGCACAATGCCCATAAACTTTGTACAATGCTTCTAGATTAGTGTTTATAAAATTAGGCATAAGTGACCATGGCTAATGATTCAAACATGTCTTGAAATTATGCTTAAACAAGCATACAACTGGGCCTTAATGAGGTATCAAAAAATGGGCTCAAATGTGCTTGTAGCCCAACCAATAAATAGCCCCAAAACAAGCCCAAAAGCAGATGAAGATTAGCCCAAAATCAGTCTAATAATCACTCCTTCAAATAGACCAAAGGCTTGCCTTAAGACAGGCCAAAATCAGGCCAAATTATAGCCAAAGTCTGGCCCAAGAATAGGTCCAAGACTAGGCCATAAATATGCCCAAAATCAAAGCCTCCAATCAGGCCCAACAACTGGCCTTAAATTTGGCTCAAAACCAGAATAAAAGCAGGCCTAACACACTACTTAAAATAAGCCCATAGACCTGTCAAAATTCAGCCCAAAAAAACATATGCAAATCTGGCCCAAAATCACCACAAATCTTGATCGGCTATTGTCCTAGCCGTGGAAAACTCTAATGAAGGTGGCTACAAGCCGGTCTTCTGCCTCTACCACACTCACAACCGATTGCACACTCCAATGGAAAGAAGCATACACGTGATGTTGTGATGAATTGGGGATCGGTGGCACTATAAATAGACTGGGGTTGTGAGAAGAATCCAACCCATCATAGGATTCTTTCACTCCCACGTCTCCTCAATCCTTCCCGGGAGAAGAGTCACGTCCTAATACAACTATCACTTCATGTGCAATTCTTGTATCCACCCACCATTGTGGGTCCCACCCAAATAGTCATGCGACCGATCCAATCCGATCATTATATTGCCAAATGGATGTAGGCCATGTATGGCCCACAATTTCAACATGTGTGTCATCACATGATCATTAAAATCATTTTGACTGGAAGTCAAGAAAAAAATTCATTTGAATGACGAACTTTTTGTTCCGCAAACGGTTTTATCTCATATGAGCGGTGGATGGATAAATGGCAAATCTTCATATATTCAATCTTGATTAGTCTATCTCGACAACCCAGGTTAAAAGAAGTTTGGTTCAAATATTGAGTCGCAGCCGACCCGGGCAAGCCGGGTGGAACTAATTTGAGCCTAATACACAATAGCAATCGCTCAGCCGGGGCCGACAACTGCTACAAAGAGAAATATCACAACGGTCCACATGGAACTTAAAAGGTTAAAAGAATAGTGGTAATTAGGATCTTCCAATGTTGGTAGCCTTCAGGCATGTTCTGTCTGTAGATCAACCGATCAATGATCTGGATTACTGAAGCATGGCCCCCCCACTTGTGAAATTCAAGGCTGACGTGTACTTGCAGACCCTGGGATCGCATATTGCGGTGGTATCCAATAATCCTTCTCTTGTAAAGACAAGATCCTTTATGTTTGGAAGCACGGTTTTAATACTCAAGCCAGTCCCATGCTACTCGCGAGAGTCTACTCGGACTCGGTAGGATCCGAACAGGTCGAGACCATGAGTCACCTAGGACTCGTCCGATTCGCGAGTCGAATTGATACTGGAATGGTCTATCTTAATGCCTGAGTGTTTTAACCACGTGAGGAAAGTGCTTACATTGATTCAGGAAGCATTAATTAATGACAAACCACCTCATAAATTTCACGAGATCTGGACCAATCATCAGCTAGCATCTGCCTTGGATGGGCCATATACAAAAAATGAGACTGATTGGACAATCCCAAACCTTGGATTTGAGGATTTATCTTCTAGGAAAATATGGACGGTTAAAGAAAAACCGGTGGTATGGTGGTTGCTATTTTTGGGGGTATCATTCATCCTACACAAACCCCACCTGATGATCGGTTTGGATCCACTAATCGACTTCATTATAATCCAAGCCCTCCATAAATAGTGGAATAACGGATCACTGGAAAATCGAAATGACATTTTTAACTGATAGTTGCGGGGAAACTAGTGGGTGTGAATCATGAGAGTTAGCTAGTCCTCTAGAAGGCGACAAAACGGTCAAAGTTCATCACTATTTTCAAACTGGTCCATCGCACATCCACCGTACACACGGAACAAAACGTGAGGAATCCAAATTCTAAGCACCACGTTCCTCATTTATTGATGAAGATGATCCTAAACCATCTCATTTGGACGGTTCATGGAAGTATGCTCGCCGTCCATTTGGCAGCCGCCGTTTTATGGTTAAGATTTTACATACCATGTGATTTTCCGGCAACGGTGCATACACACTAGGCTCACAATGGGGGCTGTCAAGGGATCAGATCCTATATTAATCTTACCAATGTTAAGGGTTCGTTTGGCATATCTAGTCTAATTCAAAGCTGTTCAAATAAATGCTTCCATGATAAACTTATTTTGTTCCAGCTCTTGTTTTAAATAAGTTTATTTGGTAAAATATCGCCTTAAAAAAAAAAAATACTCATCTAAAATAAGCACACTTGGTAGGCACTTAAATAAGAGCTTTTTGTTTTTGTAGTTATTGTTATTTTTAAAAAAATTACAACAACTCCATTGTAAGAGCAATCCAAGCGATTGTTTTGGTGGATGGACTGTGCCTCAAATAACATAAGAATGGATGACTACAATCTTCATGTTTTAAGACATTTGGACGTCCATTATGTTGGTCATTAGATGTGGATCTTCCACAATACAGAGCCTATATTTGATGTGGACCGTCCACCGTGTGGGCCAAAGTTTCCAAGTGGGTTGTCCATCACGCGAGGGTTATCTTAGATGTGGACCATTCATCATTAGGGCTACCCATTGACATGGACTATCTATTATGTGGGGCCCACCTTGATGTAGGTCATCCATCATGTGGGACCCACCATAGATGCTAATTGTCCTTTGTGTGGGGTCCTTTGATGTCCACTACCCATCACATAGAGTCCACATTTGATGTGTCCATTATGTGGGCCCCACCATTGAAGTGGGTTGTTTATCATGTGGGGCCAATTTTTGATACTCACATCCATCATGTGGGGCACACCTTCTATGTAGATCACCCATCATGTTGGGTCACTTTGGATATGGGTTGTCCTTCATGCGAATCCTTGGATGTGGACCATACATTAGGTGGAACCCACTTAACGTGGACTGTCCATTAGGAGGGACCACACTTTGATGTGGGGCATCGATTATGTGAAGCCCACTCCATCCATTATGTGAGACCACCTTGATGTAGACCATTCATTATGTGAGGCCCCACCTTCAATATGTGTCATTCACAATTGGGGCCCACCTTTGATGTCAACCGTCCATCATGTGAGCCCACCTTCAATGTCCACCATCCATCATGTGGGTCTGACCTTTGATGTGATTGTCCATCATGTGGGGCCCACTTGATGTGGATAGTCCGTCATGCTTGGCCACACTTTGATGTGGGTCATCCATCATATGAGGCCCACTTTTGATATAAACCATGCATGCATTATGTGGGCCCATTTTGATGTGGACCATTCATCATGTGGGACCCGCCTTCAATATGGGTCATTCACCATGCAGGCCCACCTTTTATGTCCACCATCTATCATGTGGGTCTCACCTTTTCTGTGGATCATCCATCATGTGGGGCCCACTAGAGATTGATAGTCTATCATGTGGGGCCACATTTTCATGTGGACCATCCATCAATGGGACCCACCTTCGATATGAATCATGTATTATGTGGGCCCCACCTTGATGTGGACCATTCATCCTGTGGGGCCCAACCTTCAATATGGGTCATTTATCATGTAGGCCCAATTTTGAGGTCAACCTTTCATCATGTCGTCACACCTTTAATGTCTACCATCCATCACATAGGTCTCACCTCTAATGTGGATTCAGTCTCACCTCTAATGTGGATTGTCCGTTAGGTAGGGCTTGCTTGATGTAGATTGTCCATTATGTGGTGCCACACTTTGATGTGGGCTATCCATCATGTAGGACCCACATTTAATGTGACCATGCATTATGTGGGCCAACCTTGATGTGGACCATGCATTATGTGGGCCAACCTTGATGTGGACCATCCACTATGTGAGGCCCCACCTTCAATATGAGTTATTCATCATGTGAGCCTACCTTATAAAGAGGAGAAGAAGGCAAGATGGGTATTGTTTAAAAAGTTTAAAGACAACCTTATTTCAAAATTAGTAAAAAATATTTGCCCGCTTGTGCCAAATAAGCACTGAAACAATAAGTGACATCTCCATGACTCTTTATTTATTTAAAAAATTTATTTAAAAAAAAAAAAAACATAAGTGGTAAAATTAGAGTTTTATCAAATAGTCTATTTTCAAAATAAAAGCTTAAGATTTTAGAATAAGCAAATAAGCTCTTATTAGTAGAACAACCCCTAACAGTGTCGAGGTCTTATAGGTCCAGGCCTTTATTCTGCATCCACGCCATTCATCCGTTTTTTCATATCAATTTAGAGAATGAGCCCAAAAGTGAAGCAGGTCCAAATCTCAAGAGGATCATACCATAAGAAATGGTGGTGATTGATCATTAAAAACTTTCTATGGGCCACAAAAGTTTTGGACAAGTTGATCATTTTTTTTCCCCCTTTATTCTGTTTTGCGTCACCTTACAGCAGGTCGAACAACAAATATACATTACAGTGAGCCCTAGGAAGTTTTAATGGTGGGGGCATTTAATCACCATTGTTTCCTATAGTATGGTCCACCTGAGATTTTGATCTGCTTCATTTTCTGGCTCATGCCCAAAGAACGTCGTTGATATAGAATACATACATTAAGGTAGGCCCCATGGTAAGGGCCGCTCCCACTAAATCGGTGGATTAGATGGCACACACATGTGATCACACTCACACATGCATGGTGTACAAAGGGGCTCGCTCACATGCATGGGGCAATAAAAAACTATGATGCTGGAAATGGATTTCATCCTGTCCCCACTTGGATGGAAAACGGTCCAAGCAGGTGCTATATGGGGCCTACCATGATGTATGGGTATTATCCACGCTGTTTGTCCATTTTTCTGGATCATTTTTAGGTATGAGATTAAAAAAAAAAAATGAGGCAGATCCAAGGCTCAAGTGGACCACACCGCAGAAGCAGTAGTGGTAATGACGCCCATTGTTGAAACCTTCCTGGGCCAACTCTGATGTTTATTTGCCATCCAACATGTTCATAAGGTCATCTAGACCTAAATAAAGGGAGAACACAAATGCCGGCTTGATCCAAAATTTTTGTAGCCCCAAGGAAGTTTTCAGTAGTGGGCTTTCAATCTCCACTATGTGGCCTACTTGAGCCTTGGATCTACCTCATTTTTTTGCTCATGTCTTCAAACGATCCCGAAAAATAGATAAATGGTGTGGATAGAACCTAATCATCACAGTGGGCCCAACAGAGCCCTTGCTTGGCCCAATTTTGTCCAGGTAGGGCAGGATGCAATCTACTTCCTACATTGCTAGAATAAGCTACATATATTTAATACATATAACAGTATTAGGAAAACTAACTAAACCAAAATTGCCTGTATCTTAACTAGTGTTGTATACAAGTCGAGCTTGGCCCTGCTCAAGTCAGCTTGGCCAGCAGACACCCCCTATTCGGCACTTAACTCGACTTCGAGCCTAACTGTTTGACTTGGTTAGCAGACCGAGCGAGTTTAAGTCAAGTCCAAGTTTGAGTCTTTCGAGCTGAATATGGAGATGGAGGAGGTCGGGCACTGCTAGAGGAGGTCGGTTGCTAGAGGACAATGGAGATGGAGGAGGCCGGATGCCGGAGGGCTGGAAGAGAAGGGTGAAATGGAAAATGGGAGGGTTGGAAGTAGAAGGGGTAAATGGAAAATGGGGGGAGGCCGGCCGGTCACTGGAGGGCTGGAAGAGAAAGGGGGAAAGGGGGAAATGGAGAGGTTTTTTTTTTTTTTTTTTTAAAGGGTTAAGGTTGCTTACGATCAGGTTTTTATACCCAATCAAATGAGTCAATCCAATCCGAGTCAAACTTAGTCGGATTTGAGCCAAATTTTGATCCGAGTCGAGTCGAGCTGGGGCCAAGTTGGTGCTCGACTCAAACTGCTTTCCAGTCCCAAAATCTAGCTCGGACTCGATCCGAACTCCTCCCGAGTTGATCCAAGTCGAGCCGAATGAGTTGACCGAGCTTTTCAAGCTCGTGTTCAGCATTAATCTTAACCAAATCCTTGTTTATGCACCCAAGAAGGTGAGACACAAACCTTTTTTAACGGGGGAGAGAGAGAGAGAGAGAGAGGAGAGGGAGGAGAGAGAGAACCTAACCCATTAAAATGGGATGAGGTCCATTAGACAACTGTGGGCTTGGATATCACTGCCAACCGTAACATCAAGCAATTAAAATGAATGGATGGATGCATGTATGCATGAATGGATGTGTTGGGATCGGATGCCTTAAATCTCCATGTACGGAGGCCACTGACCGGTCGGTCATGATGGAGGTCAAGACAGCAGTTGCTGGAACGTTTTCTGTGCATTGTCGACCGGTCGGCTGCCCGGTTGGCAGGGGCCCTCGACCGGTCAACGGTGAGCTCCAACCGATCGACAGGTTTCTTTATTAGAGTTAATTTCTTGCACGGTTTTGCGCAGAGAGTTTCTAATCTCGGCTTTCTCATATTTAAGGGGATGTAATCTGGTATTAGGATTGCTGGCAATGGGCCAAGATTTTCTAGAGGGATTAAGAGAGTTCTAAGGCAAGAGAAAGAGTTAGGAGGAAGCTTGGAGTTCTCTGGGTTGAGGGAATGGGCTGTGTTTGTCCTTTACATGTGAGAATTAGCTTTGTTAGCTATGGATTTCTCTTGTGGGTTGTGATTTGAGTTGTGTTTCTTTTATGTCTTGTAACTTCTGAAATTATAGTAGATTGGTGTCGTTTTGTGTCGTGGTTTTTTTTTACCGTTGGAATTTTTCTACGTAAAATTCAGATTGCCTTCTTGCATGTGTTAATTTACTTGTATGATTGTTATTATGGTTTGTTCCTCGTCTACTTTAATTACTTTCGGGCTCCTAACCCAAACAAAATGTGTAGCACAATAGTTTATGTAAACAGTGACTCTGTTGCGTAAAAATCTACCTTGTGAGCCACACAATTTCTACCGTACTCAAATCTGTCGTTGAGTGGCCGGCGGCTCCAACTTCGAATTCTACCATGTGAGTCAGACAGTTTGTACCGTAGGGAAAACAAGCCACCGTCTATGTCCACATCGCAGACCTCTTAAACTTCATCTCTTCTCCTCATAGGCTTCTTATACTCACTCGCACATCACATGGCAGGTTGAGTGCTTGTGCACATATATATAGACGTCCCAAACTCACCCAAATCGCAAGATTTTGATAATGGATTCACCAGTACAGGTGCGTACAAGGAGTACCCAGCCGTGCGCAGCTTGCCGGATGCTTCGTCGGAGATGCGCCAGTGACTGTGTCTTGGCGCCATACTTCCCGATCGAGGAGTCAGACAACTTTGCCCGTGTGCATAAGGTGTTTGGAGCAAGCAATGTGATTAAGATGCTTCAGGTTCGAAGTTGATTCGACCTTGTTTCCCAGTTTCCAATTTCTGTTCTTTTATTGCAACTACAATAATCATAAATAAAAAAAAAAAAAAAAATCATTAACCCAATACACTGAATTACATTAATTTTTTATCTTCTTTTCCTCTGTAAGTTGGAACACGGCCCGCCATCTCAACGCCGCAACCATGAATCGGTGGGCCATGTATAATAACTTATAAATTACCATTTGGGGTCATTTGGCTACCTGGAAAGTAGCCCATATGGAAGCGGAATCCATTAGTACGGCGGTCGCTCGCCTTTTCTTGTTGGGAAGCTAATGGAAATGGATTCTTCCTGGAATTAATTTCAGCTGCAGAGCTATTTTATAATTAAAAGCTGGGAAGCAATTTCATGATGAATTGATTCCCTTCTACAATCATACCTCAAATTCATCACATGCCCAAAAAAAATAGTTTCTGAATTCCTTAGAATGCCTTTTTCCGTACCCAAACACCAGAGACAGAATCTCATTCTCAAAGAATACCTGATATCCACCTTTCAAGATTCCAGGAACCAAACGACTCCTGATCTTTTTTGGGTTATGGATGATTTTGTAATGCAAGTGTTGGGTGTTTCTTGAATTTAAAGTACTACAACTCAATTTGAAGCAAGTGATGATTTTGGTGTGGTTTTTTAGATGGTGGAAGAGAGCAGAAGGGAAGATGCAGTGAAGAGTATGGTCTACGAAGCGAAAGCGAGGCTGAGAGACCCAATTTACGGAAGCGCCGGCACCATTTTCTACCTACAGAAGCACGTCAAAGATCTGGAGATGCAATTGCAAACTATGGCGGCGCAAGTTCTGGAGTCGCAAGGGCAGAGAGATCAGCTGCTGAAAATTCTAATGGATGTTCACAGCGTCAATCAGAATTCGCCCGTCGAAAATCCAATTCTTGATAGATTCAGCTTCATGACAGGCGATAACTCAATTTGGTGTGACCCAAATCAAATTTCAATGGATTGTTTCGGGGCGATGTGATAAACCGACGATCGATTAGCTCGACGGACCGACAAGGCGGTCCCGATGAATGATAGATGATTGAGAATTAGGTAACCTAAAAGGAAAATGTAATCCAATATTTTTTTTTCTTTTTATATATAAGAAAAAGGGGTAGAAGTGATGAAAATTGAAAATGCTGTCCATCTTTTTTTTTTTTTTTTTTTCCAATTTTCATAAGAAACGTACTAATCTTGTAATGAAATTCTTCCTTGATATTAGAGCCAATTCAATAACCATTGGATCTTGATGGGATATATGTCGAATGTGGACCATCACTTTCAACTGGCCAGATTTAACGACCCAAAAGACCAGTAGGTGCTGGACCTCACATCTGATTGGACTTGGGGGTTCAATTTTCCATCCCACTGCTAATGGAAGTCCACCGAGTCTTATCTCTTTGGTAGATGGCAGTCTACCATACCATCCTTTTTTTTCAAATGCCGCACGTGCTGAAACTGTTCGACTGTAAGCGCGTCCATTGTCCATGGCCTACTTTTGTGGACGTTAATATGATAGAGGCATCTTTATCGTATTCTGATACAGCCGCCCTTCGATTTGGAAACATGGAAAGAGGGCGGGCAGATCACGATTCTCTACCATGTGGACCCTACCGTGGATGGTCATCAGCGTTGGAAGATGTCAATTGGTCAGAGGATCTGAGCCATACCATTTCTTTAGTTTTATTTGATCAATATCAACGGTTGATCGCCGGCCACACTATAGGAAACCGTTGGCCTACGTGATTTTTTTTTTTTTTTTAAACACATACTTACGCCAACATACACCACATGGGACTCGAACTCATGACCTTAGTGTTGAAACATATAAAGCCTACCAGTGAGCCAGCATGAACATACTACACATACATCAAGGTGGGCCCCACGGTTAGGACCATAACATAGGAAAGATTGGTGATGGACCATTAACTTCTTGTGGGCCTCAAAAGTTGTATTAAAGATATTATATATATGTGGGAAATGGTTCTATGAGGTCGAGTTGTGTGGGCCCCACCGTGATGTGTGTTGGGCATCAACATCGTGCATTTTATGAGTTCCCTGGTATGGGATATCCCAAAAATCATTCATAGACAAAACTCAGGTGGGCTATATCATCTAAAAGCATGTGAAGACATGCCTAAAATGTCTAAAATCACTTAGTGGGTCCACCTGAGTTTTAAATGTGGCTAAAACTTGGTTTAACCCTCTCTCGATTCATCCAGATTTTTGTGAACTTATCAACAAGTTAGATGGAAAATAAACACTATAGTGAGCCTTATGAAGTTTTTAATAGTAAAGCATTCAATTACCACTGTTTTCATGGTATGGTCCACCTGATATTTACATCAAAGCGGGCCCTATCACCTACGGTGAGGGCTGCCCCGTCTTGGTTGAGACCGGGGCCGCACCTCATCGGCTCCCCTAACTTCCCAACCAGAGAGCGGATTGCCTGTGATCCGGGCCCCGGGCTGTGTGGGTCCAAAGAGATGTCCATGACAAATCTCCTCTGTACATCTGTTTTGAAAGATCACGATGGGACAGGATTCTAAAAATCAGGCAAATGAAAAACTCAGGTAGGCTACACCAACAAAACAGTAGGAACAACAACGTCCGTAGTTGGAACCTTTTCGGAGTTGATCATGACATTTATATGAAAGGCAAACCGTTCATTAGGTTATTTCCACTCAGATAGATGTAGGAACAAACATTGTCATGATAAAAAGCTTCTGTCACCCTAGGCGTTCAATCCCACTGTTTCGTGTGTTATGGTCCACTTGAGTTTTGTATCTACCTGATTTTTAGAAACATGTCCTATTGTAGTCTTCAAAAACAGATGGACGGAGTGGATTTATCATGAACATCCCAGTGGGACTCACACAGCCCCGGGCACAGGTATATGTCTGTGCCTGGGTCACATGCAATCCGCTTCCAGCTGGTACGAATGACAGTGTAGCACACCGAGATGATGATATGAGTTACGGAAGCAGATTAGCTGGTGCATCCTACACCAGCCACGTTGCGTGTAGTCGGGTAGGACGTGGCCTACGCAGAGCGAGTGCGCAGTCCTCTAGCACGTGATTGTATAAACGGTGCAAACAATATTAATGCTCTTTGGACCCACAATGATGTATTTTAGTATTTAGTATATCCAAACCGTCCATTCATTTGGCGAGATCATTTTAGTGCATGATACCTGAAATGAGTCATATCCAAAACTCAAGTAGACCACACCACTAAAGGCAGTGGAGACAATGATTATCACCGTTAAAACATACCCAGGGTCTGCCATGATATTTATTTGCCATCCAAACTGTTCATAAGGTCCATGGACCTAGATGAAGGGTAAAAATGAATATCAGCCTGATCCAAAACTTATGAGACCTCCAAGAAGGTTTCAATGGTATATGTTCAATCTCCCGCTGTAGCCTGCAGTGTGGTCCACTGGATCCTTGGATCTGTCTGTTTCTTTTTTCTTTTCTTTTTTTTTTGGTTAAAGTCTTAAAATAATCCCAAAACATGGACCGACTGTTTGGATATAGCTAGTACCTCATGGTGAGACCCACAGAACTTGATGACCTCACTATACCAGCAACCTCGCTGATGATATACTCTGGCGGCGTATGCAGATTGATACTTAGGCACTCAAAAGTCGTACACGTTGCAGACGTTAAATCAAACAAAACCGACTAAATTGCCGAACATATTGTAGCAAGTCATATTTCCAAAACAAAATTGGATGATGCAAACAATCCTAACAATCGTAGAAACTTGCTCGTTGAAAAAGAGCCATTGGCTAAATTTTCACTCTTAGCTGTTCAATAAATGTCCACAAATCATATTGTCAGACAAAATATTCTTTTTTTTGTTTGTTATGGAAATTAACGTTGTTCTACAGTGCTCGACTTATATCTACAGTATGCTCGAGTTTAATTTTGTATTAGTGGACCTATGGCATCCAAACCGTTGATATGATGAGTTCCATCGTAAACACCCCATGCACTTGATTGGAATATCTTCTTGATTGAATCTTTGACCTTTTTTGGTTCGATATGGACACAAGCGGCTTGCTTACTGAGTAAACTCTGTGCGGGCGCACCGTGATTTATGTATTTTATCCACTCGGTCCATCCATTTTACCAGATTATTTGAGCGCTTGAGTCCAAAATGAATCATATCCAGAGCTTAAATGGACCACACCACAAGAAGGAGTATGAATTGAATGTCCACCATTGAAAATTTCCTAGGGCCATGTAAGTTTTGGATCAAGCTGATATTTGTGTTTTCCCTTCATTCATGTCTGTGCGATCTTGTGAACAGGTTTGATGACACATAAACATCACTTTCGGTCCTAGGAAAGTTTCAACTGAAAATCATTATTGACACTGTTTCCTGTGGTAGAATACACTTGAGCTTTGGATATCCTTCAATTTTGGGCTCAACCCATAAAAGGAATTGGAAAAATGGATGGACGGCATGGATAAACCACGTACATTCACCATGGGCTTAACAGAGTTTTCTCAGTACATATGATAAAAGGTACTGGGTTACTCAGTACTTAATCCGCTTTTGATTTGGACAATCATTTTATTTTCTGTTCCCCATAAAGGGTTAGGATCGTTCCATCTCCATTTTTTTTTTTTCTTATGAATGATCGATAGGAAGCTCAAACATATCAACGGAAGGAAGCCACTTATGCAGTCTGAAAAGGAAGCCGGACGTTGTCCCCAACACCAACTCTGTGGGGCCTACCGTGATGTATGTGTTTTTATCCATGCTGTCCATCTGTTTTCCATCCCATTTGAAGGCATGAGCCCAAAACTGAAGCATACCCAAAGCTCGAGTGGACCACACTGAAGGAAAGAGTGGGGATTGAACACCTACCGTTGAAAACTTCTTCAGGGTCACAGAAGTTTTGGTTCAAGCTGATATTTGATTTTTCTCTTCATCATGTCTGTGTGACCTTACCAAGAGGTTAGATGGCAGACAAGCACTATGGGCCCATTTGGATACTAATTCCATTTGGAATCCGCAGAAAATAAAGGCAGCTCAGAAAGACCAAATCAGTTACTTTTCGACTGAAACTTAAGACGTTTAGTTACTTTTGGCACTTAAGGTCGTTTGGTGAGTATAATTGAAAAGCAGCGTGTCTCTTAAAAAATTCTTATCTTAATGAGTAATTATTTTTTATAACTTTTTGACTTTTGACTTGTGACTTTTCTACTGGTACACACCCACAACGTTAGTCAGCCTCCGATGTTAATTAACCACCCTCCAATTTGGCTCTTCTAACAAAGTTCTCTCTCATGGTTCACTCAATTACTGCTCTCTCATACCGTCCATATCAAAGGAGGCCCCACATGATGGACTGTCCCATCAAAGGTGGGGCTCACACATTAATGGATGGCCCACATCAAAGATGGGTCCTACATTAATTGTGGCCCACCTGACTAGTGGATCAACCCTGATTCTTGTGCCAAGGCATCCATATAGTGGTCTCGTTCTGATGGATGGAATGTATCTCAGACCAATCATGCTATGCATCCATTTTTTTTTTTTTTAAGTTAGTCATGCAACGCGCTCGCCGTATTAGCTGGGCAACGCACCCACTTGGTTGGTCACACGATGCACCCACCCACTAGTGGGGTTAGTGTGTCTCCTTAGCACTCATACTTGAGACCTACTATTTAAACGCCTAGGCATCTTCCAGCTAGGCTAGCAGGCGAGACACAGGCTAATAAATATTTTGTTTACCAAACATACTTATCTGCTTAATAAGTAAAAACCAAGATAAGTAACTTATCTGATGATGTAGGGGAAGAACCCCATGGTCAAGCGCGTGAATCACGCACCTTCGAGATGGATAGGAAAAAAAAAAAAGAGGAAATAAAGGAATTTCTGATTTTAGAGTTTCAACCAAAATATGAAATTGTTATTTTCATTTTTTTATTTCGACCCAACTCATGGGGCCCATTTTGATGATTTATGATGATCCGTTCAGTCCATTTCGTAGAGTTGCTCGATGCCGAGAAAACCCAATAAGTTTTACGTCGATCTGAATTACAGATTGATCGTGGCGTCCAAAATGGTACGAACTGTTTAGAAAGTTCTGAATTCCGTCTACTAAAATTGGAGATGGTCCAGGTGGCCCACTACTACTTATATGGAGAATCTAAGCCGACCATCTTGAAGAGTACGTCGATGTCAGAAAAATCAGAAAATTTTGTAGCAATCAGATATGTGAATTGCTCATATCAGTGGAAGGAAGACGATACCCGAAAGGTGTTATACAGTTTATGCAGATTTTTCTGTTTCTTTTCTAATTGTATTAGGATTCTTTTCTTCTTTTGCAAGTTAGTGTTAAGTACAAATTTAAAGTTTAGTTTATTATTTAAAGCAAAGTAATTATGTTTTTTTTATTATTCATTCAACCTATAAAAAACAATTATTCGGAATTAATTCGTGGATTCAAGAAACAATCGATTAGGGAGACCTACCATGTCCTCCCTGCATCAGGCCTAGGCTCACAATAATAGTGGAGTAGAAAAATGAAGTTGATGGAAAACTCAAGTAGGACACGCCACATGAAGCATTGAGGATTAAATGCCCATCATTGGAAACTCAAGTGGGCCACACCACACGAAGCATTGAGGATTAAATGCCCATCATTATAATTTCAAGTAGGCCACACCACAGGAAGCATTGAGGATTAAATGCCAAACATTGGAAACTTTGAGAAATTTATTTCAGGATGATATTGTGTTTTCAGTTTTCACTCCCACGGGAATAACCTCATTAACGGTTTAGATGGCATATAAATGCCATGGTGGGCTCCTTGAAGATTTCATCATTGGGAATTTCTATTCTTATTGTTTTCATCATGTGGCTCACTTAGAGATTTGGATCCTTCTCATTATAGACTCTTCATCCTGTTGTGATGAGCTTGCAGCTGATGAGGAGTATGGATGAAGTACACCGCATTAGGCCACATATAGCTTGGGCCCGCAGGAACTTTAATCGGCGTCCCTTCTTTATTTTTGGGGTGCGTGGCCAGTGAATCTCTCCCTTTACAGGTGAAGGAGAAAAAAGTCCAGCGTCCAGATTCAATGGGCAAATCCTAATGGCCGATTGTCCAATCAGTGGGTATTGCACTTTGCTAGTTTGCCAACTCATTTCGGTGCGGTATCAGGCAATGCACGACCTTCAGGTTTTCAGACGGAAGTGGATTGGGTGGTGGCCCCAACACCATGCATATTCCGTGACCCGACTCTGCTGGACCCACAGGACCCACAGTGATGTATGTGAAACGAAATTAATTCCTGGTGATAAATTGAATAAATAGAAACGTAATTATAATACATATAAATAGGAAGCTAAATCCTAAGTAAAATATCAGACTCCAACTCAAACTCAAATTCCTATAAAAATCAACTTACTATAAATAGTAAACTCACTATTTATAGAAGTCGTTCAATTTTACTAAAATTCTTAGTTTTCAGCTAAAAATAGAAAGTTATCAAACGACTGAACCATACTAAATATTCTAAGCCCCTTTTCTATTGGGCACCAACTCCAAAACCCTACGGATTCAAAGTTATGATTGAATTAAAACTTATTATAAATAGTAAAACTGAAAATAAACTAACCTAATGACCGTCGATTTGGTCGAATCTCGTGATTTCGGCATGGACAACCTGGCGTAGCGGGGTTGGGTGGCTAAAGTAGCTCGAGCTACCCAAAATGATATATTATATGTCTAAAAACTCATTTCGGATTGCAAGATACAATCAGTTTACTGTCCTGACGGTCCAGATCACTTTCGACCCTGACCGATCTTCTTTTGGTCCACCTGGGCCATGAAATAATCAGCGATCCGTTATACATCAAGGTCGAAGGTAATGAACATTAAAAAAATAATTTAAAAAAAAAAAAAAAAAGTTAAAATGTAGAGTCTATCCATAACTTATTAGTGGGACCTGCACGGCCACTGTGAGATTTAAAAAGAGCATACATTCAATTGCATGCGTTTGAGATCGAAGCGTTCAACCTAGTCAATTTCATTCTAGAGAACCAAAAGAAAAAAAACACCCAGGTACATAGTTCAAGTTCAAGTGGCAGACTAATTTCAATATTGAAGTCATAGCATTAATTCCCATGGGAGGTGGCTAACATTGTGATGTGACTAGTAGGGTTAACAGTGTGTGAACTAACCCAAAAATAAAACAAAAAAGCCAAAAAAAAAAAAAAAATGGTTACTCCGGCGCAGTGAGATGGTTGATACACAGTCACTGAGAAGTCGTATGCATGGCACACAAATGACTTAAAACCATCCAACTTTCTTGCCCCAGTTTAAATGATGGCATAAAATATCAAAATCTAACCGATAAATTGTCTTATCTGGCTGTTCAGTGGATATTCAACCGATGGTCAGCATGAAACAGACAACGGTCCTGATTCAATGAACAAATGCCCATTGATCAGAGCTCAGGAACATTCAATCAATAAGATTTTGATACGATAAACCATCTACAGTTGGTCCCACAACTTGAACGGCTCCTTTTAGGAGCTATTTGTTTTTTGGAAATACCGTGACAAGAAAGAAAGTCGGTCATTAGGACTGTCGAAACGTGTTTGCTTCGATTTAATTCAATACTCATATTTCTCATACTTCCTGATTTACACTGTAGTGACTGTGTCAAATTTCAAGAGGAAATTCTGAAAGGATTTTATAGACTTCTCGAGATAAGGCTATTAGGCCTTTTCAGCAGGCCTGGTCTGCATGAGCACTTATTACAATGCATATGCTGGTTAGATGGGGCCCACCATGATGGTTGTAAGAAATTCATTCCATCCATCGATTTTTTTAGATTAGTTTAGGATGTACAACCAAAAATGAATTGGATTTAATACTCCTCTCAGGCCGCAACAAAGGAAAAGTTGAGTAAGTTAATTTCTATCGTAGAAACCTACAAGGAGTTCACGGACATGTTTACCTGCCATCGATATCATTGGTGATGTAATTTCTACTAGGACTCGGCTCATTTTTGAATTTTTTACCCAAGTTGATATGAAGAAGCAGTTGGACATCATTGGATTTCTCTGAACCATCAAGCTGGGCCTCACCTTATGAAGCACAGTAATTTCGTAGGGAATTAGCATCCCTAATCAGAGGTCTATGGGCCTAACCTCGTCTTTGAACGGTATGGTTATTTAGAGTCGACAATTATGTTTGAATGGCGTGGATTAACTATGTCAATCATGTATGATAAACATCTTTTTTATTTTGGATGAACGAATCAAGACTACCTTTCCATTTTTAGACGCCTATTTTCCTGTAAATCAAACAGGTAATAGTAGTTTCATAATAAAACAAAATAAATAATGATGATGGTTGTGTCCAAATTCTGCTATATCTGCGGAGAAGTAATAAATGCTCATTTCCCGGCATTTACCCAGTATTTTCAAAAACAAACACGGCCTTAAGGGTCTGTTTGATTTGTTGAAGTCATGATAAATACAGACAAATTTGTAATTATGATTTCTTCGGGATTCACCACATCACTCCCAAAGCTATGATTTGGCCGCCCCTTTAAAACAGAGGACGCCACAAAATTTTGTGGGTCCCACCGTATATTATGTCACAAATCCACCCCGTCCATTCATTATGTCACTTAAATTTATGGTATAATATAAAATCTAAGGCATATCCAAAGCTCAATTAGACCACACGGAATGAAAAAAGAAAGTAAACACCTATCGTTAAAATCTTCTTGAAATTACTCTTTTGTTTGGTGTGGACTCCTTAAGTGTTGGGCCTATCTCATTTTTCAGCTAAAGCTTAAAAACGTTATGTTAAAACTTTTAGACCGAGTGGATATATCATATACATTACAGTGGGGCCCACAAATTTTAACTACCATTTTGGACCGGTTTTCAAGGCTAGAAATGGGATGGATTTTCAAACAGGTAAAAGAGTGATAATTACTCTTTTGCCTGTATTTACCGAGAATTCTCCAAAACAAACATGGCCTAAGGTAAGGTACCCCAATTTCTAATTTACCTCTGTGCATATCAACCATCATGCGCTGCCATAGTATCAAATAACTGACCGATGGTCTATGCATAGGAGAGCGGATTAGGTGAGACCCCGGCCTCACCTAAGAGGGTGCGGCCCTTATCGTGGGTTTACTGTGGGGCCCACCTTAATGTACGTATTATGTATCCATGTCCGTCCATCCGTTTTTTCACATCATTTTAAGTCATTATACCAAAAATTAAGCAGATCCAATTATCAAGTGAACCATACCATGAGAAACAGTGGTGATTGCCCGTCCTACCATTAAAAACTTCTCAAGGCGCTCCGTAATGTTTATGTAGTGTTTATTTACCATCCAATCTGTGGATAAGGTTAAATGAGACTACATTAAGGTAAAAAAATAAATATCAGATTGATCCACAACTCTTGTGCCCCATTAGTGGTCAATCACCACTATTTCTTATGCTATGGTCCACCTGATAATTGGATATGCATGATATTTGGTTTAATGCTATAAAATTATGTGTATAAAAAGTTGGACGGTGTGGATACATAATATATACATCAAGGTGGGCCCCACGGTGAACCTACGTAAGGGCCGCACCATCTCGCATGAGTCCGGGGTCGCACCTAATCCGCTCCCCTATGCATAGATAGGGCGAAAATGGATGCGACACGTGCCGCGCATGCATTGCCATTGTAACATAAGCTGTTACAAACGCACACTGTCTTAAACCCGTAACATGCAATTCCCTCCGTTTCAAAGAGAAGTTGTAGTATAAATAGTCATCTTGACTTGGAAACAATGATGCTAGGGCTGTAAATGGGTCAGTGGACTCGATGGGGTACCCAGACCCAACCCATTTAGACCTGACCCATTTGTTAAATGGTACGGGTCTGGGTTCAAGAATAGACCCATTTGTTAAACGGGTTTGGGTCTGGTTTCCTTTATATTAGGCCCGACCCGACCCGACCCAAACCCATTTAGTAAGTGGGTGGGTTTGGTCTATGTTACAAGGGACCTGTCCAGTCCAGACCCGTCGAGACCCGGTTTTAAGCCTTGTAAAATGCTTGCATACTTGATCCAGACCCGGACCCATTAGACCCGGCCCATTTATAAATGGGTCTGGGTGGATCTCCCTCTACCAGACCCGGACCCATTTATAAATGGGTCTGATTGGCTGACTCAGACCTGACCTGGACCCGCCTCATTTAGTAAAAGGGTCTGGGTCTAAAATTTGGACCCAGACCCGTTTAGTAAATGGACGGTTCTAGTTTTGGCTAAACCCTGCCTCGAACCCAACCATTTACAGCCCTAAATGATGCTCTTGCATGTTGCGTTGATCTATACTGAAATGTGTACAGAAGAAAGTTGCAGCCATAGATTTACAGCACCATTAACAGATGAATTTACCTCAATCCAACGGTCCTAATCAAGTAGTGGACTTTTTATTGAATCAGAACCGTTAAGAATATTTTAGGTAATTTGATCGGATGATATAACTATAAATCATAATTTTTTTTTTTTTTTTTTTTTTTTTTTTTGCCCATTCATAAGCTATGACGGTTTAGATTGGGATGATGTTATAGCACCACAGTAGTTGTGTGCGTGTGCATTTAATTATGATAGTCTCGCAGCGTATAAAAATAACTCGTCATTGACATACGTTCCTCATTTCCAAATCATAGAATCCTGGGGTTTGCAGGTATAATCTTTGAAATTCGAGCCCGAGAAAAAGGTCAGAGAAGCCATACCAACCAATTGGACTCTTTGACGAATGCTACTTGCAGTTGCTCGATTGTATTTTGAAAGTGCACCGCATTGCGCATGGATTCGACACATATGTGTGAAAGATCAGATCCGTTGATTAGTTTTAAATTTCTATAAATGAACGGTTGAGAAGAAGTGAAAAGTGTTTCAACATCTGTGGCCCACCTGATGAGAATTTTTATCTAATTTTTTACTGAAATATAGTCAGTGAGGATCATCTTATGAACCATTCAGATGTTATACGTGTAAATTGAGTGCACTCGAGCGAGTGCACCTAGCATGGGAATCGCCTGCTTTTAAGGATTGGAATAATCCTTGAAAATCTCGCCCGCATGTAGCCGCAAGGAGGACTTTCTGGCGCGCTGAATCAGAAGAGAGAGTTCGTCGCCCAACAAATGACGTGGATGGTATGATGGAGGATCTAGACTTTTCATCATACTGAGAATGACAGTGGACAGGACTCGAGGATTCGGTAGTGACCCCTCAAGCACCCACGTAGATGCTGGACGGTACTAGAAAAGCTCTATGGACCCTACCATAATCTATGTATTTTATCCAGGCCGTTCATCCGTTTTGCCAGCACATTTTAGGCATTAGCCTAAAAATAAGCCAGATCCAAATCTCAGGTAGGCCACACCACAGGAAAAAGTGGTGATTGAATGGCCTACGAGCCACAAAAGTTTTGGATGAAGCTTACATTCGTGTTTTTTCATCATTAGGTTTTTCCGAGCTGTTCAACGGGATAGATGGCAAATAAACATTATAGTGGACTTCGGAAGCTTTTAATGTTGGGCCTTCAATCACCACTTCTTCTTGTTGTATGGTCCACATGATTTTAAAAGCGGCTTCATTTTTATAGCACATGCCCTGCAATGAGCTGGAAAAATGGATGGAGAGTGTGGATAAAATATTTATATTAAGGTGGGGCTCACAGAGCACCGAGTAGTACCACATAGGCACTAGAGGTATCACTGTTAAGGTAGGAGAGGTGTCACCGTTGGGTCTAAGTTGCTCGATCAATGGTTTCCAATTGAGAATCACACTGAATAGGACCTGGATTCGGTAGTAACCCCTCTAGCACCGATGTCGGTTCTCTACTTGTCAATGCTAGAAAAGTTCTATGGGCCTCACCATAATGTATGAGTTTTATCCATGTTGTCGATCTATTTTTTTTTATTCAGTATAGCGTATGAGCTCAAAACTGAGGTAGATCTAAATCTCAAGTGGACCACATCATAAGAAAAGGTGGTGATTGAAGGGCCACTAGCAAAAAATTCTTAAGAGCAACGAAAGTTTTGGAACAGGCTAGGATTTGTGTTTTCCCCTGCATTCGTTTAGGCCACTGTGAGCTAATCAATAAGTTGGATGGCAACTAAATATTATAGTCAATCAAGAAATTTTTAAAAATGGGTAGATTGTGTGAATAAAATAATTAAGTGGGCTCACATAGCATTGACCAATACCATGTCGGCACCAGAGTTGTCACCACGGAATCCAAGTTGCTTGATGGGTGGCTTTCAGTTGAGAATCCCAATGAATAGGACCCGGATTCTGTAGTGCTCCGCCTCAGGTACTAACGTAGGTGCTTGTTGGTGATAGAAAAGCTCTATATTCCTCACCATGATGTATGCATTTTATCCATACCATTCATTCATTTTTTCAATTTATTTTAAGGCATGAGCCCAAAAATGAGGTAGATCCAAATCTCTTGTGGACCACACCATAGGAAAAAGTAGCAATTGAAGGCCAACAAAACTTCTCGAGGGCACAAAAGCTTTGGATCAAGCTAATATTTATGTTTTCCCTTTACTCATGTCTATGTGAGCTAATGAATAGGTTGGATGGCAAATAAACATTACAGTAGGCCTTCAGAAGTTTTTAATGTTAGGCGTTCAATCATCACTATTTACTATTGTGTTCGCATGACATCTGCCTCATGTTTTTGGCACATGTTTTAAAATGAGCTGAAACAATGGACGGTCGGCAATCATAAAATACTTACATCAAGGTGGGGATCACAAAGCATCCAGTACTGTGTCGGCACAGGAGGTGTCACTGGAGAATCCAAGTTGCTTAATAGGTGGCTTTCAATTGAGAAACACAGGTGAATAGGACTCGGGTTGGCAGTGACCCTCAAATAGGGACATACTGTTTGGTGCTAGAAAAGATCTTTGGGCCCACCACAATGTGTGTGTTTTATCCACATGGTCCATCTATTTTGCTATCTCATTTTAGAGCACAAGCCCGAAAATGATGCAGATCTAAATATCAGTTGAACCACACTACAGGAAAAAGCGGTCATTGAATGCTCACCACTAAAAACTTTTAGGAGGCCACTAAATTTTTAGATCAAGTTGATATTTGTGTTTTAGGAAGTTATTAGTGTTAAGCACTCAATCACCTCTATCTCCTGTTGTGTGGTCCACCTGAGATTTGGATCAAGCTAAAAATGAGCTGGCAAAATGGATGGACGGCGTGGATAAAACACATATATGATGGTGGGCCCACATAACACCAACGTCCGTATTAGCTACCGAATCAGAGTACCAATAATACGGTTTCAGTAATACTGGCAACTCAACTTAGAAGAATGTTACTTATTAATTCAGCGCAATGCAATAAAGCCAAACTGGCATGTAGGGGGGTTAGGGTCACAAGGACTACGGAGAATAGTATGTCCTCGACCCTGGGATGTGAAAGGCATGCTCGTGATTTCATTTTTTACACGTGGGCCCATGTTTCTTTGATCCAGACCATTTATCAGATGGGCCCATCTTGGATGGACATTTACTGGAAGGAAAAGTTCTACAGGTGACGTTATAAGCTTCAATCCGGGGACCAACGGTAGACAGTCGCAGAAAACCTACATTGGTGAGAAACTATATGATACCTGGCCCGCACAGTTTACACGAGTTTTCAATTCTGACGAGTGGACTACTCGTTTGGGTAATCCAGATCATCCGCTTAGAAAATTTCATATACCGGAAATGATGCAGGGAAGATGTGGTAGGTCGCTCACCGTCTCCCTAGCCGAGTGTTTCTCGAATCCATGAGAAGAAATAAAAGAATAAAAGAGTAAATTAATTTCGAATAATTATTTTTTTTATAGATTGAATGAATAATAATAATAAAATAAAATTACCTTACTTTAAATAATAAACTAAACCCTAAATTCGTACTTAACACTAATTTGCAAAGGAAGAAAAGTAATACAATTAGAAAAGAAACAGAAAAGCGTAAACTGTATAACACCTGTAGGGTGCCATCTTCCTTCCGCTGATACGAGCAATCCACATATTTGATTGCCACAAAACTTTGTGGTTTTGCTGACATCGACGTACTCTTCAACATGGTCGCCTCAGATTCTCCATATCAGTAGTAATAGGCCACTTGAACCATCTTCAATTTCAGTGGGCGGAATTCAGAACTTTATGGACAGTTCGTACCATTTTGGACGCCACAATCAATTCGTAAATGTGAAACTTATTGAGTTTTCTCAGTGTTGAGTAACTCTACAAAATGGACGGAACGGATCATCATAAATGATCAAGATGGGCCCCATAAATTGGGCCGAAATACAAAAATGAGAATAACAATTTTCTATTTTGATTGAAATTCAAAAATCCAAAATTCTTTAGTTTATTGTTGTTTTTCTTCCTATCCATCTCCCGCAAGAAGGTGCGTGATCCACGCACTCGATCATGAGCTTCTTCCCCTACATCAGGAAATTTCTAGCAAGTAGGGATCAACATTAGGACATTTTTCAGCTGTTCATCAACATCGCTATATGTATCTTCTTAACCGTCTATCTGTAGGCCACACATAAAGAGTTTTAGATTGATCTATATAAAAAAAAAAAAATTGAGTCACATGCCATCCACGGGGGGACACAACAAAACAATGGTCTAGATGATCGACCCATGGGTCTCACTTTTCAGAATGAAAAACTGTGAATCCTATTCAAATGATGCAGGCCAACTATCATATAATACCTCCAGGTTCGTAGATAGGATCTTCCTTCCAGGGAGATGGACGTGAGACCAACGGTCTAGATTATTGAACCACGGGCCCACATGTACAAACTGAAAAGCAGAGGATACTGTCCACATCCTCAGGTCGAGTATCTTCATAGCTTAGATTGTCAATCAAGCGAACGTGGGATGTTTCTGACCACTTTAAAGTGCTTTTACCCCCAAACAATATGCGTGTATATGGCATTTAACGTGTCCATCAGGGTCAAACAAATCCACCGTGTAAACGCAACTTCAAATCAGTACAATAAATCATCAGGTGGGCCACAATGTGAATTTAGTCAGTTTTTAGATGGTTATCCACTTTGTGCTCACCTGGTGATTAGATGGACATGTCCTTTCGATCGTTGAATGTTCATATTAGGATAAAGACAGTGCCGTGACTTTCCTGTAACCATAAGCCATATAAGGGCTATGACGATTTCTGTGCTCTATCGGCTCAGTCCAGCTCATTTTAGGGTACGGGCCTAAAATGAAGGGCTTGAATCTAGTAGCCATCCCTCCATTGCTTGGGTTGGTATTGGTCAGTGTTATGGGCCTCACAATGATGTGTGTGTGTTTAATCCATGCTGTTTATTCATTTTACCAGCTCATTTTAAGGCTATGTGCCAAAAATAAGACAGATCCAAATCTCAGGTGGACCACACCATAGGAAAGAGTAGTGATTGAATGCCCACCATTAAAAGCTTCTTGAGGGCCATAAAAGGTTTGGATCAAATTAATATTTGTGTTTTCCCTTTATCAGGTCTTTGTGACTTAATCAACGAGTTTGATGGCAAAGAAACACTACATTGGGTATTAGGAACTTTTTTAATAGCAGGCATTCAATCACAACTTTTTTCCCGTGAGGTGGTCTACATGAAATTTGAATCTACCTAATTTTTGGATCATGCCTAAAATGAGTTGGCAAAAGTCATGGACAGTGTGGATAAAAACACATAAATCATAATGGGTCCACAGAGCTTTTCCAACACCGACTAATATTGAGATCTCGGTTATGGAGGGGTCACCACCAGTGGGGATGGAAATGCCCTCCCTTGAACTCTTCCTGTGACCCAACTGTTATGTTTATATGCCATCCAATACTTTCATAAGGTGATTACCACAGGGATGAAAGTAAAATACAAATGCTAGCTTGATCCAAGACTTTGGCCTCCAAGAAGTTTTCAATGGTGGGTGTTCAACGTCACTCTCCTATAGTGTGGCCCACTTGAGTTCTGAATCTGCCTGCTTTTTTAGATCACGTCCTAGCTTGAGCTGGCACAACCTATAATGGATAGAACACAGTAGTGGGCCTTACATAGCTTAAGGTTATAATATTGGATTATAGGATTAGAGAAAAGTCACATCCCCAGCAACAATAGGCGGTGTCTACCTCTCTCCACCAAATTATAACTTGGCAGGCTCCATCATCACTTCCCTCGCTAGAAAACATTAGCTACACATTCTACATTGTGGGCTAAGGCAAAAGCTAAAAAGGCCACTTGCAATAGTTAGTTCTACGTAAGTAAATTTATTTTCTACTATTATTTTAGGCAAACAGCTTGTACATGGCTTGTTAAACGGAATTAAAATAATATGTTTCTAATATTTTATTAGGTGGTCCACTCTCTTAGGTTTTATAATTGTGGTACGTACATTTCATCTTTACTCTTTATTCAAGGTGTTTAACAAATGAAAATAAAACAATAACTTATGAAAACATGACCTGAGTAGCCTATGCAACCTAAACATAAATGTTTGCATCTGTTGTGACTTTGCCTACTTCAGAACTACCCTTTTGCATTAATTTTTCAAGCATGACCCATCTAAGATCTAGCCCACTAAATGGACAATGGAAAAGGTGGGCCACACCTGTATTGTTCCTAGTCCTTTTTGTTGCGAGCCCAATGTCTTGAACATGAAAACGGATTGCATGCTAACACTGCCAATAGCAGCCTTGCTACTAGACGGTGCTATGCGGGACCGAATACATTTGTTAGCTTATTTTAGAGAATGAGAGCCCAAAAAATAAGGACCATATCCCAGGGAAATAGTGGTGATTGAACACCCACCATTAAAAACTTCCTAAGGCCCACTTTAATGCTTATTCACCTTGCAACGTATTGGTTAGGTCACACAAACCTGGATGAGGGAGCAGATTAGGTGAGACCCTGGACTCACCCAAGACGGTGCAACCCTTACCATGAGGCCCACCTTGATGTATGTATTATGCAGTCCATCCGTTCAACTATATCATTTCAGGGCATTATCCTAAACAATGAATTAGATCCAATTATCAAGTGGACCATATCATGGGAAACAATGGTGATTAACCATTAACTGGCTACGAAAGTTTTGGATCAAGCTGATATTTATTTATTTTACCTTCATTCAAGCTTATGTGACCTTATCAATAGATTGGATGGCAAATAAAAACTACAGAAACATTAAGGTGCGCTCTGAGAAGTTTTTAACGATTAGGCATTCAATCACCACTGTTTCTTAGAGTATGGTCCATCTAAGTTTTTGATCTTCTTCATTTTTTGGTTAATGCCCTAAAATGATCTGAAAAAACAGATGGACGGCATGGATACAGGTTACATGCATCAAGGTGGGCCCCAAGGTAAGGGCCGCACCGTCTGGGGTAAGTACGGGGTCTCACCTAATCTGCTTTAACAATCACCCCATGCACGCGCCTAGTGGGCCATCCCAACACGATCAACGAGGCGTCTAAAGACATCCGTATAGCAAAGGATCGCCTACGACTGACTCAGAACCTTCGAGACTTCAGACGGATGGGACAAAAAGACTCAGAACCAACGCATGCTATAAAAGAAGAAAAGACAAAAAGTCATTGCCTTTCTTTCCTAACATAATAGAAAAACATGTACTCAATGAAGAAAAAGATGAGAGCGTGGAAGAACTATAGCCCTCATAATCTAGCCCCTTAGATGCATGGGACCCACCTGAAAAATCCGATGGGCACTCATGTTTGTTAGAGATTACATAGCCGTACACTAGCTATATATACATATGCATCCTCTATGTTTGTTTTGGGCCATATATCTGCAGCCAGAGCTTGGCTAAGCCCACACACGTGTAGAGGGCTGCTAAAACACATCTGACCCATTCACTAATTGGGCCATAATGTAAGAAATAGTTAGACAGTTAAGAAAACTTCAGTCAAGTATTCTTGGATGAGAGTATCTAAATAACGATACGCGTTTTGATGAATGGATTAGATGCTGTGGCAAACTGCTAGGCTGGCAAATAGTTGGACGGTTAAGAAAACTTCAGCCAAGTATTATTGGGTGAGAGTATCTAAATAACGATACGCGCTTTGATGAATGGATTAGATGCTGTGGCAAACTGCTAGGCTGGCATATGTGGGTTGTGTGCATTAGCAGTGTGTGGACTTGGGAAAGCTTCTGGAGTCAATAGGCGGGCGAAAGTTGAAAACTCAATGAAAGTTACCGCATCCAACCAAATCCATCGTCTTTCGTTTTAAAAATAAAAAATTACCTATTTTAAAGTGGTTTTGAACGGTCCATTCGAAAACCTTTTCAAAAACGTTTCAAGGGAGTGTTTGTTTTGCCATTTACGGTGGTAAATAAGTATTAATAACCCCTTAATGTCTTTTGGGAGATAGGAAGTTGCCTGGTATTTATGCCTCGAAAATAGACTGACGTTTCAAAATCGGATGAGAATTTTGTGATTGAAATCTATGGGTCCCACTATCATCTATGTATCTAATTCACACCGTCGTCCATCCGTTATAACGATTCATTTTAGCGCATAGACCAAAATTAGGGCAGATTAAAAGCTCAAATGAACCGGAAATAGGTTGAATATTGACATCCACCGTTGAAACTATGAAACTTTCCTAGGGCTCACATATACATATATTGGTCATCCAACCCTTCTAATAAAGTCATACAGACATGGATGAAAGGAAAGCACAAATATCTCAGCTTCAATCCAAACTTTTGTGGTTCTAAAGATGTTTTCAATGATAGGCATTCAATCTCCCCATTTTCAAGTGGTGTGGTTCACTTAGGCTTTGGATAAAATGAATGGACGGCATGGATCAAATAAATACATCACAGTGGGCCCCACAAATTATTTTTTTTCCCACAGCATTAGCATCAAAACCTTGTAGGTGTCAACTTCGTAAGTAACTAAGTATTGATGAGTTATTTATCACAATTTAAAGGTATAAATGAAAAAACAAGCACACCTGACTGATTATAGTAATTATCATCAGAGTATCTTCGTCCACTGCAACAATTGGGAACGTGGATTAGCTACTCACGGCTTCACTAGCTAGATCTGGTTACTAAAGTGACGTCACCAAGTTCTGTGGGCCCTACCATGATGTATCCGCACTGTTCATCCATTTGGAGAGATCATTTTATGGCATGAGCCAAAGAATGACGCATACCCAAGGCTCAAGTGGACCCCACGACAAAAAAAAAAAACAGTGGGGATTGAACACCTACCGTTAAAATCTTCTTGGGGCAACAGAAGTTTTAGATCAAGCTGATATTTGTGTTTTCCCTTCATCCATGTCTGTGTGAACTTATAAACAGGTTGGATCTCAAATAAACATCATGGTAGGCCTTAGGAAGGTTTCAACGGTAGGTGTTGCTGTTGCCACTGTTTTTCTGTAATGGGTCCAGTTGACCTTTGTATCTGCCTTATTCTTTGGGTCATGCCCTAATATGATCTCTCCAAATGGATGGACGGTGTGGATACAGCACATACATCATGGTGGGGCCACAAAACTTGGTGCTGCCACTTCAATAGCAAAATTGACTTGGGTGGGGCCTTGCCCGGTAAACTCCGCGGAATTTCAACAAGGGGTCTCGGTCTCAAAACCCATCAGTGGTGAAATATCCACGCTGCTGACAGCACTAGTGGTGTCAATTACCCATAGGGGTGTCAATGGGCCAGGCTCAGGCCTGAAAATCAGAATTTTGAATAGGGCCCGGTTCAAAGTATGGGCCGAGACCTACCCCAGGCCCGGCCCATTGACAGCTGTAACGACCCATGCCCTGAAATTCCTCTAAATCTGGAAAAATTGGTAAGGGGTGCTACCCTTGATTTTTTTCTTTTTTTTTTTTTTCTTTTTTTTTGCCTATGAAATTCACTTCAATCATTAGATGCGTGATTCCATGTTAGGCCCAGGGCCAAAAAGATGGCTTGAGATGTGATTTAGATGGGCCACACCAAAGGAAACAGGCTTGACGGTTGGTTGGCTAAAGTAGCTCGAGCTACCCCAAATTGATATATTATACGTTCCGTAACTCATTTCGGATTGTGAGATACGACCGATTTACGGTCCTGACGATCTGGATCACTTTCGACCCCGACCGGTCTTCTTTTGCTCCATCTGGGCCATGAAATAATCAGCGACCCGTTCTACATCAGTCTCCTCCACTTCGAAAAAACTCGACCTTGAGTTCTCGTCCAACTTTGGTTCATGATATTCGTACAGATCTGCCACATTGAAAGTCCTTGAAATCTCCATGTCATCCGGAAGATCAACAACATAGGCATTGTCATTGATCTTGCGAATAATCGGTACCGGTCCAATCTTCTTGTGTTTCAACTTGTTGTAGGTCCCAATAGGAAATCGCTCTTTACGTAGGTAGACCATCACCTGATCATCTATTTCGAACACTTTGGTGCGTCGACGCTTGTCGGCCGCTTCTTTGTACTTCTCGTTCGAAGTCTGTAATTTTTTGCATGTCTGCATGTATGTCCATGATTCGGTCTGCCATATGTTCAGCTGTAATGCTCATGCCCGGAAGCTTGGGCAGGGGAACCAAATTGAGTGTGTGACGAGGCACGCACCCATAAACAATCTAGCAACGGAGACTTTCCTGTCGATTGGTTTACCATGTTGTTGAACGCAAACTCTGCTTAAGCCAGGGCCATGTCCCACTGCTTCGGTTTGTCACTTGAAAGGTAACGGATGAGATTCCTCAATGTGTGGTTGACGACCTCAGTCTGCCCATCTGTTTGTGGATGATAAGTACTGCTGAAGTGAAGTCGTGTATCGAACCGATTCCACAAGGCTTGCCAAAAGTGGCTAACGAACTTTGTGTTCCGGTCTGAAGTGATCGTCTTAGGAATCCCATGTAGTCGCACAACCTCTCTAAAGAAAAGGTTCGCAACGTGTACCGCATTAAAGGTCTTCTTGCACAGAATGAAGTGTGCCATCTTGGAGAATCGGTCTACCACCACGAACATCAAGTCCATGCCGCAGTTGTGTTCGTGGGAGCCCTAATACAAAATCCGTAGATAAATCCTCCCAAGGGGCATCTGGCACAGGTAATGGCGTGTAAAGACCTGTATTTTGAGATTGCCTCTTAGCGGTTTGACAAATATGGCATCTTTGTACCGCCCTGCTAACATCACAAGCAAGTTGCGGCCAGTAATACCGCTCTTCCACCATCGCTCGAGTCTTATCTCGTCCTAAATGGCCGCCGAGGCCACCGCCATGCAGCTCGATAATAATTTTGTCCCGTAACAAACTCTGCGGAATGCAAAGTCGATTTCCTTTAAAGAGGAAACCATCTTGAATTAGAATGTCACTCGGGTGACCCTCTTGGCACTTTTTCCATGCATCTGCAAAATCCTCGTCGTCGAAATAAAGTTCCTTGAGACAATAAAATTCGACCACCTCATTGCTCACGGTGATAAGAAGGGATGCACGTCGGCTAAGTGCATCGGCTACCTTATTCTGCTGCCCTGACTTGTGTTTCAGAATGAACGTGAATTCCTGTAAAAATAAAATCCATCTAGCATGCATACGATTCACATTAGTCTGAGTATTGACAAATTTTAAGGCCTGATAATCAGTGTACAGTATAAACTCCATTTGAATAAGATAATGGCGCCAATGTCGCAGTGCCTGAACCACTGTATATAATTCAAGCTCATAGGTCGACCACTTCTGTCATGCGTTCGCTGAGTTTCTCACTGTAAAAGGCAACTGGCCTGCCCTCCTGAGAAAGGACTCCCCCAATGCCGATAATAGATGCGTCATATTCTACCTCAAACAACTTATCGAAATTAGGGAGTACCAGGACCGGGGTAGTGGACAACAGATGTTTGATTTCTGCAAAACTCTTCTCTGCCCCTTCGGTCCATTGAAACGGACCCTTCTCCATACAGTCGGTAATCCGGCGCGACGATACTGCTGAAGTTCCGCACAAACCGACGATAGAAGGTCGCCAACCCATGGAAACTCCGTACCTCATGAATGTTCGTCATAGTCGGCCAATCCCGAATAGCTCGAACTTTTTCTTCGTCCACTCGAATACCCGTGGACGACACAATGAACCCCATAAACAATAATCGATCAGTTAAGAAGCTACACTTTTCAAATTTAAGTATAGTTTGTTGTCGGCCAGCACTTGTAGAACTTTTCTAATGTGGGTCATGTGCTCCGTTTCATCTTGACTATATATTAGGATGTCGTTAAAGTAAACGACTACAAAACGGCCAATGAACAGCTTCAACACTTGGTTCATTAAACGCATGAAGGTGCTTGGTGCGTTGGTTAGACCGAAGGGCATAACCAGCCACTCATATAGCCCTTCCTTGGTCTTGAGGGTCGTTTTCCACTCATCACCTGGCCTAATACGGATTTGATGGTATCCACTCCGTAAGTCCATTTTTTAGAACACTTTGGAGCCCTTGAGTATGTCAAGCATGTCATCCAACCGCGGTATTGGAAATCGATATTTAACTGTTATTTTATTGATCGCGCGGCTATCGATACACATACGCCAAGTTCCGTCTTTCTCTGGGGTAAGGAGTGCCGGAACGGCACACGGGCTCATGCTCTCTTTGATGAGACCCTTACGGATCAGTCCCTCCACTTGTCCCTGTAGAATTTCACTCTTTCGGACTCATCCGATAGTGCGGTCGGTTGGGCAAACTGGACCCTGGGACAAGGTCGATGTGATGTTGTATATCACGCATGGGAGGCAACTCATCAGGTAAATCTCCAGGCCAAGTACTTCGAAATTCGTCTGGCAACAGTTTAAGGCGTTGAGGAATATTAGAGGATCCCAACTCCTCGCCTTTTACCATAACAGCAAAGATTTCGCCCGTTTCCTTTGATTCCTTAACAAACTCCCGAATGGTAAGGAAAGAGTTTCCCTCCACTTTAGAAGCTTCGGGGTGTTTCTCTGGTGTCATAGGAGCCAAAATAATTTTTCGACCATCCTTGGTGAACATGTATATGTTTTCCCATCCACCGTGTGTCACATCTCGATCCGATTGCCATGGCCCGAGTAACATGTGGCAGGCTTCCATGTCAACCACATCACAGAGGACCTCGTCCTTATAACTTTTACCAATGGAAAACGAGATAATGCATTGATGAGTTACCTTTGTCTCGTTCACCTTCTTAATCCAACCGATCGAGTAAGGGGTAGGGTGCTTCGTCATAGGCAGATGTAACTTATCAACCATAATATTCGAGACGATATTTTCGCTACTCCCATTATCTATGATCACATCATAGATTTTGCCCTGCACGGTGCACTTTGTACGGAAGACATTATGTCGTTGTAGGTGCACTTCCTTCCTGGGAGCGTGCACTACTTGCGATTCCCCCATGATCTTCAGTTAGCCAATCTACATCTTCTGTGTCCCCCTCTTTAGCCTGTTCCAATTCAGGGTTGCCTTCCGTTACTTCATCATCCGCGCCACCTTCATTCGTAGTTAAGTGGGCTGCAAGGCGTTGAGGACAAGCGTTCGACCAGTGACCTGGTTGGCCACAACGGAGACAATGGTCTGGCCTTGGCCGACCATATGGGTTGGGGATCCTGCTAGGACTAGCTGTAGTGGGAACTGCACGTTGAGGTCTTGAGGGACCGCTTCCCCAGTCCCGGTTCGTGATCGTAGGAGGTTGAGGAACGCCCTCCTATAGGCTCCTTGCCTTTGGCCAACGTTGTATCTTGAGTGGGTCCGGTGATGGAATTCCGTGTTGCCAGATAAGGTCGAGCAGGGGGCCGCGACAACTGTGTTTCTGCTCTGGTAGCCAATTGGTTGGCCTCACTCAACGTCCAGACTGGATGCATCTGGACCCGATCCTGGATTGCAAATCACAACCTACCAATGAATCATGATACTTGCCGTGCCTCTGATTCCGATAAATTATTCCGTGTAGCCAATCGCTAGAATTCTTCAAGATATTCGGCTACAGTTCGATTTCCCTGGTGACAATTTTGATATTGTTGGAACAAAATTTGTTCATAGTCACTAGGGAGGAATTGAGCTCTAAGAAAGCTGTCTCATCCGAGGCCAGGTTCGGATGGTTGTCTTATTCTGACGGGTGCAGGAAACCTGTAAGTTTTCCCACCATGCTGAAGCACCGAATTTAAATTTATATGCAATTAGTTTTACCTTCTTGTCGTCCGGCACTTCCATATAGTCGAAGTATCGTTCGACCTCTGCTAGCCAGTCGAGGAACTCCTCTATTCGAAGTAGGCCATTAAAGCTGGGAAGATCAGCTTTGCCCCAATAATCTTGTTCTGCTCGTTCCACATGCTCATTCCCTAGCGCAGGTCGTCGTACCAAAATGTCTTCGACCTCGTCATCGCTTGGTTCTGAATCATCCGGTGTAGCCCTACGATTATCCACCTAGGGTGCTCTACGGACAACAGGATTGTCCCATATAGCAACTGTTGGTGGTTGTTGGTCGCCTTGGGCTCGAAGAGGAGTTAGCGATGCTGCAATCTGGTCGAGGGTCGCCTGTATACCTTGCAGGATCAACCGGTTCTCCCGTTGTGCTGCTTCGAATGCTACCTCGAAAGTTGTCGCCGTTAAATAGTCCCTTGGAGCATCGTCCTTAGGATGAAGATCCAACCCTTCATTAGAGGTCATCGTCCTGAGGAAGAAACATCGCTCTGATACCAATGACGCAGGGAGGACGTGGTAGGTCGATCACCGTCTCCCTAACCGATAGTTTCTCGAATCCACGAGAAGAAATAAAAGATAAAAAGAGAAAATAAATTCTGAATAATTGCTTTATTAATGATTGAATGAATAAAAACGGAATTACAATGCATATAAATAGGAAACTAACCCTAGGTAAAGTATCAGAATCCAACTCCAACTTAAACTCCTAGAAAACGCAACTTACTATAAATAGTAAACTTATTATTTATAGAAGTCGTTCAATCCTACTAGAACTCTTGGTTTTCGGCCAAAAATAGAAAGTTATCAAACTGGCCTCAACCACGTTGTTCTACTAAATATTCTAAGCCCTTTTCATGTTGAGCACTAACTCTAAAGACATACAGATGCAAAGTTATGATCGAATTAAAACTTACTATAAATAGTAAAACTGAAAATAAACTAAGCCTAATGACTGTCGATACAGTCGAATCTCGCGATTCCGGCCTGGGCAACCCGGCGTAGCAGGTTGGTTGGCTAAAGTAGCTCGAGCTACCCCAAATTGATATATTATACATCCCGTAACTCATTCCAGATTGTGAGATACGACCGATTTACCGTCCTGATGGTCTGGATCACTTTCGACCCCGACCAGTCTTCTTTTGCTCCATCTAGGCCATGAAATAATCAGCGACCCATTCTACATTAGGTTGGGTCCAGTTGTCAAGGTCCTCGAGTTAGATTAGGATTGGATGACTCCAACCCTATTTAATATTGTGTTGGGTTCAGGTTTAACAACTTCAGGTTGGGTTGGGTGGGATTAGGGTTGAGCATAGAGCAATTCGAGTTGGGCATCCCGGGTTGGAATAGGGGTCGGGTCTGGGTGGGATTAGGGTTGAGCATAGAGCAATTCGGGTTGGGCATCCCAGGTTGGAATAGGGGTCGGGTCAGGTTGGGCTGCAGTTGGCTCCTCTTGAGGTTGGGTTGGGCTCAAGTTAACCCAAACCCACCCAAGTTGTAGCCCTATTAAAGAGGGCTCTCTCTCTCTCTCTCTCTCTCTCTCTCTCTCTCTCAATACAACTATACAAGAAATATGGTGTCTCAAGGGAGCACCAAAAATAGATACCAATACAAATATATTCTCTAATAAATAATAACTAAGGCCGCTGTCTACCAGACACATAAATATGAGTTGATCTCATTTTAGCTAACAGTAATAATGTATAGAGACTTTGATCTCTAATAATATTTACCGTTGACATGAACTCATTATGTATGAGAGATCAAGATCTCTATTACATAATTACTGTTAACCAAACTGAGATGAACTCATTTTCAGGCATCTGCCGAATTTCAGGCATCTGCCGAACAGGGCCTAAGAGAATAAGATCGATGTCTAGGAAATTGACAAATGGAAATAAACTGGATTTCTCCAACCCGATTCTACTATCTTTCAACAGGAGAGCAGGCCCTCAAAACCAAACTCTACTATTTCACCTGTCTGGGAGAAAAGACTAGCAATATAATAAACCCTCTCTTTGGGGCTCTTCTCACTCGCTCTCCAGTACTCTCACAAAAGCTCCCAAAGTCAGCAACAATGTCCCAAATCAATATAAGCCTGATCAAATGCTAGCCCGACACAGGCCATCAAGACCCACTCTTGATCATCGTCCAAATACTTGATATTACTTGATATTGGAAGTACCCACCTCCAACCTCAATCTCTTCAACAGCTTCAACTCAACCACATTAGCACTCGAAAGGAAGCCGGAACCTAATGATGCCTTCTTTGCAAGTCACCTTTATGGTGATGATCCTCACCTCTTGCAAACCTGTAGTATGTAGCGCCATTTGAATAGGAAAAATCCAGTACTTGATGATTGGAAGGTTCTGAACATGGAGGATTCACCCAACTAGATTCAGGTATCCACTCATCCTGACAGCCACAGCAGCTGAATTACAAAGTAGATCTCTGAAATCTCTACAGCTTCCTGAGTCCTTGGTTAGCAGTCCATCCAGAAGTGTCCATGGTTGCATCGTTATAAGATCTGGTACTGAGTAAACAGTGGATGGAGTTGGTTAGTAGGCAGGTTCAAATGTTGCACCCAAGCAACTGCTGCTATTTACTCTCAGTTCATGGATGGAAGCAGCAAATGGATCTCATTCACAGCATGACCTTGACATGAATCTTGAGAAATTGGGGTCTCCATGCTCTCTCCAACTGAACTGCCTCTCATTTTCAGTCCACAGGAGTCCTTACTGAGCTCCATCTGAGAATCATTTTGATCACAGAGTTCCTGATGGGCTAACAATCTGCTGCCTTCAAGTATGACATTCTCCTTGCTGCCCTGATCATTACTTTCTGGTGCTTCACGGGTCAGCAATTCTCTATCTCCTTCTCCCTGGATATCAGAACGTTTGGTGCACAATGATTTTTGTTTGGGTCCTTTTAAATGAATAGGCGAAGGAATGGAACTGACAACCACAGGAAGTTGACTCATTGCAAGAGAAGCTAGATCGAAAGCAGCCTCTGCACCTTGAACAGATTCCATCTCTCGTTTCAGCTTGGAGAGTGACCGATTTACCTTCTTGATCTTGCGAGATGGCCACCGGGAGATTCCATGCTGCCTGCAGATGCGCTTCATGGTAGTAGGGCAAACTGTCAAACCATGAATCAAAACATTAAATGGATATCTAGTTCATAATCTGAGAGAGCCACCACATGCAATTCGATTGAAAGTTATGTATCATGCCGCTACACATGCAATTTACATAACTTTTTCATTAACGAAAATGAAGCACCAAAAAAATAAAATGAGATTTGACCATTCAATAACCAAAGGTTCAAGCCAAAGGTTCAAGCCAAAGTTCCATGAGAAGATCATACAAAGTAACTCCAAGGGGTGGTTTGTATGTCTGTAAAATCCCTTGTATATAAAGGGTTTACAGGTAAAGAGTCTACAAGTGTTCGGATGGGAAAATTTACCTGTAAAGTATTTATACGTTGTAAACACTTTACAGGTAAACACCCCCTTTTCTTTTACAGGCAAAAACCCCATGTTTTATAGGTGAAGGGATTACACCTGCAAAGACTATTTATAGCAGAGCACGATGGTTGATACGCATGCACTGTTTGTGGGGCCCACTGTGATCTATACGGGTAATCTAATCCATCCCCCACCTGCGTCCCTTGATGCTCTCCTTGGATGCCCCAAAAAACAGGTTTATTGATTCATCGGTGGGCCATACAACAAGGAACAGTTGGGATGGGACGCCCACCCTTAAAATACTTCCAGATTGTGCAGGGCCCATTATGATGGGTGCAAGACTTCCAATCCGTCCATAATGTGTGCCCATTGATGCTCTCTAGCAGCCCAGGAAAAATCATGCCCTTTTCATGTGATTTGAAGATTTGGCAGGATTTGCTGCTCCAAACTATGTGGTGTGAATACCCACCTTGTATAGTGTAAACACTTCACAGGTTAGCCAAACAAAATAAACTATTTACCTGCAAATACTTTATCACTTAAAAGTCAAACATGACAGAAAAGCAGTTTTCCTGTGGAACTCGTCACTGCATATAGTGTTTACAACTTAAAATTTTACAGGCATCCAAACAATCTCAAGTAATGTGCATAGAATAAGAGTGTGCTACCACATGTAGGGTAATAGCAAATTATGCTTTCCAATGAGAATGGGGCACCAAACAACTAACATAAATAAATAGACATGGGATAAAAACACTACCAAGAAGTATGCTTGAATATTCGAGAAAACAACAGATGAATCAAATCAACCATTTTCTAGGAGTTGCAAGACCACATGTACAGAAATGGGTATAAACATATTTACAGAAACACAGCAACTTTAGGCTGCATTTACATGCACAATTGAATTGATTTGCAAATATCCATTTTAATCAAGAGGAAATAACAAAAATTATCAATGCTTCCTATAATTCAGAATGTGGAAATAGCCCTCACATTGCAGTGTGCTCCTTCCTAGTCCAAATCGAAAGTAACACAATTGCCATTAGGAGCCCGCCAGGGTACCATCATCATCATCAAAGACTAATCCCAACTAATTGGGGTCGGCTACATGAATCCTGTTCCACCATTCCATCAGGATTCATGATAAAAGTTGTAGCAAAAGTTTCATACTGGCTGCCAACCTGATGCAACCCGCCTCCTTTATCTAGGCCTAGGACTGGCAATGAGAGCACAAATCTCCAATGCGAAGCTAGGAATTACAATTTGTGTATTTCCACTCCATGAGACTAATGATTGAGGCACAACTCAAAAGCGCATCCCAACACATGCATAGTGTATGATCTTACCACCAAGGCTCTTCGAAGCATCTTTAAGACTTTCTGCAAAATATTGTTGGAGAACCTCTAAAGTTATCGACTTCTCAGTCTTGCGTCGCTTTCGTTCAACTGTCCGTGAGCTTTTACTCTTAGAGGAAGAAACAGGCATTGGACTTGCATCTGAAAAAATACATTTGTTGTCATTCTTTTGACCATCATCTTCTATCATAGCATGATTCTCTAACAAATCAGGAATTATACCTCCTTCCTGCAATCTGTCAATTCCTAAATCATCATGTCCAGGTGGAATTTTTGTTTCAGGGGCCGTTTGAAGATGAACTCCACAGCTTTGATTCTGAATGTGTACAATATCTGTTTCGAGCTTCTTGTTGTTAGATGTTTCAACAATCTCAAGAGATCCTTCTTCTTGAAGTTCTTTTCCACTGGCAATTTTTAAACTCCGAAAGCACTGCTTCATCGTGGTTGAAAGAGAGTCCAATAGCTCTTGCTGTTCTCTAATATCCCTGCAATCAGGTGGCAGGAAGAACTCTACAACATAATCATCGCTTCCTGTATGTGTGCTCTGTAAACATACAGCAAGACAGCTCTTTAATCGAAACAGGCGTGCGTAGTGTACCAGCGGATACTCTGTCTTGCAGAATTGGGTAATATCACTGGAGAAGCATGACCCCTGTGATGCAAATGCCCTTCCAGCCGCACCTTGTCCCTTTTGCAAATGATGCTCGGTGCAAGCATCCCGAAACCCCCACATGCGACCATCTACGACATAGCATGCTACATCAGTTGTTGACATGCAGATTTGTCCCATGCAAGTTCCATCAATGCTTGTGCAGCTCTTCTTCAAACCACTGTGATGCCTGCATGGAACCCATGTCTGAGCCAAAGGCAGTTTGTGTTTCTCACAGACAACAGTTATTGTCTCCAAAATTTCCATCAGGGCAACTAGATGGCCTTCATTACATATCTGATTTAGAGATTTTGTGGAGTACATAAATTTATGAGAAATTGAGAACGGTGGTAGAAAACAATGAAACTGAGATTTAAATACTAGTATCATTACAGTACAACTATTTGCTTTGGACAGGTGTTATAGTCCAATTATCAATCTGGACAGTCTTACAACCAGTGTTTGAAGTATCGGTATCGCTACACGTTTTGCTGGCTGGGGATACGGAAACAAGATCGATATCTCCGTTAATATCGCCGATATCCAGAAATGCGGGGAAACATGGGGAAAATGGTGGAATTTTTCAGTGAAACTTCAGGAGATGCTAAAATACACATATTTAAATATTTATGAATCAAAAAATTGCAAAAAGAATGCATACATAATAAGTTTCCATTTGATAGGGGCCTAAAAGCATGTGTTATTGTAAGAAATCAGTCCAACCATCCCATCTATCCATCCAACCATCCAACCTTTCATCCAAACATCCATCGATATTTCATAAAAACCATAACATGCATTATTTCACTGAGAAATCATTGAGAACTGGAAAGGAAACGAAAGATTGTGGTTTCAATATCGCCTATAATACGATAATGATGATATTGCGATTTATCGATATTATCGTCGGCAAATTGAACAATGCATACAACCCTGCACCCACAAATAAAAATTAAAATGGAATTCTTTTTAATAAACAGATTTTTGGCGATATCGATACATTGGCGATATTATCGAAAGTATTGGCGACACCTAGAATTTACATAGTCAAAAGTATTGGCGATACATTGGCAATACTAAGCAATACATCGCCGATACCTGGAATTTCTAATACTAAAATTGTTATCAGTATCGTTGAGCTAGAGATATTTTGATAACATCGAGGATACTTCGAACAATGCTTACAACTTACTCTTGGCAAGCGACAATGTCAAGATTCACACAAATCGGACAATCCTAACCATCTAAGCAATAGCTTGCAAAAATGGACGGTCAAGATTAGGTAGAGAAAAATAGGTCCAATCATCAACTTAGAAAATCTATTCAATTGCCCCACCCTATATTATTTCTGATTTTAAAGAAATACTTTGGTTAGATGATGCTAACCATCCAATCTATGACTTGTAAAATGGATGATTATAACAAAAATTACCAGCATCAAAGGTTTGGGATCATCTCCAGTTGGTACAATTCTAGCATCATTGCCTGCCAATAGTGATTAGGATTTTATGGTTCCTAGTTCCCATCAAAGAACAGCAAGACCCCCAAGGGGATATTTTTGGGTTTAATCTATCTGAGGTGAAGCTAGAAGAGTAACGCATGAGCTATTGTGTGTGCACGTATGTGTGATGGGGGGAGGGGGCAGTTGCTAGTAAGGATTATAGGGAGATAAACAAGATAAGCAAGATCACTTTAAGGAAAGATAAAGTAAATCAGTATATTGGTGTCTGTTTTGTAGGAGAAAAAAATCCATCGAGTGAAGTTAGAAGCCCACTATCGCTTAGTGATGTTGGCACCTTCCATTATTAGAGTGAATAGTTTCAAAATAGAAGAGAAATCCTAGTCGAAGTAGTGTTTCACACTTTCTTTTTATTCCATATGAAAAGTCTAGAAAGTATATATGGAACATGCGATTTGAATTGAAGAATAATATGAAACTTTCTTCATATCGAGACTGCTGGTCATGTGAAGAGTTTTTCTTCTTTTCTTACTCCAAAGGTTGGTATTTAGATCCATTTTGCAAGTATAATCTCTCCTCCTATTTCTCTATTATTTCTTTTCCCCAGGAACTTTCTACATTAAACAGTTGGCCGGAACAAATGGACAGTCCAGATCCTTGATTGAACTTTCCCGTGTCACAAGCAACTAGTTGTATCATAAGCCTATGACAGTATTAATTACACAAGGTCATTTCCCTTCAAATACATGTGCCAATAAAAAATGGCAGGGGGTTGCATAAGATCGTTTCCCTTCAAAAACAAAGGTAATTCACCTGCATATTTGGATGATCCAAAATTTCAGAACTTTTCAGATTCACAGCCTGCAAATGAATTAAAAATAGTTTAGCAACAGGAGAGTAGAAGATTTGAACACAAGCAACAGCACAGCTACTATACCCATTAAGCATCATAAACATAGAAGATCACGCTTTACAGAACAAGGTAATCTCAAAAACAGAAATTAACCCGTGGCTGAGCTTGTTTGTGTCTTGAAAAAACATATATGAACCTGTAGGTGCGCTTGGAATAACTATCCAATGTTAGTAGTGTAGGGGAGACTTCCTATGCACTTAGTTGATCTGGACATGTGGACTGTTCATACCATCTATCTGGACCATCCATTTGGCCCAACCCACTCTTCATAGGCCACCTCGAAAAATCACACCTATCAGATACTTCTACCTGTCCAACCAATATCATGCCCCCCCCCCCCCCCCCCGCGCGCCGGTTGTGTACCTAATGACCAAAACACCCTCCATCAGTTACAAAGACATTTGATAGTGTAGGGTCCACCCTGGTGTATGTATGGGCGTCCAACCCGTCCATCAGGGCTGCTCCACCAAAAAAAATTTCACACCCAAAAAATCAAGCTGATCCAATCATTAGGTGGATCACACAACAAAAAACAATGGACAACCACCCAAAAAAAAACCTCAAATTCACATCATTGCCCACTTGATGGTTGGATTGGCCTATTTTTGGGGCATCCCATTTTCAAGTTAGGGTGACCCAGTTGGACAGTTGGATGATATACACACACCACGATGGGCCCCACACATGTCTACAACCAGTTTCCCGTGAGATAGGGCTAAAATAGTCATTTGCTCAAAGATAACTATGCTAAAAGACTGGTTTCTTGTATGGGGGAATCTGCAATGAATTTGTAGAGGGCAGATATCTACAATAATGCAAAACAGACGGGAGGATGTGTAATTGTCATATATCTGACAGGAGGTAGCTGAACTAACCCAAATAAAAGCTCTAATGGTCCATCTCAATCACCCATTCGGTGGGTCTACCTTGGACTGCTTATGGATCACTTTGGTCACACAAACAATCACCCTATCTCAGTAAGCAGATGGTTATATAAAACTGAGCTACCTTATCAATGGTTAGAAATTATGTACAGACACTTGGAGCACTTGGGCACTCCTTAACAAAATATTGCACAGGCAAGGTATCCCAGAAATGTCATCAAAAAGTGCCAATGTGTGTTGGATACTGTGAGGTGTTCAGACATATTCTCCATAAAGTTTTCCTGTCTTTTTTGTCAAGCGGAAGTTCATTCACACCTTTCCTCTAGCTCGCCTGCATTCTCTTGGTGCGAAAGACACAAGTCATAAAGAATACATCTCTCAGACTCTAGACTTTAGTTCATTTTCATAATAAGTAAATTCCCACATAACAAAAAAAAAAAAAGGCACGATACTTCGTTTACTTTCTTTTCTTTCTTTCTTTCTTTCTTTTTTGATGCAGGATGGCCTAGTTATGATACATGTTTATAAACACAATTATTCAGCGGAAATAAAAGGCAATAATAATCTAAAATTCTCGCATTAATCATCATAACTAAGAAAATCATAAAGGAAAATGCAATGGAGCGGGCCATCATCACAACCATGGAGTATGGAATTCAATTATTACTTAGGTTGGATCCGGCGAGGGATGAGACCTCCCGATCTTGCATGGTCATACCCAATCGATCAATGAAGATCACTAGTCCTAAGAATCAGGAAGTTTCTCGGATTAGGGATTTGAGAATTTGGGGGTTTAGGGTTTAGATCGATTCTCAAGGTTTGATCGAGGAAGGGTTAGCAAAACTAAAAAACAGAACGAAGAAGATAATTACCTTGAAGAATTTGGAGGGGCACAAGAAGAAATTAGAAGAAGAAGATCAAGGAAAGAGAAGAAGCACCATGAGAGAGCGAGAAGAGAGAAGCCACCAAAGAGGTTTGTTTTTTCATTAACAATCAACTAATCACGTTATTAGGGCTTAGCCCACTTAAATAAGCAAGAAGAAAACATAAAAGTATCAAAATACCTATAAAACATCTCTAAAAAACAACTAAAAAAAAAAAAACAGTTCGTACGTTGTCCGGTCGCTCGGTGACCAATTTGGCCGGGCGCCCGGCTAAGACAAAAACTGTCCAGCAAGAATACTGAAAATTTGCTGAATTTCGATCGCCCGGTGACAAATTTGGCCGGGTGCCCGACCACCTCCAGAAATGCAATTTTCTATTCTTTCAGTCGGGTCTTCTTCCATCCTACACACGTGTCTTCTATGTGTCAAATCACGTGCGTAGGGTCTTCAATGCTCCTCAATCATCGCCTAACCACAAGGAAGGTGTTAGTGGTGGGCGCTTTCTTCGTTGGTAAACTTGAAATGATCTTGTGTCCTCATCATTTTTTTTTTCTTTTTCTTTTGTTCTTTTTGGTTCTTTTGCTGGTTCTCTGAATTTTTTAAAAGAGCAAGAGATGTTCATTTTAGTGTTCATAGAAGCTACTATTACTTGAGATGAGTACTGCATGTGTTTTTTTATGCTTGTTAATTGATTATTTGTTAGTTTAGATGTTAAATGTTTTTAATTATAACTATAAAAATTTGTGGATGGAAGTGTCACATGCTTAGTTTTGGAGTTTCTCATGCCTAACACTTTGACGCTTGACACCCATGCCAACTGCCCAGGAACACTGATAATAGGAACTGGCACCCTGTCTCAATACAACCAGGTGCATAGAAAGGTTCTCATGATCAGGACTGTACACTCTCATGGTGTATGTGGTGTGAAGTGGGGTCGCCTATCGATGAGACTAATGAGGTATGAGTGCGAGACTGGAGGTTTAGATGGCTCTAGAGTCTGGAGGTTTAAAACTTAGCATACCCAAGACAAGGTATTTCGAACGCAAACTTAGTAGGCATAGTTGTAGAAGCGAGACTTTGAAATAAAAGGCCAGGAGATTCTTTAAAGCGAAATGTTTAGTTAACTTGGCTCTATAATTAACAAGGATGGGGATGTTGATGAGGATTTTTCCAAAAAAATTAGAGATGAGGAAACGAGCCTCTAAAATGCTATGATCTCTCCATTGCCAATGAAACTCTCAAGTAAATTTTCATTTAAGACTACTATTTAACCAGCCACACTATATTGGGTGGTGCATTGGGCAATTAAGAAGCAACATGAGTAGAGGATGAGCATTACAGAGATAAGGATGTTGAGATGGGATATGTGGAAACACTGGGAAGGACAGAATCACAAATGAAGACATTCAAAGCAAGAGTAGCCCCGATGGGAGAGAAAGGTGGAGAATATTGAAATGTTTAAGCATGTTACAAAAACCAGAAAATGTCCCTGGTAAGGAAGGGGGCTTCAACTAGGTACGAAAGGCTTAAAAGGAGGATGGGGGTGAAGAGGACTTGGATCATGGAGGGAAGGGATATGAAACCTTCCTGACTTATCAAGGATAGGATCCAACCACAAGTAGCTAGGACAAGGCTATGATGATCATGAGCATCGAAGCTTGCTTTCATGCATTCATAATGTTTTTGTATGTGCAAAGACCATACAAGTTTAGTACATGCTAGTTGCTCATTCAAAACAGTAGGAAATACAACAGCCTCTGGTTGAATGTGGCAAATAAGGCATCCTTTAAGTTGACAATGAGTAGAGTGCATAATTTATGGAAATCAGACTAAAATAAGTTTACACAAAATGGAGAATGCATGCCAAGCTGTGGATAGCTGGGAACTACACTAACCTTGATAGAACTGTGACATAACAAGACTGGGCTGATCAATATTGTACATTACAAAATAGCATGCTCAGAACAAAGTTATAGCTATACTCCTGTGATGAACTCCTAAAACAGATAAAAATGTTGTTTTCATATGACTCTCACTTGCACAGGTTTCAATGCAGGTAGCTAAATCCTATCTAGATGCAGATAGATTTCAAGGACAGCACTGGCAAGGCCACGAGATAAACCAAACCAGAGTGATAAATAGATGCAACTTGTAAGCCCAGCAGATGTCAATTGCATAATCTAATCTTTACAACATAGCAACAACTCTTCTCTGTGATGGACGCCAACAACAATAAGCATGGTGTCTTGGGTGCCTGCTTCGCAGCAACAAGCAACATACAATCATGATCATGCAGTGCACTGCTGATACCTACACCACAACACTCAGGACCAGCAGATATTCTTGATCACGTTGCCACAAAGCCTAGCAATTGGCGTAAACATCTTGTGGACACACACATCTGGTGGGAGCACTATAGTGATAAGCACCTTGCAAGAACACAACCACACGCCATACTGAGGCACCCCTAGAAGAGCTAACGTGCGGCCTACATGTACAAAAACATCCCCCACAGGCAAAGCACCATGACCACAGTGATGAGTTCAGAGAAGCACGTCACATACAGAGTAACAATAAATAATAGTCACACCAAAACAGATTGCTTAATTATATCAGCATGACAGTATGGGAAAATGCCTTACAATTTACAACAAATTTACTACAATTAAGACTCCAAGAGGACAAACAAATACAACAAATTTACTACAATTAAGACTCCAACAGGACAAACAAACATAGTAATAGTTGGGGAATATTAAATTAAGTGCATATTTTTTTCTTGAAAGATAACTCACTTTATTAAGCAACAAAAAAAGCAAACTACATAAGGAAAGAGAAAAACAACAGGGCCGCTGAGCTAGCAGCTAAACACCAGGAAGAGCATATTACAACCCTTAAGGATATCCACAACAGAAGCCCACTCTATAATTAGAATCCTCGCCCTTTGGGAAACATACTCCCCTGATTTGCTTTCATTACGAAAGCATCTCCCATTTCTCTCTTCCCATATGGACCACCACATGACCTTACTTGAAAATAAAACCATACCGAAATAACCCCATTAAAACATTAGCTTCCAGGCATTATTATCACGAATAAACTACAAAACGGACCAAAACAACCCAATAAAGAACACAATAACATTATCGTAGTAACCCGAAACCAAGCCTCATTATATTTCAAGGACTCGAAAAAGAAAATCATGACAACAAATACCCAAATTTCAAGCCAACCTACCTCGAGAGCTTTGCAAACTCTATCAACCTCCAAAGCATAGTTTATCTTCTGCGCCGTCATTATAAGCTCCACTACACCAACACAGGACTGCCCGGAAGGTTCGAAAACTGGCAATGCCAAGGTCCCTCGGACATTATAATGGAGAGCATGATTAAGACGTGGGTACTCCTTATTACTATAATATTTCACATTAGGTGTCCATTCCGGCAATTTCTGCTGGAAAACGCGGCCAGGGAGTCCGAAATCACCTTCACTTTCCCCATCCACAGAAAACATATACATCCGAGAAACCAACCTATACTGAGAAAGACCACTACTGTGAAGCCCGAGAATGAATGGTTGGCCAGAAGTCGTGAGAACATAACGATCACCATTCTTCACAGGAGCCCAAACTTGAACCAGAACATGCTGTTCAGTCCGGTCCTTGAAATATTGAAGCGCTTTCGTCATTCTCTCCTTGATCACAAACGAACCATCCGAAATCTCCTCCACCACTTCTGCCGTAGCTGCTGGCAGCTGCCCTCTTCTGCCATCATCTTCTGACGGAATCTCAACTATTGAATCCAAATTATCTGGATGTAAGAAAGATTAACATCAAAATAAATAGTGAGAAACAGATGGATGAAACGTAGGATCAAGTGACAAATCAGGGCTATGTTTGGGTATGTCAGGATGGCAGAATTGGTTTCTGTTCAAAACTAAATAGACACCTGAGTTCAACTACTAGTTGAAATGAGTGGAATAATAGGGCTATGTTTGGGTATGTCAGGATGGCAGAATTGGTTTCTGTTCAAAACTAAATAGACACCTGAGTTCAACTACTAGTTGAAATGAGTGGAATATTGGTTAGAAAATAGTCTTGCCTAATATGGATTCTGCTTGCCATGCATTTCCAAAACGCCGCGTCTTTCATTGGAGGGTGGCCTCAAAACGTCTCCACCATAAACATGGTTTAAGCATTCATTCTGAAGAGATCTAAGGCTGTGTTTGGATATTCAATTGAGTCCAATTCCAAATTTTTACTAAACAAATGCAATATATCAATACTAGAACGAGTAAATGACCAAATTAAGGTAACTCGTTAGGCCCACTCCATTCCGACAAATTGAAATTACTGTCATTTCAAGTCCAACTTGAAATGCACCAAACTGCACTTGGAGGTTTGGCTAACGTAATGAATAAAGTGGTGCCACCTCCACTTTGGAAATTTCCTCCACAATGAAATGAATGGTTTGCATTTCAGTTCAATTAAGCATCCAAAAGCACCCCAATTAATCTTTTTTGTAGTGATCGTATCAATTCCATAAAAAGCAACAACGGATAAGCACCAAACTATCAAACCCATAACCACCCATAAGCAAAATATAAGGTGAAGTGCAATGAATTAATGTAAGGGGTCATTTGGCGGCGTGGAATGGGAGGGATCTATGGGGATTTGCTGTTTTTGGGGCATTTGGTAGCTAGGAATTGGAGGGATTTGGATTTGAGGGGGATCCAAATCCTCCAAAAGAGCTCTTTTTGACTTCCCACCTCAAAGCTCTGATTTCAAATCCACTCGATTCCGTAAGGATTAAAATACACTTGATTCTTCGGGACTTCAAATCCACGTTGCAAAACGAGCCCTAAATGGATTTTTTGAAAAATTCAAACAGCGAGAAAGTAAATTCTAACCTTCAAAAAATAAAAATAAAAAACAAAAGAGGAACCAAATTCTATAGAAGTTGCAGCAAACAACATATCGAGATTCACAAAAATTCAAGCGAATTAATAAGAAAGGAGGGGATTTCGAAAAAAAAAAAGAAAAAAGAAAAATCGACTGAACTGAAAGCACAGATGCGATGAGAACTCACATGGAAGAAATTGCGAGCAGTCAGTATCGGAGAAAACACAGAGCGGCAAAGACGGCTGCTCGGAGGAGGAGAGCGGAGGATAATGGTAGTTATTAGGGTTTTGAGGAGGAGATGAGGAGAAGGTAGAGGAAGGGTATGAAGTGAAGTGGTTTGGATCGAACAGCCAGGAAGCATCGAGGTCGAGGTCCAGGTCGAGGTCGAAGTCCAGCTCCCGTTCGATCGACATTTCTATCGCTGGAGGGTTTGGAAGGACGGTTGGATTTTCTCCTTCTTCGCGTTCAAATATTTCTGCCTGCGAGAGAGTAGAAAAAACCGCCATTGAAAGCCAGATAATCTGGTAGTTATTTATTGGGGCACGTGCGTTTCACGTGCAGAAAGAAAATCGGAGAGACGGATGTACCCGTATTTCACCCACGTGTAAAACAACCGACTCTATGGGCCCATCATGTTTTAAATGTAAAATCCACTCCCTCCATCATCTTCTACACTAAATGTTACGTATCGAGGTAAAAACTCATCCATATATAAAATTCATATGAGTCACACAATATGGAACAAGTGAGAATGGGAGTTTGTGGACCACCATGTGGGTGTATCTTTCATCAAACCAGGATGAGAGAGGTTTAAAATCAGCCTGATAGCAAACTCACTTGAGCCATGCTACATAAATTTAGAGATTTTATCAGCAATTTTGCCTCATTTCCATTTGTGTGGCTCAAGTTAGTTTTTAACCAAGCAAATTATTTTTCATGGTTCAATTAATACTTCTCACCTGATGAGCATATTTGATTTTACATATGAAGCATGATGACCCATATGAAGCTCCTCCAGATGTCCTCTTAATACTACCAACATAGAAAGTAATAGTAGTTGTGTGAGTTACATCTTACATGCATTAAAAGAAGTAAAATAAACCTTGAAAATCTCTACCGTCTATTACTAAGTAGTTGCATTTTTGTGACAAATTTACCCTCTTATGAACAAAATGTGAATACTAAATTTAAGGGCAAAAATGTCCAAAGGCAATAGCCTCACTGCCTAGCTACACTGAGAGAGAGAGATAAGATAAATGACATCCACCCCCATCCATTAGGTGCATTGCCTTACATCAATCTAGAGTTGTACATGAGTCGAGTTAGCTCAGTTGGCTTGCTTGACTCGGTTCGAACTAGCTCGATTCGGCTCTGAGTTGAGTTAATTTTTTTTTAGCTCGAAGATTTTTTCATTCGAGTTTAAGCTGACTTGAACTCTGGCTCGATTCAACTTAACTCGAAACTCGATTCGTGCTGACTTTATTTGAGTTTGACTCGACTCAACTAGTTGAAAAGGGATGTTGTTTAATCCCACATTGGAAGAAGAGAGTAAAGGAATGAAAGGAAAAACTCTTTATAAAAGCATGTGAGGGTGTCAATGGGCCTAGGGCTACCTTTGGGCCTAGGTTTTTAACGGTTTTAGGCTAAGCTTTTGGGCTGGACTTATTTAAATTTTAGTCTTTTTCAAGCTTGAATTGAGCTCAAACTCAGCTCTGAAAGCTCAACCAAACTAAGTTGAGCTGAGCTCAAGCCAGGGTTATCTTCTGCTCAAGCCAAGCTAAGCTAGGCCCGGCTCGGTGTATAGCTCTACATCTATCCTAGAGGAAAGTAAAGAAAAGAAAAAGAAAAAATTCCACTCGGGTAGGCCACCCACTATGATATCACCTATAAAATCCACCCCACATGTGCCATATTAAGCTTGTTTTTTCCTCTTCTTTATTAGTTTGACCAACATGGTTTCATGTCCTGGCCCCAACACATGGTGGGGCCACCTGCTGAACGTCTTGGATCTTGGACAGCCTTTTAGTTTCGTGCGAGGGTCGGTGATGTTAGTATCTTTTAATGACTAAAGCACCCGCCTTTGTTAATTGTTGTGATGTGATGCCCCCCCTTTTTTAACCATCGTGTGATGTAATGCTTGTAGGCATGGTTGGCGACCTCTGTAAATAACAAAGAGAGGAGCTATTTTCAAATACGTGGGGCACAGCGAGTGCAACTCACGTGGAAAGAGGAAGCGGTTTGCAAGACGACGTAGCCGTTGTAACGCACGAGTTTTTTGGTCAATAGAATACAACGCTCCAAGGCATATGCTGCTACTTAGTTTAACCTGTCCAAAATAAATAAATAAATAACCCCACTGTAAATGGGTAATTATGAAAAATTATGTTTGTCCACAAAATCCTAACCTATGTTTGGGAGACCGATGTTCTGGGGTTCTTAACATAATGACTAGCCTTTTTTCACCTCCAAAGAATGAAGGGGATATATGACCAAAGAAGTGTCAAAGGGCGGAACATCATGATTTAATGGGAAGTAAACATGCGTGTCTGCCTTTGCATCATAATATCACATTTGTAACAAGGTGCTTGTGGTTAAAACCTCACCGGTGTTTAGGTGGAATAGTAACTAGGGCTGTGCATGGTTCGGTCGGTTCGATTTTGAGGGGCGATACTGAACCAAACCGGCTCAATCGATTTTGAATATTTAACAACCGAACTGAACCGATGAAGCCTCACTAACCGAACCGAACTCAATAAATTCAGGTCAGTTCGGTTTTGTCGGTTTTGTCGGTTTCATGATAACATTAAAAAAATTAAGAAGATCTAAATTTCCGACGGACCACGCCAATGTAAAAACTGGTAAATGACCATTAAAACTTTTTATAATTATATGCCACAAAAGTTTTGAATCAAGTTGAAAGTGAAATTTGACTTTTCCCTTCATCCAGGTCTGTTTGAGCTTATCAACGAGTTGGATGGCAAATACACATTGCAAATCTTCTTCAAGTGGGCCCGATAACATTTTTAATGGTGAGCACTCAATCAACATTGTTTCCTGTAGTGTAGTCTACTTGAGATTTAGATCTGATTAATTTTTTGGAACACATCCTAAAATGTGTTGAGAAAATGATCGGACGGCGTGTATATATAAGATATTATCAAGGCGGGCCATACGGTAGGGGTAACATTAATAAATATAATTCAAATATATATATATATATATATATATATATATATATATATATATATATATATATATATATATATATATATATATATATATAATCGGTTTGATTTGGTTTGGTTGAAAACGGTTTATAATTTTCATCAACCGGTAATCAAATCGACATTCTCAATTTTTAATATAAAAAAACAGAACTGACCCGAAATAGAATGGAAAACCGACCAAAATTGATCGGTTCGGTTCGGTTTGGTTGGTTTTTTTAACAGCCCTAATAGTAACAACGGAAGAGGCTGCGATTGATGCACATGCAGCTCCCAAGGTAATAATAGAATGAAGCCTTGCATGCCATTCCTCTACATGTAACTGAACTAACATAAGACTAACCATCTAAATTGGGGCCCAACATTTGGGCAGTTTAATTTAATTAACATATACAGCCACATGTATAATTTCATATTGCCTGCGTATCAACCAACACACTCAGACAGAGTATCAAAGTTTTCCTCATAATTGTATGGTGATAGAAGTGGGTGCCCCATTGCCTAGAATGCCCGATCGAGACCAGGTGGTCCTGTATTTTTACCAACTAATAGATGTAAACGGATATTTCACCACCCTCCAATATCGGATGGCGACAAGAAGTTGTGTGGGGCCTGCCGCACGTTAAAGGAACAACCACTCGAATGGCCATTTTCATTAATTCACAATTGTGCGATTCGCTCCCATGCAAATCTACAAAGGGCAAAGGAATTTTTGTATCCACAAGCATACTCAAAACTAGTGGCAACGTCCAGTCCGGTATGGTGAGGATCAGCACAAACCGGACTGAAGATCTAACTGTCCATACAATGCAAGTTAGAACCAAGCAATAATAGCAGTTTCTAAATCACCTTATCATTGGACAGTGAGGATCCTCGATCACTGAGATTTTCAGCATGTGAACCACATATACAGGAAACCTTCTAGGAACGGTCTGGATAATCAAACAGTGGGACCTAACTAGAAAAGGTAGGCCACCACAATTTAGCAAATAATGGCAATTAAAAACACTTCAAAAAGAGAGACGCTGGTGTAACTTTGCGTAGTCATACAAGGGGTGTGACTATTCACTGTGGAAAGAATGACTTCATGTCGATGATGAGATTCGCCCCGTCCATCGGGTGCACCACCCTATGTTAGGCCTTATCCTGAACATCAGACTGATCGAAAACTCAGGTGGGCCTCACCATATTAAAGTGAAATTTACATGGTGTGATCCACCTTTTTAGGATAACGTGATTTATAGTTGGTAGGTTCATCTCTCTTAGTGAAACGATTCATATGATTTAGATTGGTTGGCATATAAAAACCATGGTGGGCCCATACAATACTAATGGTGAGTGTCCCATCCCAACTCTTCCTTTGTGGCCTACCTTTTTTTTTCTTTTTCTTTTTCCCTTTGTGGCCTACCTGAGTAATGGACAAAAACATGAACATGATGAGGCAGTGCACCCCATAGACGGCATGCATTTCTCATGCACACTCCCCCACGTGATGCTCAGTTAGTTGCAGGCAACCCGGTGTTACAACATTTTTTTTAGAGATAACACGGTTCTTAATATTAAAAGAAGTATAAAGAAAATCTATGGAGTCAGGTTATTGCCATCTTTTAAGCCTTTCCAAGAGATTTGTCTTTAACATCGGTTTTAAGATTGTTGATGGTGTGAACCGCTCATCCCTGCTCACCATCTGGTGAGGCTTCATCCCTCACCTTCATGAAATATTCCCAATTAACCCTTTGTTCCCCACCTCATGGGTAGGGCTGTCAACAGGTTGGATTCAGGTCAGGTCCTATAGTACCTGTGCCCAGGCTAACTGGGTTCAGATCTTGCCAGGTCCGAGTCATTTTGGGTGCTTGGTCTAGTTCTTGTAGACCCAGACCCGGTTCTGATTGGGTTCAGGTGGGTACTCATTGGGACTTTGGATCTAGGTTCCGAGTTGGGTTCAGGACAAAGAATAGCTTTTACATGGTTGGGCCCACCCAATGGGTGATTAGATCGCACGTAGTTGTGACACTTTGACGTGCATGGTGGGTAAAAGGGCTCCCTTACATTTGAGTGGCTCGGAAGTCTCACTTCCTTTGCTAAAATAATCAAATATATGTTAAATATATATAATTTCACTACTTAAACAAACTGGACCGGACCCAACTTTAACAGGGTCCATAACATGGACCCAACGCGATCTGACTAGACCCAATTTTTAACCGGGTCCAAAAGGTGAGTCACAAAACTGACCAAAATTCTCAGCAGATCCAAGAAATGGGACTGTGCCAGGTTAAAATCGGGTTAGGTCCAATTGGGTACCCATGGGTCCAGATAACCATTAACAGCCCTACTTATGGGCCCACAAAGGAATTATTCATTCCAAAATATCTCTGGTTAAAAAATTGAATCCAACCCCAGTTAGAAGTGTTAGCAGCTAACGATCCAAAAAAGAGAAGAAAAAAAATTGTTAGCAGCTGTCACCAGCAATAAAGAAAAGCCACTGGATACAAGGCAACCACCCACACAACATCCATCCTCTATCACCAGACCCAAACTGACAATTATCATATCCTTACATCAAACAAGACATGGGTGAACGTTGAGTCTAAGACCGTGAGGATGTAAATTGCTTGCTGTGCGCGTCGGATCCAGAAAACCTTCAGTTCTCAAAAGACAATGATAGATATGCCCATTGCAAAGCACCCCATGGCCACCCAGGGACTCAACCGCTCACCTGATTCGGCAATGCAAGGATTTCTCAACATATATACATGCATGAATAAACCATTACTAAGAAAACGAATTATACAGCATTTTCAAACAGTAGGTATGCTTCCTTCACAAAGAGATCCTGATTTAAGACTATGCACCTAAACATATTATCCGAGGCTGTATTTCTAAAAATGTCATCTAGACTTCATATTGTGATTACCAAGGTTTAAAGCATCATCCAAAACCAGTACATATCACCTGATACATTCAGGAATCACCCATGACCAATACAGGTGTATCCGCTACGAATCGGCCCAAAACAACTCAATGTGAGGCAATACAGGGCAATTCGTAGACGTACCAGTGGTGAAACGATACATTATGTAACACGTATTTCAAAACTTGGTGGTGATACAAAACGTGCAGGAAAGCGGCAGTAGATTTGGATGCAGGGACCAGGGAAGAGAATATTTTTAAAATGTTCACATGCATAATGCCCGCTTTTATCATGAATCCTGTCAATCAGTAGGGTGGAATGGTGGAATAGGATTCATGTAGCCAACCCCAATTAGTTGGATAAGGTTTGGATGATGAATGATGATGATGATGTATAGTCCTACAAAGTGGGGGCAGGAGTGGGAATTTGAAGTGCGGGTACAAGCAGGGGCAGCATGTACCAGGTTCCTGCATCTGAGGTTTAGATGTGCAGTACTGCGTGCAATAAAATCAGCATTAAGCATGATTCCTATGGTGCCGTATATTGTTCAAGAAACTTGGGGATCTCAAAGCATACCTATTCTGGCCGCCTTCCAAAAGAAACCTCGAAACCTGCCAGAGATGAAGATTCTTAAGGACAAAAAACTTTATGCACACTTCAACAAATTTAAATTGATTAGAACACAAACACAATGCAAATATGATACTCCACTGAAGCATTAGACAAGAATACATGCACGTTGAGAACTTCGCCGTTCTCCATTTTGATATATCAATGCAACAGATACCATATGCACCCATCATTGGAAATTGGTCTGCAACTTGGGTTTGGGCCAACCCGAACCCAACTGACCCAGTTTGAGTTTGGGTGGGTTGGGTCAGGTTCTCAAGGTCCTTGGGTAGGGTTCTGGCTGTAAGAACCCAACTGATTTGAAATCGGGTTGTATTCAGGTTGAACAAGTTGGGTCGGGTTGGGAATAATTACATATTTACATGTATTTGGGTCGGCTCAGGTTGGGTATAGAAGAATCCGGTTTGGGCACCTCAGGTCTGGTTGGGTTGCAGGTTGGGTCCTCTTGAGTTCTGGTTTAGTCAGGTTGAACCTCAACCCAACCCGCCCGGGTTCCACCCTAATTGGAATATGTTATTTTTGCAATGAAAAGAATCTGTTTATGTGCTAATTCAAACCAATAGATAACAAAAATATGCTTATGTACTAATTCAAACAAATAGATAACAAAGAGATCTTGAAAATGACCAACCAGGAAAACTGGTGCAACCTTGACTATCGAGTCAATGAGATCTCGATGCCCGAATTGCAAAGAAATGAAGTGTATGCTCACAAGAAATATTGGAATAGAGAGGGAGAAATAACTATGGGTGCATCAGTGTGACTAACCATGTGGGTGCGTTGCACAGCTGACAAGGTGGGTGGGTGCGTTGCATGACTAACAAAAAAAAATATTCAAACCTACTTTTTTTTTCTTTTTTTTTTACAATATTGATATTCAGAGGAATGCTCACCTGCGAACCATCTCTCACGAGAACTCGTAAGAGATTTCTTAGGACTCATCACACATGATATGTCCCTAAAATCTAAGCCGTCCACGTGATGCAGCACTCCGAAAAACCCCCGGGGCCTAAATTTCAACCTAATCCAAAACTCTAGTGGGCCATAGAAGAGAAAGAGAGGCAAATCAAGGGAGGAAACTGTTTCCATTTGCCATGGCCAACCAAATTTGTGAACTAGGTTGAAAATTGGGCCCAAGGGGGTTTTTCGGGGTGCTGCATCACATGGACGGCTCAGATTTGAGGGACACATCACGTATGATGAGCCCTAAGAAATCTCTCACGAGTTCTCGTGAGAGATGGTTCGTAGGTGAGCATTCCTTTTGATATTCAAACTTCCTCTTTTTTTCTTTTCCTTCTATTACAATACTTAAAAGAAAACTCACAAATTCAAAAAAATGTGGAATTCCCTACCTCCTACACCACCAACCCTTCCCTAGACCCTAAAGAAAATCACTATGAATCTTTAACAAAGACCCTAAAGAAGATCCCCCAAATATGCGATTTGATTTCAAATCAATTTATAATTTACTGAAGATGATAAAAATCCTACAAACAAAATTTTGGCCTAAAATAGCAAAAACAGATCTAGTAAATTCCCCCAATCTTCAATCATATCTTCCACATTAAGCCCCTATCTTCCAAAATGGTAAATGTACTCTCTAACATGTAGGCCCCAAATCTTGCAACAAACAACCCAACATCAGCACATGTTGGGCCTTATGCTGAGCCGTAGGCCTACATCATTTACCCCAAGTTGGAAAGAACTCGACTCCGGAGGGTTTGTCACATCATACAAGTAGTAGAGGTCCGAATTCAATCTTTTCAATTTGTCACTCGTGATCCATGTGCATTCGGATCTTCCATTTCAACAAGTATTGCTTGTATTGGTCTCATCAAGTGTAAGTAAGTAATCTTCATGTGCAACACTAGTTCAACTTCTTCCTTCTCTTTCTTCAAGAGTTATTTATCCATATCAACAATAACTTCATTTTGCACGTTAGAAACCTCATCATGGTACTCAAACTACGACACTAAAAGTCAGTGAGATATCCAAGTCATTTGGCAACAAGATCTCATAAACATCATGCAACCAAAAAACTTCATTGCTACTAATTTAACATTCCGATTGTTTGTGATTTCCTTGAAACACTTTTCCACTCTGCTTAGCCAATCAATGGAATCGTCAACATGCAAATGATGTGGAATTCCAAAATTTTCACTTTAATTCCGGGCTCTCTATCACGTTCCAACAATCAAATGATTCGATTATTGGTGTCTTCATCAGCTTGGGCTGCCCATTGTTGGTTGGGACCTTGGTAAGAACCTTTGTGTCTACGTGCTACAACTTCGATCTTCGAATTCCCTCCACATCAAACCTCTTCCACTTAATTACTGAGATTTCCTACTATATACATGAGTTGATCTACTCGCTCTGTATGTGTGCAGATCAGTTGGGTTACTTGCACAAACTCTTCTTGTGTCACTCCCTTTGAAACCATTAAGAGATGACTGTGGAGTTGAAAATCTCCCAACGATCACCCGCTCTGACACCAAAATGGTTCAACTTGGTTATTAAATCAATGAGATCTCATTGCCTGAATCGCAAAGAAATGAAGTGTATACTCACAAGAAATATTGGAGTTTAGAGGGAGAAAAAACTTTATTTATCTTCGAACTTCCTCTCTTAAAATATTTAAGAAAACCAACAAACTTGAAAACCCGAAAGACAATCCCCATGAATCCCTAATGAAGATCCCCAATAGATTGATTTCAAATCATGTATAATTTATTTTATTTTTAAAAAAAAAAAAACCACTAACAAAGATTTGGCTAAAATAGCAAAAACATCATCATCATCATCATCATCTAAACCTAAAATAGCAAAAAAAAATATACTAAATACCTCCAAAATCTTTAATCACATCTTTCCAATCAGACCCTTATCTTCTAAAAATGGTAAATGTGATCTCAATCATTTAGGCCCCAAATCTTGCAACAATGAGCCCAAAATTGGCACATGTTGGACCCTACAGTGCACCTTGGGCCTACATCAAAAACTACAAATTGGCCTTTAGTTCCCTAGAAGGTTGTATGGTATCAGTGCCATCATACCTTGTCCAAGTTTCTCATTTTATTTGTTTCTTTACTCATTTTGAATGATAGCCTTTGTCCCAGCTATTAAGGGCGATCTTTGCCAATCTTATTTCACCAGTCCTCTATGGCCCTATCCTCAGCAATGTTTCAAACAGCGTTCGTAACTTAGTTGTAGCGCTACATAGCGTAGCTAAATAGTGTAAATCCCTTGCAGCATACGCTACAGCTACATAGCGTAGCATTTGACTTTGTGTAGTGTACGCTACAATTCATTTTTTCATTTTTTAAGTTTTATTTTTTTTAAATTGTGTAAAACTCATATCATAAAAAACCTCAAAATGTAAAGTTAAAGCCAAACATTTTTATGTTTACTTTCAATTAAAATGGTGGTGATCCTTTGTTAAAGTTGGTGTGAAACTCACACAGTAAAAAGCTTTTAAAACTAAAAAAGAAGAAGGGTCTCGAAAGAGGGTTTTCGAAAACCCTCTTCGTATAGATGACATCTGTATTGTACTTAATAGTCTTAACCTGAGGGATTTTTATTTCTTTTCATACTTTTGAGTTGTGATTTGTGGTTTCAATTAGACATTATTAATTAAAATGGTTAGCTTAGAAAGTTGTTGATGCGATAATTATTTGATTTGTTTATAATTTTATATATGTAGATTAGCTTTTGATAAATGATAATTAATAACTTGTTTGAAAAACTGAATCATATGTCAGACATTTTTATATTTTTTGCTTTTTTTTACTATTTATCATATTTTCTATTTTTAAATTAAAAAATAGAAGTATCATGTAGTTTTTTTACTATTTATCATATTTTCTATTTTTAAATTAAAAAATAGAAGTATCATGTAGCTTAAGCTAAATGCTATGCTATTTATGCTACACGCTACAGAGGGCTGAACTACTACGCAACACGCTACCACTATTTAAAACATTGATCCTTAGTAAAGTGTCAAGGCCTTCATATCGCGTCTTGCCAGCTCAAGCCAAGTCCCTTTGTGAATGGTACAGAGCTGGACATTTCCTTCATGCTGGCATGTATGGTGACGTATCAAGGGTACAACGCAGAACAAATAGAGCACAAACTTGCTGTTCCAGCCTCCAAGTTTGCATAACAACCACAAGACCAAGCCCATAACCTTATTCACCTCCTTACGCAGCCCTTCAAAATAACTCATAAAGCAAGCTACAAGTGGCCACCTAAAAGCCTAAAAAGCTTCGCCTTGGTCATTTTTGTATTTTGATTTGCACCTGAGAGAGTATTGGATAAAAAGGGCATCCTAGGTTGGGCCAAGTGTTGAAAAAGAAAGCTTGGTCAATATGAAGTGCATTGCATGAATCCATCAAAATGACTAAGACAGTGGCCCATATGGGCTACAAGATCCATAGTACACGATAATGGATCCATTAGTCGAAAGAGTTTCTTGAAATCTGGCAAGCATTGCAATGAAAACAATCTAGAACTAGAAATAACTAAAAAAAACATGAGAATGCAAAATTGCAAATACCATCTAATATAAGCATAACTCTCAAGAATTGGCAATTTTGTGTGGAGACGAAAAGCTTGTGCGCGTTTTTACTTCAAATGCATGTTTTGTTGGAACAGACATGGCATACCACATATGGTACCTAGAAAGCCTTTTGAGAGAGAGAGAGAGAGAGATCCTTATTAACAAAATGAACAAGGAAAAAAAATAAAGGGGCACTAATGAGGAATCATCACACTCAAAGCTACCAAAGATTAAAACTCCAAGAAGAATAAAAAAGTTGTCAAGGACAACTTTCAAAAGCCTATATAAATCTAGCCCGAGGATTAGTCACCCTTACCGATATTTTTAACTAGAAAAGTGGGCAAAATGCCTCAAGGATTGGCATTTTCAAGCCCTTACCCTAAATTTCATCTTGGAAAAAGGGGAAAAATGCCTCAAGTTAAAAATATGGGTAAGGGTGCCTAAATGCCAAACCTTAAGTCTTTTTGCCCACTTTTCAAGTTGAAAAATCTTGGTAGGTACTTAAATGCCTAAATTAATGGCATTTTCCAAAAAAAATAGTTAATAATTTGGGTAAGGGCACTTAAATGCCTATCCTTGAGGTATTTTGGCATGCGGCAGACGGTGGGAGATTAGGAAGAAAGAAATTGAGGCTATCCATGCTAACTACTCTATGGGCTATCTAGAGAGAAAAGAATGTCGATGCTTTTACAATAAGAGCATCTCGGTCAACGAGGTCTTCAATCCAATTCTTCTTTATTTCAAGGAGTGGGACCCTTAATTGTTGTTTTCTATTTCTGGAACCTTTTGGAGCCTTTTCCAGTTATAAAGTTGGTAAGCCTTTTGTTTTTGTTTTTTCTTCAGTTGCAGCCTGCAGCCCAATAAAATTTTCATCTTTCGAAAAAAACCTAGGTAAGGGCACCTAAATGCCCCAACCTTGAGTCAGTTTTCCCACTTCCCAAGATAAAAATCAAGGGTATCTCATTAGCCATCATTGAGGTCCTTTGCCCAGTTTTCTAGTTAAAAAACTGGGTAAGGGCACTAAAATGCTAATCCTCAAGTCATTTTCTCCAATTTTCAAGTAAAAACTTGGGTAAGATAAATTTAAAGAAAAAAATCAATTTGTTGAGGCATTTTGCCAACCTTTCGAGTAAAAATCTTGGTAAGGGCACATAAATGCCTATCCTTGAAGCATTTTTCCCACTATTCAAGATAAAAATCCTAGTCAGGGCCACCTAAATTCCAATGTTAAGACATTTTTCTCACTTTTCATTTTTCTCGGAGTTTCACATTGCGGATTATCATGGTAGCATCTCCCATCTCCAATATGTTGATGATATGCTTCTCCTCTGTGATGTAAATGTTGAGTCTATTCAAAACATTCAGAAGATTCTGGTATGTTTCGAAGCAGTCTCAGGGTTGAAGATCAATGCGGCAAAATCGGAGATGTTGGGTATCCATGTGGAAAATTCTGAGTTGCAGCTTTTGGCGAATGCGTTCGATTGCCAAACCGAGCAATTCCCAACTAGGTATTTTGCTCTACATTGGTAAGCCTGCAATCCATTTGTGGGACAAGGTGGATGAGAAGATTGAGAGGAAGTTGGCTTCCTAGAAGAATAGATACCTCTCGTTGGGAACGCGGTTCACGTTAATTAAGACAGTTTTCTCCAATATGCCAATGTAGTTCTAGTCTTTGTTCAAATGCCCGCACTCGGTTGTGGCCAAGCTTGAAAAGCTCAGAAGGAATTTCCTGTGGAAGCGTTTGTCGGAAGGGAGGAAGTTCCATTTGCTTAGGTGGGACAAGGTTTGTAAGCCCGTGAGGGAAGGGGGAGCCGGCTTAAAACCCCTAATGCTACAAACTCAACCTTGTTGGGGAAATGGATTTGGAGATTGTGTGAGGAAGAAGACAGTTGGTAGCAGAAAATCATTGCAGCTAAATATGGGGTGCAGGATTGTGGTTGGTTCGTCAAAGCTTCTTCGATGTATAGAGCCGCAGGTGTCTGGAAGGCAATTATGGCCAACCGTCACATCGTCAGCAAGGTTATATCCTTTAAAGTAGGAAAAGGTTCGTGTATCAAGTTTTTTGTCGATATCTCCACACCCTGAGTTGTCAACGTCCAAAACAAAGGACGATAGCGTCACGAACGGGGACTATCTAAGCAAACTCAGTAACTAACGATGGGCCACCAACTCCTATCCCGACATTTACCAGCCCAAGCCCCGCCCAAATCGGTTTTGGTCTGGGCGGGTAAATGATTTGCCCAGACCCAGGTTTAAAATCTGGGTCTGGGAAAAATGATTTACCCGCCAAAGCCCAGCCCAGACTCAGTCGGGTAGTCTGGGTAAATATTTACCCAGGCCCAGACCATCTCCCTCTAGGTGGGTCTGGGTAAATATTTACCCGTCCCAGATTACCCAGGCCCAGACCTAGTTCATACGTTCGTAAAATGTTCCGAATTTTAGCCCAGACCTGCCCAGACCCGATCTGCCCAGGGAACATTGTATCTGGTTTGGGCGGGTGAATGATTTACCCAAACCCAGCCCAGTCCAGACCGGATTATATTTCCTTTGGTCTGGGTTTGGGCAAATTGTGTAGGATTTGGCTATGTGGTGTCCTCCTTGTCATGGGAATTTATCCGACATCGAGTTTGAAGAATTCGTTGCTTTGTTGGCCCTTCTGTAGTCGGTCTAGATTAAAGTAATAAAAGAAGATAAAGTTTTTTTGTCGGAATCCTCTTCAGGAAAGTTTTCAGTTAGCACGCTCCATTCTCTCATCTCCTCCAACCCTTCTTTTTTTGCCCCGAAGCACCCCTTTCATCACTGGTTTTATGGGGCTCCTCCTTGGGTTACAGCCTTTGTTTAGTTAGTGGGCAGAAAAAGAATTCTTACTATCGACAACCTTCAGAGAAGAGCCATGGTGCTTACTAACATTTGCCTCATGCGCATGGACAGTGACGAGTCGATAGATCAGTTTTTCATTCACTACTTTTTCATCAACCAAGTGTGGGATCATTTTCTATCCTCCATGAATGTGGGATGGGTTATGCCAAAAACTGTAAAGGACCTGCTTTGGGCTTGGCATAGGGGCAGATTTGGCAAGGATCGCCAGGTCTTATGGTGGTTAATCATTATGGCAGTGTTTTGGGCTATTTGGGGTGCCAGGAATGGGAATTGTTTTCGGAATGTGGAATTATGAGTGTCGGAGGTGATTTGTTTGGTCAAAAGGCTTGTGAGGGATTGGGCGGTTTATGTTAGGATGGACTCCGCTTCCATTCCTCTCTAGTTGTTTGGTTCTTCTTTGGCCTTGTATTCTTTTCTCGCTTTGCGAGCGTTCTAATAAAATTACAGTTATCTCTAAAAAAACTAGTGTAGAGTACTTAAATGCCTAACTTGACACATTTTACCCACTTTTCAAGTAAATAATCAAGATAAAGATATTAAGGAAGCCAGTTTGGATTGGAGTAATTGGAGGTAAATGGGTGGAATTGGGAGTAAATGATATTTGGGGCGTGTTTGGATGGAAGTAAGTGCATGTAAATGGAGGTAAATGGGAGTAAATGTGCATGTAAATGAAATCCTCTCTACAAGTGAGGATTTGGAAGTAAATGGGGTGAAATGACTTTTTGAACTCTCTTGGAGAGTCGCACGTGTAAACAAAGGTGCCACTATACACATATCCACCATACATGTATCACGTTGATGATACTTCCCAACAATCCAAATATCGGCTACATCACTAAAATCACACTAAAAGAATGATCCAAACCATCCGAAGGATGGCCATCTAAATAAACAGTTAAAAAACATTCGCAAGTTGCTTGTTTGTGATCCTTATATTTGTGGCCTACACGAGCTCGAAATTTCCTCATTTTTTGCTGAATTATATATTTCGATGGGCTTATTACAATCATTCTATTAAACATCACATATGTACACTAAGTTGGAATATTAAAGCTGATTTGGGATATCACATATATTCTTGTGGATATATTGAAAAATTCGAATGCATTCCAATTCCTCCCATTTACTACCCATCCAAACAAAATATTTTGATTTCAAATGCATTTCATTGACTCCCATCCAAACACAACTATGTACAATCATTTACTCTCAATTCATTTACCTCCAAATCCATTCCCATTTACTTCCATTTACAAGCTCCCAAACGAGCCATAAGTTGAATCCTTGGGGCATTTTGCCAACCTTCAAGTGAAAATTTTGGTGAAGGTCCCACCTTGAGGCATTTTTGCTTAGGTTGTAATTCTTTAGGCCATTTTGGCACCTTCTCAATAAATTAACCCGTTAATCTTCAAAAAAAAAAAATTTGAAGGTCCCGCCTTGTGAATCCTTGATTTTTTTATTTTTAATTTTTTATTTTTTAATCTTGGCTCTCCACTAAACTTGGGCATTGCCCTGCCTTTTAATATAAGAAAAAAAGATCTCGCTGCCCCAAAACTCAGGACTTTCAAACACCGCCTTACAATGTTTTCCATTTCGTTATTGCGTAATGTATTGCACCCTTGGGATACAGATACATATCGGTTATCGCATGGGATATATTGGTTGTCTAGGGTAATTTATTGTTGTTGTTGGAAAATATGGGGAAACATTGAAAAATTGGTCGAATTTTTCATTGGAACTTCAGGTATTATTAAAAAAGACACCAATATGCACTTAGAAATTAAAAACAACAAAATCACAAAAAACAACTGCACATAATAGGTTTTCTGCAACTTGGCTTATCTCTCCCGAATCTCGAAATCGAAGCTCCAAATCCATAATTTTTCATGCAAAAACATGAAGAATCATGGATTTCTTACCATTTGACACTACAGCATACAAAAATGAAAGGAAAAAAAAAAAAAGAGACAATCCCATAGAGACGCCTATATTTTGGTTGAATTCCAAAAAAAATGCTACTTTTAAACTGTTTCCTAAAACCCGCTTAAGGTTTTGAAAAATGGTAAAAAAACATTCATTTTAAGTTTGACCAACAGTGTTCATAAAATTCCATCTATTATATTCTAAATTGACAATTATGCCTCTTTACCTTTTGTTTCTTGCGAAAGGTAGCCGAATCCACTTTAACCTTGGACTACACCGTAGGCCCCAACAATGATGTGTTTGTTTAATCCACACAATCCATCTTTCATGAATTATGATTTCAGGAAATGAGCCCAAAAATGATAAATATCTAAACCTTAGGTGGATCCCACAAGAGTTACAGTGGTAATGAAATCTTACCATTAAAAAATGTTAGGGCTTACTGTAAATCTTTGTATGCCATCCAATCTTTGATTAGGTAACTTGGACCTAAATTAAGGGTCCACTATAATTCCTTTTTGCTACCTAATGTGTTTGGCCTCCAAGAAGTTATAAGGGTAGGCATTCAATCCCTATCAGTTTCCTATGGCGTAGTTCACTTGAGATTTGAATCTGCCTTATATTTGGGCCCATGCCCTAAAATGACCTCGCAAAATGGATGAACGGAGTTGATGCATCACATAAGTCATGATAGGGCCCACAACATTTAAAACTCAAGGTGGGCCCCATATGGTTAAGGTAACACGATTAGGGTAACACCCACTAAGATGTTCCCAGGGTAACAACTAATCTGCTCTCGTCTCACCTAATCCGCTCCCGAGGGATGCAGATTTCCTGCCACAGGAAGTTCCTTTGTTGGAAATCTAGGTGGGGCCCACCGTAATGTTTGTGAGAAATCCACACCGTCCATCCGTTTTGTGAGATCATTTTAAGACATGTGACCAAAAATGATCCGGATCCAAGACTCAAGTGAGCTGAAAACATGAGTATTTAACGTCCACAGTTGAAATATTCGTGGGGTAACAGAAGTGTACGAATCAGGCTAATATTTGTGTTTTCAATTCATTCCAGTAGATATGACATTATGAACGGTATGGATGGCATATAAGCATCACTATGGACCGCATGGAGGTTTCAAGGGTAGGAATTTCCCTACCCACCTTTTCCTTTAGTGCGGCCCACTTGAGTCTTGGATCTGAATCTTTTTTGGTCTCACATCCTAAAATAAGCTTAAAAAATGGATGAACGGCGTGGATTTATCACAAACATTACGGTGGGCCCACCTAGATTTCTGGCACACGAACTTTCTACGAAAGGCTTTTGCAGGAAATCCGCGTCCGCTATGAGGGACGCAGTTAGGCAACTGACGTTGTCAATAGCAAGTGGAGACTAGTCGGTGCTCCGTCGGCCTCACCATGATGTATATGTTTCATCCACGTTGTCCGTCCATTTTTCAAATGATTTAATTGAATGAGCCAAAAAATGAAGTAGATCCAAATCTGAAGTGGACCATATTACAAGAAATAGTGTTGATTAAACGCACATTGTTAAAAACTTCTTTAGGCTACAAAAGTTTTGGATCAAGCTGATATTTGCCTTTTCCCTTCCTGATCTGTATGACCTAATCAACAGGTTGGATGTCAAATAAACTTTAAAGTGGGCTTAGGAGGTTTTTAATGGTGGACATTCAATCACTACGGTTTTCTATGGTGTGGTCCATCCGAGATTTAGATCTGCTTGGGTTCAAGCCATATGTAAAAATGGATGGACGGCGTGGATATAACAAATACATCCTTGTGGGATCCACGTAGCATTGATAGTAGCTAGTTGAATGCTTGCAGTGTCGCTGACCAAAACTCAACCAGAAGAACGCGGATTTCCTTTAAAAGCTTTCCCAGAAAGTTCCTAGCAGCGAAGCTAGGTACGCCCCATGTGTTGTTTGTGTGAAATCCACCCCGTTTATCCATTTTATGAGTTCAGTTTAGGACATGTGATAAAAAATGAACCGGATCCAAGACCGAAATGGGCCACACAAGAGGAAAGAGTGGAGATTACATGAACACCGCTGAAATATACATATGGCCACAAAAGTTTTGTATTAGGATAAGGCTTTTTGCATTTTCAGTTCATCCCAGTGGTGATAGTGACCTTATGAATGGTTTGGATGATATATAAACATCAAGGTGAAGCCTAAAAAGGTTTCAACGGTAGGCATTTCTTTTTCTTGTTTTCCTTCTTATGTGGCCCGCTTGAGTCTTGAATCTGTCTCAGTTTTGGTTGTACGTCCTACAATGAGTTCGCAAAGAGGATCGATGGGGTGGATTACTCACAAACATTATGGTGGGCCCCACCTAGCTTCCGCACGGCTGGGACAGAAAAATTTGTGAGTTTTTTAATCCGAGGGTAAGAATGTCTTTTAAAATATAAAATATACCACATATAACGGTATTGGACGGTAGGCATTTTTTCGGCTAATGGTCGAAACTTTAGGCAGATTTTAGGAAAGAGTTTAAAATCATGCCTTTTTTTGGAATTCCACCAAAACATGAGCATGCATAGCGCCTTGTCTCAAAACAAAAAAAAAAAAAGAATCGAAACTAAAGAATACGCACCTTTTAAAATCCAGCCCCAAGAAGCTTCCAATCACGAATTTTGGAGAAACTTCAAGGATTTTCTTCCGACAAACTAGAGTGGATTGGTCAAAATCACCTTACAATGTACAAGGAAGAAGGGTTTTTTTTTCTTTTTTTTCAAAAGAAATCAATTTTTGTGATTTTTTGAGGATTTTCCAAACAAAACAGCACCGGTTTCTTTTAATCCCTTTCTACATCGCACTATCGCACTGATAAATTAAGAATTTGTAAAGGGGGAGTGTGGATGTATCACACAATATCACGATATACCGTGATATCACGACACAATATCATGCAATATATTGCACGATACTATGAAAAATGGATATTAAAGCTGGGTTTCGTATCGCCCAGCTGTGATAACTAATATATCATGGGATATATCGCTGATATCGCAAGATACCAAGAACACTGCCGCCTTGATCGTTGTTATGATTTAGAAAGCAACAATATAGCTATGTCCAATCACGGTTTACTAAGAACAACTAGGTTTGTACAACGTCTCAACAGAGGAATCATCTGACACTTTCACGAACAGTTAGACCACCAACTGATTCTAAATTCTAGAAAGAGAAGCTAAGATGGCTAACTGCAAAAGACATATGGGTAGATAGAGAGAGAGGGAGGGCATACCCAGTCTTCTGTTCGAGGATGGTCGGAAACTGCATCTTGACATAGGTGCAGGTGCAGATTACTAGCAGCACCACCGTCAGAAATGAATGGAAATTGAAAAGCGCGGACTGGAGAAATTCAGGCAAGAACGAGACGAGATGTGAGAAAATTACGTTCTGTTGAGTGAATTCATGGAGATTACTTTCATATGGAGATTCTATCTCTTACCATGATCGGATTCTGCTGCTGCAAGCGTTTCCTTCTTCCTTTGGAACTGTGACAGAAAAAAAAACAAAATACAAGAGTCGGATTCTGCTGCTGCAAGATCTAGAGATATACGTGGAGAGAGGGCGAAAAAAGTACCTTGTGGAAGTGATTTTTGGGCTAGGGTTTCTGAGATTTTTTATCTACTTTTTCTTTTTCTTGTTTCGACTGTTTTGAACGCTGGGAAAGGCGGATGGAAGGTTCTTTAGGGCCTGTTTGGCAGCGTGGATATGGAACCCATGGATTCAGAACCCTGGATTTGGAATCCTGCAATCCAAAAGTAGCTCTGCATAAATACATTTACAACGGTTTTGAATTTAATCACTAAATCAACTTTAATATCCCTACTTAATGTACCTAAATAATATTTGTGTTAGGATCACGGGTTAAAGAGTCTAATTTTACTGCACATTGGTTAGGTTCTTAACCGTTGGTATTAGGGCTAACACCACATCTCATGTTCATCTCCAGAAATTAGTGACCTGTATAAAAGGTAACCTGGACCAGAGTAAAAGCCACCACCTGATAGAAAGGGAAAGAGTGACCTAGATAACTAGAGTGCAGCCACCATGCCTTGGAAAGGGCTACCCGAAATAGAGGCCAAAGTCTTGGTTTATACAAACACACACCAAGATCCATAAAGTGATGATGAAAGATGGGCTTAGAGGTAACTTGAAACCCTTCCAGGGCCCACCATGATACTCATATGCCCATCCAACCTGTTCACAAGGTGAGTCCCTGCAGGAATAAACGGAAAACCAAATACTGAGATTGATCTAAAACTTTGGTGGCTCAGAGAAGCCTTTCAGCTTTAAGGGTCCTCAATTGTCACTTTTCCATGTGATGCGGCATGCTTGAATTTTGGAACAACCTTGTTTTTGGGCACTTCCTTAGACAGAGTGGATGCCACACAAACATCATAAAGGGGCCCCACAGTTGTTGCGCAGCACTGCCAACAACGCCGATGAACCGAGATCCAATCTTCGGTCTTACCCACAAACGATAAACAAGAATAAATAATAACTAGAAGTAGAATTGAAACAAACCAACAATCCACACGACAGAATTACATGGAAAAATCCTAATAGGGGTAAAAAACCCACGGGTACAATGTTCCACTATGAAGAAAATTAAGTTACAATAAATCTACTCACCTTCTCGTATGCTTCCATGCACAGAGATAGCCCATTTTGTTAACATCTTCACATTTTCTCACCTTGGACGTATAGAAACCCTAATTGCATACCCTAACTTCGAATCACACCCTTTTATATAGCATAACACGAAAATAGGACTCAAAATAGGAAACCCCATGAAACTGTTCGCGTCCGGTTGGGTGCCCGGTTAGGCTTGGTCGAGCGCCCGCCCAATGTAAAAATCGTCAAGTGAGCCATCAGAGAAAATATTCGAATTTCGGGCGTCCGACCAAACATGATCGAGCGCCTGGTCCACTAACCATCGGGCGCCCAATTGTATATGAAACAGTTCAAAGACTTTTGTCTGCTATACGTGAATATTGGGCGCCCAATCACAGACCGTCCGGGTGCCCGACCACTCCCTGGCTGGCATAATTAGTGTATTGGCTCCACACCTCAACAATCTCCCACTTGGACACACATCACCATAGATCATTCGTATTGTACATCCGGAGTGCACCACCTCCCCATCTTCAAGCCTGAAGACCAATCTTCAAGCCTAAAGATCAATCAAAGCTAAACAAAGCTTTAGCTTCTCCCGTGTGACCGCCTTGGTCAACATATCCGCAGGATTCTCACTTGTATGAATCTTCTCCAGAACAATCGATCCATCTTTCAGTAACGAACGTATGAAGTAATATCTGATGCCAATATGCTTGGTCCTTGAATGAAATGCTAAATTCTTGGCCAAGTGTATTGCGCTCTGACTGTCACTGTACAGCTTGCAATCTGCTTGCTTCTTCCCCAACTCTTCTATAAAACCTTGCATCCACGTCATCTCCTTGCACGCTTTTGTGGCTGCAACATACTCTGTTTCTGTTGTACTGGTGGACATTATCTTCTATAACTGAGAGACCCAACTGACTGTAGCACTACCCAAAGTAAAGACATACCCTGTAGTGCTCCTTCTACTATCAATATCCTTGCCAAATCTGAATCGACATAGCCTTGTAGCTTGATTTCTGATCTTTCATAACACAGTCTTACATCAACAATACCTACCAGGTATCTGAGGATCCACTTCACAACTTCCTAATGTTCATTCTCGGGATTGTTCATAAACTTGCTAACAACTCTTACTACTTGAGCAATATTTGGCCTTGTACTAACCATAGCATACACGAGACTCCATATAGCTGACGTGTATAGGACTTTAGCCATGTAGTCTCGTTCCTCCTACATCTTTGCACATTGCTCCTTAGAAAACTTGAAGTGATTGGCTAATGGAGTGCTAATCGGCTTAGCACCTCCCATACTGAATCGATCAAGTACCTAGGCTATGTACTTTGCCTGTGACAGAACTAGTTTCTTATTTTTCCTGTCACGCTTTATCCTCATGCAAAGGATTTGTTTTGCAACTCCCAGATCCTTCATGGCAAATTCTCCTAGAAAATTGTCTTTTAAGATTTGATATATCCTTCATGCTTGATCTAGCTACAAGCATATCATCAACGTACAGAAGAAGAATGATGTACAATATATCAAACTTCTTCAAATAGCAACAGTAGTCAGCATGACATCTCTCAAACCCATTTCCCTGACATGAAATTGTCGAACTTCTTGTACCGCTGCCTCGGGGCCTACTTCAAGCCATATAGATTCTTTCTCAATCTACACACATATTCTTCTTTCCTGGTGCCACGTATCCTGTTAACTAATGCATATATATCTCTTCTTTAAGATCCCCATGAAGAAAGGTTGTCTTAACATCTAGCTGCTCTAGATGTAGATTATTTGTAGCCACTATACTTAAGACCATGCGAATCGTAGACATCTTCACCACTTGTGAAAATATTTCTATGAAATCGATACCTGTCTTTTGTTGGAATCCTTTCACAACCAATCTGGCCTTGTACCGCTTCGAACTATCGTACTCCTTTTTCAGTCAGTAAACCTACTTGTTATGAAGAGCCTTCTCACCCTTAGGTAGAGTGACGAGCTCCCACGTATGATTGTACTCAAGAGAGTCCATCTCATCATCCATGGTCTGTTCTTACTTAACCCGTGTATCTTACCGTAATGCCTCTTCAAAACACTCTGGTTCACCATTATCTATCAGCAGTAGATAATGTAAGGAGGGTGAGTATTGGACCTTGGGTCTCCTCTCCCGAGTAGACCTCCTCACAACCAGTGTCTGTGGCTCTGCCTCATCATGCTCCTGTGCATGCCCATCCTGTGTCACTGTAACACCTGTGTCTGGTAACTCTTCCAACTCTACGAAGTCTTTTTCATCGATCCTGTTTTGTCTTTGTTGCAAACTTCCTTATGCATTGCTTTCTCATTGAAAACTGCGTCATTGCTTCTCATGATATTTCAGTTCTCTGTATCCCAAAATCGGTAGTCAAAATCATACTGCCCGTAGCTTATAAACGTACACCTCCTGGACTTCGCATCTAGCTTATTTTCGTGCTCTGCGCAATGTGAACATATGAAGTGTAACCGAACACTTTGAGATGTGTAAGGTTTACTTCTTTCCTAGTCTACGTTTCTTCTGGTAACTCATCATCCAATGGTGTTGAGGGACTTCTGTTGATGAGATATACGGCAGTATTCACAGCATCTGCCCAAAACGTCTTGAGCAACCTTGCATGTAGTCTCATGCTCCTAGCGCGCTCAAGAATAGTCTTGTTAATGCACTCAGCCACACCGGTTTTGCTGTGGTGTACCTGGAATCGTTTTCTGATGTTTGATTCCATATGCTGCACAATACTCCTCAAATCTCTTGTCACGATACTCTCCCCTATTATATGATCTGAGATATTTTACAGTTTTACCTGTCTCATTTTTTACCAGAACCTTCCACTTCTTAAATACATCAAACACTTCATATTTATGTTTTAAGAAATAGACTCACAGTTTTCTACTAGCATCATCAATGAAAGTAACAAAATAACGTGATCCACCAAGAGATGATACCTATGCTGGTCCCCACACATCATTGTGTACAAGCTCCAACATATGCGTCTTTGGAGCTCGTCGCGTTGTCTTGAAGCTTACTCTCTTCTGCTTGCCATACACACAGTCCTCGCAGACTTCCAGGTCGATAGACTTTAACCCTAGTAGCTTCCCTTTTGACAATAACAATTTCATTCAATTTTCACTCATGTGTCACAATCCTCTGATGCCATAATACTCGTTCACTCCTAGTTTATGCGATTGCGAGTGAACTATATAATTTGGAAGTCACATACAAAATACCTTCCTTCTTGCTTCGAGATATTACCAAGGCACTTTTTTGTGACCTTCTATGATTCGCTTGTGAACGTCGTCACATATCCAGTATCGGACTAACTGCACTACTGAGATTAAGTTTCATCTTAGACTTGGTACTTGTCTTACATCATTCAACTTCAAAACTGCTTCGTTTTTATGACTTATGTGAATGTCTCCCTTGCCAACAATACTGCATGGCTCATCATCACCCAGGTAAACTCTCTCGAAGTCACCTGACACATAATCACGAAGAACTTCCTCTGACGAAGTGGCATGAAATGAAGCACCCGAGTCTATAACCCAAGACACATTCTGCGCATCAAAAGATAAGATCAACGCCTCTGTGTCACTCTCCTCAGATAGAATCACTAAATCCTTCCTACCTTGAGAGCTTCCTTCTTGTTTCTTAAACGCCTTGCAATTACGTTTCATGTGCCCTTTCTTCCCGCAATGCCAACATCCATCCTTATCTTTCGGTTCCTTGGACTTCTTCCTCGACTTAAAACGCCCGTGTTTATTGCCTCTTTTGTTCAACGATCTTCTTCTTCCTTCGACGTTTAGAACATTCCTCGAATCCCCTGAAATTCTTGATGCCTTCCTTTTAGATTCTTCACTGAGAATTAGACCTGCCACATCATCGAATTTTAACTTCGTCGACCTTGAAGAGTTGCTCACGGCAATCACCTAAACCACCTCAACTGTCTGGCAAGTTAGACAGAATCAATAGCGCCCCGACCTCATCATCAAAAGTGATGCCAACGGATTCCAATTGGCCTTGTGACTGTATTGAACTCGTTTAGATGTTCAGCCATGCCCCCACCATCTGACATCTCCATGTTAAATAGCCGTTTCATGAGATGAACCTCGTTGGACGCTGATGGTTTCTCATACATCGCAGCTAGAACTTGCATTAATTCTTTTATGGTCTTCACCTTTGATATATTGAAGGCGACACTCTTAGGTAAAAATAGTTGGATCGTTCCTAAAGCCTTTCGATCCACTAGAACCATTCATCATCTGTCATCTTTCTTGGTTTCTTCTCTTTTCCTTTTAGAGGAATATAGAGGTCCTTCTGATATAGATGATCATCCATCTGCATCTTCTAGAAGGCAAAGTTTGAACCACTAAACTTCTCAATTCGTATTTTTCCTTCTTCCGTCATTGCTCTCACTTGAACTAAACCAATAACTTTGATGCCAGTTGCTGCGCAGCACGTCAACAATGCCGGTGAACCGAGATTCAATCTTCGATCTCACCCACAAACGATAAATAAGAAGAAATAATAACTAGAAGCATGATTGAAACAAACTAATAATCCAAAAGACATAATTTATGTGGAAAAGCCCTAACAAGGGTAAAAAACCACGGGTACAAAGTTCCACTATGAAGAAAACGAAGTTACAATGAATTTACTCACCTTCTCGTATGCTCCCATGCATAGAGATGGCCCGTTTTGCTAACCTCTTCACCTTTTTTCACCTTGGACGTATAAAAACTCCAATCGCATACCCTAATCCCGAATTACACCCCTTTATATAGCATAACATGGAAAGATGAATCAAAATAGGAAACCCCGCGAAACTATTCGCGTCCGGTTGGGCGCCCTTCCAATGTGAAAATCGTCCAGTGAACCATCAAAGAAAATACTCGAATTTTGGACGTCCGACTAAACATGGTCGGGTGCCCCCCTGGGCACCAGGTACCCGGTCTACTGACCATCGGGCATCCAATTGTATATGAAACAGTCCAGAGACTTTTGTCTCCTATGTGTGAATATCGATCGTCCGGTCATAGACCATCCGGGCGCCCGACCACTCCCTGTCTGGCATAATTGGTGTGCTAGCTCCACACCTCAACACCCACAACTTTTGATCGCATTGGCGCTCTGGGCCATACACCTCATGGATGGACCGGGTTCATTACACGAGTGCCACTGCCGGTACGTGTTCCACGAATCGCCTAATCACTCTCTTCAGTCTTGATCCCTCCTCGCGCGAGTCACCCAAGCGATTTTCTGTCATGTTTTAGAGAACAGGCACTGCGCACACGGCGCACGTTAAGTGGCCCCCTTCCTTCGCATCGCCTATTTCCATTCTTCTTTATTCTCCCGCCATTTCATTCGCCCTCGAATTCGAATCGTCCCGCGCTCTTCTTCCACGCCGGACGACGACCACAGCCGCAGCCACAGTAGTAGAGGTACATCACCACTATGCGCAGTCTGTTATATTACGCACACCCGCCCATTTTAGTCCACTCTCCAAAGACTACATCATTTGATGCGAATTCTCACTTGTGAATAGAGAACAAGCTTGCACTGGTGGCAACAACCACAACCACAACCACAACAACAACGGCAACAACATGGGCGATGCCAAGAGATGGGCCGTAACCTACACCAGGCACCTCAAGCAGAAAAGGAAAGTCTACCAGGACGGCGCAATGGAGCTCCATGTCTCATGCAGCAAGGTTAGTTTCGCTTTTTTTTATACAAGTGAGACCCATTTATGAATGATCCAGATCGTCCAGTTTCCGGGCCACAACATGGATGGGCTACTTCCCGAAAATCTCTCAGATTTCAAGGTCCTATCCCTCCAATCTCTGGCCTTCCCTTACTTAAATGTGGACGATAGCTGTAGTTCTTTGCTCAACTGCCTGTTTGCAAGCCACTGATCGAAGGGTTAGGATATCTTACTGCTGATCCAATCAAATGATGAATGGTCTGGATCATCCAGCCACTGGCCCCATTTGATACTGTACATGTGCTTGGATTGGCAATCATATAATTCCTCATCGTTGCAGCATTTTCATATGCTGAGTAAGCGGGTTAGTTGCTTTCAGGTCCATGAATGGATCAATTTTTAGTTTTTCTCCTTATATTGATAATAATGTAGGCTGTGTTTGGATGTCCACAATTCAGGCAAATTGATTTGGTTTTCAGGTGCCCAAATGGCACTTGTAATGGAGGTCCCAAACGCACCCAAAACATCAATTTTGGAAGAGCTGCATTATTTGTCTTTTATCTCACTTAAAACACCATATAGGGAAATCCAGACATACCCCCCTTAACCTTGGAAATGAGATTTGAAAGTTTGTAGGATTTCTGGCCTTTTTTTTTATAAATAAATTTAGGGGTCGTTTGGATGCTAGTAAATGATTTACTAGTAAATGACTTAAGTGCTTGTAAGTGATTTACTACCTGTCTGTTTCGATGTAAGTTGCAAACGATTTACTAGTAAATCATTTACAGTGTTTGGATAGCCTGTAAATGGGTTATATCCTGCAATTGCATATTCACACCTGAGATAGTTTAGAGAAGCAATTCAGCAAATAACATTCAAATTGCATATTGGAATTTCCTTTAAAGTAGATCATTGGGTTAAGCCCATGTCACTAAAGCTTAGAGTTAATCCTCAAAGAAACAGAGTAGTATGTGAGCCATACAAGTGGGCCCATGAATTCAAATGCTATTGTCAAAGGGAGGGAGGGAGCCGCTGCCAGAAGGGTCTTTGAAGCTTGGAAGATCACTAGAGGGAGGGAGCCGCTATCGGAAGGGTCTTTGAAGCTTGGAAGATCACCAGAGGGAGGGAGGGGGAGAGAGAGAAAGAGGGCGAGAGATTGCTGAGAGGGAGAGGGAGAGAGAGCCGTTGGATGTTCTGCAATAACCAGGTGCGACTCTGCTTTATAACAGAAATTTCAAAAATAGATCCGTTGCCACTTACTACCATTCATTTCATTTACTAGTAAATGAAATCTCACATTTTTGCTAGTAAATGGGAGAAGGCATTTGCTAGTAAATGACTTACAAGTAGTAAATGATTTACTAGCAAATGGGAGCATCCAAACACAAAAATGGCCCATTTACTAGTAAATGACTTACAGGCTATCCAAACGACCCCTTAACTGCAGTCAATTGAATTTATGTTCACAAATGAAAGAAATTTAACCTTCTTTTGTAAATGATAGCAGTGTTCGCAGTATCGGTATCGCGTTACGTTTCGCACCCTTAGGATAAAGATACATATCAGGTATCGGTAGGGAAATATCGGCTGTATCGCGGAATGTATCGCACTTTTTGGGAAACATGGGGAAACATCCGGAAATTGATTGAATTTTTCAATGAAACTTCAGGGATTGTTAAAATAGACCTTAATACACACATTTAAATCATCATATGTAAAAACGAAAGTCCACGTAATGGAGTCCTTTGTAAAAGGATCCTAAGCTATGCGTTGTCTGACTGAACTGATGCAACTATTGTTTAAATTGATTCCATAAGATATATAATTGTAAGAAGACATTAATGAACGCACAACCAATTTATTGACAAAGTAAAACAAGCAAGAGAGTTGAGAAATATACCTATGGATGATGTAATTGACTGCGTATCCTTCAAATGCAGTTTTGACTATCTTAGTTCAACGCAATGCAAGCTACCCTATATGGCCTAGATCTATATGAGGACTCAATAAATTCTAGAAAATGGCTAACTGGACTCAACAAACTATGACCCCTACGCAGAGTCGGAACGCGGGTCGAGCGCCTGAAAGCCCTATGATTTTTTTTTTAGTGAGGAGAAACTAGAAGAAAATAGAACAAAAAATTATTTTTTTCTACAAAATGGGGATTCTTGTGTGTCTGACTGATACCTGGACGATATCGTCCAGGTATCGACAATATTTGGAGCCCACAGTACAAAAAATCATGATATTTTACCGATATATCGTGCGATATCGATACATTGTGCGATATTATCGATATCGCACGATACACAAGAGTTAGTCATTTTTTTTGTTATTACTGGCCCGATATTTATCGGAGTTGACCGATATCGATAATATCGGCTGATATATTGGCTGATATTATCGATACTGCAATCATTGGATGATAGTCATTACTATGGTTTTTAAAAGAAATGTAATGAGATCGACACTTGTTTTGAAGTTTAAAATGCATTATGATTGTAACCTGAGCCAGGCTCAACCGAACCTGACTGGCGCAGCTTGATTAAAACTCTGGTTTGGTCGGATTGGGTTTGTTGTAACCTGATTTTACTTTAGGTTTGATTTGGGTGAATCATGACCTGAATATGCATACTCAACCAACCCGATTCCAATCTAGAAAAGTTTTGGGTCCTTCATAGTGGGGATCTTTATGTCAGTGGTTGGATCAAGTTTCATTACCCAAATCCAAAGGCTTGGGTTGGGTCTGGTGTTGGATTGGCTTGTATGAAAATGAGTTGGGCTCAGGTTGATAGGTCAGGTTGGGTTCGGGCTGAATCCAACCTAAGCCAAGCCAACCCCTGTTGCTTCCTAGTATTCATGCAATTTGGTTTGGGCTAGTGTTTCCTTATGTTCACTATGCTATGGTATTTCTGCGAAATGCATTGTGCTTATTTTTCTTTGGCTTTCTCTGGCTTTCTAACTTTTACTTTATATATGCAGCTTATGCTTTATGATGATTCAGGGAAACTCTTAGAGAGCAGGTTCTTGAATAAGGATGAGGTGGTTCAATCTGGAGGAACATTGGCATTTGATACTCATCTTGTTGACATTGGAGAAACTGAACGAAGCTATAAGCCTCTAACAGATTTAAATGTGCAAGGAAGAGATAGCAAATCGGTTGAAAAGACCAGGGTGCTAGGACAAGAGGCTAGGAACAATTCTTCTGTTGGTAGCTTCTCAAACTTGTAATTGTATTAGTTTGATGTGTTGTCACGTGTGTAATTTATGCACATCATCATCATCTAAGCCTTATCCCAACTGGGGTTGCCTACATGAATCCTTTTCCGCCACTCCACTCTATCAAGGGCTATAGCTTCAGTTAGACCACAAGTCATCAAGTTTTTTCTTATTGTCCACTCCCATGTCCTTTTGGGCCTTCCCTTTGCCCTTTTAGAGCCTTCAACTTGCACCAACTCATTCCTTCTTAACCAGTAGGTCTTTGTCGCTGTTGCACATGACCAAACCATCTAAGTCTACTTTCTCCCATCTTATTACAAATTGGTGCTACTCCTAAGTTCCCTCCACTACATTCATTTCTAGTTCCATCCTTGTCTTCACACTCATCCATTTCAATATCCTCATTTCAGCTACACATCCTATGAACATGTAGACTTCTTTCACTTGTATTTTTCTATGGTCATTACATGTACTGAACTCCCTTTTCTTTTCAGAGAGCAAAACGGTGGTATCACAAAACATTGGAGCATCACAGAATCACCCAAATGTGAAACATAACACTATTAGAGGTTAGTCTGTTAGAACTCTATCTCTCTGCATTTAATGCATGCAACATTTGGATCTCTCTAAGGCCATTCTGTGTTTGGTTAGTCTTATTTTATTGCAAATGATACATTTATTTCAGCTCCACACTTGCTAGTTTTTATTTAGGGCCCGTTTAGATACCACCAAATAAGTTACTTTTTCTACTTACAACAGTAGATAAGTAACTTATTTGAGATGAGTAAGTTTGGTTTATGATCAATTATAAGTAGCCTTTTTTATTTAAAATTACTTAATCACTTCAATTTAGTAAGTAGAAATCACGATAAGCTGCTTAAGGCATAAGTAGCTTATTTTAAGTAACTTACCATCCAAACGCCCCCTTAATGTCTTTCTTCATTTCAGTGTACAAAAAGGGCGAATTGCATAGTTTTGGAGCAACTCAGACCACTGTAAGAGGTGAGTATGTAAATGTACTATTTGCACCTGGATTTTGTTGCATGCAGCCTCTTATCACTGATGCCCCTCTCTTTATTTATATATTTTGTATATTTATTCCTAGCACAGGCGTTTTATCTCACTAGTATAATCATACAAATATATTAGTGTGGTGAATTGTGTAATCAAGCATTTAAAATAGTTTAGTCCTTATGTTTAGCTTGTGTTATCATGAAGGAAACATTTCTCTTCTGGCATCTGTAATACTATTTCACCTTCAGGGAACAAACAGACCAAATTGCAAAACAGTGGAGCACCACACAATCATCCCAATGCTACACAGACAACCGTACGAGGTTAGACAGTGAAAATTTGTTGTATTCTGCACAAAGCTAGCATGAATCCAAAACCTGTTCTTTTAGAAGGTTCGATTTATGGTTCCTGGCTTATTATATTACATTCCATTTTGTATGTCTGCGGAGTAAGTGATGGTTAATGGTAGTTGTAATGGCTTGAGGAGATTCAATGTATCAACTATCAAGTCATTCCTTTGGACTAGGTGCAGCCTAACAAAGGAACATGCAATGGCCTAGATGCTTCTAACTTCTTCTTCATAGCCTTTGAAGACATGAACGTCATTCCTAGTTAGCTGTAGGTGCATTCTCTTTATACTTGTTTTTGTACTTTCTCCCATCTTGTGTAGAATGGCATGCCTTGTACACCATGCAAATAACTCAAAAGGCCAAGAAGTATCACGATGGCGTCCTGCGACTCTCATTCTGTGGTTCACATGGGAAACAGGTCAGTTTACATTACCTTTACATTCCCTGTCAATAAAGCTCTTGTAATGTCCTTGGGAGACCTAATTGCGGATCTGATCATCCAGCTAATTTGAAAATGTGATTATTACTGATTGCTAAATGCTTGTGGATTTTTAGCTTTATAAGTATGAATTTCCCCATACAGTGCTGTAATGATCAGAACTAGTTAATGTTGAATTAATAAATGTCACCCTCAAGATGTTCTTGATAATATCATTTCTTGAACTATTTTATTGACATGTGTCTAAAAAATTGAAAGTATGGAATAGCATGTTTAGACTCTGCTGCTGCTCCCAATTCGATACATTTGGGACTCAAGGTTTGGTGTTCCGGCTTGTAAATCAGATGGCTTCACTGTGAATGGGAAATGCTCCAAACAACCCCTGATTGGATGATCCTAACCCTTAGATTGGTGGCGTACAAACAAAAAACAATGGTCCACATTCAATAAGAAGAGGCCATACATCCATTTTTTTTTTGGGGGGGGTCTTTTTGGGACATCCTCCATCCAGAGTTAATCTCATCAGTTCAACAGTCTGAATCACGAAAATCATTCCTCACTCTTTTACGGAATTGGGAGCACCAGCAATCGTTCCTCAAGCCAGATAATAGCTTCTGGCATCATTAGTTAATTGAGAATGCATCTGTAACCATGGTATGCCACAAACTTATTCCAATGATTTTCAAGAATCCACAACTCAAAAAAAAAAAAAAAAAAATAAAATAAAAATCAAGAATACTAATGAATTTGACTTCAGATTTTTTTTTGGTCTTAAATTTGACGAATATTCATAAATATCAAAATAAATCTGTGAACCACAGTACCTGGTTTTTTCTTGTATTAATTAATGTTATTGTATGGTTTCAAAAATTCATTGTGATTCTGTGCTGCCATCTTTCTAATGTTTTCTGTATATATGCAGGTTTTTCTTTATGATGACTGTGGGAAACTCTTAGACAGTAGGTTTCTGAAGAAAGATGAGATGGTTGAATCTGGAGTAACACTGGCATTTGTGGCTCATCTTGTTGAAATTGGAGAACCTAAGGAACTTTGTAAGCCTTTTAAGGATTTGGATCTTCAAGTAAGAGAGTCCAAATCAATTGAAAAGAATGCAATGGAAGGTCAAAAGGCAAGAAACAGTTTTTCTGCTGGTACTTATTCTTAAGACTTGTATTGGCATTCGGTTCATACTTTGTTATGCACAACTCACGTATTTTTCCACTTTCATAAAATCGCTTGCGTTTTATGTTGTTTACATTCACCTGGAGTTCCTTCTTTTAAGAGAACAAAAGGGTTGAATGGCTAAACAATGGGGTTCAGCAAAATCATTCAAACGCTGCACAAATCATTGGAAGAGGTCAGGCATGCATGCAGCAGTTGACTCTGACTACTAGTCTTCCCTTTATTCTTGAAGTTATGTTGGTATCTGCTTGATGCTTTCTGACAGATGTTTTGTGCATTTCTTTTCAAAATTTCATATTTCATTTACTTTTTTATGGTTGTTTATATGAACTTGAATTTCCTTCTCTTCAGAGAACAGAAGGACTGAATTGCAACAACGTATTGTCTCATCACAGAGTTGTCTAAATGCAATACGGAACTCTGTAAGAAAATAGTCCATTGTCTCCCATGCTAGATCTGTTCCATGTAGTTAATTGTGTATACATTCTTATTGTGGGTTGTATATTCATGATCTGGTTATATCGAAAGGAAAGAATGTGTTTGTTCTTTTGTAGTTTAGTGGTTAAGGATACATCCATACATTAGTCCTTGTGTTTGGTTAGTCTCACATTGTGGTCGGGGATATTTTTGTTTTTTATCCTATATAATTCTTATTAATTCTACAATGTCTTCTTGCTATTCTGAGCAGAAAATTGAATTACAGAACTATGGAGCACCAAACAGTCATCCGAACTTAACAGACACCAATGTAACAGGTTTGTCTCTGAACATTTTATCTGTGCTGACATTTTCCTTTTGATGGATAATCAGAAATTTGTTAGCCAGTAAAAAACACAAAACAAACAAAAATCAATAGACATCTGTTGCATGCATCATTCCACTGGCAATATCCACAAAAACCTTCCATCTAACTGAGTTGATTATCACTTTACATATTACTAATGGTGTCTTAGTTGTCCTGTGTTAACTCGCTACGCCAATTAATGACCCTCTTTTCCTCTTCCCTCTTCTGTAGATTGGTTTAACTTGTGGTTGTACAGAGTGTGAGGGGAAAAGGCAGGGGATGTGTGTGGGTGAGTGGGGAAGTGTCTTTTAAAATGTTAAGTATAAAATAAATTGCTTGGAAGTAGGATAGGTAGATCAACCCTGAAGCACGAGTTTCCACGTGAGTGGCACTGGTTCTTAGATTCCTGTAACTAATATTTAACTTTCAGATTCAGGCAACTAATTCTCTCATAGCTCAAATTTTGCGAGTCTTCTAGAAGTTTTTCCAAACATTTGATGGTAATTTACTGTTTTACTCATGCTCTATGCAAGCCAACTAAGATTATAAGTACTTAAGCTAATAACTTCTATAAGAAAATTATGTGGCCCTTTCCCTATTTTATGATTCAAACTAGTTTCCAGATTTGGGCCAGCACTATTTAATTTGTAGCTCGTAGCTCGAATTTATCTCTGTGGGGCATACGCTGAAAGTCACACCACTGGATGATCGATGGTTAGGAAAAAGTTGGACCGTTAGTTGATATTCAATGAGCAATGTCCTCCAATTGGACGTTATGATCATTTGGCCACTAATTTTATGGGTGTGACCTATCCCAGGTAGAGACGAACTGTCTGGATCAGGTGAAAATATGCCATGTGTGTAGAGATAGATTTCTTAATAACTTAGATATATACATTTGACACTGTAGACTAGCCCTAGTATGAATTATTAATACATTCACTGACACTTTCTTTGCACTCCTAGCCTTAGCCACTGCCAATCCCACATTCTGGCTCCTGCTTTACTCCTGGTTAGTAAGCTTTGACGTTACTGTAACCTAAACAAAGAAACAACCAACCACCTGGATGTTTAATACTCCTGTTGATGGTCTTTGAAGACTCGAGCTTCGTGTGTTTTTTTACCACGCACATGTTCTCTCTCTGTTGTTGTTTATGCACTTTCTTCCATCCTATGCAGAATGGCATGCCTTGTATACCACACAAATAACTCAGAAGGCCAAGAAATATCATGATGGCATCCTGCAACTTTCATGTTGTGGTTCCCATGGGAAACAGGTTAGTGCACCTGAGTTTTGTTCTCCTTGCAATTGAGTTCTTATATTATCCTCTGGTAAGATCCATTTGACCCTCTGGTCTTCCTTCTAGTTTGATGATGCGAGAAGTGTTCAAGGATTTTAGAAATTTACTTGGATTTCTAAAAGTCTGTGAATGTAGCTTTAGGACTCTAAATGCCCCCAAAATGCAATTCAGCATATCTTAGGGTCAGAACCAGTTAACGTTTACATCAATAAGTATAACATCTCAGTGTGTTTTCTGATGATGTTAGTCCATTGAAATGTCTGTAACACATGCACAGTTATGCTTGAGCATGTTTGGATATCACCAATTCCATGGAAATCATGGAAACGAAAAAAAAAAAAAAGGGTTTTCAAGAAAAGGGAGGATTCTACAAAGCAATCATTGCACATAGTTTGGATTCCCTAGCACTAGACACAGGGTGATCTTTATCTCACAAATATGAAGTTTCCACTTCCTATCCTAAGATAGGACCCCCAAAAAATGGAATTCATGTTTCAGTAGTGCTCATGGAAATAATCAGTGCGTAATTGTTACCTTTTCTTTTCTTTTCCCTGGGAATACATGTACCAAACATGGCATAAGGAGGGTAATGTGACAGAGCTATTTTTTCTAGCATGCATTCTAATTGTCTAATTGCTTGAAGAATTTCAGGTTACTTTGTTAAGTGAAGATGGAAATATCCTGAGCAGTAAATACATCGTATCATCTGAACATGTGCGAACTGGAAGTACATATGAGTTACCAAGCTATCTGGTTGACATTGGTGAGCCATGGACTTCTCAGGGAGGTATAAACGTAGAAGTCTGCTTAAGGAACCAAAGTTCAGGGTCTCATTTTATTTATCATACCCAAGATAATACCCCCCCCCCCCCCCCCCCCCCAAAAAAAAAAAAAAAAAAAAACCTTCGTTTTTAACGTTCGCAAAAATATGATAAATATATTGCTCAAATGTGCAGGAAACCTCAAAAATGATATTTCTTCGGGGCCAGTTGTGGGGTCAAATTCTAGCAGCTCAAATGTCCGCGATTTTACCAGTGGTGGGAAGGCTTCAAATTCTAACAGCTCAAATGTCTGCGAGTTCACTGGTGGTGGGAAGGTTCCAAGAAAAAAGCTGTTACGTGATGGTTCGTCTGTTTTTCAGTGAATGTTATTGACATCAGATCAGCCACAAATCTTCAAAACACATACATTTAGATAAACTTGAGTTTCCTTTGGTGTGATTGAAGATTTTACCATTTTGTCGAGATTGGATAACATCAAATTTGTTTTTCTGAGTATACACTACTATGATTTGTTGTTAATTCTACTCTCCCCCTTTTCAGCCTGCCACATCCTCTCGATTCTTAAAAAACCAATTGCTCAAGAGAGTCTTGGCCCTAGAAAACTGCAAATGGAGCAGGCCTATCCTTCCCAATCTTCAGATTTGCTTCAATCTAGTCTTCAGGGTAAGCTTCCAGGACATGAATCACCGGGTATAAAAGATCCAAAGGAAAATACAGAAGACAACTGTGGGGGTGATTTTAAAAATAATGAAAAAAGTACTACTGAAACGGGTACCTCAGGAAGTGATCTCTTGCAATTCAGAGCTGCTCGAGTGATGCTATCTTCCGACTTTACCAACTCGATGGATCCTGAACATAGAGAGGAACTACCACCAGATAGTTCTTCTGCTTCATCCAACGCATTTCCTGGGTATGTATATAATACATTATCTCCAAGATATGAACTGGGTATCCTATCATGCACTGTGCAAACACGCACTTCGAAGAACAAATTTAAAATCTAAAGAATGTGGAAGACATACATATAGGCATATAATTGTATTATACCCAAATCAGGCATTTGAGTTTGGTTTTTGGAAATGATTCAAATCCCTTTACCTCATTTGACTGCATTTGTCTACAGAGCTTTACATTGTTAAGGTCCAACCCTTATAGTATACGTTGAAGCTCCAATTCGATTACCATCACCATCATAGCCTTTTCCCAATTAATTGTGGTCGGCGACATGAATCTTGTTTTGCCATCTCACCTTATCAAGGGCCATCCCTTCAGTTAGGATATGATCATCAAGTCTTTTCTTCCTACCTCCATCCATGTCCTTTTGGGCCTTCTTTTCGCTCTTTTAGAGCCTTTAACTTGTACCAACTCACTCCTCCTGATTGGGGCGGTTCTTGGTTTCTATTGCACATGACCAAATCATCTAAGTCTAGTTTCATCTTATTACCTATTAGTGCTACTCCCATGTTCCCTTGAATGCAGCCATTTCTATATCTTTCCTTCATTGTTGTGTCACTCATCCATCTCAACATCCTCATTTCAGCTACACATCCTATGAACATGTTGTTCCTTTACTGCCCAACATGCTGTCCCATAAAGCATGGCTGGTCTTATAGCTATCCAATAAAATTTCCCTCTCAGTTTGGGTGGTACACAATGATGTTGAAGCTCCAATTCAATAGTTTTCTTTTTAATTCCTCTATTGTCATTTGTCAGAGAAATGCTTAAATACATCTGCATTTGTGTATTCGGGTCAACTTCAAGTATTGATTACAATGGCGATTTTATTTCAGTGCAGCAGCATTGGACATTTCAAAAGCCGAATTAGATGGGGATTATATTGACAAAAGCACCACTCACCAAGCATTGTCTATCAACACATCTCAGGTTTCAGTTATTATCACTTGTGATTCACCTGAAGATGATCAAGTACATTGCATGCAACCATCTACGGCACCAAACAGTATAAGGAATAGCACCTCTAGAGTACTACTTGATTGCTTGGATGAGAATGTGCAAGTCCAGAAAAATCTTGGATTTACTAGCTCAGAATGCAAGCATCACCTCGATGACGGAAGTATTGGTGCTGATGCAAGTGGTGAGATTCCTGCCTTCCTGGTAAGCAGTTCTAGTTTTTGTTAGAGCTGGGCACAAACCAAGCCTGCTCAAAAGCTCGGCTTGGATTGGTTTGAAAAAGCTCGGCCTGTATTGGTTTGAATGGAAGTTCAAACCAAACCAAGCCTCGGAGTCAAGCTCGTTTGAAAGAACAAACCAACCTCAAACTAGGGTAGTACCGGCTCGGCTTGGCTCGAAGCTCGATTTGATTTGGCTTGATTCGGCTTGTAGATTATAAGCACACTGTTTCTTGTGGTGTGATCCACTTGAGCTTTGGATATGAATCCATGTTGGGATCATATCCTAAAATGATATGTAAAACAGATGGACAGCGTGGATAATGCATACACATGATGACATGGATAATACATAATACATATACATGAATGCACACGACTTCCTTGCACTTATAAAATTATGCTCGTGTACTTTTGTTTGGAAAATGCTCTTGCATGTCTATTTTGAAGCTACTCCTTTGGAGGATGTTAAATATCATATAGTAAGATACATTTGTACTTTATTTTTCTAACTTTTTAAATTCTTTTCTATTTAAATAAACAAGCAAAAAAAGAGCCGCCACTTGTTTGAACTTGGCCTGACCTGGTTCGAAATTTTCGACCAAACCAATCCCGGCTCAAACCAGATTTTTCTGGACCAAACCAAACTCGGGCCGCATGGGTCAGCCCTAAACCCAAACCAAGCCGATCTACAAACTAAGGTGGCACAAAAACAAGCCAAACCAAACTAGGGCTAACTCGGCTCGGCCCGGATCGTTGCCCACCTCTAGTTTTTATGGGCTTCATTTACTGTCCTGTGATCCTTTTATTCATTTCTCTGGCTTCCTTCTAAAGCTTGTTGAGCATCATGTGGAATGTGGTAGCTTTTTATGAATCTTTAACGAGCAACTGACATGAAGGGACGTTTCAGCAGAATCCCACAGCAGTGCAGTTCAGATTATCGAGGATGTGAAAGATGAAATCCCTAACCAGGTTCAAGGCTCTGCACTCTCTATCATAGTTGCAAAATTTGAATTTAAGAAAAATGAGCAAGGAATTATTCATGAATTGTGAAAATCCAGCAGAATTTTTTTTAAAAAAAAATCTCTCAGCTTATTCTTCCATCTTTCTTCCGTATTGTTGTGCTTCCATCCTATGTAGTATTGGGTGGTGGAATGGGGTAGTTACTATATTTTGGGGTTCTCTTTCTTCTTTTATATTCTTCACTTCATGAGTTATTCAAACAAGTCTTCTCTATCTCTCTCTGTTTGATATCCTTTGCAAACCCATTTGATCCATTATTACAATTCTCCCATTTGTCAAACCAATGTTGAATGTCTTCTCTACAATAAAAACTTCAATCTGTTTGATTCCCGATTCTGCAATCTTATAAGATCATCGTAGTTCATTGACTTTATTTCATATCGGGTGTTGTTTTATTGCAGGTTTGTGTGGGCAAGCTGGAGCCAGGCCATCAGAGATTGGATGAAGCTTCCTTCTTTTCAGGTTCCTCATTGAGTTTTAGTGGCCCAACCACTCATGATGCAACCAATGCTGAAAAGGAGAGATCTGTGGAGTTCAAGACCTTATCTGAGAAAAGCATGGACATGGATGACTTCCCAAGTTTTGATCTGGGAATATGAACATGGGGCCCAGTTTCAGAGCTGACGTCATGCCTTTGTTGGAAGGCTAAGGTGGAAAGGAGCACATTGGTCATACTAAAGAAGGCCATATGTGGAGCCGGAAATACTTTTCTATGTTGTTTAGCTAAGACATATCTTTGCTTACATTGTGCCTACTGGTGCTGTAAAAGGAGATAATGATGATGGTGACAACAAGGATGACTGATGTCCAGCCCCATGCTGTAGTGGGCAGGATACAAGGATGCAACTTGCATGGATTGGATCCAACTTACAATTACTCAGAAAACTCCTATAATGCAATCATCATCATCATCATCTAAGCCTCATCCCAGTTAATTGGGTCAGCTACGTGAATCTTGTTCTACCATTCCACTCTGTCAAGGACCAGACCTTTAGTTAGACTCACTATTTTTTACTAATCATTTTAGCATTTCTCTCTGATAATGCAATGACTAAGAAATAAATATTTGAATTGAGATAACTATTGATATCATCTCTAATAACACTTGTAGCCAGGACTAAAATTTTTCCACCTGGTTTTCTGGATGAGTAAAACTTTGCATTATCGAAGAGCTTGGTAACGGTTTTTATTTTTATGTATTTTTTTTTTTTTTTGGGTTAGTACATACACCCCACTGTTAGTACACCCACACCCCCTGTTAGTCACACTGCAATGTTAGCCACCCTCTTGGGAATTGATACCAAGACCTCAAGTGTTGAAACGAGGTTAACTTCACTCAGTCGCCCACTTGAGCTATGGATCTGGGTGTAATTACGTGAAAGGGTTTGGACAACATTTCAGCACTTGGTCAGCTAATGGATGATATATAATGAATTCAAACTAAAGCTTAAAATCGTGAGCCGTAATTTAGATCACTCCTAAAAAAAAAATCATTACTTTCTTTCTGTAATTGCCTAAGTAGTGGATGATAAAAAAAATGTAAATAGTTGACTGTCCAAATTCTTATTAATAAGAGGTTAGGATTGTTAAATCAATTTAAATTTTGGATGGTGACATATCTAAAGTGTATGGTGCACCGCATGAATTGGAAGGTTGATTGAGTTAAAAATTGCATGAGTACAAAATTGAAGCATATCCAAAGCTCAAGTGGACCACACCACAGGAAAATGTGTGAATTGAATGACTACTGTTGAAAACTTCTTGGGGGCCACAGAAGTTTTGGATCAAGCTGATATTTGTGTTTTCTCTTCATCCATGCCTGTGTGATCTTATGAACAAGTTGGGTGACAAATAAACATCACTGTGGGCCCTAGGAAGCCTTCAACAGTGGACATCATTATTCCCACTGTTTTGCGTGGTGTGGTCCACTTGATCTTTGGATATGCTTCATTTTTGGGCTCAAGATCTAAAATGATCTATAAAAACGAATGGATGGCGTGGATAAGACACATACATGCATGGTGGGCCCTACAGAGCTTACTCAGTACGCTTATACTCTGTACGCAATCCGCTTCCACATTTCTATAGCTTGGATGTACCAACACGCAATCTTTTGGCTGGAAATACGATTGCACGTTACCAAGTCCACATGCCGTCTCTCTCTCGCTAGAAGTTGAGACAACCAAGGGGCACTCACACACACCGGGCCGCGGGAGACTCGGATTTGGCAGTGGCCCCCAGTACCAAGGTCGGTGCTGTGGACCCCACAATGATGTATGAGTTTAATCCATGCCGTCCATCCATTTTGCCAGCTAATTTTAGGGCACTACTAAAAAATGAGGCAGATCCAAATCTCAGGTGGACCACACCATAGAAAACAGTGGTGATTGAACACCCATCGATAAAAACTTCTTAGGGGTTGCAAGTTTTGGATTAAGCTGATATTTGTGTTTTCCCTTCATTCGAGTCTGTTGTGACCTAATCAATGGGTTGGATGGAAAAAAACAATACAGTGGGCGCTAACGGTGGACGTCCAATGACCATTATTTCCTGTGGTGTGTTCCACTTGAGATTTGCATCTGCCTCAATTTTGGACTAATGACTTAAAATGAGCTCTCAACATGGATGGACAGCGTGGATAAAACACGTACATCATGGTGGATCCCACATAGCTTTTCGTGCACTGAACAGTAAAGATGGAGGTGTCACAACCAAGTCGATGCAGATGATCTTTGGATGTGCGTAGCTGTACATGGAGTCAGCCAGTCATTATCCATTGATTTCAACAATGTGGCCCACCCTATCAATTAACCAGCCTTACTTTCCCTCACGTGATTTTCATGGTGAGGGCCGCCTTATCCATGGTTTGGAAGTCCCAAACTGGTGATATGCCAGTAGGAAGGGAAGCGTGTTGCCTTCATGCCATGGACTAGAACACAATCCGTCCAACCAGGGCTCTGCGGGGCCCACCGTGATGTATTGGCTTTATCCACACCGTACATCCTTTTTGAAATAGAATATGAGCCCAATGAGGCAGATCCAAGGTTCAAGTGGACTACTGAGTGTAAATTTAACGCTCACAATTAAAAACTTCTGGGGAGCTGCGGAAGTTTTGGATCAACCTATTATTTGTGTTTTCCCTTCATCCAGGTCTTTGTGACCTTATGAACAGGTTGGATGACAAATAAACATCATAGTGGGCTCTATGAAGTTTTCAACAGTGGGCATCATCATCACTGCTGTTCCTTTGGTGTGGTCCATTTGAGCATTGGATTTACCTCATTTTTGGCATAATGTACTAAGATGATCTGGAAAAATGTATTAACGGCATGGATAAAACACATACATCACAGCGGACCCCACATATGCCCTGCCTGGAATGATTTCCGTACAGGTGGGGCAGGACGCAATCTGCTTCCGGTAGTAAAACGGTTGTACATGATCATTTCTTTGAAATCGGGAGAAGCATGGGAAGAAGGTTCCTAGAATACGTAACGTACGTAATAGGATACATCTTGACCCCACATCCACACCTTGGGACTGTGGTAGACTGAGTGAAGATAACCTCGTCTCAACACTGAGGTCCTGGTGTCGAATCCCAATGTGGGATGGCTACTGGCTAACATTGAAGTGTGACTAACAGTGTGAAAAAAAAGAGAATATTCCGAAATAAATCTCAATTTGAAATGTTTTGACCGTTGATTATTCAAAAGTTAAGGACACCATTCATATCCAAAGGAAATAAAGAGTGGGATGATGAGTAGGAATATTCCAATCTAAGCGCTTTTGTTGTATGGCCTTCCCAAGCTGAGGCCCTTCATTTAAACGGTTTGGATTGTTTAATTATGACCTGTATATTCCCAACATACGCAGTAGCAAACTAGCAATGCGCAGGGATGTATTCTAGAGGTTTGCTACAATACATCGGGTCATCTTGGATGGGAGAATCCAAAAAATAACATTATTATGTTGGAATATTTCTACTCTTTCATCATTTGATTCTTCTCATTTGAATATTGATAGGCTCTTTTACTTCTGATTCGTCAGGTGGTTGAATATTGATGGTCTCTTTAACTTTGATTAGTCAGGTGGTTGAAATATTTTATTCTGAAATTTATTTTGGGTATCAACCATTCACAGCGAGGTCCGTCTAAAATCATACTAAAGGAAATTCAATTTCCCTTGCAGCTAATTTTTCTTTAAAATTGTCCATGTATTTTCTCACCTACACCCTTGAATAATCATACTTCCTTTCCTAAGTTTTCACTGGAGCATGTTCAGTGTGCCTCAACATTACCCAAGATTGTGCAGCCTTTATCTTGGGCCCACCTTGATGTATGTATCCTATATCCTCATCACCCATTCGTCTTTCTAGAACTTTTTAGTGCGCGAACCCCAAAAATGAAGTAAATCCAAATCTCAGGTTGACCACACCATAGGAAATAGTAGTGATTGAATGCCTACCATTAAAAACTTCTTTTGGGCCACTAAAGTTTTAGATCACGTGATAGAAAACCGTGGTGATTGAATGCCCATCATGCTGCATGATGTCTATGTGACCTAATCAACAAGTTGGATGGCAACTACGTGATACAGTGGAAAGCTTTTATTGGTGGGCGTTCAACCACCATTGTTTCTCATGCTATGGTTCACCTAATAAGGTTTGGATGTGCTTCATTTTTGTGCTAATGCTCTAAAATGAGCTAACAAAATGGATGGACTGAGTTGATAAAGCATATACATCATCCCATAGATCTTTTCCATCACTAACCAATACATACTTAGAACTATAAGGGTTAATGTCCTATCCTACTGAATCAGGGGATTGGGTGCGGCTCCAGCCTTACCCAAGACAATGTGGCCCTTACCGTAAGCCCACTTTGACATATGTATTATACACCTATGCCTTCCATCTGTTTTTACATGAGCAAAAAAAAAAAAAGCATATCCACAACTTAAATAAGCCTATCTACAAGAAAGTGTGGACAAGATGAATATGAGGTTTATATGTAAATACCAAATATTCCATTTAAGCCATTGATAGAATAAGGCTCACATTACATCTTAAATACTTTGATAGAATAAGTTGCAGCAAAAAAATTATCAAGAGAATTTTATTTGCCAAACATATGATTTGAAAACAAATCATAATTTTTCAGAAGAAATGTTATTGAAAAACAAACATGAGAAATGTTGTTTCCTTTTTTCCTGGAAACATAATTTCCTTTCCCACCCTTTTGGTAAATCCAAACAGCTCTAAGGTCCATGTGAAAGTAAGGGTGTCAACGGGCCGGACTTAGGCTTGAAAAATTACAATTTTGAACCGGTCCAACATAGCTCAGCCCAAAATAATTCAAAATCTAGGACGAGACCTACCCCAGGCTTGGCCCGTTGACAGCCTTATATAAGAGTTTGTAAATGGAGGAAAGTGAAATCTATTTTACAATTATACTTAATTATATAAATGGAATTCTTAGTGGTATTTGATAGCCTACAAATGAAATGACTAAAGTCCAAATATTCTGTTTCAATGAGTACATGGGAAGAGTTTTCAATGCATTGAAGCTCTTCAATGTATTCATAGAAACATATGTAATATCCCCAATCAACTTTAACATCTCAAATTAATTTATATATGTGATATTTAAGAAAATGATTGCAATAAACCCAATGAAATATATATTTTGGCCAAAAATAAAAAAATTCCAAACCTTGGATGGGCACCAAATGTAAAGACCACAAATGAACAACTTTCCAATATTTTTTAACATTTAGATGACCAACATATGAATGGCTTGAGTTATTTTATCGATGTGATTTAAGTGATGCAGCTTATAATTGGATTGTTTTAGAGTATCATTAGCATGCCATGTGTACAACTGAACTAAGAGCAAAGAGATGCCTTTATTTGCTTGTCCAACTCTCTAGACGACCACAAAAAACAGCATTTTATACCAATAACACCCAAATCTCCTCTCGGATTTGAAATCAACCCCATTTACTCTTACTTCAATTATCGACATTTATTCCTGTCGAAACACAACTATTATTCCAATTTATGTCATTTATTTCAATCCAAACAAATTTTTTATTTTCTATAGAAATACCCAATAGCTCTTAGTATGACCAGTCCATTTGAATACTTCAATCAACCAACATGAACCAGTTGTTAAGTCTGGAACACTTTTGATAGACAGAATCATAATCAATCCATGATGGCCCTTATAAATAGATGGATCAGATGTTGATTGGACCTATTTTTGTGTTAACAACCTTGATCATCCATAATAAAAGCTATTGATCAATGGTTGATATTTGGTAGATTGGTGAAGTGTTTTCACGGAAGCTCATGGAAACATTGCTTGGACCTAATGAGCAATATAGATCATTGAATTAGACTGTTCAGGTGGACCACTGCAACTACGAGCATTCTAACTTACAGTGTTCCCAGAGCACTGGAGCATTTCTTTAATTTTATTTCTTTTCAGAAAATATCAGGTACGGCTGTCAGTACAATACGCTCTCCGTAGAAGGAACATAGACCTCAGAACGCTGATATTTTGCAAGTTAAAAAGGTCCATCATGGATTGATTAAAAAGGTCCATCCGGGCCATTCACTCTAAATGTGACATGTTGCAAGTTAAAAAGGTCAAGTGAATTGCAGCTGTACCTGATTATTTCCCATTTCAGTGGGACAAAAGCACAAGGGTCTTGGTTCCACGAGGGTCCCACATGAGATGGGGGCATTGCGGACGGCACAGGAGTCAGTGATCTGGGGCAATTCATCAGCTATACTAGTCTAGCGGCCGGTCTGTCAAAAACTTCAATGAGAAATGGGCCGTCAGAAATGAAAGACAAGCGGTGCAAATCCAACGTATGTGTGTGACCCACTTGATAAGTGTACTACTTTAAAATTTTATGAATGGCATGTTCAGAGTTTGCACTTCCTGATGAATGGCCCGGATCTTCTGGCCTATGAGGGAGCCCTTGTTGAAGGGCCTCCCTTTGATTTGCTTTGATTTGGGATAAACACAGAAGGGAGCTCAGGAAGCGGATTAGCTAATGACAGGTTGAGTAGATATCTGCCTACTGAAGTGACGTGTGGGCCCAACCGTGATGTATGTGTTGTATCCACAAACCGTCCATCCATTTGGAGAGATCATATTAGGGCATGAGCTTAAAGAATGAGACACATCCAAAGCTCAAGTGGACCCACTAAAGAAAACAGTTGGTACAGTGACGCAACCCTTGAAACCTTCCCGGGGCCCACCGATGTTTATTTGAGATCCCCTGTTCGTAAGTTCACACAGACATCGAAGAAGGGAAAACACAAATATCAGATTGATCGGAAACTTCTATAGCCCCGACAAGTTTTTAATGGTAGTAGATCAATCCCTACTGTTTTCTTTGGTGGGTCCACTTGAGATTTTGATCTGTCTCATTCTTTAGATCATGCCCTAAAATGATCTCTCCAAATAGATAGATGGACAGTGTGGATACAACACATACATCACAGTGGGCCCACAAAAGTTGGTGACGTCACTTAAGTACCTATATATATAGCTACTCAACCGGTTAGTAGCTAATCCACGTCTGACTCTTTTACAGGAGTATTAAAATCCCTTCGTAATTTGACTTTTGCCGTAGATATCAATGCTTTCCTTGACCTTTGAACAATCACACAATTAAATTTGAATCTGAGAGGTCTTGTTAAGGCATCCCCATTCATGTGGGGCCCATCATATAAACCATTTGGTCATTGAGAAGGATCGTAGATTATTTAAAAGGACCCTGATCAAAAGGCTAATCAAAGAATCAGACTAATCCATCCATCAGGCAGGCGCATGACGTCTACTCTAGACCGGACCTCTATCAAATGCTTTTTTCTTTTATGGTGTGGCCCACCCATGAGTCGATGGCAAGTCATCTTCGTAGTGTGGCCAACCTATTAGATGAGTGGATGACATGAAGACGAGATCCAACCGCTGGCTAAATAGCACTTGAATTCATTTTGCTTCTATCGCGAGCCAGGATGCTAGCATGTGCCACTCCACTCGGGCCCACGTATTAATATGGTCAGATGATCAGAGCTGTCCATCTTCTGGATTCTGAGCTACCCTGATCTGTGCGGAATAATTAATACATGGAAAATAAAATTTTCAGTGGACCATCTTAGCATGTGGGCCCAATGGAGGACCATATGCTGGCGATTCCGAGTCATGATTCATGATTAGGCAAGAAGAACTTTAAAACACGATGGTTCTTTCTTAAACCAATGATACCCCAATATCACTTTGTTGCATTAGCTAAGTGATGATATCAGAAGTGTATTTTAATGATATCAAGTCCCTTTTTTAAGAGCCCATATTACAAGCTGTGTGGGCTCCTAATCAACCCCAGCTCACGTCCCCTTCCCTTTTGTACACATGTCAAGAACAAGAAGCCAAAAGGAAAAGACACCAGAGAGGATGCAGGAGATTCGACAGGGGCTTCATTTTGCTCTCTTTCTAACCGTCCATTTTCTCATGCAAGTTTGAACTGTTTGATGTACAAGTCATTATAAGTTTGATGGGCCCGCAATATTGTATCTGTAAAATCCACTCCGTCTATTAAATTTTATTTTTATCCTCGATGTTAGGCCTTAGCAGTAAAAATTAACTACACCCACTGTTCTATCTTATTTTGGACAGGCCTTTTTTCGACCAGTGCAAAGAGGACGTGGTGTTGTGTGGTGAAGATGCAGCGGTAATGGCTCCAAAGAGATTTTATCGGCCAATTTTGTAGCAGCACAGTTGGTGGTCTCTGGACATGCCACGTGAGTGATGGTTTGGTAATCACAAAATGAATCAGGAATCAAGATGGTAGACGGTAGGGGCATTTGTGAGTTATAAGGAAGAAGAGCCTATAAGGGCTGATCGTGGGGAGCGGTTATGGCAACAGTCTACTTTAGAAGTATCTAGATAATGGATTGGAGGCTATAAATAATGAAGGATTGTAGTAGTGAAGGGGTTTAGCACCAACCAAATTAAATCAAATCTCAAAATTTATCTTTTTAATTATTATGCTTTTTAGTATCTGCTATTTATATTTCTTAGTGTAATTAGTGTCTTTATTGAATTTAGGGGCTGTTTGGATGAAAATAAATAGAGTTAAATTAGTGAAATTGGGAGTAAATGAGGGTAAATGAAATTTTGGGTGTACTTGGATAGAAGTAAATAGAGGTAAATGGGACGAAATGGGATTAAATGTATATGTAAATTAGAGAGGATTTGAAGTAAATCAGATGAAATGCATTTTTGAGCTTCCTTGGAGAGTCAAACGTGTAAACAAATGTGCAATTATGCACATGTCTACCACATACGTGTCACGTTAATGATACTCCCCAACAATCCAAATATCGGCTACATCACTAAGATCATACCAAAAGAATGATCCAAACCATAAATGGACGGTTAAAAAACATTCGCAAGTTGGTTGTTTGTGATCCTTATGTTCGTGGCCTATTTGAAGCTCGAAATTTCATCATTTTTTGTTGAAGTATATATTTCAATGTGGTTATTACAATCATTCTAGTAAATATCGCTTATATACAATAAGTTGAGATATTAAAGTTGATTTATGATATCACATGCATTATTGTGAATATATTGAAAAATTCAAATGCATTCTAATTCCTCCCATTTACTCTCATTGAAATTGAATATTTTGATTTCAAATATATTTTATTTACTCTCATCCAAACACAACTGAGTAAATTTATTTACTCTCAATTCATTTACTTCCAAATCTATTTTCCATTCTTTTTCATTTACAAGCTCTTAAACAATTCTGCATAATCCTGCTATGTACATTCTATAGTGTAAGTTACGAATTTACATGCCATAATAGTAAATTGATAGCGGTAATCTAGTAGTTTGGTAATTTTAGTTATATTAAAAGTCTACGCTCATACGCCGGATTGAAGTTAATGAAGTATTCTGTTCAGAAAAGAGCTCAGCAGCATGCTCCGTGTGGTTGACTGTGAGTGTCTTTTCCTTAATTTATTTTGTTAGTTTTGTATTGGTAAAGTCTTTTCACACGAAAGGCAAAAGTGCAACCCATTATTTGAAAATGAACCTTACCTTCCAAATATTGCATGATTAACATTGAAACAACTAATCGAGTAGTAGAATAGGCGACTGATCTTTATAAATCTCGATTATATACTATCAATTACAACATATTTATCTATCTTAATGCTTGGGATCAAAGTTGTTCAACTAGAATCCAGCCTTATAATTAGCCCGAGCAGGCACAAAACTCATGACAAAAAACAAGGAGCAACACCCACAACTTAGACGGGCAAATCCGCATGGTGCAAAGGGTATGAGATGCCAAGCTTAGGTTGGTGTGGGGCCAAACGTGGTGTGTATCTTTCATCAAACCCGTTAGTCAGGTGTGACTCACCGGAGTGAAGAGAAGATACAAAAATCAGCCAAATAAAAAAACTCAGCCGGGCCACACGATGCGAGCTTATTGGTTTTGAAAGTAATTTTACATTGTTCCCATTGGTACGGCCCATGGGAGTTTTTAATTGGGCTTTTACGGTCAAAATATTGGTTCTCACCTGATGCACCGAGTGGATTTTTACAACAAGGTGGACCCCACAGTTCTTGGGTGTGTGTTGTAGGCTGTCGCTGATAAACGGCTGGGATCTCTGCCACGTGCCAATCTGCCGGGATCTCTTAGTGTGATGTGTTCGGTCCCCTCCTTGAATCACGACACATAAAAATGCATGCGACAACAAAGTCTACCAAAGAAGATACTGGGCGATAGATCTGTCCAGGCACTTCCTTGGAGAGGCATTAGTCTTTTTCTCCCAAAGTCGACAGTCAGGCCCGGGCCCACATCTTTTTTCGTCGGAAAATGATGGAAGGGCGCGGGGTTTGGGTGGATCCCCAACTGTAGGGCCACTGTGATGTGTTTTCCTTACATCTACACCGTTCATGAATTTTGAAAGGTCATTTTAGTGCATGATCCTAAAAATGAATAAGATCCAAATCTTACCTGGACCATGCCACATGAAACAGTAGTGATTCAATCCCCACCATTAAAAAATTCTTGGGGGTCACTGGAATTTGAAAAGGTCACAAAATGGATGGACGCCGCGGATTTAATACATACCCATCACACAGTGGACTCCAAGGTCAAGGATCCACCCACCTCGGTGGATCCCGGGATCCACCGAAGCCGCCCCTGATGAAAGGGCTCCGGAAAATGGACCACTTTTGATTTTTAGCATGATAATAACCGAAGCGGATTGGCTGGTGAAACCTGCACCACCGACTTGGCTGGTATACTCACGTCAGTAAATCTTGTGAGTCACACGAAGAGATATGTGTTATATCCAAACCGTCTGCTCATGTTTTCGTGGTTGTTGTAAGTTTTTAAAGAAAAAATGAGATGGATTCAAATTTTCAAGCGGACCACATTTGTATAAAGTAGTGGAGATTGTCTACCACTGAAACCTTTTTGGAGATCACATAAGTTTTGGATCAATCTAATATTTATTTTTACACTTCATCCAGGTCTGTGTGAACTTATGAACAGTTTGAATGACAAATAACCATCATGGTAGACCTTGGGAAAGTTTTAATGGTGAAAATCATTTTTCCTACCTCCTTTTGTTGTGTGGCCCACTTGAGATTTGGATATTACTCAGTTCTTTAATAATACCCTAAAATGATCTCGCCAAATGTATAAACGGTATGGATTTATTAAATACATTATTTTAGGGCATATAAAACCTTAACAACCATTTATAGCATCACGGTGCTCAAGTCTGAAAAACTCGGCGCTACTACGTACTAGTCACTGTGTAGGGTTCACCAGCCAATCCGCTTCCGATAATAACTGGGGACGCGAATAGCCTGTGTGCCCCCGCCCACAGGAAGTTCCAGTGCTAGGAAGCTATGTGGGGCCCACATAGATGCCACTGAGAAATCCACTCCGTCCATCAGTTTGTCAACTCAGAAAAGTGCAGGATTCGAAAAATTAGGTAGAACAAAAACTTAGGCGGCACACACGATGGGAGACCGTGAAAATGGAGGCCTCCACTGTTGAAACATTTCTGAGCCGAGCATGATGCTTATATTCCATCCAGACCGTTCATAAGGTAGTTATCGCTGGGATAAACTGTAGGTGAAAATATCCTCCTGATTCAAATTTAAGTGGCCCCAAAAAGCTTCCAGTGGTGACCGTTCAATCTCCTCTGTTTCGTGTGGCGTGGTCCATCTGAATTTTGGATCTATCTTATCTTTGTACTTACGCTCCATCTTTCTTGATCTTGAGAAACTGATGGACGGAGTGGATTTCTCAGTGGCATCTAGTTGGGGCCCACATAGCTTCCGAGCATAGGAAATTCCTGTGGGCGGGGGCACACAGGCAATTCAGAAGAACTTCGATCGTCTGGCAATGCGAGGCTGTGTAATTGCACTAGCACTACACGTGTACCCAGCATGAACCGTCCATCGTGGCCCCTCTATCGATGGCCCATAGCTTATGAATGGTGAAATTTTAACTGGACCGTTGTTAGAATGGAAAAATATCCGACGGTCCAAATTCAATGAACAATATCAGCGATGAAGATGAGACGATAGGGCCTTCTGATCATTCCGATGTTGGGCCGATTCTCCCAATAGAGTTTGTCACATCATTTAGGTGGTGATTTAATTTGAAATATCGTTCACGACACGTGTACTAAAGTGGGACGCAAATTTTCTACACAAGTTGGTGGGGAGCTAACGAAAAGAAGCCATGTGGGGCCCACAGTGATGTGTACGACATCCGGTCTGTCCAGCTTGTGGCGTGCCATTCACGGTGGGACCCAGGTCCTTTTGTTGCACGGGCTATTTATCTGGAGGAGCGATTAGGTCTGGCGCCGGCCTAACGCTAGACGGTGCCGGCCCTTACCGTGGGCCAACCTTTATGTATGTATTCTACATCACGCTGTCTATCGGTTTTTCCAGATAATTTTAAGGCATGAGCCTAAAAATGCAGTTTCAATTCTCAGGTGGACCGCACCATAGGAAACAGTAGTGATTATCCATTAATAAGCCACAAGATTTTGGAGCAAGTCTGATATTTGTTTTTTCCTTTCGTTCAGGTTTACATAATCATTATTAGCGAGTTGGATGGAAAATAAACATTAAAGAAACTATTATGGACTCTAGGAAATTTTTAATAATTAGTCATTGAATCACCACTATTTCTTAAGGTACAGTTCACCTGAGAATGGGATCTGCTTCATTTTGGATTCATGCCTTGAAATTAACTGGAAAAATAGATGAGCAGTGTGGATGCAAAATACATATATAAAGGTTGACCCCACAATAAGGGCAAACGGTGTGGAGTAGGTGAGTGTAATAACCCCCTGGTAGCCCCCTGGTGGTCATTGTGCGGGTACGGTACCTCGAGTCCGTGATTCCGTCCATGACAGTCCCTCTCTCCACCCGTGTTTGGTTCGGTCGAGCTTTCGAGCCGAGCTTAACCAAGCTTTTTCGAGCCGAACCTAACCAAGTTTACCTTCAAGTTTGGTTTGGTTCGGAGGCTCAGTTCGAGCAAACTTTTTAGTTTGGTTTGAGTTGGATCCCGTCAAGACTGAGCTGAACCGAGCTTCGAGCTTAACTAAGCCGGGCATTTAATATTGGTGTGACAAAGACACCACACTAGGTGAACTCGAAACCTATACTAAGATAAAACCCTAGTACAGGATTTTACTATACATTTTATCTACCTACTGTACCAATTATGTATTATGTATATGTACTACTGTAACTATTATGTATTATGTATTATGTATATGTACTACTGTACCTATTATGTATATGTACTACTGTACCTAAATACATAATACATAATACATATACATGATGACATGGATAATACATCATACATATACATGAATGCACACTTTTTCTTTGCACTTGTAAAATTATGCTTGTGTACTTTTGTTTGGAAAATACTCTTACATGTCTATTTTGAAGGTGCACTCTTTTGGAGGATGTTAAATATCGTATAGTAAGATATGTTTGTACTTTTTTTTTTCTAATTTTTTAAATTCTTTTCTATTTAGGTGAATAGGGAGAAAAAGAGCCACTGTACTCAGCCCGGCTCGTTTGAAATTTTCAACCAAGTCGATCCCGGCTCGAACCAGATTTTTCTGGAGCAAACCAAACTTGGGCCGCATGGGGCGACCCAAAACCCAAACCAAACCAATCCACAAACTGCTGTGGTCCAAAAACAAACCAAATTAAACTAGGGCTAACTCGGCTCGGCCTAGATCGTTGCCCACCTCTAGTCAGGGACTTTGGAGAAGGGAGCGGATTACGTGAGACCCCAACCTCACTCTAGATGATGCGGCCCTTGGCATGCGGCCACCTTGATGTGTTTATTTGTATCCAACCCCTCTATCCACTTTTTCAGATCATTTTAGGGCATGGTCTCAAAAATGAATAAGATCCAATTATCAGGTTGGCCATGCTCTAGAAAAGAATGGTGATTGAACACCCTACTATTAGAAACTTCTCAAAAGGCACGTTAATGTTTCCATGAGCCTGATGAAGGGGAAAAACAAATATCTGCTTGATTCAGAACTTTTGTGGCTCATTAATGTCAATCACCCCTGTTTCTTTATGGTATGGTCCACCTGGTGATTGGATCTACTTAATTCGTTTGCATAATGCCTAGTGCTAAATGAGATGAGAAAAGACAAAGAATACACACATCAAGGTGGGTCCATGGTAAGGGCCACGCGGTCCTGGGTGAGGCCGAGGTCTCACCAAATCCCCTCCCATCAGAGGCGATAGAGAAGAGGACTTACGTGATATGTAGCCGCATCTTTACACCGCATGCATTGGTCTTTCAAAAATGAATAATGAGACACATTTCAGTGGTCTAATCGATTAGCCTATTTGGTCCTACATTGATGACTATGACTCCTCTAAGGGGTAATCTTAGGGGTTGTTTGGCAGCCTCCCAGAATCTTGAATTTTGAGCCATTGGTATTTAATATTCAGAATTTGTAAACATGGAATCGTTTGGCAGTCCTAAAGCACCCATATTTCATTTTCAAATTGGTTCAAAATCCTCCTTTTCAATTTAATGGGATTTACCTAATTTGTAAAATTTTGGATTAATTTTGGATGAGTAATATTTCATCTTACTAAGGCATTCACATTTATTTCACCATTGGATTTTTTTTAGTTACATTAACATCACAATGATAGGACATTATTTATAAAATTATTATATAGGCTAAATTATAAATAAAAGAATTGACAACTACCTTAAAAAAAGTATAATTTTTATATCAATTAAGAAATTAATGGACCCACTTTTAAGTTGTGTTTTATTTTTAGGCGAAGCTATCTTACAATGGGCTCATGTCATATTTAAAACATTTGAGAGCATTTATGATTCTATGAATGTATCACAAAATAATTTTTAGATATTTTGAACTTTAGCATTTTGAAAATCCATACCATTGATCACAACTAAACACATCAAAATGTTAAATTCGAGATTTCAAATTCAAAATTGTAAATTTAGGATTTCAATTCCATATTTCCAAAGAGGCTTCAAGGCCTATTTGTTTCCCGAATTACTTCAATAATTTAAAAGAAATTTATAATTATTATAAATTTATCACCACTAAACGAATTAAAAATATTGCCCATATACTTAAAATACAAATAATTTTCTTTTATAATCACTGCACTTTTTATATTTTATTATAAAAATGTCAAATTCAAAAGGTAACCTCAATATAGTTTGTTGATGATTTAACATTTATATTAATATAAAAATATCATCATTATAATTATACATGATACATTAAACACGTGAATCAGCAGTGAATTATGGGTACTGTCTTGGTGAAACAAAGGGGAGCGGATTAGATGTTACCATGTGGGGCCCACCTTAATATGTACAAGTGATTCATCTGTTTTTACATCTTATTTTAGGGCGTGATCCCACACCTTAAGAAGATCCAAATCTCACGTGGACCATACTACTAGAAAGAGTGATGAATGACCATTAAAAGCTTTTTCTGGACCAAACCTTCATCTAGATACTCTTGATATTATCAACATATTTGATTGGAAATAAACATTACCGTACCCTTTGGAATTTTAATGGTGAAGCACTCAATCAACACTATTTCCTGTGGTGTGGTGCACCTGGGATTTGGATCTACATAATTTTTGGGAACCTGTCATAAAATGGTCTGGAGAAACGAATGGGCGGTGTGGATATACAACACATCATCAAGGTGGGCCCCACGGTAAGGTGTTACCCGGATAACCCCTAGGCCTAAACATGGACAGTTGAGAAGATATCTCAATGGTCCACCTACAAAGTGATGTTCTAATATTGGCCGCTGGGATTTCCCAAATTATGGAAAACAAAGCCAACAGGAAAATACATGAAACGAGATTGATCTGAGATTTCTAAACTCTGATCAACGGACGTTCGTTCGTTGAATTTTAACCGCCAAATGGATTTCTCTATTACTGTCTCTTAATTGCCAACAACGGACGGTTATGGTAATACTTTAGAACGATCTTCCTTATGCCCCCATGTCATGTGGGCCCTCCATTACTACCGCTTGATTAAAGTGCATATATGCCCAACCCGCAGTGGCTTCGCTCCTGCGCATGGAAGTTCACGTCTGCCAGAGTATAAATGTTTTTATTTCTCACCTTGCAACTTGCAAGTAGACCGTCCTCTAAGCCATCTTGGCATCGTTGGCTTCTCAGTCGCTCAACACGTGACACGTGGCCCCACTACCTATCCATAACCCCCATCGTCCCATTCTCCGCGCCAAAGATGATAGGGTAGAACTGGAGAACCGGGACATTGTAGCACCATCTCTCCATCTTACACGTGGCAGATTGATTCATTGATTGTAGCCGTTCATTTAGCGATAACTATAATAGATGGTTTATAATTATAAAATCATACATATTAGACAATTCTACTCTCCTACTTTACTTCACTATCCTACAGTGATCATTGACCGTTAACTACTTTTGTTTACAACCGTCCTTATAGAAGGCACCTTTTACATCACTATGATAATCTTATGGATGTCTGTTTTAAGCCAATCTCTCATCCAGAGTGGGAGAAAATAGATGGACGGTCTAGATTTATCCATCACACATCCACGCATGCTGCGGATGGATGGCTTCACCACATTCCTGTCCTTCGTGCTCTAACGTAGCATCTCCCGGCCTCGCGCCCATCGTTTTATTTCCTATCAAAGTCCAGGATCAAATATCCCAAAAAGCCTAAATCCCACCAATGTTTTCCTTTTCATGCCCCTGGTTTTGTATTAAAGACTGGTGTATCATTAAGTGGTTGGTGTACATGCCTAGTTTGATCCAGACCATCCAATTGATGAGCTATAGCCTAAAATCCACGCCAACTAATGTTAGTTGGAGCCATAGATTTTATTTAGACGGTTAGGATCATTTTTTTTTCTTTACCATTCAATCAATGCAACTGTGATTGTGAAAACCATAGATCAAAGGTCACGAACATTTGATAAGTAAGATTCTTTAGTCTATGTCCCACTGAAGATTATAGTATTTTTTATGAGGTTTGTTTGGTGGTCTCGCGGACAACTGAATTAGTTGAGCCGGATACAGTTGTGTTAGTTGGAGTCTGAAGTGATTTGTTCAGAGCCGTTGTTTCCAACAGGGTAAGTGGGAGAATGAGACCAACTACTTTAGTGGTCCGGTGGCCCACCGTCCTTTTCATGCTTTATCAACGCATTCAATCTCGAACGCTGATTTGGTAAATCCGGTGGGTGATTCACCGCATGATTTTACTGAGTTCAACCACGCTTTGCCTGAGACGGCAAATCCAATCAAATCTGGTTTTGAGATAGTCCATCCCTAGTTTAGACACAGAAATAATCAAGTACTTCCACAGCACAGTAAGTTAGAAAGCTCCTAATTACATCGGGACACTTGGACTCTCTAATCAACCAATCCAAGCCGTTCATTAGGCCCATCATGCATTTAAAGGCGTGCAAAGTAAAATTTGCACCAATTTAAGGATAAAAAATCCAATCAATATCCTATAAAATGGAAGGTTAATATTATTTATGAAAATAGGCCTGACCAACAGTTTGAGCCATCCATTTGTTGTGCATGATCATGGATTTCTTATGGTTTTAAAGAATTGTGTTTGCCATGACTACTAAAAGATAGGACCATCGCTTCATTGTGATTTTCATGCTATGGCCCATGAATGGTCTGCCAAACCTAACGGATGGTCTGGATCTTTGGACTGGAAGTTGAAGTGTTCTGATATGCAACTCAGAGCACTGGATCATATCACCTCGAATATAAGATGGGATCATAGGTGGACCGTGAGCTAGTTTTGAAATTAGAATGCTCACTTTAGTAAATTCCGATTTTACCAAAAGACCACTGCGAATGAAACCAGCAGGCAGTACTTTTTTTTGGAAGTCACCAAAGTATCTTCGAGCCCACGTGGTATGTATATAATATCCAACTAGTCAAATACATGCACTCAACCACGATAATCACGTGAAATAAATTCTTTTCTGTGGAATCACCAGATGGTATGTGTATTTGGATGCTTTTAGGTCGTGTATATTAAATATAAATTTATGGACTAATTATTTATGAAAAACTTCTTCGTGAATCCCCAACCGTCCAAATTCAAGGTATTGCTTTTTGAGAAGGCTACCAAAATTACCCTCACATATACTTTTCTTTAAAGCAAAAGAAAGTCCTAAAATTTTTGGAGCCCCAATGATATTGTATGATCTCTAATAATACATTGACCATAAGCATGCAACACACCCATGCTAATTTTGAGTGGATTACATTACAGGAAACAATGGTAATTGAATGCACACCATTAAAAACTTTCTACACCTATTATAATGTTTATTTTCCATTCCGGATAATTATTCAGAAAAAAATAATTATCAACTTAATCTAAAACTTTTGTGGCCCATAAGAAGTTTTTAATGTGCCACCATTTCCTTACAATATGGTACCGCTAGATTTAGATCCGCTCCATTTTTGGTCTCATGCCACAGAGTGATCTTAAAAATGGATGGGCAATGTGGATATAGTACACATACATCAAGGTGGGCCCAATGGTGACAGGTGCCGCTCCTAATCCGCTCCCTTTCTTCGCGAGCGGATGATCCTAGCCACAGGACTGTAGAAATTCTACCAGAATTGTTAACGTCGTCATTCATTGTTGGAACGTGAAGAAAATTCAAGGATAAGATTGTCTAAAAAGGATTATTAAAAATAATAATAATAATAAAAAATCCATTACTGGTTTCATCGGCCGGACGGCAGCGATCGATACATCAGGTAGTGTGTAGAGATGGGTGTCTTCGGTGGGATCCCCGGATCCACGAGGTTGGTGGATCCCTGAATGTGGACCCGCCATGATGTATATGCATTATATCCACGCCGTCCATCTGTTTTGACAGATTATTTTATATGATGATCGAGGATACAAATCTAAGGTGGACTATACGACGCGAAACAACAGTGAATGACCATTAAAACTTCTCGTGGGCCATAAAAGTTTAAAATCAAACTGATATTTGTGTGGTCCCTTCCTCAAGGTCTTTGTTACCCTATCAACAGGTTGGATGGCAAATAAACATTCGGGTGGCCCTCAGTATTCAATCAACACTATTTCTGTGGTGTGGTCCACATGAGATTTTTACCTTCTTCAGTTTTGAAATAATAACCTAAAATGAGTTTTTAAAATGGATGGACGAATTGGATATAAGTAAAATACACCAAGGTGGGCCCCACATTCAAGGATCCAGGTACCTCGGTGGATCCCGGATCCACCGAAGCGGCGCCCGAGTCCATGGTGTTCGGGTTCCTCGGGCTTCACGGCTCCATCTAACCTTCTGACAAATCATCCGTGGCTATCCGCGTGTGGAGATATTTAAGTTACGATTCGCGAAACACGTGTCTATCCATCCAACGTAGGTGTGATCAATACCGTTCATCAGGTGGCAATCACGTAGAATGTTCCCTACATCCCTGTCACTAGGCGACTCTTTTGCCCAGCCGGTGCGTAGAATTGCATCTCTCCTCGCGCGAATCGCCTTGGAACTTGGCTGAAAGAGATAGAGGTGGATGAAGATCTTTGCTTATTGAGCACAGCAAAACAGGGGCAGTTTGGGAAGTTACCATTTCTCAAAACAAAACATTGCAAGAAAGAGAAAAGCAAGTAAAAATAGCAAAGAAAATAGTAGAAATGTGAGAGACTTGGACATTCGTCATCTTTCTTGAAATCAATCCATCCTGTCTGGATACGGAAAGAGATGAGATAAGTTGTGTCAGAGTATCCATGGCTCTGAAGGGCACTCTCAGATCTATTTAATCCAATAACAATAACTCCTGAATATCTTTATATCATTCATACTTCCTGCTGTAATAATAAGGACAACTGAATCTTTTTGGAAGCAGGTATTTTCTCTTCTTTTCAGTTACAATCTCACAAAATTTCGATTTTTCTGTATCCGGTTGTGTAGATGTGGTGTTGAATCTGTGATATTTAGTTGGGTTTGATTATGTTTTCTGTTTTGTTTTGATCTGATTGCTGCAAGATATGTGTTTTGGGCTTTGAATGTGGGGTTGATTGGGCTTCCTTTTGGGGAGTTTTTTTTTTTTTTTTTTTAATTAATTTGGGGGATTTTGTGAATTGGGTTTTTAGTTTATTTGGTGGTGGTGGTTGTTTTTTAAATTTTCTTGGTGGGCTGGGTTGGACTTTTTGGGGTTTGGTTTCATTGTTTGTTTGCAACAAGATACGGATCTTGGTTTTGAATGTGGGGGCTTGCACGGGATTCTCTTTGGAGAGGGTTTTGTGGTAATTTGGGGGCGATTTCTGAATTGGGTTCTGGGATTTTGGTGGGTGTCGTGGATTTTTAATTGGGATTTAGCTTTTTTGAGCACTTATGTTGGATTTTTAAGTGTTTTTTTTTTTTTTTGTGTTGTTTTGGATTTCCATTGGGTGTTTGATAGATATGGAGATTTTGGGAATTGGGTTTTGGTTTTCTTAGTGAGCTTAGTTGAAACTGGATTTTTTGCTTAGTTGGGATCATGATTGCTTAGAATTGGGATTGGAGTCTCCTGTGGATTGTTTATATGATCGCTTCAGATGATCTTGGTTGGAACCTATGGATCTGTTTCAGAGTCTTACTGCTGATTGTGAGGGACCATTGAATTGGACATTGGTAGTTCCTATAGTTTTGTATTTCTTGAATTTCTATCTGAGATTTGGGATGTTATTCTTGTGTTGGACAAGATGGGATTCAATTTGCAATGTTCAAATGATAACCATGGATGGTGATTTTGACATGCATTTTAGGCTACCGTTGGTTTTGAATATAAATTAGAGTTTACCTGTCTTAGATGATATCTAAACATGCAACTGGCAATTATCCTTCAACGTCAGGCTTTACGAGGAAATGAACTGGTCCTTGCATCTTAGGGCTCGTTTGGAAGAATGGAATCGGAAGGATCTGTGGGGATTTTGCTTCTTTTTTTTTTTTTTTGTCATTTGGTAACAAGGAATTGGAGGGATTTGGATTTGAGAGGTATCCCAATCCCCCAAACCAGCTCTTTTTTGAACTTCTGCCTGAAAGCTATGATCTCAAATCCACTCAATTCCCTACAGACTAAAATCCGCCAGATTCCACGGGATTTCAAATCCGCACTGCCAAATGAGCCCTTATAGAAGGTCATTGAATTGAGTGATGTATGCAACATTTTCTAGGAGGCCCAACTTTCTTTTTCAATGTCCATTTGGATGATTCATGGCCAAGATCTGTAATGGTTGTTTCTACATATTTTGCAAGATCTTACTGTCTTGGGCCTCGAGACCTTTTTTGTCCAGCTTAGAAATTCATGATGAAATTTAACTTCTTTTGTTTTTATTAGTTTCTTGGTGGATAAACAATTAGGCGCATGTCTGGTCATTATTAATTTCTAACCATCTTAATTTCCAATTAGATTAGGAGAAGGGCTTCCATGCGCCCATTTATGCTTGCACGGGGAGTTTCTATTGAGCATTTTATTATTGAGACAGTGAGGTTTTCAAAGATCCACATTTGTGTGGACTGTAGAGCCCTCCCCATCCACACGCCAGCACATGTGCCAATAGGCCCACGTGTGCAAGATCTGAGCTTTCCATCAGGTGGGTTACATTGTTTAGATTTTCTGGCCTATATTAGCCTGTTTCGCTCCTAAGTTGGTCACAATGTACAAGCATTTGGGTTGTAGAAATGATTGTTTCTATCTGTCCATTTGGTTTCTACATTGAGGCATACCTTAGGAGTGAATCGGCCTTATTTTTGAGCCAGAAGATTGAAAACAGCATGGCTCACCTGATAGAAATCTCAGTCTTGCACGGTTTTTCCATATTTGCAAGTTTTAGTTCATGTACATTGAGAGCGCTCGACGCATGTGTGGGTCTTACCTAGCCTCTTGAAATAGAATTTCTTTGTGGATTTTGTGATTGAAACCTTGTAGTCGAGAATATTTTCCAGTACCAAATAAAAAAAAAAAAATTCCTTAAGGTTTCATTTGGATGCACAAGTGATTTTTTTTGAAAGATGGATGCCCAAGTGAATTGATATTGATTCCTAGTATTCACTGTGAGGAACTGGCCCTCAAATTTCAGTTAGAATTCTTTTAAGTGCCCTAATTTTCAGTTAGAATTCTTTTAAGTGCAACTTGAAATTAAAGCCATTGCAATTTAGAGCCCAGTTCACAATATGAATACTAGGGAAGGCGATTGTAAGTTGGTTGTTTCCACTTTATTTTACCAGTCACTGTAATTCAATTGGTTACTGCATCCAAACACTCCCTAAACGTTGTTCCCCAATGGCTTACAGCTTCTCTCAGTGTTGTAACATGTATCAGAGAATAGGACTGTGATGGCTGCAGCAGAGGCGAGGGCTGCTTGGCAGCGTACTGCCAACCGTTGCTTTGTTCAAGAAGATGCTAAGAGAGCTCCAAAGTTAGCCTGCTGTTCATCATCGTCATCATGTAAGCTGCATCCCGATGCATCCAACGGTGATGCAGCGAATGGGTCAGATCATCCAGCTGCAGGTTTTACACCTCTTAACTGGAATCCTGCTAATACCAATCTACCGCCCGATACAAAATGGTGGCTACAGCTGCAGCCCAACTTTGCATGCCAAAAAGAATACATGTATGAACAGCTAAGTGCCTTGGAGGTTGAGTTTGAAGGTGTGGAAGATGGTGATGCGATCCCCACTTCTAAATTTAGCGAGGACCCTCCGCCAATCGAAGATGCTTGTGTTGATCTGAACAAGAATCCACGCCCGTCTTTGGATTCGCGGTGGAGAGTTTCAGCTGCCTGTATGAAGCATGATTCTGAAGCGAGAGTGCAGGAGCTAAAGGCTGTAAACACGAACACACAACAGCCACTTAAGCACAAGGCAGGAATAGGTGAATACCGGTACCAGGATGAGGATTTCATGGATTGGGAGCCAGTTGACCGGCTAATCTCAAACAACTATAATAAGGCTTGTTTGGACTTGGAGACACCTTGGATAGGAGGCAACAAGACTGAGCCGTGGTGGCGCACTGCTGACAAGGATGAGCTGGCTTCCTTGGTTGCACAGAAGTCGCTTGAGCATATAGAGAACTGCGATCTTCCACGGCCCCAAGCCATGCATGTTAGGAGAGGCCCATTTTCTTGTCTTGAGAGTTTCAATCATGATGCAATAATTTCTTCGTCTTTGGATCTGAAGATGCATGCAGGCCTCTGCAATCCGATTGATTATGCACAGCATAGTCCTGCTTCCGGGAGCATGGATGGAAACCATTGGCTTACCAGTGAAGTGCGACACTCACAATATGATTCTGAGAAGCCGTACAGGTACTTTGCCAACACATGAATCTGAATTCTCTTTGAATGTTAGTCATGAGAGACAAACCATCTATCAGTCCTCACTGCTAATTGAGGGGCATGACGTGGAAGTGTATGCCAGCGAATGGGGTTTTTCAAGTAGTTGACTTGAGTTTCTTGGTTGCACTAACACCATGTTTGGAAACTGATTCCATGCCAAACAGTGGAGAAAGGAAAATGATTTTCCTTTGATGCAACAATTTGTGTTGTTTGGATAGAAAAGAGCAGGTTGGATTCCACCAAGCAATCATCACACTTTTCCATAATTTGGATTCTTGGCACAAGAAACTAGGTGGGTATTGTGAGGGGAATGTTAGATTTCCAATTGCTACCCAAACAAGAATTCAAAATTGGAAACTATGTTTCAATAGTTCTTGTGGAAATCATCATTGTGTAATTATTGCTCCCCCCCCAAGCTCTTTAGCCACGGATTCCAGGTATGCAAACATACTTGGGTTAGTATAGGCCTCTAGGCCATGTGGACAATAATGGTAACAGTGGCTGTGATGGCCAGCCTTGTGGCCGTTATGGCCCTATAATGGTAGAAAAATTCATTTAAAGGAAGAAAATGTTTCGGCCCTGTATTGGACCTATGACTGGTAGAGGGCCGTTACAGGCCATTTTTTAGGGGCTGTTTAATTTTCAAATTTCAATTTACTGTGGTAAATACAAGGAAATAGATAATAATGACTGCCTCCATCCGTTTAATGGAGATTAAAATCGGTGAGGAATCGTCTTGAAAATCGGTACGAAAATAAAACCTTGTTAGTACTGAATTTAATTTCTGGGCCCCACATGACTTATCCACTATGTCCATCTGTTTTAATAGCACATTTTAGGGCATGAGCCCAAAAATGGGGCAGATCCAAAGATCGAGTGGACCACACCTCAGGAAACAGTGGTCCTAAAGATGTTGACAGTTGGAAGCTGTTTTCTCCCTAGGGCCCGCATTGATGTTTATTTGTCATCCAACCTGTTCATAAGGTCACTCAGTCATGGATAAAGGGAAACCAAAAATATCAGCTTGTTCCAAAACTTCTGGGGCCCTGAACAAGCTTTCAATGGTAGGTGTTCAATTTCCACTGTATCCTTTGGTGTGGTCCACTTGAGCTTTGGATCTACCTCATTTTTCAGATGATGCCCTAAAATGAGCTGGCTGAAGAGATGGACGGTGTGGATAAGACACATACATCGTGCCCCCCCCCCCCCCCCCCCCCCCCCCCCCCCTAGTTTCAGTGCTTTCTCCTCGGTTGATGTGACTGAGTCTGTAATAGAGGGGGCTGTCAATGTCACCTTTTGAAAGACAGCCGGAAATACAAGGTAAATAATTATTACCTATTTTCTTTGAATTCTTGGCGTAATTAGAAAATCAAACAGCCCCTTAGTGTTACGACCCAGTGCTGCATATCAGGTCCCAAGGTGACTTATGCAGCCATTTTTTAATACCATGCCTTCAGGCCTAAATGGTTTTTGGCATGATTCATAATATTGGACTCTTTATAACCAACTTCTTTAAGAGCGGGTCAGATTTTATCTATTTGTTGATCTGACCACTATCCTTTGATATTGATATGCTAAAAAACTGAAATAAATCAAAAGTTTTTCAAAAGACTGGAGAATTTGATTTAGTAGTGTGGTTATATACAAGTCATTGGGGATAGTTTGATTTTTCTCTGCTCTAAAATATGATTGCACTCTAGCTTTCTTGTTATCTTTGAAAGGATTCTCTTTGCACGAGGCATAGGCTGGTTATCATTACATTTCTGAACTATGATTGTCTGCTGAATCCTAAGGTTTCATTTGGGTAATCCTGCTTTTAGTGGTGGACTGAATGGTCTTTACCCAAATCTTGGTTGAGATTAGAAAACGGGGTCCCTTTTTTTTTTTGTTTTTTTGGAAGCTTCAGTTCCTGTTGTTAATCAGATTGAGGCAGTGCCACCCCCACTTTGGTCAAGGTCTTTAGTATTTTACAGTGTCCCTATTTAAAGGAAGAGGAATGATATGGCATGAAGCTTGCACTTTTTCGCAGTATACAAAAGTTCTCATTTCTTATGAGTGGTGCCTGTTGTTCACTGATCCAAGCCATCAATGGACCATGCCTAAAAATTCTCCTTGGTAGGATAATACGTAATTTTGATTTTTGGCCGAGACCAAAAGACCTCATTCAACTGGAGGACAACCAAATATTGACTGCTAGGATTGTCCAATCTGGGATATTTTTGGGCATGCTCCATACATAATGGGGCTCAACAAACCAACGGTCTTGATTGCTAAACCATGGACCCCATTTTTCAAAATTATAAACCTGTCTGTACTACACGCTTGATTTTGAATATTGGTGTCATGGGGGCATTGATTGGGCCCAAAAACAATAGACTATGGGGCATATTGGACCGCATTGATGTGTGCTTTGTACTCTGTCGGCCAAAAAAAATTGAAAAATTATCAAGGAATAGAAAAAATGTAAACCATCAGATTCTCCCTCCCTCTCTCCCCTTTTTCTAAATCTTTTTAACATGCACCTAATGGTGCACTAGAGCATTTTTTGATAGGAATGTAGGCTGCTGATTTGACCCCTGAAAGACAACCAAATAAGCCTCAATCCAGCACAAATCAAGTATGATTTGATAGATTGCGGAACATTATATTAAAAATTTGAAATACAACAAAAGAAGATTAAAAAAAATGAAAAAAGCGATAGTTTTCACCTTTCATTTTTCCCAAAATGGTTGATTCATCAAATCTCACTCAAATCTTGTGTTTTGATCCTCAAAATTGGCCTATATGTAGTATAAAATGAGCTTTAAGCTTTCCTTTGTGGTTGGAATTAAGAAACAAGTGTAAAATTTAGAGGAAAATTGTAACACACAAACACACACACACACACGCCAATATGGTTACGGTATTGCCTTACTATAAGTGATTTTCAAAACCATGATTGTGGATTGGTCATTGGCAACCGAAGGAGAAATTTTGCTACTACAATGTACGTTTGAAATGAGGGATTCGGGATTCGCCTTAAGGTAGATCCAACGATCGAAGGAGAGTGGATGATTGAGGAAGACATCGACATTCACGATGGGGTTCGAGGATAGACCAGAGAGCTTCGAGAGGGGGGTCGTTTAGCAGTCGAAGGGGAAGGTGAAGCGGTTTCCAACTTGGGGGTTGGAAAAGGGAAAGGGTGTGTAGGGATATCTCCACATCCATCATAGAGGCGTTGGGAGAGGGCGAGGATGGGGATGGTACTTGGACATAGGTGAGGAAGAGGGCCCTTTCTACCAGTCGAAAAAGAGGCGATGAGGTCTTGCTGGAAGCTTCCAACCTTGTTTGTCAAGGGCTTCTCGAAAGGTTAGCTGCCGATAAACTTCTTGAGAGTTTTCAGGTGAGTAGGCTCATCGATGGAGGTTGTGATTCCACATCATATGGGAATGATTCTGCGTCATATGGGAAATGGTCATTTCTTGTGGCTTTGCCTTCATTAGGATGAAATCAAAAGTGGATATGGAAAAAGTTGCCTAGATGCTAGATGGGGAGAGCTTCACAGGGTGGATGGTTTGAGGATAGAGGAAAAGTCTCAAGTCTGTGAGGCAATAGTGCAATTCTATGACAAGCTGCTTGCTAAGGAGGATGGAATCAACCTCGGTTAGACAGTTTTAACTTTGCACGCCTATTGGGGGAAAATGCTGAATTTTGGAAAAGTCGGGTCTTTGAAGCGGGCATTAAAGAGGTGGGGGACATTTTGAGTAGAGATAAGGCCCCAGGGCCTGACGGCTATCTCTTGGCCTTTTTTCAAGTCTTTTGGGGCATGATAAAGTCAGACATCTTCAATTTTTTAAAGGACTTCTTTGATAAAGGCCGTTTATCCTCCATAGTTAGGGGTGTCTTTCATCGCAATCATTCTTAAAGTCGAAGGGGTAGATTACTTAAAGGATTTCATACCCATAAGTCTCGTAGGAAGCCCATACAAAATCTTAGCCCAGATTCTTGCTTCTAGGATTTGGTCGGTGATAGGAAGCATGATATCCGAGAATTAGGAGGCCTTCGTAGTAGGCACATAAATTTTGGATAGTGCTCTCATCACCCATGAGTGCATCGACTCCAAATTTAGTGAAGGTAAGGAAGGGATTATATGAAAATTGGACATTGAGAAAGCCTACGATCATGTTGATTGGGATTTCCTCGATTATTTGTTGGATATGATGGGTTTTGGGGTTAAATTGAGGAAATGGATAGGTATGCACAAATTCCATTGCGTTTTCAGGCCATTATGAATGATTCTCCTAAAGGATATTTTAAGGCGTCTAGGGGTCTAAAGCAAAGGGGACCCGTTATCTCCTTTCCTCTTCATAGCAAAAGAATTCAATCGATTGTTAGCTAGGGCTAGTAGGTAGACCTCATAAGTGGTTTAAGGTGGTGAATTTGGGCGATTGAGTTTCTCATCTTCAATTTGCAGACAACATGATAAAATTTTGCGACGTCAATCCATTCAAAGTGGATAACTTATGTAAAATAGTAGTATGCTTCGAGGTGGTATCCAGTTTGATGTTTAGTATCAGAAAAAAGCAAATTGTTGGGTATTCATCCGAAGAAAGAAGAGACCTTGAGATTGGCTTTAGTGTTTGGTTACAAGGCTGGGTCTCTCCCCCTCACATATCTAGGACTCTCATTGTGCATCGGAAAGCCATCAAAACATTTGTGGGACAAGGTGATTGAAAGGATTGAAAGGAAGCCATCCAAATGGAAAAGTTGCTACTTCTCTTTGGGCGGACGTTTAACCCTAATCAAAGCCGCCTTCTCAAATATGCCGCTTTATTTCATGTCCCTTTTCAAATACCGACAATCAGTGCTGGTAGGTTAGAAAAGTTAAAAGAGGGACTTCCTTTGGAGTGGTTCTACAGAAAATCACAAGTTTCACTTTAGGAAATGGGAGGAGGTTTGCAAGTCGTGCACTTAGGGAGTGGTGAGTTTGAGGGTCTTGAGCACATGGCAACTTTTGGCTTTAGATCATTGTAGGTAAAAATGGCCTTAAGGAAGGAGGTTGGGAAGTGAAAGAGTCCTCTTTCTACATGACCTCTAACATTTGGAAATCGTTAGTCTCTCTAAAGTCAAAGTTTAGAGAAGATGTCTCCTTCTTGATAGGAGATGGTTCAATAGTTAGATTTTAGGAGGATATATGGTGCGACAACCAATCTTTGCAGGGTCTGGCTCCATGGCTCAGTGGTAGACAGACTCTGTTTAAACACTGCGATTATGGGATCGACTGCCCATGTGGTGAGTGTGTGTGGTGTGGGTATGTGTGTAAAAAAAAAGACCAATCTTTGCAACAAGAGTTTTCTAGTTTGGTTCTGGCATGCTTGGCTCCAACTTGAGAGATTAAGGTGGCCGATCTTTTTCCCCCTAGCTAGGCCTCTACGACTTGGACGGCTCCATGTAGGAGGGGCTTATTGGACAAGGAGCTAGATGATTTCGTTAGATTATTAGACCTTTTACGGGCCGCTCAAACCCGGTTGGAGGCAAAGATTCTCTATCCTCGCATATTCATAGTTCAGGGAGATTGTCGGTCAAATCCTTTTATAGGCTGCTACGTGCGTCGGGGTTGGGTGAATGCTGTGTTCATGCATATTATTTCTGGCTTTATGATGCGCCTCCCAAGGTTGTCACATTCACTTGGTTAGTGAGAAGAAAAAAGGTCTTGACGATGGACAATCTCCAAAAGAGGTCTATGTTCATTTTGAATGTGTTCCTTATGCATGAAAGCAATGAAGTCTATTGATCACCTATTTATCCATTGCCCCTTCACCTTTAAGGTTTAGGTGCATTTTCTCGTCATTTTCGGCACGCAATAATGCCTTAATATGTGGGAGTTATTTGGGCACGGCATGGGGGAGTGGGAAAGAGGCAAGATTATTTGGCACGTCATGCTTCTGGCGATTTGGTGGGTTGTTTGGGGTGAAAGAAATAGTCAGTGTTTCAGAATAGAGTGGATTCAGAGGAGTCAGTTATAGGAAAGATAAAAGGGGAACTAGTTAATTGGGCCTCCCTTTTAAACGATGTGATTGATTGTGACCTCCCCTTTTTTAGATTGTAATGGTGCGCTTCTCCTTGTCATATTCTTTTCCCATTTAGCTTTTGTTTCTGGGTCTTTAAAAAAATTATAATCTGGATGCGGTGACATGTTTTATACTTCCGCTTAAAGGAATTGCCATAGACGTTTCTCGGGCACTCCAATTCTCCATTAATTTGAATTGGGTGACCGCAACTCCATTTTGTTCCGCCGTTTCCACCGGTGTGGTCCAGCCTTGTATAACGGCGTGCCAGACCCGGGGGGGGGGGAGGGGGGGTGTCTAGGGACATTAAAAATATTCGCATCCGGGCCTTCCAATAGGCATAATTTGACCCTACAAAAAATGGTGGATGAGAGATAAAACTACTCCCTTCTTGGGTAGACATAGTGCTCAAGCTCCGGTATTGGATCTTACTTTAGACGGTTAAGTCCTTGAAGAGAAACCCACTCTGATACCAAATGAAATTGTGTCGGATAGTCTAACACGACACCCTACGCTAAGCGTGCAGAAGCTTAGAGTGAAGCTTAGAACTATGGCCAAGTCCTAGAGGGGAGGTGATTAAGACCGTTTTAAAATATTTTTAAAAGCCTATTGCCTAGTTAATACTAATTAGTAATTATGAACTAATTAAAGCAAGAACACTTAGCTTCCAAGCTTAAGTGGGTCCAATCACAAAGGCTAGACAAGATTAAACATTTAAGCAAACTAACCTAAGCACATAGATTATAAAGATGCAACATGTTGAACTTTTAATCAATGTGCAACTATCTAGACTACAAAGGATATAACTACCTAAGCAACTAGTCTAGAGAACTAAGTAGACAATATGAGATTCATCATACTAAGTATATGCCTACAAGCCTAGTGAACATACATCTTATGTGTGAATGTGCCTATCTATAATATAGCATACATTTCAATTAAGCATTCATAATTAAGCAATTAAACATACAATGCATAAGTAGAAATGTGCTCAAATCAATCCCAAACATAAGCATGTATAGTGGTTCGACTACTTGTTTACTCTACTCCTAGTTCACGTACTCATCCCTTGAGCACACCAGAATCCACTAAGGGAGTTTAAATTAGGTTCCTTCCAACCTAGATGTTTTAAATCGGTTCCACTCTACCGGGGAGTTTGATAAGGTTCCTCCCAACCTAAGACGGAGATTTTACTGGTTCATCTCTCAACCAAGATGTTTACGAGTTCCATCCAACGTAGGAGTTTGACAAGGTTCCTCCCAACCCTTCGGTTCTAATCCAAGAACCTAGTGTACACTCCCGTCAGAGGCTCCCCTTGGAGATTTGGTTGAGTTTGATTCTAAACTCTCACACCCAATCCTCAACAAGGAAAGAATGCAATCGGACTCTTACAATTGACACTTGTCTAATTGAGCCCCTTGTTCAGCACCGCCGGGTTGCTTGATCTCCGCTCTCCCATGCTTCAATCAGCTCCCCTTTGCTCCTCCGATCTTGTTACCGATATTTTTCCAAGGCCTCAGCTCTAACGATCAGCTACTTTGCATGTGATGCTCCAAGAGATGCCCAAGGTGTTAAGAGGTGGTGGTGAATTATTTAAAACTAGTAGGATTTGGTTGCTTAGAGGAATTCTACTTAATTGGATCTCTAGAGAGGTGTAGACTAATGATATACCTATAGTGTAGGTGTTTAAAACATCTAGATATCAAGAGAAAGCAAGCACATCTTCATTTGAGCTATTGAATGCTCTAATTTGTGATCAAACACAAGGAAGATGGCTTGGAATGGTTAGGATTAGAGCCTAATTATGTGGGCAATGAGGGTGGCTTCTAGTACACTAAATTCTCTCTCTTAAGCCCAAAAATGGGGCTCCGCCTTTATATAGAAAAAGCTTCAACGGATATAAAACTGCAGTTAACGGCTAGTTGTCGATCGGTTTAAGGGGGTCATTGACCGGTTGTGCGTTGAGCCTAGATCGGTCGAATAAGGCCTGTGACTGGTTGATGTTTGTTGTCCCAATTTGGCCTTCGTCGACCGGTCGGTTGATCGGTCTACAGACTCGTGAAAATTGCTGTTCGATTTGTCTGGTTTCCAGCAACTCATGCAACCTTTTTGGCCTATCTTTGGGTGATCTTTTAGGACACCTAAGGCCACGCAAAGATGACTAAAAGTTTACCTATTGGGTCATGCCATCTAGAGGTTTGGTTTTGGTTAAGGTTCAAGGGTTTTGGCTCACCAATGCATCTTATTTACCTGTTTTTTCTTCCTTGATGCAGCATGTCCACTTGAGTCTTTGGGCTTCATCTTCTTTGGGCTCAACCTACGTAATTGACAAATAAGGTATACTAGTCTGCAACAAAAAAGTACACTAACAATATCAACATTGTTGATACTCGGAAATGTATCGCTAACTGTAAGGGAGACATGAGGAAAACGGTGGGGTTTTTCAGTGAAACTTCAAGTGATGCTAAAATACACATACTTGCATATTTAAGAATAAAAAATAATTGCAAAAAAAGATGCATACATAATTAGTTTCCACTTAGTGGGACCTAAAAGAATGTCCTATCGTAAGAAATCAGTGAAATAGTAATAAAATGAGTTTATATAATATGAATGCAAGTACTAAACAATAATTAAGACATCTAAAAACTAAAAGAACTCAAAAAACAACTTATCTGGCCATCCCTTACAACCACAGAGTTACAAGGTGGCTCGAAGTTGTCATCTCCATCCAAAAAACTGATTTTCCATTAACAAATGCAACCCATTGATCATAAATATTGAAACATAAATAAGAAAACATCGAAACAAAATAGAAATTTTAAAAAAGTTAATTCTTTTTCAAGTTAAACTGATTTTTAAAAAGAAATTTGAAAATATAAATAATTACAAAAATTTCAGAGGTCAAGAGATCAACATGAATCTATAGATCAGCCCCCCTCATCAACATGTTAAAATTTGAGCCCTTAATTACTTAATTTAGGCAAGAAAATGGGGAAAATTGGATTTTTCCTAAGTTCTACAAATTTCTCCATTTTGATCCTTAAATTTCTTGATTTTCCACTCAAATCCAAGTTGATGCATGGATTTGTAGTTGAAATCCATAAGAAAATCAAAGAAAAAAAAATCCATTTTATTGTAAAATTTATACCTTGTTGATTCCGTCTCACCGATGTTTCGATCGATGATTCCTCTCCCAAATGGAAGATTTGATCTACAGGGAATGAAGCTGAGGGTGCCGAAATCCACTCCCAAACTCAAATCTGGAAAGAAAATTGGAAGATTTTTTTTTTTTTTTTTTCATTTTTCTTTTTGGATTATCTGCCAGATAATGCATATTGACCGTCGCGAAGGAAGATTCGACGTGTATCAGTGATATTATCGCTAATACAATCAATACCTGGAACTTTTATACACGATACACTCCTGATATTTTGGAGATGCATTTAGTTATTGATACGAAACATTGGCGAAATATCGCTGAAACCAGGAATTCTACACTTACTAGTGTTATCTGTGTAGCTGAGCTGGCGATACTGATAATATCACAGAGATTATCGATAATATTGATGATAAACAGAACATAAATTTCAATAACTTTTTGGCATTTCAAACTGCACATGGAGTCTTTGCAGTTCATGATGGTGCTTGTAACGAGCAAAGACTATGTTTTCTTTTTAGAGCTTCGCTAAGCCCATGTGTGTGCAATAAAGCTCATGTATGCACCGCACATGTGCCAGCAAACCCAATGTTTTCTTTTTAAATCTTGCATACATGTGTCAGGCTGGCATATGTGTGGCATGTGCGCGAGCTTCATTGCATACACCCATGTGCACTTAGCATAGACTCTATATACTGCTTTTGTTAGTTGCTTAGAACTTTGCTGTGATTATATGCAGTGGCACTTACAGTTACAGTACCGCCATCAGGGATCCAACGGATAGCAGACATACTTCCGAGAGGGATCCTAGTAAGGCCCAGCTGTTGGAAGCACTGCGTCATTCCCAGACCCGGGCCAGGGAAGCGGAAAAGGCAGCCCAGCAGGCCTATACTGAGAAAGAACACATCATCAAGCTCTTCTTCAGACAAGCATCTCATCTATTTGCATACAAGCAGTGGTTACAACTGTTGCAGCTAGAGACCCTTCTTCACCAGCTCAAGACCAAAGACCAGAGAATTTCTGATCTGTTCCCGGTCCTACCCTGGATGCCGTTGAAGGCAAGTCGGTTGAGAAAGGGTGTGCATAAGGCATCGAGGAGAAAAGCGGGCCACCAGAAATATGACATTGGTAAGTATGCGGTTGCGCTTGCAGTCGGGTTGGGTCTTGCCGGTGCCGGGCTGCTCTTGGGCTGGACCATGGGGTGGTTGCTACCCTCTTTCTAGAGCGCACCACTTTTGAGCACCAAAAATGGTGATTTACTCATGTTTAGTAAGTGGAAAAATAGCAAAACCATTCTATCTCTATAGTAATTCATATATATTGGAATGGAGATTGGGCTTGATGGAATGTGGGGGTGGTGGTGTTGTTTATGTTGTGAAGTAGTTCTTTTTAGATCCCTCTTTTTCTTTGTATATAAGGCTGAGATCTTATGTGTTTTTGTGTACATATGAAGTGAGATGTACAGTGTATATATTGGATGATGAGTGACCATATTGTGGAACATTCAGTCCTTTTTTCCCCCCCTTTTCTTTCCAAACACTCGTTTTAATTGTTTTTGGAAGGGACTATTGTATGCTTTTGCCATTTATATGCTAAGACTCGCCTGGAGGGAGAGAGTTGGACGTTTGTTATTTTTTTTTGCCGGTTGTTTGGTGGCATGGAGACATGGTATTGGGGTTGGGCTGGCTTGGTGTGAGCTGTGGAAACTAGAGGTGGGCAACAATCCGATCCGAGTCGAACATGGACTAGATCGGATTGTTCAACTGCTTGAGTGGGTGTGTTCAAATAAACATTCAGACAGGGTTGCTCTGTTCGACGTATGGATTTCGGACAATTTTTACAAGTTCGAACAATTTTGCTTTTTTCACTTGAAAATATTTTTTCTACTACTCAATAGTGAATAACAATTTGTTCTCAAATTACACATCACAAATGACAAATCACAAGGTTTAAACATTTTAACTAACAAAAAAATGAGGTAGATACAAAGCTCAAGTGGACCACACCACAAGAAACAGTGAGGAGAATAATATCCCCCATTGAAACCTTCCTATGGCCCACAGTCATGTTTATTTGTCATCTAACCCTCCTCTCTCTCTCTGAGAGAGAGAGAGAGAGAGAGAGATATATATATATATATATATATATATATATATATACCCTTACCATGATACGCCAGCTGGAGTACCCTTCAAGGGTACTCCAGTTCGACACACCGGGATGGCACTACAAATTACCTGTAGGTGTGGTAATCAGTCTACGTGGTATGGCTCTACTCGGTACCCGGATTTGTAGTCCGGTAGGTACTTAAAACACCCGTGTGGTATTTGTATGCAATTCTCACCTATAGGTGGGCAACTTTGAAATATTAGTAAATATCCTATCTTACTCTTCACAAACTCTTTAGGTCGGGTAGGTAACAGGTACAGGGTAAATTAGTCCTTCATGTGGTTCAAAGTTGGCATAGGTTTTTGAGTCCACCCGGGGTTGTCACTAAAATCTACAACACCCGTACTAAAACGTGAGAAAGTCAACCATACCGGGTAACTTAAGGCCTAGGTCAACTAAAAACCTATAGTGTATTTGTCATCCCCTGGGTGGTTTACGTACCACACCTACGGGTAGTGTGTAGTATCACCCCGGGTTTCGAGCTGGAGTACCTTTGAAGGGTACTCCAGCTGCGTATCATGGTAAAGGGATATATATATATATATATATATATATATATATAATAGATATATAATATATATATATATATATATATATATATATATATATATATTGGCTCAGCTCAACTCAGCCAGTTTAACTCAGTTCAGCTTGTCCCGACACTAACTCTGGCTGAATTTATAAAAAAACTTGTCTGGGACACACAAGCTTGTTTCTGAAAGTCAAGTCTGTCTCAAAATGGCTCAGGTAGGTTCAGTTAGGTTTGCTAGTTTGAGTCAAGCACAGGTCGAGATCAACTTTAGACGATCACAATATAAACATTCGATACGGATGTTACTAAAGCTTGTTAAAACGAAAAAAGCGAACTTTAAAAAAAAGATGATGAGTTATCACTTATTGTTAAACAAGAGTTTAATGTGTAGTGTTTACAACCAAGTAGTTGAGTCGGATCACAGAGTAGTAATATCCGAAACCTCTAGTCTGTTTATTGATCTTAATACTCATAATATAATATATATATTATATATAGGATTATATATATATATATAACCGAGTCGAGTTGAGTCGGTCAATATTTGAGTCAAGTCGAACAGGGCTGTGATGAAACCGACTCAAATATTTTTTTGAACAGACCCTGTGTGTTCGAACAAAGACTTTCGGTTCGGACAGAGTTTTACCGAGTCCATCCGAGTCAATCCAAACGATCAAACTCAGTTCGTGTCCAGCTCTAGTTGAAACCTGCTAGTGTTATATTTGCAAGCTATGCCTACAATGATTTTTGAAAATGCAGAAAGCTTGTGTGTCCTTTGGGGAAAAACCCTTTGGGGAAAAACGGCATGCATGTTTGACAGATCCAGGCTGCTCATTGAATGGGCTCCACCATGGATGATGACGATGATCATCTGGCCCAAGGCTAAACTATTTGGGAATTGGTGATTGCTTGGTAAAAGTTTAAACTACTGATAATGGTTAAAAAAATTAGGTTAGATTGGATTGGGTTTGATGATTACTCGGTAAAAGTACAACAACCGACAATAACTCAACTAAAAAATCAGGTAAGATTAGAAGGGGCTTGGTCATTGCTGCATAAAATTTCAATTTCCTGCAATAGCTCAAAATTGGGGTCAGATAAGACATACTTCCATTACAATATCTTATGTATATCTGTGTTTAGACAGAGGCATCTAATGAATGCTATACCATGTTGTATGGGAATTTCTACACGACACGGTGCAGAAGGGATGACGGACTTTTAACCGTCCTAGTGGACCTCCACGCTAACGGGACAACATTTCAAAAACCGAACCACTTTCACGATCTCAGGCCATGCTTAAGAACCTAGTCTGAGAAGGCTTGCATATTTTTGGAAACCCAGCCACCCTTATATATTTTTCATGCACAAACTTAGGGACCTTAAAATCTCCTCTTATGCCCCAAGGGAGATTCCATCTAGAACATACAACAGAAAGTTCTTCCCAAGAGGGCCAGAGGGTGTTGGGCTTGGACGCCTCAAACCTTCTTGCATTAAGACTAAAGACCGGTCGGCCGACCGGTCGGTCACGTTGGAGATGAAGACAGCACGTATCTGGAGCCTTTTTTGGGCCATCCGACCGGTCGGCCGACTGGCCGGTGGGGGGGTCCGACTGTTCGGGCAGTTTCCTTTTTGGACTTTTTTGCGCGGTTTTGCCCAAGGAGTTTCTAATTCCGGTTTTCTCCTATTTAAGGAGATGTAATCCGAGATTAAGGTTGCCGCCAATGGGCCAAGGGATTGAGAGGGTTCTAGGGTGAGAGAAAAAGCTAGGGAGGAAGCTTGGAGTTCTCTGAGTTGAGGGAAAGGGATGGGTTTGCCCTCCTCATGTGAGAATTAGCTTCGGGTAGCTTGGAATTTCTCTTATGGGATGTGATTTAGGGTATTCTTCTGTAATTTCTTGTAACTTCTGATTCATAGTGGATTGATGTCGCTTTGTGCCGTTGTTTTTTACCCTTGAGGGGTTTTTCCACGTAAAAATCAGTTTGCCTTCTTGTGTGTGATGATTTGCTTGTTGATTGCCATTGTGGTGTGTTCCTCACCTGCTTTAATTGCTTTCGCTCGGGGGCTCCTATCCCCAACAGAGGGTTCGCCAATTCGGTCCGAGGAGGGTTGGCCGATTCGGTCCGTACACCCCTGAAAACACCCATCTGAAGCCTGAGCTAACTTCTTTAAAGACCAAGATATGGAAAAAACAAGCCAAACTCAAAACCCTCATTAACCCTCAGTTTAGGATCTCACATAATCAAAATACCTCATGATGACCCTTTCACATCTAAGGGGTCATTTGGCACTATGGATTTGGGGGATTTTAGATCCCCTGTCTGTTTGGTAAAGTAACTGGGGGTTTCAAATCCTCTCAAAAGGAAGGTTTGAAGTCCAAAGTGGAAGCTACGATTATATCTAAAATCCTCCCTTAAGTCACATATGTAACATGTGTGTCATTAGGCTACTAATCCATTGGGCACATGGCTCACCGCTGATATCCCAAAACTAGTTAGATTATTAACCGCTCATCACTAAAATTACTTCAATGGGATGATTTGCCTAGTCCAAACATTATCCATGTAAATCATAGGTTAAAAATGGTTGGTTAGTTGCTTGGTTGTGATCCTATACGCGTGGCCCATTTGACACATGGAATTTTCATCATTTTCAGCCAAAGTATATATTTAAACAGGCTTATTACAATCATTGTGTCAAACATTATATTCATATATTAATTAGGGATGTTAAAGTTGATTTAGTAATTAAATTTAAACCCCTCTAAATATACCATGCATAACTACTTTTGGATTTAAGGGAATTCCAAATCAAGGGTGCCAAACACAACTATATTTCAAATCGAGGGGTTCTGAATCCAAGCTCCAAGCAGACTATCCAATCCATTGCTTCTTTTCAGACGGACTCAACCAGTTTGGAATCCACCTTAAAATGGACAAGGAAAAAGGCAAATCTGTTGACTTTGATCTATACGGATTGTGGCAGACATGCAGATGTGTGTACAATATAAGTTGCTGATCAGATGGGGCACATAATGTAGATTCGTCCAAAAGATCAACTGTGAGATCTAACTAGCTAATCAGATGAGGCACATGATGTTGTTCCTGACCAGAAGATCAAGCTAATCTGGTAATCAGGGGCCTGTAGCTTTCTAACCACCCATTTGTTCTGAAGGCATCTCGGCCACCCGTAACTGATTTCTAACCACCCATTCGTTCTGCAGGCATGGGCAAACCGAAACTGATGGGCCTATAGTTTTTGCACCTAGATGGTGGGGTACAGGAATACAAGCGGATTAGGTATTGTTGCCAACACCACCCCCAGTGGTGGTGTGTGATGTGTTTGACGCTGTGGGGCCCACCCTGATTATGTGTTTTATATCCACGTTGTCCATCCGTTTTGGAGCACACTACTCGAAACAGTGGTGATTGAATGCCTATCATTAAAAACTTCTTGAGGCTACAAAAGTTTTGAATCAAGATGATATTTATATTTTCCCTTCATCCAGGTCTACTGTGACCTTATCAACAGATTCGATGGTAAATAAACATTGTAGGTGTCAATTGTCTCTTTTGTTTCCCGTGGTGTAGCCCACTTGAGCTTTGGATCTGATTAAATCTTAGGTTCATTCCCTAAAATTAGCTGGAAAAACATACGAACGGCGTGGATATAAAACACAAACATCAGGGTGGGTCTCACAGTGCCCAACACGTCCCACACAAGACGGTACGGCCATTACCGTGGGGCCCACCTTGATGTATGTATCCTGTATCCACACCGTCCATCAGTTTTTCCAGATCATTTTAGGACATTGTACCAAAAAATGAAGAAGATATAATTATCCAGTGAACCATACCATAAGAAACACTCGTTATTGACCATTAATAGGACTCAAAAGTTTTGGATCAATCTGATATTTGTTTTTTTCCCTTCATTAAGGCTTATGTAACCTTATCAACAGATTAGATGGTAAATAAAAATTAAAGAAACATTAATGTAGGCCTTAAGAGGTTTTTAATGGTAGGATGGTCAACCGCCACTGTTTCTTCTGGTATAGTCCATCTAATAATTGGATCTGATTCATTTTCCAGATTATACCCTATAATGATATGAAAAACGGATGAACGGTATGGATACGTAATACATACATCAAGGTGGGCTCCACTGTAACCCCACTGTAAGGGTCTCACCTAATCCGCTCTCAGTGGTTGGCTGCAACCCCTGACCACGGGGATTTCTTGCGGTCGGAAGATAGGTGGGTCCCACAATTAAGTTTTTTGAGAAATCCACCCGGTTGATCCGTTTTTCCAGCTGTAGGATCTGAGTAAAAAAATGGGGCAGATGAAAAAATCAAGTGGGCTGTATGACAGGAAACAGTGGGGGTTGAATGCTTACCGTTCAAACATTCGGTGGGGCATAGAAGTTTTGGATGAGGTTAATATTTTTGTGTTTTCAATTCATCCAAGTGGGAATGACCTTATGAACAGTTTGGATAGCATATAAACATTAGGGTGGACCTACAATTTGGATGGTCTGTATAGCTTAAATCAGTAGAACTGTCAACGCAATGTCAGGCCTGTTTGGGGATGCCGTTCCCTGTCGAAAGCCTTTAGCAGGGAATCTAGGTGGGGCCCACCGTGATGTTTGTGAGAAATCCATGCCGTCCATCCGTTTTTTGAGCTCATTTTATGACATAGAACCTAAAATTAGCCGGATCCAAGACTCAAGTGGGCCGCACTAAAGGAAAAAGTGGGTAGGGAAATTCCTACCGTTGAAACCTCCCTGGGGTCCAAAGTGATGTTTATATGCATCCATACCTTTCATAATGTCATTACTACTGGGATGAACTTAAAACATACGTATTAACTTGATTCAAAACTTATGTGGTCCCATGAATATTTTAACTGTGCATGCTCAATCCATACTTTTTCGGCCCAACCCATTTTGGCACCAAGATGATTGGTCCACCTCAGCATTGACATTGTCAGTACTACTGCATTAAATGCAGTTGGGGCTGATGAGGACCAATTAGTTTGGGCCACACAGGGAATTCCTGTTTGGGACGAGCAGAGGATCCAGATTCACTTGAGTCTTCGATCAAGCTCATTTTTTCGTCGTACATCCTAAATTGATCCCACAAAACGGTTGGACGGCATGGATTTCTCACAAACATTACAGTGGGCCTCACTTAGATTCTCAGCTCTTCGCAGGAAATCCACGTCCCCTATTTGGTTTGTTGTATTAAGTAGAGTTAAGTGACATAGAATTGCATTTGGTCCGATACAAACTTGATTGGACGTTTGAAAACCCAGGGAAGGATAGGTTTAATCCCAGTAACGATACTGTGTGTCATCAGAGCCAATAGCAGATAATATAGTGAATTTCAAAATCTACTTGCATATGTGAGCCCGACATTGATGCATGTATTTTATCCACAAGGTCCATCCGAATGTCTCTATTACATGGGACATAGGTGACGAGCATCAATTGTGTAATGTGGTGGGTTGATTACAATTCTATGGTCTACCAAACACAAGCTTTGCTTGATCTAGTACATTTTTTAAAGAAGGAGCTTATCCGAAAGATGGGATTGGACTGAAAGTTCTATGATACTTCCAGACATGTCATCATTATGTAATAATGCTGTTAATGCAATTCCATATTATTTAATCAGGGTGCAACTAGTCATTCTGGCTGAGTGTAGAGTATGTTAAGCAGGCACTTGAATACCGCAAGTTGGTGTACATTTATTGGACAGTTAAAAATGAAAACAAATAAAATCTAATGCCACAATTTAGCCGGTTTGCTTTGAGTTATTGTATGCCACGTGCACAATTTCTGATCGCCAGCGCATCAAGCGTCGCTCTCTTCCAGAGTAGCAAATAACTTACGCTCACTAGTTTTGTCTCTTTGGCAAGTCAGGATTAGAGCTGGTCATGAGCCGAGTCAGCTCGAGAAACTCAATCGACTCAACTTGACTCAGTAGAACAAGTCAAGCCAAGCTTCATTTAGGAGCTCGAGTCAGAAATTGAGTCAAGTTCGACCATTGGGTCACTCGACTCGACTCGATTTAAGCTCGACTCGGCTCGAGCTTGAGCTTGACTCGTTTCCTATAGATATTTGTTAAAAAAAAACTCTAATCTTCTTATTTCTTGGTTCCCTCTCCCCCCTCCCCCTACACACATTGGGGTCCAAGATTAGGACATATAAAACCCTCACACGTTGGGCAGTTTCTTAATCCTACTATTTTGTTCAGGTAAGAACATTCCTTGATGAGTATATCTGATGGATTGAGTAATTTCAAGTACAAAACATGGTGAGCACATAGTGTTTGTGTGTTTTACACTCTACACAAACACCAGTGCTACGGTGAGACCACACACCATACATATCTACAAAACAAGGGCTATAGTTAGACCAAACACCATATGCAACTATTAATTGCAATTTTACAAGGGAGGTGGTACATTTGATCTATGAATCAGCTGGGCCTTATTATGAAGATGGTCCACACAATAATTAGGGCAGTCCATTCATGTGGTGAGCTATGCATGTACTATGTTAATTATGATTCATAAAATATTACTAATGGTTTGCATTCAATGCATGTGTAACTTGGCCAAAGAAAAAACCGATCAAAGCTAGGTCATTTTAATGGTGGGGTCCCACATGTAGAAATACTATTCTCCTCTAATATATGTGTGACTTCTCAAACTTAATGTTGTTGACTTTTAATTTGTATTTTGTAGTAAAAAATATAATAAATTGAGGTGAGAGCAAGCTCAACTCGACTCGAGGTAAGCTCGCCTCAACTCGATCCGCTAGCTTGGCTCGAAAGTTTTAGAAAACAAGGCAAGCACCACTGGTAAGCTCGAAGGTTAACTCGAGCTCGAACTCGAGGAGAGCATAGACGAGTCAAGCCAAGCTTGGCCCACCTCCACTCGACATGGCTCGATGTACAGCCCTAGTCAGGATTCCGCGAGTCTAGTGCCACATGCTGAGGTGGGCCAATGATTTCCGCCTTCCATATTCTCAGTGGTTCAACGAAGAAGTTGTTATCGCATAATCAAGCTTCACTGATGACCCTATCCTTTGGTTTTTAGAGTTGAATGTGAGCCATTGAAATCTTACTTTTTCGTTGTTTAAATTCATCTACAGTCAGTGATGGTCACAATCATCTGGGCGGTTCAGATCAGAGCATCACTGAGCATGCGGCCTCACTGGTAGCCACACATGCTGGATCCTCAGTCGCGACGGATGAAAATTAACTTCTTTTCTCTTGCGTTGATTCGCAACGCACCGGCTCCGAACTCCACGGCAGGGAAGAAGAACGAAGAGACGAGACGAGAGAGAGAGAGAGAGAGGGCGACCGGACCTGTGATGGACGCAATCGTTTCCGACGCGGCGGATGGAAAAACCGTCTCTCCTTCTGAATGGGAATATAGCTGGTGAGGTTCTCTCTATTTCTATCTGAATCTCTTTCATTTTGTAATTATCTTTTACTTTCTTTTATTTTCTCTTTAATTTCCCTTTGGTTGATGGAAATGTATTTGTTGGTGTAGTGGGCCATTCCATGGTAAGAATGCTGTATGTCGAGCAATGTTAGCTTGACTTCCTGAAAGTCGACCAAATAGGCCCTAATCGAACACAAATCAAGCATGATTTGGTGTATGGATTAGGGCCCTGATGTATAAATACAAAAAAAGAAAAAAGAAAAAAAGAAATGTAAAAATGAAAGAAAGAGTGATGGTTTACCCTTTCTTCTGATATTTCCTAAAATTGTCCACTCCATTTCAGTTCATCGCATCCCACTCAAATATTGTGTTTTGATTATCAAAAATAGATATTTCTAGTTTAAAACTAGCTTCTAAGGGGTCGTTTGGATGATGGTAAATGGTTTTAATTGTAAATGATTTATTAGTAAATCATTGATTTACAGCCTGTTGGTTTGGCTTTAAGTTGTAAGTTATAGTGTTTGGATAGCCTGTAAATGGTTTATATCCTGTAATTGTGTATCCGTACCTGAGATAGTTTAGAGAAGTAGTTCATTAAAAAAACATTCAAATGGCATATAAGAGTAGATTTTAAAGTGGATATTGGGTTAAACCCATCTCACTAAAGCTTAGGGTTGATCCTCACATAAAAACCACACAGCAGGTGAGCCATAGAAATGGGCCCACAAATTCAAATGCTCTATCTCCTAGCCTTCAAAAAGAGAGCCATTGGAGGCTTCTTGCTGGCAAATCATTTGGTAGCAAATGAAATCCCAGTTTTTTGCTAGCATATGAAAAGGGGGAAAAGGTGGTAAATCATTTATAACTAGGAAATGATTTACAAGCATTTTAGGGCATCCAAATGCAAGTTGTAAATGATTTACTAGTAGTGAATCATTTACAAGTTGAAGGAGACAAGCGAGTGAAAATTGAAAATAAAAGCTTTCATAATGGGGCCTTTTATGGCCACATCAGCCCCGTAACAGTGTTGATATGGGGTATTGGCTTGGATCAGCCAATACAACCCTTTTTTTCATAATGGATTGATTCAAACCTGTATTACGAATGGGAGTGATCATTTCCTTTACGCAACCGCTGATGCAGACATAGCTTAACCGTTTTTCTAATACCATGCCAAATGACCTAAGGTGAGAAAGTTTCGGTGTTTTATTGTCTTATGCAGAGATACGTGTGCGTTACAAATCTCATTGTGGAGAACAACTATAATACAATTACAGTTACCGACTCGATGATCTTTCAATGTTCAATTCTTGAATACTTGTTTTACACTTAGAAATCGCTGCTTATGATGGTTGAAATGAGTATATAGACCATAACCTTCGCCTTCAATGCTCAATCTCGTAGTTTAGGTTGCTTTTGTGAGTCTTTTGAAAACATGTTTGCATTGTGATATAGACTTTTCCCAGTGTATATACCGATGCAAATAAATCAACAGATAATGAAAAAGAACAGAAAGAGAAGTGGGAGGGAGAGTGTCTACTTTGATGGAGGCGTTATCGTAATCTCTAGAAGAGAAAGAATGACAAGTTCGAATGTTATTGATAGTTCCTTCGCAAAAGGTTGTAAGGTGCACCCTGTTTATATAGACCAACTTCTTTTTCCTTCACCTAAAATTTCTCCAGGTAATAACTCATAAAATCCTACTATATCTTTCCCACACAATGACAACTAAGACCCATGCAATCAAAGTGATTCCACTCAACTAAGACTCATACAATTAACAAGGACTCTTATAGTATGGAAATCATAAAAACTCCAAGGATCCGACATGGCATTACCCAAGAGAGGGTCATCTGACATTGGAATTGACTTCCGCCCAAAACTATGCACATTTTATCTCAGCAGCTTCTGCTTTATATGCCTTCCGAAAGTCGCTTGCAGGCCCTGAAAGCTTTCCTATGAAAACCACATCTGATGCCGTTTCTTTGACATATAACAAAGATGTAACTGGCACTGCAACTGTTTTCCATCATTTATAAATTTAGTTATATTGGTTCTCATGTTCTCTTCCTGTTTTTTTATTTCATTGACATGTAATCTATAGTAAATGCTTGGCAAGGTGTTTGCATGGACACGGACTTGGACTCAATGTGGTCCTCAGTCAGTTGAGCCGATAGTCTTTAAAGTTTTTAGTCTTCTAGGAAAGTTCAGGGCTGTTATTTCTTGAGCTGTTCCAGCCTTTTGATTTTCCTGAGGATGAACTTAATCGAGCTGTCTATTTTTTCAAACGTTTTCAGAAGTTGGATATTTGTAGATAGAGGACTATCACTGCTGTCTGTAGGATTTTTCTAATCTTGTCTGTAGGTTTTCAAGACATTTCCCTGTTAATGCTGGGATATGTGCCTGTCTCTAGGAATTAAATTAAGCTCTAGGCATGGAAGACCAAAACCAAATACATCTGGGGCTTCCTGCTCCAAGTTTGTATCACTGTGCTAATGAGTCTGAACTATGGTTCCATTACCTAATCTTGCATTGTAGCAGAAAGACTAACACATTGGTTTGGTTTTTTTCAACCAGAAGCCACCAAGTTTTTTTTTTTTTTTTTTGCTTTTCTTTTTTAAGCCACCAAGGCTTTTACATCTCCACCAACCTGAAGGTTAAGAGAGAAAAAAATGTGAAGAGCACTTTTGGTGATACAACCACATTCCGTTTTTCAACAGTACACTGATTTTAGATGCTAGCAATTATCTCTGATGTATGAAATCATTGTGTAGAACATCCTGTAGAATCCATAATTAGTTAGCTTATTGATCTTAGATATCAGCTGGTTGTTTGGACATCTGAGAAATATTTGGCTAATTGTTGCTACACCATCCTTCTAAGGTGCCTGAAATTTCATCGAGTTGATTTGTTTTATGAGGTTTGCTAGCCCCACAGGTACCATCTCCATACACACCTTTATACACAGCACATTTGCCAACTTGGCAACCTTGTGGAACATCCGAATGGTGCATAAGGTGGTCCCACCCCTGAAAGTGAACATACTTGAAGATCTGGCTGCTCCACTTGTCAGGTACATGAAAAGAATAGCATTAAAAAAAAGGAAAAAACATGCCGAAGGTCTATTTTCAGCATACATGTGTAACCTACCTGATCAGTTGACCAGCCTGATGTTTTTCTACGATCATCTTCGTGGTGGGGGCCATCTTATGCATCACTCAGATATCCACCACACTTGCCAGTGTCGCACATGCGCAGCATGTACAGGTACGTGTGGCAAACCTCTAATTTTATCCCATAATTATCAAATGCATTGAGTTCCCATCTTTGAACTTCTTAATCTCATGTCCATTCCGTGGAAAATATTGTCTGTCTATTGCATCTTATGGAAAATTTGTTTGCAGTGACTTTGAAGTGGACTACGGGTCCGAGAAAAATGCATCCATAGTCCTTGCAGCATTAGCTGTTGACAAGGAGGTGAGATACTTGGATACGCGCAAAGGTTTCTCATGAATTATCTTTGAGTTGCATGCAATCAGTCATTTGCAAAAAGATTGATTGGTTCTCTAATTCGACTCCTTTTGCAATTGCAGTTGCAACCGGACAAAGTGAAAAGGCAGATGTCATTGTCTGATGGAAGACTTATAGTGTAAGTCTTTCTTCTCATTGATGGCCATACTTACATTTCCATTGCCAATCTGAATCGAACTAATCTCTTTCTTCCTTGCGTAAGTAGCATTTTTATAACCCCAATGGCTTTCATTGTTTATATGTTTTCTTGTGGATTCAGTCATTTCGATGCAGTGGAGGCAAGGTTCCTGCGAGCATCATTCAGCGCATTTGTAAATATTCTGACGCTCGCCACGAAAACCATCGAAGAATTTGGGCCACAACAAGAAGTGCTGAGCTGAGGTGATTGGTTTCCTATTAATGGGCATTGTTTTTCTACCTGAGCAGTACCGTAGCCAAAATATACATTCAAGAAATCTTCCTAAAGCTTTGTTAATTGTTGCATTTTTGTACTCTCTCTAGCTGTAAGAGTTTATGCCAAATATCACAATCAATTTAATTTTAGTTTATAATTTCATTTGTTCTGGTTACAAGTTAGAGAAATGCTCCGGTGCTCTCACAGCAATTTATAGTGCTCCTAGTTGCTTTGGGACACTTTTACAGTCCAATTTCATTGATATAGACTGTTCATTAGGTCCAATCCACATTTCATGGGCTGCCATGCAAACATCACAAATCCAACAAACATTAACCATTGATCAATGGCCTTTAGTGTGGATGGTCAAGATTGTTTACACAAAAATAGGACCAATCAACAATTTGATCCATCTGTTTGTTGGGGCTGATCATGGATTGCTCATGATCCTTAAAGAGTCACTTTTGCAAGGTAATTGCAGCCATCCCATCCATTTCTTGGAAAAGAATGGCTATAGAAAATAACGCCAAATCAAGGATGAATTAGATCATCCAATTAGTGTGATTTTTTTTTTTTTTGGTTTATATTTTTGCATGGTGATCCATGAAACGTGTCTTGGATTTCATAGACAATTCATATCAATCGATTAAACTATCCAAGTGGACAGATGCAATTAGGAGCTGGACATATGCAATTCAGAGCACTATAACTTAAGTGCTTTGAGAGCACTACCTAGTTTCTTGTGCCAAGAGTTCAAATTACAGAAAAGTGTAATGATTGCTTAGTTGAATCCACCTTTTCTTTGCTGTCCAAACAACACAAATCTTCAGGTCGAAGGAAAACACTTTTCCTTCTCCACTGTTTGCATAAAAACTCGAAATGTGTACCTTCGTCCATTTTGTTTCCCCAATATTCATCCGAATAACTATACAACATCATGTCTTTCTATTAAAAAAATAAAAATAAAAATCAGGTCTTTCTTTGATGACCTGAGTTGCTGAGAAAGGCCTTGAGAAGACCTTTACTTTAGCTGGGGCATGGGTTGGTCTCTTTCTCACATTTTCCTTTTGGCATCCATATGCATCAGTGCTAATCTCTGAGGTTCCAAAAGGATATTGCATGCACAGATAAGAGAGAAGTCTGAAAAAAGAACCATAAATGGTCTTCACTCAATATAGAAAACAAACTTTAAAAATACCGAGTATGGAATCCTCCGGTTTGGTTTACTAATACAGTACACTGGTTTGTTGATCTAATTAGCTCTGCAACTTAAGTGATGGGCATCTTTGGTTTATCTGTTGTATTGTATTAATTTATATTCTTAGTAGAGCTTTGCTAAGCACACATTTGTGTACAATAAATAAAGCTCATTACATGCCACACGCCAGCATGGCACACAGGTGCAATATCCAATCCATCCATGAGGTCTACTTTGCTAAGCACACGTGTACAATAATTAAAGCTCATGTACATGCTACACATGCCAGCATGGCACACAGGTGCAATATCAAATCCATCCATGAGGTTGGTCTGACCTTGTATATGCTTTTCCAAAAAGAAATCTGGTCCACTTAAATATTGGAAAGAGGTGGATGGGTTAGAAAACTTCACCAAGTTTTTCAGAGCCATAAATTTGTTTTGCTAACTGTGGCCCACCTGATGAGTGGATCAACCTGATTTTTTGGCTAGGGATCAAATATCTCAGTGCCGTTCTGATGGATGGATCTTGGACCTATCATGCTGTGCTCGCACACACGTATGGACTTTACATGAGCTTTATTGCACGTGTGTATGCTTAGCAAAGCTCTTCTCAATTTAATTTTAAAACAACCAGCATCTGATTTTGGTTTATCTTCCTTGAAACCTTATAATTTTCATGCAACTGCATTGTGCTGATGAACTACATGCATTGATGAGGAATGAGATGATGCAGTGCACTCTTTGGGGTTGGGGTTGAGCAACCCAAACAGTTAATGCTGTTTTAAGTGGGCCACATTGTATGGGACCGATGAGGGATGCTGCCGAGGTATTCCGTGATGGTAATGGTGGCCGTAACAACCACCACTGTTACCTTTACTACATGGGTTGTAACGGCCATTACAGTCTCCCTCTCTCTCTGGAAGAAAAAACCTGAAAAGCATGTATCTGCTCCTTAACGTTGAAAAAAATAATTCTGAAAAACCTGTATTTGCCTCATAACAGACCACTACGAGGCTGTTACAGCCTTGACCAGGGGTTTAACGGGTCGTTAATAGCAGTTACAGGTCATTTTTTTTTATAACAGCTGTTACGGCCGTTACGACCCTGTAATGTGTAACGGTTTCCACCATTACCTTTACACAACGGCCTTTACGACACACCATGGATGCTACTTTGTGTGACATGCCTTTATCACCTTCCAAGTTAATATGCATGATAATTATGTATTTCTGTTAGGTAGCAATTATTCCGAACTAGGGGAATGCCATGTCACCTCATGTGGAGAGAGTAAGGAGGAAAAATCTGCTAGTCGATGACCGAGAGAGGGAAAATTTACTGTCCATCAGTTTTGCCAGCTCATTTTGGTACAATCCAAAAAATGAGGCAGATTCAAAACTCAAGTCGACCACACTACATGAATAACAGGATGGAAATGTCTAGTGTTGAAAATTTACTGTGGCTCACTGTGATGTTCAAACATCATCCAAACTTTTCATAAGGTGATTCCCACTGGAGGAAAGGAAAACAAAAATATCAGCCTGATTCAAAATTTCTATGGCCCCTGTAAGGTTCCAATGGTGGGCGTTCAATCCCCATCATTTCTTGTAGTGTGGCCCACCTGAGTTTTGAATATGCCCGGTTTTTTTAGCCTAACATGAGGTGGCTCAATTGACAGGTGGAGTGAATATAACACAGACATCATGATGTGACTCACAGATTCTACCCTTGTACTGGACTGAGTCTAGGTGGGACATCAACCACATTTTACCGTTCCCAAAATACCCCTAACTTTATTTAATATATCTTCACATGCCCTTTGAATAGGAAGCAAGCAGCGGGGGAGAAATTTTACAGAAGCTGCTTGTGTTATATATAGCAGTGACATTAATGTTCTGTGATTTCCTGTCACCTTGCATTAGTAGAGTTAGCAGCAGTGTCTTCTTGAGAGAGATTCACGACAGGTGAAGCTCTATGCTGTGGTAGATGGTTCCTTCCAAAGGAAAACACACCAGTGCCTGGGGATGGCGATGATGGTGGATGTGCTTTCCTGCATGCAGCATCCAACAAAGCTCTTGAGCTGCCAAATGATCAAAATCCATTTACATGACTGATGAGGATGGGGGTGTCTCTGATTGTTGATGGAAATTTCTGCGGCACAAAGAATTTCGCATGATGATATGAACAAATTACTCAGAATGGCATCTTCCATTTTATGTTAAGCTTGCTTATAAGTGACAGTGATCCTTTCTCAGTTATATAAGCTTTTATATAAACAACATTGCAAGTAGGGGTCCTTATCCTTGCCTTGGTGGCAGACTCCCAGGAGTTTCAACTCGAGGATTCGGGTTGAGTAGTCATGGGTGACTACGGCGTGAATGCAGTGCGTGTGAATAAAAAAAAAAAAAGGAAAAGTAGAACCCGCCGCTGATCAGGCAGACCCATCAAACGTAGCCTAATATCTCCCATATGAGACAAACCTAGCCATTGGATGGAATGTGAGAAATGACATTCAATGATTTATGCTTTAACAGGGGCCAAATCATATTTTAAGATGGAAGATTTTGGGACATCTCCCATCCACCCACGGTTATGGATGGTTTGGATCCCCCAGTGGTACATTTGATAAGCTGGCAAAAGCAGCATCCGATACGTGTTTTTCTGAAAATTAAATCTGATCCAATCAGCATGTGGGCCTCAATGTTGGAAACAGGTGAATGGGTTAGAAAACTTCAGCCAAGTGTTTCAGAGCTATTCATTTGTTTTGCAAATTGTGGCCCACCTGAGCAGTGGATCAACTTGATTCTTCAACTAGGGCATCAATATAGTGATACTGTTCTGATTTGCTGAGATTTTGGACATGGTGCATTCTTTGAGCTAGCAGCCCAAAGAGTTCCTGTGTGTGTGTGTTTCGATATATTCATTTTAGTTATGCAATTTGGTTGATTGATTTATTATAGATAGTATTCTGCCTTGAATTCTTTCGTCTCATGCAAAATGCATATAGATTTTGGCCTTAAAGTTGAAGGGTTTGAGATTATGTTTGGAGAAGATTTTATTTATTTATTTTTGGAATAGTCCATCCATTTTCCTATGCAATATACTAATGCTTTGTATTACTGGGTCGTCGTCGGAATGCAAACCTGCGAAGAACTGCAAACATTGCCGGTGGTCCACAAACTAAGGCCGTCCGTGTGTATAATGGACCAACGGGGACCCTCACCACACACATGGACCCCTCAATGACTAGATTATCTCAATTTTTGGGCCATAGCACATATTCGCTTTGGATCTTGCACATATGTGAGCCTACAAGTCAGAGAAAATATGCAACGTTAAATTCTGCATTTGCTGGGTCAGACAAACTGTACAGTTATGCCGCACAATTTTATGATCCAAATCGTTGATATGGTGGGGCATGATGTTGGTTGAGAGATGTCTAGAAAGTTCACCCCTAATTGTCTTCTTGGACCATGGATCTAGGTGGACCTGTCATAGATGGGTGATTCCTCAAACACCTCTGCGTAAGGACCATCCTTTTGATTTTATTTGTCGCCTTCAAATAGATGGTTAAGAAGAGAAAGGCAACGGTTCACATTCAATAGAGAAAGCCCATTGTGGGTGCATTGCGCAACTTTGTGGGGATTAAACCCCCACCATTAAAACTTCGTGGGTGAGAAGTTTTGGGTCAAGTTGATATTTTTGTCTTCCCTTCATTCAAGTCTGTGTGATCTCATGAACCGGTTGGATGGCAAATAAACATTAGGGTGGGCCTTAGGAAGGCTTCAACGGTGGGCATCATTATCCCTATCATTTCCTATGTTGTGGTCCACTTGAACTTTTGATTTACCTCATTTTTGAGATCATGCTCTAAAATGAGCTGACAAAATGGATGGATGGTGTGGATAAAACATATACATCATGGTGGCCCAAAGACCGTGACTCCAAAGACTTTGGGTCACGTCATAATGCGAGGATATTACGGAGACAACAGACAATCCGCGCATACGCCCACATTTGAAGTTTTGGATCAGGTTAATATTTTTGTGTTTCAGTTCATCTCAGTGGTAATGGCTCATTAACAGTTTTAGATGGCATATAAACATTTGAGGGACCATGAGAAGGTTTCAATGGTGGGCATTTCTCTCTCCGCTTTCTTTTGTCATGTGACCCCCCTAAGTTTTGGATTTACCTCATTTTTTGGGATCATCTCCTAACATTGTTGTCGTTGATTTCTTGTAACGACTGAAATGAAGATAAAGACACCTATAAGTTAATCGGAATTGAGTTATGATCAAGATAGACACTTTGGGTTTTGCTGGTAATCCCTACATAATAGAATGAGAGGTGAGGAGGTGGCCGGTTCCGACCGTTAGTCCTTCGATGCCTAAGTTAGTGGATCTCCAAGTAGAGAAGTTGATTTGCTAATAAGGATTACTGTAATCAGGAAGTGTTTCCTTCTTTATAGCATTTGGATGATATTTTCTAGGTTAGAATGGTGACCGATATCTCGACAGATATCTTGAAGCCGAATCGATATCCCCAATCTTTAAGGGTTGTAATCCACGATTTCCATAACAGGAAAGGATTTACTACTTCATCCATCTTCTAAAATGATTTGATGTATCTGAGCTGACCAAGTATCTGAATTGACCATTGAGAGTCGGTTAGCCGAGTCAACTTACCAGGCTCACTATGACTTCGGTAAAGGCTTACCCACGTCTTGCATCATAGATCGGTTCTCTGCCCACAACAAACATAGGCCGGCAAAACGGATGGATGGGGGTGGATTTCTCACAAACAACACGGTGGCTCCACCTAGCTTACCGTGGGAAGTCGCAGGCAATCCACCGCATCCGCACAGGTGGGACGTGAATTGCCTATCCCGGGCAGACACAAAGTTCCTGTGGTCAGGACTAATGTGGATCCATTCAAATGCCAATGGAAAATCCACTCCCTCCATCAGGTTCTCAAGCTCACAATAGAATTCGAGTTCGAAAGTCATGCAGATCCAAAACACTGGTGGACCACGCCGCAGAAAAAAAGTAGCAATTGAAAGCACGCCATTGGAAACTTTGTGGGGGCTACAGAAGTTTTGGATCAGGATGATATTTATGGCTATAGATTATGCTAGTGGTAGTAACATTATGAACGGTTTGGATGGCATATAAACATCATGTCGGATCCAAGAAGGTTTCAACGGTGGACGTTTCCTTTCTCACTGATTCCTATCGTGTGGCCACCTGAGTTTTGAATCTGCATGAATTTGACTATTATCCTATTGTGAGCTTGAGAAACTGATGGACGGAGTGGATTTTTCACGGGCATCTCCAAGGGCCCCACATAGTACCTCGGTAACTATGCCGTTGATCTGATGGACCCAACAAAAGTGCCCTAATATCTTCCATAGCCATTAGATGTGATGTTAGAGGTTGCAATCAACGATGTACATTTAACAGGGGCCAAATTGATATTTGAATGATCTGACGGCGAATATTATGATGATATATCCCATCCATCCCTGCGTCCCACTATATCAGCGATCTGAATCCCTAGAAAGTGAGGGACCCATATACTCACTCGAGAGCTTTGTAATATTCGGAGGAGGAGATCGAGAGAGATCTAGAGAGAGATGGGGGTGATGGAGAAGTTGAAGATGTTCGTGGCGCAAGAGCCTGTCGTTACTGCTTCTTGCCTAATCGCTGGAGTCGGTAATCCTCCAATCTCCTCTTCACCTTCAAACCTAATTTCTCCTTTCCTTTTAAAAAAAAAAAAAAAAAATCATTTTCGTTTTTGGGGAAGTTTAGGGTTTCTTACCTGCAACTGAAGATTCTGAAACTGCACGAATTCTGCGGTTTTCTTCGATTGATCATCGGTGTCATGATGATTTGTTTCCTTCTTTCTTCAATTGATAGCTGTGCTCACATCGAATTTCCCATCTTTAAAGATTTCAGAGCATTTAGTAGATCAACTGTTAGGTCGATTTCCTTTACAAATGGGATCTGTACATGACCAAGGGAGTTGCGGTTCCTGACCGTTCATACGGAGAACCCTGTAATGAATGGTTTTAACGGCCCAAAAGCCTCCCTTGCTGGACAGGTGGGTATTTCCTTTCCGATTGAATGGTGATGATCGCGTAATGATCCATTCAGAAACCAGTGAGACAGTCAAGATCATCGGATGGAGGAGAACTTTTTGTGGCAAAATTCATTCAGACACCAATGAGACTGTCGAGGTTGTCGGGTGGAGAACAACTTGTGCCATGACCTATCCATAACAGTTTGGATTAATGAAAAGCAGGAATTGTATGTTTGGTTGCTGGATCAAACACACAATCCCTTTCTTTTGATCGAGCAGTCTATATTTTACCTGTATTAATCCCCCCTTTCAGGTGATTGGGAGGGTCACCTTTTGGAGCCATTCCATCGCATTCATTGCTTACATGAGGTTTGATCATGTGCCCATGTTGTTGGAGATAAAATTATTGGGATCCACTCAAAATTTGAAAACATGTAGATGGGGTTTCCTTGGTTGCAAGGTTTGATAAGAGTGCCGTTTAGAAAAAAAGAAGAAGTAAGATTTGGTAAGAGAATGGTGGAACTTGTTCTAGCTGGAACGATGGGCGGGCTATAGGCACCAATGAATTTTAAGTTTCTAAGTGAAGCAAGAGAAGAGTATTGATAACAGTGATAAAAAGAAGCAAAGAAAAAGAGTGAAAGTAGAGAGCTATGGAGCTATTGGGGAGCAATAGTTTTGTATCCTTAGGAGGTTGTAGATGTTAATGGGGAGCAAGAAGCCAGGTCACTGTCAAAAGAATAAAAGGCAAGTACGTTTGTCCTCAAGAAGGATTACTTCCAAGGTGTCCCGTATCGGTTTCGGTGGGCGTAACGGTGCCCACCGTTTCCGATACGGATACGGGCCGTATCGGCCGATACGCCCCCCGTAACGGTCAACTTTTTTTTTTTTGCCAAAAAATTTTAAAAAAATATGGATTAAATCCAGAAAATTCTAAACATCCCAAATATGCATTCATTTATAATTTTGAACATGTTTATGGTGGTGAAGCGGTCTACTCTTTGGTGAAAAAGCTGTATCGGGCTGTCTGGTGAATTTATGAAGCTAATAACCTGGAATTAACTGCAGAACTTATAAATTCAAATTTCTAACTGTCTAATACCAATAATATGTATATTAGAATAAATGTAACATCAAAGTATTTCAATTTTCACATGTACTATTATTTTTTTATAATTTACTTTATATTATTTACAATTTATTTACATACCTGAGGAGTGAGGAGTGAGGACTTGCAAAAAATAATGTATTAAGACTTCTCTTATCTTGAATCTATGACCGACTCTTGTCCTGCCAATTGAACATTCTAAAGTAGAAAAAAAAATTAGTAATACCTGATATACTCCCCTGCAAGCATGTTGATTAAAGATTACTTGACTGGTTGTCACTTGTCAGGGGAGTTATTTTAAACACAAGTTCAACAATGTAAAGTGTGTGTTTTTTTGGTGAATGTATGACCATGTGGGTAATGGAAAAGACTCACCAAATCGGAACTCACCACCAAAATGAAAACCTGCTTTGTTGTGGTTGCTCAACCTCCACGTCGTCGTCGTCATCATCATCGGGTTGTTGCGGTCTTGTTGTTGCATATCCATAATATTCAGTGCCAGAGGGAAAGATCAGGTCAACGAAACCTGATGATGACTGATCCTGACTAGGCAAAGATTCTGACCCTGAGTGAGGATATCTACTAGTGCCCGTCGAATAGCCGTGCCCATACTGGTACTCGTATTCAGGGCCAGGCTGTTGAGATTGAGATGAATAACTTGGATTTGGTTCATATGGTATATGTGGAACAGCGTCAGGAGGACTACTCCAACATGAAAGTGGCGGAACAGGTTCCCTATAATCCCATTGGTTGTAAGAATACCCATAATTCCTCGGATCATAGCCATACGCATGCTGATGTTCCAGATCTGTCGGTGTAGATTGCGGTGCAGGAGCAGGACCTGCAGGTGCACTACTGGAGCCAGGCTCTTGCTGGCTGTATCGTGACTCAGTACACTCATAAGTTCGACCCCCTCGGCCCCGCCTGCTTCGTCGAAGTTCATCAGCCTCGCGATCCGTAGACGGCTGTATAGTATCAGTAGCCCTGGTGGGTTGAGCAATGCCAGAAGTGGGAGGACCAGCATTAGGTGCATCATCATCATCATCATCATCATCATCATCATCTGTTTCAGTATCGCTAGAGCTCGCACTCTTCTGCTGAGTTTGCATGAAATCCGCCCCCCTTTCTGGGTCCAACACAAATGCACGACTCTCTTGCTGTGCCCTGCGTATTTCTGGGTCTTCAACTTCTATTTCTTCACTATCATCTTCTATTTCTTTTTCCCTTACTTCCAACCAAGGTAGAAGTGGGTCATCCTCATCATAAATATTTTCCAAGTTTATTAGACAATAATCCCCATCACCGGCATTACTGATATGCCTCCTTGAATGCATGCGCATTCTTAGCCTCATGTTGTAATGCATAAAGACAAGTCTATCTAACGTCCTAGTCTGAATTCTATTTCTATTCTTCGTATGAATAAGTGCAAAACAACTCCAATTTCTTTCGCAACTAGAGGAAGACGTTGTTTGGCTCAAAATCCTTACTGCAATTTTTTGGAGAGCCGGTGTAGTCTCTCCGAAATTTATCCATTAGTCGGCGGGGTGCAACTTAAGTACTGCATGTTGTGCAAGAGTATCTCCAAAGCTACCCTGGCGAGTTCCAAATATATCCAATTCATTCAAAGCCTTTATTTGTACATCTAAGTCAGGCTCTAATCTCTTTATCACGTTCTTTAATCCAATACGAATCTCATCATCCATAACAAATGATTGGGCATATCTATACCTAGGATTTAGGTAATAACCTGCTGCATGAATATCGTGGTGGAGCTGCTTTGTCCATCTTTTATCGATCAAATTCCAGTAAGCTCGCCAGCTTGAACAATCACGTTGAATTGCCAACTTCGCTTTATCCATGGCGTCGTAGAGGAAGCCCATTGTAGGTGCTTCATCGGTTTCAACAAGACGAAGTACCCTCATCAGTGGTTCCATCACCTTTAAAATTTTCTTAACCCTCTTCCAATATTTGTTGTCTCTTATGGTGTTTACAACATCAACCGGCGTCCCTGATGTCTTCTTCCCATATTTTGTGTTGAGCCATTGTTGGGAAGCAAACATTTCACTCAACTCTCCCCTATGCTGATACAAACTCTCTAAAGCTATAAAGTTTGTTGCAAATCTAGTCGCCGCTGGCCTAAGCAACTCTCGTCCCTTCGTGAACTTCCTCATTATTGCAACTAGGTGATTATGGTTGTAAATAAATGTTGTCACTTCTTTTGCTTTTTCAACCATTTCTTTGACATTCTTTCTCTTTCCAATATCTTCCAATATAAGATCAATACAATGTGCAGCACACGGTGACCAAAATATATGTGTTCTCTTTAGCATCAACAAATTTCCTGCAGACTTATATGTTGCTTCATTATCTGTCACAATCTGCACCACATTCTCCTCCCCAATCTCATCCACTACTTTATCCATCAAGCTAAAAATATATTCAGCATTTTTTATTTCATCCGAGGCATCAATTGACTTGTGGTACACTGTTCCCAAGTGGCAATACACCATGAAGTTGATCATGCTGCGTCTTGTTGGGCCAGTCCAACCATCACACATGATCGTGCATCCTCTGGCCTGCCATATGGGTTTAAAGGTATTTACGTATGCCTTTGTATCTGCATACTCTGCGTCTGTCCATTTTCCCCTAATCTCCTTGGCTGTGGGAGCTTTAATTCCTTCACCTGCTTCTGCTGCTGCATCAATTACCACCTGCCAATATGGAGAGTTTGCCGCATTAGGGGGTATGTTGGCATGTATAAATAACTTTGCTGCTGCCCTACCCAGTTTCTCAACAGAAGTTCTACTCCACATTTGTTTTATTTTCTTTTGTTTACTAGATTCTTTCCTAAAGAGGATCGGATCAACAGAGGGTCTCCTAGGCACATCTTCTTCTTCCACATCTACATCTATAGGATGACGAGCTACATGTGAAGATGTGCCCCGCCGGCTGCTAAACATACGCCTTAATCCACCAAACATACTCCCTCCAACCCCAGCTGTACTTCCCGTTGGGGCTGCAGTTGTACTCCCCTGGCCACTCCCACTCCCACTCGCACTTGAACCAAACGTGCGTCGACGTTCTTCCTCTTCACGAGCATAGCGCACGCTTTCTCTCCTAGCTATAGTCATTTCTCGATCAGAATCTTCCTCAGAATCAATGATGTCTTCGCCACGAACGCCCATATATTCTGGACCAAACACCTCTTGTCGGGCCGCATCAAGGATATCATCTTTCTTTTTCTGCACAGCAGCTCGTTTCCCCTTTGACTCTTCTAAATTGGCTTGCATCAGTATCATTATCTCTTTGGGAACTTTGGTGCATCCTGCAACTTGACCCTTTCGATGTGCCAAATGTTGTTTAAGTTGCGTAATTCCACCATTTATTACTCTATCACAATAGTTGCATTTTATTTGGTGCCTTCCACCACCTACCCTCTGACAATGTTCCCATCCAATATCCTCATTTGCAGTTCCACTTCCAGTTCCAGTCCTAGACATTTTTTAATTAGAGATGGCTTATGTGATGTGGCTATGTCACTTAGATACTGAGTCTAAGAGTGAAATACTTAGATTTTAAAATTTATAAATGTAATTGTAAATCTTAAATACAGATAATGAAATCAAGTACTAACTACTAAATTCAAATACTAAAGTAACTAAACCCTATGGCTACAGCCTACAAAGTACAACTACGAAGCTCAAAAGTCCAAAACGGCAAAACCTGTCGAAAAAATAAAAATATAAACATACATTAGTCATTACTCATTAATCTGTAAATATGATTCTCCATGTTTTTGAAAAAAAAATGATTTTCTCTAATTTTTAAAATTATTCCGAAATTTAAACAAATACAAAAAAAATAACAAACCATATGCATAATCTGTAAAATGCACATGATTATGTTCTATTATAAGTAACACATGTTATCCAACCTTTAAACTAGAATTTTTTTTTGAAAATATTAATTTTCCCTAATTTTTAAAAATATTCCGAAATTAAAAAAATACAAAAAAATTAGCAAACCATGTGCATAATCTGTAAAATGCACACGATTATGTTCTATTATAAGTAACACATGTCATCCAACCTTTAAATCAGAATTTTTTTTTGAAAATATTAATTTTCTCTAATTTTTAAAATTATTCCGAAATTAAAAAAATACAAAAAAAATAGCAAACCATGTGCATAATCTGTAAAATGCACATGATTATGTTCTATTATAAGTGACACATGTCATCCAACCTTTACATCAGAATTTTTTTTTGAAAATATTAATTTTCTCTAATTTTTAAAATTATTCCGAAATTAAAAAAATACAAAAAAAATAGCAAACCATGTGCATAATCTGTAAAATGCACACGATTATGTTCTATTATAAGTAACACATGTCATCCAACCTTTAAATCAGAATTTTTTTTTTAAAATATTAATTTTTCCTAATTTTTAAAATTATTCCGAAATTATAAAAATACAAAAAAAATAGCAAACCATGTGCATAATCTGTAAAATGCACATGATTATGTTCTATTATAAGTGACACATGTCATCCAACCTTTACATCAGAATTTTTTTTTGAAAATATTAATTTTCCCTAATTTTTAAAATTATTCCGAAATTAAAAAAATACAAAAAAAATAGCAAACCATGTGCATAATCTGTAAAGTGCACATGATTATGTTCTATTATAAGTAACACATATTATCCAACCTTTAAACCAGAATTTTTTTTTGAAAAAAATGATTTTTCCTAATTTTTAAATTTATTCCGAAATTAAAAAAAATACAAAAAAAATAGCAAATCATGTGCATAATCTGTAAAATGCACATGATTGTGTCCTACTATAAGTAACACATGTTATCCAACCATTAAAACAGAAAAAAAAAAAAAACATGATTTTTACTAATTTTTAATATTAATCCGAAAATAGACCGAAATTAAAAAAAATATAAAAAAAATATAAAAATCAGTTGCATAATCTTGAAATACACATTTTAACATTTTACAATGGCTACAACATCATATCAAGGTGGAAAAAAAGTGATTAGAGGAAGAAAAATGTATAAATACCTATTTTCGGATTTCTTCGAAAAATGGCCCACGGAGCTTCGATTCATCCAAATCGTAGAAATTGGTCGTTTTAATTCTCCAAAATAGACTAATTGTGGTCGTTTTTAGCAAAAGAACAGATTAGAAAAGAAATGGGGGAAGAAAAGTGGGAAGAAAATGCAAAACAGCAAGTATTTATAAAAAAAAAAAAAAGACCGTTTTTTGACTGTTACGGGGGCCGTAACGGCCGTTTTGGGCCGTACCGGCCGTTACGGCCCCGTAACGGACCGGTACGGTCAAAATTCCTGGGGTCCCCGATTTGGACCCCGTATCGCGTAACGGTACCGGGCGTTTCCGGTACGTATCGGCCGGTACGGCACACCCTAATTACTTCATAAGCCACATTTTCTAGCCTGAGCTCGATCGGAAACCCAAATTATTCAGCCTAAACCTGGATTTAAGTGGGTTGGGCTGGTCGGCCTGTGGTTCGACTAGACCCATTATCAGAGCCAATGATTAAGAGGAGACATACTGCCAAGGTCCAATTTCAACTTAAAAAAGTCCCCACATTGGTGGCTAGGATATTCCAATTGGGGAAGCTAGGAGGCTGATGTGGAAGATAAGTTTGAAGATTTTGGGAGTTTTTATTTTTGGCTATTTAGACCAAATTTTTGTAGGTAGGATTGTTATTATTATTAGTATTTTGAAAGGTAACACTACTAGGGATTCAACCGTAGATCACTCATACACATTCCACTATCTCTACTAGTTCATCGAGCGGGAGGATTGTTATTATCTTAAATAAATTATAGATTGAGTTGAAATCAATTTAATGGTTAGGGTGATCTTGTTGGGACATGTGAAAACACACATAGAAGAATCAAGCAAAGCACTCACAATCGCACAAGAAAATCAACACAAGAGAACACTCCGAATTTATGTGGAAAAACCATTGCGGGAAAAAAACCACGACACAAAGCGATCAATGCACTATGAAACAGAAATTACAAGAGATGAACTTACCAAAACTCCCAAGAGAAAACCCTAGCTTTCCTCGCTCCAAAACCCTCTCAAACCCTTAAGCACGCCTTAACCCTACTCTAATCTCGATTACACCCGCTTATATAGCATATAATCAAAATTAGAAACAATTTACGCAAAACCACACAAAACTGTGGAAACCGACGGTCGATCGACATCGCCCAACCATCCCTTGGTCGCTCGACAACAACATTTTCAGTTGCCCGAATATGTCAAAAGATGTCCAGAGAGTTTTACACATTTCCAAATATCGTCGGTCGCCCGAACTTGTCCAAAAATGTCCAGAGACTAATTTGCAATATCTGGGGTATTTTCGATCGCCCGACCATAGCAGTTGGTCGACCAATGACCCCCTGATTTGTCTAGATTGAAGGCTCCATTCAACAAATCTTTTTGAGTTTGTGAGTTTTCTTAAGAATTTATGGGTTTAGTTAAGATTTTCCGGATTCGACCAAGTATACAAATGGAACCTAACCATACATTCCTCCAATTATATCTTCTAAATCGTCCATGCTAACAATCCATCCGTCTCCCCCGGAGGGCGATTTTAGTAAATAAACAAATATAACACTTGGGCTAAGAGAAGTTTGAATATTAATGAAGTTTTTTTTTCTCTCTACTCAAAATATTTCTTATGAATGTACACATGTTCATGTCTTTGCAATTCAAGTATCGAGATCTTAGTAACTCGATAACCAGGTTGCACCATTTTGATATCAAAGCGGGTGATTGTTAGGGATTTTCTACTTTGTGTCATCTCCTAATGGCTTTGAAAGGGGTGATACGGGAAGAAAAGAGTTTACACAAGTATCTAATCAATCCACGCACTCACTAAGTGAGTAGGTCAACTCAAACATATGGTAGACAATCTCACTAATAAAGTTGAAGAAATTTGGCATAGACGGAATTCGAAGACTAAAGTCAGATCACGAGTACATGTAGGGCTAAGAGGCACCTATGATCGAATCCTTCGATTGTTGGAATGTAATATAGAACCCGAAATAAAGGTGGAAATTTCGGAAGTCCACGTTTGCTTGTAAACAACTTTATTGACTGGCAAAGTAAGGTGGAAAAGTTGTTGAGTACAGGGAAATCGTGGACAATTGGAAGGTTAAATTAGTGGCAATCAAGGTTTCTGCTCACGTGTTAGCATAGTGGGATGATATCCAAGCCGAACAAATCCGTTAAAAGAGAAAGTAAATTCTTGAAAAAAGATGAAAACGAAATTAAAATGGAAGTTTCTGCATGTGACTTATGTTTGCGACCTCTATAAAAGATTTCACAATATACCTCGAGGGAATAAATCGGTGAATGAATACACCAAGGAATTCGATACCTTGACATCGTAGGTGGGTTTTGTGATGTTGAAGAATAAAAGATTTCAAAATATCTTAATGGTCTTAACCTGGACATACGAAATGACTTGGCTTTCAAAGATGTATTGAAGATGTTCGATGCATACACACTTGCATTAAAAGATGAAGAGATAATTAATTGGGTACATGGGAGAAAATTTTGTGCCTCACGAGGACCGTCACCAATGATGGGGCAGCATGCTAACTTCCCATGTAAGGTGACTAAGAACCTTCCAAAGGTTGAGGGGCAATGGTCTAACATCCAACAATGAAACTAAACCTTAACTAAAGGGAGGTGATTATGGATGAGGGATTAGTGCACCCAAGATGGGACAAAACAAGAATCCTTTCACATGCTTTAAGTGTGGGCAGCCAGGACATCATTCGTTTTAAAAGTCCCTGAACATTAGTCCACAGTTCAAGTGAATTTGGCTAAGGAAGGAGAATATGTTGAAGATACTCCCGACCACATGAAATTGAAAGCTGAAGATGACACAGAGTATGAAGAACGTGCATATGATGATGGGCCACATGTTGGGGAAGATGTAACAAATATGTATGGAGATGGGAGTGAGATGTCGGTTATCCAACGGATGGTGCTATTAACACCTTGGGTGATTGATGAGAGGTGATGCTTGCAAGACAATATCTTCCACACCACTTGCACCTTTCGTGGGAAGAGATGCACGATTATGGTAGATGAGGGAAGCGCTGAGAACATAGTCTCACAAGAAATTGTGGACAAATTAGAACTTAAAAAACACAATCATCCATTTCAATACTAGATTTGTTGGTTCAAGAATGGGGGTGAAGTCTCCGTTAACTTTAGGTGCTTAATTTCATTCTCTATTTAATCCAAGTAAAAAGATGAGGTTTGATGTGGTCCCGTGGATGCCTGCCACATTTTGTTGGGAACATCGTGGTTGTTGGACTGAGGTAAGATGCATATGAATCAGGCTAACACTTATTCCTTCGTTAAGGATGGTGTTAATATTATGTTGCACCCAATGAAACAACTCCCAATCTGCAAATAGAATGAAGAGAAGGGTCAGAAATGTCTCGGTATAGAAGATTTTAAAGACCAACATCATATGTCTTAGTTGTTGAAGAAGAAGCAAAACAATTGAATTTTCCACCTCTAATGCAGAAGCTCCTCCATGAATATGAACCCGTAGTTTAGTGCCCAAAGAACTCCTAGTTAACTTCTTACTATGTATTGACTTGGCGTCAGGTTTAAACATGCCGAATCTTGCACATTAATGAATGAGTTCAGCCAAACAAGCCGAACACTTTCTGATTGAATGGTTTGGCATAAATAAATTCTAAAAAAGAAGAAGAAAGAAAAAGAAACAAAAGGAGGATGTCAAAGAGACGAGCTAAGTTACGAGAAGCCATGAATGAACATGTTACAAGAATATATATAAAGAAGGTGACTTGGTTATGGTTTATCTCTACAAAGAAATGTTTCTGAAGAGAACTTATAACAAGTTCAAGTTTAAGAGTATTGGTCTATGCCAAATCAAGAGGAAGTTGGGTGACATTGCCTATGAGATCGAGTTGCCAGATGACCTAAATATCTCGCTGACTTTCAGTGTGAAGGATTTGTTCGAGTACCATGGCAAGGTGTTTGGTGTGTAAGATGAAGTCATTGTCTATATGGATAAACAATAAAAAAAAAATGAAGAAGTGGAATAAGTATTGTGCACGAAAACCACTAAATACTCAACGGGACCAAATACAAGTAGTACTTGGTGAAATGGAAGAATAAGTCCCATTTTGAATGCCCATGGATCACAGGTGATGAATAAAAAAGATTGGATCCAGACGTCTATTACTTATATGAGGTGTTCAACTAGTCAAAATCGAGTTCTCTCCAATCTGGGGGGATGATGTAGGCCCACGGTCCATCGTAGGGCCTAGAATGCTCTGAGTTTAGGATGTTTATTGCAAGATTTAGGACCTAAATGTCAGAGATCACATTTATATTTTAGAAGATAGGGAGGCTAATGTGGAAGATATGATTGAAGGTTTCGGGAGTAGTTAATATATTTGTTTTTGCTATTTTAGACCAAATCTTTATAGGTGGGATTGTTATTATCTTAAGTAAATTATCTGTTGATTTTAAATCAATTTAATAGTTGGAGAATCTTCATTAAAGATTCATAGGATTGTCTAAGGTCTGGTGGGGCGAGTTTGTGAGTTTTCTTTGATATTTGTAAGAGAAGAAGTTTGAATATTAATAAAATTTTCTCCTTTGCTACTCAAATATTTCTTGCGTGTGCAGATGTGTTCATCGTTTTGCAATTTGGATATCGAGATCTCATTGACTCGATAACCGGGTTGCACCATCAACCAATTTGGCTAATCTAAATTTTATCAACTAAGGCGGTGTCTGGTAAACTGAAAAATAAGGTCCGAAAATTAATTTAAGTGTTGAAAACTTAAAAGTACTGAATTTTAGTACTTATAAGTACTGAAAAATCTGTTTGGTAATTTGTTCAAAAAAAGTCCTGATATCTGAAATTATGCACTTTTTCACAAAAAAATTGTTTGGTAAACACAAATCATAAATGTCTGAAAATTGACAATTTGTCATATTTACTCCTGTTTATCTCAATTTATATCTATTGTAGAATATGAGACAAAACTTGTTATTATCATGTCACCAAATTTGGCATATTTACACCTAATTCATATACATTCTCTCAAAGATAATTTTTCGATTGATGGACCATGTATTCTATTCCTCTTAATAGAATAATTATAACCCTTCAATTGGTGTCTTGAATAGGCAACAAATAAGAGAAGTTAAACAACATCCCATATTTAATTTTTGAAGGCCAATTTTTTAGTCTTGTGCTCTAAAAGAAGTTAGAAAAATAGATGGACATCGTCAATAAAACACATACATCGTGGTGGGCCCCACAAAATACTGTTGAGTACAATTTATTTAACTTACATGTATGTGTGCATGCCATCCCCTTGGTCATTCCAAGAAAATGAGATGACCCACCTTGGTATCTATATGAAATCCACATCCATCCACAATGTGAGTGAATTAGGTGAGACCACAGCCTCACCTATGACTATGCAGCCCTTACCGTGGGGCCACCTTGATGTATCTATTCTATATACACGGAGTAGATTAGCCGAGACCCTGGACTCACCCAAGACTGTGTGGCCCTTACTATGGGGCTCATCTTGATGTGTGTATTTTGTATCCATGCCATCCATCTATTTTTCCATATCATTTTAGGGTAGTATCCCAAAAATGAAGCAGATCTAATCATTAGGTGGACCATACCATAGGAAATAGTTGTGATTGAATGCCCTACCATAAAAAACTTCTTAGAGGTACCTTTATGCTTATGTAGTGTTTATTTGCTATCCAATCTGTTGACAAGGTAACATAGGCCGGGATGAAGGGAAAAAAAAAAAAATATCAGCTTGATTCAAAACTTTTGTGGCCCATTAATGTTCAATAACCGTTGTTTCCTTTGATATGGTCCACCTGATAATTAGGTCTACTTCATGTTTTGTATAATGTCCTAAAATAATTTGAAAAAACAGATGGATCAAGCTGATTGTTTTTCCCCTTCATCCATGCTTATGTGACCTTATCAACTGATTGGATAGCAAATAAACACAACTCTAACGTTAAGGTGCACCCTAAAAGTTTTAATGGTAGGAAGGACGTTCATTCACCACTTTTTCCCAGAATATGGTCCACCAGAGATTTGGATCTTCTTAATTTTTGGTATCATGCCCTAAAATGATATGGAAAAACGGATGGATAGAATGGATATAAAATAAATATATCAAGGTGGGCTCCACGGTAAGGGCCACACCATCTTAGGTGAGGTCTGGTCTCACCAAATCCTCTGCCGTCCGCGACGCGGATTGCCCATTGACGTTGCCAGGAGCAAGGTGGCTACTGGACAGTGATCTATAGGCCCATCATAATGCATGTGTTTTATCCATGCCGTCCATCCATTTTTACGGATCATTTTAGGGCATGATCCCAAAAACGAGGTAGATCTAAGTTTCATGTGGACCACATTGCAGGAAAAAGTGGTGATTGAACGCCCACCATTAATAACTTCTTGGGGCCATAAAAGTTTTGGATAAAGCTGATATTTGTGTTTTTCCTTCATCCAGCTGTGCAATGTTTTAAATGGCGAATAGCATGTAGCATAGCACTCACCCCCTTGAAGCGTGAGGCATAAGCTACGCTACACGCTACTAGATTTTTATTCGAGGTTGTGCTTGGTTGCACCAATTACATGATATTTTGCACCAAATTATACTGATTAATAATGAAATTTAACAACATTGCATGATATTTGGTGCAACCTAAAGTAATAGGAAAGGACGATGATTAAGTATAAAGGTTAAGAAGAGTAATGAAACTGATTTAATATTGTTACTTATATTGTTTTACTAAAAGCAATGAAAGAATATCTAATTTTTATCGAAAATATAAAAATGTAATAAATCATATAAAACATTAATTGATTTTAATGTTGCAGTGAAAAATAACTTGTAATATAAGCTACATAATGTGTAGTGTATAGTCTATGTAGCGTGTAGCATATGCAAATTATCATGTAGCGTAGGCTACATGCAACTTAAACTATTTTCATGAGCTCCCTAAATTGATATGAAAAATATAGATGGACGGCGTGGATAAAATACATGCATTATGGTGGTCTCACATAGCATTGTCCAATAGCTACCTGGCTAGTGACAGCGTCAGTAGCAATCTGCATCAGTAGGCAATCCAAGGAATTCGAAATTGGATTGCTTCCTATCCTATTGATATGGCAAAGTTCTGTGAGCCCCACCGAAATGTATTTGTTAGATTCACACCGTCTATTCATTTTTCTAAATGATTTTAGGTTGTGATCCAAAAAATGAGGCAGATGCAAAACTCAAGTGGACCACACCACAAAAAACATTGGGGCTTGAATATCTACCATTGAAAACTTCTTGGGGGGTTATAGAAGTTTTGGATCAAGATGATATTTGTGTTTTCCCTTCATCCAGGTCAATAAGACCTTATGAACAGATTTGGTGGAAAATAGAAAGCACGGTGGGCCCTAGGAATATCAACAGTGGGCGTCATTATTCCCACCGGTTTTTATGGTGTGGTCCACTTGAGCTTTGGGTCCGCCTCATTTTTTGGCTCATGCCCCAAAATTATCCGGCAAAATGGATGAACGGTGTGGATATAACACATACATCATGATAGGAAAAGAACTTTGCCACGTCATTTAGGCTTCAACCCTCCTCCATCAAAGCTCTCACCGCAAGTTATGAGGAGGGTAAAATTGCCATTTAATTTTTTTTTGACTTTGAAACTGCTTATCGCTTTTAGCATTAAGCACTAAGCCAAATGATGATAGCTGAAAAAAAAATCTGATTTTTTCAGTGAAATTTTAGATTCAGTGCTTAATATTTTAGATTTGCCAAACAGTCTGAGTTAGAAAAATCACTAAAAATAGCCATTTTCAGTGGTAAGTGCAGAAAATAAGTTTTATCAAATAGGCCCTAACTGAGATCTTCTGATATAATTAAGAAATCACCGATCTTAGAAGCTATCCAAATTGGTTTGTGCCACGAGGCTACGAGGCAGCCAATAAATCATCTAATTTGCTCATTGTTTTTGTCAAGCTTTTGAATAATTTTGGATGTTTTTCGGAGTTTACCAGTCTCTTTTACTTGATTATCGAAAATTTTAGTAGCATCTTTTGTTAGATATTTATTTTATTTCAGTTATTGTGTTTTGCTACTTCTTGTTACCTCCTCCTCCTTTTGCTTCCTTTTTATCAATTTTTCTTAATGTTGGTCCTCTTTGTTTTAGCCTCTTGAGCATTTTTATTTTTCTTAATGTTGGTGTTCTTTGTTTCAGCTACATCCTCCTATCCAAATTAGATTAGGCTACAAATCCAGTTTACTGTGAAGTCGGTTCTAATTAAAACATTATCATCATCATCATCACCACCACACCCCTTTAGGCCTTCCCCTTGCCCCTTTTAGAGCCTTCAACTTGTACCAACTCACTCCTAAGCAGCGTAGTTCTTGCTCTTCATTGCACATGATCAAATCATCTAGTCTGCTTCCCCTCATCTTATTACCTATTGGTGCTAATCCTAAATCCCCTTAAATGCATTCATTTCTAATTCTATCCTTCCTTGTCTTGCCACTCATCCATCTCAACATCCTCATTGCAGCTGCACTCGTCCTATGAACATGTTTTTCTTTAACTGCCCAACATTCTGTCTCATAAAGCATGGCTGGCCTCATAGTTATTGTAAAAAATTTCCCTTTCAGTTTGAGTGGTACACGACGATCAGATCAAACTCTAGAGCCACATCTCCATTTCTTTCACCCTGCTTGAATTTTATGGGCAACATCCTTCTCAATCTCATCACTTATGAATTATTGACCCAAGGTTTTGAAACTTCTTGGTCAGCAATCTCAACTTATTCCTCGTTCCTGCTCCTATTGTTATTAATGATTTTAAATCCTTTAAATTCTAAAGTACCCCTCCATAAATCTAGCTTCGTGTCTACACACTCCCTTGTCTTGTAAATCAAAACTATCATTTGCAAACAACATACACCATGGGATCTCTTCATGAAAATGCTTTATTAACTCGTCCGTAACCAATGTGAAGAGGTACGGGCTCCATGCTTATCCTTGGTGCAAGTCCACAGTAATCAGGAACTCACTAGTGGTCCTCACGTTTGTTACTGCTCCTCATAAATATCCTTAATCATGTCAATATATTCTCTTGAAACTTCTTTCCTAAACCCACAAAATTGACTCTCTAGGGACTGTGTCACAAGCTTTTTCTAAGTCTGTAAAGATCATTTGGAGATCCTCTTCTACCTATATGTCTCCATCAATTGTCTAAGTAGGAAAATAGCTTTAGTGGTAGACCTCCTTGATATGAAACCAAACTAAATTTTTGATACATTCATCTCATGCCTTAGCCTTTGCTCAATCACTCTTTCACAAATTTTCATGGTATGGCTCATAAGTTTAGTCCCATGATAGTTAGTGTAGCTCCATATGTCTCCTTATTCTTATAAATAAGCACCACAATACTTTCTTCCATTTTGTTTGGTATTTTCTTCAATCTTACAATATTGTTTGACAACTTTTTTAGCCAAAATAACCCAGTATCTCTCATACACTTCCAAACCTCTATTGGTATACCATTTGGTCCAAGGGCCTTTCCTGTTTTTATCATTCTCATTGCTTCTTTCACTTCAGATATCCTAATCTTACGAAAGTTTCTATGGACCTCGACATCATTTGAATTTGTGGTTTCTTCTATACCTATGCCCTCAGAGTGATTGTCATTTAACAAGTTCTGAAAATAGCTTCTCCACCTTTCATTAATCTCATTGTTCTTAACTAGTACCCTCTGGTCTTCGCTTTCAATGCATCTAACGTGATCTAGGTCCCTACTCTCTCTCTCTCTCTCTCTCTCTCTCTCTCATTTTTGCAGGTTTGAAGACATCTTTCTCACCTTATCTTCTCCCTAAGCTATTGCATAGACCATCATAAGCCTTAAGTTTAGCCTCACTTGCTACTTTCTTAGCAATCTTTTTGACGTTTCTATATTGTTCAAGATTTTCATTGTTCTTAGTCTTGTCGGGTTTTGAAACACGAACATTTCTCTTTAATAGCTTTTTGTACGTCGTCATTCCACCACCAAGTTTCCTTATATGATTGGCCTTTTGTAGATACTTCCATAACATCTTTTGCCATTTTCCTAATGCACTCAACGATCTCATTCCATATAACATTTATTTCTTCCTCGACATTTCACTTTCCTTTTTCCAACAATTTGTTTATGAATAACATTATTTTCTCTCATTTTATATTTGACCCACCCTAGTTTTTGCACACATTAATTTCATTCGCTTTCTTCCTTCTCTTAATGTAAACATCCATAACCATTAAACTATATTGCGCGTTCAAACTCTCTCTAGGTATTACCTTTCAATCCTTACATATTGATCGTTCTGCCTTCCGAAGTAGAAAGAAATCTAGTTGGCTTGTATATGATCTACTTTTGAAAGTTATTAAATGTTCATTTGTCTTTTTAAAGTATGTGTTTTCTAGAGCTAGATTGTATGCCATAGTGAAATCAAAGACTACTTTTCCCATCTCATTTCTTCTTCCAAAACCATATCCGTCATATACCCTCTCATATCTTGTACTTTCTTTTCCTACTTTTGTCTCTTCCTATAAATATCGTCTCTCTCTCTCTCTCGGAATTTCTTGCATTAATCCATCCAGATCCTCATAGAATTGATTCTTTATTTTATCCTTGAACCCTACCTACGGTGCGTATGCTCTAATAACATTGATCATCTCCTATCCTAGTACAAGTTTTATTAATAAAATCCTATCACTTACTCTCTTAACATTTACAAATTTGTCACTTAAATCTGTATCTACCACTATCCCTACATTTATATCTTTATCTAACACTCTCCCTACCGTATTTCTATGATTGTCATTTCCTATGTACCAAAGCTAATATCCATCAATTTCTCTAGTTTTGGCCCCTTTCTACTTGGTTTCTTGAATGCAAGCTATGTTAACTCTCTTTCGTTTCATCATATCTACTAACTTCATACCAGTGTGTTAAATGGCTTTGCTATGTAGTGTGTAGTAGCGTAGCTTAGCCTTAATGCCATGTAGCTCATGAAAATAGCTTAAGTAACATGTGGCCTATGGATTTCCACCATTTTTTCTGCAGAAATGTAGAAACATGATTGGTGGCATAATCCTGAAGTCTCCTTGATATGTTAGGCTTGTCATCGTTCTCTCTCCATTGTCAAATGACTGGAAAGGAGTCTCCCTTCCAACATTTCAGGAGATTGACAAGAGCCTTTATTCTCATGGCTCCATTGCACCTCACATTCATTGACAAAGTAATTCAAAGGTGGGTTACCAGAAAATTTAAAGATGGACAAGCTTGCAAATCATGATATTAAGCTTACGAGATTTAAGTTTCAAACCAAATACCTGATTTGTAAAATTGTAACTGTGGGAGCTTCGTTGTCTTCTGTAAATCTCTGTTTACTGAAAATTTTGCCTCTCACTCAACAAAACAAAAACGAAAAAAAAAAGTGTCTCCAAGTATACCTCTGAATTTTATTTTTAAATTGGTTTTGGTCAATAGTACAGATGCTTAATTCTCTTCCCAAGTTATTGTAACCTTCACTGCTGCAACGATGCTTGCGGCATGAAAGTTTTTTATTTTTTTTTGAGAGAGCATGAAAGATGTTTCAAATAGTAGATTAAAAGAATTGAATTTTTCCCTCAATTAAGAAAAGAGAATGTTATATATATTGCATCTTTTGGTGCTGATAGAATCAAGTAGGAGGGAGGTGTTGGTATGTATAAAACGAAAAATCTTTTTGGAGCATTCAGCTGATCCTGTCTACCATTTTCTCAAATTTCAGGCCTCTTCCTGCCGGCTGTGGTGAGGCCCATCTTGGACTCCTTTGAAACATCTAAACAGGTTCCACAACCAGCATTACGTGATGTATGTATTTACTTCTGCAATTGCTTCTTTCATTTTTTTTTTAGTTAATAGATTCCATTCCCCCTTGTACCCAGCTGTGGTTCCCACCTGTCCCATTCGTGGTGGGGCTAGGAATCCCTAATATTCCCTATGCATCTCGAAGTGGGATTCCTGCGTGAATGGACTGGTGGTACACTGTCGTAGCCTTGGGTTCATGATCTCCTTGTTACTACATAATGCAGAATTCAGGCTTGACTGTATTCTTCCTCGTATGGGTGTTCTTACTCATCTTGCTGTATCCTAATTTAGAGTATTTAGGGTTTAGTTTCTATCCCATTTGCACATTGCAGAGCATTTGGTGCCGGCCAGTATGATATCTTTTTGGTGTCTGTGTTTACATTTGCAGGTAGTTGCTGGGATGACCCGTAAAAAGCCTGAATGAGGGCCAACGAAGAGAGCTCATTTGATATCTTGGGGACCAAACATTTGTAGATTTGATATCATTTCCCAGCAGTTCTGATCTCTGTATAACCATAAGAAATGGGTGCAGATGGGGAACTCTTTTTCATGTCCTAGTGTTAGGATTTTTTCATTTGAGCAGCTTCTGACTACATTCAGCTGGTTAATGCGTTGTGGTTCTGATAAAAGAGAAACTTTTTTGGTACATTGCAGTACTAAATAAAATGACATGTCCATGAAACCATGAAAGATGCTTGAGAAATCTGTGGATAGCTGGCTTCCACCTAAAAAAAAAAACCACTCAAATGTTTTTTTGTCGTTTCTGAATTCAAAAAGGATGAACACGCATACATGCAAACGGCCCACCTTCAGTGGCTGTTGATACGTATATTGAGGATCTCTTATTAAGAAATTTGGGGAATGAGAAATCGGAATTGGGGCCCACCAGGACAGTGTTGAGAGTATGATCATACGAGACTTGTCCATGTGTCCAATACATGGGTTTTGCATTAGGTTATGTTGTGGATTTGTAATTGATCATTCCCCAAAATAAGTTGTGATTGGCGCATTTCATCATTCCGGGCTGTGATCTAGTCAGGTATGCCTAATCAAGATGGCTCGGTGCCTAGCGTGATCTGAGTGATGGTTGCAGAATGCAAAAGGTGGTACGTAAGGTGGGTTGGCCCGAGTATGGTCCCTGGCCTAAAATCATATCGAGTGGATGATCTGATTGGTTGAGTTTAATGTCGACACCACCAATGGTCCACAGTTGTGTTTGAACTTCATTTGGTGGATGGTCAAGATCTATTTTCAACTAATTCATGGTGGATATGTCAAATGAATGTCCAAATCACCTGACTGCACGTCTTCGACTGGTGGTGATGAACAACTTGAAATTGCAATCAGTCTGACGGGCCCAAGTTCAACGGCCATTGATCTCTCTCTCTCTCTCTCTCTCTCTCTCTCTCGTAAGAACCACTTGGATGGAATGTGGTTCCTTCCAAAGCAGCTCCAATGCTCTCAGAGCACTATGAGTTATAGTGCTCCAAGTTGCATCGGTTTAATTGGACAGTCCATTCAGTCAATCTGAGCTGTCCATTAAGTCCAGGACACATTTCTTGGACTAGCATGCAAAAATTGAACTGATTGGATGATCCAACCCATCCTCTACTTGGCCTTTTTTTTTTTTCCTTCCTTTCTTTGTATAGCTATCCTTTTTCCAATGCAGGGATGGGATGGCCTTACAAAAGTGAAACAGTCCAAATATGGTCAAGGATCTTCTAATCTGGGAGGTTTTTGAAGCATCTATGGTGGGCCTCATGAGATTAATCATATGGATAACTGAAACATGATCCTCACATCTACAAAATCCTTTTTCAGCAAAAATATATTACCGACCTATGTGGCAGAGGAATATTAGAAATCATATATGCTGCCATTTGTGGGGTTGCTAATGAAAATTAGATACAGGTACAAATAAAAATGACATCATAAACCCAGTTCGGTTCACGTGTGATCTGGATATGCTTGAAGGTCCTTTTGGGCTGCGTTTGAAAGCACACATGAATTGAATTGTGAACATTTGGCTCCATCACGATAAAATGAGTAGATCTTAATCACATTTTGAGCATCCATAACGAGTGCTCCAATTTGAAATTAAGGCTACTGAAATTCGAGACCAATATCTTGATCTTAATGCTAAGGTATGTAGAATTTGGTCATTTCCACCTATATGCCAATTCAATTCAATTGTGCATCCAGACACACCCTCTGCTAGAGAATGAAATGAGGGCAATTAATACAGAATTCAGGACACGAATTTTATTGGTTAAATGAGACAGATTTCATGAGAGGGAAAAACAACATTGAAAGAGAAAAACCGCATTTCATTGCCTAAAAGACATTGGGACGCACTCTTCTTTACAGACTCAGCTATAGAAAATATCTGAGAGGAGAGTATGAAAGAGAAGAGGCAAAGAAGCATCTTCTCCTGAATTCGTGATGATTGATGAGCCCCTCTCAACATTCATATCTCAATCAAATTTTTGAAAGAAAAGTTAAAATTCCTTGAACACTATTTTTTTTTTGGGACACTAAAGAATTAGTTTCTCAAATGAAGAATTCCTTCACAAGTGAGAGTCCCTTCAAGATCACCAATAATCCGGGCTATCCTGACTTCCAAGCCCCTCTGAATTTCTCTGAAGAGTGTTCTAATGTAATCTGCAAACTGCCGTGTATCAAAGCCCGCAGATATATGGACACTGTCGGGAGGACTACCTTCAAAACTGCTTGAAATCTTGGACTGTATCTCTACCAATTTCTGCCCAGTTGCAACCATATACCGTTGAAGCTGAAACGTTTCTTCAAGGAAGTGTTCAAGTGTTTTGTTGTGCTCCTTTGTACTGGAGATGCCGGAATCTCTCCTGTTCCCCTCCTGATCATTTTCATGCTGAAATAGAAACACCCAAAACAGAAAAAGAAAAATTGGCCAATAACCAAATGATAACTATTTCTTAGTTTTATCAAAAGACAATCTAGCGTTTTGAAGTATGCCCAAACTGAATTTCTGTAAAATATGTAAATGGGGGTTTACAATAAGTGGCATTTGAGCCAGTGTGGAAGGCAGAACCCAAACGGGCGGTTTGTATTTTTTTTCTGCTGCTCCTCTCCTGAAATAATATTTTCTTCATTCCAAATAGTAGTTGAAATTAACACAATGATATAGTTTTTGGCAGAAAATATCTAGGCTGCCCCATCTCCAGTATATCTCTAAGTGCACCCTCATTAATCAAAGAATACTAGAGAAACTGATGAGAGTGCGGATAGAAAACCTTACCATCCGTTTGCACAAATCGTCGGCCTTTTCTTCAAGAGACTGGTACCTTTTCACTTGTTTATTGAGCAATGGCATCACTAGAAGGAAACCGTTCATCTGGGGTCCATGTTCACCATCAGTCTTCCTCTGTTCATAGGATTCCGGCGTATCAACTACATTGTCATTACTAGTTGGCTTCTTGACAGCTGCTGCTGCGGCCAACTTTTCGAGCATTAGAAGTTGCTGTTTGAGCCTTTTGATCTTGTAGGAAACTCCGAGAGCATGGATATCCATCTTCCATGAAGGATCCTTCCTAACCATACAAGTCTCAGCTGATACTGATTTTTCAACAACCTCAGCCTCTTCTTGGCAATCGTTCTCCACATTTTCCTCTCGAATATGACCAAGATCAACACCAACCAATTTCTCTTCATCGACCTCTTCTTCAGGAGCTTGGATGGTGGGATTTGTATCCTGCGATTGGTTCTCAATCGGGTTTTCACTTCTATCAAATTCTTCAACAGATTGATAGTGAATTCCTGCAGTAGCATTGTCCATTAATGGATTGGATGTTGGTGTTATTCTCATGGTGTCAATATCAATAACCTCTTTGTGCTTTGGTTCTCTCTCACATTGCAATGCCATTTGTCCCAATGTAGCTCTTTGTTCTTGCCCTTTGTCCCTTGGTTTTTTCTTTATAATCTTCACTTCTGACCATGCGGGAACCATCGCTTGTGAGTTTAGAAAGTAAGTTGAGTTGCTGCTTTGGAAATGCTGGGCATGGATACTGAATTTCTCTTTCAAGGATTTTAGTTCCGCTTCCCTGTCCAACAAAAAGGCTTCTAGTTTCATGTTTTCCTCTCTGAACTGGGATAGGTTCTCCTCGAGCCCTTCAATGTGAGACTGCAACCGCTTTGACTCTAGTTCCATGCTCAGTAACCGCCAACAGTAAGCCTCCAGCTTCTCGTCTTTGAGCCTCATCTGTTCTGCGAATGCATCTATGTCAGCTGAATGCCTCTGCTCTAGAATGGAAATGTACTTCTCTGTTTCCATCCGAACCCAATCTTCCAGCTGTTTAGCATTGGCCGTGATCACTTCCGACCAAGAAAAGAGGAGCAAATCAGAAGCAGAGAATAATAAATTTTGCCATGGAAAATTTAAAGTGTGTTCAGATGCTCCATTGAACTGAATTACAGTTATCAACTGAATTAAGAACAAAGGATGAAAATGGTGGCGGTGCCATTTTAATTCACAGTGGTGACCAAACCCCTACCCATCTGTTTCAAGATGGATCTGAATCAATCTCAATTGAAATTGGGGCTAAGAATGGCATGATGCAACCCTCATTTCGGCTGTTTCTCCTTTATTGAATATTGCATTTCAAATGAGCATCCAAATGCAGCCTTACATGAACATAGGGACCCCAGTGGGTACCTGAATCAATAGATATCCCCGAAGTATCCTATTTGATATAATTGGACTTGGGTGTCTAAAATTCAGGCCTGAGTAATAATCAGGTTGGATTTGTTGGACCAAATCTGAATTTGGATCTGAACTTTGGCCTGGACCCAGTTATGGATCCAAACACCCATCCCAAATCAGATGGGGTATCCAAATTGGATCGAATTCAGGTCCAGAACCTTGCATGTCATACTCATATCCAATTCTGATTTTCTTTGTTGAGTTCAGATGAGGGTATTCTTGTATCTGTCTCAAACCCAACCTATAGAGAGTCTTACATAAACAGCTTTAAAACCACTAAAATTTCAGATCTGGAATTCTTTTATGCTGAAGAGGCCAATAAAAATTAAAATATATTTGCAAATCAAAATACAATTCAACCAAGAAAGTATATCACACTTGATTTTGGAAATGTTAATAGGAAAAAAGAATCAACCACAAAGAGGGTACATGTTTTCTTCTCTCTAATATTTCCTTCACATGGGTTTGAAGAAAACGATTAAGCAAATCAAGATGACAAAATCTGAGAAGTAACCATCTTATACAGCTGGAATCAGGCATTTGGTTTGATAATAGTTTGATAATAGATGGTCAGGTGCATATGCTTTTAAAACTAAACCTCAGGTCCTGTTTGGGATCAAGTAAATGAAAATGTGAATTTGATAAATCTATGAACTAGCCAAATTCAGGAATTTGCATTGAATGTGGATTTGACAAATTCCAAAGTCTACTGTTTGGGAATTAAACTACAAATCCATAGATTTGGAGAACATTTAGTATAGCTGTAGAGCATTTATCGCGAAGGAATCAGTTTTTTTTTTTTTCTTGTACAAGAGTCTCACTTTGAGGATTTGCAGAGTCTTTGGTTTTTTTGGGGGATTTGGATTTGCCCCAAAAATCAATGGATTTATGAAGAGGTGGATTTGGGACATCCACAGATTTGGCAAATCCCTAACAAAAAACAAACAGGCGAGATTTGAAATCCATGGATTTCACAAATCCTTGCCTCAAATCCCTCATCCTATCACCCCAAACAGCCCCTTGGAAGAAAAGAAGAAAACAGAAGTAGGATCTTACCAGGTTCTCCACTTTCTTCAGGTGAGTACCGATTTAAACAATCGACTGTTGAATTATTCATTCTCTTTAGTGCAAAGCATTCAACCTCCTTCCCATGCTCGGTTTCCGAAGAGTATTCCAGAAGAAGAGTTTTGTGGTTAAGGCCACTGTCAGTAGGCTGCAATTCCATCCTTCGGTTTTGCGAACACCCTGCCTCAACAGACTGCAATCCTTTCATCTCCAACCATGGTTGGGATCTATTGGCCAAATTACTTCTCGAATGCTTGTCGTGTCTTGATTCGCAACGGTCCCTCCATCTTTCAGCTTCAAGCTCAGCTTGCTTTCTCCTTGCTTTCGATATCTTCACCTCTTTCAACAGCATCTGTTTCTCCGCCATATCTGACTTGGATTTCCTCATCATTGCAGATAGGATTTTATCCTTCTGTTCTGCATCCTTCTGCATCTTGATAATCTCCATGGAAAGCTTTTGAACCAGCAAAACGGACTCCTCCTTCTGCTTAAGGACATCATCAAGCTCTTGCTTCCCCGCATCAAACTGCCGAAGAGCACGGCCCATCTCAGCTTCCAGCTGCCGCAGATTAGAAACAAGCTCGATGAAGGCTGTCTTATGCTTCCAAAGCTCGGATGAATGTTCTTGCTTTACTTTCTTTGCCGTTTCCCTCAATTCCTCTGCAACCTCTTCTGCCTTCCGTAGCTTCTCTTCTAGCTCCTTCCTTCTCTTCTCTTCTTCTGCCAATGCCTCATCTTTAGCTTGTATCAGAAGCTCCTTCTCCTCAGCTTTCTCCTTCAAATTCGAAATAGATTCTTCCTTCTTTACTTCAAGGCTGCGCAAGCCATCTAAAAGAGCTTGGATCTGCTGTCTAAGCCTCTTCCTTTCGCAAAACCAGCTCTGCTCCTGTGAGGCGAAGATGCCTACAACCTTCTCATTGGCCTTTGCATCTTCACTTCGCCTTATCTTCAATTCCACCACCTCTTTCTCCGCTTTCTTGAGCTTGTCCAGAAGCTCGGACCTCCCGTCCATCACTCCCCTTCCATGAGCTTTCCACACAAGCAATCCTACAAGATGGGCACTGCCGTTAAGCATTCTATCTGCGATTGCCGTCCATCTACCATCATCGGCACTGGGTCTTTTCTCAGTCGAGAGAAGATGAAGAGCAACAAACGCGCAGGAAACACCAAAATACATTGGATAGATGCACTCATCTCTCTCCTCTGAAAAAGACCCACATGGAATTGAGACCTCTTTCTCATCCATCATTCCACAATTCCACTTTCTCTCCTACTCTGGCGAGAATGCCGGCATTTCACAGCAGCTAAAATTCACTTGCAAACCGGAAAAACCCGACACCCATTACAGCATTTCATTAGAATTCTCACACAAACCATGAACTTCTCTTCTTCTATTATAATTCAAAACAAGCAGCAAGAAATTAGGGGCATGTGTTGGACACCTAATCATGAAATTCTCCTCACAACCATATAATGAAATGCATTGAATTGCAGCAATACAAGGAAAGAGAGGAAGATGAATGTTTTAATGGAAACAAAAACCACCAACCAAAGGATAAGAAAATCCTCTCCAATAAAGCTTAAAAAAAAAAAAAAAAAAAAAAAATTTAGTCGCACACTTTTCATGGTGTGGGAAAGATTCCATGACAGAAAAGCAGCAGTAAATCAAAGTATAATTCCCTGGTTTTTTCAGAGAGAAGATCCCAAGTGCTTTTTTCTTTCTTCTAGTAACATGGTGGGGAAAATGACGCTCACCGTTGAAACCTTCCTAGGGCCCACGTGATGTTTATTTTCCATCCAACCCTTTCATAAGATCAATCCAACCTGGATGAAGGGAAAACCAAAAAATCAGCTTGATCCAAAATTTCTGTGGGCCCCAAAAATCTTTTAATGATGTACGTTCAATTCCCACTGTTTACGCTGGTGTGGTATTCTTGGGATTTAGATCTGCCTCATTTTTGGGTTTCTCCTCTAAAATGAGATGGACAAATGAGTGAACGGAGTGGATATAATACATACATCAAGGTGGGCCCCACAGAGCTTAGGGCTGGAGGCTATCCGCCTGACAGTAGCGTGTGGAAGGAAATGCTGGGAATTAATGGTGCTTGGCCACCATTACTTAAGAGGAGAAATTATAAGGTATGAAGGATCAGGACATTAACCCTGTGCTTTTATGCGAGTTCATGCATGTGGGGCCCATTTTTAAGTGATCCAAACAGTTGTTCTGATTTTAATCATTGCTAATGGGAGATTCTGAAGAAATACTATGATTTGAAGATCCTAACCCTTTGATAAGTCTCCTACTAATAGACGGTTAAGATAAAAAATAAAGTAACAGTCCAGAAAAGGCCATATAATGGATGAATAAGATCATCAGATATGGAATGTTTTAGGGATCTAACGATGAATGGTGTATACCCATCAATTTGACGGTTCTGATCATCTAAGAAGTGTCCGCACTTGCACCAAATGAATGCATCAGGACAGTTCAGGTTGTGCTGAATTATGGGCTTATGATTGTCCACTCAGATTAATGTCCACGTACAATGGGTCACATGTGCAGGACATTCAATCCATGCGAAAGGGGGGCCCACCATGAAAATGACCTGTGGGAAAAATTGGCAGATCCACTCATCGGGTGGGCCACACTTGTACAATGAGTCAAACCGTCGGTTTCCATTGATTTCGACGGTGTTGCCTGTCTAACGAGTTGACTAGCGTGATTTTCGCGCCAGATGATTTTCATGGTGTGGCCCACCTTTTTGGACGGCTTGGATGTCACACATTCATAACAGTCTCGAGGAAGGTCTAGGTTGCATGCTTGCTTAGCATACTCCTGGTTTGTATACGATCACTACTCCGGCTTCCCCTGCAACAAAACAGGATTTTTTGTTTTCACATGGCCTGTTCTCTTCTCGTAGACCCAAGGAAGAGTATAACATGCGCTGGGCAGTTTACGGGCTTAACCTGAGCCGCATTACCTTGGATTCAGATGCTGTTTGCCTAGGCACCTGGGCGCATGTTTCCTATACCCCATTGGAATATCTAACGTGCGCCGGCGGTCGCTTACACTGAAAAATGAAGTTGTATTCCAAAGCAGGTCAACGAATTTTTCGGTTGTGTCCAGAGAAGGGCAAAGGAGAAGAAAGGGGGGTTATTCCTACCCACGGCGACTTTTACCGCACCCTGCGGAAAATGCTAAAATGCGCTGGCTAAAGCAGCAGGGTTTGAAAAAACTGAAATCCAGAACATTTTACACCAAAAAGAGAAAAAGAAAAATAATTAAAAATGAAGAAGAGGAAAGAGGGTTTGAAAATGCAAGAAAAATGAAATATATACGTTCTAGATAAAAATTCCAAATTCCAACACCTAAAAAAGAATCCGGATCCTCTGTTGAAACCGAGCAGAGAACCTCTGCTTCTGCTGCTCTGATTGGTCCGGCTCATCCTATCTGTGTGAGAGTGACGAGCAGGGTTTCTCTACTCGGTTTCAACGGAGGATCCGGACTACTAAAAAAAAGAAATTTCAACACCTAAGAAAAATAAACAAAATCAGAAAAACCCATCATCATAAACCACATGAATATAACTATATTATAGTAGTTTCTACTCTGAAAGCCCAATACACCTTCCATTTTTTATTTTTTTTTGAAAACTCACCAAGCACTCGAAAAAGCAACCAGACCCAACTCTCCTCATCATAAGTCCACCCCAGAAAAGAACCATCTTTTCATGGTCCTGTCCCTTCACCTTTCCAACCCTTCCATTGCTTCCTTTTGCTGAAACCTGTAAAGCAGGATGTTGTTGAATAAAAGGGCAACAGTCCTCCAAAACAGCTTCCAATACATCAAACCCATCATCACCTTTTTTTTTTTTTTTTTAATTTATATATATATATATATATATATATATATATATATATATATAATTTTGTAGCAAGCTCTAACCTTGAAATCTGGATCCAGTTGAACGTGGAATATGCTTACATCCAAAGCAAATGAAGTCTGCTGCATTGGAAAAGAAAACCCACGTAGAAATCTACCTTTTTCTTACCTTCTTTCACAATGTTCTCTCAAGCGGACAACGGTTGCCTTCTTCACTATTGATAAACATATGTACTAAATAATAGTCTACTAGATATGTGGATTTTTAGCTAAAGAAATAAAAAAAAATTCTACACACGCTATAGATTTCTTGATTTAATAAACTAGAGTTTCTAAAGACAGCAAAGATAACGGGAGCGGATTGGGTCGTGGGTGGGACCCCTGACTGTGGGGCAACTGTGATGTATGTGACTACATCCACGCCGTACATCCGTATTGAAAGTTCATTTTAGGGCATGATCCAAAAAATGAAGCAGTTCCAAATCTTATATGGGCCATAGTACAGGAAACAGTGGTGATTGACTATTAAAAACTTCCTGTGGGCCACAAAACCTTTGGATCAAGATGATATTTATGTGGTCTCTTCATCTGGGTGTTTGTGACCTTATCAACAGGTTGGATGACAAATAAACATTCTGGTGGAATCCATGAAGTTTTTAATGGTAGAGATTCAATTATGGCTTTTTTTAGGTTCATATCCTAAAATGAGCTTTCAAAATGTTTGGACAGTGTGGATTTAAGACACATACATCACTGTGAGCCCCACAGTTAGGGGTCCCACTCACCTTGTTTGATCGAGGGTCTCACCTAATCTGCTCCTAAAGATTATTGGAGTAACGTTTGAGAGGAGAAAAAAGTGACCCGTGAGTTTATATTCATATACCTTCATGTCCTAGAAAGTTCAAATAAAAACTAATTCATTATATTATAATGGTAATGAAATGTATTAAATTACAAGATCTCCTATATTAAGGAAAGCCCCATTTATACCCTTTAATTAGGAAGTGTGAGACATTTGAGATTAAAATTTTTTGTGGAGATGACATCACATAAAATTCACAATTGAAAAGAAAAATCCATTCATCTTAGTCTCAAAATGCTTATCATAAAGCATTAGTTTGATCCCCTCAATCAAATATATTTGATTCCATATGTGCATGCGCACAAATTACAGTGCTCCGATTGTGAGATACTAATCTATTTTAAGATTGAACGGATTTTACTTTTGCAAACTTGATCAATCAAAACTTACCAAAAATATTAGTATAATAATATATATATATTTTTTCAAAATTGTTTGCAATAGAATTCAACCATTCATTTAATTTGCTACTTTAGAAGTCTCATCTACATCATCACTATTATGTGATCTCCTTTGTGATTTGACCCATCTTTGTCACTCCACCTTGATTTGGCCTCTTTTCTGGTGTGCTTCTGATCTAGTCAAGTATGCATGCATGGCCTTGAAAAGGCACTTCAAACCAATTTCACTTCATCACAACCAAGTCATATACTGTGAAGTATTAATGATGCAAGAGGCACACAGGGTACTAGCATACTATAAGGATTAGACTGAAATTGATCTATCAAATATCGGTAATCAATCTCACAACATGTGAGACTCAATTCATACATCTTGAATAATTAAATATTCATCGTCTACACGATCTCATGATCCATGCGGTTATTCAATTATCAATCCAAGCTTATACAATTAGATTGAGTTTATGATAGTGCATAAGATCAATAATGCATGTATACCTGCACAATGATCTACAAGAAGCAAACCAAGCCTTAAATTGATGAAGGTGGGCCACATCTTATCGTGATGGCCAATCTAATTATTTATGTGCATATATCATCATAAAATGATCACATTTATAAATATAAACTCAAATATTGAAAACAAGTCTCAATCCAACAAATAAGTATGTATAACAATTTGATGGACCATACAAAATTTAACATAAGCAATGAATACTCCTAATTAATTAAACAATTACTATGTATTTATTGGGGCCCATTTTTTCCCACAGCCCACTAGCTGACCCTGATGGATTGGACCACAGCCATTTGCCATGCACGTACCATTCAGATTCAAGGAAATGGAAATGGGTGGGGGTGAAGAATCAATCAAGCTGGGTGTAGATATCAAAATCTGTATAAAATAGGAGAAGCTGCTGTCACTGATCAGCTTTGTCAGCTCCAAAGGTGACAGAGGCGTCCCCATATTCTATTTGCTGATGCTGAAATTACAACGGTAAAATGCACCAGTCCTTGATGCGTTTTTAATGCCACTAGCAAACGGCACATCACATGCACGTGACTTGACCCCCGGGTTCTTAAAAAAGTGAGTTACCGCTTATCATGCTTGATTCTCAGGCACTCATAAACATTACTACATATATGGCCCAGATTCACTGGAAATTGATAAAACAAATATTATTAATGTCCCTAAAATTTCAATGTTTCTGTAGATTTTAAACTTTTTACTATTTTAATGCAATAAATTATTTAAAAGTAAAAAAGGAATTTATTTTATACTCCGAGCTTTGCTAATCCTAACTGCATGTGCAAGTCAGCTAATGCACAGGCCATCACATATGCTAGCGTGGTGCAATATCCAAACCATCCATCAAAAGGGTACTAGTATTTAGATTCCCTGTCTTAAGAATGATCGTGGTGAATCCCTGTGGGGTCCACCATCTTGTATGTGCCTTACATCCACGCCATTATGAAGCTGATCCAAATCTTTGGTGGGCCACACCATAGGAAACAATGGTGATTGAATACCCACCATTAAAAACTTCTTGGGGCGACCGAATGTTTATTTGCCATCCAACCTGTTGGTAAGGTTACAAAGACCTAGATGAAGGGAACACACAAATATCAGCTTGTTCTAAAACTTTTTGGCCCACTAGAAGTTTTTAATGGTCAATAACCACTGTTTCCTGTGATGTGTTCCACCTGGGATTTGGATCAGCTTCGGTTTTGGGATCATGCCCTAAAATGAGCTGCCAAAACAGCTGGACATCATGGATGTAAAGCACATACATCATGATGGGCCCCATGGATCCACCGAAATCACCCGTCAAGAATCATGTTGGTTCGCTAGTTAGGTGGACCACATTGCTTGATAAATGTAAAAAAATCAGCTGAAATTTTCTTACCTGCATACTTTGTTTTTTTTTTTTAACCCCTAATATTATGGTCCACCTTCTGAGTGGACAACCTTTATCTCATGGTACTAACATCTACGCTGGGATCTATCTAGTGGATGGCTTAGATATTTCACCTGTCTGCCACACTAGCATATGCAGTGGTGTTGTGTGCGCATTAGTTGACCTATGCACATGTGTGGGCTTAGCAAAGCTCTTATATGCCTATCTTTAAAATTTTGAATTTATGTATTAATTTATAATAAATATTTGTAAAATTTTATTTTCAGCGAGATTTTCCAAGTAACATTGTGAGAAAAACATCCCGGGGAGGAGATACATCACTATGCTAAAAAATCACATGCATGCTGCACACCAACTCAAATTTAACTGCCCAGATTGTTTGAGCATATATGTATATAATATCTGACTGATGGGGACTTTTTGGCTGAAGCAGGACTGTTGGATAATTCTTATTTAGGCTGTCCAATAAATGTCGGCCAGTCTGTTACTTTTCACAAAAATAGGAAGTGTGATTTTTGTTTGTGATACATCTAAGGTGGGACATATACTTCGAGCAGTTCAATTTGAATAATTACTTATTTGCCACATATATGATTTCTCAGTGGCTGTGACACTTACTCAAGACCATCAAGGTTTTCCTCTTTGATTTTCCATATCACATGTAAATACCTTATAAATAAGTAATAATTATTTTAGCATTGTTCCCATGCATACGTCCACGACCTACCTTTTGATTGCTAAAACCAACGACGATTATGGAACAAATGTAGAAGCCTACTATAATGTATGTGTGGCTTATCCATGCTATTTATCTGTTATGTCAGCTGAATTCAAGGCATGAGCCCAAAAAATCAGGCAGATCCAACGCTCAAGTGGAACACACCACAAGCAACTGTGATGAATCAAATGCCTACTGTTAAATACTTCTGGAGCCCATAAGTTTTGCACTAAGTTGATATTTGTGTTTTCCCTTATCCATATTTTTGTGGCCTTGATGATATTTGTGTTTTCCCTTCATCCATTTCTACGTGACTATATAAATAGATGACAAACAAACAGTGGGCTCGGTGAAGGAAACAACTTTCAACGGTGGATGTTTCAAGGACACTATATCCAATCCTTTGGTGTGGGCTACTTGAGCGTTGGATCTGCCGCTTTTTTTCAGCTCATGCCCCAAAATGTTCCGGTAAAATGGATTGATAGCATGGATATGTCACATACATCATGGTGCGGCCCACAAATTTAAGTCAACTCCTTTGGACCCATTTTCAAAGTGGAAATACAGCTGGATTATTGAACCGCCTAAAAAAGTAATAATTAATTATTTATCGATGTATGTACAGTACTGGACATGAAAAGTCAAACAGAAAAACAGTTTTGATGCTAACAGCCAACCAGCATTACTGTAGATCATCACTCCGTTGCATGGATGTCCTGTTGTTACTACGGGTGGTTTTAAAAGTATTAAGGAACTGCTGCCGTATTATTTAATGGCCATTGTTTCATTTTATAAGGCTGTTACTGGGACAACAATGATTATGGTTTTGAGAAAAAATATATTAGGAAAACAAGGAAGTCAGTGTCAGATGTCCACATGGTTCTTTAAGTAGATAAAATAAATATGGGAAATGATTATATGCGTTTGAACACATGGTAATTATTATGAGCTTGAGGTGTGTGGGGCCCACTCGTGATTTGTAGAACCCAAACATATTGAATATGTCACGCTTCTTCTTGTTCACTTTACATTCTAAGGATCATCCTCTTCCTAAAAAACAAAACTCAGGTGGACATGCAACAATGAGCAATGTACAATCATGCCCAAAACTTAACTTACGTATGTGTAAGGTTTCTTTCACGTAAGCTTTGGAGTGGTCTAAGTTTCTATGTGACCTTTTACTGTGGCAAGGTTCATGACCTGATGACTTTTAAGGCATGTTTGGACGGATGAGTTGAATTGCATTAACTGGAATTAACATTATGTAGACATCTCACCTAAAATGAGACTAAATTGCTCTTTAGATTTCGGCTAAGCTTCGATAAAATTATTTCTGAACAACTCAAGAACCATTGAAAATCTAATCGATCAAAAGAGTAGGACCCTCGGCACATCTTGGGAACAACCGATAGACTTGATTGACATATTTTAAACTTGACAAATAAAATCATAGTCAAGCATCCAAACCCTCTGGAAACCCTGTTTAACATCTTAAATTTATCTCTATCTGACTTGTAAAGTATTACAAATCCAAACGGGTCGCATATTAAGGGTCTTCATCACCTCATGGAAACAACCAACAAATTATATCAACAAAATAAAACCATAAGCTCATAGTGAGTTGAAAGTGACGTGACCATCTCTACTTTCATTTTTTGAACAAATAGGTATCAAGCAACTTATTTTTTTTAAAAACAAAATAGTGCTAAGTAGTTTGCTAGCCTGCCACAAGATGACAATCACTTAGCATACTTTTTTACTCAACCAAGATTTTAATCCTCTCTCCCAAATGCTAAATTCACAAGGAGGGAATATGTGTTCACCATCGGCTCACCACAAGCCGACAATCTCTATCTATAAATGCAATCGAATACCTGCCATTCTTGGGGGAACCGGTGACAGAATGGAATACAGAGACAACCAATGAGGGTATGAGAGAGGGATGTTGGGGTGGTCCTACTCTCCAAAGTCTTTGGAGATTCTTAATTGATGCCGAAACCCTACCCGACTCAAGGAAAAATAATCCATCAAAAGAAGCCAACAAAGTTAAGAATTGAGTTGAAATTAGAGATATTCAACTATCGCTTTTGCACAAAAAGAGTGTTTGACATACCTTTTTTTTTCTCACATGTCTATCAAGCTTAGATGACATTTCACTTTACATATTTTTAATATATCTTCATCATATCTTTTTATTAAGATAATAATCTTTTATTTTTGCCTGCCCGACCCTTTGTAGCTTATACAAAACATGACTAGATTATAAATGCTGAAATTATTTTAAATCCTTGTTAAAGTCATAAAATCTCATAGAGTAAAGATCTTATATTGTGTGGGCAGAAAATAATGCCTAATACCTTCATTTTTTGCTACCGAGATTTTTACTAAGAATTGACGACCACAAACCAATTGTAAGAGTCGCTTAAGTTAAACAAATTCATAATTCCCTGGCCTATAAATGATTCTACAGTTTCTAGCTAACCTTTATTTGGCCAGTGCTGACTCTAAAAAAATCAAATTCACTTTTTACATATGAGTTTATTGTACCATTCATCTACACAATTGATAGGTAGAAGTGAAAAGCAACCGCACTTACACGGCGCAAAAGTGTTCACACATCATTATTACACAATGATTGCATATCTAGAAGTACCATGGTATTTTAATTGTCTAATCTTATGTTTGGGATCAAATTCTTCCTTTTGAAAAATACTATATTAATTGAAACCAACATTTGATGGGCTATATAAGTATATTCAACCGATCAAATTTCACAACCAATGCTAGCCACCTATATGCATATGCAACTCAATTGCCACTTGTAAAGGGCACATATGGATAATGGTATGGATAAAACACGTGCATCAACATAGGGCCCACAAATGTAGTGGGTTTTAAAATCCACCAAAAATCCTGCCATGTCTTGTGCTAGCACCGGATAATATGATACCTGGATTAATCCAATCATCCCTATTGTTTCCAAATGCTAAATGGAATTTCCATCCCACCAAATGCAATTCAATACTATCTATCCCAAGTTCCAAACAAGCCCGTAGGAATGGAATATAAAGAAGACTTTGGACACTGCATTTTATAAAGAAGTTTCACTGGTGGGTGTCACCCTCCCCATTGTCCCCCATTGATAACTTTGGTGTGGCCCTCCCGAGTCATGGAAGCATCCAATGTAATGCATGGCCCCACTTTAGATGGGTTATGAGCCAAAAGCCACCATGAGAGGGTGATTATGACGGGTGGATTTGTGGACATACATAACGGACCGGTAAAGCTTGAAATAGTCAGAAAATATCCAATAAACAGAGGTAAGATTGTCGAAACAATCTGATTTTGGGCCTGTGGAGCACTTTGGATGACCTTACCTGTATAACATGCATACCATTACTGAGTACATTTTCTCATGCAGTTGAATCGAGTAAACATGCAATAGAAAATTAAAATGGCACCATACAGGAATTTCGAGATGCGAATGTGGCCTGCTGACATTTTGGCTAAGTCAGTTGTCTCTAGTGTGGTTGTTAATACTTTGATGGATGATAACTCCCTATGGTGGTTTCGACGTCTTCTAGTACTGAAAGAGTTGCATAAAATGGCACGTTCTAGTAACTAGGGCAATGATCAGAGAATGGAATTGTACTCTAGCCTATCATTAATACACAGGCATTCAGAAACTGCGTATACATTAGTCAAACTAAACTGCTAAATTCTCCCTTTTTTTTTTTTTAAACAAAATTTTCCATTCAAACAAAAAGAGAACTACAAAGACATTCAGACTGGCCCACCAGACAAAAAGAGCGTAGGCCAAGCTATCATATACCCCTAAATACAACCTAATTATCCTTCCCATAGGTTTCTCAAACGTCAAGGACCAAATGACCTCTTGAAATTCTAGGAAGATCCCTCACAGAATTGCAAATCCGGTGCCCCGAGAGATACTTACCCAATGCACCAGCCCATCCACTACAGTATTGGCCTCTCTTGGCGTATGGTTTCCCAAACTGCTAAATTCTTGGAGCTACGATTATCATCCAAAAGTCAAGACTTATTGAAGGATCCTAACCTTTCATTCTGGAATTTTTCTCATTGAATTTGGACCCTTGACTACTTTTTCATTTCAAGTGTGCATTAAAGATCCACCAATTAGCTAGTTAGAAAATCAAATCAATTTAATTTTCTATTTATGATCAACCTATATTGGAACCCATAATTTGGACAGTTGAATTTTACTTACCTTTTGACGACGGGTGCCATTTCTTAGCGTACATATCAACCATCACAATTCTTGTAGGATATTATAAAATAAATAAATAAATAAATAAAATCTATTTCAACATTAATAAATGGCATTAGTGTAGGGCTGGGCTGTTTGTATTAAGAATGATATTTCCAAACTTATCCGGTGGTTGGACGGTCCACCTATCACCAAACAAGGGGCCCATCACGGACTTGCCCATAAGCAAACATAAGGTTTGCTCATGAGCATAATTCCTCTTTGCATTTATCACTACATGTGGGATGCATGTGTACATGTGTGGGAGATATGAGCCGCTTACCACTCATCCCCACACATTCCATTGTGGGGGATGAGTGGTTAGGATTACACATAAGATTAGCATTTTTTTAAACATATTGCAACATGTGTTAGGTGATGTAGATTTTTCAGACACGTTAGGTTTTTGGTGTTAGGTTATCTAGATTTGTCAGACATGTTAGGTTTTTGGTAGTAGGTGAATGGATTGACTTTAAGTTAGTTATTAAGTAATTTATTTCCATCTATTTGCATTACGTGTTTGGAATCTGCACCTTTTATCTGCGAGTGACCAACATGGATGGGCCATACACCGAAAATCATACTTTTTAGAAGATATTAGCCACACAAAGGTGGAATTTTTATGATTAAAATTGGATGGTTAGAACAGTCCACACAAAAGTCCAGCCGTCGTACCAATAAGATTACAAAGCTAATCATGCATGTGTGCCCTACGCCACCGACCTTGGCTGTGGGTCAATGTCATCAAGTTCTGTGAGTCTCATTAGGATGTATATGTTATATACACAACGGCCAACCATTTTTTGAGATCATTCTAGGGCGTGACTCTAAAAATCAGGCAGATCCAAATCTCAAGTGGGCCACCCCACAAAAGGCAATAGGTATTAAATGTCTGCTATTAAAAATTTCTTGGAGGCTACAGAAGTTTGGGATCAAGCTGATATTTGTGTTTTCCCTTCATCCAAGTCTCTGTGACCTTATGTACCGGTTCAATGGCAAATAAATATCATGGTAGGCTCTAGGAAGGTTTCAATGGTGGGTGTCATTGTCCTGGCTGCACGCTTTCTTGGGCCATGCCTTACAATAATCTAAAAAAATGGAGGGTGCAGATATAGCACATGCATTGTGATGGGTCCCACAAAAGTTGGCGACGTCAACACACCATGGAGGTCACACCATGCAATCCGCTTCCTCCTAACAAGGCCAAAAAATTAGAATTTAAAAAAACTCGCCTTGACAGAAGTGTATACAACAGAGATAGTTTATTTATTTTGTGTGGCTTGTCGTGACCCATTCGGCTTCGAGTAAAGCCGTGACTGGCTTGAGTCGAGGGTAATTCAACCGGCCCCGAGTCAGGGGTGAGTCGGGAGTGTGACTTGTGGTACTAATCTGACCCATTGGTGACTGAAACCAAGTCAGCTCTCCTGAGCTAAAACACCCAAGCTCAATGGGGTCCACCATGTTGTATATATCAAACCCAGTCCATCCATCAGGTGAGAAACATTATTTGGACTGTACATACAGAAAAATAGTGGATACAAAACTTACATGGGCCATACCACTGAGAACAATGTAAAATGGATTCCAAAACCACTTAGGTTCACATAGGGTGGCCTGCCCGGTAACCACACTATTTTCTGTGGTGGGGTCCACTTGAGCTTTGGATCTACCACATCCTTTGGCTCATGTCTTAAAATGATCTCTCCAAACGGATGGACAGTGTGGATGCAACACATACATCATGGTAGGGGTCCACATAACTTGGTGATATCACTTCAGTAGCGAGATAGCTACTGAAGCCATCAGTAGCTAATCTACATCCTAGTTAATGCGCTCGACTCAAGGGTAAACACCCACCTAGAATTAGAAACACAATCAGATACTTAAAAGAAAATCCTAAATCCTAGACCCTAAATCTTATGTCAGTCATAAGTTAAAAATTAAAGCAGTTTGATTAAATGGCTTGTCTTGCTTGGTGAAGCATATTACAATTGAAGTGCAGTCTGGAGCTCAAACATTATACATGTGTCGATGTATTAACTCAAATTAAACCATCTAAATTGTGGGGCCCATTCTCTAGCCGAAGATCAGATTGGTTTAAGAATCCTGGCATCTGATTAATTGACATTTATTTACTGTAACAAGACCATTGGTTTTTTTTTTTATTCAACTGTCTAATAATTAATTTTACATCAATCTGATAATTATATGATCAGATAAGTATAATTCTGAGTTTATGATAAATGTAAATTGTGATCCGTATGCTTGCAGGCCGCGTGTACTCTCAGTGACTGCGTGTCATCCACCGTAATCTTCCAGAGTACCAAATAGTGGTCTGCTGCAGAAGGGGTCTGTGGGGTCTCTATCATTTGTTCTTTTCTGAAATCTAACTACTATCTCGTCTGAAAAGAAATGGCGGCCAGGACTGGGCGCGGCTTCAGTGTATCCCTGGATCCACCGAGGTGGGTGGATCCCTAACCGTGGAGTCCACTGTGTGATGTATATCTCTTACATCCATGCTGTCTATCCATTTTAATAAGCTCATTTTAGATCATGATCCAAAAGTGAAGTAGATCTAAATCTCATGTGGACCATAATACAGTAAACAGTGGTATTCAACCATTAAAAACTTTTTGTGGGCCACAAAAGGTATGTATCAAGCTGATATTTGTTTGGTCTCTTCATCTAGGTCTTTTTTACCTTGTCAACAGGTTGGATAGAAAATAAAAGTTCTAGTGGCCCCTATGAAGTTTTTAACGGTGGGGATTCAATCACTACAACTATTCCATGTGGTATGGTCCACTTAAGACTTGGATTCTGCTTCATTTTTTGGATCATACCCTAAAATGAGCTTTCAAAATGCATGGACGGTGTAGATGTAAGGTACATACATCACAGAGGCCCCACAGTTGGGGATCCACCGACCTCAGTGGATCCGGGGATCCACCCAAACCGCGCCCGCCAGGACTATGCACAGCTCTGCAAGCACGGCTACGGAGATCATCCAAAATGTAGGGACATCGTAAATTCACCCCTCTCAAGCAATCCTAACCATTCAATTGATTCTCTAAGGCCTAAAACAGCCTCTGATACAGGGTGAGAAGAACCGTTTGGTGGCCAATATGGATTTGCAAATCTTGCTTATAGGTCCAAATCCAAATTGCAATATCCTAACAAGGAACCTTTCGCATTTTACTGGACCATTGTGGTAACTTTTAACTTAAACCATCTCTTTTTGTGGACCACTGGTACAGCTCACCCCACTGGATGGCTACCCAACCCTGGGAGAATGTGATTTGACTCAAATATCGTGACAGGTCCCTCCACACCCCTGCCTTGTCTGTGTCATAATTAGAAGCAGACAATGGTCCCTCTGTCATCCTTCTGTCTGAAGCACCATATGGTACCTCCATCGTCCTTGTGTCCCTCCATTGCCCTGATCAACGACTGGATGCACATGTTCAACCTGCCGATCGAACCGTCGCCTAGCCTGAGATTTGAGTTCTATGTGGGTCACTCTCTCTTTCTTGCTTCCTTAAGATTGGAGTTTCGGTGTGAGTGCTTTCCCTCTGTCCACAGCCTTAAACAAAAAGTAGTCCACAACCCATGTTGCTACGGTCTAAAAATGTGGGCACGTTTGGCACTTTATATTTGGAATATATTAAAGTGCAAATCATAATTACCATGGAATCAAGAGGAATTTGGAATCCTAAATTGTGTTTGGCAGCCTATAATTAGAATTTGGGAATTCAAAATTCAATGGAATTCTATAGTATATTCACAAGCAAATAATCTTGAGTACCTCAAAGTAGCAGACATGTGCCAAAAATCAGGTAATTCTGTGCCTTGAGCCCACTAATTTTATAATACAAGCATGTAAAGATACGCAATATGCATAATATAAATGGGCTACATGTATACAATAAGAATGGGGTCACACTTCCATCATCACTGTGGGGCTCGCAATTATTGTGTAGTGAAATCCAGACCTTATCTTGGTTCCTGGAGGTGTAGTGGAGGTGTAGCGCATGCTGTTCAAGTGGAGACATGGACCCCAAATCTTAAGTATTTGGATAATGGCCTGGCGTCTAGATTGGGGCCAGTCCTCTTTCTCAGCCATCGGTTGGTGATAATGTGGAATCATCACTGCCCATGGACCATTCAAGATAGGGTCCTATATATAGAACACAAGCCTGTCATCATACTCGGTCTAGGCCTCCCAAGAACAAGAAAGCCCATAAACACGCAGGCCCAGTCCAAGCCCACATGCCGTTCACCTTCTTCCATCTTCCCGGGCAAACCCCACCATCATCATTATCAACTCTGTTGGAGGTGGCGAGCCACACAGAAACCTCCCACCGTATTCCTTTGTTTCCAGTGACCAGAACCGTCATTAAAAGGAACATTCAAAGGGTGGTTTGCAAAACCCAACTGTTGGGGGTGGTCTGATATGAATTTTTTTTTTTTTTTTTCCCTTTCTAAAAATAAAAAATAAAAAAATTCATGGAGCCCAAACAGTTGATTTTCCTACGGTTTGAGGGAAAACCCCCTCAAATCTCAGCCAAGAGCTATGATTATGAAACTAGGGGCTCTTGGATGATTCAGGTTACCTCTAAATCCATTTCCTCTCAATTCCTTCGAGCCAAAAACCTTCTTCCCTCTCAAATTCCCTCAAATATGCTGAAACCGTCTTAAATACTAGGTGCCAAACGAGCACCTAGAATGTCTCATGGGTGTACTTGCGTAGCCCATCTATAGTAGAGTCCATCAGGTGGCCAGTCCGAACCATACAACCTTTGTACGAAGTTGAATACGGACGAACCATGTTCAATGCTCCGTATGGGAGCAGAAAAGGTCTAATTACCAATATAATATCATGGTTAGGATAGTCATCGGACACAATAAACAGTTTAGATCGTCTAGAGGGAGCTTAATGGACAATGTGTATTCTCTCGTTAATTCTCTCTTGATTTTCTTTATGGGAAATCTCTCATATGGATACATATACCAAGGAAATGCCTCCCTTTTAAAGGGAGGAATTGAGAGGATTGGGAGAACTTCAAACATGATTAGATCTCTCTCTCTTGTCATAAGTCTCTTTATCATAATCCTCTCTCCAGTTTGAGCTTGAATTTTGAGAGGAGAATTAGACAAAAAAGGTATCCAATTGGAAATATTCCAAGAGTAGATGGTGTAGGACACACCGACTGGTGGTTGCCCACAAGTGGGCTCCTGGGCCCAAATCCAACACCATGTTGGGCCCATCATCCAAGATGAGCAACAGACTTCAAGATGAGTAAAGATCTCACAGACTCCAGAAAAATTATAAAAGAAAAGAAAAAAGGGAGAATCAACAGTTTGTATTCAGAAGGGAGACCTACGAGTTAGAAAGCTAAGATCATCCCATCTTTGTGCTTTTGCACTGCAGCAGTCTGCACCAGTTAGATGGACCTTACGAATTCACCATTACAATAGTCAGTTGGTTCAAGGAAAATTAGAAAAAGTAAACAAACTCTCAGTTTGTGTTTGTGGACCAGAATGGACTGCAACTGATTTTGTATACTAGTTTTGTGCTCTACGATACGACGAATGATACTAACAACACGATGTTGGATATGCTATTAAGATGACCAATCAGCACAAGCACATAGAATACTGAGAATTCGCTTACTAAAGATTTTCATGATCAATGACCCAAAAAAGGCATATAAAATAAGAAGAACGATCCGGGGAAAAAACAACATCATGTAAAATAAAACTTTCCATCGAGTTTACACACATTATCCACTGCTTCCATTTCTCCATTTACCTTCCCCAATGGGAGGCTTGATGAGCACTTGCTAATATTTCCTCTTCCTTATCTTGAAGCTAGAGGAACGGATAACATCATCATCAATCTTGAGTCTGGCCTCAAGAACATCCATAGATTCTGGTTTAGTAAAATAGGTGAAGAGGAGGTAAATTCCATCCAAGTACTTGTTGGTTTCTCCTGCCTTGTTCCTCTTCTTGATGCTGTAGGCCAGAGGTATGACACCCCTATTAAACACCTCCACATACATGCCACCCCCAGCAACAAGCAGCTGCATAAGGCACCACGGCAAACATTTGAATAACACCAAGGGACTATTCAAAAACACATGACTCAGATCTCAGCTTTGAAGCATGCGGAAAACAGTTTCTTGAATTCACTTGATTCAATAAGCCATAGCACTAACAATACTCTGCTAATTTTTCATAACATGGTAAATTCAGAATACACGGGAAGCTTGGACTTCTTAGTTTTGAAAGGTGATGTTTTTTTATTAATTTCGAACAGGGCCGAGATAGCCCTGGAAAAATGCAATACAACCCGGACCATACAAAGTCCAATAGTTACAAGGATGCCCAAGAAATCAACAGACAAAATACGTTTCTTTTGAATTGTTCACATTTGACTCCCAATTGCCCATTCCATAACATCCAATTTCACTTTCCTGAACACTTTGGTTTGGTCGGCAGAATAAAAGAACCCAGAAATCCCTGAACTTGACACAGTTTATAAGACTCAAGTTTCATAGATGAGCTCTGCTACGTGCAGATGCTTGTGCAATAAAGCTCATGTACCGGCCACACATGCTAGCATGGCACATAGGTGCAACATCCAATCCATCCATCAGGTTGGTCCAATCTTCTATATCTTTTCCCAAAAATAAATCTGGTCCAGGCAGCATGTGGGCCCCAATATTAGAAATCGGAGGATGGATTAGAAAACTTCAGCCAAGTTCTCTAGAGCTGTACATTTGTTTTGCAAACTGTTGCCTGCCTGACCAGTGGATTAACCTGATTCTTGGGCATCAATTTTAGTGGTTTGTTTTTGATGGATGGATTGGATCTCGGACCTACCGTGCCATGCTGGCACATGTGTGGCATGTACATGAGCTTTATTGCATGTGTATGCATTTGGCAAAGTTCTTCATAGATAACATAAACATCGGTTCACATTGTCCTTCCACTTAGTTGCATAATTTATATTGGTGATGAACTGTGATCTTCCAGAGTTTCATGAATTTTCATCCCAGTGGGTGATGTGTTTTGCCAAGGTTGATAGATGCAAGATGGCAGGCCGCCCAACACTCACGGAAATGAATTCTCATAAATATTAATGTTGGTGTTTATAAGAGCTTTACAGAGTCAGTGACAAACCTACCGTACCAAGGAGAAAGCAGAATAAGATGTTTAAATTGTTCAAGGGTCATTTAGAAAACAATGAAATATGACAACTGAAGTTTATACACGGCCAATGGCGGTCATGGAAAGATAAAGATGATGTAGAAAAATGAATGTGGTCTTGGAAAGGACTTCCGTTGTTATATGTGATGACGCAGCGTGCAGGGCAATCTGTATGGTAAGGAGTGAAGAACTCTTGCGGTAATCAGCATGTGATGGCTGAAGTTTCTAACTCTAAGCAATCATCACTATCATATCTTTGGGAGCAGATTTGGTGAGGCCCTGAAGTGGCGAGATTTGATTGGGCCACGTGATGCTGTCAGAGATGGGGCCACACAAAGCATGTTTGGAAGTAGTTTGGTCAAATGTGTACTTGATCGATGTCACACAGGGCTGGACCAATCATACCTAGCCACACCAGGGCCTTACCGAGTTCGGTGAGGCCCCAGCCTCACCAAGTCTGCTCCCCATATCTTCGAACATTCTTTAAGCAGGTAAGCTTGGAGCACTAAAATATCCCTTACGCTAATTTTGCAAGATTCAAAACCTCGTATGGATTATGCACTTGGAAGGAAGGTTGAGATGAATCAAAGAGGACAGTTAAAGTCACTCTCATAGTAAGAGAGAGATTCCATATGCTCAAAATATCAGGGTGGCTTTGTGGGATAAAACAGAGAGACAAAAATATTATCCTGTGGAAGCATGCAAAGACAAAATAAGCTTCACATATTCACCGAGGGTAGCATGTATATTGCAAACCATGCATTTAAGAGGACTTCACAGCCTTGTCTAACATGCCACTGCATTCAAATTGAGAAGCACCAAATGAAGGCCAGATGCCACACTGCCTTATAATAGCATTTGGCTGCATGAAGAAATGGGCGATATGATGAGCCCCACGGAAGATTTGCAGAAGACTATTTGAATAGACAGAATTACTTCCTACTGTTCTGTTTTCTTTCTTTCTTCTTGTGTCCTGAAAGTTTTAGCCATGCTGATTATGGAGTGTTCATGGTTTTACGATAGGCCACAAATCCTAATCAGAGTGTTCTTAACCAGTTCACATCTTCAGATAATTCAGCACTAGTCAAGGTCTTCTTTCTAACATGTATATCAGCATCAAGAAAAACACTAGAAATAGCAAGTGATCATGCACATATAGAAATAATGTGCATGTTGATAATTCAACACTAGTCAAGATCTTCCTTTCTAACATGTATTTCAGCATCAAGAAAAAACACTAGAAATAGCAAGCGATCATGCACATATAGAAATAATGCGCATGATGCTATAATATCAAACAAGAATGATCATTTATCAAGCTCTTTCTCAGAGAGCAACAAGAGATGCAGAATTGGATATGATAACCCCAGAAAATGTAAGACACGGTTTGAAGGATGGCAAACACAAAGAAACGAATTATAACGGCATATAATCCTAAGTACTCTTTTTGAAATCAGTCTCCAAATTACATGGTAGGATCATTCAATGATAAATTTAAATATTCTTGAGCATATAAATTCTCTTAATCCTGCGATTGAGTCCAATGTGTAGACACTCTCAGAGCTTCTTTTAAGTCATGTAGAGATATGTAGGGACTTTAGATAATATTGTATAAATTTTGTTTAGTCGTAGGAACTCTATTATTGAATGTTTCGTATCTACCAACTTGTACACAAGTGTATGCATGTGTTCTCTCTTGTATATATTCCCCTTTATGGGTCTTACAATAGAAACAATCTTTCCAACAGTGCACTCCTTTATTTGATATTCATTGTCACTCTAACATGGCATTAGAGCAGTTGTTCTAGGTCATTAATTAGTGAAGTTCATTGTTCCTAATCTCAACTCTAACGAGACCATTGGACCTCTTTGGTCTGTTCTGGCTAACAATGTGTCGATCTGATCAGCACCCATGACGGCTACCCATTGTGGCAATACTGCCACCTCAGCATCTCTGAGCTCAAGGTCTGTTCAGATTGGATCTCAACATCATCCCCAATCGTCGAAATGAACCCCAATCTTAACATCAAACCTAGCATCAAACCCATCACTACCACTGCCAAACACCATCATCAACCTTGTCTGACCCCAACCGCAACCACCATTACTGACCTCTGTTTGTCCCAAATCACAAACACTGTCACCGACCTTTGCCCAAACCCAATAGCAAACACCCACCCAATAGAAGACCATCCTCTCCAGCCCTTGCCATTGGCTTCACAACCTTTAGTCCAACCCCAATTGCAACCACACACTCCCAAGTAATCTCATTGCAAGCGGAAGACATGGTTCGATACTTAACTTCAACAAATAACATGGACATCCATCTCTCCTCTCCAATACCACTCCATGGGGAAAACATGGGTGCCCTTCGTATTGTTTCCAATCCATTTTTTCATGAGCAAGCCAAGTTCTAGTTTTCCAATCAAGTTCTAGTATCTCTGTTTTTGGAATGTTTATTATGCAACCTTGTACACACATGTGCATGTGTTCTCTCTTGTATATATTTCCCTTTATGGGTCTGCAATAGAATCAATATTTCCACCAATTCTCCCTTGTATTTGGTATCCATTGCCAACCAGCACATGTCTGAAGAAAAAAAGGGCCTCTTTTTATTCAACCCGAGCCTCTATGCTTACTAGAGAGAGAACTTGATACTCTGGCAAAGTGTGATGATACACACGCGGTTAGAAATCACAGAGAAATTGCATTCATGGCATACAAGTACCTCAAGGTAAACCTTCAAATTACGGCACCAGTTTAGATGTATCACAAACCAAAGATTACTCTTTTTTCAAGTAACTCCCCTTTTTTCAAACATAAGAGATCGGATGCATGTCACATATGTAATAAATAAGCGTTAGGTTACCATTCTAACAAATTGTAATAATGACATACATCATCATCATCATCTAAGTGTTATCCCAATTAATTAGGTTCAGCTACATGAATCCTGTTCCGCTATTCCATACTATTAAGAGCCATACCTTCAATTAGACCATAGGTCATCACGCCTTTTCTAACAACTGTAAGAATGGCATATGAACCAACCAATCTGGACCGACCAACTGGTAGGACACATTATTGATGGGCCAACCATGTGCATTTAGGCATCCTATACACGGTCTTTTTTTTTTTTTTTTTTTCTTCTTCTGTGCCATTGATCAACTTTTCCTGACTATTAAAAAACGGTGGTGTAATGGATAGTTATGAGCTTCCAATTGGAACCATTTTCAACCTATGACCCGTCCATACAGTTGTGTACTGATTGGATGGTCTGGATCAATTGCAATGCGTACTAACTAACAGTTAATAAATTCCTAAGAAATGGAGTTTCAACATTGTGTTGCCGCAAAATTGGAACAATGCTACCATTACATTAACGCCACTAACAACACACGAACTACAACAATGCCAGTAGAAAGCAAGATAGTTCATCCATCCAGACAGAATATAGAGAGAAGGAAATCCAAAGAAATTACAATTTTTCTATTCTATTTCATGGAATTACGATACCTCTTCATATTTTTGGGTGAGAGTAAGACGTTCGTCTTCGGACATGTCTGGGCGGAGGACGGCCATCGTCTCGTACTGGCGTAGGCCGGGCGGGCACTGAGGCTCTTCCTTGTCCTCGACCGCGATGGCGGGACCGCCCGAGGAGGGAGGGGAATCTCTGTCGTCTTCTCCTTCTCCTTCGAAGAACGAACCTGAGAAGTCTAGGGCTAGGGCGCGGACAGAGAGCCGACGGACCCGATGGTTTTGGAGAGGTCGGAGAGGGCGGGCATTGATGGAGGAGATGGCGGGAAATCGAAACCCTAAGGAAGAAGAAGATGGAGATGAAGAAGAAGCAGAGGAGAATGTGGAATTGCAGAGGAGTTTTGGGGATGATAAAGAGGCCATCGCCGTGAGAGAGAGGGAGAGGGAGGGAGAGAGTTTTGGATTGATGGTGATAACGAGATAAGGAGGCCGAAGGTGTGCGCAGTGCGCACGGTTGCGCATTACACGCACGGGTGTGATGAATGAAACGCAGGCGCTTATAAATTAGTTAGAAATTGCATCCGTGTCATACAATTTATTGACACTAAACTGTGTAAATTATGTGTCTCATTTTATGTTTGTCATGAACCACAATTAATGTCATTTGATTATCTAGATTTCGGATGGTGGACATTCATTGAACGGTCAAAGATTAAATCATCCAATGGTCCTATTTCAACAAATAATTGTCCACAAATCAGAGGTTTGAATTGCTTGACAATCTGATTTTCACGCTATCACTTAGAGGAAATCGGATGGTGTATTGAGTTACTCAGTGAGCTTTTATCATACCGAGTAAACTTTGTCAGGCCCACGGTGAATGTATGTCGTTTATTTCCGCCACCCATCCGTTTTTTCCGGCATATTTTAGGCATTGAACCCAAAATTGAATCATATCTAAAGCTCAAGTGGACCATCCACAGAAACCATCAGAATAATGATTTCCACCATTGAAAGCTTTCTAGGGCCTACTTTGTGTTTAGTTGTCATCCAATTCATAAGATCACCTAGATATGAAGGTAAAACACAAATATCAGCTTGATCCAAAACTTCTATGCCCCTAAGAAGTTTTCAATGGTAAACATTCAATTCACACTGTTTTCTATGGTGTGGTCCTACTTGAACTTTGGATATACTTAGTTTTTTGTCTTAAGCGCTAAAATTATTTGGTCATATGAATTAATGGAGTGGATAAAATACATAAATCACATTGGACCCCACAGAGCACAATCGGCTTCCTGCCATACAGTGGGTTTCAGAATATAATAGGTTTAATTTAAAATGGATATCATAATTCCTAGGTGCCTGGTCCTTACTAATGCCTTGGTGGTAGACTCACAGGAGTTTCAACGCAAGCTTAGGGGTTCGACTTTCGAGTACCCATTGTGGAGAAATCCCACTGTGGTCCATGTGAGTGCGTGTGGGGTGTGAGTTAGGGCTGAAAGTTGGGCAGGTTCGGCCCACATTGGGTGGGGCTTGGGCAAGAAATACTACGTCCGATGTCAGGCTTGAGCTATGCAAGCACCAACCCGATAAAGTTTGGGTTGAGCTTGGGTTGAAGGTCTACCCAACTCGAACCCGATCTATATACAAGTTATTTATAATTTTATTATACTTTATAAATAAACTTATTAATTTATATTACTTAATTTAGTAAGCAAATTTGATATGCTTGAATTTGGTATGCTTGAGTGTTAAAAGAGTAAATGTATTATATTTTAACTTATTTGTTTAGGAAAAGTAAAAGTTCTTTACTATAACATCTATAATTAATAAAGTTATAGGTATAAAATGATAAGACGTGAAGTGAAATATAATAGACTAATGTAATAATTAAAATATTAGTATGTATTAACCCGACCAACCCGACCGAGCCCACTTGGGGGCTTGAGTTGAGAATTCTCAATCTCAAGTTGGGGTATAAGAACCCGACCCAACCCGACCACCCAACCCAACCCAACCCAACCCGCCCCGCCCGAATTTCAGCCCTAGTGTGAGTGCGTGTTAATGATAATAAAAATAAATAAATCCTGAGTGCTTATGTATAAAGCGACGTGCTCTCATAGAACATCAAATAACTCTCCATGGAAGAATTATGATGACAACCCTTGAAATGGACTGATATACAATTCAATTGAAATATGGTGACAATCTTCCAATTTGGTAATTTTCAAGGCATGGATGGACCTTCTGCAATGTGGACCAACACATGAACCATTTGGAACTCTGAAACATGATGGCACAAGATACAGTTATGATAAGTGGGACTGCCCATGGTGAGGCAATCTGGACCATTGTTCTGTCGAATCCAGTGGCTAATGGAGCACTTATCAAATATATATATATCCCACATTAGGAGATCCTGGACACCAATATTTGAGAGCGGTTTGGCATCTCTACTAATCAGAGCTTATCTCCTTATTTTAAAAAGTTAAGCTCTTATCTTAGAAATAAAATGTTTTGTAAAGTTTTAATATTATAGTTTTTATTTTTATTTTTTAAGAAACTAGCTAAAAAGTTCTTAAAAAATAAGCGGTAGGGAGGCCCTTTTTTCTTCACCAACTTATTTAGCTTAAGTGAATAGACATTTTTGGATGGTTTAAGTAATTCTCATCTTCCCTTCTCTTCTTTTTACCATCTTTCTAAGGTGGACCCACATGACGAGCAACCTATATTGAAGGTGGGGCTCCACATGATGAACGACCCACATCAAGGTGGGCTCACATAATGCACAGTCGGATCAAAGGTGGGCTACACATGATGGATGCCCTACTCAAAGTGTGGTCTCACATGATGGATGAACTGCATCAAAGGTGGGACCCACATGATAGATTATGGACATTGAAGGTGGGACTACATGATAGAAGGTTGACATCAAAGGTGGGATCCACATGATGAATGACTCATATTGAAGGTTGCGCCCCATGTGATGGATGGTCCACAACAAAGGTGTGACCCACGTGATGGATTGTGAACATCAAAGATGAGTCCCATATGATGGATGGCCCACATCAAAATGTGGTCCTGCATGATGGATGGCCACATCAAGGTGGGCCCACATAATGAACAGTTCACATCAAAGGTGGGCCCCACATGATGGATGGCTCACATCAAAGTGTGGCCCAACATGATGGACCATCCATGTTAAGTGGGCCTCACTTGATGGACAGTCCACATCAAAGGTGGGACCCAAATAATGGATGGTTGACATCAAAGGTAGGCCCATGTGATAGATAGTTAGCATCAAAGGTGAGATCACATGATGAACGACCAGCATTAAAGGTAGGGCCACACATAATAAATAGTCTACATCAAGGTGGCCCACATAATGGACAGATTGGGCCATATATACATTATGGATGGCCCACATCAAAGTGTAGCCTCTCATGATGGACAGTCCACATCAAGTGGGCCCCACGTAATGGACGGTCCACATTGAAGATTTCGCATGATGGATGGCCCATATTCGGAGTGGCCCAACATGATGGATGATCTACATAGAAGGTGCACCCCACAGAATGGATGGGGCCCCTCATGATGGACAACCCACTTCAAAGGTGAGGCCCACATGATGTATACATCAAATGTGGATTTCACGTGATGGATAGTGGACATTGAGGAGCCTCACATAAAGGATAATTAGCATTGATGGTAGGTTCCACATGATGGATGACCTACATCAAGGTGGGCCCTACATAATGGATATTCCACATTAAAGGTCAATCCCTAATGATGGACAACCCACTTTGAAAGTTTGGCTTACATCATGGACGATTAGCATCAAAGGTGGGCTCCATATGATGGAGGATCTGAATCCAACATTTAATATAATGAATGACCCAAATGTCTTAAAGCATGAATGTCATGGCTATTTATTTTTTTGTTATTTGGGGCATAGTCAATTTATGATGAGATCTACTAAAACAAACAGTTTGAATTGCTCTTATAATAGAGTTGTTGTAATATTTAAAATTGACATCAACTACTACTAGAAAATGTCTTTATTTGAACGGTCAAGCTTATTTCGCGTAAGAAGGTTGTTTTTTTTTTTTTTTAGAAAACCTAATTTTACCAAATAAGCTTAGGGCTCATTTGGACACCACTGAATAAGATTTTTTTTATTTTTTTTTTATTTTTTAAGTTACAGTAGTAGATATGTAACTTATTTGAGATAAGGAAGTTTGGTTTACAATCACTTATAAGTAACAGTTTTAACTTTTTTATTTAATATTACTTAATTACCTTAGTTTAATCAGTAGAAATTAAGATAAGCTACTTGAGTCATAAGTAGGATATCTTAAGTAACTTAAGATCCAAACGCTCCAGTAGCATATCTTAAGTAACTTAATATCCAAACACTCCCTTGTTTAAAACAAAAGCTAGTATAAAAAGAGTTTATTAGAGTAGCTTTTATTTGAAAAGAGTAGAGATGCCAAACGAGCCCTTGGACTTTTTTTAGTTGAATGGATAGATTTTTCTTCTTGACCGTCTGTCTTTAGGCATGAAATAAAAAGTTTAAAATTGTAAGGGTATCACTGAGGCAGAGGTCATCCCAGACGGGACCCAACAGACCAACGATCTTGATGATCGAACCATGGTCCGTGGTCAGAGTGGAAAACCCGTGGATACTTCACTCATCCTACAATGCCTCCGCAGAGATGATACGGTAAAGCCATCTCCCACAGCACACGTAGCAGGGAGATGTATCAGCCGATGCCATCCAGCCAGTGGTACCTCTTAGATGATCTCGTGCGAGCATCAACCTTTTTTTTTTTTTTTTTTTTTTTTGGAAGTTTACGGTATTGATGTTGGACCGTTAAATATTTCATTTTATACTGCCACTTCGAAGGCCACCCATCAGATGGCTAGAAACATCTGATCCATGTAGATTTGGAAAAAGTTTCCATCCACGGTAGGGGCAGCTAGATGGACGGTCCATTTGATACATCACCCTGCCACACGTACGTACTGTAGGGAACGGAGTTCACTCTACCATATTCCATTTCTACTGGATCTACCGCATCGCCTCCCTCGGGATACATACGGGATGTATTTGATACTCAGGGAGTACTGTTATGTTGATAGACGGGAACTTGAAAATTTGCCCACTTACCCTATAATAACTTAAATTAAACCGTCCAAAATATGGGAACTGCTGTACATAAGTAATCAACCCAAAATCGGATCGATCTAGCAATTCTATACTCTGATCATATTTGAACCATGGCCCACTAGCTATTGGACCAATAACTTGGGTCCATGTCAAACCTGTGGGCTTTGAGGGTCATCCTAAGCCCAGAACGAAGTGAGCTGGACTTGGGCCAGGAGCAGGTCAGCGAACCCAGTTACAGTCCTATTCAGATCCATAGTAAAACGATTAGTGCCCTGACACGAAGAGAGATTGGAAAGGCTATTCACGGTACACTTGCCCATCCAGCACACATGTGAGATCTGGGCCATTCATCAGATGACCCAACCTTGATCATGGTCCAACCTAAAGATCAGCTCAAGTCACCACTGGTACAGGGCACAGCAATGGGAGAAAGATCAATGGCCAATAACCGCATGAACAATATATTGTCAGCTTACATTTGTAGCCCGCCTGATCAATAGATGGGCTAGTTTGTTCTCGCCAGAGCATGTTTATAATATGTCCTACCTGATGAGCGGCCTGGATCTTCCAGGCATGCCTCAAATTCACACTTACGATCCCATTCATCTTTAAAGTATCTCCTCGCTCGCTGTTTAGCAGCTCTTGTAAATTTACAGTGGCAGCACATGTTGTATTTAGGGGTGAAAATGAGCCGGTGAGCCGACTATGTAGGGCGGGGTTCGGAGCCCTGCCCAAGGGCCAGGCCCAGGCTTCCGGGTGTCTAGCCAGGCCGATATGAAGGATCCATTAGGCCCGCTAGCCTAGTGGTCATCATCAAGTGGAATTCCATGTAATCCTGACATCATCCAATGAAAAAGCAACATGTGTATATGTCAGAAGTTGGCTGAAGTGCAAAGGGCAAAAGCCATGTCACATAAAGAAATCTTTGCTTTTCATTGCAGGCCCATCTTCGACATGTGCACTAGAGACATTATCACAGCCACATGGTAGATTGGGTGCATTGATGATGTGGCCCATTATATTGACGGTTTGTACCACGTGCCTGGCTTTTACATGTGGAAAACCCAAGTAGGCCTCACTTTGTACATTGAGAAACCTGAGCAAGCTGTGCTTTTTTTTTTTTTTTTGCCAGACATGACTCATGCAATGCACCCACCCAGTTAGTCACACAACACACCCAGTCACCCACCCAGTCAGTCATGCAACGCACCTACTGGTGTTGTCCGCAGCGTGGATTTTCACCACTAATAGGGTTTTGAGACCGAGACCCCTTGTTAAAACTCCGCAGAGTCTACCTCTACCTCACTTTGTACATTGTGAAACCTGAGCAAGCTGTGCTTATTCTAATACAGCTAGCTTCAGCGTAGGCGGCCTACAATAAATCTATCCGCTTTGGACAAGTGGGAAATACCAATCACTTATCTGGACTTCTTTTCTAAAAGGAGTTTGCAACAGCACAAGGCTGAAAAAAACAAACAGAAGGAACGGAGAAAAAAAAAACCTGAAGAATTACAAGGCTCACTCTCTAACGAAAGAGAACACTTTTCAAGCAGGGGCTCCAATAGTTTCAAATCTTTCTCTGAAATAACGACCGTTCCTTTCCAACCATATTCCTCATGAGACTGCCAACATGACATTCCACCGATCCTGAATATCTTTGGAATTGCTAGTCCCCCCTGCATGCTACCCCAATAAGAGATCCTCTATGCCACTCTTCTTGAGGGTGTTAATTCATTATAGGTAACAATATAGATCCAACTATCAACTTGAGGCATAAACACTTTGGCCAGGTGATGCTAACTATCTTATCCATGGCTTTTAAGATGCATAATTATTACATTTAGAGGAGTAAAATCGTCTGATCGGTGCCTACTGGCCTGCCAATATTAACCTAGAATGAACGGAGGGTCCACACTGATATTTGGATATTGGTCTCACATGTTCAAAGAAAATGGGCTTGTTTGGATACCAAGGGACAAGCAATAATTACCAAAAACAGGAGTGTCGTTTAGATAGCAAGTGAAAATCCGATATTTATTAGAAATAGTTAGCTCATGTCTTACAACATTATGGATAAGTCTATTGATTACACAACAGTATCCCGAGGGCTTGTTTGGTAGCGTGGATTTGAAAACCTATAGAATCAAGTGGATTTGAAATCATAACTTTAAGATGGGAGTAAAAAAAAAAAAAAAAGAAGCTCTTTTGGTATCAACCGAATTCTCTCACAAAAAAGAAGAAGGAGAAGAAGAAAATCCCCACAAATCCCTCCAATTACACACTGCAAAACTAGGCCTAAGTTGCAATCCAAGCAAGAGAAATTTTTCCATAAAATGAAAACAGATATATATATATATATATATATATATATATATATATATATATATATATATATATACACACTCATGTCCAAACAGCTCCAATTGTGTTTTGAGCCTATATGGAACAACTAGCTGACCTATGGATTTCTCAACTCCCAGGGTTATCATCTTGCATGTGATTAAAGTAGAAGCTAGAAAGCATCCTTCTCAATCATTGCAACGTGGAAAAAAGAAAAGAGAAAAAGAAAAAGGGAAAGAGAAGATGGGAGGGTGAAACCTGTTAGGAAACGGACGCCTCAAATCATAGTTTTGCGCAGAGGCCATTGGCTGGTCGGTGGGAGTGGCCGACCGGCCGGCCACACGCTGGAACCAGGCAACAGGCTTGCCATGATGTTTTTAGCCCATCCGGCCGGTAGAGGTGTCCGACCGGCCGGATGACCGGTCGGCAGTGTCCTATTACAACACTGTTTCTTGCGCGGTTTGCGTGCAAGAGGTTTCTAAATCCGTTTTTCTTTCTTATTAAAGGGGTATTACGAGTTTAGAGGTTACCAAGGTTGCAAAGGGGATTGAGGGAGCTTCTAGGTGAGAGAAAGAGCTTGGAGAAGAAGGTTTTGTTCTTGGGTAAGCTTGGGATTTCTCTTGTGGGCTTGGGTTTTGGGTCTTGGGTTCCATCTCTTGTAACTTCTGATATTATAGTGGATTGTTGTCGCTTTGTGCCGTGGTTTTTTACCCGTGAGGGGTTTTTCCATGTAAAAATCCGATTGTCTATGTGTGGGTGATTGCATGCATTGTGATTGCATTGTGTGGCTTGTTTGATTGAATTGTTTGCTTGTGTTCGGCTTTGCTTCCTCTGCCGGCCCTCCTATCCCAACAAAACCTAGTCTGAGTTTGATCCTTGCACTGGTTCTGAAAATATCCATATGTTTCAACACAAGTAGATAAATGCCCATAGCTTACCAAGTGCTCTAACCCTAATATGGAAAGAAGAAGAAGAAATAAGTGGCCATCACCACCATTGACATTAACAACCATCTTTGGTGCCATGAACTTTCATACTCAAGGGCAGTGGATATTAGGAAATCCCATGTTGGGCCTCCTGTTCTTATGGGTTGTGATGAGTTCCACGTTACCCATGTCATGAATGTTGCATTAGAAAACGCATACCCTTGTTTATGTGGACCAAGTTTCATGTGAGTGGATTTGGAAGCATGCATTAGGACAAACTCTACCTACATTCACATGCCAAAGAAAAGTAGGGCAAAATTTAGTCCACCTGAGAGGGGTTATTTAAAGTTTGATTTTAGGTTTATAATCCATTTATATATAAAGCCTTTGTGACACCAGGGAGGGTGTGATGAGAAATAGAGTATGAACCTTGATTTCACAAGGTGCAATTGCTCTTGAATCTACAAGAAATAAAGGAAAATTCAAAGTATTTTATTATGTCTATTTCTGAGACGAAGTTACAATGCTTTAAATAATAAGCGCAAATCCTAATTAAGAATCTTAATTTAATTAAACTAAAACTTATCCAAAATAGTAAAATGTACTAAAAATAGAAAGTTTTTATTTAATCATGCAAGATGATCCCTAGCATGATTAGAAGCAATTTCTAAGAAGATAACATATATGAAAACTCTAAGAAGAAAGAGATACGTCCAACCTAAAACTTACTTAAAAATAGTATGTTTTCTGTAAAATTATGTTTTTTAATTGGAAGAAGTCGTTCTCTTGTGAAACGAAGTAATTAGACTTACTTACGGGAGTTGGTTGGCTCCGGATAACCCGTTCTAGTCAAAATTCATGAGTCATGTGTCCTGTAACGATACTTGGATCACAAGTTTTTTTTTTTTTTTTTTCTAACACACACACACACACTCACTCACTCGGACAGTCACACCACAATTGATGTTTGAAACTCTTGTGAGTCTACCGCTACATATGGCCGATTTATGGTTCACACTTCAAACGGTAATTTTTCTCTATCCAAAATGAATCTCTTCGATCCAAACGCGCCTGAGACCCAGTTACATCATGCTCCACGTAGGACTAGGCCTTAGATATATGATGGACTACATCCGCTTCTATTTAGGCTTCTTTCAGTCCATCTATGCCAAGAATAGTTCTAGGCCTGCTCTACATCATTTTGGATGAATACCCACGTGCTCTTTATGGAATCTAGGAAGGGTGAATTGGGTATTTTCCCACCAAAAGATATATGTGGTCACTTGTATAACATGAATTTAAAATGGAATCTACGGTCTTGTAATCCGAATCAACTGTGCATATGTAAATATAGGTTTATCTCCTATATTATCCTTTGTCCACTGGACTGCTTTGGGAAGACATGCAGTTGGATTAACAGTAGTGTGGTGGCCGTTGGAGTAGGTATGTCATTAAAGAATGCCCATATGAGAGAGTGCACAAATTCTCAATGGAAAACTCGAAAGGTGGAAGTTACTTCTCACTTTTAAGAAGCCTACACATATATAGGTGACGAATTCCCAGATTTGGTGACAAAAGAAGAGAACTTTGTTCAATTAAAATAAAGGGTCGTCATTCATTGAGGGGCCCTCAGATGAGGGAGTGGAACTCCAGTCAGTGATCAGGCAAATGCCGCACATATCAGAAAGCGGATCCACTCATCAGGTATAGTATGCATTATTAATATGTACTATAGAAAAAATAGGAGTAATATATTTACTAAACGAGTCACACATGTACATTAATTTTGTATTATTTGACCCGTAGTGGGGAAAATCCAAGCTAACCCACACATGGTAGAAAGTCCGCAGGCCTGAGGGCGTAAGTAAAAGTCCTCTGGTAATGTCTCTGAGCTGAGTAAAAGGTCAAGGACACAGTCTGACAAGCCCCAAGCCCAGAGGCTATCAAAGTCAGGAGCTGGGGCAAAAAAGCCACATGCTTGGTTGCTCGCCAGGCCAAGGACCCAACAAACATCAACAAGTGCTCTGCTTATCAGGCTGAGGAACATCGATAGGGTCGACAAACCTACAGAGGTAGAGACTGGCCTCATCTCTAGCTTAGCTTAGATGACCACCTCCAAAATGGCAGTGTGATAAGTCTAGAACAGGACTGCCAGCACATACTAGATAAGTATAGCGACTCTGTCTTAGCCATAGATCACTCCAACAATCACGAGGCAAGACTCTTGCTTAGCAATGACTCTCAGTGACATATCCCAAATTAACTCTAATACTTAATGCCTATTGAAACCCTATAAATTAAAGGGGCTCCCATCCATAGACTTGGGTACGTGATTTCTTCTCAGCAAAACCCTACATACGTTCAATCCTTCCACCTGCCTAACTTAGGCATTGGAGAGTCTATAACTAGTCATCGGCACCTCCCCTTTGTTCATTTTCTGCTCATCTTTTGTAGGTCCAGCAGTACCTGGATGTCTCAAGCTTGCTTTGCCTTGGAAAGATGAGGGTGGGACCATAAGGCGGAGCCCAGCCAACCTTAGCTGTTGTCCAATTTTTGGTGACAACATGACCTGTTTCTTCTAACCGTCCTATTTTTCTTATGCAAGTTTGGCCTATTTAATTGGCAAACGGACATTATTTTTGGCCAAGGGCATACTAAGTGTGCCCTACCTGATGAATGGCCATGATCTAACACCTGTGCTTTCTACTCGATCGGGTCTCTGAAATGTGTTTTGCTCCCTCATGTGAGGGGCCCTCATTCAATCACGTTCAACTATGAAAATAAGAAGAGAGACTGTAATGGCAGTATCTTTCATTATAAAAAATTGTAAAATCTTATCTCTATCAGGGGGGAGAGAGAGAGAGAGAGAGAGAGAGAGAGAGAGAGAGATGGGCCATCATCAATAGTGAGAAGATATTTTCATGTGGACAAAGCTGAATGAATGAATTGAAAGATGGACACTACGAGAAAAAAAGAGAAAAAGGGAAAGAGAGATGGGCCTGCACCATGCAAGACACATTACTAACTAATAAATAATAATAATAAAGAAATAAAAGCTGAAGTGGACTTGGTTTTCAAATCATTTGAATAAAGATAAGCATCATATCCAAATAAAGAATAAAAAAAAGGCCACAGTAGTTTGTGCATATGATTTCTGAGGCTTATCTCCTCTTCAATTGACGGCCACAATAGCCCAGTTTCTAAATGAAGGAATGAGTTCAACCAAAACCATGATTTTTAAAATGAAAAACGTTTAGAAGATCTGGATCTTCCATTCCCCACCCAAATAAGATTAGTGGTTATATTATGCTTCTGAATAATGTAGGGTTAAACCGGTTGCTTTGGACACGTATTACAGATCAAACGTGATCTGAACCGTTCATTCTAGGGCTGACTGTAGATGATTCTTCAAGAATTACACATGTTGGACGATCCAAACCATGTGATCTATAGCACGCAAAAATAAGTAGTCAAGATCGAGCAACATGGGCCTGGGCTTGACTTCAGCCTTGATTTGAACTATTGGGATTGGGCCCATTTAAAATTTCTCAGACTGGGTGGGGCCATTGACTAACTGGACGTGGAAGCAGATTGTGTACTGAGAAAACAGGCCCTAGGTGGAAGAGGAAGCAGATTGTGTACTGAGTAAACTCTATGGGGCTCACAGTGATGTATGTGGTCTCAACCACGACGTCCTATCTCTTTTACAGCTCACTTTAGGACATGAGCCCAAAATTGAAGCATATCCAAATCTCAAGTGGACCACACCATGAACAAGCAGTCCACCTGTCAGATAGGCCACAGTTCATGAATTTTCCATAGATAGGGCTTTCCATATATATAGAGAGATCTGGGTGAATCCACCTATTAGATAGGCCACAGTTCGCGAAACAAATGGACGGCTGAAAAATTTTGGTAACATTTTGCTAGGTAGTATGGTTGTTCCTAACACTTGTGGCCCACTTAAAGAGTTATATCAGATTATTTTTAGCAACAAATCATCTGCATAGTCAAACCCCTCTAATGAACGGTCTGGATCTTGATCCTTTATGCCAGGCCAGGACACGTGTGTGGGTTTCCTTCTTCACGAGCAACTACATGCATGTGTATCCATACCTGTACGTATCCGTCCAATTGGCTAGATCATAAGTTAGGTCCACCCACCAGAAACATCCAACCTTTCGTGTGTGAGTGACATCCAAACCATCGGATAGGTTGTCCACATCATGAAGATCACCTTGTGCAAAAAAATCAACTTGTATACATTGAGAAAACAGTTAGAGTTATATAAGCCCTTCAAATGCAACATGGTCATAAATGGCTTCTTTTGGAACTTGGGTCATAAATGGCTTCTTTATTGTGTGTTTTATTGCTAATCCTGATTAGAAACTTGGATGAATTGAATTAATGAATTATAAGGATTCCTTTTGAAATTCCTTTTTGCCTTTGAGGAAAGCATGCAATAGACCCCGTACCAAAAGAAATCCTTATAATACATTAATTTTTTACTTGTACACGCGTGTGGGCTTATTGATTGACAAGCAATTCCATGCATGTGTTTCCACACATTTATTTGTATCTATCCAATGGGCTAGATCATAAGTTATTGTCCACCAAAATTTCCAGCCTTTCATGTGTGAGTGGCATCCAATCATCCAATAGGTTGTCTGCAATTTGAGGATTATCTTATGCAAAAACCTGAGTATGTGATTAGAGTCATATGTGCTCTTTGAATGCAATTTAACTCATTTGATTGTTTGATAATTGAAACTTGGTCATTAATGGCCTCTTTTGGTGAATGGGACAGGGCCATTTGTGCTCCACTTTATTATCTGCCTTATCATGCTGTGATTGAAAACTTGGACAAATTAACAGATTATAAAGATTTCTTTTTGTTTCTGACGAAGGAATGCCATAGACATGACGGCCTGGATGGGCTAGTGAAGAGGTTCTGTATTCTTGAATACTCGAAAATTTTAATGACCATTTGAACTAGGCTAGACAACTTGTGATTAGTTTATGCTTATCCTATATTATGTGATTTGATGACAAATTGGGATGGATTTATCTCCACTATCGAGCATCTAATCCCCGTCACCCTTCACATATGGGCATACGGATACTCATTAATTTTTTCACTGAGATCTAGTTTTAAATTTGATTGAGTAATTGTATTGGATGCATCATGTGAAGTCTTCTAATTAAGAATAAAGATTTGATTAACTTGATCGTGTGTTAGCCTAGACTTTCTCGTAATCTCTAAATTTGATTGACTTGATCATGTATCAGCTTAGACTTTGGAGTGTTAATATGTGGGTTTTTTTATTGACCTTTTAATGCTACATTAGTAGTTGATAGAAGTGATATTAGTTTCTCATGTTAAGATTCAGTTAAGGCTTGATGTACTTTAATAATGAATTCACTTATCACCTAGGTGTCTCGCCTGCTAGCCTAGCTAGCTGGAAGACGTGCCTAGGCATTTCAACAGCAGGTCTCAAGTTCGAGCGCTAAGGAGACACACTAACCCCACCCATGGGTGGGTGCATCGTGTGACTAACTGTGGCAGTGCGTTGCACAGTTAATAGGGTGGGTGCATTGCATGACAATAATTTTTTTTTTTCTTTTAAATGGCTGGCCAGCATTATTGTACATTTTCACATGGTTTTTAAATGAATTCTAACTAATAGACTATTGTTTCATTATAGATTTGTTTTCATCAAGGTTGATGAAAATTAAATAGTTATACCTTTTAATATTTAATTTAGAGCTTTGCAGTGGGGTTTTAAAGGCTTGGATTGGATGCCACAATGAGGTGGAAGGTTGTATGTCTATTTGGGTGTATGGAATGGGGAGGACTTTTGATGTTGTAGGGCAATCCTGAAGTCCTTTAGTAGTAGAGTACCAAAATAGGTGCTCCATGATCCCTAAAGTTAATACTTATAATTACATCATGCTCCCTAAGGAAGTAGGCATAAGGCCGTGGGCCTTCCCACTCCCTAATGATGCATGTGCGCTTGAGCACACCAATGAACACACTGTGCGCGTTGTTAGGAATTGCGGAAGTGTGGGCCACCAGGATTTGACGGTCTACACGATGAGAACCTTCGCAAAGCCGAGGATTTGTGGTGGATCCAGCGATCCGCCTATTTGCTACAGGAGCAAGTGGGCCTGATCACACTTCTGATCCTACGGTGAAGATGGTCCCCGGATCAGATCTATGGTTCAGATCTGATGGATGGACCAGATAAACTCTATATGCCTATGCCTCTCTTTTCTCTCCGTATATCACTTATACGTTTTCTCTTCCTTGTGTATTTGATAACGGAAGGAGTCCTCTTATAAATAGAGGGAAAAGAGATAAGGGATGAGATGAGATAAGGTTGGTTTAACCTTATCTTATCCCATCTCATCTTATTCCGAGGTTGTTAGAACTAGAAAATGAATACGATTACATTTTCTTGAAATGTGGTGTTTTGTTGCTCTGGGGTTCTGAATAATGGAAACATTCATAGACAATCACAAGCATTCATAAAAATACACAAGGAGAGATATCGCAAGGCGAATTTTATTCCAGAGATCCTGAGATCTTGTACATTCCAGGCTGTGATCTGGCACGAGCCCTTAATTACATCGAATGATCGATGACCCTTGATTAAAAGGCAAAAGACTAGTCAGCAGGGACTATGGTCTTAGAGTTTGTGGTCATAGAGACCTGTATTTGTTTTGTTATGGACTGAACCATCTTTGTATTAGTCAGATGTCTATGTCCCATGTTTTGGCCGGAGATCCGGGCTGAGACTATCAGGGTTTATGACTGAGAAGGACGACTCTGGGTCTGCGCCTATCAATGTATGGACAGGTGACCTCGGAAAGTCCACTCTGCAGTTGTGTATACCTGCGTAGCCCAACCGACGGATGCCGTTTTTAATGGGTAGGGCATCGACTGTTGTGTTGTGGCAGTTCATAACAATTGTCTTGTAGTGAGTTGAAACTCTTTGGTACGGTTTACTGTGATAACCATAGTCCCGTTTATCTAGCTTTCGGCTCAAATCGGGTCACATCTTTACAGTAGATACAAATGATGACATGTTCGCATAGTCCTGGATGTTGGCGACGTCCCTTTCGAGAAGATGCTTCGTTCATCGTGTCGAATCAGATCGAACTTTGAAGATGTGCAATTCTACTCATTTAGAGGTCCTGGAACGTCTATTTGACCATTCCATTGCGTCCGGAACGCTCGAAATACCCAAGATAGGCTCAAACGGCACTTAAAAATACTTAAAATTGAGTCCGGTGCACTCCTGAACATGTTCCGAAATTGGCTGATTTTTCGGGTGCGTTGAGGTCCAACGCACCCTGAAAATACATATCTGAATTATATTGATTTTATGGATGCGTGGGGTAATTTTCAGGTGCGTTGGGGTCCAATGCACCCCAAAAATACAAATCCGCATTTTGCTGATTTTTCGGGTGCGTCGGACCATTTTCGGGTGCGTTGTGGTACAATGCACCCTGAAAATACATGTCCGCTTTTTGTTCAGTTTTTTGGATGCGTCGACCTATTTTTAGGTGCGCAATCGTACTTATGATTTTTTATGATTCGGACCTGCGGTGGTGTTGGCCGGTGTGACCTTCCGGTGGAAGATACAGGCGATCGGAAAAGAATTCCGGTCACCGGGAAAGTTTTCCGGCTGTCGGAAAGGGATTCCGGCGGCAAAATCCAGGTACTCAGGGGATAATCTCTCTCTCTCTCTCTCTCTCTCTCTCTCTCTCTCGTAATCTGTACAAACGAATAGTGGGGGGGTATTTATACCCGAGAATACCGGACAACAACCAATGAGGACCTGCCACGTATGACGCACCCCAAAAATACCTTGACGCACCCTTAAATGGACGCGTGGGGACTCTGACGCACCCCGAAATGAGATTTTTGAGATGTGCTGATTTTATAGGTGCGTCGGACTATTTTCGGGTGCGTTGTGGTACAATGCATCCAAAAAATGCCACGCTGGTCATTCGTGATTTTATGGGTGCGTCGGACAATTTTAGGGTGCGTTGGGGTACAATGCACCATGAAATTGCTGTTACGTATTTCCTGAATTTACGGACGCGTCGGAAGTATTTTTTGGATGCGTCAAGCTATTTTCGGATGCGTCAGAGGTGAAATACATCCTAAACCACTTGTTGAATTTTCATGAATTTAAGGGTGCGTCAAGCTGAATAATTGGGTGCGCTTGACGTACTCGTGTTTTGCAAATTTGGGTTTTGCAAAATGGAGGGCCTGTGGGGCCCGTTTCCCGGTGAATCGCCATGCACTGCTTATCATAATTCATGAAGGATGGCCCCGCTTGATTCTGGTCGGTTTCGATCACGGTGCTCCGTGGGGTCCACCGGAGAAAATGGCTAAGTACTGGATCCTTTGCAAAGCTGGGTATTTTGGGTGCGTCGGGTAGCGTTTTGTGGAATTTCCTCGAAGCACGTGCCCAGTCGATTTGTTTTAGAGGGTACTGACTTTTGGGACCCCAACAGAGGTTTAAATTTCTAATTAGAAATTCAAACTCTCGGGAGAAGAAGGATGCGGGAACATCCTTATGGGCCCCACCCACAAGTGGTTGTCCACAAGTGGGCCCCATGGGTCCACAATCAACATCTCCCACTCAATCACATTGTAGGGTAGGCACATCATGAGAGTTCATCTAGCTCATCACATAATAATCAAAACAAAAGAATCACGATCAAAAGAATCAGAAGCGTGGGACCAGCTGGAACACCTTTATCTTCTCACAGGTGTTTGAGTACTAAGAGACCACCTATCTAGCACTCAATAACCCAAGCTTTGCATTGCCTGTCCTAGTCCGCATGACCACACCGGATAGAGTTAACTCCCAATCTAGAGTACTCGGCCAACATATGCACTTATCCAACTTATCGAGTCTGTTCTGAAAAACTTGGTTTTCTACAAACATCAATTTGAATTCCTTTTAAAGTAATATATATACATATATATATTTTGAAAGAGAATATCGCTTGTAAAAGTCTAAGAAAACTCGATACTGTCGGCAGATAAGTCTTCAAGTGCGTATTTATAGTTCTAGAAACTTGGTGTAGCTGTCACGGGATCTTCCCCACGCAGGTGTGTAATTTGGAATTGATCAAGCCGCTTTCCTAGCATAACCGAGTCTGGCCAATCAAGGGCCTTTCGTCATCGTATACTAAAGTAGCGACACTCAATCTCATCCTCCTGTACACAAGAGGAGGGTAGCTGAGGACACAAAGAGTCACCTACGGGACTGGCTACTCGCACGTTGCAATGATTAGATCGAATCAAAGCAATCTGTAGGTAATAGGTCTAGGCACGTGGCTACAATCCACGCCGTAAAGTAGATAATACTAGGTATCTGTCGGGTCTACAGTACGCAAGTCATCTCACATGAGGTATGACTCATCTCATAACCTCACGACTTGGCTGTATTTCAGGCCATAACATTATTCGCATTATGAGTAATGGTGCGACTATGTTATTCGACTTTGTCAGTCTCATCTTCAATCTTATAGGACTGAAGGCGGATACAACTCATTCGCATCCTCATCCTTTATTATTATCAATAAAGGGTGGTTCATACCTCAGTGTATAAACATCACCCCAAGTGTACCTCTCTTGTACATTTAGGGTTGGTCCACCCGTGCGAGTGGGTAACCTGCCTGCCGATAATAGTTGAAATCCTACTTGATCTCGAAGAAAATGCTGATGATCTACATACCTAGTGTAACAAGTGCTCAATACTGAATAAAATAGAATTTATTATTCATGATAGATCAAAGATACATGATACAAGCATATCATTCAAGCTTTCCTCAATCCCATCTGCCTGACGTGAACCTGAAATAGATCTCTAGCTATAGGTTTCGTCATGGGATCAGCCATCATTTCCTTGGTAGGAATGTAGCTAAGGATAACCTTCTTTTCTTTCACTTGATCACGAACGTAATGATACTTTATCTCAATGTGCTTCGATTTCTGATGGTGTTTGGGATCCTTTGCCAAGTCAATGGCCGAGGTGTTGTCTATCCTCAACGATATAGGCTCATGTATGCCTGGAACAACACCCAATCCTTGTAGGAATCTGCGAACTCATACACATTCTTGAACTGCAGCACAACATGCAATGTATTCGGCCTCCATAGATGAAAGTGCCGTGGATGTCTGTTTCTTGCTCGACCAAGAGATAGCTCCCCCTCCGAGCAAGAAGACATATCCTGAAGTAGACTTTCCCTCATCGGCGTCATTACCCCAGGCGGCATCTGAATATCCTTTGAGCTCGAGACTCGTGCCTTCATAACACAGCATCAAGTCCTTGGTTCCTCTAAGATAGTGGAATATTCGTTTCACGGCTTGCCAATGAGACTGTCCCGGGTTACTCTGGTAACGGCTGACTATGCCAACTGCATAGCTTATATCTGGTCTGGTGCAAAGCATAGCATACATTAAGCTGCCTACTGCGCTCGCATAAGGTACTGAAGACATTGCCGATTTCTCAGCTTCTGTCTGGGGACACGATTTACTGTCTAACTTGGTAGCTTTATCCATAGGGGTTTCAACAGCTTTTGAATTTTCCATCCTAAACCGCTCTAGGATCTTCTGTATATAAGTGGCTTGTGACAAGCCTAAGAATCTCTTAGAACGGTTTCTGATGATTTTAACCCCTAGAATAAAGTTGGCTTCACCGAGATCTTTCATCTCAAAGTTCGAGAAAAGCCAATCTTTAGACATCATCAACAGTTGCATGTCATTACCAGCTAATAGGATATCGTCTACATATAGAGATAGTATCAGAAAAGATCTTCCAGACCGTTTCATGTATACACAATGATCTTCTTCACTCATTGTGAATCCAAAAGTGGTGATGGCTAAGTGGAACCTCATGTACCACTGCCTTGAAGATTGCTTCAACCCATAAATAGATCGTAATAACTTGCAGACTTTCTTTGGATACTTTTTGTCCGCATAACCTATGGGTTGTTGCATGTAAATATCTTCATCCAAATCACCATTTAAGAAAGCAGTCTTTACATCCATCTGATATAACTCTAAGTTTAAACTTGCGACAATGGACAAGATCATGCGGATTGAGGAAAATTTTGCAACAGGTGAAAAAGTTTCCTCATAATCAACACCTTCTTTTTGTGTAAAACCTTTTGCAACTAATCTTGCTTTGTACTTGTCCACTGTACCATCTGCCTTTCTTTTGATCTTAAGTACCCACTTGTTACCAATTGCTTTGCGATTGGAAGGCAGATCTACAAGTTCCCAGAGTTTGTTCTTCTCCATGGAGGCAATCTCCTCGTCCATGGCAGTTACCCAATCAGCCGAATTCGGAGATAATAACGCATCCTGATAAGAATCAGGTTCATCATCGTCAACCGCAACACAAGAGAAAGATTGACCATCGATATCGAAATATCTTCTGGGAATCAAACCTCTTTCACTTCGACGTAACTCAGGAGCCTGCTGAGATGTACTCCCACTATCCTGATGAACTATAGGAGTATCTCCATTTGCAGAAGCAGAACTCCCACTCTCCTGAGATACATCGGGAATTTCAAAAAGTTCAGTGGAAACCTTTTATTTCTTTCGGCTGGGGTATTTGTCTTCGACGAAGGTTACGTCCCGAGATTCAATCTCAGTCCATCCTCCATGATCCTCATAAACTAGAACGTATCCCTTTGAGTGCATTGGGTACCTGATGAATACGCACTCAATAGTTTTACTATCAAGTTTACTTCTATGCTGAGTAGGCAATAAAACATATGCTAAAGATCCCCAAGGACGTAGGTCGGCTAGAGAAGGAATCCTCCCAGTCCACATCTCATATGGGGTCTTAGGAACGGATTTAGTTGGGACTCTATTTAGGACGTAGACGGCTGTAAGAAGCGCGTCTCCCCAGAATGTGGTAGAGAGATTGGCATGTGCCATCATCGATCTGACCATGTCCAATAGTGTCCTGTTCCTTCTCTCTGCAACTCCATTTTGCTGTGGAGTATATGCCATAGTGTATTGCCTGATGATGCCAACGTTTGCACAGTATGATTTAAACGTTTCAGATGTATACTCGCCACCTCTATCAGATCTGAGAATTTTAATCTTTTTCTCAAGCTGATTTTCAACTTCAGCTTTGAATTTGAGAAAACAATCAAAAGCCTCAGATTTATGTGAGATGAGATACACATATCCATAGCGCGAGTAATCGTCAATAAATGTGACGAAGTATTGGCATCTATTTCTAGCATGTACATTTAAGGGTCCACAGATATCCATATGGATTATCTCTAGTAAACCTTTGACCTAGTCGCTTTAGGGAATGGTTTCTTAGAAGTCTTCCCGGACACACAATGTTCACAAAATGGCAAATCAACCTTGGATAATGAACCTAACAGACCAGATCTAGCTAGTCTTGTCATACGGTCCTTTCCAATGTGACCTAACCTCGCGTGCCATTTTAAAGATTCAGATACTACATGTTCATTCGATGTAGCAGACAAAACAAGAGGCGCATTATCATGTTCTACATCTAGAATAAATAAATCTGAAATTAAATTACCCCATGCAAAGATGAGGTTATTTAGTCTTAAAGAAACTCTTGTTCCGGAAAAACGAATGTCAAAACCATTAACTAACAATCTAGAAACAGAAATTAAATTCCGGCGCATGCCCGGTGCATAAAGAGTATCATGGAGGGTTATTGTGTGTCTTAATCGCAAAATTCTAATTCCTTTAAATTAATTAATTAATAATCTCAATTTTATTAATCTCCATACCTCAGAGATAAATAAAATGAGATTTGACAGAAAGGAATATTAATAAGATGATGATCGTATGTATTTATAAAATGAAATAAAACTTTAATTTTTAATTCTCAGATTAGGGCCACTTACCTCGATTGCGATTATTCCTTCTTTAAATCGGAGATCCGCCGTTCAACTCTCTGATACCACTGTTAGGAATTGCGGAAGTGTGGGCCACCAGGATCTGACGGTCTACACGATGAGAACCTTCGCAAAGCCGAGGATTTGTGGTGGATCCAGCGATCCGCCTATTTGCTACAGGAGCAAGTGGGTCTGATCACACTTCTGATCCTACGGTGAAGATGGTCCCCGGATCAGATCTATGGTTCAGATCTGATGGATGGACCAGATAAACTCTATATGCCTATGCCTCTCTTTTCTCTCCGTATATCACTTATACGTTTTCTCTTCCTTGTGTATTTGATAACGGAAGGAGTCCTCTTATAAATAGAGGGAAAAGAGATAAGGGATGAGATGAGATAAGGTTGGTTTAACCTTATCTTATCCCATCTCATCTTCTTCCGAGGTTTAAATTTCTAATTAGAAATTCAAACTCTCGGGAGAAGGAGGATGCGGGAACATCCTTATGGGCCCCACCCACAAGTGGTTGTCCACAAGTGGGCCCCATGGGTCCACAATCAACACGCGTGGCCCATTTGATCAACGGTCCACCTTCTCCCAACGTTCTCTACATCCTTATAGTGTAGACAATAGGTAGGTTTCATGATTTTCTTGATTGGGGTAGATTTAAGAGAGACCTTCTAAATTCATGAAGGAACGACATCCATTTCCCTGCATTCAGATTTCACAACTTAAGGTATGATCCGAACAGTCTATTTTAAGATTTGGAAATTTGTTTATATGTAATTAGGAATTGATATTAAAAGGTTTAAAAGCATGATTTGCAAAACTTTGCATTTCTATCTTTTGAAAATCCCAACATTTACCACACTTGATTTTGCAAAATGTGATCCTCATGGTGGTGCAAACCTATTTGAAGGTTGAATGTCACATGCACATGATAGGTCAAAGTTATTCAATAGATGGATCATCAATTATGGTCAAACCCATTGAGCTTGAAACCTCCTATTCATCTATCAATGTGAAATCTACACACTATATAGAGCCAGAGTAGCTTTGAGACATTTCTTTATTCTTGCAACTAATTTTAGAAACATCAACTGTTAGAGCTCATTATTAAAATATATTTGTTTGGCAAGAGTCGTTTCAAATTTTACTAGATGAGATACCATGAATCTGCTTCTTTTCACTTTTTTTATTTATTTTTAAAATACATATATCTAGCACTGACTGCTTTTCTAGCCTGCTTGTGGCCCACACAACATGCCTCAGTAGGAGACTGCACACAAAAGCTCTATGGGGTCCACCCTAATGATTGTGTACACTATGTTGGCTTCTGTTCGAATATCAACTTAAAAATTAGGTGGACTAGGAACTTGAGTGGACTATAACAAGGAAAATAAAGAAATGAGTTGCCCACCATTTATTTTTCTCTGTATAGCACACACCTTTATATAACCCCATCTTCAGGATAATAATAAGCCATGATATTTAATTAGCCACAACCAAAGCATTTTTAAGCCATTAGGGCTTGGCACGAGCTAGGGCAAAGCATAAAGGATTAAGGTCGAGCTAGGTTTGGCCAGCCCTAGCTTGATCCATTGCCAGCCCTACCTGCCTTCCCCTCCTAGTCTTTCTATCCCCTCCTTCCTCGCCCTCAACATGCGTCCTTGCACGATGTGATGCCCCTAGTGACCTACATATATAAGCATATGGGTGGAGATCTGGGTCACTTGTCCTAAAATATACACCATACACATGGCACATGGATTCACTCGTGGGGGACAACCAGGAGTGGATCACAGACCAAAAATCACAGCAATAGTACAAACAGGACGCGGATTTTCTGCGAAAGCCTTGGGCAGGAAGTTCTTGCACTGGAACCTAGGTGGGGCCATAGTGATGTTTTCTGATAAATCCACCCCGTCCATCTGTTTTGGGAGGTCGTTTTAGGACATGAGGACAAAAATGAACCGGAGACAAGACTCAAGTGGGCCGAAAACGTGAGGATTGAACATCCACAGTTGAAATATTTGTGGCGCCACATGTGTTTCGAATCAGGCTAATATTTGTGTTTTCAGTTCATCCCAGTAGTAGTGACGTTATGAACGGTATGGATGTCATATAAACATCAGTGTGGACCCCAGGGAGGATTCAACGGTAGTAATTTTCCTACCCACCTTTTCCTTTAGTGAGGCCCACTTGAGTCTTGGATCCCGTTAATTTTTGTTCTCATGTCCTAAAATGAGCTCCCAAAACGGATGGACGGGGTGGATTTATCAGAAAACATCACTGTGGGCCCCATCTAAGTTCCCAGCGCAGGAACTTGCTTTGCAGGAAATCCGCGTCCGTACAAACACTCCCGTTTAAAAAGTGTCGCACAGAAATCAGAGGCACTCGCTTAATGATTTTTAAATGACATTTTTGTACATTAGCTTCTGTCCACCGTCCATTGGTGATCCCTTAGCCTGAATGAACGGCTCTGATTAGCAGATCTGGAACTGAATAACCCATTTTTATACACACACCCTTTTATCCTATGTTAGCCTGAGGACAGTACGTAGTTGTCCTATCACTGTATTACCAAAAATTCTCTTAAAAAAGGTGGAAAATTCAAAACATGGGTGCAAATATCACTTCTTCCACTAATACGGGGCTAGTCTTCTATGTAAGTTCAGTAACTTAAAAAATGTTGGCGACTCTTCAATCGTACACGTGGCACAATTGTGAAAAAATCCAGACCGCTCAAACTGCTGACCCAACTGTGGATAAGCTATAAAAATTACACTGAGAAGATGATAGCAACCGTCTGATTTTCCCTTCGAATTACCCACTAATTTACTTTTAATCACCCATTTTATATCCATTACTTGATCAGTGTGATTTTAGAGATATCCTCTATCGAAAATGGGACTCTCAATTCGAACGGTCTGGATAGCTGTGAATCAGTGCCACGTGTGAGGAGGATGGATCACCACCATCAGTGCTGAACTAAAATGGAAGACCAGTTGATATATGGGCAAGTACATTGTGGTGGGCCAATGGTACGAGAGGCGTTGAAATAGGGTATAGATCAGGATATGGAGATGGGAGGTAGTTAACGTCTCAATTTCCTTGACCATAGAGAGTTAGGTATGGGTGGGCCATGACTAGACTCGACGCACACACATAAACTTCCAAGGTAGCTATGTAGTAGCTAGTTGATGGTGAGTCGAACCTACCATTGCCAACCTTCTCTTTACCATAGTGGTGGGCCATTCAGCTGTCGAGCTATGATCTAAGCATGATCAAAGGCTCAGGAGGCCTACCTTGGTGAGGTTTGTTAGGATAAATCCTAACCTGTCCTAACATAATACGGGCCCTTGGCCATTGGACTGGCATTTTTAAAAGATCCAAGCCGTTTAGATGATGAGCCTGCAGTGGATGGAGAACACCCAAAAAGCTGTCTGATTAAAGTATTTTAAACCTGTGATCATTTAAAGTTCATGTAGACCGTCCACATTCAAAGAAAAAGAATCAAATGATAAAAGGATTGAGATATTCTGATTTAAGATGGTTTCTTTCTTTCTTTCTTTCTTTTCTAGAATTCCACCATTCAAAGTGAGAACAATGATACCAACGGTTTGGATTATTGGAAAAGTTGACCAAAGATCCAAAGGCTGAAAGGTCTCGATGTATCCTGGTGCAATACGTTACCTTGGTCCTTCACGCAATGACGAATTCTCTCATCTGCGATAGCTACTCGCTGGAGTAGGAAAATGAATCCTTTTCATGCTTAGTGCGATCTTGACCGTTCATCAGGTATGCACTAGCCCAAAGTTAGTCTGGGGCAGTCGTCGGGCGGTGATGGATGGTCAAAAGAACTCACAGATGGTTCACCTATGGTGTACAAGAGTAGCCTATTTTTTACCTGGCCTATGCTAATTTTATGCTGCAGGACATAGATGTTGGGTTCATCTTGTTCGAAAACGTACGTCTCAAATCAATTACACAAAGGCCACTGGCCGGTCGGTGGGGTGTCCGACCAGCTGGCCATAGTGGAGGCCCAGGCAGCAACATTGCTGTGCAGTTTTTTACCCATCCGACCGGTCGGCCGACCGGCCAGTAGGGATGTCCGACCGGTCGACAGTCTCCTTGTACAACACGATCTCTTGCGCGGTTTGTGTGCAAGAGGTTTCTAAATCCGTTTTTCTTCCTATTTAAGGTGTAGATACGGGATTATAGTGTTAAAAAGGGTTGCAAAGGGGATTGAGGGAGCTCCTAGGTGAGAGAAAGAGCCTGGAGAAGAGGGTTTTCTTCTTGGGTAAGCTTGGGATTTCTCTTGTGGGTTTGGGTTTTGGGTCTTGGGTTCCATCTCTTGTAACTTCTGATATTATAGTGGATTGGTGTCGCTTTGTTTCGTGGTTTTTTACCCGTGAGGGGTTTTTCCACGTTAAAATCGGATTGTCTATGTGTGGGTGATTGCATGCATTGTAATTACATTGTGTGACTTGTTTGATTGAATTTGCTGTTTGTGTTCGGTTTTGCTTCCGCTGCCGGCCCTCCTATCCCAACAATTGGTATCAGAGCGATCGTTGGGGTATAGCAGAAATTCGAATCTGAGACAAGAGCATGGCATCAGGCATGAGGCTCGACATAGAGAAGTATTCGGGGAAAAACAATTTTGAACTTTGGAAGGTGAAGATGAAAGGCCTTCTAGTTCGGTAAGGATTACAAGATGCGCTCATTGGAGAGCGACCAGAAGCTATAAAAGAAGGAGAGTGGAAGAAGATCGATGAAAAGGCCAATGCCTCAATCCAGTTGTGCCTGATAGATGAAGTCCTGTATAACGTCATGAAAGAGAAGACTGCGGCTGCAACATGGGCGAAGTTGGAAAATATCTATGCGAAGAAATCTCTTGAAAATCGCATATACTTGAAGCTTCAGTTGTACAATCTGAGGATGACGGAGGGGCTGATGTTGAGAGTCACATCAGCAATTTCAATAGGCTTATTTGCAAGTTGATGGATGTAAATGAGCCGATGAAGGACAAGGATCAAGCGTTTATCCTGTTGAATTCTCTTCCAGAATCATATGAGTCGCTCAAGGACTCTTTGTGCGTAGGTAGGGAGATTATTGGCGTAGAAACCGTTATCTCAGCCCTTCAGGTGAAGGCGATGAGAAGGAAGAGCGGCGGCGTGGGTCCCTCTACTGATAAGGCACTGGTTATGAGGGGGAGGAATTCTGAGCAGGGTGGAGGATCTCCTTCATCGAGATCTAAATCAAAAGGCAAGTGAAAGCACAATGTGAGATGCTGGAATTGTGGGGAAGAAGGTCATGTGAAGAGGGATTGTTCGAATTCCGAAAAAATACAGGAGAGATCAGGAGATTCTTCTAGGGAAGGAACCAATACTATAGAGGTCGGTAGTGATGGTTGTGATGTATTGATTGTATCCGGCATAGAGCCTCTTGGTGGAGAGTGGATCTTGGATTCAGGAGCATCATGTCATGTATGTCCTGACCGAAGTTCATTCATGTCATATCAGGAGTATGATGGTGGATCGGTGTTTGTGGGCGATGGCTATGCTCGTAATGTAGTAGAGATTGGTTTAGCGCACATTAGGATGTTCGATGGAGTTGAACGGATCCTTGAAAGTGTGAAGCATGTCTCTGAGATGAAGATAAATGTGATATCTCTTGGTACACTCGAGGCGAAAGGGTGCAGGTTCATCGGCTGCGATCGGTATTGTAAAGTGGTGAAGGGAGCACGCGTGATGATCAAGGCACGAAGGTGCGATAATCTTTACAAGGTGATCGGGAGCACTATTCATGGTGGAGCTGCGGGATTGGCAGCGGGATCCACAGTTGCTCAAGTGTGGCAAGAGAAAAAGGGCCACATGGGAAGAGCAACAAGGCGTGTGAAGATGTAAGGATAGAGTCGATGGGGCATGAGAAGCGACGAGACTATAATGATGACGAAGTAGAGGTGAAAATTGTGCGTGGCTAGGAGGTGCATGGTGATTTGAGTCGCGGTGGAGTTTGTTGGAAAACGGACGTCTCAAATCAATTACACAGAGGCCACAGGCCTGTCAGTGGGGGTGTCCGACCGGCAGGCCACAGTGGAGGCCCAGGCAGCAACGCTGCTGTGCAGTTTTTTGCCTATTTGACTGGTCGGCAGTTTCCTTGTACAACATGGTCTCTTGCGTGGTTTACGCTCAAGAGGTTTCTAAATCCGTTTTTCTTCCTATTTAAGGTGTAGATACGGGATTAGAGTGTTAAAAAGGGTTGCAAAGGAGATTGAGGGAGCTCCTAGGTGAGAGAAAGAGCTTGAAGAAGAGGGTTTTCTTCTTGGGTAAGCTTGAGATTTCTCTTGTGGGCTTAAGTTTTGGTTCTTGGGTTCCATCTCTTGTAACTTCTGATATTATAGTGGGTTGGTGTTACTTTGTGCCGTGGTTTTTTTACCCATGAGGAGTTTTTCCACGTTAAAATCGGATTGTCTATGTGTGGGTGATTGCATGCATTGTGATTGCATTGTGTGGCTTGTTTGATTGAATTTGCTGTTTGTGTTCGGCTTTGCTTCCGCTGCCGATCCTCCTATCTCAACACATCTGGCATGCACGTGCCACATGAGCACATTTGGGGAGTGTGGGCCGCGAGTAGCCACATAAATGCGGGCTTAAAAGGATAGTCACCGTCCGTGGTCGACATAAGCTTGTCAACCCTACGTACTCAATATTCCTCGTAAAAGGAATATCGGATTGGGTCAGGTCCATATAACCTAGGGACCCTTGTGTCTGAACCTATGGCCCACCACATGGCCATGGATTGACCCACAACGTATTAAAAAAAGATATCTACACCTTCCATATTTGAGAGGTTTGCTAGTCCCACATGCACCTTAGCCTCAGGTATACGTGCCAACATGGCATCTGTAGGACATCCAACTCATTTATCAGCTAGGACCTACTGTGAAGATGACATGGGAAAAAAATCACACTGATTAACTATCAAGCAATTCATACGTGCATGGAAAACAACCAAGACCGTAGGGAAACTTGCAAGTTACTTTCTGACCGTTCGTTGTTTTCTTAAATGGATGGTCACTCGAGTGCTGACCCAAGCGAAATTTTGGATAGGTCATCTAACATATGGGTCCCAACTAATACACGGATCGGATGTTAGACGCAAATGCCAGGTAGGCAGTTTGAAGGGGCTAGAAGGGTGTGTAGGTGATGCGGGCCAGCAATCTACCGTTGTTTCTTACACGTCATTTCTTTCAAAGTGCAGAAAACGACAAAGAAAGTGGCATGGACATTTAAAAACATTGCAGGATACTGGACGCGTGGGATATATATGTAGTGTCCTCCAGTTGTCAGTTTGTACGAGTGAGATCCACGGTTCGGTTATCCAGACCATTGGACTGATGGGCCCCACAGTGGATGGACCATCCCCCGAAAAATTTCACAGACAGAGAGCCTACTTTACAATGCAAAAAGATTGAGTACGTTAGGAGCTGCTAACGAGGAGATTTTTGCGTCGTGGTCCATCCACGAGCGCAGCAGACCAAGGGTCTGGATGCTTCCAGTTCCACAAAGTATCACTGGGTCGGACGCGGATTGTGCAGTGAGGAGCTCACCACGCGATAGCGTGGTGTGGATTCTCTGTGGGGTCCACCGTGATGTATGTGTTTTATCCACTCCGTCCATCCGTTTTTACAGCTCATTTTCGACACGATCCCAAAATTGAAGCATATCCAAAGCACAAGTGGATCACACCATAGAAAAAAAATGGGGAAATTGATCTCTACCGTTGAAACCTTCCTAGGGCTCATAGTGATGTCTATTTGTCATCAAACCTGTTCATAAGGTCGCACAGACCTGGATGAATCAGCTTGATCCAAAACTTTTGTGGCCCTCAAGAAGTTTTCAACAGTAGGCATTAATTCTCAATGTTTCCTGTGGTGTGGTCCACTTGAGCTTTGGATATGCTTCAATTTTGGTATTGTGTCCTAAAATGATCTGAAAAAACGGATGGACGGAGTGGATACAACAGATACACCACGGTGGACCCCACAGGGAATCCACACCATGCTACACTCACTGCACAATCCGCGTCTCCCTGGGTGGAGGAGTGGGTGGACCATCTCTGCCGTGCATAACGTGGCTCGCACTGGGAAATGACCGTATACGGAAAATGGGCCAGACCACTCATCTGGTGGGCTACACACATGCACCGTTCATTCTTTTGTGTTAGGGTTGTCTCCCTGATGTTTGGATCCGTTTGATTTTTTTTTTTTTTTTTATATGTTTTTTTTAATGGTGGAGCCACCTCGTACACCACTCAGATGTAGCACAAACTGTCCAGGTTGTCACTTGTGATGCGTTGTGTAGTTCCAAAATGAAAAGGAAAACGAAAAGGAGAAAAGCTCGATGCTATCAAAGCACCTACAAGTAATAGTGCTCCTATTTGCATTGGGACACTTAGACAGTCCAATCCATTGATCCAGACTGTTCATTAGGTCCAGATCAAATTTCATGGTCTACCGTGAAAATATCATAACGATCTCATAAACATAACCACTTGATCAATAGCTTTTAATATGGACAGTTAAGATCGTTCACACAAAAAGAGGTCCACTGACCAATTTGATCCATCTATTTGGTTATAAAGAAACACTTTTGTTAGACAATTGTAACCGTCCCATGTATGGGTTGGAAAATGGATAGCTACAAAAATAAGGCTAAATTGAGTATGGATTGAATTATTCGAACAGTACCATTTTTACACCATACCCCCATGGAATGTGTTATGGATTTAATGTACGGTTCAGATCGATTGATTGGACTGTCCAAAGGGATTGCTGCAGCTTAGAGCACGGCAGCATTTCCCAAGTTAAAAAAAAAAAAAAAAAAAATTGGGATCCACTTGATACTCAGGCAGAGTATGGCTCTTGATACGCAGGGACTAATTAAGAAATTTTACAAGTAGCGTACATTAACTCAAATTAAATCATTTACATAATAAGTCACATTTCCAAAATCAGATTATTTAAATGATTCTAACCCCTGATTCGTGGACACTTGTTTGTTAAAATAGGACCATTGGGTTTGTTGTTTGTTTTTTTTCATTTTTAACTGTCCAATAAATGTGCAACAATCCAATAATCAGATGATCAAGTAACCATAATTTTTTGTTAAGATGCATCTAAACCTAAGAGAGAGAATTCAGACAGTGTAATCTGAATAATTTTGTGCCATGTAGGTAACTTCTAAGTGCCTGTGTATCATCTATCACATCCTGCCAGAGTAGCAATGTTTTTCACTACGCATTGAGTTATTAACGAAGCAAGCAATTACCCGCAATGAGAGTGACTTTTTGCCGGTTTCCCCATCTTAACAGCTCTCTCTCTCTCTCTCAATTATCAAATGGCCCACATGATCTCTTTCTTCATAAATTGAAGGGGCAAGACTCACAATCCACTCCTACTCTCTCTCTCTCTCTCTCTCTCTCTCTCTCTCTCTGATAACTTTGGAAGATTGATGGGCCTTCCCCAAACACCAACTTCTCATCCCTACCCTCCATCACTCCAACTCAAACTCTACCAAGCCTTCATATTCTCAGTCCCCGTTCTCTTCACTATAATACTCTTCCTCTTGTTTTATCTCTTTTACCTCAAGAAGCGCTCTTCTACTCTCTCTTCTCCTCATATCAACACAACCATCTACAACGACGCTCCTACGGTCATCTCATTGGTAACTCTCATATCCACCACCTTTTTTGGCCACGTTTGGATGCATGATCCGATTGAATTGCGCAATGTCAGGATTAATGATCATAATTGTAGAAAAGCATTCTTCACATCCATCTGCTAGAGTTTCCCCTCTTTACTTTGTTGCAATTGCAATTAACATGCATATGGTGATGAATTTCGTAAAGTGGCCCTTGAATTATAGTTGGGTTCCTTACAATTGGATTGTAATTCCTTACCATCCAACTTGAAAGTAATTGCAATTCAATTGGATTGTGCATCCAAACGCACCTCAAGCTCTTTTCCAGTTCGCTGATTTGATTTTCAGAATAGGATTCTAAACTCGTGAGAGTTTTGTTTTCCATGAATAGTCTCCAGCAATTAAATAGATTTTCTAGGTTTCAGGCTAATTGGTGGGGCCCACATGTCAGGTGATAAGAACCGTCCATCAATATCTAGGCGCTACCATTGTCTAAAACTCATGCTCAACAGATGATTTTGATTATCGAACTGTATAGCTTAATATGCATATTCAACTCCAAAAATCATTGGTCAAGATCATCCTTTCACGGTAGTTACTGGATCAACCGCAGAAGCATCTAGAAGATGGACGGCTCTAATCATCACATCATCTCTGCATGTGGAATCATGGGGAAGAGGGCTAGCAATGGGCCAGGCCTGGGCCTGGGCTAGGCAAAATCAATATTTTTAATACGCCCCCAGCCCAGCAAGTTCAAAATCCAGGCCCCAGTCCCGCCCATTGCCAGGCCTTGGAAACACATGCCAATACCAACGTTTCTACTCTAAGCTTAGCGTACAAATTGATATGTAGGGCCCACTGTAATGTTTTAATGACATCCAATCCGTCCATCATGTGCAGCCACCAGTAATTCTCTTTGGATCTGTAAACTCAGGTGTGATTTTTGGCATCCACTAATCCTGGGATGCATTTTGTATAGATGGAAAATACAAAACAAGGTGGGTCCCACCTACGATCTGGAAGGATTTTAGTGATATGCGTCCCCATCCAAGCGATCCCCATCCGTGATGTGGGCAACCTATGTTTTGGATAGGCCCAATTTTTTGCTCTAAGGAGAACATTAGGGAGTGAACATGATGGACAGGTTGGATGTCATTAAAATACGGTGGGCTCCGCACATCGATTTGTAGATTAAGCTTACCGTAAATACGTTTGTATTGGATCTGACCTGGTTAGTATTAGAACCTTGACACATTGTTTAGTGGTGCCATGGTGGTTGATTAGGACGTTCAATCTGCGGGACACCTCTTCGAAATTCGATGAGGTGCCCGCCACTGCAATTTCCGAAATTGGCTAATTATAAGGTGGGCCACTACTCGTCTGATCCATATTGAATGGATGGATCTGATGCAGTTCTACCACAAGTAGAGCCACCATAATGACTGCAGGATCTTGTGATAATTTTTCTCAGTATGTGATAATTATAACTTTGTTTTGTAATACTAACACTCTATTTATCGAATTTCCATTCTTACATGATTTTTTCCTGAAGCCTTTTGATGTGGTCTTGAAGAATGAACTCAAGGAAAAGCTTCCAATAGTAATCTTTGATGAGGATTTAAGGGCCAGGGATCCTCAGTAAGTAGCCTTTTCTTCACCACTTCTATATGTTTATTTACCTTTGATTTTTAGAAAATTATAATAGTACTCATTTCCAGCAGGCCCCATGAACTGAGATGTGTTCATTGTGCATCATCTTGGGTATACACGTCGCTGTGGTCATTGCATCAGGGCCATCAATCTGGTGGGACTTCTTGTATTTATAGGTTTGATTAAGCCAAACATGGTATTTTTTAAATTTCACAGATGTTGCGTTTGCCTGGGAGATTTCGAGATCAAGGAGCAGTTGCACCAGATCCCCTCATGCAAGCACATGTTCCACTTCGATTGCATCCATCACTGGCTCGTGTCCAATGCCACTTGCCCGCTCTGCCGGGCCTTGATTCATCCTCCGAAAATGGGCCCTCCTGTCCAAATGGACGTATCTGAGCCACCAAATGCTGAGTCCAGCAACTCACAAGAAGGTTTACAGGGCCATGAACAAGTTGAGGTGGTGGTGGACAGAATAAGTGATAATCTCACTAATTCTTTGAGCCAAGAGCAATCAAACCCAATTGAAGGAATAAGCAGCGGCGGGCCACATTGAATCGAATCTGGCAATGCACATTGGCCATTGATTCCCATCGCCACTTGAACGGATTAATTACATGGAAACCCATCCGAGTTCCAAATCCATGCATATTGTCATGTATACATTATTTACATATGATCAATCCATCAAGGTAAATACATTGAAAGGATGGTAATTTTCTGGTCTTAGAACAGGTTGAGATCTTAATCAACGGCGATTAGTATGATAATTGGATGTAATGCTCTACTGTAATACTTTTACGTTGATTTGTAATTTTCTTGCTTGATTAACCATACACCATTGCTTGTGGTAAATGCTTGGATGGCGGACATGAATGAAAGATGCAAGACGTTCATCAAGCAGACTGCCATGTATATGATGTTATCCAAGCATTAGGCTGGCCCGATGTTCCTTAAAAGCTAAATTTGAGCATTGAATGTAGACCATTGGCCCATTTTTCAAACTGTCCACTTCTCGTTGATTGCTGATGTGGACCACAATTTTTATTTGGCCCAAAACAAGGTGGGGCCTCCCTGATGGGTGTCTCAATCTGGTACACAATTGCACTGTTTGCACCTGTGACTTGGGGATGCAATTAAGATTAGACAAAGTACTGAATTGCAATTTGGAATTTCTATACACCTTGTTATAGATTGTGTTTGCATTCGTAACTCAATGAAAACAAACGAGGAAAGCTAATTTTGCGTTTCGATGGAGCTAAAAATGTGTTTTACTGCATTTTTCTGTCAATGTAACGCACAAAACCAAGCGAGGAAAAAGAAAGAAATGGCCAAAAAGCCAATACCGTGTTTGGATGCTGCTAAAAATGTGTTTTAATGCATTTTTCTTTCATACCAACGACTAGAATTAAGCAGATTTTGTGGCTTATTCAAGCATCCAATGTGTTTCATTTAATGAGTTTTTTGTGACACCGAATGTGACCAATGGTTTTAATTTTCCAAAACATCTCATATTTTAGCAGGCGTTTGAGAGGCGGTCAAGCAATACTTAGCCAACTCCATATTTTAAAAACTGCTTTTCTGGCATCTGCATGTCACTTTCAGATTTAATGAAAAAATGAAAAATAGGTGGCATCCAAACGCACCGCATGCTTTGTTTTGCGCCCGAAAAGCACAACAGATTCTCCACCCATCACATTCATTAGAACAACAAAGGACCTGAATTCCCGACATGTGCATATCTCTTTCATACTAAATGAAAAATGAGTGACATCCAAACGCACCCTAAAATGCCTTGTTTTCACATCCAAGAAAATGCAACCAATTCCCATGACATTCACTAGAACACTAAAGGATCCAAAATTCAAGAGAATCTTATTTTCAAATTCAAATTGCAAAAGGAGCTGCCAAACAAAAGACAGCCACTAGAAAAACTGACAAGGCCGTCGTATTCCCTGACATTCTACCTCTGTCCCTTCTCAAAACCATGGCCTCATAGATTGGCCAACAGTTCATCATCACGAAGCCACATATGAACAACTGCACAAACATCTGCTCCAAACACCCTCTCATCAAGGTCCTTGCGAGGCCCACCACGAAGGCCATCAAGTTGATCACAGAAAACACGCCAAGTGGCACGAGCAATGGTGATTGGACACCAAACACGAAGATCCCTTGCGCATACCGCTTACGTTGCTCGCCATTGATTACTTTGCTAGTGATGTTGAACTCAGGGGCTGAGAATCAAATTGATTTGAGTGAGAATTCGACGAGTCCAAACAGGTATGATGAAACTCCTCTGATCATCCACATCCTTTGATCGTTCCACCACTTACGGATCGTTCTGCCGGCCGCTAGGAATTCAATGAGATCTTGGAAGTAGGCACCCAGGAAGAGGAATGCATACAAGTAGAACCAATGATCTGACATCTTCAACATGGTTTGTAATCACAAACGTCAATTGCTGTGACTCGGATGTTAACTCGATGACTCGGCCTGGTACCGGTCAACAAGAAGTGCTGAGTGAACTCACTCTGGTATCAGGTCCAGCCACCATCATGTGGGCGGACATGTACACAGAATTTGACCTCTCATCAACTTCCGTTAATCGTTTAAAATGATATATACAGTTGTGTCCCACCTGATGGGGGAAATTATGAAAGCCAGAGTTTTCACCACAATTGTGGTGCAAACATTTGCTGTGGGTCCCAGTGTTGATAACATGCACTCCGACCATCAACCACGCCCTCCCATTTTTAGCCATGGTTCCAAATTAAACTCATCTTCCCTGGTAAGCCACATGATCAGGAACCTTGATTACTATCGAGGTCCCACCATGTTGTGTGCATGCCGTCCAATCCATTGATATGAAACATCTTCGCCAGACACACCTTAAAAATCAGGTTATTTAGAAACTTGGGTGTGGCCTAATGAGAATCAAGGGTGGGTGTGTCACCTCCTAACTTTCCTTCTGGTATGGCTCACCTGTGTCATGAATTAGCCTGATTTTGGGGCCATGGCTAAAAATGGGAAGGGTTGCATGATAGTTAGAGTGGATGTCATCAACACATCACAGTGGGGCCAATGCATTGCGGTTAAAAGGTTTGTGCTAGATAGTATCCCGCTGATGGGCTTATGTAAATGGTGAGACCCATGATGGACGGCCTGGAATTGGCACGCGCGCAGTATGAAAAGATGCATGTACATACCTTAGGAAACAAGGGTATCTGATTGAGGAGAGCCAGTTGTGGTAGAAAAGCGTGCGTTGTAATGGGGACAGACCAAGCACCCCCAGAGTGCGTAATGCGCATAGCACAGGCCCGTGAGCACTGAAATTCTGGTGGTCCCGAAGGTAAGTGGGCTGTACTTGGAGAGGCCCACCTCCATCAGGCCCACTCACCATCTCTTGCTCTGGCCCATCACATCGACGAGGCTGATTGGCACGTCCCCGAGGAACGCTGGCCTGGCTTGATCACAGAATACCGACTCCCATCCTTCTCACTGCATATCGTATCCTGTATATATAGTAGTCTTGTACGAGAGATCCGTATCTGTAGCCCACCTGCGCATTTTTTGGAATCATTGGCACAACATCTTGCTAATGTGTACTGGGGACAGCATAGCTCATACACTGATCACGCTGTTGGCCAATCATAGCTCATAGAGTGAAAGCTTACCTTGGAGCCCCACCTTGAACCATGCTCGTATGTGCAACTCGCTACTTGGTGAGCTACTTCCAACACTGCTTCAGATTGGATATTCCCCCCTGTGGTCCGTCCATGATCTGAATCTGACGGCTCAGACGTCCCGTAGAAAGCTCATCGGCGGAAGAAGCCTCCAGAGCCGACGTGGCTTGGGCCCGACAGCCCATCGACTCCGGCCAGGTTGATTTGGAAGATGCCCTTGTGTTCGTTGCTGTAGATGTCGTGCTGGTCAATTCCTAGGAATCGCTGGCGGAACTGGACGAAGGCCAGTTCAGGGGCCAGAGCAGGATCCAAGAGATAGCACAATGCTCAGTGGACCGATTGAGGATCGTTGGCGTACACGTCACAGTCGAGGGTGAGGATCACGGCCGCATTGCTAAATGCTAATGACACCTGAAACTCGGAGCTTCAATGATGCACTACGCATTAGTTGCTGGCTCTAGTTGCTATAGTTTCATTACATGGTTTCAGGACTTGGGGATACTCAGATATGGCTCGTCTGTGTCGACCCAATCCAGTTTGATACCATGACTCAACCCCAACTCGACCATGACTCATTGCCGGAGCAGTTGATCCGAGTCGCTGACTCATACTTATCCGGGTGAAATGGGGCAGTCTGGGCCGGTCCACAGCTCAGGGCCAGGCCATGCCAGAGATCTTAAATACGAGGAAATGATCAAATGTGTGGGGCCCACGGTAGTGTGTAAGTGCCATCCTACCCGTCAATTAGATGTGCCCTGAATGTTAGGCCTAGATGCCAAAATCCAGTCTGATCCATAACTCAGGTGGGACACACCAAAGGGAACAATGGGGAACACACCCAAATTCCACATTCCATAGGAACTTTCAAATGGAATGTGGGTCGACTGTATTATTTGTATGCATCTGACCGTAATCAGTGGTGCACCACCAGGATGAAGGGACACACGTAAACCCAAGCCATTCCAAAATTTAAGTGTGCCAAAAGAGAAATTGATATATAGGTTTTAGGCATGATTATACATTGCTCTATGTGGTGTGTCCAACCAGAGTTTTTGACGGGGATGATTCTTGGGATGCATGCTGACCATGATGTGCACCAGATGCACGGTTTGGATTCCACATGCACATCATGGTTGGGTCAAACACAGATCAAGCTTATTGCAGTTACCATGTGAACATTCCCCATAAATACGTGATGGGGAGTGGTGATTTTTGGGATATGGAAACCCCACCATGGGTCCCAACAAATGAACAAAGAGCATGGTGAGTCATGGAGGTGGGCCCAATCAGAAGGGATTGGTTGACAGGGAACTTACCAAAACATTGAAGGCCCCAGCCTTGAAATGGTTGGGAGAAGATCTGCTCCTTTCTCCTCAGACGTACAAGAGGTTTGGCAACTCATGGCCTGTGATGTCTCTGTCTTTTCCACCCACCTAATAAAACCTGCTCCAAATATCTTAATCTTGATTATTACACTGCAAAAGACACCCATGTGCAGCAAATCTCATTTGTGTACTTATGCATTTAAGAGCATCCTACCCACACGTGTGTGCAAATCTATCCCTCCGTTGAGACTTCCATGCAAGTGCTCTAGTTACACAGCTACTACTACATGCACAAATAGCGGTGAACATGGGAGTGAATTAGATGTTACCCTGGTAACACCTTAGTGGGTGTTACCCCTACCGTGTGGGGCCCATCGTGATGTATTTTTTATATATCTATGCCGTCTATCTGTTTTCTCATATCATTTTAGGATATGATCCAAAGCCTTAAGAAGTCCAAATCTCAGGTGGACCATACCACTAAAAACAGTGATTAATAACCATTAAAAACATTTTGTGGGCCACAAAAGTTTTGGATCAATCTGATATTTATATTTTCCCTCCATCAAGACCTTATTGACATTATCAAGAGCTTGAATTGCAAATAAACATGACCAAAACCTTACACCATGGGCTCTTTGGAATTTTTAATGGTGGAGCACTCAATCACACTGTTTCCAGTGGTATGGTCCACTTGAGATTTGGATCTACATAATTTTTAGAACCTTATCATAAAATGGGCTGTATAAACGGATGGACGGAGTGGATATACAAAATATCATCCATGTGGGCCATACGGTAGGGGTAACACCCACTAAGCTGTTCCCGGGGTAACCCCTAATTCGCGCCCGGTGAACATACGCTAAAGCGCACAAGTACATATCTGCACCCATATGATATGCATATCGCTATAAACGGGCCCGCTTGGCCTGGACTTCGATCTGCCCAAGCCCTTTCAGAAAACTCTCCAATCTTGGCGCTTCTTTTCTGCTAGATTCAGACCATCGCTTTTGTTACTTTTTTTCTGAGTAGTCTGTCAATGGACTAGTCTCGCCCATTGGGCTTTCAGACTGGCCTGCTTCCTATGAGACCTGGAATGGGAGCAGGTTATTTCATACCATTAAATGACGAGCCAGGCTCTGGTTTTTATTAAGAGCCCATCGGCATGGCCCGCCTGTTTAGGAGTTCAGGAGGATTTTTGTCATATATCATGGTAGGGCAGACTTGATGAACATCCCAGATCTTGTACAAAGTCGATGGCTGGGCTTGTGCTCTGGCCCGTTTATTTGGGCCGTCACAGTCCCAGGTTAGGCTCAGTCCTGGTTTTCCTTCCCAGGCCGAGCTTGAACCTACCTTGACCGGCACGAGCCCAGCCCGTTGGCAGTACTATTTCTTAGGTTTCTATTCGTAAGTTTACCAACCCAAGGGTTAGGATTCTCTCAGTGAGGAGATATTTAGATCATGACCCATCCATTGTGGGGCTCAAGATCAGGGCCATTGAGGAAATACAATTTTCGCCAGTGTCAGATGGCTGGAGGCTACCTGGCACGTACACAAGATCAGGGCCATTTATTAGGTAGGGAGAAGTGTAATTATATCCTGGTCCACTCATAAAGTGGGTGACAATTGTATTGTATAAATTAACTGATCAGAAAAAATGAGCCAAAATGGGACACCCTCCAAAATCAGTCCGACCAATCATCTCGAGGTCGGGAATCACATGATTTTGGAGGTCTAATATTTTATGTTGTTCACCATGGTGTGGCCCATCTGAAGATTGGATTGGGCTTATTTTTGGACAAGATGAACCTCATGGGGCCTTAACTATAGGCCCACCGGCTAGTTATTGGACCATTTCCAGGCCGAATGGATATTGGTCTGTCGCACTCTACCGTAGATGAAACAGACCCAACAATCTCCTCGCAGGACAATCGTTGACCATTCAACTACAGGAAACTGTCCGCATTCAACTAAGAATGGTCCGGAGATTGGTAGCCAGATCCAGACCGTCCAGTTAGTAGTCCCGTGGTTCAAAAAAAGACCAACCAGAGAATCCTAGTCACTTTTTCCTCAAATCCCAGATTCTAAAATAAATCATGTGATCACGATATAAAAATGATGGGCAACATGAAAAATGATAAACTTCTTAAGCGTACAAGACTTCAAAATCTGAGGGTGGAAGATGCTACCATGTAAAGAAACCATGCTAGCAAAACAGATATCACCGTAATTTTTGCAGGCATTCTCCCTCCATCTCTTCTCAAGACCATGGCTTCATAAATGGGCCACGAATTCACAGTCACAAAACCCGCAATGAATAGCTGCACAAACATTTCTTCCAAGTTCCCCTTCATCAACACCCTTGCGAGGCCCACCACGAAGGAGATCAAGTTGATTAAGGCGACCGTCGCAAGCGGCACGAACATGGGCGATGCAACTCCAAACTCGAACATTCCCTGCTTATAACGCTTGTCTTGTTCACCATCAATTGCTTTGCAAGTCACATTGAATCCAGCACTGGGGAGCCCGATTTGTTGGAGCGAGAACTCCACGAGTGCGAAGAGGTAAGATGTAACTCCTCGAATCATCCACATCCTATGATCATTCCACCACCGTCGGATCGTTCCTCCCTCAACCAGAAAGTCGACAAGATCTTGAGTATAAGCTCCCAAGAAAAGGTACATGTACAGGTAGAACCATGGATCCGAGACCTGCAATATGATTGTAATTGTTATACATAACCATTCTGATTAATAGAATTAGCTAGGCGTGTTGCAATGCTGCTTCGTAAGAGCAATCTTAAGAGCATACCTTGGGAAAGATTGGGATTTGATTGAGGTGGGCCAGTGGTAAGAGGAAGCCGTAGGTTGTGATGGGGATGCACCAAAAACTCCAGAATGAGTTGTAGCAATAGCACAAGGCCATGAGCAACGAACGTTGGGCGGTTCCGAAGATTAGGGGGCAGTACCTGGAACAAGTCACCTCCAACAGCCCAATACACCATCTCTTGTTCTGGCTAAGTGTATCGATGAGGTTGATCGGCATTTCGCCCAAGAACGCCGCCTTCAACGGGTGGGAAAAGACTGATTCCCAGCCTTGGCAGTGCATTCTGAAGCCGGTGAAGAAATCTTCCGAGAGGGAGCCGTATCTGAACCCCACCTGCGCATTTTAGAACCACAGCCCAAATTATTCTAAGGTAGCATCCTCGTAGCCAATCCGGCTGTTCATTCAATCACATGGGCCCAATGAACGTGCACTGTCTGTGGCTTGAGTTGGCTTAACGGCCCATCTTATCCGTGCACTTGTGGCCCACTTGATAATCGAATTAGCCACATTTTCAAGCCACACTAGATACATTGGGCCCACTGATTATTAATTAGACCAAAGTGCTACATACAAGCTTACTTTGGAGCCCCATTCCGTTCATGCTCGTATGTACACCTCGCCACCTGATGGGCCATTTTTAAGACCACATCCGATCGAATTGAACAGTTCAGGGTGCGGTGATGATCAGAATTCTGTATATCCAACTGTGACAATGACGGTGACGGTCCCCCATAGAATGCTCGCCGATTGAAGAAGCATCCAGAGCCGACATAATGTGGGCCCGCGAGCCCGTCTGCACCTGCTGGATTGATCTGATACAGGCGCCTGTGTTTGCAGCCATAGATGTCATTCTTGTCGATCCCATGGAAGCGTTGAGGGAATTGGACAAAGGCAAGCTTCGGTGCCTTTGTAGGATCCAAGAGATAGCACAATGCTTGCCGAGGTGCCTGAGGATCGTTCACGTACATGTCGCTGTCGAGGTTGAGGACCACAGGTGCATCGCTCATTGCAGCCGATACTCGGACCTTCACAATACAAACAAATGCATGCATTACAATTCTACTGCAATGCAAGTACATGGGATGTGGAGTTTGGGTGGCAAACACCAAATCCCATGAGCTAAGGACGTGAGTCTATGTTCATCCCAGGCAGGTCGAGCCAGTCCAGGCCCACCATCCAAATACTCAACCCACCAATGCTAAATAAGTCTTGACTATTGAGCCTGAAAATTACGCCCAGATGCACCAAATGGGCTTTGATTTTAACCTGGTTGGCCCGGCCCACTCGTTTACTGCAAACTAAATCCCAAGCACTTTGTAGCCCAGCCCTTCCACATGCAGTATGAGTGTGGGATCACCAATCAGGTGGGAAGCAACGTGTGGATGCCGTCCAGATATCATAATGGCCCATTTATCGGCTGGGCTTCATGCACAAATAAATGGCTAAAACAAGCATTTCTAGCCACCATTTGGTTCATATATGGTAGCCCACCTGCTGAATAGACGGGAACCACCGTGTGGTTGCCCTTCTAAAAAAAACAGGCTGGTCCACTCATCAACTGGGAATAACATACAAAATAAATGTCTAAAACTGGTATTTTTAGCCATCATTTGTTTCATGTATCATGGCCCACTTGTTGAATAGACCTGCCTGATTTTTGTACTAGAGACCTATAACCACCTAATGCACGACTCGGATCTTTCTCATGCGTCAGAATGCACTAGGGTTAGGCTATACTCTCGTGTAGTTTGAGCAAACCTCTGTGAGAGAATCATTCACTGGATGGGGCATATGCAAAATAATCAGTGTATTTGAGCAGCACAACACATCAGCAGTGGGGCCCTCCCAACAATTTTTATGACATGGCCCATACTTTTAGTGGAGACCAAAGTAATTAATGCAAGAGAACAATTTTGATACTCGGGCAGAGTATGGTGGATGATACACAGGCAGAATTACTTCGAAATTGCAACCTGGTATATAAGTATCACTAACTGTCCAAATCCCTGCCAAAAAAAAAAAAAAAACAGAAAACTATCCAAACTTTTTGGGTTTTAGTTTAGATGTATCATGAACCAAATAGAGCTTGTTTAGTCATCTGACCGTCGGATCAGTGGACATTTATTGGAGGACGGTTAAAAATGAAAATATCAATGATTCTATTTCAACAAACAAGTGTCCATGAATCGAGATTAGGATTGTTCAACCAATCTGATTTTGGGACTTTCACGCATCCCACAATTCAGTTGGTTTAATTTGAGTAAAGGTTATTTTATGTGTATGATTTCTCAGTGCCTGCATATCAAGCGGCATACTCTGCCGAGTATGAAATAACTCGCAATCAATAATCAAAGGGCAGAGATAAACCTACCAGAACGTTGAGGGCCCCGGCCTTAAAATTATGGTGAGAAGACCTCCTTTTCTCCCTAGAGACATATACAAGGTTTGGCAGTCTGTGTCCCGTCACATCCATGTCTTTTCCACTTTCTAACAAAACCTGTCGAAAAAAGAAGAAGAAGAAGAAAACACACACCTCAGGACCTTATTTCCCATACTATAGAAAGATGGTACTAGCGAGCGATGGGCCGCAAATTTTACAGTATACTCGGGATTTCATTTCTGAAACTGGAGCCCGTGATTCGTAATCCATTATGGACCATTGGTCTGTTGGGTACCATGGACGGACTAGATGCGATAAATCTACCTGATGAGAAGAAACTAATCTTGGGACTTCTCGATTGAATGTGGACCATTGCTTTATATCTCTTCTTAACAACCTACATGTAGGGCACAAAATAAAAGGTCAGGATCGCCCTACAGAGGTGATCATTGGGTACAGTCCATTCAGGGTGCGCCACAACATAACAATGGTCTGATTACGAGCCATTTAAGCTACTCGCCAGAAATACCCAAGTTCGTTCGGACACTTAGATTATAGACTTCAGTTTGCAGAAGTGGACCCCTTGGTTAAGTGATCCATACCGTTGATAATATGGGCCTCACAATAGATGGCCATGCACCAAAAATATGCCGGACCAGAAGATCCTAGCCATTGTAAATTGGCCTTTTTCATGGTTGAATGTGGACCTCTGTTTTGTGAATGAGCTATTAAAACTCCACCCGATCATTGGATGAACTTTGGTGACAGAGTTGGTTTTGCCTACGTGGCAACTCAGATTCAGCCGCATATGTCGCCCCATTGGGGCCCACATGAAGAGATGATCTGAACTTGAACTATCGTAAGGGAGAAAAAAAGGCTAGTGAAAACCTGAATAACCGTAGGATGATCCTGACGAGTAAATCCAGCCGTCCATTTCTTGAAAGCCTCGCGTTCGTCATCGCTCGAGATCTGATCAATGATCACGTAACCCCTCACTTCCATCCTCTCCACCTTCTCTTTCATGCTTTCATACATCATCTGCAAAAGGGATATAAACCGACCACATCAAGGATTTCACATTTCATTGGCCCATTTGATAAAGGTTTGGGACTTCCACAATCCAAACCGTTTAAATTGCACAGACAAGATCATCCTAACTATCCAGTTTTTTTTTTTTTTTTTTTTTTCGGTTAATGGCCATTGAATGGGGCAATTAAATAGAGAAACATTCAATGGCAAGCAAGCACCCAGATCCATTGTTCAAGTGGTAGTCTGAGTGAAGATAACCTCGCTTCAACACTGAGGTCTTGGTAACCGTCTAAATTATTGAAACAATTTTAGATGTATTATGAAAAAATAAAACATTAGTATTATATCCTTCTTTAACTATTTAGATTAGTGGACATTTATTGGACGGTTAAAGATAAAAAATAACCAATGGTCTTATTTCAAGCAACAAGTGTCAATGAATCAGAGGTTAACATTCTTCAACAAATCAAATATTTAGCAGCTAATTTAGACAGTAAATTCCACAATTTACTCGGTTTAGTTTGAGTTAATATATGCCGTATGTACCTTTCTACGTGCCTGCGTATCAAGCGTCATACGCAGCCAGAGTATCGAATAACTCCCCAAATCTATTTTTGTGAAATGACCACATACAATGATATATTAATTTTTGAGAAATGACCACATACAATGATATATTAATTTTTGAGAAATGACCACATACAATGATATATTGTCTGTATGTGAACTCTCACATTTCTTTTCGACCAACACGCCTCGAGAAGGACATCCGACCGACCGTTGGAAATTTTGGGCCACACCATGATGATGAATCGGCACGAAATTCAGGCCAATTAATTTACTGGGTTGGAAAAACAAGTACACTGAGTAGACCATTGTCGGTGAAATGATTTTGACTTTTTGTCTCGTTCAAAGAGTGTATCCATCTGGCTTTTATTCCGGGCGATCAGCATTGTGTGGCCCACCTTCTGCAGGGAGAATGGGAAATGAATGGCTGTTCTGAAAGCTCATTTACACCTTGCTGTATGGGATCATTTCTCTTGATTTTTTAGCCCAAAAAAGGTGAAAAAGGAGCTATCTTTCCGGGTTACCTACTAGATCTGGAAATGCCATTTTGAAGTACACGGGATTCCCGCCCGCCAGATTTGGACAGTCGAAGATGGGCGAACACCAGATCTTTTCGCAAAGAAGAAGGTGACTCGAAGCACACAGACAATAAGCGGGAATTCCATAGCATATCAAAGTGAGATTTTAAATTTCTTCTTTTCCATGTTCCCATTTCGCTTACCTTTATTTTCTCCGAGGACGAATCACAGTCGTTGGATCTAAAGAACGCTTCTGGGCACCTTTCTTCAATCCCATTCTCCCTGCAGAAGGGCAACCAATGCCTGGCGAACTTGGCAGCCTCCATGAAAGCAAACAGAGTAAGATCCGACCCTCCATCATCCGAAACATAGACTGAAATCCTATCCGTCGGATAGTCGAACGCCATCGCCGATAGAGCGGTGTTCGCAACGCTCATCGGGGGCTCCTTTCGAGGATCCGCTGTGCAGATGAACACATCTAGTGCTGGAAGATCCCGATCGTCGACGAGTTTGGACAGGTTTTCAGGGAACGACCATCGACGGATGGGCCGCCATCTGCAGCTCTGTGTAGCGGTCCACATGAAGGCCAGTACCATTTCGGACAGTAACACGGAAAGGAAGAGAGAGAAGGAGAGGAAGTCATTTGAACGGATGAGATGAAGAGATCGGTGGTAGAACAGAGCCAAAATGGCGCATGCGTACACTAGTGCGTGCGCACGGTTGAACTTGGCTCGAGGATCGACCTCGAGTCTATGGAGAGGGAGGTTTTCGGTCTTTGTCGTTCCTCCTTCCATCCTCTCTCTCTCTCTCTCTCAATCTCTCTCTCTCAGAAGGGTTTTATTTTTTGGAAATAGGCAGATGTGGATAGATCTACGGCACACACCCTTATGAATGGGGAAGTTGCAATTACGTGGTTAGTGGGTGGGTGGGTTTTTTTAGGTGAGTTATTTGATACTCCGTCAGAGTGTGATGGTTAATACTCAAGCAATCAAGAGTGGGTCACACGGCAAACATTATCTCAAAATAAACCGCTAGAATTTAGAGAACTTAATGTCTACAGGTCAGCATCCGATAATCAGATTGATTGGGGTATCTTAAATTCTGATCAATGGATATTTGTCTTTTGAATCCAGACCGTCAACTATCTTCTGTCTTTACCGTCCATTGAATCTCAAAAATCGCCCAATTACAAAATTGAATTCCTATGACTTATAGTCTGTGATCAAACGAAATTATAGTTCACAATATGAACGGTTTCATTTGAAATAGTTCATGCGATGTGTACTATTTATTATTGCATGCGTATCAAATATCAATAGGAACACTGCAAGAGTATCGAATTTTTTTCTTCCCTTTTATCGGGCAATTGATAAACACCCTGTACTTTTATGCATACACCCCCTTTTGACATCATTGGGAAACTGAATAGCGCCCTTTTAGTTTTGACAATGGATTAGTATTGCTAGTACTATTCACACAAAAATCCGCGCCCCACAAAAAGTAGAAAAAAAAGGGGACGTGGATTGCGTCCGACCATATCTGTGTGGTAGCTCTCCTTGATATATCTGATTATCCACGCCGTCCATCCCTCTTGTAAGATCATGATAAGGCATGGACCTAAAAGTGATGTAGATTCAAGGGTCTAGTGGACCACACTAGATAGTAAACTTGGGTTGCATTAAATACGCATTAAATGCAAAAAGCATATTACAAGTTGCATTAAATGCAAGAGTCATCTATTATGTGGTCCACTAAACCATTAGATCTCCCTCATTCTAGGACCTGCACCTTAATATGATCTTACAAGCGGGATGGACGGTGTAGATAAACAGATACACCACAGAGGGCTCCCACACAGCTCTGGTCGGACGCAATCCGCGTCCAAAAAAAGGGGTGCATGCAACAAAAAGAGAGGGTTCAAATATCATTTCTTTTCTTTTGTTTCAAAAGGTAATGTTATGGGAGATGGACCGCCTCAGGTCAAAAAATGGCTTGCCCTCTTTACTTTTTATTTTTTTATTTTTATCTATTTTCAATTAAACCCTCCTAAAGAAAACAGATAAAAATGAGATGGAAAGAGAATCTCTTCACTTCCGTATTTGGTACACGTGCGACATCTAAGCCATGTATAGCTGTGGCGGTGCACGTTTGCTACATCTGGACCGTGCACTGGCTACAATAATCCTCTTAATGTAGTCAGTTTAATATTAAAAAATGATGCCTGACTAACAAGTTCTAAGTGCAATGCATCAGGCATCGTACAGAGCTAGAGTATCAAATGCTTGCTACATGGGACAAACATACATCAAATCCACCCCCTCCATCAGGTGCGCCGTCACATTTTCACCGTGGATCTTGTCATAGGTAAAGTTTAAAATCATGCCTAAATTTCTTAATTCACACTGTTAGGCCCACATGAGTCTTGTGATGTCCTATTTTACGCCATTTGTTTATCCTAGCGTGACCCATCAAATGAGTGGATTGGATGGCATATACACACGACGGTGGACCCAACACACACTTTGGATTATTTTAATTGTGAGACTTCTTCGTGGGACTTTCCATCTCAACTGTTTTCCATGGTGTAGCCCACTCAAACGTTGAATCTGCCTAACTTTTGGATCCCAACCCAAACACAAGTTGCTCACCTGATGAATGGTGTAGATCTCATCCTCATACAAAAGTCATGCCGCCATTCTCTCATATAAATTGAGCGATCCAAAACAAGAGCTATGTAATGCATTACAGAGAGGGTAGAGGGGATATGACTATTTGGATGGACGGCTTTATATGGACGAGATCCACCCCGTCCATCAGGAGTGCCAGCCTAAGTTAGGCCTTGATCTCAAACATCATCCTGATCCAAAACTCAAATGAGGATCACCGTTGAAAGCACCTAAAATATGCTTAAAACCTCCAAATGTATAATGATTCATTGTGTTTTTATTTTCCCAAAAAAATTATGTGATGGGATTAATGTAAAATCACCAACCATTGGAGAGAAGTTTTCTCTTAATAGACGGTTCTCATGAGAACACTTTGAGAACTCATCTCACATGACGTTTATATGCATTCTAAGCCATACAAACCCTTCATCTGGTTTGGATGGAGGGTCAGGCAAAAAGTCAGGCTGTTTTGTAACTCAATTAGGCCCCGGTGAAAATGGACGTCCCCTCCCACTTTTCTGTGGCCTACTTGATTTTGGATCAAGATGATTTCCAGGCCATAAGGGTTTCATGAGGTGACACATCTAGTGGACGGATTAGATGTCGTACACGTATTAATTGGGATGACTTCTCAAAAGGTTCTCATAAGAACAGGTTATATAAAATTGTACACTTGGGTTTATTTTACGAGGGTATTTTAGTGATTTTTCTAATTTTCAAGGGTAATTTTGTCTTCGACAAGGATTAGGGCTTCTAAGGAAACATTGGAATCGGGGCCCTGTGGCAACACGTGCCGAGATGTCTCACATGTGTGCGGAACTCAAAATCGTCTAACATGAAAGGGCCTCCAACCCATTCACATGATAATCTGTCCCATGTGTGGGAGCACCATCATGTCAAAGGCTGCCGTTTAAATTTTTGGCCCATCGGATGATAATGGGTCAGATGCGTGCTAAGGGAGCGTTTGGTGCATGGGTTTAGATGGAATTATCGTAGGATTGCATTTTAGTATAAACGTTACTGATACCTTCGCTCGCCTGTGTGTGTGAGATTACCGTTAATCACATCGGATATTACGCCAAGCGCAAGGGATTCTCAAAATCCTCACGCATGACTCTATCTCATCCCTTACACCTTTGACTTACCATCCACTCCTGCAAATGTGGCAACATGGGATTCTCAATTAAATCTTAATATATGATCTTGCTCTAAACCCATTTGAAAGGCTATCTCCATCCCGTGGGATTAAGAGACAACCACTAATGCATCCATGTAATAATTTTTGTACCCTGTTTATGGGAGGCTTTGTTGTCATAAATGCTTGCAAGAGTGACCGATTGCCGTTTGCATTCGGAAAAAATTGCCGATTGCTATATGCTACTGGGATTGCGGCTGATTTCATTGGGTGATTGCAATCTTTCAACACAAGCGAGCGGTCGAACTAGAACAGTGGTCGGTTGTGTCTGCAGCCAAGAGGAGCGGCCAATCTTGATTTTTTAGGCAAGGTAGTTGTTGTAACTACTATACGTGGGGGAATGAGCGTTACATGCAAGCCACAATGACACTTATCAATAGAAGAAAGTAGAGAACTTTCTGGAAGATTAATAGTATTTAGATGGTTATTGTAACCGTTGTTATAAAAGCAAAAGGATTTCCACAGAAAAGAAGTCCAGCACCAACTAAATTAATCTATCTTTTCAATTTATCAAATCTTTTATATTTCATAATGTAACCAGTCCTCTTTACATTCCAAGTACTTTGTGTTTCTTAAAGTGCTCCGGCATCTATTAAGTCAAGACTACATTATCGTTTTTTTAAGCCTATTTAGGTTCTTCATTTTATTATTTATATTTCTTAGCGTATTCAGTTCTCTTTACTTTCTTTAACATAAATCGCATTGTTCAATTTCTCTTGCATAGCCCTTGATAGTACATTCCATAGCAGTAAGTTTGTAACAGAAGTTTTACAATCAGTAAAGTTCCATTTTATGTACTCGCATCTTTTATTGACAAAGAAAATGTAAAGATTGCCCACATGGTCAATTGTAAGTAGGGCTGTCAACGGCACAGATCTTGATCCGTATCCGATCCGATTTAATCGGATTCGGATCAATAATCGGATAATCGGGTCAGATACAGATATCCAAAGATGATCCGTTTAATAATCGGGTCGGATTTGAATTAACCTTGATCCGGCCCGTTAACGATCCGGCCCGATTAATACAAAAAAAAGCTGTCTCCTTCGTCTCTCTCCACGCACGAGCATCTCTCTCGCTCTCTCTCTCTCTCTCTCTCTCTCCGCTCTCTCGGATATCGGGTCGGATTGTAATCGGATCGGAAATGGATTTTAAAAAATTTAAACGGGTTGGGTTCGGATCATATACTTGTGATCCGAATCGGATTTGGGTCGGATTCGGGTCGGATATACTCTTAATCAGGTCGGATACAGATCATCACTGGTCCGGCCCGTATCCGACCCGTTGACAGCCCTAATTGTAAGTTCTTCTTTTTACTCCTTTAAATTTATATCGAGAAAAATCCTTTCGTTCGAAAGGTAAAGTTGCAACCCATTTTTGAAGGATGAACCCCACCCTCCAAACACCGCCTGATCATTTCTATTAAACAACTGAGCGAGTGGCTAATTAGGCGGCCGATCTCTACAGATCTCGGTCATATACGGTCTATCACAACATATCTGTCTTTCTTGGCACTCAGGGTCATTGTTGTTCTGTTGGAATCGAGCCGTGAAAATCGGTTCTGGCACGCTTGCGCACACATCACACATGTGACCAACAAATAGCTTGGCAACAATTTTTGGCATGCCCAGTAGGATTCTATTTCGGTTCATTTACTAGTGTGCATTGTTTTAAGTAACCGAACATGAGCAAGCGGGACGAGGCATTACCTTTTGGAATGACCTTTTCAAAATAATACCGATCTGATTTTGTGATATGCAAATGGGAATCCAACATATCTCATAACAGAAGAGAACTCAACTCGAGTTATCACACGCTCAGGCTGAGTAAATTCGAATTCAAACTGAAAGCTTCAATAGATTGATCAAGAGCATAAATAGGTTGACAGTTCTTATCGCTCAAGCGACACGTCACTCGAGTGCTTCAAATACTGAGGATGTATGGAGTACTCCACCATCCGTTGAGTTTAGGCAACCAAAGGTCATGGTCGAAGTATATATTAGAAACGTCCTCACTCGACCGCGAGTGAAATGTCACGCTGATGAACTGGCAAGATACTGAGTTGCCAAATATTGAGCATGATGACCAATCTAGCCAGGAAACACTTAAGGGGCAGCATTCCCTACATTTTTCTGAAAATCTTGTTTTTGATGAAGGTCGGAACCAGATGGGGCCGGAACCACCACTAGTGGTTGAACCAGATCATCTGGATCATGACCAAATCGTGCATCTGGTCCAAGAAGTGGTTGGACAAGTTCCTGATCTTACCATTATTTCAGTTTTTCATAAGCTGTATGCAGAATGAAACGATCGAAAATCTCCATCGCCATGGCCAATCTCGATGTTAATGATTGGGCGAGGTTCAAATTTGAAAATTGTGTTTGGATCATTGACACCTGTGGTGTTTAACTGTAACATGGTATTAACCATTCCTTCTGATTTTCAAGCAAAATCGTATCAAACCAATGATATGGAAATATAAGTAGAAGAGCTTAACCAAAATTGTTGATTCTGGCCAAGGCAGCCGAATTCGATATTCCCTGATCGAGACGGTCGGTTTTGGCCCAAAGAACCAAATTTGTTGTTTTTGACCAAGACGGCCCAATTTAATGTTTTCATACCAGAATGACGAAATCAATGTCGATGAGTAACACAGTCTGGAATCACAATCAATGTCGCTTTCACCTTTTACCCAAAGGCGAAGCGATATGGGGGGCCAAATGTTGTACCCTGTTTCTGACAGGTAGGGCTATAAATGGGTCAGTGGACCCGATAGGGTACCCGGACCCGACCCATTTAGACCCGACCCAGACCCGATCCATTTGTTAAATGGTACGGGTCTAGGTCCAAGAACAGACCCAGTTGCTAAACAGGTCCGGGTCTGGTTTTCTTTATATCAGGCCTAACCCGACCCGACTCGACCCATACCCATTTAGTAAGTGGGCGGGTTTGGTCTATGTTTCAACGAACCCGTCCAGCCCAAACACGTCCAAACCCGGTTTTAAGCCTTGTAAAATGCTTGCATACTTGATCTAGACCTGGACCCATTAGACCCGACCCATTTATAAATGGGTCTGGGTGGATCTCCCTTTACCAGACGCGGACCCATTTTTATATGGGTCTGATGGGTTAACTCGGACCCGACCCAGACCTAGACCCGCCCATTTAGTAAAAGGGTTTGGGTCTAAAATTTGGACCCAGCCCCGTTTAGTAAATGGGCGGGTCTAGTTTTGGCAAAACCCGCCCCGAACCTGACCATTTACAGCTCTACTAACAGGCTTTTTCAGAAATGCCCGTGAAAGGAGTGGCCGATTGCCATATGCGACTAGGATTGCGGCCGATTTCGCTAGCCAATTGCAATCTTTCAACACAAGCGAGCGGCCGAGCAATGTTGATAGTGGCTAATTGCATGCTATACTCATGGAACAGTGGCCGATTGTGTCTGCAGCCAAGATGAGCGGTCGATCTTGATTTTTTAGGCAAGGCAGTTGTTGTAACTACCATACGTGGGAGAATGGGCCCTACGTGCAAGCCACAATGACACTTGTCAATAAGAGAAATTAGAGAACTTTCTGGAAGATTAATAGTATTTAGATTGTTATTGTAACCGTTAGAAAGTGGAGCATCTAGATAGTTCCACCCTTCAAGGAGAAAGTTATAAAAGCAGAAGGATCTCTACAGAAAAGAGGTCCAATACCAATCAAATCAATCTATCTTTTCAATTTACCAAATCCTTTACATTTCATAGTGTAACTAGTCCTCTTTATATTTTAAGTACTTTATGTTTCTTAGAGTAAGTACTCCGACACCTATTAAGTCAAGACTACATTATCATTTTTTTAAGTCTATTCAGGTTCTTCGTTTTATTATTTACATTTATTAGCGTATTCAGTTCTCTTTACTTTCTTTAGCATAAATCGCACTATTCAATTTCCGCAGCATAGCCCTTAAGATAACATTCCATAGTAGTAAGTTTGTAGCAGAAGTTTCACAATCAGTAAAGTTCCATTTTACATAATCACATCTTTCATTCGTAAAGAAAAGATAAAGATCGCTCACACAGTCGATTGTAAGTTCTTCTTTTTACTCCTTCAAATTTACATCGAGAGAAATTAGGAAGGTAAAATTGCAACCCATTTTTGGAGGACAAACCCCACCATCCAAACATCGCTTGATCATTTCTATTAAACAACTAAGCAATTGGTTAATTAGGTGGACGATCTCTATAGATCTCGGTCATATACGGTCAATCACGACGTATCTGCCTTTCTTGGCACTCGGGTCATCGTTGTTCGGTTGGAATCGAGACGCGAAAATCGGTTCTGGAATGCCTGCACACACGTCACAGGTGTGAACGACGAATAGCCTGGCAACAATAATTGCTATAAACCTAAATCAATCTCACATAATCTTATCTAAAATCATGCACCAAATACCTCCTAAAGTATACCCATATCCATAACTCAAGTGGTAGACCTAGTGAAGATAACCTCGTTTCAACACTGAGGTCATGGTATCGATTCCCATAGTGGGGGTGGCTAACATTGCAGTGTGACTAACATGGGTGGGTGGATGGGTGGGTGGGCATCATGTGAATGGACTTCTATTAAAATTTCAGGTCCATCGTAAACCGTCAGTGCACGCAATCAAAAACATAGGTGAAAAATCCAAAAGAAGATGGGCACTACTTGCTCGCCAAAAACCGATTAATGTGATTTCCAGTCACTACCTATGTGCCAAAAACCAACTAACATGATTTATGGGTCACACCTGAACACGAACATTCTCTCTAAGAGATGAAATAAGGCATCTTTTGTTATAATCAATTGAGAAAATTATAATTCCACTGTTCTGTCTTCATTAGTGGATGCAACTATTTTCAATTTTAACCATCTAACATTGGAAGCGGATTGCATCTTGCCCCGCCTGGACAGAAATTGGTCACTGTGAGGCCCACAATAATGTATGATTTTTATCCACACCTTTCATCCATTTTTAGGGTATGAGCCCAAAAATGAGGCAGGTCAAAGGCTCAAGTGGACCACATGGTGGGAATCGAACGTGTACCAGTAAAAACTTCTTAGGGGCCACAGAGATTTTGGATCAACCTAACATTTGTGCTTTCCCTTCATCTGAGGCTATATGACCTTATGAACAGATTGGATGGTAAATAAACATCACAGTGGAACTTGGAAAGTTCCAACGGTGGGTGTCATTATCACTGCTGCTTCCTATGGTGTGGTCCACTTGAGCCTGACATCTGCCTCACTTTTGGGCTCACTCTTTAAAATGATTTGGAAAAATGGATGAAAGGTGTGGGTAAAACTCATACATTGCAGTGGGCCCCACAGAGGCCCTGCCTGGACCGGTCTCCGTCCAGGGGGCAGGATGCAATCCGCTTCCCTAACCATTGGCCTACAATGACAAAACCATGTTCTAACTTACAACTTGGTAGAGTCAGCTGTACTCAGGAAGATTGTGAGCCAAGTCTCTGCACCACTTCCTTTTGAGATTGACACGGTGCCATGATCTACAAGATTTGTCTGAGTTACTTCACAGACTCAGTTAACTTGATGCGACTCATGGTAACTTAAGTCTGTGTTGCTCACCTAATTAATTAACCATCTTTTAACAAAAAAATAATACCAAAGAGTCTCAATTTCAAGACCCTTACAAACTATGTATAATGCACACAACTTGCATCGATTTAACTATTTTAGAGATACTTTTATCATTAAATTTTTTTTTATGCGAATAGCTTGTACATTTTCTTTTCCCTCTTTACAGGTAGTCAACATTCATCCTCACCATATCTTCACTCTGTTAGTAGCTTGCATCTACACACCCACTCTCTACATGTAGCATAGTTTAAAAACTCATAAACCTGACTAGACTTGATGTCTAGTTGGGTTGGGTTTACTTGAAGACTTGAACAAATCTTTGCTTGACTTGATAATTAAAGTGTGTGTCTATCCGGTGAAATGCCCACCTGCGTTATTGGTTAGAGCAAACAAAAGTAATGGAAACTTAAGAAAACAAATGATCCCTGGGTTTTTTTGTTAGAGTGCTCCTCCTCTTCTAGGGCTTTTCAAGAAACTGTTGGCAACTGAGACTTGCTTTGAGTTGTCTTGAGTTGACTCGGCTTGAGTCAGAAATTTGACTAGATGAGTCATGCCATTTTTTTTTTTGGGGGGGGGGGGGGGGGGGGGGGGGGGGGGTTAAGTGTTAGATGCGCAACACACCCACACGGTGGGGTTAGTGGGTTTCCGGGGGGGAGTTAGTCATGCAACACACACCCTGTTAGATGCGCAACACACCCACCCGGTGGGGTTAGTGGGTTTTAAACCTGAGACAAGCGGTTGAAACGCACAGGCGTATATCAGCTGGGCTAGCGGGCGATCCCCAAGTCATGCCATTTAAGATGCTTAAGTTGGACTATTTCCAGTATTTATTAAGATAAATATTTTTTTAATCTAATTATTAAATATTGACTCCAGTCAGAAAACTGTGTAAGTCCTTTGAGTCTACCCTACCGCATTGAGTACAGGCTTGAGTTTTGAATACTTATTTTATTTATGCATTTATAAATTACCCCGAATAACATCATGGATGACCTGTGGTCCTGAAGAATCACTTTTATAAGACAATCCTAATCATTCCATCCATTCAGCATGGAACCCTTAAGAGGAAATTGATAACAAGGAGAAACTCATGCTAACATGGACCACGATGATCTGGTCCAATCATCAAGTCAGGACTGCTGTGAACTTGACCTGGCTCAAAATTCAGGTCAGTCTGCTCATCAAGTGGTCAACAAGTGTACATTGAATGTGGACTATTGGACCATTCTTCTAATACGAGTGTGGTCCCCTGATGAATGGTCCAGTACGCGTTTTCTTGCGCCTTCTGCATCTCATCTCTGTTCGAGATGAATTGATTGTGACCTCATTGGCTCTCGTTGTTGACCGTGGTTGCCTTCTCAGGAAAGACTGGCTGAGGATGTGGATGCGATAACCGTGTCAGCTTTTCTCGAAGTTTGGATTGGAATTGGAGCGAGGGTGATGTGGAAAGGTACCCTATCCCCTAGTTACCTACCTGCCTTTCCGTTCAAAAAAATCAGAATTGCTAAGCCGAACCCACCTATGGCGTGTATGCATAGAGCTGTACAGGAGCCTAGTCGAGTCTAACTTTGCCCTGCTTGTTGCTCGGCTTGAATTACTCGGCCCATGCGCGTTGCTCAACTCAACTCAGCCGGATCTTGTGTGGAACTGCTCGATCAGCAGACCGAGTGAGTTCGAGATGAGTCTGAGTTTTCGAGCCTAGTCCAAGTTAGCGTCTTACGAGCCGGTCGTCGATTAGATGGTCAAAAATAAAAAAATGAAATGGCTTAAGAGGGAGTTCAAGAAACACGGATAAAGAAAAAAAAGAGAGGTGAGATCTCACCGAACAAGGAAAAAAAATATAGGAGGAGAGATTAGGAATTTTGGTTGACAGACCAGTTTAGGGGTGGCTGGTGGCAGTGGGCAAGCACACAGCCAATGGGCAACGAGTCGGCATTTCAGGACAACTCGGGGGTGGTCGGCTATCGAGCTAAGAAAGAGAGAGATGGAGGGAGTGGGGCCAGTGTGGTCGGCCGTGAAGCTCAATGAGGGAGGGTTAGGGTTAGGATTAAGGAGAGTCGGAGAGAGGAGGATGCTTAGGCCAATAGATTAGAAATAAGAATAAGTTATTTATTTATTTATTTTTAATACTTCGAGTCAACATGTTGAGTTGAGCCAAGTCAAATCCAGCCGAGTTCGACCTAATAGAGCTGAGTCGAGCGTGGCCATGCTCGGTGCTCGACTCGAATTCATTCGAGCACCGAAAAAATGACTCGACTTGACTTAAACTCACTTCTGTTCCAAGCTGAGTCGAGCATTTTCAAGCTGAGTCAAGTAAGTTTTTCAAGCTTACTCGACTCGCATACAACTCTAATGCCGTGCGTCTCGTGGGCACCAAGCATCCCAAGAGTCATCCCTGTTAAAAACTCAGGTGGGACGCACCAAAAAAAAATGAAATACACAATCATACTTGAAACCTGTATATATTTACTTTTTTTGGCCCACCTAAGCCTAGGTGTGTCCCTTCATCCTTGTGTGACACACCCAATGACCAGGTTGGATGACGTATAGGCAGCAGTCTAGAGTCTGGACCCACATTCCATATGGAAGTTTCTGGGATGGTCATCTTCGTTTGATGTGGCCCGCGTTAGTCGACGTCAAGTTGAATTTTGGCATCTGGGTCCATATTTGGGGCACATCTTATGGACGGGTTCCATGGCACTCGAGCATCACGATGGCCCCACATGGCTCGAACACGTAGTAATTGCACATGTGATCATTCCCCATACATGAATGATACATCCTGTCTTACATGACATAACTCACCGTTCCAGTAACCGCGACTCATGAACTGAGTGCACGGTCGACCCAATGAGTCTTCCCATGACTCAGATCTAGATCTCATCAAATCGAGCTGGCTAGGCCTAGTTTGGAGTCGAGTGAGCGAGCACTCAACTCTTAGAACCATGCTCTGCAACTTGGTTACACTGACTTATGCAGTGTGATGTGGACCAATGAGAAGGCAGCAAGCAGGGATTCCTTGCTTTGCAGCCAACAGTGGATCAGGCTCTTTTTTAAAACCTTAGTGTTTTGAACATGTGTGGCCCACTTGATGCTTTGGATATTCCAATTATTCGTTCCCTATCATTTGAAATGTCAGTCTCACCCGCCGCCACCTACAATCGTGCAAGTTGTATTTTTTAAAGTGCATTCAGAGGTGGTTGCGGCCTTCCCACAGCCAAGACAAGAAAGGAACGGAAGAGTATGCAAGGGGATTGATTTGATGATCCGATAGTGTTTGGGTCAATTCGGGGGCAATCAGAAAATATACACGTGGCATATATTAACTGAAATTAAACTGTTAAGATTGTGAGGTCCACTAGTACTGTTGCTAGGTCTTCATCCAAAATCAGATGAATTGAGCAATCTTGAACCTCTGATTACCGGACACTTGGATTGTCCAGGACGTATTTCATGACCTACCACACGAAAACCGCACTGATTGGGTGATGTAAGCTATCCTTCGTTTAATCGGCCTTTTTTCTGTAGCCATCCTTTTCCAATACATGGATTGGATGGTTATGATTACCTAACAAAAATGATTCTTTAAAATCAATAGAAATCCATGATGGGTCCTGACAAATAGATGGATTAAAATTTTGATTGGATCTATTTTTGTGTAAATGGTTTGGACCGTTCCTTATTGAAGGCCATTGATCAAATGGTATTTGCATGCTAGCCCATCAAATGTGCTCAGGTCCTAATTAACAGTTTAGATCAATGGATTGGATTGTCCAAAGTGTCCCAAAGCAGCTAGAATTAATATAGCTTATAGTTCTCCAAGAGCATCGGAGCATTTCTCATCCCCACTCTACCACAAACTGCAGCAGACTAGAGAAATCACCATCAGATGCACCGTCCTACATTGAGCAAAGGCCAAACATCAGGACATTGTACAGGAAAACACCCAGGTCCATAGCTCAAGTGGCAGACTGAGTGAAGATAGCCGAGGTCATGGTATCAATTTTCATAGTGGGGGTGGCTAACGTTATGATGTGACTAACAGAGGTGGGTGGGTGTACTAACAATGGGGTGTGTGAACTAATCCAATTAAAAAAATAAAAAATTGTTTCCTCAGTGCGTCCAACTTGAATTACTGACCAGCCTAATTTTTGGGCCCAGGGCCCAATGTGTGACAACGCATTTGATGACACACACATCAAGATGAGCCTCTAAAAAGTCAAGGGTGGGTATATATCTTTCCAAATGTTTTCATTCTTGTGGCCTACTTGAATTACGGGCCAGAATGATTTTTAGGCCTAGGGCCTAAAATGTGGTGACAAATCTCATAGACATATAGTGAAGTTCACGTATACATTTATAGGAAAATGAGACACTACATATGCCCATCAATCAATTGAATGACTTGATAATACCACAAGGAGCAAGCCATTTCAGTTTTGACTGTCCAATTTTAATGCTATTGATTGGATGCTGGCCTATTTTTACATCACGGCTTGCTCCTAACAATTTATATCCACGATTAGTCATTCTACGAATCACTTAAAAGCAATATTCGAAGGATGCAAGAAGACATTTCAAAAGATGCTCTAGGCATTTGAGAAATAGAAAATGGGCTCTGTGCAACTAACAGCTCGCATTTCACTGATAAAAGTCAAGGAGCCCTTTGATAGCTTTTGCTCTGATAGGGTGCCAGTGCCACCATACCATAGGATGCGATGGGTTTACTCTCCTAGATTGGATGGACCTGAACCGTTCACATTCTTAATAACACTACATAGAAGCTGTATTCTTTATTTTATTATTATTAATTTTTTAAAGATACGGGAATTTATTAACTGAGCCACAAAGTTCCAGGAAAAAAAAAACGCATAAAACCAACCACCATGCAATACTCTGGTACGGCCGCCGGACCTATAAAAAAGTGCAAGTAGCTGTGTATGAGGCCCACCGTAGTGCATGTGTGTCATCTAATACATCCAAAAGAGTTGCCCTATCATTAAAATCAGAAGGCAGAGAAATAAAAGATATAAATAATTCAGTGCTTTGAGAGTATCATAAGTATATTGCTTTAAGTTGCACTAGGACACTTGGACTGCTCCATGGATCCATGTGGACTGTGTATTAGGTGGTTCCCAACCCATGGGGCCACCTTAATGTATGTGTTGTATATCTGCGCTGTCCAAGGGTATTTCTAGCTTATTTTAGGGCATGGTACAAAAAATTAATTAGCTCTAGATCTCAAGTACATCACACAGTAGGATTTGAATGCCCACCATAAAAAAACTTCTTGGGACCAAGAAAGCCACAAAAGTTTTGGATCAAGCAGATATGTGTTTTCCCTTCATATGTCTATGTGACATTATCAACAGGTTGGATGGAAAATAAACATTACAGTGGGCCCTAGGAAGTTTTTATTGGTGGGCATTCAATGACCACCATTTCTTTTGGTGTGGTCCACTTGGGATTTGGATATGCTTCATTTTTTAGACAATAATAACTGATGGACAGAATGGATATATAACACATACATCAAGGTGGGCCCCATGGTCAGGAAACAACCTAAGGAGGAAATCCGATTGCCTACTGAGTTACTCAGTGTGCTCTTATCGTACTGAGTAAACTCAAAGTGGACCATACCACAGGAAACAGTGGGAGTAATGATTTTGACCGTTGAAACCTTACTAAAGCCCACAATGATCTTTATTTGTCATCCAACCTGTTCATAAGATCACAAAGACATGGATGAAGGTAAAATAAAAATTTCAGCTTGATCAAAAACTTCTGTGGCCCCCAAAAAATTTCAACAGTAGATGTTCAATTCACACTATTTTTTGTTGTGTGGTTCATTTGAGCTTTGGATATGCTTCATTTTTTGGATCAAGTCCTGAAATTATCTGATAAAATGGATGGATGGAGTAGATAAAATACATAAATCATGGTGAACCCCACATAAATCATTAGCGTAATGAGTTACTCTGTATGCAATCCGCTTCCCCTAACGTGTTACCCGGGTAACACCTAATCGGGTCTAATTAAAAAGAAAAAAACAACACCGGTTGGATTATTCTATACATTATAAGTTGGGAGTATCATTTATAGCCATTGATTTTCCCAGTCCATGGACGGAATGGTTACGAAGCTCTGATAGAAGTGATTCTTTGGAACCGCAAGGCATCCATGTTTGGTCATCCAAACTGTTGAACTGACCTAGTTTCTTGTAAGCGATCTCAGTCGTCAATTTCATAATCCATTGATCCTATGCTTAGAACTATTTGATTAGTGTGACCTTTACATGTTAACCCAAAAAATATAATGCAGCTAATGATATGATTGCTTGGACCGTCCAATTTTTCAGATGAAACTGGGAACGCTGAGCAGTATAATATAGTGAGGGTGTCTACTCATGGCTCAGAGGTAGACTCACAAGAGTCTCAAAACTGAGGACATGAAAGTACCCATTGTGGTGTGTGTGGGTGTGGGGGTGTGTGATAAAAAAAGAAAAAAGCAGCATGATATAGTGCTCTTAGTTGCATATGTTCACTTGGACCCTCCAATTGATTAATCTGAATCATCCATTAAGTTGTGGACACATTTCATGCGTCACCATAAATAATTGGTCCTTGATTTGGCCTTGTTTTCTATAGCCATCTTTTTTCCAAGCGCCTGATGGGATGGTTACTATAGCCTAACAAAAGTGGGCACTCCATGGTGGTCCCAACCATCCATGTTCAAGGCCATTGATCAAATGATTTGTATTTGTTGTGTCAGTGTTGTGTTTCCAGGTAGCCCATGAAATGTGTGTTGGACCTGATGAACAATCTAGATTAATGAACTGAAGTGTTTATGTGTCCCGTTACAGCAGAGAGAGAGAGAGAGAGAGAGAGAGAACCGTATGAAGCAAACTGAAAACACACACACACACACACACACACACACACACATATATATATATATATATATATATATATATATATATATATATATATATATATGAGAAATGCTCACACACAAATGGTCCAACTAGCTGGGAATTAAATAGGGAAATTTTTTCTCTGTGAATATGTAGTAGCCCCTATGAGGTATTATGAATACTATATCCTATTAATAACGATAGAGGCACATATTAAACATTTTGGTCCATTCATCAAGTAGGGTCTACTAATTAGATGTTATTTACACACATACTTGTGCCAATTTAATTGTGTGCACTATCAAGAGAAGAAATATTGGGTGATTCTGTCAATTGGGGAGGGTGTAAAGCTGCAAATAGTGGCTCCCAAAAATAATTATTAAATAAAGAAGGGGCTTGAAAGATGCGATTCTTTACAATAATCCATTACCTATAAAATAATTATACTGTCAGCAGCAGTGGGTCATTCAACCATTCCGCTACAGGCCCATCCAGCGGGTAGGATCGACACCAGCCTTAATTGCAACTAAGGAGACAAAGTGGGGCCCATGGTTTTGCAATCCTACCCATTGATCTGTTTGTCAACCATGGATTACTAAGCCTCAAAACCTCCTTGATGGGGCAATCCTAACCTTTCCATTTGTATCTTATAGATCGACCATTCAGAAAACAAATACAAGAACGGTTCAAACCAATCCTAGAGATTTTTGGGGCATCCTTCGCTCCATGGTGGGACTGAACAGATCAATGGTCGAGGTGATGAACCTCAGGCCCACTTGTCTGAATTGAAAATGCATGTATATTTTGAAAAAGTCCACGCATCATATAATTTTTCATTCACAAAAAAGTCTCCAAAACCCTTGGATTATAAAATTTCAATTAAAGGTGATTTAAAAGAATAAACAATGTCAGGACATTGAATGATAGCTAAAATTCAAGCACAACGGAATATATTCAAACAAGACTCATCTACAAAACCATGTTTATGGTCTTTTTTACACCTTTTTTTAGAAACTAGAATGCTTCTCTCAATCTCAGGATATGGTTAGTCCGTAAATTTGGGGCTATGGTTTGTCTATCAAAGTCATTGATCTTAGGCTCCAATTCGTCTATATGAGAAGTAGATCTTAATATGGTTAAAATTGATTTTTGATAAGTTTAAAGTATTTTATCTTTTAAAAAGTGCTAAGGCAGTAATTTGAAAACCAAAACCATGAATTCCATGCCAAAAAATGGAAAAGGAAATTATGTAACAACTTATGTTATTTGAATGATGGAGGAAAAAGCAGATTCTGCTTAGCAATTATTACACTTTTCCATGTATAAAATGATTAATAAATATTTACACATCGCCGAGGAGCCCACTGTGATGTATATGTTTATCCACTCTGTCCATCCTTTTTCTAAGATCATTTTAAGGCATGAGCCCGAGAATGAAGCAGAGCCAACGCTCAAGCAAATCACACCAGAGATTACTCTTGCATTTAATGTAACCCAAACTTACAATCCACGGCCAATAACTAAGTGAGATGAATATGAGATTTTAATTTGCTATCTAATAATTATAACTCTTTTTTTTTTTTTCCCTTGGATTCCAGGTATCCAAACATGTCCCATTTTTTGAAGTCCGCTCTAACTAACAACCATAATACTCAAGATAGACTTAAACCAGAACCTAAACCACATACTAGAAGGGCTAGCAGGGCTAAGTAGCGCAACCTAAACATTCCTAGACTGCAGGGCCCATTGGGCCAACTGAAAGAAAATGCGTAGAGTTCATCATTGTTATTCACTTCCATTTTCAAATCGAGGCACGAAAAGTCAAGACACCCAAACAAGCCAATTTGCATATATATAGGGTCCGTTTGGTTGCACCATATATCATGAAATTTCGTGATTAATCAGTCGAATTTAGTGCATCCAAACAAACCCTTAAAGTTCCAAATTATGACACTAATTTCGTTAGTTTACACATGACCATAACTGGAACGAAAATCTCTCCATGTTCAAATTCTAACTGCAAAAAATGCTATAATGCAAAGGACCAACACCAGAACGATGGATATGGTTGTAGTTTTCGTAGGCATCCTCCCTCTATCCCTTCTCAATACCATTCCCTCGTAAATGGGCCACGAATTCACCATCACAAAACCTGATCGATATGAGCAGCCGTACAAACATTTGTTCTAACATCCCCCACCATCAATGCTCTTGCAAGGTCCACCATGAAGTCGATCAAGTTGATGGTAGCTGCCATTGATCGATAGTGCCATGAACATCGGCGATGAAACTCCAAATTCAAAGATCCCTTGTTTATACCGCCTGTTCTGATCATCATCGATCACTTTGCTAGTTACGGTGAATCCGGCACTGGAGAAACCCATCTGTTTGATAGAAAATTCCACGAGTGAGAAGAGGTGCGACGTAAGTCCTCTCATCATCCACATCCTCTGATCGTTCCACCACTGTTGGATCTTTCCACCCATGATAAGGAATTCGATGAGACCAACGATCCGAGACCTACAATGTGATCATTATTCTCTTATTTAGAGTGATCATATCCAGCGGTCAATTTTTGCTGATAGATGGATGGATGGATGGATGGATGGATGTTTGTGTTCCAATATCAGTCCAAGTCGCTGGGACCATGAAATTTTCATCCTTCCAGCCATGTGGCATACGTTCAAGGTGATCCAATCTATTCATTACAAGGCTCTGTAAATGGACTGGGGACCGAAAATCCTAGCCATGAAATAATGGCGTGCAATTATCATGACATTTTTACATGGTTAGAATTGTCCCATCATTGTGATTTTTGGTTACTGGCACATTCATGGATGACCGCAATGAATGAACGGTTTGGATCTACCACGTGCAAAAGATTGTTGTCTATGAATGAACGGTTTGGATCACCCACGCAACTGATCATTGTAGATGAAACCTTTTTGCTAAATGAACAATGGAAAGTTTAGAGTTGATCAAATGAAGAGATCATGGTTCTTCCATGATTGGGCCATCAGATGAATGGATTGGATAAGCCAACCATGGGTAGGGAGTGTGTTGATTGAGTGCCTTCAATTTGTACCAAAACAGGGGCCATCGCTGGAATTGACAGCCCGGTCGATTGATCAAGAAAACTCTGAATTTGCTAGTTTATTCCTTGAACACTTTTAAGACAATTTCAATTGATGGAAAGTCTGAAGTACTTTTGAATTTAGTAAAAAATTCTCTGGACACTTTTAGATATTTTATTGAACATGAATGGATCAATCAACAGCTGATCTTGTCGTAGTGGATTGTTTGTCATTTTGTGTCATGATTTTTTCCTGCAAGGGCTTTTCCATATTTAATTTCTGTGTTCTTTGTGCATGCTTATATTTTTTCTTATCTATTGCTTTGTGTGGTTCACATCTGAGGGTACTTCCGCTCCCAACAAAGCACGAGCTTTTAAAGTATCAGTTGGATATGTGAGAGAGAGAGAGAGACCATACCTTAGGAAACAAGATCTGGTTGAGGAGAGCCAACTGTGGAAGGAAGGCGTAGGTAGTGATGAGAACAGACCAACCATTCCAGAATGCGTAATGCATATAGCACATTCCCATTCCAAGTAAAATTCTAGTAGTCCAAATTGTTATTAGTGGGTTGAACTTGGAGAAGCTCACCTCCAATAGCCCAACACACCATCTCTTCATCTGGCTAAGGGTGTCATGACTGATGTTGATAGGCATATCCCCAATGAATGCTGCTTTCTCTGGGTTGCAAAACACCGACTCCCATCCCTCACAATGAAGCCTGAAGCATGTAGCCTGTGTTGAAATCCTCGACCAGCGACCCATATTGCAATCCCATCTGCCCATTTCGACAAATCTGTAGTTCAAGATCCTCATATAACATATGATGGGTGTGGCAACTGAGCTGTACTGAGCCCATCTGTATATTTTCCTGGCCCGGCCCTTAAAGGGTTTCAAGCATGGCTTATTGTTTTTAAGAGTACTTGTCCGAGTTGGGTGGGCACAGAAAAGTCGACTTGGACTTCGTGGGATCCGATGTGGTTACGCCATGAGTCACCCCCAACTCAGGTTACTCAAGTCGACTCAGCCCCAACTCAGGCGAGTTGCAACTTGAGTCGTGGCAAATGAGTTGATCTGAGTCACCAAGCCTTTTAACCATGGTTTCAATGCGTTTGTAATATATCATGCATGATGGAGCACCCACAATTGTGGGTGGCATGGTTTGCATTCGTTGGACAGATCTTGGCCCAGCCCGGCCCCAACTCATTGACATATCTACTACTGCCCGATGGTACAAAAAATGGTTGGCTAAAGTTGGGCCGGCTAATTGAGCCTTTAAGTAGACCATGTCAAGCAAGTCCAATACACTATCAGGCCCAAGGCCATTTGCAACCTTCTACTGAGTCTTAACTCGAACCAACAAAAATGTTCAAGCGTACCTTGGAGCCCCACTCCTCCCAAATGGAGTCACATGGTTTTAATGTGATTTCGAATTAATGCTTTTTGATATATTTGATGTGAATTGGCATCAAATACACTCCTCTCAAATGCACCAACTACCAACAATTCATGCTCTTAAGAAGTTTTTAATGGTGGGAACTTAAACCCTTCTGTGTGGCCCACCTGAGAATTGGATCTACCTCATTTTTAGCACCATGCCCAAAATGAGCTGGCAAAACAGATGGACGTCATGGATATATATACAACACATGTATTGAGGTGGGCTCCACGGTCAGGGCCTCACCCACTAAGCTATTACTCCTGCCTCACCTAATTGGCACTCAAATTAACTAAGTTAAATTGTTCGGATTGTGAGGCCCATGGTATATAAATTGGGTGAATTGAGCCATCATTCTAATTTGGTGCAACCAAACACAACCTTAAAATTCCAAAATTATGAAACTAATTTACAAATGACCATAAATAAAACCGAAATCCCTCCATGTTCAAATTCTAATTGTAAAAACTGCTACAACGCAGAAGGATCAATACTACAACGATGGATATGGTTGTAGTTTTGGTAGGCATTCTCCCTCTATCGCTTCTCAATACCATCGCTTCATAAATGGGCCACGAATTCACCATCACAAAACCTGATATGAGCAGTTGTACAAACATTTCTTCTAACACCCCCACCATCAATGCTCTTGCAAGGCCCACCATGAAGGCGATCAAGTTGATGGTAGCTGCCATTGATAGTGTAATGAACATCGGCGATGAAACTCCAAATTCAAAGATCCCTTGCCCGTACCGCTTGTTCTGATCATCGTCGATCACTTTGCTAGTTACAGTGAATCCAGCACTGGAGAAACCCATCTGTTTGAGGGAAAATTCTATGAGTGAGAAGAGGTGCGACGTGAGTCCTCTCATCATCCACAGCCTCTGGTCATTCCACCATCGCTGGATCGTTCCACCCATGATAAGGAATTCGATGAGGTCTTTAGCATAAGCTCCCACGAAGAGGTACACATACAAGTAAAACCAAGGATCCGAGACCTGCATTGTGATCATTATCTTATTCAGAGTAATCATATCCGTCTGAGAGAGAGAGAGAGAGAGAGAGAGAGAGAGAGAGAGAGTCCATACCTTGGGAAACAAGGGGATCTGGTTGAGGAGAGCCAGCTGTGGCAGGAAAGCGTAGGTAGTGATCGGAACAGACCAAGCACACCAGAATGCGTAATGTGTATAGCACATTCCCATTTCCAATGAAATTCTACTAGTCCAAATGGTTATTAGTGGGTTGAACTTGGAGAAGGTCACCTCCAGCAGCCCAACACACCATCTCTTCGTCTGGCTAAGAGCGTCACTGAGGTTGATCGGCACATCCCCCAGGAATGCTGCTCTCTCTGGATTGCAAAACACCGACTCCCATCCCTCACAGTGAAGCTTGTAGCCTGTGTAGAAATCCTCAACTAGCGACCCATATCGGAATCCCATCTGCCCATTTAAAAAATCCATAGCTCAAGAGAATAGCAAAGGTGCGGCATTTAGGCTCTACTGAGTCTATCTGTCTATTTTCCTGGCCTGGCACTTCAAGGGTTTCAAGCATGGTTTATTGGTTTGAAGACTCGTCCGAGTTGGGTGCGACACGGACATATCGACTTGGACATGGTAGATCCCGATTGGTTTCACATGAGTCACCCCCAACTAAGGCGAGTCGGCCGATTCAGTACCGACTCTGGCGAGTTGCCACTCGACCAAGGGTAGACGAGTTAATCTGAGTCACATAACTTTAAACCATGGTTTCAAGGATGTTTGTCATTATCATGCATGATGGAGCACACCTAACCGGACATCCCAGATCATGCACAAAAGTGGGTGGCCCAGCTCATTGACAGATCTACTACCAGACTGAATGGTACGAAAATCAGTTGGCTGGAGTTGGCGGCCTTGGCCTTTAGGTAGACCCATGTTCAATATGCTATCTATCAGGCCTAAAGAAGGCCCAGGGCCATTTGCAACCCTAGTGGAGTCTTAATTCGAACCAACTAGAGATGTTCAAGCATACCTTGGAGCCCCATTCTCTGCCATGCTCGTATGTACAACTTGCGACGAGGTGGGCCAATCTAAGGACTGGCTCAGATCGGATGGAACAGTCTATGATGCGGTCACAACAAGAGTCCCTTGCTTCCGCCGGTGTTCGTAGTGGTGCACCATACAATGCCTGGCGATTGAAGAAACATCCGGTTCCAACATAATTTGGGCCAGAGAGCCCATCCATTCCCGCTGAATTGATTACAAACAGCCGCCTCCATTCGCAACTATATATATCATTCTTGTTAACCCCTCGGAAGCGCTGAGGGAATTGGATGTACGCAAGCGTCGACCGCTTGGCAGGGTCCAAGAGATAGCACAACGCTCGGCGTGGGGCTTGAGGATCGTTTGAGTACATGTCACAGTCCAAGGTGAGAACCACAGGTGCATTGCTCATTGCAGCCGATACACGGACCTACAACAACATGTAGTCAAGCACAATAATCAAAATAAAAAAATATATATAAAATTAATAATAGTAAACTATGAAATCAAACTGATTAGAAGCTTGATTAACAAACCAATGTACCAAGGATCTTCATTATGGATGGCTAGGATCAAGAGGGCCTCAAGTTCATTGATCCAAAATATCTCCTGGGAGGATGTGGGGCCTGGCGCCAGAGTGTGTTTTTGACATGGGTCCACTAAAAATGGATGGTTTGATTAACTTACAAGAACATTGAGCGCGCCAGCCTTGAAGTGGTGGGGGGAAGATCTGCTCTTCTCTCTAGAAACGTAGACGAGATTTGGCAAGGGATGGCCCGTAACATCCACGTCTTTGCTGCTCTCTAATAAAACCTGTTCAAGCAGATTAATCATAGTTACTACCAGATAATGAGCGGATATGATTCGCATTGAAAAATAATTTTAAATCTTTTAAGGAGCCCTTGGGATCATAATTCAAAAAAAAAAATGAAAAACTCGACACAGCTTGAAGTCCTGCTGAGTTGGGTCAACTCGATGACACATATGAGTTAATATTTGACTCGACTCTAAATTAAAATAACTAAGTCATTTATCATAGAGAAGAATCGCTATATATGATAAAATAGCCTTTCCATACAAACTTGGAATGTCCAGTGCATTGGTTAAGGTCTTTGCTTCGAAGGCATTGAGTCTGTCCCGCTAGGGAGTTTCCCATTAACTAGCCTCAAAAGCTCGCCATTTCGAGTTGACTCGGCTGAGTTTCAAGTTGAGTCAATGAGGTGTACGATTATGCCATAAAGGAAGAGTTGCCTACGTAGCAGCCTTTCCCACGAGGCATTTTCATTTTCTCAGTTTTGGGTAGAGCTGGACACAAAACTAACGAGCTTTAGATTGGTTTGGAAAAAGCTCGGCTTGGATTGCTTCAAATAGAAGCTCAAACCAAAACAAGTCTATGAGTCAAGCTCATTTAAAAAACCCTAAAGGAGCTGGTTAAAATGTGTATATTTGCATGGCTCTAAAATGCCATTTTCTGTGGGGGATCCATAAGCTAGATATGATTATGGTTCTCAAATGAGTGGAAACGATATTTACTTATATATACATGAACCACTTTTCAGTGATTTGGCTATTTGGGGGATGATAAGTACAAGCATGAAAATCAAGGAGAGACTAGGCTATAATGAGATTTCATGTGATTTGGTCTATTTTAACTCCTCATTTGGAGGATGTTAAACATCAGGTAGTAAGATACCTTTTTTTTTTAATGTTATTTTTAACTTTTTAAATTCTTTATTATTTAAATAAATAATAAGAAAGAGCCACCACCTGTTCACATTCGGCCTGGATCAATTCAAACTTTTTGACCAAAGTGATCCCGACTTGAACCAGATTTTTCTGAAGCATACCAAACTCAGGCTGCATAGGTCGGCCGAAACCCAAACCAATCTGATCCACAAACTAGAGTGGCACAAAATCATGCCACACCCATACAAGGGCTAACTGGCTAAATCTTTTTTTCAATGGTTACTTTTTTGGAAGAGAATGCAACTGCTTAGTGATTGTTACCCTAAACGTGTGGGGCCTACCTTCATATATTTTTTTGTATATTCATGCTGTCCATTTTTTTTTTAATCTCATTCTAGGACACGATCCCAAATCATAAGAAAATCCAAATCTCAGGTAGACCATACCAAAAGAAAGAGTGATGAATAACCATTAAAAACTTTTTGTATGCCACAAAAGTTTTGGATCAATCTGATCTTTCAAATTTCCCTTCAACCAGATCTTCTTGACATTATCAACAGGTTGGATTGCAAATAAACATTAAGAAAATGTTACGATGGGCCCTTTGGAATTTCTAATGGTGAGGCACTAAATCACCACTTTTTCCTGTGGTGTTGCCCACTTGAGATTTGGATCTGTATAAAATTTGGTACTTCATACTAAAATGGTCTGAAGAAACAGACGGACGGTGTGGATGTACAAAAATCATCAAAGTGGGCCCTATGGTAGGGTTAACACACACTAAGCTGTTACCCAAGTAATACCTAATTCGCTACTTCTTCGATCTCCACCTCAAAACGGATTGCGTCCTATTGCTTCCTGCCCCCGCCTGGACGATAATCTATCCCAGCAGGGCTATGTGAAGCTCCTTGATGTATGGGTTTTATCCAAACCGTCCATCCTCCATACCAGATCATTTTAGGGTATGAACTAAAAAAAATAAGGTAGATCCAAGACCCAAATAGACCACATAGTAGGGAATGAACGCTCACCATCTAATATTTGTCTTCCCTTCATCCAAGTCTATATGACATTCCGAGCAGATTGGAGGGCAAAAAACACCCCGATCCATAGTTCAAGTGGTAGAATGAGTGAAGATAACCTCATTTCAAAAATGAGATCTTGGTATTCCCAAGTTAGGGTGGCTAACATTGCAATGTGACTAACAGTGGGTGGGTGTAATAACGTACAGTCGGGTGTGTGTACTAACTCAAAAAAAAAAAAAAAAAAAAAGAAGAAGAAGAAGATTGGATGGCAAATAACCACGCATCACGGTGGCCGCTGGGAAGGTATCAACGGTGGGTGTCATTATCACCGCTTCTTCTTGTAGTGTGGCCTACCTGAACTTCAGATCTGCCTTATTTTTGGGCTCAAACCCTAAAATTATAGATGGCATGAATAAAACCCATACATCATGGTGGCCCCACAGAGCTCCTGCCTGGACAGATTCTGGTCCAAGCGGAGGTAGGACGTAATCCGCTTCCCCATTTTTAGTACGTGTGAGTAACCACTATAAGTTTGGCAGTTTGATGGACTACATAAAATGACACCCTGATTGATAAGCTAATGATCGTCGATCTAGTCGAATCTCGCGATTCCGGCATGGGCTCGAGCTACCCCAGAATCATATATTATACGTCCTGAAACTCATCTCGGATCATGAGATATAACCGTTTTACGGTCCTGACGGTCCTGATCACTTCCAACCCAACCGATCTTATTTTGGTCCATCTGGGCTGTATAATAGTCGGCGACCCGCTCTATATCAACTCTGTGCATCAGGTGTATAGCTGGTGGCAGGCACTTTGGGGCCTCCGTCAGGTATGTGATTTTACGAGCTCGTTTTAGAGCATGGTCCAAAAACAGAAGGCAGATCCAAAGCTCAAGTGGACTGCATCATAGGAAACAGTGGGAATAATAACACCCACCATTGAAAACCTCAGTAAAGTTCCTTGGGCGAGCGACAAACCAGTAGCAGCATAGAGAAACAACCTGAATAAACACTATACAAGCCTTACACCAGTAGAGTGAAAGAGAAAAACCTGAATAACTGCAGGATGATCATGACGAGTAAATCCATCCGTCCATTTCTTGAAAGCCTCACGAACATCATCGCGGGTGATATCACCGTCGATCACGCGGCCCCTTTCCACCACCCTCTCCACCTTATCTTTCATTCTTTCGTACATCGTCTGCATGAGAGAAAGCGATGCAACAGATGCCCGAAAGGACTTCTAATCTTTCCTCTCTTTTTTTTTCTTTCTTTTTTTTTTTTTATTTTTTTTATTTTACCTTGTTTGACATTCCAGTACCTAATCATGGAAAGAAGGGAAGACATCATGTGGTCCCAAATTCCAGAAACCCTGTATGTCAACTGGTTGCACGGAAAAGGGCATTGCCTGATACACTGCCGCGTACGCATGCACTCCCTCGTGGCATTATTGTAAGTCCATTTGGACATTACCAATCATGGTCCCACCTGGTGAACATGACCAATAATTGTACTGAACCCTAATCTTACATCCATCGGGACATTACTGCTGATCTTGTTTGGATCAACGGCCACGGGCCTCTCTTGATCCTAGCCATTTGCAGTGTTTATCCCAGATAATCCGTACTTCAATCTTGTTGATCAAGCTCCTCAAGCAATATAATAACTATCATTATTTATTTTTTTAAACCATTTTGAACCGTTAAAATCTAGAATAAAAGGACTATTAATGTTTACCAAATGAGAGGGCCACGTGTACAGTTGATGTATGTTTGAGTATAATTATGATCCATGGTACCCTAAGTAAGTATGATTATTTCTTACATTACATTTTCCACCGGAGAGGAGTGAATGGATTACACACGGTAAATTAGAAAATTACATGCGTCATGCAAATTGTTACGGGACTTTTTTTCTCAAATTTATAATGTAAATGCATCGTAAATGAGTCATCATAAAAAAATTAAAAAAAAAATGCATAAAATGCCTAGTGCCCAAAAACCATGGGGCCGCCATGATGTGTGTTATGTCTACGCCGTTCATCCATTCTAACAGCTAATTTAAGGGCATGAGCCACATGTGGTATTGGTGGAGGGCGGGGATTTCCTGCGAAAGCCTTGCGCAGGAAGTTCCTGCCTGGGAACCAAGGTGGGGCCTACAGTGATGTTTTTTGATGAATCCATCCCGTTCATCCATTTTGGGAGCTCATTTTAGGACGTGAGAACAAAAATGAACCGGATCCAAGACTCAAGTGGGCCTCACTAAAGTAAAAGGTGGGTAGGTAAATTACTACCGTTGAAACCTCCCTGGGGTCCACAGTTATGTTTATATGACATCCATACCGTTCATAACGTCACTACTACTGGGATGAACTGGAAACACGAATATTATCCTGATTCGAAACTCCTGTGGCTCCACAAATATTTCAACTGTGGACGTTTAATCCTCACATTTTCGGCCCACTTGAGTATTGGACCGGGTTCATTTTTGTTCTCAGTTCCTAAAATGAGCTCCCAAAACGTATGGACGGAGTGGATTCATCAAAAAAATCATTGTGGGCCCCACCTTGGTTCCCAGGAACTACCTGCACAAGGCTTGCGCAGGAAATCCGCGCCCGTTGGGGGAGGCGCTTAAGGAGAAGTGACCTCCCAATTGTAAATGTGGTATTGGTGGAACTGTTTTTTATCCTTAGCTATTGAATGGAGGTGCAGGTGGTGCATATTCTCAGGGAGCAAAACGGGTAGCTGACGGCTTAGCAAGGTTGGGTAACCTCAGCCAAGTGATGCAAGGATTCTCGGTGCTTTCGGATCTCCCTCGACATATCCGGGGGAATTTTTCTTAGGTAGGGTGGGGCTGGGGAATGTGTCCTGTGTGCCCCAATCCCAATCATTGACAATAGGCTGTGCACTTTATGATAAGCTGTCTAAGGCCTGATTTTTTTGGCAGTTGGGTGGCCCAAATGTGCGGGGCGTTTGTACTTTTGGTTCTCCTATAAATAAAAATATTTATTTATTAAAAAAAAAGGCATGGGCTAAAAAATAAGGTAGATCCAAAGTTCAAGTGAACCACACCATAGTAAACGATAGGAATTGAATGCTTACCGTGTTAGAATCGGATGCCTCAAATCTTCTGTGACAAGGGCCATCGACCGGTCATGGATGCCGACCAACCGGTCGGAAAATCAGAGGCCAAGACAACGACCTCTCTGGATGTTTTTTGGGCATTGTCGACCGATTGATGTTGTTATTCAACCAGTCGACAGGTTCCCTTTTTTGAGTTGGTTTCTTGCGCAGTTTTGCGCAAAGAGTTTCTAATTTTGATTTTCTTCTATTTAAGGAGTGTAATACAGGATTAGTAGTATCCTAGATAGAAAAAGGGGATTGAGAGAGGTTCTAAGTGAGAGAGAGCTTGATGAGAAGAGGGTTTTCTTATTAGGAAAGCTTGATATTTCTCTTGTAGGGCTTGTGATCTGGGTTTTGGGTTGCATCTCTTGTAACTTCTGATATCATCGTAGATTGCTGTCACTTTGTGCCATGGTTTTTTACTCGTGAGGGGTTTTTCCACGTAAAATTTGGATTGCCTTCTTGTGTGTGTCGTTTTGTTTGATTGTGGTCGTTGTGTGATTGTCGCTCGCTTGTTCTTCTCGCTTCCGTTGCGAGGCCTCTCACCCCTGACAAGTGCTATCAGAGATAAAGTTGGAGAGGAAGCAGAAAAAATCTGAGGCGAGGCATCAATGGTATCTTCTAGCATAAGATTCGACATCGAGAAGTATTTGAGGAAAGACAAATTTGAACTTTTGAAGGTGAAGATGAAAGGCCTTCTAGTTCAGCAAGGGCTGCAATATGCGCTCCTTGGAAAGCGACCGAATGCTATGAAAGAAGAATAGTATAAGAGAATCAATGAGAAAGTCAATGTCTCAATCCAGTTGTGCCTAGCGGATGAGGTCCTATACAACGTCATGAAAGAGAGAACTACAACTGAAACATGAGCAAAATTGAAAAATGTCTGTGCGAAGAAATCTCTAAAAAATTGCATACATCTGAAGCTTCAGTTGTATAATCTGAGGATGACGGAGGGGAACGATGTTAAGAACCACATCGGCAATTTCAATAGGCTTATTAGCAAGTTGATGGATGTAGATGAACCGATGAAGGATGAGGATCAAGCGTTTATCCTGTTGAATTATCTTCTAGAATCATATGAGTCACTTAAGGACTCGTTGTGTGTAGGTAGGCAGACCATTAATGTGGAAACCATTATCTTAGCCCTTGAGGCGAAGGCGATGAGAAAGAAAAGTGGCGGGGTGAGTTCTTCTACGAACAAGGCACAGGTTATGAAGGGGAACAGGGTGAGGGATCTTCGTCAGCGAGATCTAATTCTAAGGGCAAGTGAAAGAGCAATGCGAGATGCTGGAATTGTGGGGAAGAAGGGCACGTGAAGAGGGATTGGCTGAATACCGAGGTGAAGTAAAAAAAGTCAGGAGGTTCTTCTAAGGGGGTTAATATCGTAGAGGATGGCGGTGATGTTTGTGAGGTATTGATTGTATCCAGCATATGGTCTCTTGGTGAAGAATAGCTCTTAGATTCAGGTGCATTATGTCACGTATGTCCTGATTAGAATTCATTCATGACATACAGAGCGTATGATGGTAGATTGGTATTATGGGACGATGACTACGTTCACAAGGTGGTGGGTATTGGTTCGTTGCGCATTAGGATGTTCGACGGGATCGAACAAATCCTTGAAAGTGTGAAGCATATCCCTAAGATGAAGAAGAATGTGATCTCTTAGTGCACTTGAGGTGAAAGGGTGCAGGTTCATCTGCTGTGTTCGATTTGTAAAGTGGCAAAGGGAGCACTCGTGATGATAAAGGCATGGAGGTGGGACAATCTTTACAAGGTAATCGGGAGGACTATTCATGGTGGAGTTGCGGGATCGACAGTGAAATCCATGGTTACTCGTATGTGGCAAGAGCCAAAGGGCCACATGAGAAGAGTGAAGAGGTACGTGAAACTCCAAGGATAAAGTCAATGAGGCATGAGAAGCAACGGGACTATGATGATGACGAAGTAGAGGTGGAGGATATATAATGTATGGAAATGTGTTGCATGAAGATTGGATTTGTGGTGGAGATTGTTGAAACCAGATGCCTCAAATCTTCTGTTACAGGGGCCATCAACCGGTCGTGGATGGTGACCGACCGGTCAAAAAATCAGAGGCCAAGACAGCGAGCTCTCTGGATGTTTTTTTGTCATTATCGACCAGTCGACAGGGGTCCTCGACCGGTCGACAAGTTTCCTTTTTTTAGTTGGTCTCTTGCGTGGTTTTGCGGAAGGAGTTTCTAATTTCGGTTTTCTCCTATTTAAGGAGTGTAATACGGGATTAGTGGTATCCTAGACAGGAAAAGGGATTAAAAGAGGTTCTAGGTGAGAGAAAGAGCTTGAGAAGAGGATTTTCTTCTTGGGAAAGTTTGGGATTTCTCTTGTGAGGCTTGTGATCCAGGTTTTGGGTTCCATCTCTTGTAACTTATGATATCATAGTGGATTGGTGTCACTTTATACCATGATTTTTTTACACATGGGAGGTTTTTCCATGTAAAATTCATATTACCTTCTTGTGTATGTCGTTTTGCTTGATTGTGGTCGTTGTGTGATTGCTGCTCGCTTGTTCTTCTCGCTTTTGCTGCGGGGCCTCCCACCCCCAACGTACCGTTGGTAACTTCTTATGGTTTAGGACCACTATTTCCTAAGGTGTGGTCCACTTCAAGTTTACATTTGCCTCACTTTTGGACTCATGCCATAAAATGAGTCGGCAAAGTGAATGGATGTCATGGATAAGACATATACATCTTGGAGGGCTCCACATTTTTATTATAATTCAAACAAGTAAAATTGGAAGAGAAAGTGCATTTTTTGTTTGCATTTCCTCTCTCAACCAAACAATTGATAGAAGTAATGACTATTTGCAGGTAATTATTGGTAATTAGGAAAATTTAACAGCCCCAGTGTTAAGGTAATTTTACAATATTAGGATTTTGTTTTATTCTTGTAAAGATCTGTATGTGTGAAGATTCCTCTAGTTCTCCTACCTCTTCTAGAATGTTCTTGAGAAACAAACAAGTTACAATTTCCATAGTGTCATCACTTGTTATTTAAATTGTCCAAAGTATGAGTCTTGACTTAGATGTGTTATAAACTAAAAATTAAGCTTATTTAATTACCTCATTGCTGGATTGGTGGACACTTATCAAACGGTTAGAAATAAAAATAAAAATAAAAATCTATTATCCTTTTTCAACAAACAAGCGTACACAAATCAAGGGCCAGGATTGTTCAACCAACCTAATTTAATCCGTTTAATTTTACTTAATTCTGATAAGCGTGCAATTTCCAAGTCCCTAACAATTAAGCATCATATGCTGCTTGGTATAAAATAACTCCCCATAATCCATTGGACCTGGTTTTGCGTAACCAGTATTGACTGTCCATATTAAAGGCCACTGATCAATGGATAATATTGGTCAGATTGGTACAATGTTTGAATGTTAGCCCATGAAATGTGGGTTGGACCTAAAGAACAATCTAGATCAACGGTGGATTAAGTGTCCCAATGCAAGAGCACTAATGAACAGTTTAATTACTGTGCCTTCAAGAGCACCGCCCCATTTCTTTATTTTTCTTTAGCTGTCTGGATCATCCAAGGCGTTGAATGGCCTATAGTTCAGTATTTATTTTGAAATATTGATCCTGGCAATTGATTTATTGAGTTAAATCCGAGCCATTAAAGAGGTTCTTTTCAATTATCTATATTCAGCTAATTAAGGGGGAAAGGGTAATTGTACAAACAACTACCTAATTAATACAGAATTTACATTCCAGTACCTTTTTCAAAAACGTTTTCAATGAACTAACTCACTGGGTAATTATCATTGGTGGCTCAAATGGGCCTCACTGTGATGTTTACGTGAAATCCAAACCGACTACCAAGGACGTCACCCCCGATTAGGCACAAAGGCAAAAATTAAGCTCTCTCTATGATTAAGATGGACCACACGATTAGAAATAGTGTACAGGGCAATGCTCACCCTCCAAACTATTTCCCTTGGCGTCGCCTACTTGAATCCTGGATGGAACTGATTTTTGAGATGTCAGCTCTAAAGATTAGTTCCCAATCTAATAATTGGAGTGGATTTCATGGAATCATCTCAGTGGGTCCTATAAAAATTAAGGGTGGACATCTCTTCCAATTGTATCATTTGGAAATCACGTGTCAACATGAGATTTTGGCCCCCGACCTATATGGGATTACATTTCTAATAGTGGTAGTGGATTTCACATACACATCATAGTGGCCCCATAAAAAAATAAGGGTGGCGTCCCTCTCCCCTCTCCCCTCTCCTGACACTTAATTTCATGGCAAGCCCACCCTTCATTTTTTACAGGCCTATAGTGAGTGATATGCATATGAGATCCACTCCGACCATTAAATGTGTAAATCCTACGTTGGAGCTAGGACCAAAAAATCTAATTGACTTGTGTTTTAGGTGGGCCATTCAAAAGCAAATAGTTGGGAGAGAGACATCACCCTTGATTTTTATAGGGCCTACCATAATGATTATACGAAATCTACTCTAACCATTAGATGCCACACCAAAATTTCAAGCTCAAGGCTAAAAAATTGTACATACATTATTCAGGGGAGCCACACCCTAGGGAAAATGTTTGGAGGGTGACCGTTGCCTTGTATGTTGTTTCCAATAGTTTGGTCTACCTGAATCATAGATGGAGCTATTAAGTGCATATATACCACATCCAACCGCCCAATAAGTTAGCCAGAGCATGAGGATCAACCTGCAAAAATCAGCCATATCCGTAAATAGCAAAATACAAGTGTGGTTCACTCTATGAGTGGATATTGCTGAAGTTTGCATTGTGAGATCTTCATGGTTGGGCCAACCTATTGGGAGGACTGGATGTCACACGTACTCAATCGATCAGAAGTTATCCACCGGGTGGACCATAACCTGCACTACAACCGGTTGGACATAGAGCTGCACCAAATTTCATGATATTTCGTAATCAATCAGTCTAAGTTGAGCGATATCTGGCACAACCAGACGCACCCTACGCTATTTTACCTTCCTTTTTTCCCTTTTTTATTTTATTTTTTTTTCTTTTACCTACCTTGTGAGAAACTCTATTAAGTGCAGTTTTATCTCTTCGTCAACCAACGTGCAAACCCCACGTAGAAACAGGCGCTGGGATTCCCGCCCACTAGCTTTCTACAGTGAGACATAGATATGCACCCGATTATCAGTAAAGAGGGGCTCAACTCCAGTGGCACCCAGTTTGGACAAAGATCCAGTGCACAACTATCTTACACCGTCCAAAGGTAGTAGATGGGAATCCTAACACATTCCAAAATGGGATTTCAAAAATCTAGATTTTTTTTTTTTTTTCTCTTACCCTTATTTTCTCGGAGGACTTACACCACGTAGTTCCAAAGTATACTTCCGGGGACCTTGGTTCAATACCATTCTCCCGGCAGTAGGGCAACCAGTGCCCGGCGAACTTCGCCGCCTCCATGAAAGCAAAGAGAGTAAGATCCGACCCGCCATCATCAGAGACATAGACCGAGATCTTGTTCGTTGGGTAGTCGAACGCCATCATCGAAAGGGCGGTGTTCACGACGCTCATCGGAGGCTCCTTGTACGGGTCTGCGGTGCAAATGAACACATCCAGCGCAGGGAGATCACCATCGTCGATGACCTCAGTGAGTTTTTCGGGGAACTCCCGGCGACGGGCTGGCCGCCATCTGAAGCCCAGGTCGGTAGCCCACATGAAGGCCAAGATCATCTCGGAAATCAGCATGGTGAGAAGGAGAGAAAAGGAAAGGAAGTCATTTGAACGGATGAGATGAAGAGATCGGTGATAGAACAGTGCCATAATGGCACATGTGTACACTAATGCATGTGCACGGTTGAGCTTCGCTCGAGGCTCGACCACTAGCCTATGGAGAGGGTGCCTACTGGGGTCCTTTGGACCACATCCCATCCTCATCTCTCTCTCTCCTCTCTCTCTCAACCCAAGGTAATGAGAATAGCTATGAAGCCCAGACTCTGATGGACGATAGGAAGTGGAAGGCACTCTTATAAAGAGAAGAAATACTTTGATACTCTGGCAGAGTGCGATGGATGATACGCACGCAGCTAGATATTATTTAGAAATTGCATATGTGGCACACAAGTAATTTAAATTAAACCGTCCAAATTATGGGTATCTGTTTAGATATACCATGAACCAAAATTACTATTATTTGATTATCTAACTATTAAATTGTTGGAAATTTATTGGACGTTTAAGAATAAATAATATCCAATGGTCTTACTTCATAAAACAAATGCCCACGAATAGAGGCACTGGTTATTTAACTAATCTGATTTTTAGATTTTAACTTAGGTATAGTAGGTTACACAATTCAGTCCGTTCATTTTGAGGTAATAATGCCACGTGTAACATTAATAAGTTCCTGCGTATGAAGCACCAAACAGCGAAATGGTAATTGATACTTACACTCTTTTCTCATGTACTCCTTTTTCTTTTCTTTTTTTTTTTGTTAATTTGCATATTAGAACAGTATACCGTCTCTTTTCTGTGATGGAACGGAATGGCGGAACAGGTTAGGTGCGGCCCCTGCTACACCGTGCCATGCCTCGTGCCGTGTCATGCTGGATGATGTGTCGAGTCATGTTGTGCCGTGCCATTGTTTTAAAAGTAAGGCCCGGCTTGGCCTATGTGCCTAATGTGCATTAACATGCCGGACTGAATCTAACGAGTCATGCGTATCTGTCCATTCAAAATGAAGGCAAACACACTGATATAATGTTAGCCGGACTGAATCTAACGAGTCATGCCTATCTGTCCATTCAAAATGAAGGCAAACAAACTAATATAATGAAAAATTACGTTTCATTTAATATGTAGATCAAATTTTGAAATGAAGGTTACAAAATTCATCATTGGTTGAGTATATCCCAATTAGATTGGCACTCATTCACCTATGATGATTGACCGAAGAAAAAAATTACTTATAATGATATTTTTTATTTCTATAAGAAATTAAGAAAAAAACTATAACTAAGAAAATATTATATATAGTGCCAAATTAAACAAACTACTAAATTTTTACTTTATTAATTTCATCAATCAAGTTTTGCTCTCTCTGCTTAAAATCAATTCCTCAAGTATACACAACACTACAAGCTGCTAATTTTTTACTTTATTAATTTCATTAATCAAGATTTCCTCTCTACTCTCCTGCTTTAAACTAATCCCTTAAGCACACACAACACTCCACCGTCTCTGCCAATAATCTGCTCCTGTAGTCATCCAGAACGCAATTACCTACGCTAAACTATTATTCGGATGCAACTATAGAAACTGAACTATTAGTAGATCTCTAGCTATGGCAGAAAGAACATGCTAGCTAGTTTTGTGTTCCCTCCATAAGACCAAAACATCGAAATGAATGACTTCATCCGGATTATGAAAAACAAGCCATTCATTTTCAATATAAATAGCTAATTCAGAGGATAAATTATTAGATGAAGTACATATTCTTCTATTAAGAATAAACCAAGATGGGTCAGATCTAGTTAATGGTAAGATAGGGGTAGAACTTGTTCCCACCTTAACACCTAACAGGTTCTGATATTCTTCAAAAAGTTCATTTAATGTTGTTCTAATAATAGACGTATGGATTGAACCATTAGTATTCGTATTTTTTCTACATTCTTCAAGAAAAACTTCTAAACCATGTAATTTTATTCTATGGGACATAATAGAAGCTAAATAAAAAATTATAAGAATATCTCTCTAATATTTTAAAAAATTTCTTCCATTATTACACAAATTTCTTAAAAACCAACTATATTTCGGTAATTTGAAAAAAGTAAACTTATATTATATAAATGGTTTATAGTTTGATTAAATGTTGGATAGTAAATACCAGACAAAGTTGTGGTTGCATTATAAAAGGCTTGTAAAAGCTCTTTTATTATTTTTTCAATGTCCCGGCCTATATTAATTGTTGAATACTCAAAATCTTTGCTTAAGTAAAACTCAATTATCACATCTTTAAATTTATATGAAGCCTCTAACATAAAATAAAATAATAAGAAAAAGGTAAAATTCCACTGGTGTTTAACATCCAACAAAAATTTTATAGCCTTTTTTTTAAAGAAAATTTATTCTATAAACTAGAACCAGCATTTATAACCATTCGGGTAGGGACCCACAAAAAAAGTCAGGCCCTGGCTATCATATGCACCTGTACAATGCTGTCTACGGCACCCCCATTAACAAAAAAGGAAAAATGAAAAAAAAAAAACAAAAAAAAACAAACCACAAACTGTTAGATGTGGTTTAAACTCTTGTTGTTGTACACATGACTTTAAACTCTTAATATCTAGTAAGAGAAGTAAAAATAAAACTTATTGATTGCTTAATATATTTTATATGAGGTCTAATGAACATTAAACCATCTTGCACAACTAAATTTATGATATGATAAGCACATCGTACATAGAAAATTTTTTCACTCCACTGACATTATAGGGATATGGTTTTTTAGAAATTGAAATGCTAAATCGTTAGATGAAGCTTTATCTAAACTTATACAAGAAAAAAAATTATTCTAAATTTCATATTCTCTAAGGCTATTAAGTATAGCCTAACCTAATTTAGATCCTGAGTGAAGGGACTCAAGTAAAGAAAATGTAATTTTTTTTTCTATAATCTCCAATCTGAATCTATCCAATGAGCAGTTACACATATATAACATAAATCTTGATTGGAAGTCCATAAGTCTGAAGTTAGAATTATTTTTTCTGGAATATTTATAAAAACTTTAATTAAAGCATCCTTATTTTTTCTAAATAGTTTCAAAACATCATTTCTAGCAGTATTTCTTGAAATTTTTTAAAACTAGGGGTAAACGAATTTCGAATCATTTGTTCGAAATCCTTATTTTATGCAAAAGTAAATGGTAGATCAGTTTTAATTATAAATTTGACGAGTTCTAACCGAGCATGGGCTTGGCTAGAACTAAATGTAGACAAGTTGCTCCCTTCAAAAGCTTAACTAATTTGAGTTTGTTTATGATCTTTTTTCTCATGTTTTGACAACATTTATACAGATGACATTTTAGGTGGCCAGTATCACCGGAGGAATTACAACTATACCGACTTTTCCATAAGACACGAATAGCCTTAAGAACCATTTAACCCGTATTATTTTTAAAGTTAGTTACTTTTATATATTTCCGAACTTCTGAAGTGCGGGTCCTTTTTCTACGGGTTCTTCTTCCTCTCTAACTTCTTAATTTAAATTCGGGTTGAGGAGGGGCAAGGAGTTGTGGATCTGTAATCAAGGATTGTTTGGTTAATATACTCTAATTCTTCCGTGTTAAAGAATCTAGCGTCCATATCTAATATATTAAATAAAATATATAAAAAAGTTATCTTACTTATAGTAAGAAGGGTGGTAGAGAACGAGAATTAATTATATAATATATATTATAACTAAAGAAATAAAATTAAATAAGAAAATTACTCAACTTCAATAACTTTAGGTATTGGGGAAATTGAAATCTTGAAAACTTAAAAACTTGAGATTTTTTTAACTTATGATTTGGGAAGCTTGAAACCTTAATTCACGACATTGAGACCCATGTACTTAAGAGCTTGAGTATTTATAAAACTTGAGAGAAAGAAATTTTTGGGGGGGGGGGGGGGGAGTTTATAGCTATTTTTTAAACCTAAACTAGCCGTTTTATGGCTATTAGGGAGCAAAATGGTTAATTTCACAAATATAGCTGTTTGAAATATTGCTGTTTTATGGCCGATCGTACTGTGCCAAATGGATCGTGCAGCGTGTCATGTCGAGGTCGTGCTTCATGTTGTGCCGCGGGCCAGGATATTGAAGTCCGGCACAACCCGCTATTTTACCGTGCCATGTCATGCTGGGTTTAACAATTGTGCAAGGCCGTGCCACGGGCCAATTTTATCAGGCCACGCCATGCTATGGGCCGACGAACCATATTTACACCCCTAATAAGGACTAGAATTTATGTGAATTGACATCCCTAGTTGTGTTTAGAGGCTGTAATTAGAATCCAATAATCTAGTAATTGGAATCACTTAATTGTGTTGGGCAGCTTGTATTTGGAAGAGAAAAAGTGAGAGAGACAATTGTGACTTGCGAATCAGTGGTAATAAGAATTCATGTAAAATAGAATTACATTGTTTTACTGTGATTTCAAAAAATTTCTCAAGTGTATTTGATATGAATATGAATTGGATTTTAATTCACAAAAAATACTGCTACAAAATGCACCAATTACCACCAATTCATGGCCCCAAATGACCTCAAGAAACATTGAGCAGGTTTTAACAAGACGAGTTAAGATTGGGTCAAGTTCTATTCAAACCCAGCTCACTTCATTCAGCATAGGCCCAAGCTTAGCCCGAGCTCTTGACGAGCCAAGATAGTCCAACTCGTGCATGACCTGAAACGTTTATACTAGCCAAAGCCCGAGCTCAAGTATTTTTTAGGTGTATCACACTACAACAAATTTGTTATTTACCGACGAAATTTTTACTGATGAAATTGATTTCGTTGGTAAAAATCATTTTTACCGACGAAATATTACCATTCTTCTTTCGCACCCCTACCAAAAATGTTTCCGCCAATATTTATAACAATGGGATTACACTTATACCGACGAAATTAACATATTGTCGATAAAAAATTTACCGGCGAAATTTTTATACCGACAAAATTGATACGTCGTCGATAACAATGATAGGGCACGGGTGTGTCTCACTTGAATTTTAAGAAGCGTTTTACCGACGAAAATCTTCGTCAGTAAATACATTTTATACCGACGAAATTGATACGTCGTCGAAAACAATGATAGAGCACGGGTGTGGCCCACTTGAATTTTAAGAAGGCTTTTACTGATGAAAATTTTCGTTGGTAATAATCGTATACTTTATCTTCGAATCGACTCCAGTAAGCCTCCATCCCTCTCAATCTCTCTCAACCCCTCTCTCTCTCTCTCTCTCTCTCTTTCTCTCACCGGATGTTACTGCCGCACGTCGACCACCCTTCTCTCCGCCTACACCGCCGCACAGCCTCTCTCCGGTAACCCTCTCCTCTCTCTCTCTCTCTCTCTCTCTCTCTCTCTCCTCTCTCCATTTCCTCCTCTCTCTCTCTCGTTCACTCCGTCCCCCTCTACTATTTGTGGGGCCCATTGTTGTTATCAATTGCTTGTGGGGCCCACTGTCGGCGGTCCACTACTTGTGGGTCCCACCATCCCATCGATTCCACTGTTTTGTGGGTCCCACCATCGATGTACAGTAGTGATTTGTGGGGCCCACTGTTTTAGTAAATCCCTAATTAGGGATTTATTTTAGAAATCCCTAATTAGGGATTTCTTAATTAAAATACCTAATTTGGGATTTTCAATTCCAAAAGAAAATTAAAAAATTATAGATATCCAAATCTGAAGTGGACCACACCACTAGAAACAGTGTCCATTGGTTGTGGGGCCCACTTTTCGCTATCCACTACTTGTGGGGCCCACCGTCGATGTCCACTATTTTGTGGGGCCCACTTTTTTGGTAAATCCCTAATTAGGGATTTCTTAATTTAAATCCTTAATTTAGGATTTTCAATTCCAAAAAAAAAAAAATTATGGATATCCAAATCTCAAGTGGACCACACCATTAGAAACAGTGTGATTGAGTGCCCCACCATTAAAATTTCCAAAGTGCCCATCGTAAGGTTTTGGTAGTGTTTATTTGAAATCCAAGCTCTTTATAATGTCAATACGATCTTGATGAAGGTAAAATATAAATATTCATTTATATTTTATTAATAGTTATATATATTTGTGTGGATATATGTGGATGTATGTATGAATGTATGTCGCTTATTACTAATAGTTATTTTTGTCCACGAATGGTAGTATAATACAATCAGCTTGCCCATTTGGAGATTTCTATATTGCCGAACATAGATAAAGTGTGTTTTGGAGGTATAGAGATCTTTCAAATTGTCCTGTTTGACAGTCCAAGGATGGATAGATTGGAATGTTTTCGTTGTTTGCCATTTACATGCTCTATCATTAGTTTCGTGTTGCATCTCTCCTATTCTCTCTGGACATGTTTCTTATGTTTATTTCCATTATCAATAATCCACACAATGTGTGAATACTTGAAGTAGAAATTAAATGTAAAATAAATATATCTGGAGAGATAGTGGGAGATGCTGTCCGAAATTTATGCTTGGGCATTTAAATGAAAATAATGAAAGCATTTCAATCTATCCATCCTTGGATGGGAGACTGATTGTACTATATTATCATTTAGTGGCAAATTAGATGATGAATATGATACTTGTGATTAAGAGTGATTGATCCAAATGAATGTTGAGCTGGGGTCCCTAGAAGGTGGGAACCGCTGTTATGACCATGATGAAGTTGTCTATTTTCTATGGACAACAATATGGGTGGCCTGGCCATTTAGACAGGCCCGTGTTTATGTATTTGCTCGGAATTGATGGAACGGACCCGGATGTGCGTTGGAGCTATCCAGATGTTGAACGGGGGTCCCTGGAAGGTGGGAACCGCTATTATGACCATGATGAAGCTGCATTTCCTATGGACAGCAATATGGGTGGCCTGGCCATTTGGACAGGCCCGTGTGTTTATATATTAGCTCAGAATTGGTTTAGCAGACCCGGATGTGCGTTGGAGCTATCCAGATGTTGAGCAGGGGTCCCTAGAAGGTGGGAATCGCTGTTACGACCATGATGAAGTTGTTCATTTCCTATGGACAGCAATATGGGTGGCCTGACCATTTGGACAAGTCCGTGTTTGTGTAGAGCACACCCAGATGTGCGTCAGGAGCTATCCTTGAGTTAGTTGAGTCTCCGAGACCTAAACCTTAAACCCTAAACCCTAATCCTAAAACATAAACCCTAAACCCTAATCCTAAACTCAAACTCGAAAATCCAAACCTGATCCCAAACCCGAACCCGAACCCGATATCCTAAACCTAAACCTAAATCTATACTCAATTCACTTAACTTAAACCTACACCTAATCCTAAACCTATAACCCTAACCTAAACCTAAACCTAAACCCAATCCCAAACTCGATTTCCTAAACCTAATCCTATATTCAATTCACTTAACCTAAACCTACACCTAATCCTAAACCTATAACCTTAACCTAAACCTAAACCCAATCCCGAACCTGAACACGAACCCAATTTCCTAAACCTAAACCTAAACTCAATTCACTTAACCTAAACCTACACCTAATCATAAACTTATAACCTAAACCTAAACCTAAACCTAAACCTAAACTCGAAAGCCTAAACTTAAACCCGATCCCGAACCCGAACCCGATTTCCTAAACCTAAACTTAAACTCAATTCACCTAACCTATAACTCTAACCTAAACCTACAACCTAAACCTAAACTCAATTCACTTAACCTAAACCTATAACCCAAATCTAAACCTAAACCTAAACTTGAAATCCTAGACCTAAACCTGTTTCCGAACCCGAACCCGATTACTTAAACCTAAACTTAAACTCACCTAACTTAAACCTACACCTAATCCTAAACCTACAACCCTAACCTAAACCTAAACCTAAACTTGAAATCTTAAACCTAAACCTAAACCCGAGCCCGATTTCCTAAACCTAAACCTAAATTCAATTCAGCTAACCTAAACCTACACCTAATCCTAAACCTACAACCCTAACCTTAACCTAAACCTAAACTCGAAATCCTAAACCTAAACCTGATCCCGAACCCAAACCCAATCCCGATTTCCTAAACCTAAACCTAAACTCAATTCACCTAACATAAACCTACACCTAATCCTAAACTTACAACCCTAACCTAAACCTAAACCTAAACTCAAAATCCTAAACCTAAACCCGATCCTGAACCCAAACCCGAACTCGATTTCCTAAACCTAAACCTAAACTCAATTCACCTAACCTAAACCTATACCTAATCCTAAACCTATCACCCTAAACTAAACTTAAACATAAACTCGAAATCCTAAACCTAAACCCAATCCCGAACCCAATTTTCTAAATTTAAACCTAAACTCAATTCACCTAACCTAAACCTACACCTAATCATAAACCTACAACCCTAACCTAAACCTAAACCTAAACTTGAAATCTAAACCTAAACCTAAACCCAAACCCGATCCCGATTTCCTAAACCTAAACCTAAACCTAATTCACCTAACCTAAACCTACACCTAATCCTAAACCTACAACCCTAACCTAAACCTAAACCTAAACTTGAAATCCTAAACCTAAACCCGATCCCGAACCTAAACCCGAACCTGATTTCCTAAACCTAAACCTAAACATAAATTAACCTAACCTAAACCTACACCTAATCTTAAACCTACAACCCTAACCTAAGCCTAAACCTAAAATTGAAATCCTAAACCTAAACTCGATCCCGAACCCAAACCCGAACCCGATTTCCTAAACGTAAACGTAAACTCAATTCACTTAACCTAAACCTACACCTAATCCTAAACCTACAACCCTAACCTAAACCTAAACTTAAACTCGAAATCCTAAACCTAAACCCAATCCCAAACTCAAATCCGAAATCGATTTCTTAAACCTAAACCTAAACTCAATTCACCTAACCTAAACCTACACCTAATCCTAAACCTACAACCTTAACTTAAACCTAAACCTAAACTCGAATCCTAAACCTAAACCCGACCCCGAATCCAAACCCGAACCCGATTTCCTAAACCTAAACCTAAACTTAATTCACCTAACCTAAACCTACACCTAATCCTAAACCTACAACCCTAACCTAAACCTAAACATAGACTCGAAATCCTAACCTAAACATAGACTCGAAATCCTAAACCCGATCCCGAACCTGATTTCCTAAACCTAAATATAAACTCAATTCACCTAACTTAAACCTACACTTAATCTAAACCTAAGCTCGAAATCTTAAACCTAAACCCGATCCAAAACCCAAACCCGAACCCGATTTTCTAAACCTAAACCTAAACTCAATTCACCTAACCTAAACCTACACGTAATCCTTAAACCTACAACCCTAACCTAAACCTAAACCTAAACTTCAAAACCTAAACCTAAACTTAAACCCGATCCCAAATCCGAACCCAAATTCCGAAACCTAAACCTAAACTCAAATCACTAAACCTAAACCTAAACTTAAAACCATAACCCTAACCTAATCCTAAACCTAAACCCGAATTCCTAAACCTAGGCCTAAACCTAAACCTAAACTCAAATCACTTAACATAAACCTACACATATTCCTAACTCAATTCACCTAACCTAAACCTAAACCTAAACCTAAACCCAATCTCGAACTCGAATTCCTAAACCTAAACCTAAACTCAATTCACTTAACCTAAACGTAAACTAACTCTAATCTTTGCATTGTAGATATGGATAAGAGTTGGATGCGAGCAAAGAATAGGTTTGGCTCAAAATATAAACAAGGTGTTAAAGAGTTCATGGAATTTGCACGATATCGGGCAGATTCAGGTAATAGGATTAAGCGTCCATACCGAAAATGCAAGAACATGGTTCACAAGACTTTAGACAAAGTAGAAGACGATTTGTTCATAGTTGGGATTGACCATGGTTACACTTGGTGGATCCATCATGGTGAAGACTTCCACCAAAGAGTTGAGGCCACTGAAGTCCTTACTGACCCAATTGTATTAGATGACGAGGATGAAGACATTGACGAAATGCAAGATATCATTAGGGGATGTGCTAAGGGGAACAATTGCGGATACTGATTTTGGGTGATGTTGAATCAGAAAAGTTTAGTAGGTTGTTGAGGGATACGCAACGTCCACTCTATCTGGGGTGTGGGAACTTCTACAAGTTGAATTTCCTTACAAGGTTACTTCATTTTAAGACAATAAATCGTTGGAGTAACAAATCGTTCGACATGTTACTTGGCTTGTTGAAAGAAGTATTATCGAACGGTGAGACATTGCCTAAGTCTCATTACGAGGCAAAATCCTTAATGCGAGACTTGAGCCTTGGTTACATCCTCATACATGCATGTATAAATGATCGTGTATTGTATTGGAAAGAACATAAAAATGTTGAAGAGTGTCTAGAATGTGGAGAGTCTAGGTGGAAATATGATGAAATCAAGCGTAAGAAAATTCTACAAAAGGTGTTAAGGTATTTTCATTGAAACCCAGATTACAAAGATTGTTTACGTCAAGTAAGATAGCTGAAGATATGAGGTGGCATAAGGAGAAACGCGTTCATGATGATAATACATTGAGGGACCCTACTGACTCTGAAGCCTGGCAAAATGTTGACAAGCAATATGACTGGTTTACAGAAGATTCTTGCAATGTTTCGACTAGGTCTTGCAAGTGATGATTTTAATCCATTTGATAATATGAGTAACTAGTACAGTATGTGGTCAGTGGTACTTATGCCCTACAATTTACCTCCTTGGTTGTGTATGAAAGAGTCATTTTTCATGATGTCAGTGCTTATTCCTGGACCCAAGTCACCGGGGAATGACATTGATGTGTATTTGTGACCGTTAATAGATGATTTAAACGAGTTGTGGAGTTAAGGTGTCCAGACGTATGACACATTTGTAGGACAGACATTTCGATTGCATGCCGACAATAAATGACTTCCTTGCGTATGGAAATTTGTCTGGGTGGAGCACGAAGGAAAAGTTGGCTTGTCCTACATGTAATATTGAGACTTGTTCATTGTCAGTTGAAGAATGGTAAAAAAATGTGTTATATGGGTCATCATCGCTTCCTTCCAAGGGATCATAGTTGGCGTAGGAAGACGATGATCTTTGATGGCAAACAAGATCATAAGCCACCACCGAAAGAACTATTTGAAGAAGATGTGATACAACAACTGAGTAACATTGGAGAAGTTAAATTTGGTAAGGCACCAGACTTGAAGAAGAGAAAACGTACAGTATTGGAGTATAATTGGAGGAAGAAGAGCATTTTTTTTAGTTGCCCTATTAGAGTGATTTGAAATTGCAACACAACTTGATGTCATGCATATTGAGAACAATATATGTGACAACATCTTCGGAACATTGATGAACATTGAGAAGAAAACAAAAGACAGTTTTAAGGCTCGATTGGATCTACAAGCAATGGGTTTAAGGAAAGAGTTGCACTTACAACCACATGAAAATTCATATACTATACTAGCAGCCTGCTACACATTATAAAACTAAAGAAAAGGCGTTTATTTGAATGGTTGAGATCGGTAAAATTTTTCGATGGGTATGCGTTGAATATCTCTTGGCGCGTAAACATTATGGACTATAAGGTAACAGGAATGAAAAGTCATGACTGTCACGTCCTTCTACAATGTCTACTACCAGTTGTGATTCATAGATTCCTAAGCAAGGATATCAGTGCGACGCTGATTGAGTTGGGGATATTCTTTAAGGATTTGTGTTCGAAATCGTTGAATGTAGAGGTTATTAAACGACTAGAGAGAGACATTGTCGTAATCCTTTGTAAAATTGAAAGAATATTTTCACCTACGTTTTTCGATGTCATAGTACACCTAGCGATTCACTTACCTCACGAAGCGAAGCTTGCTAGGCCCAATACAATATCGTTGGATGTATCCGATCGAAAGGTGATAGAACCTATTAAAATTTTTATTCATTCCATAAACTACATATATCCATGTTTTCATACGTATAACGTAGTGGTTTTGTATACAGATACCTTCACACACTAAAATGATATGTGAGAAATAAGGCACATCCAGAGGGATCGATTGTTGAGGCGTACATTGATAATGAGTGTTTGACATTTTGCTCCATGTATCTTTGTGACATAGAGACTAGATTCAACCGAGAAGGTCGGAATGCCGATGAAAGGCAGGAGCATGAATAAGGACTCATATCTGTATTTGCACATAACGTCTGTCCTTTAGGATCGCCGACGTTTCAGGATGTGGACATTGGGGATCAAGCAAAGGCGCGATGGTACGTGTTGCATAATTGTGAAGAAATAGAGTCGTACTTAAAGTAAGTCTTCACTCGATAATTGTATATCTACATACGATGATCTTAATATTTATTGCTGATGACATGCCAATTATGTGTAGCGAACACATCGAGGAGATAAAGTCCCAATACCCTACAAATTATGATCGAATGCATCAGGATCAGTTTTCAGAATGGTTCGCAAAACGTGTAAGATTAATTCACCTTGTATCTTACCACACTTACAATTTTGTTGTATTGCACAATAGTTAAACCTAATCTCAAATCCATAAACAATTATATTATGTACGTGATAATAGATGAAGACGTTGCGTGCTAGCAACTCTGCGGATGTGTCTGATGTACTTTACTCACTGGCGTGTGGCCTTGATGGACGTGTATCTAGATATACAGGTTATATTATAAACAGGATTCGGTTCCACACTGAAGAGCGTGAGAAGTATAGGATCACACAAAATAGTGGGGTAGTTGTGAAGGGAACGCATAAGGAGGTAGAAATTGACTTTTATGGCGTTTTGACGGATATTATTGAACTGAGTTATTGAATGAGAAAGCGGGTGTACTTATTTAAATGTGATTGGTGGGACATTGAAAATAAGAAGTTGGGAACACAGACTGACGACTACTTTACGAGCGTAAATTTATCTTGGAAGTGGTTTAAGGACGACCCATTTGTCATAGTCAGCAAAGCCGAACAAGTATTCTACATCGCTGACACCAAGTTAGGCGGCTCTTGGCACATGGTGCAGAAAATAAAGTCCATGAACATATTTGACGTTCCCGAACTAGACGTTGAAGATAACGAGGACGGGAGAAATGGAACATCTAGGGTTAAATAAGCATATTAAGAAGACATGCCATCCTGGGATAGAGAAAATGATCTAAATGTTGATATTGATATGGTGCAATTGAATAGAGACGATGTGCCACCTGATCATGTTGATGCCTCGATCATACATGACATTGTTAAAGATGATAGCGCTTTCATTGATGACGACGTTGCAGACGATGAAGAGGAAATACTGATCAGCAATAGTGATGGTGAAGAAAAAAGAGTCCTAAGCGATAATGATACAAACAACGATTATTAAATATACACAAGATTTACATGTCATTTTTCAATTCGAATAATTTGATTATTACATATACATGTATATATGTTTTACAAGTCATGATTTATTCCTTGAATTGACTTGTTTATAATCTACATTTACAGTTGAGTCACTTTCTGATCATGTCATCCTTAAACCTGAGCGTAGTGGAAGCACGCAGCATACTTCATCAGCTGTTACGGATGGACTTTTTGGCCCTATCTTCTTCTGGTAGGGCCAAAGAGATACCCGGTCTGGTCGATGAGTGTAGAGAGGAATATATCGACGATGACTCAGATGAAAGATTATACAATCTCAAAGAAATTTCGAACCTGATGGAGGAATATAATCGCGGAAAACTTCATATAAAAGATGCAACATTGTCACTTGCACATCTGAATGGAGTCCCGAGAGATCAGATTTATCCTGTTGTGACTGACATGTTGGCTGTAACAATGTCGAGTGCTTCATACAGCTTGACATATACTTCTACAGCGCACGATAACTTATGCAGGGAGTACTTCGAATAGTTGTTTCGTATTATAATGAAATACATGTATTTAATATAAAATGACAATGTGTAATGAATTTTTTAACTTTTACTAGAATGTTTACGGTTTTATTATATGCTATATGCATTATAGTGTAATGGTCGAATCATATTTTAATCATCTCCCTAAGCATAAGTACAAATTCATTCTACCATGAACATTACTTGTATAATGTTTTAGTATATTCTACTTGGAATGTAAAGTTTAATTGTGTTTATTATATTAATGTTCATAAACTTGTATTGACATTGCTTAAATTTATAAGTTTGTATTTCGGACATATTCAATCATGGCACCAGGTAAGAGATCAGGTCGTTCGCGCATTGGATCTACCCCTTCCACCCGTGATACGACGCAGAAAGCATCGATGTCGCATGGTGCATCACAGGTATCTGATCCTTCGGTTGAGCATACACCGGGCACTACATGTAAGTCTAGACATATATTTATTTAGTGACTTATGTTTATGTTGTTACTTACATATTTCCTTTGTGACAACATCTTCGACCAGCCGACGAGGACATGGACCCAAGCGTGGGTTAGTTTTAGAGCGACTTACGCGTGAGGGTAGGGTGACGGTAGTGTTCCCACAGGATTGCCTTAGACCTGTTGGGGATAATGCCAGATTGTTTACGTCTGAGGTCGGTGTCCTATGCCGATCTCTGATCCCCGCCACCACCCCCGTTGGACAGACGTGACAGATGATGTGCGGTAGCTCATCCGTCAGTGCCTTCAGGTAAATTTTAGTAAATTAAAATTTTCTTTTTGTGAAAGTTCAATTACGGTTAAGTGATTTTCTTAATAAGTTTATTGCCTTAATCTATTATTTACGAAACTACAGGATAAATTTGTCGTAGATTTTAGTGTTCCTTACATTTTCCACGCCGTCGACGACATGGTCAAGGAGCGGTTCAAGAGGTACTGCGGAGAGTTACACCAGCGGTACAAGTGGTGTAGGGCGCACGATGAGGCTATACTGTCTGCACCGCCGCACGTGACTATAAACGATTGGCGGATACTCTGCAAAAGATTTTCGTCCGAGGCTTTCAAGGTAATATTTACATATTTACGATATTTTAAGATAACAATTAAATTCACAATTAATAACAATGTATTATGAATAATGTGTTTAAAAGAGAAGCAGAATAAATTCTGCGAACATGGAAAAGTTACAAGTGAATCACGTAGCTGGTTGAAAGTCATTTCTGAGACATCGTTAGGACATAGTAAGAAATTACTGATGATTATTAAGTTGATATATTATTTACATGCATTTATAATAAGTTTATTTTTCTTTCGATTGCGCAGCAAGATTCCGTCACCGACCAGGAGCCTGGACTAGTAGACCTCTACGGAGGGACTCACTGTCGGCAGGTGACGGGATCTTGGGTTCATTCTAGAGCCAGCGAGCATTGGGTAAAAATTCTTACCTTATAAAATTTAATTGCATTGATTTATAATAATGTCATTCATATCATTCGTTATGAAAATTCATATGTTTTCATTACAGGCGGCGATGGACACCATACGCAGTCAACCCACTCCCAATGGTAGTCAGTGGAGTGAGCCAGAAATCCTGAGCGAGGTGCTTGGCACCCGTTCTGGATTTGTGCATGGGCTTGGCCATGTGCTAAGCTCATGACACCCACTAAAGCTGGCTCCAGTTGATCCGTCGCTGGTGAGAGCGCCCTACGCCGAGCTGATATCGCAGAGAGAGAGAGAGGTTCAGCAGTTACGGGTCGTCGTCAATGAAATCAAAGAGCAGCTGGAGAGGCAGAGGGAGGAGAAGCAGAGGTGTAAGGAGAAAGAGGAGCAGAGGAGGAGAGGCGACGGGAGGAGTAGGAGAGGAGGATCGATGAGTTGCAGGTGGAACATGAGCGACGGATGCAGGAGATGTTTCAGGCTCTCGCTGCACGTTTTGGCACCGATGCCCTACCACCTCCACCTTCATCTTCGTGATTTTTTTTTTTACTTCATATTGATAGTTACATGTTTGTACTATTTATTTAATTTTATGTTTATGGATGTGTGGATGGATGTGCGTTTGTGTGTTGGATGGATGTGGGTTTGTGTTTGGATGGATGTGGATGTGAATAGGATGAAAGTGTATTGTAACAGGTGTTACAGGTGTATATAAGGAATTTTTTTTCCTGAATTTTGAAAATAAATGGAACCGGGAAGAAAATGACTATTACCGACAAAATATTTCGTTGGTAATAGAAGGATTAAATATTATACCGACGAAATGTTTAGCAGGTAATAGAAGAGCCAAATGTTTTACCGACGAAACATTTCGTAGGTAATATGTTTTACCGATGAAATATTTCATTGGTAAAGCTTATTACCGACGAAATATTTCGTCGGTAAAACATATCACCTACGAAATATTTCGTCGGTAAAATCTGTGGTTACTGACGAAACATTTTTTTCCTTACCAAAACTAAAATTTTAGGCCGACGATTTTAATCGTCGATAATTGTTTTATCATTGCCGACGAAGTAACCTTTCGTCGGGAAAAGCCTTTACCCACGCTGTTTTTGCAACGATCTTAGCGGCGACATATTTCGTTAGTAAAAAGAATTACCGACAAAATATTATCAAATACCGACGAATTATGTCGTCGGTAAATAACCAATTTGTTGTAGTGGCATAGGCTACCAAGCAAATATAGGCTGTATAAGAGACTACATAGGAATTTTTATCTATTATGTATGGTACAATAGTGCCTTCTCAAACCATAATTGGTGAAACCAAGCCCAACCTAATTGAGAAACAGGCTTGAATTTTAAGCCCTAGTCCAGCCCTTAGATCGATACTCCAACCCAAGCCTGAACGTCCAACAGGCTAGCATAGCCCATTAGGCCAGCATAGTCCATTGATAACCCTAATGATAAGTGCTCTTAAAGTACTATAAGTTTTTCTCCTCATTACATCGGTTTAGCTAAACAATCTGATGTAAAGTAGACCATAAAAATATTCTTGACACAGTTAGACCAAAAGAAGCCCGAATAGAGACGAACATAGTCTGTCACATCCGGACTCAATCCTACGTAGGGCATAATGTAACTAGGGCTCAGGCATCTCCAAATTGAAGAAATTCATTCCAAATAGGAAAAAATTGTCGTTCGAAGTATGAATCATAAATTGGCCACAACTTTTGATCAAGGTACAAGACACATGACCTATGAATCTTTATTATAACAGGCCATCCAAGGTCAATTGAACCCCATAGAAGGTCACGTCGATTCATTTTGCAAGAAAAAACTTCTTTCTAATTCAAAATCACAATTTTAAAAATAACTTATTATTTAGTAAGTTGTAGTTTGGACAGTCTCCTTCGTTTTTAAATTTTAGTATATGCAATCTTCTTAGGAATTTCTTCTAATCATGCTAGGAATAATCAAGCAAGATTGAATTAGGACTTTCTATTTTTATTAAAATTTATTATTTTGGGTAAATCCTAGTTTAGTCGAAATAGGACTCCTAATTAAGGTTTTTTTTTATATTTTTGATAAGGGATGTAATGCAGAAGTTTGAGCATTACTGAATAATAAAATTTTAAAATTTTCTTTTTATATTGTAAATTCAAAACAATCTTATGGATTCAAGGTTTTGCATACTTAAGATAGACGGTGATCTTCCTCCTCACACCATTCCCTACGTCACCATCCAATGAATTGATTTCAATTAAATTGTCCATTAAGTAATAGTTGTCCATTAGTCCATAACAGACCTATCAAGCTACGTACCATGCAAAAACTGCACTATCTAAACCATCCTTGATTTTACCTTTTTTTTCATTGATTTTATACAAACGCTCACACCATACACCCACACTACATGGGCACCTGATCCCCCACATGTGAGTGTTGAAACAGAGTCATATGTCTACCACTAAGCCATGGAGCCTGCCCATCCGTGAGATAACATTATCTTATACAATTATTGCTTTTCAAAGTCTTTGATAGGATGACTACCATTGGCTAACAAAAGTCTTTGATAGGATGACCACCATTGGCTAACAAAAGTCTTTGATAGGATGACCACCATTGGCTAACAAAAGTGATACTCTCGAATCATTTTCAATCCATGATAGACAAGTATGTGGATCAAATTGTTGATTTGGCCTCTATAGTGTTAATTATTGGATCAAATTGTTGGTTGGACCTACCTCGACAGTCCATTTTAAATGCCGTTAATTGAATTAATATTAGTCAAAATACTGTGATGCTTCAATATTAGCCTATGAAATGCCCATCAGACTTTCCTAACTATAATCTCTAATACATAATTATTGTTAAATGAATTGAAAGAAAAAAAAAAAAACTGATTTTTATCTGGAACCTTTACTTCCCTAGTGTTTATCTGGAGCGGATTAGGTGAGGCCCCAATCCACTAAGGTGAACCCTGACTGTGGGGCTCATAGTGATGTATGTGCCTTAAATCCACACCGTTCAACCATTTTGACCGCTGATTTTAGGTCATGATACCAAAAATAAAGCCAACCCAAATCTTAGGTGGACTATTGTGATTGAATACCCACCATCAAAAACTTCATGGAATATTCCACCAGAATGCTTGTTTGCCATCCAACCTGTTGATAACGTGGAAAAGACTTAGATGAAGAGAGCACAAAATATCATCTTGATCCAAAGCTAGCTTTTGTGGCTCACAAAAAGTTTTTAATGGTCAGTTACCATTTACCATTGTTTCCTGCAGTCCTTGTGAACTTATATCTACTTCATTTTTTAGATCATGCCCTATAATGAGCTTTCAATACAAATGATCAGCATAAATGCAGTCATATACATCAAGGTGGGCCTCACAATCAAGGGTCCCACCCACCTCAATAGATCTAGGGTCTCACCTAATTCGCTCATGAGCATCCTTACCTCGTTGGTAGACTCTGTGGAGTTTCAACAAGGGGTATCGATTACGAATCCCATCAGTGGTGAAATTCCATGCTGCTGACAGCACCAGTGGGTGCGTTGCATGATTGTCTGGAGAAGAAGAAAAAAAAAAAGGTGAGACTCCAACCTTACCTAAGGTGGTGCAGCCCTACACCAGCACCTTTGGAACAGTGGTAGACTAAGTGAAGATAACATCATTTCAACACTGAGGTCTTGCTATCAATTCCCAACGTGGGGGTGGCTAACATTCAAGTGTGTGACTAACAGTGTGGGTGTGTCTACCAACAGTGGGATGTGTGTACTAACCCAAAAGAAAAGGTGGTGCAGCCCTTATCATGGGGCTCACCTACATGAATGTATCATGTATCCAAGCCGACCATCTATTTTTCCATATCATTTTAGGATATTATCCAAAAAATGAAGTAGAACTATTTATCATATAGACCATAGCATAGGAAACAGTGGTGATGGAGCATTCTACCATTAAAAACTTCTTAGCATCTTAATGTTTTTGTAGTGTTTATTTTCCATCAAATCTGTTAATAAGGTCTAATAAGCATAAATATCAGCCTGATCTAGAATTTTTATGGCCCATTAATGGTGAATCACCACTGTTTCTTATGGAATGGTATACTTAAAAATTGGATCTGCTTCATTTTCAGAAGACATACATCAAGATGAGTAAGGGCCGCACCGTCTTGTGTGAGTCCGGGGTCTCAACCTTTTTTTTTTAGTAGTCATGCAATGCACCCACCCTGTTAATTGGGCAATACACTCACTCGGTGAGTCCCACGATGTACCCACTCACCAGTGGGGTTAGCACTTGAACTTGAGACTTGCTGTTAAAATGCGTAAGCGTCTTCCAGCTGGGCTAGCAGGCGAGACACAATCCCGGGTCTCACCTAATCCGCCCTCGTTTACATTCATTATGCATGTTATTAAGCACCATCTTGGGTGAAATCGGGGTCTCACCTAACCCGCTCTCAATTACATTTATTATGCAAGTCCTTGTAAGGAGATATACGAGTGTACCAGATTTTTTTATCCGACTACAACCACACAAAAATGGACACGTGTACGCCACCTTTATGATTGATGTGCGTGAGTATGGAGTATCATTCTCCACGAGAGTATTAAAGCCAAAGGATCTTGTTCGGGCAATTTCAGCGTACGGAAATTTCTAGGGAGATTTTCAAATTATAAGGTCTTTACCATCTTTCAAGTAAATATCTTGGTAGAATCTTGCCATGAACAATACTATAGTGAGATTTTAAAAATATCTAAGATACTTGTCATGCTGGTCGCAGCAGTTTTAAGTTGGTCCCTTTGTAGGACTAGGAATGCCTTTAATGAGCTTCCTATAGGTGGGATATGGATTGTGATGGGAGGGGGAGCGGATTAGGTGAGACCCCAGATCCACCGAGGTGGGTGGAACCCCTGACTGTGGAGCTCACAGTGATGTATATATGTGCCTTAAATCCTGTCCAACCATTTTTAACCGGTAGAACCTATCTAGATATTAGTAGGGTTCTCTTGCATATGTCTAGTGAGTAAACGACATGACATGTGCCCTGCATGTAGAGAGAAGGGAGAGAACGATTAAGAAAGAATTTGGAGCGACAAACTCTGAGGTAAGGGACGCTAGATATGGGAGGAGCATGCTATTCACGCATAAAAATGAGTGGGAGAATAGGGGGAAAATAATTCAAGCCATTTATTTATTTAGGTGTTTAAATTTAAACTCTCAGTTTATAAGCTTGCAGGCTTTCAAAGTCTTATATATACTCTTATGTATCTTGAAAATCTTATTGAATGTCTCCTAAAATATAAGAGGCTGCAACTTTTTATTACTATAGATGAGCAAAATTGATCATTTGCTCTTTATATATAGTAAATATATCCATGCGATACTCAAAAGTAAAAATTTCACAAAGCCAAGGAGCAACATGTTCATAAGTGGTGTGGCTGAAGTGAGAATGTTAGAATAGATGCATGAAGGATAGATATAGAAGTGGATGCATCCGAAAAATCTTAAAAAGTAGCACCGATAGATAATAAAACAAGAAAAAAACATTGAATCTAAAAGTCACGATCAACCATTAGTTCTTTTATAGCCCACCATGGTGTTTATTTGCCAATCCATTCATGTGACATGCCCCGCCAAGGTGACCGAATCACACAAAATCATCATATTCCAAAACTCAAGTGGACCATAATACCAGGTGAATTCAGAAATTTTAGATATAATTTATTAGGGCAGCCTACCTAAGTGTCAAATCAGCCTGATTTTTGGATGGCTAAATACAAGGTGATATACCTGACGGATAAAGCAACGATAGGTGAAGACAAAAAAGATAATAGGAATCATGATTTAGGTGAAGGTCCTAAGAAAATTAAGATCCTAGAAATCGTGATTTGATAAAAGGATTAATCTAGCCCACCACATTTAGTAGAGATAAAAGCATTGATATAGACACCCCATAAGGTTGACCTGATGGGAGCTTCCCATGAGGTTGAGCTTTGCAGGCCCCACCATGACATGGATTGGACATCCACACCATTCATTTGAAGAGTCCCCTCTAGTTTATGGGATATGCCAAAAATCAGTTGTATTCGGTGTTAACAATAAAGTGGTTAACAGATGTTGATTAGAGACCAACTCGAATCTCCGTCGTCTGATCTGAGATTAAGGATGAACGGACTGGATCGAAGGATCTGCAACCACCACCAAGGGTTAGGATGGTCGCCGGTGGGTCCGGTTGATGACCATCTTATGCTTAAGTCAGTAACTGATGGAGAGAAAAGCTTGTGGTAGTGTTAATGGTGATTGATTGTGTACCTCATTATAAAGCATAGAAGGCCATTTATAAGCCCCTCATAGAGCCGTTTAAGGATAAGATTAAGACCACATTAAGGCCACATAAGAGTTCCATCATGAATTATTGTACTATGATTATGGCCACGTATGCCTTCACGTTCGAAACCATTGTGACTTGCGGCTTCTTTGGACGGATATCCTACTTAACGGTTGCAAAACTTTGTACCTTATATGGAAAATGTCCATTGGGCTACTTATGCCGAGGCCGAGTGCTTTGGTTGATCGCCTATGTAGATAGTTCAAGACATATTTGGTTGGCTTGATGTATCCAAAATGCCCATCGAAAGGGGAGAGATCTTTAAATAGGGTCGCTAGAACTGTAAGGTCATCATCTGGTCGGTATATGGTGCAGTCGGCCTGTTGCTGTAGACGTTTTGTTGAGGATAAGAGATCGGCTTGGTAACACCAAGTGAAGTCACGTGCAGGTTACGTGCAAATATCAGCGAGGATCGAACGGTAGGAAAGCGGTCGGTGATCCCGCACGCATGCATGCATCAGCTGTCATCAAGCGTTTAAAAGCCGAACGGTAAGTATACACGGTTAAGCCGAGCTTTGGTAGGCATAGTAGTAGCGCTGGCTCATGAGACATGAAATACATTCGGCTACCGTAGTTGGAGTCAAGCTTATAAAGGTTACCACCTTCGATCTGGACCATTGATCGGAACCCGCTCCAAATCCTCATAACATCCGGAGCTCAACTGGACCATACCTTTTGAAATTATGAGAAATCATGCCTAAAACATCTAAAAAATCTTAGTATGGCCCACTTAAGTTTTAGATAAAGCTGAAAATTGGTATGACTCCTCATCCAAGTGGGATACACACAATGGATGGGCTGGATGTGTGAACCACATCTCAGCAAGCTCTGTCTATGTTCAGTAAGGTTTAATGGGCAACCACTCTCAACTGTTGTTTGTGATGTAGCCCTCCTAAGTCTTGGTTTGGCCTGAGTTTTAGGCCCATGTCCCACCATAGAAGGGTGAATCTAACTAATGGGGTGGATGTCTGACCCTCATGGTGGGGCCCACACTGCTAAACCTCATGGGAAGCTTCCCATGAGGTCAAACCTCATATATAGTACATTTTCCCTATATATATATATATATATATATATATATATATATATATATATATATATATATATATATATGAGTAACTCACAAGTCCAACTGGTTGGACTACGGGTTACCCAGCGGATAACTTTCAACTAGTTAAGAGCATGTAACATCCATCCCCTCTAATTAGAGTTGAGCACAAACCTAGCCAGCTCGAAAGCTTAGCTTAGAATGGTTGGAAAAAGCCTCGGAGCTCGTTTGAAAAAAAAAACAAACCAAGCCCAAACTAGGGCAGTACTGGCTCAACTTGGTTTAAAGCTCGATTTGATTAAGCTCGGTTCGTAGATTGTAAGCACATCGTTTCCGCTAGTGTGATCCACTTGAGCATTGGATATGAATCCATTTTGGGATCATGTCTTAAAATGATATGTAAAACAGATGGACAATGTGGATAATGCATATATATGATGACATGGATAATACATAATACCTATACATGAATGCACATTGTTTCCTTGCACTTGCGAAATTATGCTAGTGTACTTTTGTTCGGAAAATGCTTTTACATGTCTATTTTGAAGCTGCACTCCTTTAGAGGACGTCAAACATTATATAGTAAGGTACGTTTGTACTTTTTTTTCTAACTTTTTAAATTCTTTTCTATTTAAATAAACAAGCAAAAAAAGAGCCGCCACTTGTTTGAACTTGACCCAGCCTAACACGGTTCGAAATTTTCGACCAAACCGATCCTGGGTCGAACTAAATTTTTCTGAAACAAACCAAACTCGGGCCGCATGGGTTGGCCCGAAATCCAAACCAAGGCTATGCACAAATTGAGGTGGCACAAAAACAAGCCAAACCAAACTAGGGCTAACTCGGCTTGGCCCGAATCATTGCCCACCTCTACCTCTAATGGGTTGGCCATCCATGAGGATCACTAATGTCGAACATCAGCCTCATCTCTTCATTGGGAGGACCACAACGGAGGAAACAATTTCTAGCCATTGATAAATAACAAATTACTAGTGTAGCCCACTTGAAAAGTGGATGTGGCTGAATTTTAATTGAAGCCGATACTCATGATATGGCCGACCAATTAGATGGATTGGAACTTGCACACACATCACAAGTTGGAAGTTACCTGCTGGGTGGACTACAATTTATAGTCCAACCGGTTGGACTTGAGAGCTACTATATATATATATATATATATATATATATATATATATATATATATATATATATATATAGCTTTTATCTCAACCCTTTTATAGGATCTTTAAAGAATATTCACTCCCAACCATGTACATGCCACGATTTATTCCATCATGGCATATGGGTATAAGATCCAAGCCCTCCATCAAGTGGAAGTGGCCTGCGTACGGAGTAACTAAGTATGCTTAATAACCTATGGGGCCCAACATGATTTATATATTTTATCCAATCTGTCCATCCATTTTAGTAGATAATTTTAGGTCTTGAGCTCAAAAATGAATCATATCCAAAGCTCAAGTGGACCACATCACAGGAAACACTGTGAATTGAATGTCTACTATTGAAAAACTCTTGGGGGCCACAGAAGTTTTGGATGAAGCTGATAATTCTCTTTTCCCTTCATCCATGTCCATGTGATCTTATGAACAGGTTCGATGATAAATAAACATCACTGTGGGCCCTAGGAAGGCTTCAACAGTGGAAATCATTATTCCACTGCTTCCAGTGGTGTGGTCCACTTGAAATTTGGATATGCTTCAATTTTGGGCTCAATCCCTAAAATGAGCTGAAAAAACGGATGGACAGCTTAGATAAACCACATACATTCACAGTAGGCCCAACAAAGCTTACTCGGTATGATAAAAGCATCTCCGATTTCCCATCAGGTCTGTCCCACCATGAAGATACCCTGGGCAAAAATTCAGGCTAGTGGATTTATTAGGTCGGCCACATTTCTCCAAACATATGATGGCTGAAAATAACCGGGCAATGTTTTCCCACGCCATAAACCTGTATGTCGACACATTACAGCCCACCTGAAGAATGGAAAAGCCTGAATTATGGGCCAGGGTGAGTCTCATCTGATGGAGGGCTTGGATCTTGCTCTGATGCGTCACACTGGCAAACCTAGTGGCATGTAGCCGGGATGCCTCGTAGACGCTCGAGGGTTCAGCAAACCTCCTCTTCAATGATCGAAACGTCCAAAACTCATTTGTCGTTCGCCAACCTTATCTCTGATTTCAATAGATTTCGATCATCTCATCTCATGACCATTGACCATGTGGGCCCCATCTACCAAATAACAACAAAATCCCATGTACACAACCAGGGGCGGGGGTTTCTGACTTTTGAGATAATGCCATTCTCGTACCTTTCATCAGCTCATGTAACTTCTAGTCGGACTGGGCCACCACAGCCCATGCGTCCCGTCCATGTATTGAATGCTAGTGTGGTCCACCTGATTAGTTGATTGTCCCGACTTATGCGCCAAGGGACCTGTACGGTTAGCCCTACCTAATGACTGGACTGGATTCGGCACTCAATTTAAATCTCCCAGCTGCGGATCCTGCAGCATTATCCAATCAACGAGTGCACCAGACTTGTGACATGGCTAGTCTTCGTTTCCAAGGGTACATGCACCTTATTTCTGTAAACTTACCTCTCCACACTTTTGAGAGTGTTTTTTTTTTTTTGGGAGGAGGTGGACTGTTATTTCATGCATTTAAAGTTATTATTAATCTTTTATAGTTTTGGACAATCTCCCATCCTTTGCAACTACACTCCAACAATTTTTAGTATGTTATGGATACCCTCTTCAACAATCTTTTGTGTTTTCATCTGCGAATAATTTCTTTCAAAAGAGCTTCGTATGATGATTGATGCTAAAAAAAGTACACTTCAAGTAAAAAAAGTAATAAACCAAATGGTTCTTGATTAATGTAGTTTATGACTCATTGAAAAGCTTATCAAATTATTCTTCTGACAAGTTTTAGATTTATGCAAATTTAAGGTGTAATAAGAGAGATCTGATCTCTTTATCAAAGTCAAGCAGTGCTAACTATGTAAGCAATTGAAACCACTTTTGAAAAGACAAATGGTTTTCAAATGAGATAATTATAATCTATTTAAAAGTTTATTAAACTGTTTGTTTGTTTGTACTGCTCACTCTCATTGACATATGCTACTCACTTTTGCTAGCTTAGATTATGATGCTTGCTTTTGTTTGCTAATGAAAGCAAGCAACATATATAGGCAAGCAAAAGCCAGTAATATAAGAATTGTTTTACAACATCCTACAATCCCAAGTAAATAATTATATCTCCTTGATTATAAGTCAGATTGGGTAGATTTTGGGCTCATTAGAAAATTAATTCAATCAACTTTCAAATATGACCAAAATTATTTTACTTAAAGACAATTTGGCATTTTTAAAAGTCAGCCCAAAGTCTCCGATGGTATACCTTACATTGTTTACATAGTCAGCACTGTGCAACTTTAATAAATGACCAAATCTCTCTCATTGTGCATTGAGTCTCAATGGCCCTGGTCTTATTATAAGAGTAATTTGATCAGTTTTTCAATATACTATAACCTACATCAATTTGCAATCATTCAGTTTGTCATATTTTAATTTGAAGTATACCTTCCATAGCATAAACCACCAAACGTAGCTTTTACGAGAAAAACTCTTCCATAGGTAGATGCACAAAAGTTGCTAGAGAGAACAGTAAAAAAAAATACATGAAAATTTTCTAGAAAATAATTGAAAGGTACAAAAAATTATCAAAAGTGGTCTGAAAGCATGAAAGACCGTTGAAAAGTACACGAGATGAATATTAACTTTGAATGCGTGAAATCATGATCATGTTTTTTTTTTTTTTTTTTTAAATTCTTTATGAGAGGGGTATTTTCATCCCAAAGAAATATAATAATAAATTTAAAAAAAATAAAAAATAAAAGAAACACAAAATGGATACGTGGGTGTAGAATTAATGTAATTTTTTAGGAAAAATATCGTTTCCTTATTAAGAGTTTTAGACCAATCAAAGGGAATACTGATCACACATTCCATTCATGCGGTGAGAGCCCTTATTTGAACCGTAAATACGAAAGATCAGCTCAATAGAAAATTGGGAACGGTCAACCCAATGTGAACAATCCAAAATTGCTGATGGAAACATATAAGCTCACATAGTGTGGCCTGCCTGACTTTTGGATCAGTCCTATTTTTGTCTCATCACCTCACCCCTCTTAGCTACACCTGATTAACTGTTTTGATGAAAGACACACGCCATGGAAGCCCCCACACACAAACCTATGGTTGGCATCCCATCCCCATTGTTCATTGTGGTGAAGCCCACCTGATTTGTAAATCTGGCTGATATTTTCCCCCAAGGACGTAGAATCGAGGAGAGAAGCCGATGGATGCAGTGGATGTTACATATTAAACTTGGTGGGACTCACAGAGCTTGGATGTTTTGTGATTCAAATGGACGTCATTGTTGTTTTGGATGCATTAATTTCCTTCCAAAAAAAGACGTATTAGTTGCCAGAGCAACGTGGAGAACACTGGTAAGCCACATGTGTGTGTGTGTGTGTGTGCAATGTCAGGCAGAGATCAGACCAGCCCAAATTGTGAATATTTCCAGGACCCATGCACGTCTGTCCATTACCAAACGGACCGCTCTCCTATTTCCAAAGACTCACGTCATGAGCTGCATGTGTCTCCCTTGTCCGGCTAGGCAGTTTGTTGCACATCCACAATAATTCAGCGGCTATTAATGAAAGGTAGATGATGTGGCACAGCCAATCTCCACAATACACGTGGCAAATGATTCCAAATATACCCATTGGTCGATTCCAGCCATTTGATCTGTGGCCTGAAAAGCTATTATAAAAGAAAAAGAGAAAAAAGAAGAAAAAAAAGGTAATTAATGGTAAACATACACTGTCAAGTAAAGCAAATTGATGGCCAGGATTGTCTGAGAAGTATATGTGTTTTTTTAAACATGGCCCATCCATTATATACAAGCATGGGCCATGGTTTCGTGACAGAGACAATTGATCAGGTGGGCCCAACCATGGATGGCGATGCTCAAAAATTTCCAGATCGCAAGATCCTAGCCATCTAAGCTCTGGCCTTTTCTGGATTGTCAACCACTGATCAAAGGGATTAGCATCTGGATTTTGAGTGTCGCAACCCCCCCCCCCCCCCCCCCCCCCCCCCACCAATTATTTTGAGGAATATTCATGTGATTCCATATCCTCGAGAATATTCCCCTCTTCATCATTCCTGAAGAATCTCCTAATTAATACGACAATCCTGACCTGTCAATTTGTGTCCTCAATAGGAGAATCTCCCAGCTGTATTTTGCATGGGTGAGCTATTTGAGGCTTGATACTAGGGGTGTCAATGGGCTGGGCTCGGGCCTGAAAAATCAGAATTTTGAATGGGGCCGGTCAGACGGCCCGGCCCGAAACAGTTCAAAATCCGGGTCCAGACCTTCCCCAAGCCCGCCGGTTGACAGCCCTACATGATGCGCAGGCACTGGGAAATGTACGGGAATTGCCTGTACACACGCTAATGGGAAGTTTCTGTCGGCTGGAAGCTGTGTGGAGCCCACTGTTATGTTTGTTAGGAATCCACTCCGTTGATCAGCTTTGCAAACTCACAATATGACAGGAATCCAAAAATGAAGCAGATCCAAAGATCAGGTGGGCCACATGACAGGAAACAGTGAAACTTGAAACACCCACTGGTGAAACCTTCCTGGAGCCCACCTTTATACGTATATTCTGTCCAATCCCTATGAAGTTTCCAATGGTGGTCGTTCAATCCCCATTGTTTCATGTGGTGTGGTCCACCTAACTTTTGGGTCTGCCTCATTTTTGGATTTTTATTCTACCTGTAGACTTTTTAAACTGATGGACAGAGTGGATTTCTCACCGACATCGCCATGGGCCCCGCATAGTCCTGGAACCAAATTGCTTGAACAATTCTATTCTGACACTTGTTTGTAGGATCATTGGAAAATTTTCTCTTTTACCGTCCAATAAATGCACACTAATCCTATAGTCAGATAATCAAATAATTGCATTTTTTGGTTCATGATACATCTAACCCGAGGCTGAGGATTCTCCTTTTGCCCATGAAGGTGTATCTTCTGCAATGTTCGTTGAATAAGGGTATTCCACAAATCTTGTCATGGGGCCCAACATGGTGTTTTCATAGAAACCAACTCATGCCGAAGGGGTTGCCAGCTAGAAAATTCCAATAGACAAGCATAGCCACCCATAACAAAAATGAGTGGCAATCAAAATACCTCGAATTCACATGATGCTGCCAATGTCAGATTTTTTTAGGCGCCCCGGTGGCGTGACCTGCCTTCACAAGTTGGACGCCAAGCATTAGGGTGGCCACATCATGCAACAGTTATAGAATAACCTTATTATCAACAAAACCTTATAGAGATTCCAACTTGATTCTACATGCACCCTTGTTGAGTAAATGGCTCAACCTGACAATAATACACAGCCAAGTAAAAGTAGACGTGCACACAACTCGAGCTAACTCAGTTGGCTCACTTGAATCGATTAGAACTAGCTCGGTTCGGCTTGATTCAGATGCTGAGTTCAAATTGAGTTGAGTCAATTTTTTTTTCAGCTTCAAGATTTTTTAGCCAAGCTTGAGCTGACCCTGGTTCGATTCGGCTTGACTTGAAACTTAGTTTAAGTTTGACTCGACTTAACTAGTTGAAAAGGGAGGTTGTTTAGTCCCACATTGGAAGAAGGTGTGCCAATGAGCCTGGGATTGCCTTCAATCTTGGATTTTGAACGGTTTAGGCTTGGCTTTTGAACTGGGCCTATACAAATTTTAATTTTTTTTTTTTTTGGCTCGAACTCAGCTCAAAAACTTGATTGAACCAAGCCAAGCATGCCATTTCAGCTCAAACGCCGAGCTGAGGGTTGTCTACTGGTTGAGCCGAGCTAGGCTCAGCTCTATTTGGTTCGACTCAGTGTGCAGCTCTAAGTAAAAGAATGGTGCATGCATCAAAATATTAGACATATAGATACTTTCAGGGATGAATGAGAAATATGTTGTGTTGGTGGCCCACTAAGTGTTAACTTCTACACCCAAGATTGGGTTTAACCGCGAAAACGGGCCGAGTGTGGTCGTGCCAGGTCAGGATGGTTGAGTCCCAACTCAGTTATGATCGCACAATTGGGCTCGCCCAATTTTAAGCGTGTCGGCAGGGGCCAGAGAGTGATAGATCTTGGGCTGGTGACCCGGCCGAACCCAGGCCATCATCATGGATCTTGGGCTGATGGTGACCTGAGCGAACCCAGGCCATCGTAGTCACTGTTTATGTTAGGCCCGGCCTAGAACAAGATATTTAACCAGCTATTTGCAGGCCAATGGGATTGTTGCTGTGTTTTCTTTAAATGAATGTGGACTGTAGATGTACATTGTTTTTACTATTTACAATCTATTTTGCAGGGCATCTAGCTTAGGTTCAGGATTCCATCATCAAGATCTTTGCTACAAAGAGGTGTTGAGGTGAGCTTCAGGGGAAGAGAGATGTGAATGGTTAGCAGCACTTGCCAATGTCGTCCACAGGTAAGATTTCTGGGTTAGGTGGTGCCTATATATCATGAGAGTGCTTTGGCCCAATAAAAAATTAATAGCCCTGATTAGGTGGGGCACACGTGTGCTGTTGTTCTTCTTACCATCCTATCAGGCTTGTGTTAAAATGGCACACGTGTGTAATCTTGTCCATTCATTAGGATTTATGTAAATGCCCTTATTTGGCCAGATACATATGACCTAGTTTAAGGGCCTAGCTTGGTGCATTCCACGTTGGTTGGTTGTTTCTAATAGCGTGGTCCCTTCAGTTTTGGAATTTTTGTGCTCGAATCGTAACATCAGCCAGGCAGCAGGTGGATGAGATGCATATCTGTGGAGCCTTTATTTTTATATGGGCTCATTGCTGATGAAAGTTCCTGCCGTCAGAAGCTAGGTAGGGCTTACTATGATGTTTAGGGCTGCCCTGTCGAGCTCGTAGGCATGGCCCGGCCCATGGATTGATATATTAGGCCTGTGGGATAGGCTCGGCCTAAATCTGAAGCCCATTTTTAAACGAGCGGGGCTCACTCCAAGTAGTCAGCCCAGACCAGCCCACTTATTAAGTTTAGAAATTTCTGAAATTTGAAAAGGATCCGGATCCTCTGCTTGCTAACGAAAGGAAATCCTTGACTGTAGCTTCTGTGTAATGAGGTTGCATTAAGAATGTGATGAGATTGTAAATCTATGTGATAACTAGGACCAATAAAAAGGATTTTCTTTTTGCAGCAAATAAAGATCCGTACTCATTTTATAACTGGCAGTGCTGATGAACCGAGTAGATTTTGGAAGCAGACTGCGTGGTGTGCTACTATCGCATTGAGGTGGCAAAGTTCCGTAGGCCCCACCATGATGCATGTGTTATATCCATACTGTCCATCCATTTTGGAGAGATTAATTTAGGCCATGACCTTAAAAATTAGGCACATCCAAAGCTCAAGTGGACCACACCATAGAAAGCAACAAAGATTGAATGCCTATCATTGAAAACTTCTTGGGGCAGAGAAGTTTTGGGTCAAGTTGATATTTGTGTTTTTCCTTCATCCAGGTCTCTATGACCTTATTAACAGTTTGGATGGAAGATAAACATCATAGTGGACCATAGGAAGGTTTCAACAGTCGGCGTCATTGCCCCTCAACTTTTTGTGGTATGGTCCACTTGAGCTTTGGATTTGCCTCATTTTTTTGCTCATGTACTAAAATGGATTAACAATGTAAATATAACACACTCATCATGGTGGGGACACACAACTTTGCCCCATTAACACACCATGGAGCATATCATGCAATCCCCATGTTTAGATTTCTTGCATACACAGGACCAAACTCTATCCAAGCCCGGCCCACAAGCTCAAACCTAGCTTGGGCTCATGATGAACCAAAAAATTCCAGCCCGAGCTCATTCCATTGTAGTGGAGGGAGAGGCAGAGAGAGTTGGGGTGAGTTTTTCAAATGAGTCCAGACTGCTCGCTTCAACAGGATTTTCCTGTTTGTGGACCACCTGATTAGTCCAGCAGATTCTGTTTTGGCTCATTAAATGCAGCAGTGCTACAAGTTGGACCAATCAGGTGGTCTACAAATAGGAAAATCCTATAAGCCTGATTAGTCCAGCTCAACACTGACTGAATTAAATGCAGCAGTACCAATCAGGTGGTGACAAATGCATGCTGAGTAGTGAATCTTGCTATTGAAGTGACGTAACCATGGTCTGTGAGCCTATGCATGATGTATCTATTGTATCCACTCCATCCATTCATTTGGAGAGATCATTATAAGGCATGACTCAAAGAATGAGGTAGATATAGATCTCAAGTGGACCCCACCACAGAAAAGAAAACAGTGGGGACAATGACATCCACCCTTGAAAACTTCTTAGGAGCCACAAAGTTTTAGATCAAGCTGATATTTGTGTTTTCCCTTCCTCCATGCCTTTGTGAATTTATGAACAGGTTGGATCTCCAATAAAAATCATCATGGGCCTAAGTTTTCAATGGCAGATGTCATCGTCCCCACTGTTTTCTGTGGTGGGTCCACTTGAGCTTTGGATCTGCCTTATTTTTTTGTTCAGGCCTAAACCGATCTCTCCAAATGGATAGACGGTGTGGATACAACATATACATTATGTTGGGGCTTACAGACCATAGTGACGTCACTTCAGTAGAGATTCGCTGACTCAAACTGTCGGTAGCTAATACGCGTCAGTTGCAAATAGGAAAATCCTGTTTAAGCAAGTAGACGATCCGGATTCATTTCTAGCACGTTTGCCACTCCACGTCCTCCTGTCGGACGGTCGGACTTCTCAACGAAGCGGTTATTGTCGGAGGAATTATCTGTACGTGAGAAGCATTTTCACATGGTGGAGATGCGTTTTAAATTCTGGCTAATAAACTCATTAATTTGTTAATCAAGACCGTCCATATTATTTTTTCCATCCTTGATGAACTGTTACTAAATATTTTCCTGAAATAAAATAAAATTTTAATTTGTGGGCCAAAAATAGACAGTAAAATCAGAAAAAAATTTCCTATCATTGCTCAGAGAGACCTTTATTTCGATCCGGGATATTATTGCATCATTCTAAGATCCCAATCCACGATTGGATCATACCAATGATCTAGATTTACCAATATGTGGGCCCCATTTATCAAAAATTAAGACGCGTGCACACTGTGCAAAGATGCGGACTATGTGTTATATACAAATGCGTAACTCCACTCTTTCAAATTGCGATTTTCTCGATCCGTCTCCCAAACGCGCCCGATGGCTCGTTCCATCGGTATTTCCATCCAATCTCGATCAATCTCGGAATTTCTATGCCCTTTTTCTGTCTTTATTTTCTCGTTGAATCGATGGGAAAGTGGAAGATGGACGAGATCCCTCTTCCTACTCTCTTCGATCATGCCCGGAAAATACACTCCACGGCCTCCAAATCCACCATCGAACAGGTATTTCCACACACCCAATTTCCATATCTTGGGAAATGAATTAGTAAAAAAGTGGGTGTATTTCAAAAACGGGTGTAAGTATCTTCTTCTTTTTCTCCAAGTGCGTGTTCCGATGCACTATACGGATTGAATTGCGATTCTCCATATTGCAATTACGTTAGTTTGAAGTTGGACTCGAAAGTAAGCCAATGCAATTTGAGCACTACTTTCGCCAATTCTATTCCTTGTGCATCCAAACGCGGTGTTGAGTTGTAGTATTACCTATAATACTTAGAAGTCTTTGTAGGAGACATTGTGGAAGGGGATCGAAGCGCTGCAGCAGTGCGCAGGAATGATAAGAAAGGTAGGGTTGTTCTCTGCCAATGATTCAAAAGGAAGATATTAGCACCACCAATCTGAAATATCTTCTGGTAATTTTCGTAAATTGAGGAAGAGTTGGAGGTTCTGAATTATGAAGCTATGGTTTTAAAATTCGAAAGTGAAACATGTTATCCTGTACAGGTTCCATTTTATCTCGGAGAAATGACAGAAAAAGTCAGGGACGGTGACAAGATACGGGTTCTTAAGATCTCTCAGGACCGATTGAAGGTGAGCCTTGTTTGTTTAATGAATTGGAGAGACATTCAATGTTTGATCGAGCAGTTGCCCAACCTAATGGATTTTGGGGGTGGGGTGTTATGATCTCCAGCAGTTTAAGGGCCTAGTTTGACGTGTTCCATCAGTCAGGGTATTAAGAACCTAACCAATGTGCCAAAAGCCCCAGGACTGATGGAACGTGTAAAGTTAGGCTCTTAAACCCTTGGGATCGTAACATTCCACCACGCTCCGCAGCCGACGTCCACGGTGGCCCACTCTGTGGTGGCACTCACTCTAGCCTCTATTCTAGGTAGCCCTTTCCAGGGCATGGCGGCTGTACTCTGATTATCCATGGTAGCCCCTTTCCACTTGTTGGCTTCACTCTGGTTGTTCAGGTAGCCCTTTCCATGCCGTGGCGGATTTCACTCTAGTCCAGGTTGCCCTTTCCACAGGTCGTCCCTTCCGTGACTCAAACACAAGACATGATGTTGGCTTTGATACCAATTGTTAAGAACCTAACCAATGTGCCAAAAGCCCCAGGACTAATGGAACGTGTAAAGTTAGGCTCTTAAACCCTTGGGATCGTAACACAGGGGGATTTTGGCGTATTGGTTACATTCTCAACATGTGGTATCAGAGCCGACACCTTCCACAAGGTAGAAAAGGCTACTTGGATGTTAGGCAGAGTGAATGCCACCAAAGAAGGGACCACCAAGAGCTTCGGCTGTGGAGCGCGGTAGAATGTTATGATCTCTCGTGGCTTTAAGGGCCCTGTATTGGAGCGGCTTCATTAAGGGGCCATTTGGATGGGAGTAAATGGAGGTAGATGGGTGAAATTGGGAGTAAATGGTATTTGATGTGTGTTCGGATGGAAGTAAATGCATGTAAATGAAATGAAATGGGAGTAAATGTGCATGTAAATGAAATCCTCCCCACGAGATAGGATTTGGAAGTAAATGGGGTGAAATGCCTTTTTAAGATCCCTTGGAGAGTCGCACTGTGTAAACAAAGGTTCCGCTATGCACATGTCCGCCATACACTGTGTCACGCTAATGATACTCCAAAACAATCCAAATATCAGCTACATCACTAAAATCACACTAGAAGGATAGCCATCTAAATGGACAGTTAAAAAACATTGGCAAACTGCTTGTTTGTGATCCTTATGTTTGTGGCCTACCCGAGGCTTGAAATTTCCTCATTTTTTGCTAAAGTATATATTTCAATGGGCTTATTACAATCATTCTATTAAATATCACATATGTACACTAAGTTAGGATACTAAAGCTGATTTGGGATGTCACATATATTCCTATGAATATATTGAAAAATTCAAATGCATTCGAATTCCTCCCATTTACTCCTATCCAAACGGAATATTTTGATTTCAAATGTATTCCATTGATCCAATCCAAACACAACACACAACTGTGTAAAGCGATTTACTCCCAATTTACTTCCATTTACAAGACCCCAAACGAGCCCAGTAGGCCCCATAGCGATGGGAGATGATCAGATGACCCAAAAATATCCTCCATCTGATTATCCTAACCGTATGATTGGTTCTTTGATAAATTTGGGCCATGGGTTGTAACTGTCCAATTTCATCAGACGGCTAGTGTAATCTAATGTAGGAGATATTTGCGTATGTCCAATTCCATGAGGAGGCCACCAGATGAATGGATTTGGTTACCAAAAGGTTGGCTCCACATGAACCAAAAGTTCATTCCAGTGTTTTAAATAGTGAATAGCGTGTAGCGTAGCCTTTATCCCTCTAAAGCATGAGGCGTAAGCTACATAGCGTGTAGCCTAACCAACATGCTACTTAGATTTTTAATCAAGGTTGCACTTGGTTGCACCAAATTAGATGATTAATAATAAAATTTAACAAATTTTCATGATATTTAGTGCAACCAAATGCAATCTAAAGTAATAGCAAGGGGTGATTATAAAGTATGAAAGTGAAGAAAGAGCAACAAAACTGATTTAAAACTGTTTCTTATATTATTTTAGTACTAAAAGCATTGAAAAGACTAATGAATTTCCATTGAAATAGAAAAAGTAACAAATCATTAAAAACATTATTGATTTTAATGTTATAGTGAAAAATGACTTGTAATGTGAGCTATGTAGCGTTTAGCGTAGTCTATTGTAGTGTGTAGCATACCCAAATTAATCATGTAGCGTAGGCTACATGCAACTTAAGCTATTTTCATGAGCTACATAGCGTTTAGGCTAAGCTACGTTACGTAGCATAAGCTATACGCTACATAGTGTAGCTATTTAAAACACTAGTTCATTCTACTAAGCATCACATAGTACCACTTATATATGAAGTATATCCAACAGCTATTTTTGTAAATACAACCTTAGGACCTCTGGACTTATAGGAGCAAGGTTTTAAGTCTTCGTATTGAGACTTGCCGAGTTGGGCCAAGTCACCCATATTTTTATATGTTGACTCATGGTGTTGAACTGGATCTTGCTCAACCGAGTTCAAGCTGTCAATTCACACACATAAGAGACAAAGAAGCTATTATATGATATCAGAACATGATCTTTCTCTACTTCACTGGCTTCTCTCAATGCATGATGAAAGAATGTTCATGGTGATAGCTAAATCCTGAGTAAATTTTTTCATATGAATCACATTTCATGGCTCAGAGTCCTGTGATGATGCCCACTTGATTACATCTCTTGAGTTCATGATTTCTGATCCAGTTGCTATGGATTTATGTACATCACCACATTGCCACTTCATTTCCTGAAGGAAAAAAAAAATTCGTTGCATGTCTGATACTCATGTTGTCATAGGATGACCTTGATTTGTATTTTTTGCTAGTACCTTAGTTGTACGTATACATGTGTCATGCAATTTCGTAATGTATTTTTAGTTTCTTAGATACATTTTCTCTGTCTTATGCTTGTATCTATTTTTCTATATTTGTTCAAACATGTCGGGTTTTCAGGGCCCCTGTGTCTCAGACCTCATGCCCATGTTTGACACTGACACACGTCTTTGCGCCCAAGTTATGTATATGGGTGTTAATCATTATGGCTGTCTATCACAGGAATTCGTTTCATCTTGTGAGGTGCTAGAGCTTGTACCTGAAGAGGAGTTAAACACACATGCGCATGAGGGGCCAATTACCCTTGCAGATCGAAGGGCTAAAAAGGTAAGGACCTGTTTGGGTGCCACTTAAAAAACAAGTTCATCTCATTTTAGTTAACCGTAATTATGTATTAGAGATCATGACTGTTGGTTATCAAGATTATCTTTTAATACATAATTGTAATTAACTAAAATGAGGTGAACTCATTTGTAAGTGGCACCCAAATACGCACTAAGTTTTAGTTCATTATCATACCAGACTATTAGTTTCTTAAGGCACACGCAAATATATGTCCACACTTTTATTAACATTTCTTTAAGATTTCTAATACTGCATGTGTTTTGCGTCACAACAAAAAAGGGTATTTTATTGATTAGCCCTTACTCTTTCCTTTTTAGATTGCAATAGATGTTCCAAATTACAAGTGCTAATTTAAAATTACAATTGTAGATGTCAGAAGCATTTGGTAGGTTGTGGAAAACTGTCCTCATGACCACTTCCTTAACGCCTTGGTAATCTGACTGGTTCATGTTTCTGTTTCCATGCGAATTTTAGATTGCTCGGTTGAGGCACCAGAAGGCTGCAGAATCCAAGCTCCAAGAAATTAAAGAAAGGAAAGAGCTGAGGGGGCGATCCTCCAAAGCAGCAGATTTATCTACTCCTGTCAAGGCTGGAGAGGAAGATACGTGGGATGATGATAGTGAAGAAGAACGGGAGGTCAGATAATATTTCCTGATTAAATGAGAAATGATTATGCATGAAAGTATCACATCAAGCCAGTGAAACCAAGACATGATTATGCATGAAAGTACTAAGGTGGGCTTGGACCTGAGACCTAAAGGTGACTGAAATGAAGATCATGCCTTCTATCGAACTATACTAAAATGCTCTTTGAGTGATATAGATACAAAAAGGGTAAATAAAATTAGCTCGACGTTACATATCTTTTCACTTACCTTAAAGTTAAGATGGTGATTCTGATGTGTCTAAAGCATGCTGCACGCCATGACTACCCCTTTGAAGGGCCCTTGGACAGTCAGCTACTTGTGTGGTTTTGGTTTCAACTTACCTGTTTTGTCTCTTCATCAAGACCTTCATTTGATGACGCAGTAGTCAATTTTTTCTATATTTACCACTTTATGTAGTACATTGGTTCTGTTACATGTAAAATTCATTGTGATTATCCTTAGGTCATAACGTTCTTCGTCTGGATATGTGGAGATCTTCCATCATCTGTGTAATCATTAAAAATTCTGCAGTTCTAGCAAAATGGAAGGGCGCTCTGCTTTTGGTTATTCATATCTCCTTACCAACCCATAAAATCCAAGTCTTGCAGTGTCTTGCAAAATGGAAGGGTGCTCTGCATTTGATTATTCATAGCTCCTTACCAACGCATAAAATCCAAGTCTTCAATGGGAAGTCAAATTTGTCTTTCCCAATCTGCTCCTTTGGGAGGAGTCTGATGTTCCTGTCCCACTAATATAATGTTATTTTCAGTAAAATCCTTTTTTTTCCAACCACAAACTTCTTTCTTGTTTTTGTAGCTGTGATTATTTTACTCATGTGTAAATCTATTATTCATATCATACTTAAATGAACTTGAGTCGTTGAGTTTCCTCATGAATTTCTTATTGAAGTTGCTTCATGTCTTGAATACTGAGAATCTAGCTTCCCCTGCCATGAGAAATATGGCATCTCCATTGAGGAGGATTTGAACTATCCTGGTGGAGTTTGCATTTACCAGGAGAGAATTGTAAACTTAGCTTTGAGAAAATGAAGGGTTAAAACCTCAGAATCCTAATGGCAACCCCAGCTCAAACTAACACCTTGTTTGGTCAAACTTGGGCTTGATGATTTAACCCAGCCCTTGTATAAACCATCATTCAAAAACCCAGTAACTTGACTCAACTGAGTCTTCAACTGTCTCAGGTGGATTCAAAGATTCGACTGAATCTTTACTTGACAGCCCGCTTTGATTTTTTAATAACTAAATTATTAGTTTTCTAAGTAATAAGTATTTGGGATTTTCCCATATAAACTTTTATCCTTGGTCCAACTCCATAAAAACCCCTCCCTTATTGGTATTTCCAAATAAACCCCTATCTTTTCTAGATTTTATTAAATAAAAAATTAAAAAAAAGCCTCAGTTTGACTTTGACTGATGAAGTAGCAGCAGAAAGGGCCGTTAGAGTCAGAAATGACTGTTTTGTCCTCAAGGAAATGATAGTTTGGCACTGTTTCCTGTTGTGTAGCTACTCGAGTCTTGGATCTGCCTCATTTTTGGGCTCACATTCTAACATGAGTTGGCAAAAATGATGGATGGAGTGGATTTCTGATGCAGGACAGCCCTAAATATGATGCATGCTCATGAACACAATTATTCAGCGGAAATAAAAGCAATAATAATAATGAAATCTAGCATCAATCATCATAAACTAAGAAAATCATAAAGGAAACATGCAATGGGACGGGCCATCATCACAACCATGGAGTATGGGATTCAAGAAGCGTATAGGTTGGATCCGGCGAGGGATGGAACCTCCCGATCTTGCATGGTCATACCCAATTGATCAATGATGATCACTAGTCCGAAGAATCAGAAAGTTTCTCGGATTAGGGATTTGAGAATTTGGGGGTTTAGGGTTTAGATCGATTCTCAAGGTTTAGATCGTGGGAAATAAACAAAACAGAAGTTTAGAAGGATAATAATAGAAGATGAAATACCTGGAAGAAGTTGGAGGGGCACAAGAAGAATAGAGAAGAAGGAGATCAAGGAAGAAGAAGAAGCACCATGAGAGAGGGAAAGAGGAAGGAGGCAACCAAAGGTTTGCTCTTTTTTATAAATCAACAACTAATCAAAAAGATTTAGGGCAACACCTTTATAAAATTCGGAATTAGCATAATTACCAAAATACCCCTACTAACAAAATTTAAAAAAAAAGACATTTGCATGAAAAAAACGTACCCACACTAACCCAAAACTCAAATAAGTAAAAAAATGCGTAAAATAAACTCAAATCTAAGATGTCCAATGCGCTCCAATGATGGTGTGATGAAAGTGGGCCACAATGAACCAACGGTCCGATCACTTCATCATCACGATCCAACAGTCTGATCATTTCCTAAAAGCAACTTACACATGTCTTCCCAAGGTGGGGTCTTTTCAAATGTCTCGGACTACATGTGTAAGGTCTTCAATGCTCCTCAATAGTCGCCTATCCACAAGGATGGTACTTGTGGTTGGCGCTTTCTTCGTTGGTACACCTTGAATGCTTTTGTTCCGCATCAATTTCACACAGACAATGTGGTGGGTCCCAAATAGCTTTTATTTGACACCCATCATTGAAGCCTTCTTGTGGCGCTCATAACTTTTGGTCAGATTGATCTTTGAACCCCCCATCTTGATGGGAATAACTTTATGAATGGATTGGATTGCATATAAATGTAATTGTGGGCCCCAGGAAGTTTTGGCACTTTGGTCATATACAAAATAGTGTTGGGCATTTTGGTCATATACAAAATATAGCATACTTCATATATTGTTTGTATGGAAGCCTGACGACAGGGTCTTTTCTTATTAACAACCTAAAATATAAGGGTTTATTTGGGAATACAAATAAGGGAGGGTTTTTTATGAAATTGAACAAGATGGGGGTTTATATTGGAAATCCCTAAATATTTAAAATTATTATCTGTTGAAGTATATAAAATAGCCAAACTTTAACTGCTCCATCACTTATAGTCCACTGGTAATCAGCATTTCCTTCTAGGGCAGGGATGTGAAATCTAAACTTGCTAGCCTCGATTTACTTTTTCAGTAAGAGTGTGAGCCAGTTGAGTTACTTGGCGCAAGACATGCCAATTCGACCAAGTTGTCAAGCTGATTAAACAACTTGTCAAGTCTGGAACAATTCAAGCTTGTTAGCAAATTTCCTTAAGACTCCGCTCAAAATCTTGTTGAAGTGAGTTTACTCAGCTGAGTTTCCAGTTGAGCCACTGAATTTTAGAAGTGTGTTACAAACCATGGCTGATGTTTTAGTTTACACTACTGGGATCTTATTGATGACGGCCACCACCACTAATCCCAGCTACATATCACAAGGGATCCAAAACGGTTACATAACGGCCATTACATAAGAATAACGATAGTAACCATTACATGGTATGGGGTCGTAACGGCTGTTATGTAAAAATTGACCCATAACGGCTCGTAACGGCTCATAACAATCCGTCATGGAGCTGAAATAAGTTTTTCCAAAAAAGAAAAAAATGTACGGGGCGTTACGGCCTAGGCCACTGTTACCATTATGGAATACCTTGACATATCATCATATCCTTGTCCTATGATCAAACACCAAAAAATTTTGAGGTATTTGGACATCTCTACTATGGGCTTTTGTCTACATTGTTGTGACAAGGGTTTGCAAGATATAGGTTGGCAAATGTTAAGCACCTTTCCTTCAGTGCTTAAAAAACACAGCTAGGAATTGAAAAATAAATCAGGTCTTCTGTCAAATGGGTATTTTGTCCATGTGACAAAGACTAAACTGTGTATGAGTCAACAAGTTCCAAACGACTTCTCTGCGTCTAATGCGTTCCTTCAAGAGTTGAGTCTCATTTTAGACTTCACCCAAATCTTTTCTATATTCAACTCATCTATGCCTGGACGTTGAGGTTCTAGACCCACCTAAGGTTTGGGCATGGTTTGTATTTCTTTCTAGGGAACTACAAATTGCGTTTATTTCATTTAGCATCTCTTTTCCACTACACATGAACTAAATGGATATGGCTGATTGCCTTTTAAAATACCATACAAAATGTCTAGTCTTGTTCTACCTATTGTCATTTTCTTTTTAAATCCCTCGAGATTCATTTTGTGAGTTTACATGGAGCTTTCTCTTGCAGGCATTGCTTACTACCATCTCTTTGGCTATCTATCAGGTCAGTTTTCACCATTTTCAAATTTGGTGAAGGTTGTAATAACTTCATTTCATGGGACAAAAAAGGTAGTTGCCAGACTCTCTTATGCTTGTCTTGCTTTCAATCCACTGAACAGGCTTTTGATCTGCTGGAAATGCTGATGAAAGAAGAAGAAATGCTTTCTGCTATAAAGGAATTGCAATTACGGGTATCACCAGGCACTGTGCACTTTGGTAACAAGCTTTTTAACATTATAAATATATCCACCTCCTGACTCAAATAATTTCTGCAATTTTCCAATGTTTACGCCCTGGTTGCGACTTAAAAATGAGTTTCATCTCATTTTGGTTGAAAGTAATTATGTATTATAGATTTTGGTAAGTATCAAAAATAATCTTGATGACCTATAATTCATATAAACAATGATCTCTAATACATAATTACTATTAATTAAAATGAGATGAAATATTTTTTAAATGACAACCAAACGGGGCCTCTGTATGACAGATTAACAATGTTATCATGAAACTGTCTATGCTCCAGCTCACAATTTCTTTTAGGTATACCGATAGTCCAGTACCCCCTAGCCCTGTCCCTACCACCAGAAGCTGTGTCCTGAGTGCTAGCTTATATTTCTTGTCTATAGAAAACTCAACAGGGAAAAGGCAGGAAGTTATTAGTTGTATCTGTTCTTGGACTGGTATTGTTGGATCCCAAATATATGCATAATCAACTCAGGACATTGCACAAACAAGCATACTGAAATATGCATTAGAAAACACCAAACAGCAAGATACAATTTTTAAGCCTTAACTTCTTTTAGCAAACGTAATGATGGGCCCAAACACCAAACACCAAACAGCAAGATACACTTCTTCTGTGTGTGTGTGTGTTTTCTTTTATTGATTTGTGTCATGGAGACCATTGATGCAATTGTCACTGAACCGCATTGCAGGGCGGGGATGAAGCCATTACTTGAGAGGTCCTTGATGAGCGCACAAGGATAGCAGAAAGTTGGCATCAGAAATCTGTTACTGAAAACCAGCACGGCCAATTACATGTGCAACTTTTGCTCAAGATGTTATAGAAGGGAGAGTAAAGGCTTCAGAAGCACATGAACACAAACAAGAACAGTTGATATTTGGACCCACAATTCTAGAGGGCCGAAAATTAACATGTGAAAAGCAGAGGATGGCCGCACAAATCTTCCAGCCTGGTTACAGGTTTGCTTGCCTCAATGTTTTTTCTGCAGAATCAAACATTCAAAAGGGAAATTATCTTTTCTTCATATTCCAATTTACGACCCGTTTGGTAGCAACAAAAGTTTTGTCTTGGACAACCTATCTAGGTCAGGCTTGTTCTGGTCTTGTGTCTTTAGGTCATTCTGTCATACAGTAATTATTCTCATGCTATTTGTCAAGCACTTAGAATAATGGAGGATTATTTAGCACATGTGAGTGCATCTGCACATTGAAAACTTGACATGTATTGCATATGCGGTTCTTGAAAATGCATTGTGGCATATGTGATACATGCGAGAAGATGTGTGGCATCACACATGGCACATGTGGAGTGTTTGACAATGCGTGGCGGCACACACGGCATGTGTCCCCTGTACAAATTGGCACATGTGACAATGCAACACATGAAAGGTACTTAAAGGTTAAACATGTCACATTTGTGGTGCTTGAAGATGGATGGTGGCACCTATGGCAGATTGGCACGTGTACCACAAGAGAATAGTCCAATGTGTACCATAATAGAGTCAAGCAAGTCTCAATTTTTTTTTTAGGAATAATGAAAGCCCAACGACTGTCCGAAAACTTGGACAACTTGTCCTTTATTATTATTATCATTATTTTGGTTTCTATGCAGAAAAGCAGTAGATAAACCATGGACAGGAAGTTTATTCCCATGCTAACTAATCAAGGACTGAATTAAACTACTCTTAGGGTTTCCCCACATATTTGGATGACTGAATATGAAGGACACTAATATCCCCAACCACCAAACTACAAACACCCATTTTTTTGGCATCACGAAAAACCAGCCCACCATCTTGCACAGCACATCCACCTGCGCATAAATGCAAATGCACAGGAGGATGACTTAAGTTCTTTGAAATTCTATTGCCAAAGAAGAACCCTGCCATCGCTAAATGGTAGAGTAGGAACTCAGATCCTCCTACTCTCTCCAGACTCCACAAATGCCAATGTGGTATGCATCTGCAGGACCCATGTCGTTTATCCAGTTACTTTATCTTGTATGTGCTGCAGCCCGAAACTCAAGTATGTCCAGTCATCAGCTGGGTCACACATGGACCAGGAAAATGGTCCGATATAAAATTAACTATACACTGACTGTACCAACCTGATTTTTGGGCCACAGCACATACAAAGTTTGGTCAAGGGGAAGGCTCTAAAGGATGTGGGTGTATATAGCAGAAAAGATTTAATGATATATGGTTTAACTGTGGATATGCTCCTGTGTGGCCGACCCCAATTAGATGGCACAACTGACAAGGCTTAGATAATGATGACGGCAGTGGTGCTCATGAGCACTTACAAAGTTCGGCTCACCTGATAAGCAGCCAGGATCACTGGCACGTGTGGGGAGACTAAATTGAGGTCCTACCCTCACAAGTGGCATTCACAGTTCTCCCCCTCAAAATTAACTGAAATTGGTATATTTGTGTGAAACCAAACACTGGAATCATTGAATATGTCATTCTGGTAGTTAGAATGTTGAATTTCTTCCTCCCTTTGCTTCAATCTCCGTGAATGTCCCAAATTCCAAATGCTGCTAACTAAACCCTGCTTTGCTTTTTGCTCAACCTTTGGTCTTTGTGATTGATAGGTTGCCTACCATGAGCATAGAAGAAGCTGGTCTACGAGAAATGGAGATGATGAGGAAAGGGCAAGAAAGGAACACCAAGGTTTTCTAAGAAGCTAATTCTTCATAGCTCAAGGATTAGCCAGACATTAGGAGATGAAGAAGCCGCGGAAGAGAAGGCAAGGGAATGGGATGATTGGAAAGATGACCATCCCCGAGGTGCAGGCAATAAGAAGCTCACGCCTTGTGGATAGTGTGGAAGTGCAGGCAATAAGAAGCTCATGCATTGTGGATAATGTGGAAGTTACAAATCCTCTTTTTTCTTTTTTGTGCTCATGTCAGGGGACCTATTTGGGAGCTATGAAATAAAGGTAAGAAAGTTGCATTCCAAGAATGAGAGGCAAAGAATCCCCATATAAATGGAAGTTGTTTTCACACAGGTTGATTGGATATTGGATGCCACAAGGTAATAATTACTCTTCTCCATTGTCAGAATTCTCCAACATAATAGAAGCAAGGTAATTGTTGTCTAATAAATTTGAGAATTCTACTGGCTATCCAATCGGGTACTCTATTTTTGGAATCCTGTTTTCTACAGTGACTAAGGAAATTATCATTATGTTATCCATGGAATTCAAGTACGCTCTAAAGGAAGTTCACTTGTTTAAGAGTTTACATAGTTTTCGTGGAAATTTTTCATTTTCCCTTATCTGAAGTTTGGGAATATTTTCTGGAATCTACAATGTAAAGTGAAGGGTTCCAAACAGGCCATTAAAGAACTCGACTGGGTTTGTAGAGCTCTCTCCAAGTTTCGAAAACTATACGATGCTCGTAAGGGTTTTTTTTTTTTTGGCCATGTTTTAGCAAGATTGCATCTTGTCATGTGTATAAACGGGTATTGTATAAATCATGGTCTGTATCTGAGGATTCGAGCGTAACAAACATGATTTTAAATTAACAGAAGTGCCCCAAAGTTGTGAAGATGAATTAGCTGTTCTAGTTCTCATCTTTTGCAGCTATTGATGTCAGGTTTTTTTTTTTTAATATCCAGTCGGATCAGATTGACTTGACAACTCAATTTGACTGGACTTGATATTTAATAATTAAATTATAAGTAAGATTTTAATGATAATAGGTTTTTTTTTTTGTTTACGCGCACACACACACTCACACCCACACACCACATGGGCTCTCAAACCCATGACTTCAGCCTTGAAACACAGTCTACCACAACTATGCCGGCCTGCTGGTAGACACTGTTGCTCATGTGCTAGGGGTTGTGAGCTCCAAATCCCACAAAGTAGGTGAGCCGACTCGATGGATCTGAAGCATCTGTTGCCGTTGAGTTTCACAGCGACTTGGATTGATTTCTGCCCAAGTCGAGTTGACTTGGTCCGGCGAAACTGCATTGACTGAGCAGCGACTACCAACTGCAGTGATTTTTTTTTTTTTTTTTTTTTTTTTTTTTTGAGATCATGGACTGACCACCGTATCAATAGACTTGATCATCATAGATGTGGTGGCCCACTAAGCTTTAAAACTATTTGATACTGAAAATTAGCCGTAACTCAACACTATTGGGCGATCAGATAAACTCAGCCGTTGAATCAGTGGTCTGCAAACTTTTGGTTGAAAGAATTAGCAGTCCGGTTTCAGTGGCGAAAACTGCATTGGCCATGCAGCTAGTACCTTCCCATTGCAGTGATTATTGTGAGATCAGCCATCCATGTGATGACCCACCATACCAGTAGACTCTTTCTTGATTATCATAGATGTGATGGCCCACCATCCATTTGAACAGCCCAACCTGGCCTACTTAAAATTATGATTTTCCCAGGCCATTGAATGTCCATTAGCTTCTCATCATGGATCCCAACTTGGCCGCTTTCCACCGCTCTGCAAATGTAGTTAAAATTCAAATCCATGGACCATAAAAGAGTGTTGTAATGTTGGGACGTAAACCACATGGCAACAGCTCTATACATGCTCCCATGTCTTTGTATAGTGTTAGTTCTCATGCATGGATGAAACGTTATAGTTTTAGGTGGGCCCCACTTCCAATCAATGGGGTCCATCTCTACCCATTGCCTTGTACTCAGATTCCGTAGTGACCAGTACTCCCACACCAAGGTCGGTACTGGTCGGTGCTGTGGGCCCCAACATGATGTATGTGTTTTATCCAAGCCGGCCGGCCGTCACATAGGAAGATACGGATGGTCCAATCAATGATCTGGACCGTCCATTAGGTCCAGCTTTTGATTTATGGGCCGCCACAAAAATCATAACCGGACTATTATAATCATCTAATCAGTCGTCTAATGAACTAGCTTGTGGGGCCCATCATGTACGTCCAAAAGAATCACTTTGATCAAATGATCCATCCCATCTACGGCTTTGGAAATGGATAGGATCATCTGGGTGTGAATTTTCTGTGGTAGCCTGTGAACCGTGAGCAGAAACTGATGGACAGATAGAGATTCTAGACCAGCAAGACCTGTGAACATAGAAATTATTCTCTCGAGAAAAAAAATTATACTCTTGCAGAGTGTGGCAGATGATACACAGGCAATTAGAAATTGCACACGTGACACAAATCAAATCAGATTGTTCAAATTTTGGCTCACATAGATGTATCATGAACCAAAAATTATGCTTATTTTATTATCTGACTATAGGATTGCTTATACATTTATTGGACGGTTAAAAGTGAAATTATACAATGGTCCATGAATCAAAGGTTGAGATTGCTCAAAAAATCCGATTTTGGGACTATGGATTCCTGATTTTAGAATCGGTTCAGCTTGAGTTAATGTACACCTGGTGCACAATTTAAAATGAGGGCCTGCGTATCAAGCTTCGTACGCAGCCCGAGTATCATAAAACTCTGACTATTTCCGGCCCCTTAAAGGTGTACGTGACTGTGTGTGCACATGGCTCGGTGTACATTTTTTCATTGGCTGGCTTGCTATGATAGCTTCTGCCAACCCACGCAGCAAATCACGTGCAAACCAGCTGCCATGGAATAGTGGTAACGCATGCATGCGAGACCCCAACTCCTCCACAGACACGTGGGGCCCACACTCCCCCTCAACTGATGAGGCAGCCCCTGGGCCATCCACGTGTCAGGCACCCATTGTCCTCTTGTACAAGCACTAGGAGGAAGTTCTCTTTGACTTGGGGACTTCCCACAACATGTGGTAGGGATTGGTGGAGACAAGGTGGGCCAGACCTGATATGATTGGATGTTATGATTTTGAGTGGGACCCACGTAGCCGGCGTACTAGTAGACCAGAACACATTGTAAATGTGAACGTTTGAAATGGAATTATGAACATCGAGTAGTTGGAAGGAGAAAAGTGATAAATGTATCTTTATCAAATCTTGGAAGAAATAATAGAAGAAATGAAAAAGAGAAAAGGCAATGGAAAAATGGGGTCATTTTCATTGGATTACTGGACTTGACCTAATATACTTTCAACCTTATGTATCCTAATGAAAATGACAGATGCCCACCTAACACTTTTCAATATTACAAAATCCTTGTGAAAATAACTCTTGCCCTCCTACAAAACCACTCTTAAAAACTCTCTCTCTCTCTCTCTCTCTCTCTCTCTCTCTCTCTCCACATACATGTACCTCTCCCCCTCTCTCTCTCTCCTCTCCACACCCAGGTACATGTACCTCCCTCTCTATCTCTACCATTTGGACCATAAGTTTGATTCAGATCAGTAAATGATTTTCAACCTACTATGTGAGTGTGACATCTCATCCTTCCAATTGGTTGGTATGATCATAAGGATTACTTTGTGAAAAAATCAGCCCCATCCACTTATAAGGTGGGATACACCACAGAAAATAATTTTTAATTACTAGTAATAATGAAATATTACTAAGGTGGCTTGACTTTTTGTACAAAATGCTACTGGCTGATAGAGCCAACTTGTTGAACATGTTGGATGTGGCAAAGCACAGGGAAGGTTAGAAGTCATCTGCTACGAGGACAATCACTTATGGTCGGGAGACTTTGGACCTTTTGATGCACGACAAAGTCAAGAATAATTACATAGACAGCCAAGATTAAAAAGAAGTGAGCTAAAAGTTTAATCTAAGAGTCTAACATATATTATAACTTTTGATGACCATAACTTTGTGATTGATTATTCATTTCGTGCATATAATACGTCATTGAAAAGCTACCGATGAGCTTTATATTTTAGCCAATGCCGAGGGCAAGTAGCCAACAGGTGATTTTTCAAAAATTAAATTATTTTAAACTAATTTAGAGTAGGCAGTCCACGAATAGTTTAAAGTTATTATGTGAGTTCAATTTACTATTTTAGAAAAATTACAAATTTAAGACTTAAAACTTAAGGGTCGTTTTGATGCCTGTAAAGCTTTAAGTTGTATACACTTTACACCTAAAAAGAGATTTAGGTGTAAACCGTTTACATGTTATTTTGATCGGCTTTTATAAATGGTAATTTGTTTATAAGTAAATAGGTTATATGCTTGGCTATAACTCGTAAAGTGTTGACACTAGAATCCACAGCTCAAGTTTTAGACTGAGTCAACACTGAGGTCATGGCATCAATTTGATGTAGAGTGGGTCACCGACTATTACATGGCTCAGATGGACCAAAAGAAGACCAGTCGGGGTTAGAAGTGATCTGGACCATCAAGACTATAAAATGTTTGTATCTCACGATCGGGATGAGTTTCAAGGCATATAATATATGATTTTGGGGTAGCTCGAGCTACTTTAGCCAACCAACCCCGTTACACTAGGTTTCCCATGCCGGAATTGCGAGATTCAAGCAGATCGACAGTCATTAACTTACTTTTATTTCAATTTTACTATTTATAGTAAATTTTGTTTCAATCATAACTTTTGGTCTATGAGGTTTTAGAGTTTGTGCCCAACATGAAAAGTGCTTAGAATAATTAGTAGAACAACGTGGTTGGGCCCATTTGAAAACTTTCTATTTTTGGCCGAAAACCATGTGTTCTAGTAAGGTTGAGTGACTTCTATAAATAGTCTCATTTTCTATGTGTTTTAATTCGAGTTGAGGTCTGAAACTTCTACTTAGGGTTTAGTTTCTTATTTAAAGCATTATAGTCATGTTAATTCTCATTTAATCTATTATTATGAATTTTCTTAAATTTATTTCATGTTTTCTCTTCTTTCCCTCGTAGATTCGAGGAAGTCTGGTTGGGGATTCCCGGAGGCCTTGTGGACTCAAGGTGTTTATCCGATTAGGCAAACGATGATCGACCTAATCATGCCCTCACTACGTCACGATTCCCAAAGTGGAGGTGGCTAACATTGCAATGTGACTAACAGAGGGGTTGGGTGTACTAACAATGGGGTGTGTGTACTAACTCAAAAAAAACTTGTAAAGTGTTTACAATGTATAAAGTAGGTATTCACACCACATAAAGCTCGCATAAAAATTATTTGATTTTTTTTTTTTTTAATCCTTGGAGAGCATGCATACACGAGCTTAGATGGGATATCTTCCAACCATCACGGTGAACCCTAAATGCAATCTGAATATTTTTAATGGCAAACATTCCATCATTTCCTCTCTTATGGTTCACTTTGACAATTAATTAAGCTATTCTTTTCTTTTTTTCGGAAGGGGCACCATTGGAGAGTATCAAGAGAAGTACATGATAAACTGATTGCATGTACGGTACACATTAAGGTCGCACTAATGGATATCAATCATTGTATTTTATTATGTATAATGTCTTTTTAGTGGTAAAGACTTTACCTATAATTTGAAACATGGTTTTTTGCCAGGCTTCAAATTGCAGTTAAAAATTATAATGCGTTTACAACTTTGAAGCCCTCACAGGCAATTGCAGGTATCCAAACAACCTCTATATTCAAATTAACTATAATCCCTTTACAACTAAAGTATTTTACAGGCATTATATGACCCCTTATCCAAGTTATATTAATCACTTTGTAAATAGGCTTTACGCATTGATCTTAGTAACATTCTCTCTTTAAATTAATATTTTTTTACCACGTGAATTCAAGTTCATTCATGGATTTAAAGTTTATCATTGAAGAAAAAGATGGTCATTTCTTCCTCCCACTTTCCATTGTGCACCCACTACACCACCTTCACACGCACACATGGTAAGTGATCACTTGCAATTAACTACGTGCTAGGTTGTAACGCCCTAGATTTTTTAGATTTATTTGAAAATTTTTGAAAATTCATTTTTAATTTATTTTTTATTAATTATCGTACATTTACCGTTAATTTATGAATAGCGGGACATCCGTAGGAGATCCGATAGAGGACCCTTTACAAAAGTTGCTTAGAATGATCCCACAAACATCATAAAAAGATCAGATTTTAAAAATCATGCACTTTTCAGATAATTACGAAAATGTCATTAGTTAAACTTAAGTTAAGATGCCATTTTTAAGTAGTATAGTTTCTGATGATTACTTTCACGCAAAACCCTGGATTTAGGCTTTTGGGCACATATTAACCATACACGTCAAATTTCGGCCCTTAAATTATAATAGAAGTGGTCCAATTGTCAAATTAGCCCCTTAACCCTTGATTTTCATGTCCATCGAGTGAGGAAAGTAGATGATTAGTCGTAGTCGAATATTTCTCTTCATATGAGTGACTTGGATCGTCTTTATCATAGACCAATAGTGTGATTAAAGTGCCCCACCTTAATAAGCCTCTTTCTTATACGCGAAGTTATCCCGTTCTAGAAATTAAAGTTATCAACTCTTTTTAAATCTGAACATTTCAATTTACCTACTTCTCACCATCAATCGCTTCTCAAATTTGGACCACCCATTATACTCATATGACTACGCATTTACACAAAATTTGGACCCCGATCTATAATCCTACACCGTTGAACCACAAAGTCAGCCCCTTCCTTTTCCGCCAAAAGTTGAAATTTTAGGCATTTCTCACCATCAATCAACCACTAAACTTTGTACAATTATTTTCCTATCTTGACCATATATTTTTTCAAAATTTGGGCCCTGATCATCAAGCATAGACCGCTAATTGAGATCAAGCCCATTTTAGCATCCGTTAGGCCATTTTCAAGGATCGGCCAATCTAGAATGTGGATCATCAAGAAATTTACGTATTCTGACTCTACTCTTCGAGCTTGATAAGATGAACGGATTGGAATTGATAAAAAATCATCCGAATATTGAGATTTGAGAAACCCACCTCAAGAGGTTGTTACACAAGACCTCGCGTGCACATCCCTCTCCATATTTCTACTACGCACCTCCAAGCCCTTCTCATAACCCTAGCCTCCATACCCTAGAGAAAGAGAGAAGAGAGAGAGAGAGAGAGAGAGAGAGAGAGAGAGAGAGAGAAATTCTTTATCATATTTTTCCAGCGGCTAGGATCTTCTACAACCCTCTTCTAAGTCCATCCTGAGGTGAGGATTTTCCTTCAAGCCTTTCATTAATAATATCACGATTATCATAAGTTATTTTGTGGCATATAAAATTATTTTATTTTGAGTTATTGATCCATATAACATGAAGTTTAATGTAGGATTTACAATGAATATCATTACATAATGATGTAATTCCTTGTTTAGATTTTTTACTAAGAAACATGTGTATTTGTGTTATTTATCTTTGTGAAATCTGTACTCTTATTTTCTTAATCTATATTTTACAAGTAATATTGGTTTTCGTATTGTGATATGAAATATGTGTATAAGATCATCATATGGACATCCCATTATTGTGTACTCTTTGTCCCTAAGTTGGTAAAATTATTCAATGTAGAGAGATGAAACCCGTGAGAGGTGTCCATGATGGAAGAATATATCTTGACTTAACTGAGAGAATGAAGTGATTGTTTGCTAATGGATCCTTACATGTACATGATGCTTGATTGGACCTATTTACATTCCATGAGTAATTTTAATGAATTTGGTCATAACGTACAACATTGGCTTCTTGGAACATGATGGAATCATAAAACGGGATAACAAGTGGACACTAATGGTATATAAATACTCATGAAACGAGGTTGGTGCCATGGACACTAAGTCTGAGCTGTCGGCCTATGCTGGGTTGTTTACAACTCCCCGTAGTGACCATTAAGTTCTTTCAATACGACTGGATGTGAAATTACTTAAATATATTAAGGTGAAACTAAAGTCATGCATTCGCTTGGCTCCATGTGGGTGTACGAAATTGAGAATGGGCTAGAGCGTCCTACTTCTCCCGTACATTGTCACGTATAGATTTGGGCTATGAGCGTCCCATTTCTCACGTGGCCTAGCAAAACTATGGGCTTGTGCGTCCCAGGAACCTCTGGTGACTAGTGGCTAGCGTGAAGTCGTAACAGGGAGTCTCTCACTTTATGTATTATGATTCTAGCCAGGGTGCCTTAGCTAGAGCATGCATTCCATGCATCGCATTAACAAATATTTTTATTTGATTTTTTTATTTGAATAAAGATATCATTGTGTTGCGTTACTCTGAGTTTTATACATTATTATTATTGATTGTCTTGGAGGGAATATTCCCCACTCCTCAAATGAGTAGGCTCGTAGGATCTGATGGTCAAAGTAAATTTGGAACCTTCACAAAGTCGAAGATGAATGGTAAAACAATTAGAGGTCTGCTAATCACTATAGGCTGAGTAAAGATGTTTAATCACTTTTCTGATTCTATAATTAAGATGGCCCGAAATTACAATCAATAATTTAGATAGTAAATGAAATGGGTTAAAAGGATAATGGATATAAAACTCTCTCTCTCTCTACCCACGTACACAAACCCGGATAAGCTGATAAAAATAAAAATAAAAAATTCTTGGAAATTTAAGTGGAAACCTAAGTATGTATATCTAAACTAATCCAAATCCTACCATAATAATGAAACTTTGCTTCGTCTCATCATGATGGTCCCGAAAGTAAAGAAAGAACAAAGGCATAAGGTCTCGAATGGCTCTGCTGTGTGACACGTGGCACGGCTTGGAAGCATTGTGTGTCTTGGTCGCTAGGAAATGGACTACATGATCAACATGGTAGTTCACTACCATTTCTCAAATGATGTTGACCGTCCACCCTATGCTCGGCGTAAATGCATGTCAATCCAAACCATTGAAACGGTAGGGTCAGCCTTGGATAGGCCACATATCATCCAATGGTCGAATGATCCTAACCATTTAATCATGGATATCAAGTGGATGCTAAACATAAAATAATCAACGCTCCAAATTCAACAGGAAAATCATATGGCTAAGATCATCAAATGGCTATGATTTTCATGATACGTTTCATCCAAACCAAGCCCAACAATTTGAACGGTCCGGATTACGGCACATCTTTGACACCAGAGCGGCGGATGAATCAACACCATTTTTCAGGCTATGGCCAACCATCACATTAGTATATTACATAGAAAAAAAGCAAAATAGTATATGGGGTACATGGGTGGTGCTTATTCCTAACTCATATGGTCCCTTAAACCTTATTAATAAAATAATAAATTAATATATATATATATATATATATATATATATATATATATATATATATATATTTTGGACCTTTTCACACGCGTGTGCTCTCCAGCTAACATCATGCTAATGGCATGCGTGCGTAAGGAATTGATACCATTTGATGATTTTATCATTCATATACATCACATATGGCTCTCTCACCGGGCCATTTTTTTAATAGCATGCGACAAAACCACGAAATCTAGTGCTTTCAATAAACCCAAGACCCACCCCAAAAGAATAGCATGAACACTCCCATCTCAACACCGTCTCTTCATGGTGTAGCTTCAAAATATCGGAAATGTCTTGTACCGGATCGGTAGGTCCGGTACAAACATATACATTTCGATAGAAACATGGCAATGTATCGTTTGTATCGTTGATAGTTCCTAGTATATATGGTTGTTCACATACAATATTGCAACGGTTTTTGTCCCTCTAACGTGTCTCTCTCTCTTTTTTTTTTTATATAATCTGAACCGTGCGAATGGCGGGACGCATGATAAAGATTTCTTTGTTTGCATTAGCGATTAAAGGTCTCGGCTCAATGACAGATCATGCAAAATCTATCTTATTTGATGGTGTCCTCGGCTGACTCGGAATAAAAGGAAGATCTAATATTTTCCTTTGTCTTCTTCTTCCTCAAGCAACCAAACCTCTATTAATGGCGGACACAATAGGTACGGATAATCAATTAGCTCTTTTTTTTTCTTTTTCTTTTTTCTTTTTTTGTTGTTGTTGTTGCTGCATATGATCTACAGGAACTTCGGCCTTTAATTATTACAATGTCTGGCCTAAGGCTAGAATGGTCCCTTCATAAGGAGAGCTACCCCATCAAAATCAATGGACAGCTGATGCTCAGACTCAATTGTACACATGTGTGACCCACGGAATGATCACCTACAACCAGTTGTATATGTGCATCACATGCAACCTCACTCAGTTGTAGAAATGGAATGTGCGTGGGACAGTGGTGCATGAGGTGGGCCCCACCACGAAGTTCACTTAATACAAAAGTCAGGCGCATGCACGTGTAAACTGAATAAGACAATCAGCAAGTTTGTTTTTAAACCATCTGATGGTCCTGCCGGGCCCAACCCAATTCCGGAACTGCCCCTTTCCCATGCATTTGTTCTGTTTATTCCAATACACCCATCCCAACCGGATGCTCACTTATGATGCCTAACTTGCTAGTACAAAACACCTACAGGCTATAGCCCAAGTGATATTTTCACATGCAACGATTGCATGCGAGTGAACTTTCACATACAAAGCTTCTTTTTTCCAAATGCGTCGCTTGTGTGGAACATCTGATTCATGCAAGAGGTGGACCGCACATGAAATCGCCCAGAGGGGTAAATCAGTCCAATCCACTCATTAGGTGCATGGGACACGTACACACGTACTTGAACTAGACGATTGGCTGTCCATTTATTTCAACAGTGTAGCCCAACTGACGAGTAGACGACCATCCTGATTCGTGGTCTAGGTGAGCCTTATGGTGGTACACAACATTTGCACTATGCATTTCCAGCGTTCAAGATTCAAAAGAGTGCTAGATACGCCAAACTACAATGGTTATTTCTTGGACGGGCGTCATCTAAAAGACTAAAATACAGAGCTATGTGGGGCTCATCATGCTCTCTCTCTCTCTCTCTCTCTCTCTCTCTCTCTCTTATATATATATATATATATATACGAGAAATGTTCACACCAACTAGTTCTAGATCGCAGATTAGCTGTTACCCGAGAACAGCCTAGTGGGTGTTACCCTAACCATGTGGGGCCCGTTTTGATGTATTTTTTATATATCGATGTTGTACATCTGTTTTTCCATCTCATTTTAGGACGTGCTTCCAATCCCTAAGAAGATCCAAATCTCAGGTGGACCATACCACTAGAAATAGTGATGAATGATCATTAAAAACATTTTGTGAGCCACAAAAGTTTTGGATCAAGCTGATCTTTATATTTTCCCTTCATCCAGATCTTTTTTACATTATCAATAGCCTGGATTGCAAATAAACATTACCAAAACCTTTTGTGGGCTCTTTGGAATTTTTAATGGTGGGGCACTCAATCACCACTATCTCCAATGGTATGGTCCACTTGAGATTTGGATCTTCATAATTTTTGGAACCACATCCTTAAATGGACTGGAGAAATGGATGGACGGCATGGATATACGAAATATCATCCTTGTGGGCAACACGGTAGGGGTAACACCCACTAAGTTGTTCCCCAACTAACACCTAATTTTCTCTCCTAGTTCTAGGTCAAACTAGTTGGCTTGTGGGGCCGCTATGATGTTTGTATGATATCTCCTGTGTACAATAAGGTTGTCTCACCGTAAAAATAGGATGCACCAAAAATCAGGACAATCCAACAATGAAAATGTAATGCTCCATGTGGATGTGAAGTTTTCAGGTCTCGTTTTATAATTTTCTATAATATAACCCACCAAATAGTTTGATCAACCTAATTTTTGGGGCATCTCATTTTCTTGATGGAATAATCTTAATGGATGGGTAAGATGTCGTACAAACATCATAGTGGCCCCACATGCCAACTAAGTGGATGTACAACTAGTTGCATGTGAGCAATATATGTGTATATAAAATCCACTCCATCCATGAGATTAGACCCATTAATGTGCTGTACATGAAGAAGATGAGCTGGATGGCTCAAACGGCCACATTAGTTAGAATAATGTAAAATTAGTCCAAAAACCGCTAACTTCACTTGTGCAGATCACATGACTCTTGTATCAGGCTGATTTTAGTATCTTCTCTTCATTTTTGGTGAGTTACAACTGATTAGTAAGTTTTATAATAGATAAACACCATGGCGACCTTGTACAGAAACGTATGAAAACCTATGGTCTGCATACCACATCTCTATTGTTCCATGAGGTGTTGCCCCATCTGAGCCTTGTATCTAGCTGATTTTTGGTCTCTGGGACTCACATTGAAGAAACAATCTATTGGACAGAGTCAATGTTACATATACATGAAGGTGGGCCCCACATATTTGGGCGTTTTGTGCAATTGCAAAACACTGCGTAAAACAAGCGTCCAAATCGAGCTGACTCTCAAGTCTTATTCAGCGCATCTGGACTGAGAAGGAGCGGATTCGGTCAGGCCGCGGTAACACGGAGTTCGGTCAGTCCATGACCATGGGGTCCACCTTGTCGTATATCCATGTCCTGACCGAACTCAGTATTACCCTAACCTGACCGAATCCACTCACAGACCAAGAAGGCGTATTCGTCACACAATATTTGAGATACAGAAGGTTAGGTTGTGGATCCAAACCATCCATTTATCAGATCCTATCTATAAATGGTCCATGGCATGAAATCACACAGAAAGAACAATTCCCATGCATCAGTTGATTGTTAACCATTTTCACATTGGAAACAATCACAGGTGTTACCCACTAGTGGACGGTCTGGATCTGCCCCCTCACCTACCAACAGCTAGCTATTGGGCGACAAACACCAGTTCCTGATCCAAGCCGAAGGTCATGCATTTTTATTTCTTACATTCCTTGAACTAGATTCCACGTTACGGTCTACCTTGTCCGCAACATGGTGGTCCACATCGAAGATATCATGTCACGGATACGCCAGCTTTGGAACGAAGAAGTATGTAATCCTCAGTCCCGAGGAAATCCAAAGTATACTCGGGTTCTCAATTCGTAAACTTGTTGCACTTAGTTCAGTGATCCTCACCGTTGGCTGTGGATGGACCGTGTCCTATTGGGCCTCATCGGACCAACGGTCTAGATCTTTGAACCCTGGCTCCACCTGTACAAATTATGGACTGAAGATGGGAACAAACTCTACGGATCTTCAGACAGTATCCTATGATTCCTCTTCTTACGTCTCTCCCAACGAGGAAATAATACGGTGCTGGGCAGAGGACCCGATCGACTTCCTCAGTTCCTGTGAATCTAAGTTATGTGGTGACCACCATGATGTCCCTGTTATATCCACTCGGTACATCCGTCTCATTATATCCACTCCGTCCATCTGGAGTGATGTTAAAGAATATGGAGATCAACAAGTCAATTGAGCGGCATCACGAGAAAAAGGAGGCGCGGATTGCCTGCGAAAGCCTTTTGCAGGCATCTCCTGCGCAAGGAATCTGGGTGGGGTCAACCGTGAGATTTGTGAGAAATCTACGCTGTCCAACCGTTTTGTGAGATCATTTTAGGCGTTGCGACCAAAATTGAACAGGATCCAATACTTAAGTGAGCCGAAAACATGACGATTGAAATTCCACAGTTGAAATATTAGTGAAGCCAGAGAAGTTTCGAATCAGTATAATATTTTTTGTTTTCAGTTCATCTCAGTAGGAATGACATTATGAACGGTATGGATGGCATATAAACATCACTGTGGACCACATAAAGGTTTCAACGGTAAGAACTTCACTACACACGTTTTTCTTTAGTGCGGCCCACTTGAGTTTTGTATACGGTTCATTTTTGGTCGCAACTCCTAAAATGATCTCACAAAACGGTTGGACGGCATAGATTTCTCACAAACCTCACGGTGGGCCCCACCCAGATTCCTTGAGCAAGAGATGCCAGCGCTTTCGCAGGCAATCCGGGCCCACAGAAAAAGGTGATGATTGAAGGGCGCGGATTTCCTGTTAAAGCCTTGCGCAGGAAGTTCCTGCGCTGGCAACCTAGGTGGGCCCAAAGTGATGTTTTTTTATAAATCTATCCCGCTCATCCGTTTTGGGAGCTCATTTTAGTACATGAAAAGAAAAATGAACCGGATCAAAGTCTCAAGTGGGCCTCAGTAAAGGAAAAGGTGGGTAGGTAATTACTGCCGTTGAAACCTCCCAGGGGTCCACAGTGATGTTTATATGACATCCATACCGTTCATAACGTCACTACTACTGGGATGAACTGGAAACATAAATATTATCCTGATTCGAAACTCATGTGGCTTCACAAATATTTCAACTGTGGACGTTCAATTCTCACGTTTTCGGCCCACTTGAGTCTTGGATCCGGTTCATTTTTGTTCTCATGTCCTAAAATGAGCTCCCGAAACGGATGGACGGGGTGGATTTATCAAAAAAAAAATCACTTTGGGCCCCACCTTGGTTCCCAGCGCAGGAACTTCCTGCGAACTTCCTGCGCAAGGCTTTCCAGGAAATCCGCGCCCATGATTGAAAGTGTTTGTACCGAACAAATCGGATCAACTGCACAGATCACTTCACTTCACTTCACATGACATGCACAGTACCTCCAGCATGCATGCCAAATTTCTGTAGAGTTGATATCTTTAGGATGCCACCTCATTTAGGCAACTTCCAAATAAAGACTTGTAGCCATTACAGACACGTCGGCAGTAGAGCACGGTCTGGCAAGGTTATAGAAAGCCCAGCTGGAGGACATAGGCATTTCAACAGTAGGTCGCAGGTCCGAAATGTTTAGGAGACTAACCGTATGGGTAGTGTGTTGCATGATCAATAAAATAAAATAAAAAAGAGTGATTGCTCTTTCCGAACTAGTTACTTGTAAACACATGGCTTTATTTAGTCCCTCCACGTACTGCTCATGGGCTATGGACTCTTAGGTTACGAGTAACATCAATCCTTGCCTACAAGAAAGTTAGACTGACTCTTACTTGTAGGCAATAGTTGTAATCACCTTCTATTTATGGTTGCACGTGGGATCTAAGCCAACCATAGTTGTAGCTCTTGGAATTGTTGTTGCCTTACTTATCACCACTGCTGCTCCAAAAAACACGTTGTTGCTCTCAGTTGGGCCAGCAATCCTCACCATAGTAGTAAGAAATCATATTTAACACTGCATCCATTTCTTTGTCTCTAACTGTTCATTCACACAACTATTGCACCTTCGCAAGTCGTTGATTGTCAAGACGAAAAAAGATGTCAATCGGAAGAAGAGTCCTAACCTCCTCAAACTCCTTGATTAAGTAGAGCAAATTGTTGGTTGAATATACGGTGGTTGGCTGACTAAGCTATGCCAAGGGTCAACGGTGATCATAGTTTAGACCAGACTCAATCGACCCTGACACGCCCGCATAACATGCCCCGTGTGGTCAAAAACCGCACCAACAAAAGGCCTACCATTGAAACCTTTTATGGGCCAAGAGATCTTTGGATCATGCTAGTGTTTAGTTTTCCTTCGTCCAATTGGAAATGATCAAAGGGCTGAATGGCACATATACATCGGGCTATAATAGTTTCAACCCCATGATTTCCTATGATGTGGTACAGTCTACATTTGATTTTGCCTCTTCTTTTTTTTCCGCACTTGTCCTGAAATGAGCTGGGGAAATGTAAGGAGAGAGGGTGGGTCTTGGAGGGACCTTGGAGCTAGTGATGTGGGTGGTACTGAGACTAGGGGCTCACCTCAATGCATGTTTGTATATCTACATGGTCTCTCCATTTTACTAACTTATTTTATGCCACGAGCCCAAAAAAGAAGTAGATACAAATCTCAAGTGGACCACACAACAGAAACAGTAGTCATTGAACACCCACTATTAAAATTTTCCTAGAGCCCACTAATGTTTATTTGCCATTCGACCTGTTGATAAGGTCAAACAGACCTGGATCAAAATAAAATACAAATATCAGCTTGATCCAAACTTTTGAAGCCCACAAAAATAGATTTTAACAGTCATTCACCACTTTTTTCCTGTGGTGTGGTCCACCTGAAATTAGTATCTGCTTTATTTTTAGGCTCATGCCATAAAATGATTTGGCAAAACAAATTAATGGTATAGATTCTAACATCCTGCCCTGCCCTGCCCTGTGGTCCGAGCGAGGGTTGTTATCTGGATCCTTGATGTGGGATCGGTTGGGCTTCGAAAATACCGCTCCAGTCAAGCCAGGTGCTTTTTAGTCCCACATCGGATGGATGAGCGCCCAAAGTCCTGGTTATAAGTGAGGCATCAACCTTAAGGATATGACGCGTTTTGGGGAAAACTCGGAGAACAAATCCATGAGGCTTCGCCCAAAGCGAACAATATCACTATCCTTGGGCTGGGGCGTTACAAAGGTGGTATCAAATCAGAGGGCAACTCTGCCCTGAGGGTGGGGGAGTCTAACGCACTGTCCTGTCCTGTAGTCCGAGCGGGGGTTGTCATCCGGGTCCTTGATGTGAGATCGGTCGGGTTTCGAAAATACCACTCCAGTCGGGCCAGGTGCTTTAGTCCCACATCGGATGGATGAGCACCCAAAGTCCTGGCTATAAGATGGGGCCTCAACCTTAAGGATATGACGCGTTTTGGGAGAAACCTTGAGAACAAATCCGTGAGGCTTCGGCCAAAACGAACAATATCACTATCCTTGAGCTAGTGCGTTACATAGATATACAGCATGTACATTAAAGCGGACCCCTGGTCAGGCTATCACCTACATCGCTGGTTCCGATCCCAGACAAGTCGCGTCCATGGACGGGGAGAGTGGATATAACACACACATCATGGTGGGCATCATCGAGCTTAAGCTCCGCCTTATATCTATAGCCGGGGTCACACAGATTTAAGGCTCTCAATGGAGCGGGTTAGATCTGAGACAGATTTGGATCTTAAAATAGATCCAATTAGTTAAATGAATCGGATTTGGATCATATAATAGGTCTGATTACTTAAATGGACCGGATATGGATTCATAGGAACCTATATGAGTTCGATCCGAATTCAATTAAGATCCGACTCATTGTCGCCTAATTGTATATGTTATATTCATGCTGGCCATCCGTTTTACAAATTATTTTAGGCCATGTCAACCATACCATAGTAAATAGTGGGATTTGCATCATTTTTCTACTAAATTAAAAATATTATATTATATATTTTATATCATATTTTTTTTAGGTTTGTAATGGGGGTGGATTCTGGCCTAGACCCGACCCGAATCCGATGGTTATATGGATTTTGGATTGGTAATGGATCTAACAATTTATAAATGGATTGGATATGAATATCACCTTTTGGATCCGAATCCATCAATGGACTTGGAGCCAGATCCAACTGGATCCGATCCAGATCCGACCCATTGAGAGCCATACACGGATTTCGCCTACTTGATCAGACACGACGGGTACCCGAACGGCGTATCCTCCACGCCGCAGGTACAAGAACCAAGCTCCGTGAGGCTAACCTTGGTGCCAGTGTCTTATCCACTCCATCCATCAGGTTATGTCCTCTACCCTCGGTACTTTGGCTAAAATACAGTCTAATCCACAACTCAGGTAGGCCACACCAGTGGTAAGAATGGGGACAGCATGCCGACTATAGGTTTGTGCGTGGGGCTCACCCATGGTTTTTGATATTCCATCCAGCACGTTCATCCAGTGAATCTAACCCAGGACGAAGGGGGCGCGGATTTCCTGCGAAAGCCTTGCGCAGGAATTTCCTGCGCTGGGAACCAAGGTGGGGCCCACAGTGATGTTTTTTTATAAATCCACCCCGTCCATCCGTTTTGGGAGCTCATTTTAGGACTCTTAAACAAAATTGAACCGGATCCAAGACTCAATTGGCCCTCAATAAAGGAAAAGGTGGGTAGGTAAATTACTACCGTTGAAACCTCCCTGGGGTCCACAGTGATGTTTATATGACATCCATACCGTTCATAACGTCACTACTACTGGGATGAACTGAAAACACAAATATTATCCTGATTCAAGACTACTGTGGCTCCACAAATATTTCAACTGTGGACGTTCAAATCTCACGTTTTCGGCCCACTTCAGTCTTGGATCCGGTTCATTTTTGTTTCTATATCCTAAAATGAGCTCCCAAAACGGATGGACGGGGTGGATTTATCAAAAACCTTCACTGTGGGCCCACCTTGGTTCCCAGCGCAGGAAATTCCTGCACAAGGCTTTCGCAGGAAATCCGCGCCCGGACGAAGGAACACTTCAGAAACCAGACTGATCCAAACCTCAGGTAAAGTGCGAAACACATCATAAAATTTAGAACTTTAGGCGTGAGGCTACATGGTTACCGTTGGTTCAGCATACCTGAATTTTTTATACTACCGTTGTTTGGGGATGTACGGTTAAAATTAAGAGCCGCACAAGATGGACGGACTGTATGTCACACGCCCAACAAGGTGCACCACATAGAGCTTATGTTGCGTCCGATGCCACAGCACCGTACTCAATTGAGCACGAGGAGTAGTCATGCGGGATTGGACGACAGGTTCATGTCTGACATCAGCCCATACAAATGGACAAGGTTTGCCAACCGACGATAGTAGCTACTGGACGGTGAACTGTGGACTCACCACCATGATTTATATCTTTTATATACACCATCCATCCATTTTTCCACATCATTTTAGGCCATGAGCTCAAAAAAAATATTTTGATCAAAATCTCGGATGGACCACACCACAGGAAAGAGTGGTGATTGAACACCCACCATTAAAAACTTCTTGGGGACACAAAAGTTTTGGATCAAGCTGATATTTGTGTTTTCCCTTCGTCCAGGCCTTTGTGACCCAATAAACAGGTTCGATGACAAATAAACCTTACAGTGAGCCGTAGGAAGTTTTCAATGGTAAGCGTTTAATTACCACTACTTTCATGTGGCGTGGTCCACCTGAGATCTAAATATACTTCATTATTTTTTGTCTTATGCTCTAAACTATTGATTAAAATGAATAGACGGCGTGGATAGAACAAATTCATCATTGTGGGACCGAAGGAGAACCGTCAGTAGCCAGGTCGCTGCTTACAGTGTTAAAGTTGTTGGGTCAAGCAGCATGTGCTTGAGTGGACCACTCTCAGCCAGCTGACCAATGAAATTCTGCCACGTTGCGGCTGTCCAGCGGATGGCAGTAGCCAATCTGCAGTTAAGGGGCGCTTCCTTTTCTACACGTGGCACGAACTTTAAATCTAACGGCCCATATAGTGAGACTGACTTTAGATGGATTATAAGCCGAAAACTACACCGAAAGTATTATCATCTCTGGTTGATTGACGAGTAAAGAATGGACGGTTAAAAAGAAAGTTGAACAAATGTCCACCAATAAGAGATCAGGAACGTCGATGGAGTGCTCCCAACCAACCATTTGGGCGCTTCAGATTTTCGATGCACTACTCCCCCACCGTAGAATGCAACTTGCTTGGTGACTTGATGACTTGCAGTTTGACCAATCATCTCCTTTCCACATGACCGACAATGCATCCCAAGCCATTTGATACTCTGGCAGAGTGTGATGCTCCATATACATGCACATGTAAATTTGAAACGCATCATATATCTACCTCAGAGTCAAGCAAAAAAACAGTGAGACCCTAAGATCAAATTCATTAGAAGATCCTGACCTTTGATTAGCAGAAAATTGTTTGTGGAATTTGGACAGTAGATTGTTTCTTTCCGAACCGTCAATAAGATCTCAATCAATCAGACAGTTAGATTATTTGTTCATTTTGAATTTTTGGGGTGCAGCCCATCTTTATTAGGCCCAAGTATTTGGACAGTTTAATTTGATTTACATGTATGACATGTGTACAATATACACGTGCATGCATATGGAACAAGACACTCTACCAGAGTATTAAATATAGTACTAGAACGTATACTATGGAATCTCACATAAAGAATTTAATGTTTCTGTGCCGAGGATTCCTCTGTTTTCTTGTGCTTGAAACTCTAACTTTTAACGGCTGTGATTGGGCTTAAAGTAAAATGTCCCATCTGACTGAATCAGTGCATCATTTCCGAGCTATCTGATAATCCTTTTACATGGAAACCACTATTTACATCCACCCCCCTATTGATACATGCATCCTTGCTGTTTGCTCTTGAGTAACATTTCAGTACTATTGTAACATCAAAGTAGGGAAGAGGGTGTGTATCTATCAATTTCAATGGATGTAGTTATCAATTCAATTTTTTTTTTTTTAATGAATATTCCATTGTTTTCCTAAATAAAGTTTGCTAGCCCCACATGCACCATTTACACGCGGCACGCACGTGCCAGCCTGGCATTGTTTGTGGCATATCTAACCCGCATATAATGTGGACCTAACCATGGAGATGATCTGGCATGAAAAATCAAGCAACCAACTAATCGGATGGTTGAAATCCATGTTCAAAAAATAACAGAGGGTTCAAAATGACTTGCCTACCATCCACATCCAATGCCCACCATAATGAATGGACGGGCATGATTTTCGCATTGAGGTCCACAATACGGACGGATTAGATGTCACTTACGGATGCCAGGTTGGCATGTGCGATGCGTGTGAGTGTTTGGCAGGCCTCTACTAACTTTTTTTTTTTTATGTAATACACTAATCAGCATTAAAGTATAGATATTCACATGAGAATGAGTTGGTTAGGCCCAAACAAATGCCACAATAGTAACATCCACATAAGACTTGCGTCCTTTTCTTCCTATTCATATAAAAGGTGACATGGGATTTGTCATTTACCCTTAAAAGGGAGAAATGTGGGGTCCATTGGATCTTTGGCTTCTTGGACTGAGAACATATTATTATCTAATCCAACGGCTGAGATAGCCTCAACCAAGGTTAAAAGAAGGTCACATTGTACGACCTAGGGGGACCAAAATCCCACTCAAAGAAAAACCCACCTTAGTTTAAACATCCCTATACTTTTTTTTTGGGGGGGGCAAATACATGGAAGAGATTGAGAGGGACTCCACTCAAAAGTGCTTAAATATTCCAATTGCCCATGATTGTCTTCACATGTTTTAACATGGATTCCATATTCCAACCTCCAAAATGCAATGTTTTTTTATTGGGTGGTCCACATGATGTATGGTGGATCATTGGTATGTGAAAAGGCAAGAAAAGAAGTGGGCCAAACCGTCTTAGTGTGTGGGGATGTTTCACATATGGAATAGGCTAAGCTTAGCCAAGGAACATCAGCTATATTGGTCTCCACATGGGGTTTGCATTCAAAATCAATACTCCCACCAATCATGTAATATGCAATTTAAGAATACAAAAGCGGGGCTGCACATTATCTAGATGGAGGTCAATTTCTATCTTTTGTTTTGTTTGGGGTTTTCTCAGTCCCACCTTCCTACCCTACAAGAGAAAGCAGATATTAAAATACCACCAAAGCAATTGGAAGAATTTTCAAGATTCTTTACTTAGATACCAAAGAATGGAATATTTAAGAATATTTAATAAAGAAAATAAAAAGGGGAGATGAAAATAGGTTAATTGCAATTTTTAGATTTCTTGAAATTAAAGTTCTTTTTCATTATAACATAGAAAAGCAATATTTTATAATTTCTTGAAAACTCTAATAAGAATTAAATTTTCAAAATCACAAATTATATTTCTCTGCTTGTGAAATGGCCATTAGCTGGACATACCGGTGACCCAATATGGGTCAAAGAATAATTACACAGCCAAGGCAACCATGGTCTTACTCCTGTCCACATCTTGCATCAATGGAATTGAATAGATCAGAAAAAATCTTGCTTATGTCAACAGATTGAGTTTAAATCAACGTTATGAAGTATCAATTCGTTGATAGATTTCATATTAATTACACGAGAGGTTAAGTCCCTTGATATACATTGATACGTCATTTTTCAACCGCTCATTCCCCTTCGTATACATTGATAGGCTATCATCTAATAGCTCGAGCTTTTAGATCAAGTGGCCCAGCAACATAGCTCTGTGATGGACAGGCTCTCCTTCAACAAGGAGATCATAGGATTGAGTGCCCATGTAGTGTGGGTTTAAGTGTGGTGTGTTTGTGTAAAAATAAAAAATAAAAACCTGATATTATTAAATAAATCAATAATATTAGATTAGTAATATATGTTTAAAGTAGTTGTATGTGGTTAGGCATCTTATCCTCTTTCACAAAGGGCACAGTATCAATTCTAGCCTCCTTTGTGAAAACAAGAAACAAGAAAAAGTTTTTCAACCTAGTGACTCAGTTCAAGACAACAGAGTCAAGGGCAATTCAACCAAGCCGAGCCCAAGTTGACCGAGTGTGAGTCTAATGCTGAGTCTGCACGATAACTCGCCTAAAACCCAACTGAGTTGAGTTGATTCAGCTGAGTCCTGAGTCAAGTCATCAAGTTCTAGAACTATGGTATAAATGCCTCTTTAAGGATAATGGCTTTCAGCTATTACTAAGAATCTAGTTACAAGTCAGTACGTTTGCAGTGCCATTTGGCATCTCCTTCGCTCGGAATCTAGGTGGGCTCCACCGTGATGTTTGTGAGAAATCTACGCCGTCTAACCGTTTTGTGAGATCATTTTAGGCGTTGCGACGGTTTTGTGAGATCATTTTAGGCATTGCGACCAAAAATGAAGGGGATCTAAGACTCCAGACTATGTGTGAAAGTCATGACAAATGGACGATCATAGACATCATGAGTTTATAGGTCCACACTAAATTCAAAAGCTCCTGATATTTGTTGCTGGCATCTTCATATCTGGCATATATTTTGGAGATTCTCCATCCACAGTGCAACAAAAGTACAACCATAGATTAAAAACTCGAAAAAAAAAAAAAAAATCAACCCATCTGAGTCGACTCAACTCAACACGATGGACCAAATGGATTATTGAACCATGGTCTCCACTTATCATGATTAAAAACCTCTTTATACTATTCAAAGATGCCTATTCAGTGTGATTTTCAATCATGGGCCACCTACAGATACACACACCAGATGGATGGCCAGGATCTACCATTTCACCTGCCATGCCGGATATCAAAGGATAAACGCCCCTTCCTGATCCATGGAGACAAAATCTCCTCCCCAAATAAATTAATTGTCCCACAGCGACTTGAAGTGATTGTACGGTGACCTTTTACCAAACAGGCCAGAATCTCAGTCGGTAGGAGCACTTTCACTTTCTAAAGGATCGAGTCCGTTTCACCAGACCAGTCGTAATCTTACCACTTGAAACGGGTTTTGGTCTTATGAAACGGACATTCTCTCGCCAAAAGCTTTCTTACACAATGCATTTTAGTTATCATACATACCTAATACAGATAAATTATAGCAAGATCTCAACCAACCCTTCCAACCAATCGAACCGTACATATGAGGACCGCTTCGCTCTATCCAATCGAAGCAGCACATCCTGGTCGCTGATGCAAAAAAAGCCTACTTTCGTCGGAAGATCTTAACCCTCCAATCAATGGGACGTTGCATGCTGCATGTGGACCATAGCTCCTTTTGTTTCTTCCTCTCATTTTAATTAATACGTCCACTTGCAGCCAACTTATTAATTAGATATTTTAAGTTGGCTAAGTGATTAGACGTTCCAAATTGATGAGCTTCTGAGTGCTGCTTCGATGCCTTCATCTAATTATTGGTGTTTTGGGCTGTGACCCATTAGAGATGTGGCCACTGTATATGATGGTCCCAGTTGATGCAGCTTGTGACCGATCATGGCAGGGATGGTTGTGATCATGCAATCATTCATCACTATAGATAGTAAAAGCCATTTGCATTAATGCCATGTCCAAATCAAGATGAGAAAATCAAAACCAACCAAAACACACTTACATTCTAACACAAGTATCCGCGGCACACATGTATAAGATCTAAGCCATTCATGCTATCATGGACGCGTCGGATCATCTTGGCCGGTATTGAACGAGATTATAACAGTGAAGTTATAAAGAAAGAAAAAATCCAATCAACGGTCCACATTCCACTGGCAAAGATCATCCAGTGAGCAAGTATATATGATCATTCCTTTATATGGCCCATTGTCTAAATTTAATAAACTTAGCAATTTGTCAATAGATCCTTAATTTCCAAATTGATAAAAGATAGCCATTCAAGCTAGCTTGATGTAGATGGGCCATGAGAGGATGATGGTGCGATAAAACCATGCTTTGTAAGATATATAGCATTATAAAATGCTATCAAAAAAGCATCTTTGAAAAAACTGAGAGAAGGGTGGCTTAAGATGCAAAGATGCAAAGGAAGAACAAAAACATCCATAGAGCAAATAAAGCAAAGTCCTCTTGCATGGATTATTCCTAGCTTTAAGGACTAAACAAAACCCTTTTTAATCCTCAAAAAGGAAAAAGAAAAAATAGAAAAAGAAAAAAGAAAAAAAAAAAAAAAAAAAAAAGAACAAGAAAAGAAAAAGGGTCAATCTATTTAAGATGCACATCATATTATTCGGTCTTGATTTCCTGCTAAGATCTTCAATTTGCATTAATTTATTAGAAATTATCTAGTGCTCTCCGTACACTGTAGGTTATAGCGGTCCTTGTTGTACCAGGACAGTTGGACAGTACATCCAACCAATCTGGGCTGTCGATCAGGTTGGTAAAACGGTTCATGGGCTACCGTGTAAAAGTCACACAAATTGGATAGTTGTAACCATCACCTGAGTAGAATATAAATGGATCGATGGTCAAGATCATATAAAAATGAGCCTAATAAACAATCCGAGCCATTTTATTTGTTGGGACCCATCATGGATTGCTTATTTTTTTCTGAAGAATCACTTTTATCATGAAATCATAAGCAGGGTCCATGGATAGAAAAATGGATGTCTATAAAAAAAAAAAAAAAAAAAAAAAAGTTCAATTTATGAGTGAATAAGATCATCGTAGCCCATAAAATGTACGATGAATCTAGTGAGCGGTTCAGATCAATCAACTAGATTGTCCAAGGGTACTTATGAAAGTATGAGCACTATAACTAGTTGTGCTATAAAAGCACCAGCTAGTATCTCTTTCTTGCGAACACACCGGCTCATATCTTTTAATTAATTTTAACTAATTGAAGGGAGATCATGCGGTGGAGCCGGAAGAACTGTGACACCGTAGAGCCATCTCACTGCGTCCACGTGGCAGGATGATGTGTAAATCAGGTCTGCCCCATACACAGGTCCCAGCCTGAATGGTTTGTCTCAAAACTACTCCACTAGACAATCCTATCCACATGATTCTATGACCATTAAAGTGATGGGAAAAAGCTAAATACAGTTTTAACGGTCCAACATACAGTGGCATGAACCATGGAAAAAATAATAAATAGAATTACCAAATTACGGTTCATCCTGAAAATGAAAGATGAAAAAAATAAAATAAAATAAAAAGACCCAAGGGTAGTTTTGTAATAAAAGTGCAAGGGAGGTGTTAATTTGGAAGGCAAGTTGTCCACCTTGCTTAAGACAAGGGAATGAAAACATGCTTGGTGACGGACGTGTGTCTCGGTCTTATTAACTTTAATTAAAATATGATTTGATTCCACTCCCCTTATTTTTAATGGGAACTGTTTCTATCACCCCCTAATATAGTTAGCACCACCATTACAAGTGTAATACGGTCATTGCTTGTCACTGCTTTTGAACTTGACTCGGTCTCAACTTGACAAGACTCGCTGAGTAGGTTTACTGACTCGACCAACTTGAGACCATCCAACCATTGCGCCGGCCTTAGAGAATCTTTCAAGGCCTGAAGTGGATGGCATTAACAATCAGATGATGAGCTTTGCATTTGTTCAAGTCAAATATCTATATAGTATATATGTAAAGCGCGCAGCGAGTATTCATTTTTTTTGCCAATGCAGTTAGTTCTCGTTGGCAAATAATTTTGGTGATTTTAGGAATTTTGAAGGATGTTTTAAACGAAGTCAGAATATTTTAAGAATTATAATAGAATGTTTTAAAGCAAAAGGTCTTGAAATGACTTATATTTTACCCTCGAAAAATTAGTGAGTGACAATTTTTTATCATAACCTTAGCTTTAGGAGTTTTTAAAATTATGTGATGTAGGAAGGATTCTAGTAAAACAAGGGTATTTATGTAATTTAACATAAAAGCCCTTACGCACACTAGGCATGTGTTAGGACACTGGCCGAGGCTTTTGCGAGGCCCTCTATTGTACATGTATGATATTCAATTTGTACATTTATTGCATCGATTCATATTAAAACATGAAACAAAAAATGAAAACCTAAATTTAAATGAGCTATAAAATTATAAAAGTTGAGATGGGTTTACCATAGTTGAACTCCTATTTCTCTCTCATTGCATTTTTATTTATGTGTGTATAGACTCACCCTTTCTCTTGTTTTGTTTCTCCTTTGACCATCTCTCGTGTGTTGCACATGCCACACGCACATTATTGTGGCCTTACCCTTTCTCTAGCTTGTCTTTCTCCTTTCTTCTCTCCTTTGACCATCTCTCGTGTGTTGCATGTGCCACACCCCTTGTTTTATAGCTATATATATATATATATATATATATATATATATATATATATATATATATGTGTGTGTGTGTGTGTGTGTGTGTGTGTGTGTTTGGCGTAGAGAGAGAAGGCAGCCATAGTGATTTCAGCAGTAGGCGGTAGGCATCAAAGTCACAATGTTATGATGGTGGGCTCTACACAGCTGTAATTGGACAGGCTCCCCTATACAACTTCATGTGTGCAGACTATATGCAAAGAAGAGGAAAGTGAGAGCGGCTATAGGTATAAATAGATTCATGTGACAAAAATAACCTTAAGTGGTAGACAAATTCCAATTTTCTTTTAAAGTAGAAATTTCAAGTTCTCCCTAACTGATATAGGAGTAAAATTGGCCAAATTCTATCCATGTTATATATCTTAGAAATTTAAGAGGAAACCATCTACCTTCTCTCCATTCTTTTGCATTTATACTATCTTCCTCTCTATTTGGATTATTGCAAGTATCTCCACTTTGGCAAAGACATCTGAGGAATCCATGCCAAATAACAAAAATACCTCACTTGAAGAGTTTATTCTGCCAATTCATGGAGCTTTCATTATGCATGAATGGCATCCACCCTAACTAACAGTATTTCCACTTCATAAAAATTATAGCCCCAAAAATCAAGCTAATAAGTAGGCCACACCATGTGTCTTGCCTGCTAGCCTTGCAGGAAGAAGCCGAAGCATTTCAACAGCAAGTCTCAAGTTCAAGTGTTAACGAGACACACCAACCCCACTGGTGAGTGGGTGCATCATGTGACTAACCATGTGGGTACATTGCATGACTATAAAAAATTAAGAAAAAGTAGGCCACGCCATAGAAAACAAAGACCATCCACCCAAAAACCTATGTGATGATTCAATATATAAGGGATGCATATATAATTTCCACATAGCTGAGTAGTGTAAGAGGACATCCATATATACAATACAAATAGTTTAACCCATCATGAAGATCACCATCTTGAAAATCAGGTTAATTGAGTCATTTGGTGGGCCACACCTGTCTGTTCAGTCAATAAATCTAAATACAGACTCATACAAGAGGGTGTGGACCCAATGTTTTAAATTGGTGTATTAGGTATCGCATCATTCACTACCAATAAGGCCCACATCGCCCTGATATTAAGCTGTTTCGGGCTGATATGGCCGCCACAGCCGTATCATTCATGGTTGCTATTGGGCAATATGTACTGGTTTAGGACCATGCTTTAAATCTTGATGGAGACTTCTACTTTTGTAGGACACCTTGGACGGTACCAAGGTACCATAAAGGGTCCAACAAATGTACAATGCAGTCCATAGGGGCATTTTTGGAAACAAATTATATAAATGACCCAACAGGTTTATAAAGAGGTTCGCTATTGCCACACTCGCATGTGCATAGCCGTACACATTCACATGTGGGCACGTGTATAATATGAAACATTTGTGTGAGATCTGATATTTGGAATTAATGATTAAATCTTGTACTGAAAAAAAAAGGATAATTTCACTCTTCATGTGGGCCACAACTTATTTCTAGCCATTCATTTGTTTTGATATACGGCCGTCCACCTTAGTTGTTAAATAATCTGAATTTTATGCCAGAATGTGTAAACAATGTATCTCAACTCATGGAAAGCTTAGTTTTCAGACACGTCACACATTGTGACGTATGCACCTACGTGTGAATGTGTACAGCTGGGACCCAGAACCTAGCCATTCATCAATGGACAGCTAAACTTTAATAATGTATGTCAGAACCACTGATCAGATGGCTGGGATCATTAGTTAATGTGGTCCTCTATACATGGCCCATCAACGGTTGGGATCATTGGATCCCAATCCCTTGACCCTATGATGGAGGAGAAAAAAAAATACTTGAAATGAATCACGAGCTGTGCGTGAACCCACGCACCTGCATACACACTGCCACGTGTACCAGCAGAGACCATGGGTACGAGATCTATTCCATCCATCATCATGGTCACACCATGTTGATGTCTGTCCACTAATCAGTTGGGCTGCAGTACTTTTTGTATGTAGAGAAAACTGGACCCAAGTTGTCAAAAGCCGACCACCCTGAGGTGCAGGCAAGGTCTTCTGTGCCATCAGACCAGGTTGGTAGACGGCTTGAATGTTGTACCTGTCTGCCAGACGGACCAGTACGATTCAGTTTTTAAGTTTCTACAGATGGGGCCCATGATCCAGTGATCTAAACCATTGACATTAGCATGATCCACTCACTAAAAGTCTCCTGGACAGAAAAGTTCTAACCCTTCAATGGGTGGCCAACAAATAGACAATAGAAGAAAAAAGAAAACATCAATGACTCACATTCAACCCAAGAAAAGTCTTAATATTCTATGGATAGGATCCTCCACTCTCAGAGAATTTCGTATCCACGTTTGGATCGGTGAATCAGGCCGAAAGATTGTGCAGACAGGTGGGGTTAGTGGGCCCATGATTCAAGGATCAAAGCCATTTGCCTTTTAAGATTGGAAGAATCCTTACCCTTCAATGTGGTGGTCAGCTAGAGAGAATACAATAGATCACGTTCAATCTAGAAAAGGCCTTCTGTCTGCACAATCCATCCATTATAAGGCCCATCTTGTCAACGGTTTAGATTATTGGACTGTGGGCCTAAGTTGTACAAATTTGAAGACCTGAATTGTACTATACTAGAGTTTGGCAAAGCATTATGCCCTCCCTAACTCATTGGACCACCTGTACAAAGTCACTCAACCACCATCTTGCACGCTCATTGGTGGTGTGGGCATGCTTGGGCTTTTTCAACTGATTTACCAAGCATACTTTGGTACTTCACACATACACATCATTGAGAAGAGCTTTAAGAGCCTAATCCATATAACATGTGATTTAGATCATTTGAGCTATGGTGTGCATAAGGAGTGAACTAAGTCATAGAAAGAGGTGTCTTGCCTGCAAGCCCAGCTGGAAGACACCTAGGTGTCTCAACAGCAGGTCTCCGGTTCGAATTTGAAGGAGACACTAAACCCATTGGTGGATAGGTGCATCGTATAACTAACCGTGTGGGTGCGCTACACAACTAAGAGTGTGGGTGCATTGCATGACTAACAAATTAAAGCATGGCATTGATACCATATGTTGTACATGTGGCAATAATTTGGTTAATTAGGTTATGAGTGGCAATTATATGTGTTGACATTGATGGGGTTTTCCTCCTTAGGGCTATTTTTACAACAATCGGGTGCTCAGCGGTCTGTTGATCGGGGTCTCGAAATTCGGGATTTTCTCTCAAAAGGTCGTTGGACAGTTTTTGGCTTGGGCGAGCGCCCGACGATCCTTTGACTAGGTACCCAACAATGCGTGAGACTATTTATAAACAGTTTACTTTTTGGGGTTTAATTACTCTGATTCTCTATTTAAGAGGTTTCAAAACGTGGTTGAGGTATCACATTAAGGTGTTTTCACGTCCAAGGTGAAAGAGAAAGAAAAAGAGGAAGAGAGAAAGAGAAAAGAGAGAGAGAAAGCTTGTTGATAAAAGAGACTTTGCTCGCGAAGGTGATTCACGGTACAACGACGTCTCGGCTCTTCAACGTTCTCGTGCTCAGGTGAGATCTCTCTGTTTTTCATTATTCTATTATTATTCATCCACTCCTGCATGAGTGAAGAAGGTTTGATCCAAGCGGTGTGTGCTTGTGATCGGTTATATCGCTCTACTTCATAGTGAATTGTTTGTCTGAACTACGTCCCGTGGTTTTTACTTCTTTCGAGTGTTTTCCACGTAAAATTCCTTGTGTCGTGTGGTTGATGCTTTATTCTTGATTATTGCATTATCATGACCCATAATTCTAGTGCATTGGAGGCGAGAGCCTAAGGTTTGTGTGAAACACACCCAACAAAGTGGTATCAAAGCGTTCAGGTTGGTTGAATGGAGTGAGATCGGTTCCGAATTAGGGAAGGTGGCTCATCAAGGATGATTAGTCTCAATGGATCCAACTGAACCATATGGAAGGCTAAGATGGAAGACTTACTTTATTGTAAGGACCTATATGCTCAAATCTCAGGCGTATCAGCGAAGATAAATGATATGTCAAATAATGTTTGAAAGAAGTTGGACCGGAAGGCAGTGGGGTTTATTAGATAATGGTTGGACGATTCCGTATTCCACCATGTGTCTATGAAAACCTCAGCCGCTAGCCTATGGCTAAAATTGCAAAGGCCGTATGAGAGGAAGACAGTCGGCAATAAGATTTTTCTGATAAGACGACTTGTGAATCTCAAGTTCAAAGATGGTGGTTCTGTGGCTAAACATATGAATGAGGTCAGCAACATATTGAACCAACTCTTCGCTATGAAGATGGTCCTGGATGATGAACTACAGGCTTTGCTATTGCTTAGCTCATTACCTGACAGTTGGGAGACATTGGTGGTATTTCTGAGTAACTCCGCGCCAGATGAAAAGGTGTCCATAGAACAGGTGACAAGTTGTCTCTTCAATGAGGAGACAAGGAGGAAGTCTCAGGGGTCTACTCAACAAAAGGCCCGTGTAACATAAGATCGGGGGAGAGGAAAGAACAGGAAGGGCATGAAGGCCCGAGATAAATCAAGAGGCAAGTCAAGTATCAAGAAGGATGTTGGATACTGGAATTGTGGCAAGAATGGGCACTACAAGCATGAATGTCATAAGAAAAAGAATGACAGGAAACGAAAAGGAAAGGAGAAGGAAGATGAATCAGACTTCACTACGGTCGTCTCAAATGGCGACGTTGTGGTTATTCTTACGAAGGATGTTGCAGATCACAATATCTGTCTCACGGCTACGAGTCAAGATACCAACTGAGTGATAGACTTGGGAGCCTCATTTCATGCGACTTCACGCAAAGATTTCTTCATAAGTTACAAGTCAGGTGACTTTGGAACAGTGAAGATGGAAAATTCTGGCGTATCGAAGATCGTAGGGGTTGGTGATATTTGTGTGAAGACCGATGTGGGCTGCATGTTACAATCCGAAGATTACACACCCAAGTGCAGGTAGCGAAATAGTAAAATACTCGGTGAGACCAAGGTTGATCCATAGGGATTGAGGTTAAGAACACTTAGAAGAATTAATTTAGGTAGGGAAGATAAAATCTGAATTATCCATGAGAGTGGAGCAAGTCGTGTGTGATAAAAGATAAAAATAGAAAAATGGGCTAAGGCATTAGAGATCCACCTTTGATTTATCCACAAGGTTTGATTCATTGGTCCAACTATAACTTGACTAGAATCGAATAAAGATCCATTGCAATCGGAAGATAAAACGATTAAACTACTTGCATATTTCATAAAAGATGGAGATCTAAACCGATTGATTTGACCATGAAGCACTCATTAGTTGATCGCAGGGAATCCCAAGTATCCACTGTGCCCGGAGTCGACAATGGATCAAAGAATTATACAGATCAACAACTTTGCCAAAAAGTCAACCGATAAGATCACAATTCACACGATCAAATGCATACTTACAAGATAGGAGGCTAAGATCTTGTACATTGATCGCAGGGAATTCAAAGCATCCAATGTGCCCGGAGTCTACAATGGATCAAGGAATTTTACATATCGATGACTTTACCTGCACTAGCTCGATGATCGTAGGGAATCCAAAGCATCCATCTTGCTCGGAGTCGACGATGGATCAAGGGACTTTATCGATCATGAACTAGCTAAGTGGTGTGCATGGAAATCCAAGCATCCAACATGCCCGGAGTCGACAATGGGTTAAGGGCCTTACACAACAATAACCCCCGCCGAGGTGGATAACTGAACCAATCAATCAAAGAGAACTCCAACATTCACACACCATTATTAAACCAAAAGAACCAAACTTCGCAAATTTCTTCAAAGGCTTCACTTCTAGCCTTAGCTAAGAGTTTAGCTAACCATTCTACAAATGGAAGACTTAACTTCTACAAAAGGAAAAACTACTCTACACTATAAAAAAAAAAAAAAGAAGAAAGAAAACTAAAGAAGAAAAGAGAGGAGTTGTAGAGAATTGGATGATTGAAATGGGTGAGAGGAGTGCTCCTTTTTATAGCCTCTTGAGAAGCTTATGTGACACTCTAAGCAAATTTCCTTTAGGTTTGGGCTTGAAGTTAGGCTTGGAATGACATGTGGCAAGAAAAGCACTTCAAGCCTAGGTGTCACTTCAAACCTAAAGCAAAGTTTTGTTTAGGTTTAGAGCTCATGGATGGAAGAGGATGGAGAGAGCATTTGCTTGGCCTAAGGATGGAAGATGGCAAGGTGAGTTAACTGGGTCCACAAGAGTTGGAGTTGACTGGGTCCACATGGAGAATTTGGACAATCTGGACCGTTCATTGAAGGTGGGGTGCTTCTAAATGATGAATGGTGTTGTTGATCAGTTGGAACTGCTGTGAGCTGCTGGGATTTTATCTCCATGGTTGCACTATACATGTGAAGTGGTTGAAGTCGACGACTGAGATCTCCACTTGCTACATGATGGACGCTGAAATGGTAGATGGAGGTGGATTGGAGATCCACGTGTGAGGTGGGATCTTCAACAGCTGGCCCTTGATCAACGACATTGTCCACCTGCTGGCTTTGCTTGATGCAACAGGATTGAGGCATGGACGATTCGATGGAGTGAGTAGGATGATGGACGGCTGAGCTTGGAGATGGACGATCCACTTGATACTGGAAATGGATGGACGTTGGATTGGGAGTCCACCTGCTGGACGTTGTGCATGTTTCTGCACGTGTGAGAGGCAGATGGAGTGGATGAACGGTTGCTGCCTCCGCTGGGTGTTGATGCACATGTGAAGGTGGATGATCCACCTGATGGACGGCTGTATGTGGACGTCCAACAGTTGGAAATGGACGGTCCACTTGATGCTGTCTGTTGATGGCTTGGCTGAATGGAGGGACGGCTGATGGCTTGTGAAGATGAAGATGTTGGTGATGTCCAAAATTGTTGAACGGTGATTAGAGTTGGGTTTCTGAACGCTGATCACACATGTCATGTGGGTCCACTTGATGAACGGCTGGATTGAAGGGCAGCTACTGCTGAAGTTTGGATGTCCAGTCTTGATGGACGATTGCAGATGGATAGTGATTGAGGTGGGTTTGCCCTCAATGGACGGCCAGATTTTTGGGTTGCTGTGTGGCCCACCTTGTTGATCTGGCACGTGTGAGGCTGGTGGACGTCCATCCTTGCTGGACGATCAGAATCAGCTGGACGCTGATGGGTCCACCTTTTGATGAAGATGGACGGCTGGAGATTATGCTACATCAGGGATGTTGGACTGCTCTGCACGTGTGTTTTCTGCTAGCTGAAGTGGTGCTTGCTAGATTGAATGGACGGCTGTAACTGGAGATGAGGATGGATGGTTACAAATCTACATCAACTTGGCACATGTGTTGGACCAACACATCTAGTGGAGATCAGCCCTCCAACACAGATCTGGGACGCTCATCTTCTGCTCACGTGTGGTGGCCCACCTAGAGTAGTTGGATGGCCTCAAACACTTTCCAGTGCGTGATGTGGATGCTCAATTACAACCACCAAACATGCTTAGCTTGGATCTTCAAATGAGTGACTATGATGAGGTCCTTCTGAGCCATCTTCACTCCATTCCACTGTACAAACGGTCAAGGTTTTGATCTCTACGACTAAATTTTCAACAGGGCTGCAAGCATGTTCGATCTTCATTACTTTTAGGCCTTAAAATGTCCTAAGTGGCTCAGATTATCCACAACCTTCACTAATCACTTGAACATTGAAAATCCACTTAATGAGAGGTAATTAACCGAAAAATAAATGATAATGCTCTAAGTAATCAAGGTTAATTATACAAAATTAGACACTCATCATTGCACATTAGTTTTCAAGGATGTGAGGCATATTCCAGATCTTCATCTCAACTTAATGTCGACGGGAAGGTTGAATGATGATGGCTATGAAAGCTGATTTGTTGGTGGGCACTGAAAGCTCATCAATGGATCGTTGATCGTAGCTAGAGGAAAAAAGTGTTACACGCTTTACAAGGCAAGTGTCAGTGTATGCAAGGGTGGGTTGAACGCAGCGGAAGATTCAGCAACTAACATGTGGCACAGACGTCTAGGCTACATAAGTGAAAAAGGGCTTCAACTATTAGTAAAGAAGCAGCTCCTTCCAAACATGACAGGTATACCTCTCAAAACCTGTATTGACTGTTTATCAAGGAAACAACATGGTTTCATTTGTTAAATCTGCTTCCCATATTAATAAAATGCATGTATTGGATTTGGTTTATTCTTATGTTTGTGGTCCTATGAGGACAAAAACCTTGAGTGAGACATTGTATTTTGTCACTTTTATAGATGATGCATCTAGAAGGGTTTGGGTTTATGCTTTGAAATTCAAGGACGAGGTCTTTAGTGTGTTTAAAACGTTTCATGCTATGGTCGAGAGAGAGACAGAGAGATATTAAAGTGCATTCGTACTGACAATGGTGGTGAATACATAGATGACTTCCACAAGTATCGTAAGTCACTGGGTATACGGCATGAACAGACGGTTCCCAAGACCCCCCAGCATAATGGTGTGGCTGAGCGAATGAATCTCACCATCGTAAAAATAATCAGATGCATGTTATCCCATGCAAAGTTGCCCAAGATGTTCTGGGGAGAAGCAATGCACGCGGCGGTATATTTGATAAACAGGTCTCCATCAGCCCCGTTGAATAGAGAAGTACCTGAGAAGGTGAGGATTGGACGAGATCCATCGTACAATCATCTCAGGGTATTTGGTTGCAGGGCATCCATTCACGTACCAAAGGACGAGAGATCCAAGCTCGATACGAAGATCAAACGGTGTGTGTTCTTGGGGTACGATGATGAAAAGTTCGGTTGCAGATTGTGGGATCCGACTGAGAAGAAACTCGTCAGGAGCAGAGATGTGATTTTCTTTGAAGATCAATGTATAGAAGACATTTGTAAGCTAGAGAAAAGCTAGCATAGTTCAGGTGAGCTAAAGGACATGGATCCGGTTACTCCTCCCATGGTGCCTGATGACGGGGGAGTATAACAAGGTGCAGAGGATGAGGAAGTCCCTACAGAAGATGGACCGGGGGAGCAGCCCCCACTTGATCCACCTGTTGAGCCATAGGTGAGGAGGACATCAAGGGACAGGACAGACATCCAAGAAGTACTCGCCACATGAGTACATTATGCTCACTGATGGGGGAGAGCCAGAAGACTATTCTGAGGCCCTAGCCGACGAGCATAGGGGGAATGGTTGAAAGCTATGCAAGAGGGATATAGAATTCTTGCATAAGAACCACACCTATGATATGGTGAAATTGTCTAAGGGCAAGAAAGCTCTGAGCAACAAGTGGGTGTTTAGAAAGAAGAATAAGCAGAAGAATTCACAAACAAGGTTCAAGGCCAGACTAGTAGTGAAAGGGTTTGGTCAGAGGAAAGGTATAGACTTCGAAGAGATATTCTCACCAGTGGTAAAGATGACATCTATACGGGTGTTGCTTGGGTTGACAGTTAGCATGGATCTGGAGATAGAGTAGTTGGATGTTAAAACTGTATTTCTCCATGGTGACCTGGAAGAAGAGATCTACATGCACCAACCAGAGGGATTCGAAGTCAAGGGCAAAGAACATATGGTGTGTAGGCTTAGGAAGAGCTTGTATGGGCTGAAACAACCTCTTAGGTAATGGTACAAGAAGTTCGACTCGTTTATGTTAAAGCATGGATATGACAAAACAGAATCGGACCACTGTGTGTTCACGTGTAAGTTCTCAGATGGTGATTTCTTAGTTCTGCTATTGTACGCTGATGACATGCTCATCATGGGAAAAGACATCAAGAAGATTGACAGGCTGAAACAAGAGTTGGAAAAGTCATTTGCAATGAAAGACTTGGGCCCGGCAAAACAGATCCTAGGAATGGAGATAACCCATGACAGAAGCAGCAGGAAGCTTTAGCTGTCACAAGAGCAGTATATTGAGAAACTCCTAGAGCGGTTCAATATGAATGCAGCGAAGTCGATCAGTACTCCACTGGATGGTCACTTCAAACTGAGTAACAAGCAGTTTCCCAAGACGAAGGCAGAAGTGGAAGAGATGTGAAAGATATCCTACGCGTCAGCGGTAGGAAGTTGATGTATGCTATGGTGTGTACGCACCCAGACATAGAATATGCGATTGGTGTTGTCAACCGGTATCTTGTCAATCCTGAAAAAGAACATTGGGCAGCGGTGAAGTAGATACTACAGTATCTGAGAGGTTCATCCAGGTTGAGCATATGCTATGGTGACGGAAAACCTGTGTTAGAAGGTTACACAGATGCAGATATGGCAAGTGACATAGACTCCAGGAAGTCTACATTAGGGGTTCATGTTCACGTTTGCAAGGAGAGCGATCTCTTGGTAAAGCAAGCTACAGAAGGTCATAGCATTGTCGACGACAGAGGCCGAGTACATCGCGGTCACAGAAGCTTGCAAAGATATGCTTTGGATGAAGAGGTTCCTACAAGAACTCAGCATGAAGCAGGAGGAGCACGTGGTCTATTGCGATAGCAAAAGTGTTATACACTTGAGCAAGAATTTAAGTCAGCACTCTAAGTCGGAGCACATAGAGATTCGATATCACTGGAAAAGTGATACTTTGGAACAGAAGGTGTTACAGCTTGAAAAGGTCCACACGGACGATAACGGGTCAGACATGATGACCAAGGCTTTGCTCAAGGGCAAGTTTGAGGTTTGTAGAAACCTGACTAACTTGAAGAAGGTACATTTCTCTTGAATCGAAAAGGGAGAGATTTGATAGGGTTTTCCTCCTCAGCTTAAAGGAGAGATTGGTGTAGCCTGGGTATGGTCGGGCGCCCGGACCAAGAGTGGTCGGGTGACCGAAATTCACCTAGAAGGGCGTTTAGTCGTTGGACTATTTTTACAACTTAAAATTCGAGATTTTCTCTCAAAAGGTCGCTGGATAGTTTTTGGCTTGGGCAAGCGCCCAACGGTCCTTTGACCGGGCACTCGATTGTGCGCGGGACTGCTTATAAACAGTTTTCTCTTTGGGTTCTAATTACTCCGGTTCTCTATTTAAGTGGTTCCAAAACGTGATTAAGGTATCTCATTAAAGTATTTTCACGTCCAAGATGAGAGAGAGAGAGAGAGAGAAAAAAAGAGGAAGAGAGAAAGAGAAAAGAGAGAGAGAGGAAGCTTGTTGGTAGAAGAGGCTTTGCTCGCGAAGGTGATTCACGGTGCAACGACATCTAAGCTTTTCAGCGTTCTCGTGCTTTGGTGAGATCTCTCCGTTTTTCATTATTCTCTTATTGTTCATCCACTCCTACGTGAGTGAAGAAGGTTTGATCCAAGCGGTGTGTGCTTGTGATCGGTTGTAACGCTCTACTTCATAGTGGATTGTTTGTCTGGACTAGGTCCCGTGATTTTTACCTCTTTCGAGGGTTTTCTACGTAAAATTCCTTGTGTCGTGTGGTTGATGCTTTATTCTTGATTATTGCATTATCATAGCCCATAATTCTAGTGCATTGGGTGGCAAGATCCTAAGGTTTGTGTGAAAGGCACCGAACAGACATATAGTTATATATTTTTTTTCTATTGTTTAATTATATTTATCTTAAATAGGTAAAAATAAATATCAGAAGAAATAGGTAAAAATAAATATCAGAAGAAATAATGTGTCTAACCCTAACAAATGTAAATGTTGTATGTAAAGGGGTGTGTGGATCTCTGTAAAAGGCACATAAGCCTCTCTTCATAAATGACACCATATTTTTATAGGTTTTATGTATGACCAATGAAAAGGGTATATTCATTCTCAAATCAAGCAATTCATTACCTTGCATTCTCATTTTTGCCTTCTTACAACTATCATTTTTGCATTGTGTGGCGTACATTTGTCTTTTCTCCGAAATATTTTTGACACTTAGAGAGGTTCAAATTTTTATAATAATTTCTTTTATATGTGAGTTCATTATATCTTGAAAATAATTTTCTAATTCTTTTTTTTTTTTCACTTATTGAAATATTTAGAAAATAGTAAGAAATCTATCTTGAAACATTGACTTATTTAAGTTTATAAGAGCTGATTTTTTTTCCTTAATTTTTTATTTCTTTTATTATGTACTACATTCATTTTACAAATCAGCCTTACTGTTGACCGCACATCTTAATATTAGTTACTGTAATAAATGAAAGGAGTGGATGTCACATGGACATTGTAGCAAACCCTATGAAGCTTTTGGTGTCAACCCATACACTTTAATACTCCGCACCCCTTACATTGATTATTATAAATTTGTGGAGCCCACTATGATGTGGGTCTGGAAACCTTTATCCATTAGTTTTGCTGCCTCATGCTATGATGAGAGCCCAAAAGTGAAGCAGATTTAGGGCTCAAGTAGGCCACATTACAAAAAAAATTAAAAAATTAAAATTGAAAGCTCACCATGACTTGTATATGACATTCAGCTGGAAGATGCTTAGGTGTTTCAACCGCTGGTCTCATGTTTGAGTGCTAAGGAGACAAAATAACCCCCACCAATTGGTGGGTGCATCATGTGACTAACCGTGTGAGGTGCATTGTGCAGCTAACAGGGTAGGTGCATTGCATGACTAACAAAAAAAATCAGCATGATCAAAACTTCTTTGAGCTTAGGAGGGTTTCAATGGTAGGGCTTCAATCCTCACTGTTTCCTTTGATGTGCCCAATCAAGTTTTATTTTGATTCGAATTTTGGTGTTAACATGTGCCAATAAAACTAATTGATAGTGGATTTAGATCAATTTAAGGAGAGAGCACATAGGATGAGGGACAATAGGGGAAGGAACATCGCCATGGCCCCCACAAAGGTTTGGACTACATGAACTCTCTATGGTAAGTATTACAAGAAAATCTTGTCCTCTTATGGATGGCTAGCCCAAAAGTAACAGTTCAATCATGGCCCTCTTATGTACGATAGAATGACCATGATTTGGAAACTTTTGGTTTACATACCTAATGACATATGATCATCCACCAAACATAATTGCTCTCATATTCATAGGCAGTTATGGCTAATTATGTAGCAATATCAAATGAAAAGGACCGTTTAATCGCTCCATTAAATGTTTACAATATCCGCCAGCTTACAGCGATAGGAACGTAAAAACGGAAAAAGAAAATATGTAAAAGATATTTACAGAGAGCAATGAGATGGTGGGAAGGGCGCGCGTCTTTAAACTACATATGTGGATTTTGTATTACGACCAGCCGGGCCAACGGTTTGGTAATCCAGACCATTGGTCTGTTGGATACTTCCGTAGATGGACCCTTCTTCTTAAATCTCCTGGAAAGGACAGTGTTCGCCTCTTAAATCTTCTCTGCAAATAGACGATTGAGAAGAGAAATACAGGAGAGTCCCATATTCAAATGAATATGGCTAGATTCTACTGTACATGATCCATCCAAGCTGGGTTTAAACAGATCAATGGTCTGGATTACAGACCTATGGGGCTCACTTGTTAGAAATGATAGCGGTTGTACATTATGCAAAGTTTCGGTGCGTACATCTTATATGATTCCTATCCAACTAGAATAAAATTTCCGGACAGAAATGCTAGGAAGGCTCGCCCAAGATACTCGCCTTTCTGTCCCACAAGTACGTGACGATCCGAACCGTTCATTATAAGGTCCCACCTCCATGAGGAACGATAAAGGGGGCTCTCACCTCCTGCCCCGCACATGATGATCGTCCATGTTCATCCATGTTGGAAAGCCATGGCTGATCAGAGATCCTCACCGTCCATACAAAGCCAGCTAGAACCCGCTTCTCTGGACTGTTGTTCCTGTCTCAGCTTTCTCATTGCCCTTGAGACATCTGACGGATGTGACATTTTCTATGTAGCTCATCTAGGGATATACCTTATAGATGAACGGTCTGGATCATCATTGATGGGGCAGAATGGACGACCGGCATGGTGACCTCCTACCGGCGCCAGCATTCGTCTTAGCTGCGACCCCGGATCCAGCAATGTGGGTGGGACCCTGACTTGGGTCCACCTTAATATAAGCGTTGTATATCCATACAGATCTATCCATTTTGCCTCATCATTTTAGTGCATGGACCAAAAAATGAAGTAAATCTAAATCTAAGATGGGCCACACCATAAGAAAAGGTAGTGATTGACCGTTAAGAACTTTATGTGAGCCACAAAAGTTTTGGATCAAGCTGATATTTGTGTTTTCCCTTCAGCAGGTCGGATGGCAAATAAATATTATAGTGGATCCTAGTTCCTACGGTGCGGTCCACCTGAGATTTATATCTATATTTTTTGGACCATGTACTAAAATAAGCTAAAAAAACGGATGGACGATGGGATATATACAGTGCATACATTGCGGTGGGCCCACGGTTAGGGTCCCACCCACATTGATGGATCCGGGGTTGCCACTGATCTCTTATTCATGAAAACTTTTTTAATTTAAATTGGACTTTTGGATCTTGTTCATATTTAATCGTCCAAACAATCGGGGATCGCCAAAAAAAAAAATCGTCCAAACAATCCGATAATCAGATAATTATTCAATTATAATTTTGTTCATGATACATCTAAACTAGGACCCCTAATCTGGCAGTTTAATTCAAGTTTCTTGTATGTAGAGTATGCAATTTTTACCTAACTTTCAAGTGCCTGAGTATCATCCATCACACTCTTCCAGAGTAATTTCTAAATCTTTGCTACGTCTCTCTCTTTCAGAATTCTGATGGGCAGACGTTAACCGAAGGAGGTCGATTTCCGTCATTTCTATCCAAAAGAAGCCTCTCTTTTTTTAGCTCTCTGAAGAAAACGAAAAAGAAAAGAGAAAGAAAAATGTGAACGAACCGTAGACGAGTGCTGACTCCTTTGAGAAGATAAGAAATCCATCCGACGTGTCCAAGACATGACCGCATGACAGCCACGTTGGTGTGGCCCACCTCGACAGACCACGTGTCACTCCTTGCTAAGTTTTGTTATGCTGACGTGTCGCCCGGGGACCACTCTGGATCGGATATTCCGTGGCGAAGAAAAAATAGGATGGGCGGTCACGTGCAGAGCGGGACCCACTTGGTGGCATTTTTCGTAATAGTCTCTTAACGAAAAGGTCAATAAGAAAGAAGACCAAATTCTGCCGGGCGTTGCTCGAGCCAATACTCCTGCCTGCCGTTCGGCAGACAAGGAAAGAGACGGTATAGGAGACGGTAACGGCAGATACATAACGGTGAAGCGTGCTTCCCGAGATGCCGTCAGTGATTCGGCGCGCGTGCGTGGCTATAATACGAATATACTAATGGATACTCGGGCATTGAAATGGCGCCGCCGTTACAGACGGCAACGCATCGCTTTAACGTTCAGGCGTGCCAGACGGAGGTTGTCAGGTCCGGGTTAGAAGCTAACCGCGGTTAGGTTGGTAAAACGCAAAAGGGATGAGTGAGTGAGGCCCGTCCAGTGTCTCGCAGCGACGAACAAAACTATACACCACAGCAACGTGATCCCAGGACCCGACTCAGACCCACTGCTCGTGTGTTATAATCCCATCGGTTTAAGGGTTCCACACGACCCGAGGCTTTTAACATATTGGTTATGATCTTAACAATTGATATCAGGATACGTTTGTTTGGGTGTAAATGCATGTAACAAGAGGTAAAGGAATAATTACTGTAAATGTTAGTTGTTTGATTGAGGTTATAAATATACGCTATTTCACTCCTATCAAAAGTTGTCCAGTGCCCATTTGTGGGCTAATGGATATGATATATCCATGTCGTCCATTAATTTTATTGAAATATTTAATGACATGATGCAAAATATGAGGCAAATTCAGAGTTCAAGTGGCCCACACTATGAGAAATCATGGTTGTAAAAAGTTCTTAATGATAGACGTATCCACTGTTTCACGTAGTGTAGTCCACTTGAGCTATGGATTACTTCAATTTTGGGCTCAAGCCAAGTCAACACCATGTCCTGTGTTTGATACACTCGAACTTAGATCAGAGTGAATGTTGCCAATGGGTGAAAGAGCTAACTAAACAACCAAAGTTCAAATGGCCTTCCATCACTCCTGGGCTTTAGATGTATTGGTTAGGTTTTATTATCAAATGGGTGAAAGTAAACATTTTGCACTTTTTTTCTTCTTTTGGTTAGGACATACACTCCACTATTAGTACACACACCCTTGTTAATGTGAGCCACCCCCACTCTGGGAGTCGATACCATGACCTCAATGTTGAAATGAGGCTATCTTCACTCGGTCTATCACTTGAGCTATGGATCTAGACGTTTTACACCTATTTATTTTGCTTAATATAGTCTTTTAAATTATTTTAATATGCATTTAAAAATATTTGAATTACACTTTAGAGAGGAAAATCTTTTCTTTAAAGTTGTTATTTTAGACATTGCACTGAAGGCAACACTTTAGCTTGTCAATGCGAATTGTTGAAACAAACCCTTACGGGTCACTTAACGGCATGAATTTAGAAAAAAAAAAAAAAATTTAAAAATTGACTTAAAAATGTTAATTCTAAATTTTGAGGCTTAAACTTTGCTAATAGAGCTTGAATTTTCACTAACGAATTTAAAAAGAGAGGAGGCAATAATAAGAAGATTGGAAATCGAATAATTTATACCTTTATGGGTTTTTCTAAAGCCCCATTATAAGATTTTCAATATAAGTTTTGAGTTGAAGCCTAAGACTTCAAAGGGTTGTCAAATATGTTTAATTCCTAACACCCCAAAATCCATATTGTCATGTTACTTTTCAAGCTAGGGCCATTGAGGGAAAAAAAAAAAAAACTAAGTTTACTAATGCTAATATTTAATTGGGCTATGTGTCGCTGTTAAAGATAGGCCCATGCGAATCATGGTTGAAAGTGGTTGGGATGAATATACATCAACTAAACTATTGATTGAAGCATCCATTCTAATATATGTGTGTAAATCTTTTTTATTTTTTTAGGTTAGTTCACACATCCAGTGCACACATCGGCACTGTTAATCACCCTCCAATGTTAGCCACAAAACGTTGGGATTTAATACCTTGACCTCAGTGTTGAGACAAGGTTATCTTCCTTGCCTTGTTGGTAGACTCTTTAGAGTTTCAACAAGAGATCTTAGGTTTGAAAGCCATCGGTAGTGAAACACCCACTTAGGAGTGAGTGTGTGTGAGGTGGGTGCGTGTATATAAAAAAAAAAAAAAAATTTATCTTCTCTCAGCCTACCACTGTCCCAAAGGTGTGGCTGTTAATATATGTGTATATCTTGGTATATGTGGACAGGAAATGTGATTCTTTTCAAGTAGCCCAATTATGACGGATGACTAAGGTTGAAAGCTTGATTGAAAGTGGCTGGGATGAATACACACAGAGTAAACAAATGAGAGCCCTCCACGTCACGCTGTCACCTAATTGAGTGTTTCTCTTGCCTCAATTTATCTAATTATGTAGCTAGATGAATGCTCACCTACGAATCATCTCTCACAAGAACTCATGAGAAATTTCTTAGGGCTCATCACATGTGATGTGTCCCTAAAATTTGAGTCGTCCATGTGATGCAACACCCCGAAAAACCCTCGAGCCCCAAGTTTCAACCTGATCCAAAACTTTGGTGGGCCATAAAAAAGAAAGAGAGGCAAATCAAGGGAGAAAACTGTTTCCATTTGTCATGGCCCACCAAATTTGTAAACCAGGTTGAAAATTGGGGCCCAGTGGTTTTTCGGAGTGCTGCATCACATTGACGGCTCAGATTTTAAGGACACATCGCGTGTGATGAGCCCTAAGAAATCTCTCACGAGTTCTCGTGAGAGATGGTTAGTAGGAGAGCATTCCTCTATGTAGCTCTTTAAATATCTTTGTTTAATCTAGATAGGAAGTGTTTTAAAGCGGAACCATCCATAGATGGTCACTATTCAATAGTTAGTATTTAGGATCATCCCTTGATCAAGGGAGCCCTTCCATTTGAAGAATAGATTGAAGCATCCATTCCAATATAGGTGTGCACGTGGATTGTCCAAACAAACTTGATTCTCTGCAAGTGGTCCAATTACGATAGACGGCCTAGGGTGAAAGCATGATAGAAAATGGTTCAAATGAATACACATGGGTTGGACTAATGAGAGCCCACCACATGAGATAAGGGCTCTCACTATATCTAATTAGGTAGCTATTTAAATAAATATCTTTACCTAATTTAGATAAGAAGTGCTTTCAATCCAAACCATCCATAGATGCCCACCATCCAATAGTTAAGATCATCCTCTAATCAAGTGGATATCATTTGAATGAGGTGTACATGTAGATAGTCCTAATAAGTGTGATTCTTTGCAAGTGGCCCACCTATGATGGACGGCCAAGGATGAAGCATAGTTGAAAGTGTTTAGATTGAATACACGTGGACTGAACTAATGAGAACCCTCCACGGCAGGACCTCACCGAACTGAGTGTTTCCTTGTCTCAAAATATCTAATTAGGTAGCTGTTTAAATATCTTTGCTTAATTTAGATAGGAAGTGTTTTAAATCTAAATCATCCATAAACGGCCACTATCCAATGGTTAGGATCATCCCCTCATCAAGTGGACCCACCATTTGAATGAATTAGATTGAAGCGTCCATTCCAATATAGGTGTACCTGTGGACCGTCCGTGTAAATGTGATTCTCTGCAAGTGGTCCAACTACGATGGACGGGCGAAGGTGATGTCCTTGCGGGTTATAAGTAGGTCTGTCCCGCGGGACATCTTCTTTTTCACGGGAAAAGGAAAGATCAGAGAGAGAGAGAGAGGCGTATAAAATGCCAGGAAACCGGTTTTCGGGATTCGGTAACGGCGTTTTCTGGTTTTCTGCGGAGAAAAGAGAAGATTTTCTGGAGCTGCGGGAAGCGGTTTTGGGAGTGGGGAGTCGGAAGCCGGTAAGTGGTTTTCGAAGCTGAAGCGGTACCTACGGCGGTTTCCCGATCGCGCGACCGTTTCGCGGAGCCGAAGCGTCGGAGGTTTTATTAATTTCAAAAGATTAAAAAAACGTCGATTTCACTCCGTACATAAATGGGGTAGCGATTGCAGTGCACGGCAGCGGTTTTCATCTTCCTCTCGGGCGGTTTTCTTAGCGGAATCGAGCTTTCCTAGAGCGGTTTCATGGCTTACAGTGACAATTTCCGGAGTTCCTCAAATCCAACGAGCGAGCGGACGAATAAAGGTAAACCAGAGCTGTTTCCGGTTCTGCGCTTGAATTTCGGCAGTTTTCCGTCATCAATCCATCATAGATGTACATTTCTTGTGTAAGATTGTTTAGGAGTCGATCAGCTGTATGAAGAGCTGTGGAGAGCTTGTGCGGGTCCTTTGGTTGATGTTCCGAAGGAGAGAGAAAGGGTTTACTACTTCCCCCAAGGCCATATGGAGCAGGTGCTATATTGCGCCCCGCCTCTTTTGTCTAATTTCTCGATGTTAGAAATCTTCGAATTTTCTTTTTCTATTTTTCGAAATTCTGGTACTTTTGCAGTTAGAAGCGTCGACAAATCAGAAATTAGGCCCGCAGATTCATTTGTTTAATCTTCCTTCGAAAATACTATGCCATGTCGTTAACATTCAGCTAAGGGTATTTTGCTTCTGCTTCCTTTTTTATTTTTGAAATTTTCTGCATTGATTATATATATATATATATACACACATACATTTTTTTATATTGTTGTATTTTTTTTTTAGGCGGAACCTGAAACCGACGAAGTTTATGCACAAATCACTTTGCAACCAGATCCTGATGTAAGAGGCTTTCATTTTTTTATTATCTTGGTTTGAATTGGATCTTGCAATCTCAGAATTTTAGCGATTTTTTTTGTAATTTTTTTAAAAAAATTTCTTCCATTTTTTTTAATAGCAAAATGAGCCTAGGAGCCCTGATCCAAGCCTTCCAGAGTCTCCGAGGCCTGCGGTTCGATCATTTTGTAAAATTTTAACAGCTTCTGATACAAGTACCCATGGCGGGTTCTCTGTTCTTAGAAGGCATGCTACTGAGTGTCTTCCTCCATTGGTGGGTTTTGTTTTTTCTTGTATTTTCGTTTTCTATTCGTTATGAGGGTTTGTATCATTATCTTTGTTTTTTTTCCCCTTGAGTTATTATGAAATTTCATTTGCTCAGGACATGTCCCAGCAAACGCCAACACAGGAGTTGGCTGCCAGGGATCTTCATGGTTTTGAGTGGCGTTTTAAGCATATTTTCAGAGGTATGGATTTGGCTTGTATTTGCTCCCTCCTTACTGAAATTGCTATACCATACATCCAAATTACTGGTTGGTGAGATGAGAAATCGATGGAAGATGAAACCACACATATCATGTGCCCTTGCTTCTGTTTTCATGGTTAATTTGCGTTTGGGTTTCCATTTCCTGAGGAAGATGTGGTGCCATACGTCGAAAGTACTGGTTGGTGAGACGAGAAATTGATGGAATATGAAACCACACATATCATGTGAGTCTGTTTCTCTGAACTTTGCTGAACCCAGATTACTGTTGGTGAGATAAAACGGGATGTTCCTGTTCTTAATCTTCCTTGGATTTGGGGCAGAAAGGGATGGAAGATGGTACCCTTCATAACACGAGTCTGTTGCCTGCCTGAACCGTGCAGAACCCAAATTACTGGTTGGTGAGATAAGAATGGGTTGTTTCTGTTCTTAATTTCCCTTGTGATTTTGGGGTGGAAGATGGAAGCCCAATTGGATTTTTTTTTTTTTCTTCTTCTTCTAACTTTGCCAAACGAGTGTAAGGTGTCTGATGAAATTGCTAAAACAATTCGCAATTAAAGGACACGATCGAATTCAACCCCAACTTGATTATTTTGAACCTACTAAATGGACAGGGCAACCCCGGAGGCATTTGCTCACTACTGGTTGGAGTACGTTTGTCACTTCTAAGAGACTGGTTGCCTGGTGATGCCTTTGTTTTCCTGAGGTATGTGCCATAGAGGTAGTCATTTTGAATTTTGGTTTTTTCCCCCCTTCATGGAAATCACAATAGCACTTCTGCAGAGGGGAGGATGGAGAGTTACGTGTAGGTGTTAGGCGCCTTGCTCGACAGCCAAGCACTATGCCATCGTCCGTGATATCTAGTCAGAGCATGCATCTAGGAGTTCTTGCCACAGCATCTCATGCCATTATGACCCATACACTTTTCACTGTTTACTACAAACCCAGGTAAGAAGCATTTTTTCTCTTCAATTACATTCTTGTTTATACCAAGATCTGTTGGATAGATGGTTGATTGCTCTTATAATGGTGTTGATCAGGACAAGTCAATTCATTATAGGCTTGAACAAGTATTTGGAGGCTATTAATAACAGGTTTTCTGTTGGGATGAGATTCAAGATGAGATTTGAAGGGGAAGATGCTCCCGAGAGAAGGTATTTCTCAATCCACTTATAATTTGTTTTAGTGGCAATCTTTGATGGGTATGATTGATCAGGTAGCATTGTCATCACTGTCAGGTTTACTGGCACTATAGTTGGGGTTGGAGAGGCTTCCTCGCAATGGACGGATTCTGAATGGAGATCTTTGAAGGTTTACTTGCTGGTTGTTTGATGTTTTTAGGTTCTGTTTGGGTTACCAGTCTTTGACTGATTATTTATTTCCAGGTTCAATGGGATGAAGCTGCTGCTGTTCCACGGCCCGATGGGGTCTCTCCATGGGAAATAGAGCCTTTTGTTGCTTCCACACCGCTAAATCCAACACAACAGGCAGTGATGAAGAACAAGCGGCCCCGGCCGTCAGTGGAACTCCCAGTCCCTGGTACATGAACTGCCGGCTTTCGTGTTTTACCTGAGATGGGTTGAAATGATTTTTTCATTTTCTTTATTATTGTTATTATTATTGGATGCAGAACCTAGTTCAGGATTTTGGTATCCTGGAATAACTCAATCCCATGATGTGAGTGGATTGAGGCAGAAAGAAATCAAGGGAAATGCTATAAACAACAGCATCATGCAGGGTGCGGTGGTGCGACCAGAGGGCTGGTTGAAGGATCTTCATGCTCCACCATTCACAAACAGGCAAGAATGCCTTTCTTCCCCTACAAGGGTCTCTCTGAAGCTGTTTCAGGATGCGGACAAAGAGCATAAAACAGTCACTGTATTGCCAGTCCCATCGGGCTATTCAACTAGCGACCACCCTCTGAATCCCACTCCCAGCTCAATTTCGCATTCGGCAGAGGAGGGAAAGAAGCCCGAGGCTCGTAATGTGTGTCGGTTGTTTGGAATTGAGCTGATTGACAACTCCAACATTTCTCCAGTGGCGGAGAGAACATTGGCCAGTCCGGTTAAGATCTCCACTGCGATAACGAATGATGAATCCATTAAGGCTACTGCGTCTGCAGCTGATTCTGATCAGCAGTCGGGACTTTCAAAGGCTTCGAAAGAGAGGAAGCAAGGTTTACAGATATCCCCAAAGGAGGTCCAGAGCAAGCAGAGTAGTTCGACAAGGAGTCGTACCAAGGTAACTTTCGATTTTAATGGAACACTGTGTAGTTATCCCCTTTGCCTGATCTTATTCTTGGACTTCATGTTTGGTGGTTGAAAGGTTCACATGCAAGGGATCGCAGTTGGGAGAGCTGTGGACCTAACTGTGATGGAGGGCTACGATGATCTGATAATGGAATTGGAGCGTATGTTTGAGATCCATGGTGAGCTTCATCACCGTAACAAATGGGAAGTTGCCTTCACAGATGATGAAGATGATATGATGCTTGTGGGCGACGATCCATGGCAGTAAGCATCTGCAGTTAACCATCCACCTTGAATTGGGTCACTTCAGATTCTCAAAATAACATGCTGAGAGCTCTCACTCACTGTGGTTTTTTCTGCAGGGAATTCTGCAAGATGGCAAAAAAGATCTTCATTTATACATGTGAAGAAGTGAAGAAGATGAATCCGAGAAACAAGCTCCCCTCAACAGTTGAGGGAACTGCAAGCATTGATTCAGAGCTGAAATCTGAGACATGAATTTGTGGTGATGGTTCGTTCTCCGTTTTCCTTCTCCATTGGGAGAGGAGATTAGAGAGGTGCCATGAGGCAGTCAGCGGCTAATATCGGGCTCGGTTTTTTAGAGCTGTAGGTTGTGGAAGAAGGGTAAAAAACCAGTGAATTGAGGGCAGTAGTATAGCAGCAGTCGTTCTATCTTTAGGAATTTAGAAAAAAGGGATTGCAATTTGTGAATAGATGGGTTGGTTTTCTGTTTTCTGTTTTCTTTTTTCCTTGTAAATACGTGCTTGATGTAGTTCTTTCTGAGTGGCAATGTAGTTCTGTTTTCTTGTTCTGCTGAATTTTGATTTGACTCGTCTGTAGCCGAGTCGAGTCGAGGTGGGCCAAGCTTGACTTGACTTGTCAGTGCTCTCCTCGAGTTCGAGCTTGAGCTCGAGCTCACCTTCAAGCTTACCATTGGGAGCTTGCCTTGTTTGCTAGAACTTTAGAGGCGAGTTGGTGGATCGAGGCGAGGCGAGGCGAGTCGAGCTTGCTCCCACCTCAATTTATTATTCCCACCTCAATTTATTATATTTTTTACTTCAAAATACAAATTAAAAGTAAAAAATATTAAGTTCAATAAGTCACACATATTAGGGGAGAATAGTATTTCTACAGGTGGGACCTCACCATTAAAATGAGCTAGCTCTGATTGAATTTTACTCTGGCCAGGTCACACGCATTGAATGCAGACCGGTGGTGTGTTTGTGTAGCGTGTAAAACACCCAACCATTGTGCGCTTACCTTTTTTCATACTTGAAATTACTCAATCCATTAGATATGCTCAATAAGGAATGTTCCTTGTTCTTACCTGAACAAAATAGTAGGATTAAGAAACCCTCCAATGTGTCAGGGTTTTATGTCCTAAGCTTGGACCCCAATGTGTGTGTGGGGGAGGGGGGAGAGAACCAAGAAATAAAAAGATTAAGGTTTTTTTTTTTTTTTTTTTACAAATATCTATATGAAATGAGTCGAGCTCGAGCCGAGTCGAGCTTGAATCGAGATGAGTTTCGAGTCCAGTTGAGTGACCCAATGGTCAAACTTGACTCGATTTCTGACTCGAGCTCCTAAATGAAGCTCGGCTTGACTTGTTCTGCTGAGTCGAGTCGAGCCAATGCGAGCATTTTCGAGTCGAGTCGATCGAGTTTCTCAAGCTGACTCGGGCCCCAGTCATACATATGACTAAAGTCTATGATAATCATGTAAACTTTGTTTGCGGGCCCCCAAAACGTGCACACCCCCAAAACATGCACATCTTGAGCAAATAATCAAGTGATAAAAATGGGCAATGGTGTTAACATGCAAAGCTTGGCAAAAAAAAATTCAATATTATCAGTCTTTAGTTCGGCAATACCATATTGATAACATTTCAGGTAGAATTGAAAATTTCAGGTATTGGTCATGTATTGCCAAAGATTGCCAGTGCATATCAATATTGCTAATATTTAAAACTATGTAAATTTCAACTGTTGCTTGTATTGCTAATGTATGATATCGCTAATGTATTGATATCACCAATGTATTGCTAATATTTACCACTACATAAATTAGGAGTTTCGCTGATGTATCAGTGATATTGATGATAATATGGAATGTATTGATATTGTCAAAAGCTTTTTATTATAAAGATTTCTATTTCAAATGTTTTCATCAGAGCATGCTTGTCGGTAGTGTTTAATTTGTTGACAATATAATATTGAAAATATTGTGATATTATTATCATGGCAGCATGACCGATAACGAGTTTAGCCTTTGAGGCAGTTTCTTTTTAGTTGTGATTGTGATGATATTTCGTCAGTTTCTTTTTAGTGGTGATTGTGATGATATTTTAGTGAAATATTCTAAAATACATATGAATGTTTAAATATTCGAAAATACTTATGGCTGTTTTGTATGGATAGATGAGATGGTGGATGGAATGGCTTCATTGATATATTACGACAACACAAGCTAAATTTTTTTTTTTTTTTTTATTCATTGGGGTGTGTTTGTTTTATTATTTACCCCAATAAATGGCGGTAAATGGGTTATGATTACTTTTTTTTCTTTTTATTTTTTTTTTACATTTCAAGAGAAAAATAAAGCAATAAATGTATCTCGAAAAGTGAGATTGCGACGAACATGCTATTGGGTAAGTAAAATGTGTGGGTCTCACCATGCTGTCCACATGTTTTTCCAACTCATTTTAGGGCATCTAAAAATAACATAGACGGTAAGCATAGGTGGACCATACCATGGGAAACAAGGGAATAATGACATCCATTGATAAAAATTAAATTTATGTTGGGCTCACAGTGTTGCCTATTTGTGACCCAACTTAAATGAACCATAAACCAAAAAATTAAATATCATGGTATCCAAAACTTTTATAGCTCCAAGAAGTTTTCAACTTGATATTTTCAATTCTCATTTCAGCTTTTGTGTTGTCCGCATCTGCTTTGAATTTGCATCATTTTTGTGCTCATGCCTTAAAATGAGCTGATAAAACTTATGAATAGACATACATCATGATAAGCTCGTGAATTTTATTTATTTCATTCTTGTCTTCTTCAGTTTTGGTGAAACTCTCATGTCAAAACTGTTAGGATAGGAGTGCCAGCAGCAGAAGCAAAGCCGAACACAAACAACAAATTGAATCAAACAAGCCACACAATGCAATCACAATGCATTCAATCACCCACACATAGACAACCCGAATTTAACGTGGAAAAATCTCTCACAGGTAAAAAACCACAGCACAAAGCGACACAAATCCACTATAATATCAGAAGTTACAAGAAATGGAACCTAAGACAAAAAAACCCAAGCCCACAAGAGAAATTGCAAGCTTACCTAAGAAGAAAACCCTATTCTTCAAGCTCTTTCTTTCACCTAGAAGCTCCCTCAATCCTCTTTTCAACCTTAGAAACCTATAATCCTGTATTACCCCTTAAATAGGCAAGAAAAATGAATTTAGAAACCTTTTGCTCGCAAACCGCGCAAGAATCCGTGTTGCACTAGGATACTGCCGACCGGTTGTCCAACCGGTCGGACACCCCTCCCGGCCGGTCTGCTGACCAGTCGGATGGCCTAAAAAACTTCATAGCAGCAACGCTACTTGGATCTCCTGTGTGACTGGCCGGTCGGTGGCCCCGTGCAATTGATTTGAGGCGTCCGTTTTCCAACAAACTCCACCACGACTTAAATCACCATGCACCACCTTGCCACACACAACCTCCACCTCTACTTCGTCATCATTATAGTCCCGTCGCTTCTCATGCCCCATCGACTCTATCCTTGCATCTTCACACGCTTTGTTGCTCTTCCCATGTGGCCCTTTTTCTCCTGCCACACACGAGCAACTATGGACCCCGCTGTCGATCCCACAGCTCCACCATGAATTGTGCTCCCGATCACCTTGTAAAGATTATCGCACCTCCATACCTTGATCATCACGTGTGCTCCATTCACCACTTTACAATACCGATCGCAGCTGATGAACCTGCACCCTTTCGTCTCAAGTGCACCAAGAGATATCACATTCCTCTTCATCTTAGGGACATGCTTCACACTTTCAAGGATTCGTTCGACTCCATCGAACATCCTAATGCTGCACTGAACCAATCCTTACCACATTGCGAGCGTAGCCATCGCCTACAAACACCAATCCACCATCATACTCCTTGTATGACATGAATGAACTTCGGTCAGGACATACATGACATGATGCCCCTGAATCCAAGAGTCACTCTCCACCAAGAGGCTCTATGCCGGATACAGTCAATACATCACAACCGTCACTATCGTCCTCTATGGTATTAGTTCCTTCCTTAGAAGAATCTCCAGATCTCTCCTGCCTTTTCCCGGGATTCGAACAATTCCTCTTCACATGCCTTTCTTCCCCACAATTTTAGCATCTCACCTTGTGCCTCCACTTACCTTTTGATTTAGATATCGATGAAGGAGATCCTCCACCTCGCTCAGAATTCTTCCTCCTCATAACCAGTGCCTCATCAGTAGAGGGACCCACGTCGCCACTTTTCCTTCTCATCGCATTTGCCTGAAGGGCTGAGATAACAGTTTCTACGCCAATAGTCTTCTTACCTGCGCACAAAGAGTCCTTGAGCGACTCATATGATTCTGGAAGAGAATTTAACAGGATAAACGCTTGATCATTGTCCTTCATCGGCTCGTCTATATCCATCAACTTGCAAATAAGCTTATTGAAATTGCTGATGTGGCTCTCAACATCGGCCCCCTCCGTCATCCTCAAATTGTACAACTGGAGCTTCAAGTATATGCGATTTTCAAAAGATTTATTCGCATAGATATTCTCCAGTTTTGCCCATGTTGCAGCTGCAGTCTTCTCTTTCATGACGTTATACAGGACCTCATCTGTTAGGCACAGCTGGATTGAGACATTGGCCTTTTTATCGATCTTCTTCTACTTTCCTTCTTTCATAGCTTTTGGTCGCTCTCCAACGAGCGCATCTTGCAATCCTTGTTGAACTAGAAGGTCTTTCATCTTCACCTTCCAAAGTTCAAAATTGTTTTTTCCGAATACTTCTCTATGTCGAACCTTATGCCTGATGTCATGCTCTTGTCTCAGATTCGAATTTCTGCTACACCCCAACGATCGCTCTGATACCAATTGTTGGGATAGGAGAGCCGGCAGCGGAAGCAAAGCCGAACACAAACAGCAAATTGAATCAAACAAGCCACATAATGCAATCACAATGCATGCAATCACCCACACATAGACAATCCGAATTTAACGTGGAAAAACCTCTCACGGGTAAAAAACCATGGCACAAAGCGACACCAATCTATTATAATATCAGAATTTACAAGAAATGGAACTCAAGACCAAAAAACCTAAACCCACAAGAGAAATCCCAAGCTTACTCAAGAAGAAAACCCTCTTCTTCAAGCTTTTTTTCTCACCTAGAAGCTCCCTCAATCCCCTTTACAACCTTAGAAACATCTAATCCCGTATTACCCCTTAAATAGGCAAGAAAAACTAATTTAGAAACCTTTTGCGCGCAAACCATGCAAGAATCCGCGTTGCACTAGGATATTGCCGACCGGTCGGACACCCCTACTGACCAGTCGGCCTACCAGTCGGATGGCCTAAAAAACTTTATAGCAGCAACGCTGCCTGGATCTCCTGTGATTGGCCGGTCGGCCGACCGGTCAATGGCCCTGTGCAATTAATTTGAGGCGTCCGTTTTCTAACAAAAACCACTGCTTACATGTAATTTCCATGGTAATTGATAAATGATCATTGTTAATTTACAGAAATTTACAATGGATAAATAAACACGCTTAATACACAAATATGTAAAATTTTCTCCGGAAGTTTCACTGAAAAGTCTGACCATTTCTTATTATTTGGTGACATTGTTATTGTTTTTGTAATCCCAGTTAGTGAAACTTATGGCAATACCGATACTTTGAACACTGACCATGACACATCCATGCCAATTGCCTGCATTGAAAATTGTGGAACCCATTTGGAGAATCATAGTGCAAAAGTCAGTCACGAGGACCAAATGCTGGTGACTATCCAACGGGTGACCATCAAATAGCTGCAGTGCCAACCCTGTCCTTCCAAATCTGTTGGGCCTACTTAGAAGAGCATGGTCTAAAAGTCATACTGATTCCACGATCCTCAAAATAGCAGATTGAATAGGAAGTTGTCAACAATCCATGATGGCAGAATCAGATGGTCGATATGTACGGGTAATTTATTTACCATAGTTATTATCAGGCAATGTTCCATCCACGGTGGGAACCACTCCTTGGGAAGATGAAAATATGAAATTTTCGGATGCTGTGCGTGCCATCGTGCTATTTCTGCCTGAAACTGGGGTGTAGCAATGGGACACGGATTACATGTCAACTCCAGCACCCAGAAGCTGTGGAGCCACTAGTGTTTGTGTGAAATCTATAGGGGCAGATTAGGTGCTATCTGAGCTTGTGCAGAGCTCGGTATTGGCCTACCCAAGCCTCTGTAGAGCTCTAGATTGGCCATCTCATGGCACGTGCTTAGTGGTGGAGAGCAAGCATGACAAGCTTGTGTCATGCTTGCTGATGTGACAGGTCTCTTCTAACAATAGCTTGCTGATGTGACAGGTCTCTTCTAGCAATGTGCTCTGCATTAATATAAACATGACATATATGCGCCACATTAAGCCTATCTTGAGCTCTACACAGGCTAGTAGTATTTAATTTACGTCTGAAATATACTTTTTCATCTGTTTTGCCGGCTCACTTTAGGATGTGTACCAAAAATGAACAGATCCAAAACTCAAATGAAAGCTTTTTATTTTTTATTTTTTGGGTTACCCAATGTACTGTAAGCACACTGTTTCGTGTTATGTGATTTAGCTAGGTTTGATTCGGCTTGGAAATTGTAAGCACACTGTTTCGTGTTATGCGATCCATTTGAGCTTTGGATATGATTCCGTTTTGGGATCATGTCCTAAAATGATATATAAAACAGATGGACAGTATGGATAATACATATACATGATGACATGGATAATACATAATACATACGTGTGAATGCACACTGTTTCCTTGCACTTGTAAAATTATGCTTGTGTACTTTTGTTTGGAAAATGATCTTACATATCTATTTTGAAGCTGCACTCCTTTGGAGGATGTTAAACATTATATAGTAAGATACTTTTGTACTTTTTCCAACTTTTTAATTTCTTTTCTATTTAAAATAGCAAGCAAAAAAAGAGCCACTAGTTTGAACTCAGCCTAGCTCGGTTCAAAATTTTCAACCAAATTGATCCCGGCTTAAACCAGATTTTTTTGGAGCAAACCAAACTCGGGCCGCATGAGTTGGCCCACAATCCAAGCAAGCCGATCCACAAATTGAGGTGGCCCAAAAACAAGCCAAACCAATCTAGGGCTAACTCGGCTTGGCCCTGATTAATGCTCGCCTCTACTGAGAATCGATACCATGACCTTAGTGTTGAGTTGAGGTTATCTTCACTTAGTCGGCCACTGTCTCAAAAAGGTGTGGGTGTGAAACTCAAATGAGCTGCACTACAGGAAAAAGTTGGTAGAAGAATGCCTACTGTTGAAACCTCCTTTATGGCCCGTTTGGCACCATGCTTTTTAGGAGAAAGGAGGAGCAACTGGTTGCTTTATTCTGTTTGGCACCATGGATTTGATGAGAAGTAGATTTGAGAGGAATCCAGGAGATCTCAAAAAGGCACTTTTAGCCCTTTTTCAAATCCTCTAAAAAAAAAAAAAAAAAAAGGTGGGATTTGAGGAGAAATCCTTCCCAACGTGGGACCCAACATGATTTATGTTTTCCATCCAACTTGTTGATAAGGTCACAAAGACCTGAATGAAGGGACCACACAAATTTCAGTTTAATCCAAAACTCTTGTGCATCTTAAAGGTCTCACTCTCCATTTTTTTCTTGTTTTATGGTCCACTTTAGATGTGGATTTGCTTTATTTTTTGGATCTTGGCATAAAATGATATGTAAAAATGGATGAATGGCATGGATTTAAAAATAGAGGCTAATATGGTAGGCATATGGTGGGATTAAAATTTAGACCATCCATTCCTTCATGTTTGATTTCTCTCCAAATCTTGGCTGCCCAACAGAAAATCTGGAATTGATAAGAATTCATGTTGCAAGGCTCACTTTATTTATTTATTTATTTATTATTATTATTGTTATTATTATTTTATTTAGTTCAGACATCCTACTGTTCGTGCACAAACCCACACTGTTAGTCACCCTCCGATGTTAGCCACCCCCACATTGGGATTCGATACCTTGACCTCACTGTTGAGGCGAGGTTATCTTCACTCAGTCTCCCACTGTCCCAAAGGTGTGGGTGTAATGCTCGCTTTATTCTTCCATCTTGCGCGTTATTTGGTTCTCCCTGCCTTAACATGAGCTGGTAGGACACATATAAGTTGATTTCTCACAAACATTACATACTCAACTTTCTGTTGCAGGTGTCGCAGGCAATCCTCGTCCAGTACAATTGCATCTAACCACAGCCCTGAAGTCGCGTAGGATGGCACAATGGATGATCGCCATTTAAGAGGTGGACCATAGACCGAACTCTCGGATTTCGATGTGGAACATGATTCCCGTATCCTTGTGAGGTTCATATGGTACCGGTACCCCACAACTAATAGTGCCGGTCTTCTATGGGTTCCCAATCATCTATTCATCCGATCCACACCGTCCATTGTGTTCTTCCCTTCATTCTCACCATTGAGACAAAAAATCAGCCCTATCCAAAGCTTAGATAGGCTGTGACACAGGGAGCAATGTAAAATCATTTCTACGACCTCTAAATTCATTTGGTGTATCACTCCTGTGTCTTAGCATGGCTTGATTGGCATGTCCCTTCGTCCTAGTGGGACTCGTCGGATTAACGGTTTAGATGGAATGTACACAAGACGGTGGAATATGTTTTATTGGTTGTGCATCCCATCTACAACTTTTCCTGGTGGTTTAGTTCACTTGTGTTTCCGTTCAGGTTGATTTTTGTCTCAACAACCAAACACCAAATGGCCCATCTAATGGACGGTGTGGATCGGATGCACAGTTAACGAGGACCCAACAGAATCCGGGCACCACCACAAGTGGTGGTGGTGACGGTATCTATATGAGCGCACCTCCATTCTTATGGAGAAAAGTTTTCTTACACTGGTTGAGTGTGGTGGATGATACGCAGGCACTTAGAGATTATTTAGTAATTGCACACGTGGCATACAATTCTCGAAATTAAACCGTCCAAATTATGGTACCCAGTGTAGATGTGTAATGAAACAAAATTAAACTTATTTATAATCTGACTATAGGATTGGTGATCATTTATTGGAATTGTAAAAATGAAAATATCTAACGATCCTATTTCCACAAACATGTGTCCACAAATCAAAAGTTAAAATTGTTCAACCAATCTGATCTTGGGGTTGTTACTTAGAGGCACTGGTTTGCACAATCCAGTCGGTTTTATTTTAATTATGCATGCCATGTGTACGATTTCTGAGTGCCTGTGTATCAAGCATCATACGCAGCCAGAGTATATAGAACTCATTCTAATTTGGGGAGCGCGGGAGGTTTTTCCGCTTTCATTCCCGGGAAGTCCGATGCGTGGGATGGGGGTCCAGAACGTATGTGCCAGCGATTGGGCAGTTTGGTGGGTCCCACTTGATAGCGTCTGTTAATGCCGTTGAATTGCTTTTGGCTCTTTCTCGGCAGCTTTTTTCGTCTAAAGAGAAACATAAATATCACGAGATATTAATGCGAGAGGTAGTGTTTCATCGTAGGGTGATCATGTGTGTCGTTTTCGCGAGAGGATATATAAATGGAAGAGGAGAAATTGAAATGCGTTGAAAACGACAATGAATAATGACCTTTCATTTTTATGGAACTTTTGGAAACAAGTGGAAAGTGAAAGACCAATTTTAGAGCTGTATTTTCCTTTTAAAAGCCAGGAGCTTTGATACTCCGGCAGAGTGTGATGGATGACACACAGGCACCATGATGCACACGTGGCATATAGGTAGGTCCCAGTTTGGATGGCTTGTAAACCGATTCGAGTTTTCTAGCGGGCTGATTGGTGGTCATTTCATGGACAGTCAAAATGGAAAACAATCAACGGTCTGGATTCAACATAAAAATGACCGTTGATCAGAGGTCGGGATAGTGTAATTAGTCTTCATTTGGTATGATGACCTACCTGCAGTGGTTCCCTCAATATGGACTGTGTGAGTTAATGAGTTCGATGAATGTTGTTCGCACTTGGTGAACAACTAACCAAAAGTAAACTGTCCAAATTACGGGTGCCCAATCTTAATATACGGTGAGCCACTTATGCTTATTTAATCATCTGACTACTGGAATTTGTGAACATTAATTGGATTGTTCGAAATGAAAACAAGTGTACACGAATCAGAGCCTAAGATCGTCCACTAATTTGATTTGGGGAATGTGTGAACATCGATCATATGAGTACTGGAATGTGTGAACATTGATTGGATGGTTAGAAATGAAAAACGTCCAATAGTCCTCTTCCAACAAACAAGTGACCAGAAATCAGAGCTTAAGAGCTTAAGATGGTCCACTAATTTGATTTTGGTAATGCGACCGATTTTTTTTTTGCAGAAACCACCTCCTCAACCTTGTCAGATAAATCACTGTGACAACTTTGATTTAACCCATAGCCCATGGCACAGTTATTATTATTATTAAAACAAACTAATTGTAAGCTTGGTTAAAAAGCTAACATTTTTATTTTTATTTTTATTTTTTATTTTTGTTTTCGGATTAGTTCACACACCCCATTGTTAGTACACCCACCTAGAGCTGTACATGAGTCGAGTAAACTTGAAAAACTCACCTGACTCGGCTAAAAAATGCTCGACTCGGCTCGATCGGAAGTGAGTGTGAGTTGAGTCGAGCCATTTTTTAGGTGCTCGAATGAATTCGAGCAGGGCCACGCTTGACTTGACTCAATTTCACTCGGCTCATTGACTCGGAATATAAATATCTAAAAAAAATCCTAATCTTATTTCTAATTTACTTGCCCAAGCACCCCCTTCTCTTTGACTCTCTCTAACCTTAAACCTTCCTAACCCCAACCCTCTTTCACTGAGCTTGATGGCCGGCTCCATTCCCTCCCTCCCTCTCTTAGCCTGACAGTCGGCCACCCGCAAGCTGCCCTGAGACGCTTACCCGCTGTCCGCTGCCTATCTGCATGCCTACTACCACTAGCCAACCCCAAACTACTCTATCGACCCGAATCTTTGATCTCTCACCCTGCCATTTTTTTTTTTTTTTTCTTGTCTAGTAAGATCCATTCCCCTTATATTTTTTTTTCTTGTCCGTTTTTCTTAAACTCCCTTTTAGGCCATTTCATTTTTATTTTTATTTTTGGGCATCGATCGGTGACCGGCCAGGCGTTGTCCAATAGTCTAGGGCTAGTCACCTAGAAAAACTCAATCTTAAACTCAAACTCGTTCGGTCCGCTGATCGATCAAGTCCATGCTTGACTTGGCCAAGTCGAGTCGAGCAACGAGTAGGGGCTAGGTAGTTTGAGCCGAGCATCGAGCAGGGCAAAACTCGACTCGACTCGGCTCGTGTACACCTCTACACCCACCCACCTCTATTAGTCACATCACAATGTTAGCCACCCCCACAATGGGAATCGACACCATCACCTTGAGCAACTAGGATCAAGATGTCCTCATGGCCATTGATCTAACATGAGTATTACATTGGATCTCCAACCTGAGCAGCTAGGATCAAGATATCCTCATGGCCATTAATCTAACAAAAACACCATGGCTTTTAAATCCATGGAGTTTTTTTGGATGCTAGGACTACAAATGAAAAATATTAAAAAAATAATAAATAAATAAAAACAATGATTGTGTAGCAATTATTTGGACGAACACTTCTGAAAAATAAATTGAAGTGATTAAGTAACTTTAAGTATAAAAAAATATTTATAATTAATCATTAACAATTATTTCTACAAACACTACTGAAAAATAAATTGAAGTGATTAAGTAACTTTAAGTAAAAGGCTATTTATAATTGATCATAAACTCAACTTAAACATATTGTAAATTATTTGGTGTTATTCGTTCTTCAAAACTTTATTAGGTAATAATTATCCTTTTTTTTTATATCAGATGATGAGTTTATTAACTACTAAAATCCTCGTAGCCAAACGATTTTACCATACCTGTAGGACCCATTTGGTTATGTAAGTACAATAGGAAATTGTTGTAAATGAATAATGATTACTCACCCTTGTGTTTTGACATCACTTAGGTTTGATTACAATGATAACTTCACTACGTACAATGTTTCACTAAAATTTATTATAAAATTGAAAATATAATAATTGTAATTTATTTTATTCATTTCTTTTACAAATGTATCTTGACTCTCTATTTACGGACCGCTCTTTTACTTTACATTTCATAAGAAATTAGAATACCAAATATGGCCGGAGTGAAAAGCAATTTCCATTCTGATTAGAATGAGATTAATGAAGTAATTATTGACCATTTTAAAAATATCCTTAACTCTATCCAAAGGGATCGTCCGCCTATTGATTTGCATCTCTTAGACGATATCCCTAAACTCACTAATGAAGAGGGCCATTAGCTTACTAGACATGTGTAATAACCCAAAAATTTTGCACATATGTGACCATCTGACTGTTCTCTCGCTCATTTCTCCCACTTGATCATATGCCACACACATGATCAAGTATGTGATCATCCATTCATCCATCCATTTCATCTCTACCGGATCACTACAATCATATTTGTCAATCCAATTGACCATCCATCCATGTACGATATAACTCATCATGCAGCACGTCTTAAACATGTGTTGCATGACGATTTAACTTCAAACATGTGTTGCATGACGATTTAAGTTCCAACATGTTAAAGAATTAATGACATGTTTTAAATATTATTAATTAGAAAAATTAGTTTTACGTGAGTATGGGATTTTAGAAAACAAAAGGCACGTGGTTATAATCGGAGGGTTAGTGATCTAGACCGTCTATTATACTTAACAGCTCAAATACTACAAAATATCTAAATTACAAGATCAACTGACCACTCGTTTATTAACTTAGACCAACAACAGGAAACCATTAGATTCATACAACAAGCTATCTCCAACTTGCATCAAAATCCAACTATCACTCAAATCCATCTGTCTATTTGATCAATCAATCCACTCACCGATCAACCGTCCATCGTCGTCCATGATCGCATGCACATCCATATACACGTTGCCCCCATATGAGCACCATGCACCGCACCACCATGCACTACAACCTCGCTTTATACACGCACGTGAGGTTTTGAGTGTGTGTTGGTTACGAGAGAAGATGCGTTAAAAGTGCATTAAAGAGGTGAGTTTTGTTTATTTATTTATTTCCAACATGTGGTGGGACATCCCTATTATAAATAGGGCCCAGGGTGTGGGAATAAAGGAGAGAGCATGAGAATAGAGAAAAAAAAAAAAAAAGAAAAAAAAAAAGAATACTTATATAAAAAAAAGAGTGAAAAAAAAGAGAGGAAGAAGCTTCCTAAAGCTTTTGCAAGGTGGATGATTTTATCCCTGTCGAAATTTTCAGATTATTAGAATTGTGTATTTTCTACTTGGCTATTTATTTATTATTTATGTTGATTTAATTATTGCTAAAATTTTTGTTTTGAATAAATTAAAATAATAGTATTTATTTATTAACTAATTAAATTAATCTAAAGTCTAATATAAAATATTTAATATTTTAATTTTTTTTATCAAACATGATCTAGAAATATTCACTTTCTATAATTTTATTTATGAAATTAAATTAGAAATTAATTTTTAATTTAAAAAAATTTACATTTAATTGAATTGAAAATTTTTAATTCATCTTTTGTTTAATTCTTAAAATTTTTTTAGAGTTATTACATGTTTATTTTATAAAATTCGTACTTCATGGACTATTTTATAATTTTCTACATTTTCAGGGACTTCTATGTAATTTTCACAAATTATAGGCACTATTTTGTACTTGTTTCAAAAACTCCTTGACTATAATGTAAAACTTGTAGTTCTAGCGTTATTTTATTTATTTGTTCATTTCTAATCCCTAATTATCATAAAATTTTATTTTCCTATTCTGTTTTAAAATTTAGAAAATTAAATAATAATAATAATAATAAATTATATAAATTAATTATATATCTCGTTAACTTTAATAATATTTGTTAATTATGCAACATTGTATGAAAATTCGATTTATTATTTTATTATTGATTTTGAATCATTCATGATATGACATGCATCTATGGTAAAAAAAAAGAAGGAAAGATCGAAAGATTTAAGCAAGTTGGGCGATTGTGTCCCTTGGGTGAGAGACCCTAAGGCCAGTAAGTAGGGCGATTGTGTCCCTTAGGTGGAAGACCTTAAAACAAGCAAGTAGGGCGATCGTGACCCTTAGGTGAAAGACCCTAAACCCATTGGATCCTTTGGAGGTTCCTTTGTGTACAGCGTATGAGTACAATTGTGTGCGCGGACATACGTCATAAGTACAACTGGAGCAGTAGTCTAACCAGCTAACGTACGAATGGTCCCTCACCTCAAGGTACGAGTGCGTGGGCGTTAATGCAACGTAACCATCCACTTGGGTACGGTGTTGTAAGAGATGATTTATATTTAATTGATTATTTATAAAAAAAATTCATGAAAGGTATGACATGCATGGCATATTTCCAATTTCAGTACTGCATATTCCTTTGTTCTTTGTATTATAATTCAATTATCTATTTTATTTATCAATTCTTATATAACCTTGCATATTTCAAAATTTGGATAAGAAATGATCCCACTGGGCTATTATGCTCATACAATTACAATCATCCACAGGTGCAGAGCTGGAATATTACGAGCAAGCGGGCCTCTACTACTAATTTTCCATTTCAAGCAATTTAAGTTTAATTCGAATTTGAATTTAGATATAGTTTAGTTTGTGTTTCAAATCCCAATGTAATAAAACTATTAAGAGAGTAAAGCGAGCGAATATTACATTCAGGAAAAATTATTTTAGTAGTATTTTCATTTTAGATTGCTCTGAATATCTAGTGAATCTTGATGAAATTATGTTGATTGCAATTATTATCGATCTATTAAAACTCACGAGCTTGGGATTCGGGTCCTGAATAACCCTAGTCGAGTACCCGAATTTTGGGGCGTGACAACATGTCTCCATCCAGGAAATTGAAGTAGCTGTCAAATATACTAATCCCAATAAAGCCCCAAGCTCTGATGGTTTTAATGCCCACTTTTATAAGACTTGTTAGCCCAGTTATTGGGAAAGATATCTATGTTGCAATCATTAGCTTTTTCAATTCAGTAAAAATGCTTAAACAGCTTAACAATACCCTTATGGCGTTGGTTCCTAAATCAGACAATATTGAAACTCCTAATGATTTCACATCTATCTCCTTGACCAATGAGATCTACAAAATTATATTTCGTATCATGGTCAATAGAATAAAACATGTTATGCCCTCCATTATTAGTGAAACTCAATCTGCATTCATTCTAGCCTGTAATATCTCGAATAATATTTTGCTTAGTCATTTCCTTAACCAAGGTATGCACCTTGAGGGAAGTCTGCTTAGATTGTGTGCTAAGATTGATCTTAAAAAGGCTTTTGACTCTATATGATGAGATTTTATCATTGAAGCGCTCCACGTCCTCAATTTTCCTAACATTTGGATTAGTTGGATCCAAGCCGCTATCTCTACTCTTTCTTTCTCGATTATCATAAACTAAGAAATTTGTAGTTTTTTTTAAGAGTAATAGAGGTATTAGGCAGTGAGACCCTCTCTCTCCTTTCCTCTTTACAATTGTCATGGAAATGTTATCAATTTTAATGAGCAAATACTATGATAATGGTTTAATGTATACCCCCTTCAAAGCTGAAACTATTTCCATCTCTCATCTTCTTTTTGCTGTTAACTTAATGATTTTCTCTAGTGTAGACCCTCACTCTGCTTATAATTTGCTTAACTTCTTTCATAACTTTTATGAAAACTCGGGGCTTGAGCTTAATATCCAAAAGAGTGTGCTTATTATCTCTAGTTTCTGCACCTATAAGAATGAAATTAAATCTATCATTGATATGGATGAAGGAAAACTCTCTATCAGATATTTAGGAGCTTCCTTGTTCTCTACCAAGCTCCATATTTCGGATTGTCAGTCATTGATTGATAACCTAAATAGAAAGCTTGGTGAATGAACCGCATCCCTCTTATCTTTTACAAGTAGGCTAAAATTAATAAAATCCACTCTCTCTACCCTCCATATCTTTTGGTCTCATGTGTTTTTATTGCTTATAACTTGCTATAATATTATCTCGAAACGCATAAAGGATTTCCTTTGGGGCTCCTCGCATTTTCATTCAATCAGCTGGGAGCAGATCTGTAAGCCCAAAAAGGAAGGTGGCATTGGCATAACCTCTCCAGAAGTGTCTGCTAAGGCTTGCCTTCTTAAGTAACTATGGAAAATCATTTGTAAAAAGGACAACATTTAGGTTAAATGGGTCCATGCGAAATACATTGGATCTAAAACTATATGGAATGTCCCTTTACCTCTAAATGCTTCCTAAGCCTGGTGTAGTATTCTCGAAATTCGCAACATTGCAAAGGCTCACACCAAGTTTTTGGTGGAAAATGGACAATCTACGGACTTCTGGTTTGACCCCTGGTTGGGGGATTTTAGCCTTATTGATCGCTTGGGTTCCTTTGCTATCCATGATCTGGGTCTAGAAATTAATTTTTCGATTAGTTTCTTAATTCATGATACTAACTGGTAGTTTCCCTTTCCTAATTCTCCTGCCTTAGTAAACTTCTTTCATGAGATTAAATTACACTAAATTATCCCAATGTAAGATGAAATTGTTTGGACCCTATCCTCAAATGGTGCCCTCAATTTTGGGGCTGCTTTGAGTGCCTACAGACCTGCTAACCCAGCCCTTCCTTAGAGTGGCCTTATTTAGTTCAGTGGCCTCATCCCTAAGCACTCTATTATGGCCTGGATGGATTTCCTTGGGAAGCTTAAAACAAAATATTTACTTTGCTCTTTTGGCATTGTTAATGATATTGCTTGTGTCTTTGGTCAGAATAGCGTTGAATCCATTATTCACTTATTTATCTCTTGTAGGTACATTAGTTAGATTTGGAGAACTCTGCATTCCAAGCTTTTTATTCCATTTATTCAACATCCTACCATTGTTCAGGCAGTTGTTTATCTTGTGAATAATGCAACTGATTACATTTCTTCTTTGCTTTGCAAGCTCTCTTTTCCTGCCATTGTGTGGCATATTTGGAGAGAAATGAACAACCGCATATTAAAAAATAAGTATTCCCCCAAAAGAAGCTATATTTATGAATATCATCTGGAAGCTGAGAGTTAGAGTTTTATTTCTGTTTGGTCCTTCTACTGTGGTAAAGGCCCCCAACACCATTTCTACTGCTCGGGACATTCCTACTGCCTTTTCCATGGGGCAGCCTTTCACTCGCTTGCCTATTCGACGCTCTTACCTACACTCTAACTTGCGCTAATATCTCGACTTTTAGGGCTGGGCTCATTTGTTGTAATCACGATGTTATTTCTATTTGGGGAATTGTTTCTAAATATAATACACATGGTACAATTGACAAGTGGTTGCAAATATTTTATTTAGCCTTACCCATCTTTTCCTCTGACCATTATGTAAGGACTAGCATCCTTGTGGACAATTAACAAACTCTTTCAGCAATCAAAGACCCAACGTCCTCCTCTTGGGAGATGCGCCTATTCGCTAAAAGGCTTTATATTTTCACTTCTTCTCCCACCAGCCACATTGGGATTATTTCTGACCACCTACAGACTATCCTCTCTAGGCTAGCATTATTCAGTTGCACTCCCCTTTCAGATTCATCACTGAGACTGAGATAGCTGAGTTTATTTGATGCCTGGCCCGAGTTGTGGGCCTCTCCTCTTGGTGGTCCACTTCCTTTTTTCCCCTCCCTCTTCTTTCTTTTTTTTTTTTAGTTTTCCTTTTCTCCCTTGCACTCGGAATGTGGGTGTGGGTTTTCCTTATCCTTTTCCTTTCTTTCTTTTCTGTCGGGGTCCACCCCGTTTGTTGTATCTTTTCAGGCTTTGTCCTGGGTAAGTAATAAGAGAGTCTTGGTCGCTTGCTTTCAAAAAAAAAAAAAAAAACCTCATTTTGCTAGAATTCCATACATCCAAATTCCAAACATGCTTTAAGCGTCAAAAGCATGCGACACACAACTTTGGAAAGGAACATTTAATTTAAAAATGGGATAATTGATTTTCCAAAGTAGCTTCCAATAATTATGTATTTGACTCTCTATTTATGAGTCATAAATCTTATTTAAACAAATACTTGAAAATGATAATGACAACTCTTTTACTTCACATTTCATAAGAAATTAGAATACCAAACAGGCCTGGAGTGAAAAAGAAATTTTCATTCAGCTTGAATTCCACACATCCAAATTCTGAACATGCCTCAAATGTCAAAAGCATGTGACACACAACTTTGGAAAGGGACATTTAAATTAAAACAGGGATAATTGATTTTCCAATAATTATGAGCCATGGGCTATGGACATTTAAATTAAAATGGGGATAATTGATTTTACAAAAAAGCTTCCAATAATTATGAGCCATGGGCTATGGACATTCATCCTTGGAAACAAATCTTTGACAATGGCAGCTTGATGAGGGGGACAACAGCAAGCCTTGGGACAGCAAATCAATCCTCATGCTCTTTCTCGTTCCAATTCTAAGCATGTTTATCGTGCCCAGGTGGGCCCACCAATGATCGATAAACAGATGATTGGATTATCACAGCCATTTGATAGTGTCAGATGGACATTAAGACATTTCACACACCATTAATCAGATGGCTTTGATCAAGCTGACCGGTGATTTGAGGTTCATTTGCTATCCGCGTGCAACCTTCCTATCAGGTGGTAGCCCACCATGATGCAGGTGGACCCACCTGCGGGCTCCACAGAAGAGTTCGCAATGGATCATGGCTCTTAATTCCTAACAAGTGTACCACTCAAATCAATGGTTCAAATCAAGTTGCAAATTTCTGGATATGCAGTTTGGTAATAAATTGTTTTAATTTTAAATCTGATTGAGAAGTTATCAATCAGATTTGATGATCAAATCACAACCGTCCGATCCCATCAACTCACTCCTTACGCTCGCATGTCATTAGCATGATGTCAGCTTTATTGCTATTTGCATTTTATAATCTTAGGGGCACTCTGATCTGCCCTGCTGGATCAGAAAGAGACATTGGTTCGCCCGATACCTGACACGTGGCAAGTGGAGAGGTGGATCGGGACCGTTCATCAAGTGGGCTCTATCCATGTGTCGCCCAATGTTGACAGTCGCACCAAATGGACCGTCCTAGCCATCAGTTTTTCCTGTCGAACGTATACCATTAACCAAATTTACTTCTGCGGTCCATATAAGTGGCACGGATTTTATGGCTAGGATAGTCCGTCTGCTATTGTTCCAACCATGTGCCATCCACAAATAGGAACCACTAGATGGACAGTCTGGATCCACTGCAGCCTATTAGGCTATTTGGCGTGGGACGCCCCTTCACAATCCAACGGGCCAAAAGGCAGAACCTCCTATATAGATAAAAACGCAGAGCTTCATGTCCGTGCCACGTGCAATCAATTACAACCATTGAAACTGTTCCCAGCTTTCACCCACGAGGAAAGGAGTTTGATTATAGTGGAAGTTTTAGATAAGCTTTTTATATTAAGTACTCCCACTTAAAAGCAAGGTTCTTGGAAATATAAACGAGCGGTGAACGAATTGTTTAAGGTTGAGTTATTTGATACTCTGGCTGTAAATGAACACTTGATACGCCGGCACTCAGAAATTGTACATGTAGATATATTTACTAAATAAAACCGACTAGATTGTGCAGCCCACTTTCACCAAGTCATAATCCGAAAATCAGATTGGTTGGAAAAATCCTGACCTCTGATTATTGGACACTTGTTTGTGGAAATATGATCATTGGATGTTCTTCATTTAACCGTCCAATAAATGTCCAACAATCTGATAGTCAGATAATGAAATAAGCTTAAGTTTTGGTTCTTGATACATCTGCAATGTGTAACATAATTTATACAGTTTAATTTGAATATTCATGGGTCATTTGTGCAATTTCTAAGTAATTTTTAAGGGCCTGTCTATCATCCACCACCCTCTATAAGAGTACTAAAGACCTTGTTTGGTAGGCACTCTTTAAAAGAGGCACTCTCAAGTCCAACCGGTTGGACCACAATATGCAGTCCACCCAGGAGATTGCTTCCAACCCGTTAACTGATTGTGAAATCCAATCCTACTAATAAGTTGGCCCTACCACAAGGTACAATTCATACAAAAATCAGCTGCATCCATTGACCCAGTGTACCACACTTGAATTTTGCTATTAATCAATGGCTATACACTGTTTTCTATATTGTAGCTCACTTAATGATTAGAGAGGGCTGATTTTTGAACTAGGGAATCCTCATGGTGGGGCCAACCTAATAGGAGGATTGGATTTTACAGGCACTTAACAGGTTGGAAAAAATCTACTGGGTGGACTGCAAATTGTGGTCCAACCGGTTGGACTTGAGAGTGACTCCTCTTCAAAATATAAATAAAAATAAAGCAGATTTATGGAGAAATTAAAATTTGAAAACTCATTTTTAAATTTAAATTTTACTACACGTGCTGTTTGAGTCACACTATTATGCCTATTTTTCTCAAAATGTTGTGTGGACGTTATTGTTTGGAAAGAATTATTTTATCAAATAATAAAACATGATCACAATCACCCACTTAATGGACGACCCAGTTTAGTGACCGGATTTCTATTATAATCAAGGTGGTTGGCTCATTTTCCTAGTCTTTGATCAGATGTTGTAATCATAAGATCAAAGAGACTTTGAAAGAGACTGGCAATCAAAGGTATGGCTCAAATGATGGTCTATTAACTTTTTTTCTAATTAATATGGACCATTGGTTTTTTGGCTAATGATTTGAAGGCTAGGAGCATTCAATCAAAAAGGCATTTAAAAAAAGATGTTATCAACGGCGGGCCCCACATGATGGATGGTCCAAACCATTAATTGGACCTTTCTGGTTCAGTAAATGAGAAAAACACTTGGTAGCTCTCTTAGGTACCTAACTGGGGTTACTTTCATTAACGTAGAATAAACAAGCCTGCATGAAATCCATGCTGTCAGTCAGGTACAGCACAGCTCATTTGGCCTTGATTTAACTAGGTATGGCCCACTTGTGTGTGTTAGAATACTGTTATTTTTGGCTAATTCCTCCATTCTGATAAGGCCTATTAGATTAATGGATTGGATGGTATAAAAACATTGCGGTGGGCCATATGCAGATCCAATGGGGACATCCCATCCAAACTTTTTCCCACTGTTTGTCTAACCCAAATTTTGGATTTATTAATGGTGGAAGCTTTAAGGAGAAATTCTAAAGTACTCTCAAATCAATATAAGTTATAATGCTCCTAGTTGCATCCCCTCACTTTGACACTCTAGTTGATCGATCCGAACCACCATCCATTTTTGAAGCCATGGATGAGATGGATAAAATTGTCCAACAAAAGCGATTCCTTAGAATTTTTTTGGAATCATAAGTAAATGACAGGCCCTAGCAAATTGATGGATAAAATTATTGGTTGGACGTATTTTTGTGTAAATTATCCTGACCATCCATATTAAAGACATTAATTAAACCATTCCTACTTTCCAAATCAACATTATGTTTACATGGTAGCGACAGTTGTACATGAGTCAAGTCAGCTCGGTTAGCTCGCTCAACTCAGCTCGAAACAACTTGATTTGAAAGAGAGCTTTAAACCAAACTAAGCCGAGCCTTTTTCCCTTCTTGAAATAAATTTTGAGCTGAACGTAAGCCGTGCCTCACGCAATTCGGCACAACTCAATTATATATATATATATATATATATATATATATATATATATATATATATATATATATATATATAGTGGCCTAATCATTCCTCATTCCTTTCCTAGACTCGGGCGCCCCTCATGCCCTAAACGCAACCCTGCTGGAGCACCCCCAATGCCCCTGTTCGGTCACATCCCTCTCTCTCTCTCTCTCTCTCTACCCTCTGTTCGATCATGACTGAGCTGGGCTCGACGCGGCTGGAGTATAGCTCTAAATGAGTAGCCCTTGAAATGTGCACTGAACCCAAGAAACGGTCTAGATCAATGCATTATCACTCGATGCTGCTATAACAGCACTAGAAGCACTAATATTTATGTAAACCATTTGAACGATTTCATTCCACACAAAACCATATGGGTGGGCCCCACACATCTCGAGTTTTTGATTAACGCATGATCAGTATTATAAAAATATAAGATAATCCAAAAAATCATTACGATAGTACATTTCCAGATATCATGGTTAAAGACGATCCAATTTCCTACTCCCAAGTGATGTCTACGTGACATCACTCCATCCATCGATTTCACCATATCATGTTAGGATGTGAGACTTAAAATCAGCCAAATGTGCTTAATCCAGATGTTTTTCATTGTGTGGCCCACTTGAGTACTAGATTTGACTCATTTTTTGCCTCATTTTCTAACATGAGCTGATGAAATTGACGGACGGAGCAGATGTTACACAGACACGAAAGTTGGCCCACAAAACTCCATGCAAATGGAGATTCGAAAAATATTCCCAAAACAAACAGCTATTTTGCAGTTTTTATCTCAACCAGATTTATTACTTATTTAAGTTTTTAAAAAAAAAATACATTTAATATATAAAGCGGCTACCAGAATTAGGACTTTTCGATAATCTAATGGAGTGACAGCGCTGAACGCATTTTTCAGCATCTAGCAGACTGTTTTCCTCTTCTGATTGTACGAGAGCCCCAGAGAGAGTTGGGCCGTATTAGAGCCTTTTTTAGTGCTTTTGTGTGGTCCAGACTGTAGCTTGTCCTGCTGCTTGCAGGTTTTCTTTCTTTAAGTGGGACCCACATGACCAATCCCTGCCAAACGTTGAGGCTGGACCACATATACGAGAAAATTGAAGTTAAAGATGTATGTTAACATGCACGCCACGTTCACCTGACTTTGGGGCTCTACAGCTAGAGAAGACAGTTCTGTCTGGGGCTTTGTAGGGCCCACCATGATGTGTATATTTTATCCACGTCGTCCATCCATTTTTATAAATCATTTTAGCTCGTGAGCACAAAAAAGAGGCACATTGGAGGCTCAAGTGGACCACACCAAAGGAATCAGTGGTAATTGAAAGCTCACAGTGGAAAACTTCTTGAAAGCCACGGAAGTTTTGGATCAAGCTGATATTTATGTTTACCCTTCGTACAGGTCTGTGAGACCTCATGAACAGGTTGGATGGCAAATAATATCACGGTGAGCCCTACTAAGTTTTCTTAGATTAAGTTGATATTTATGTTTTCCCTTATCACGGTGGGCCTTAAGAAGTTTTCAACGGTAAGCTTTCAATCTCCACTGCTTCCTTTGGTGTGGTCCACTTGAGCCTTCAATATGCCTCCTTTTTTGAACTCATGCCCTAAAATAATATGTAAAAATGGATGCACGGTGTGGATAAAACATATACATCACGGTGGGCCCCACATAGCCCCTGACAGGACCGTCTGTAGCTAGCTAGGTCCTGGTGGGGGTAGTACCCAATTCGCGCCCCTGACTTCGTGGATTGTGGTGGGTAGGGCATGTTTATGGTTGTCCCACCTAATGAGAATGAACGGACCTGATTGGCGTGGCACTTCTGTTATTACTTGTATTGGGCGGACGGTTCTGATTGGCTCGGACATTTGGGCCCACTACGTTAGGCATCTCCTGTTTCTGGCGTGTGAGGAATATTGCGCCCAGAGAATGAGGGGAATGATTAGTTTGGAAAAGATGGATGGCCGTCTCAGCACCAAATGCATTGTTGAATCCAATCCTATAGGTGGACCCCACGAATGGGCTTTCGTAGAAAAGAATCCCAACGGTCTGTTGGCAACATACTGCTTTAGCATTTTCATTTGCAGGCAGGCGAATCTCATTGGCAGCTGGGTCAGTGGGGCCCACCAAACTTGGCATCAACTGTTGGTTGTTGCTTACGGGATGGGACCACTGATGTGCCTAACCAATCTGGGCGATGATTGTTTTGGGAAAAAGTCCAATAGTCATCTCAACATCAGATGCATTGTTTGGCACCACATTGTAGGTGGGCCCCACTGAGAATGGGGGCTGCATCACAAGAATATCTCTCATCTTACTAAAGACCCTAATAGTTGTTTTGAACTTCATTAGCCAGCCACCAATTGGACGGTTCGGATGTCCCCTAAGTACTCAGCCCGCTGCTTCTGAACTGGATTTAGTCTATTAATGGGCCATCGGTCAGCCTCGGTTAGAAAATTTGGGAAGCAGACTGCGAACGGAGTTACTCAGGACGCTTAGCCGTATTGAGTAAACTCTGTGGGGTCTACCATGATTTATGTATTTTATCTGCTCCGTCCATCCATTTTAACATATAATTTTAGGGCATGAGATAAAATAAAAAAAAATTAAGCATATCCAAAGCTCAAGTAGCCCACACCGCAGGAAACAGTGTGAATTGAACCTGTACCATTGACAATTTCTTGGAGGTCACAAAAGTTTTGGATCAAGCTGATATTTGTGTTTTCCCTTCATCTATGTCTTTGTGATGGTATGAACAGGTTCGATGACAAATAAACATCACTGTGGGCCTTATGAAGGTTTCAGCGGTGGAAATTATTATTCCCACTCTTTCCTATGGTATGATCCACTTGAGATTTGGATATGCTTCAAGTTTGGACTCAACCGTTTATATGAGCTGGAAAAACGGATGGACGGTGTAGATAAGCCACATACATTCACAGTGGGCCCAACTGAGTTTACTCAGGACGATGTAACTCCGTTGAACCCTACCCAACACGGCCTCTCCAAGGCCCATAAAGCTTATCAATAGGCCGGGCCCCTAGAAAATCAGACAACCAAGCCTACAGGAGAGTATGTATGTTTTTATGTATCCACTAATTCAGCAGCACTGGGCATATCTTTAACCCCACTTATGCTGGATTGGGTCGGTTGGTACAGCCCGACCTAATTACAAGTCATTGGGTCGGGTTGGATCGGGCTTGGGCTTGATAATTTAAGTGGGTTGGGTGGACCCATAGGATAATGAGTAATGAATCAGGTCCAAGCTGGTATTATTGACCCGTTTACTAAATGAGCCTGAATCTGACCCAAGCCCAACCCATTGCCACCCGTGTGGTTTTGGTATATGATTTCAGATCTTTGTGTGAACTTGGGCAATTCAGCCCACCTATAAATTGTGCATTATATCTGACCACATGAAGTACATTTACATGGATCCAGTGGACCAGCTGATGACTCAGTCAACTCGCGGGTGAGTGAACTTGTATGCTGATTATGAATGGTTGGTCATGCATGGCCCACCTAATTGGCTTCGATGCCAGATATTTTTTGGGGCAAATCATGTGGTCGCAGTTCAGATGTTGCCCAGTTCCGGCCAACACAAATGCAATGGACAACCAAAACCACGCCAAATATTATCTCAGCCCACTAGCCAGTACATTGTCACGTGCTAGCACGTCAGGGGTTCACTCATCAGGTGGGCCACATGTTTGTATGAAAAAAAATAGACAGTTAGTATATGATTAAACAACATTCTATGCTTGGTTTGCTTTGGCATCTCCAGCCAGCTGTGAGGTCCACTCGATCAACGGCCTGGATTATCAAAACTCGGTGTTCAGGCCAATGTATGCTAATGCATACCCCTGAATTTCTGGAATCCTCGGGAAATGAAAATTCAATTATTTCTATCTTCTTTTCATTGTATACTAGCTTTACATGGATTCCACGTATGTCCCATCGAAAGTCACCTTGCATCTTTCTGTGCCTTGGAAATATTTCCGGATTTTAGTAAAAGCTCATAAATGGAATTCGGTTTGCAAAGCAACCTTTTTTTCTCAAATGAAAAAAATGGTTTTCCATGGAAACCTATTTCATTACAAGGGTTTTTTTAAAAGGTGTTTGAATATAGTAAACCAAATTGCATGTTTTGGAGTGTAATTTCTACCTGAAAAACCTTGGAAAGGCATCCAAATAAGAACGCTTGCTTCTTTTGCAGACTTGGAAATATATTTAACTACTCTATTCGAAGATACCAATTTCTAGGAAAACATTGGGAAAGGAAATCTCATTCCAAGCTATCTTTTTATTCAAACGGTAGAAAACATAGTTTTCCATGAAAACTAATTCCATTCCTAGTGTTTTCTATGTTCCAAAATACACCCCACATACTTCAATAGGAGGAATCCAAGGTGAGGATATGAACAGATGTTATCATTTTCAAACCATAGTAATTGCGGTGGAAATAGTTTAGGATTCATTATCTCTTCTTCAATCCAAACAACAAAAATAACGATTTGGTGAAAAGGGGTAATCATGATTTCTCTTCCAAAACACTAGATAAGATCCCATGTCATTTCTTGCAATCAAACTATGGACAATTGTGATTTTGTAGGGGGAAAAAAGTTAATCATGATTTTCAAACTATAATAAATGGAGTGGAAGTGGAATGGAGGAGTCCTCAATATTTTTACAATCTAAATAGTGAAAAAAAGAGTGATTTAGAAGTATCTCATATAAGAAAATTAACATCAGGAAAAAACAAAGCAAAATGATATGTTTGATGGTGCATGTGACCTTAGAGATCTCCATTTTGAATCTTCTCATCCAGTTTGAATCCCTCGGACACCAATGTTTGCATAAACTTGATTCCATAGATGGACACATTTATCAAACCATCGAAAGTCCCTTCACTTAAGATCGTCCATATATAATTGTAGAGCTGAGAAGATATTGTTGAAAAGATACTTAGAAAAATATATAAAATCTATAAACACATGGATTCTAGAAGGAACCCTTTTGTCTTCCTAAAACGTTAGAGTGTGTTTGGATTACCGATTACTGCAGTAATGAGCTGTATAAATGAAATAATTATTTCTTTCCAGGTACTCGATTGGATTCCCATTTGATATCTCATTACATCACAATCTCATTTAGTTGGTAAAAAACGCTGAACAGTTCACCTAATTTTTAAAGTCTAATGATTGGATACACAATAATGTAACTTTAATTTTAAAGCCAAGTGATTGGATATGCATTTATGTAGGATTTTAATTAGCAGTAAAAGAATTTGGTGGTTCACATCTACCAATTCATTTTTTGTGTTAACCATGAATGTAGGTCCACCTCTCACCTACGTATTTTCATCATCATCATACAAGTGCTTTCAGAGAATCCACAACATCCAATCATATATAGATTGTGTGCGGTACAGTACCGTAATCCAAAAAAATAAAATAGGTCGCCGTAAACACTGTGTGGACATACATCACAATGGGTCCCAATCCGAAGACTTGATCTAGGGACTTCTCTCTATGTAATATTTGTAGATGCTAATACACACACACACACACAACTAGTTGGACGATCCAACTAGCTGCCTAATTTATGAGTAATTAATGTTAATAAATGCCGCTTAGATAATAGATATTTTAAAGGAAAATGAGTTGTCTACTTGAGTAAGCCCCATTGCAGTATTAATGTTTAATCCACCCCGACCATCGAGTGTGTAACCACATTTTAGTCCTACAGCCCAAAAATCAGCCCCATTTGTGGATCAGATGAATTACACTATTGGAAACAATGTACATAGAAACCACACCCTTCAAACTGTTTCCCATGGTGTGGCCCACTTGAATCATGTATGGGCCTATTTTTCGGCATCAGGCATAGATTTTGGTGTGGAATCTAATGGTTGGAGTGGATGTCATATGTTCATCATGGTGGGCTATGTAAAAATAACGGTGGAAGTCTCTCTTCCAACTGTCTCCATCGTTATGGCCCACTTAAATCATAGATCAACCTGATTGTTTAGCACTGGGCATGACATAAGGTTACATATCTAATGGTCGGAGTGGATCTCAAGCACACCTCATGGTGGATCTCATGAAAAGTAAAGGGGCATCCTTCTCGTCATGCTCAGAAGTCCAGAACTGATTACGGAGCCTCTTTCGTGCCCAGCAAGTTTGGGAATGCAGCTCGGAATCCCATGTCAATGTGACAAAATTCTGTGGGCCCCACAATGATGTATGTACTATATCCACACCACGTATCTATTTTTCCATATCTGTTTAGGGCACGAGCCCAAAAATGAGGGACATCCAAAGTTCAATTGGACCACACCAAAGAAGGCAGTGGGGATTGAACTCCTACCGTTGAAAATATTTTGGGTGAAACAGAAGTTTTGGATCGAGCAGATATCTGTGTTTTCCCTTCATTCATGTCTGCGAGACCTTATTAACAAGCTAAATGGAAAATGAAGATCATAGTGGGCTCTGGGAACGTTTCAACAGCAGCGTCATTGCCCTTAATGCTTTATGTGGGGTGGTCCACTTGATCATTGGATCTGCACATTTTTTTATTATTCCCCATAATTGATCTAAAAAAATGGATGGATGTTGTGGATATAACACATAGATCATGGTGGGGGCCACCGAACTTTGGCACATGGTACCAATAAGATTATATGCTACCCAATCTACACAATCCGAGTTCAGATTAGGTGTAACCTGGTTAACAGCATACTAGGTCTTTCCTTAGCCATGCCGCACACCTTTGACATGTGTGTTTTACATATCCACTGTGTCCATCAGTTTTCCAACTTAATTTAGGTTATGGCACCAAAAAGTACATACATCTAAATCTTATATGGACCACAACACATAAAGTTATGAATGGTGGGCATTCAATGTCTATTGTTTCTTGTGGTGTGGTCCACTTGAGATTTGGATCTGCTTCATTTTTAGGACCATACACTAAAATGGTTTGTAAAAAACTGATGAACCCAATGGATATAGAACGAGCTCGGATTAGGCACTACCAGAGCCTATGCAGAGCTTGGGACAGGTTGGTACGTGTCACGTCTGAATTGGTGAAGAGCAAACGTACAGACGTGACACATCAAGCCTGTCCCGAGCTCTGCACAAGCTCGTAGGTCCTAATCTGAGCTCATATAGAACACATACATTAGAGTGGGGCCCACGATTAGGGAAAGTTCCAATAGGGTGCTATAGAGGGAAACCTCATCCACTCTATTATTCTCGGGAAGGTTACGATTTTATTGGAACTAACATTAGCCGTATAGAGGCTTACCCTTCATTTTTTAAGGGGACCACCATGAGTGTATACATGAGATTCACTCCGACAAAAAAAAAAAAAAAAAAGTTAGACTCATTTGTCATTCAAGTGGGCCATACCAATGGAAATAGTTGGGAGAGATGTCCACCCTTGAATTTTACACGGCCCACTGTGATGATCATGTGAAATCCACTCCAACCATTAGATGCCACACCAAAAGATTGGCCTGAGACCCAAAAAACAGGCCCACACATAATTCAACTGGGCCACACCAAGGGAAACAATTTGGAGGGTGAGCTTTTATGTACACTATTTCCAATCATGTGGTCCACTTGAACCAGGGATGTGGCTGATTTTCGGGCCATAGGTCTATCATGTGGTGGCTCATCTGATGGTTGGGTAGATTTCACATTAACACCATAGAGGGGCCCACCCAAGCCAACAATTCATTTTCTTCCTTGAAATAATGAGGCAGCTAGTCACATTAACACCATATATATATATATATATATATATATATATATATATATATATATAGAAAAGCCATGAGGACTGTAAAGTTCCCTCCCATAGAAAAAACTAAAATACCAAAATTTCAAAGCAAGTTTCGTTTCTCAACTAGCCCAAGCGAAAGAAGACCAGCTTAAATGTATGTCATGACCACAATGGCGATGAACAAGCAAAAAAGTGCTTGAAGGTCACTCTGTCCTAATTCGCGGTGACGAGGCAGAAGCTGATCATCCGTATTATGAGCACTGGTCGAATGCCCTCCAGATTGCGTTGCATAATCATATGCGTCTGCACCATCCTCCTCGATCGACAGAAGGCTAACAATCATAGTAATAGGATATGTCTGCTCAGGTGTCTAGATGCCCAATTGGTTATGCTATTCACTTTGTTCCACGTATCCAAAGTATCCTTGAAGATCTTGAAAGATTGGTGATGGCTACTACTATACCGAATAACCTGCTACTCACACTCCTCCCATGTACAATAAATTCATGGAACATGCCCTATGAATCAACATAGTATTTCTCCATTCTGAACTGCGCAAGAAAAATTAGTGCTAATAATCAAATTAGATGGAAGAGAATATTCTAGTTTATCTTAATCATACAGAGTTACCATGCGCATCACTAAATTTCTAGACTATATGATGAGAAAGGCCAACACCTTCCTATGTGGAACTGTAGACATTCACTATATATACATGAAAATTGCATTTGACAATACCAAATATATATACGAAAAAAAAAAGAATTGTAAAATCTACCATCCATAACATATTACGACTGCACTCCTCATATAATGTTAATTAAACACAAATTTCAATTCCCAAAAGTAAAAAGCCATCAACACACTGAGAGTTGTGCAGACTTGCCTAACTATCTAAAGGAGAAAAAATACTATCAATCATGGTTACCTGAGATAAGTATGCTTGCAATGTATCAGTCGAGCAGAAGAAACTTGTATCTTCTCCTGAGATATGTGCATACGAAGTCACATATGAAAGGAGATTATCAATTAAGTAAACTATGAGAGACTAACGGGTCAACATATGCGTTAACTTTTAAGTTGTCGACCCAAAGTAAACTTCACAATCCAAAAACATGAAGTGTAGTCATCTCTCTACATAGACTGTGAAACGTCGAGAGTATATTTCGGACATCAACCTACTCGAATGAGAGAAATCCCTGGGCCTCAATAAAGGGGACCTACAATTGCAGAAAGGCATCATGTTATTGGTTGATATTTGGCCTCCATGATGCAATAATAAGAACAAATAAATGAAAATTTCAGCCATGTGTTAGATATATACATACTAGTGACTTGTCACATGACAGATAAACTGATTTACAACGATCCATCACTCCCAAAAGAGCTAGTTCATAACGAAGAACATGATTTACATGACATTAAAGTAAGATCTACAGTTATAGGTCATGCAAACATGATTTACATGACAGTAAAGTAGGATCTGCAGTTATAGGTCATGCGTGCCCTTTTCTTTGTTCCAAATCCAAAAGGAGGAAGCTATGCAAGTCGATCTCGAATAGGGAAAGCCATTCATGTCGAAAGGGGGGACACCCATGCATGTGTAAATGGGGGTTGATTAAGATATGCATGTCAATATTGTAGGGGAAAACCCATTACAATAGAAAATTGGGTCAGATTATGATATGCGTGCCCCTTTCAGCCTCCATATTTGGAAGTACAAAGCGATTCAAGTGTCTTTCAGAAAAGGAAAGTCATGCATGTCCACATAAGGACAAATAATGGCATGCATGCCCCTAACCCAGACGAAAGAAACAAACAACAGAGAGTCCACAACTTAATATCGAAAGGGGACACCCATGCAAGTCGAAATCAGGACATACTATGAAATACATGCCTCTATCGAACCTCCAAGTAGGGAAGGAGAAAGCCATGAGAATCACTTCCAGAATGGGACAACCATCCCCCTATATCTCCCAAAAAACGGGAAGCAATACTCCAAAATGAAGGAGAAAACAGTAGCGACAAGTTTAAATCGAAGAAACTTACCTAGTAAGCTGCCTGCAGGTGTTTGCAGTTACGGCACAAGTTACAGGAGACGATCGATAGAGATGCATGATAGAGAAGAGATGATGCGGAGGTTTTCACCCTTGCAAAATGAAGAAGGAGAGCTTTATCTGAAAACTCTAGTGTGCATCTCCCCTCTCTTTGTTGCACAGCATGCCAACAACGCCGGTGAACCGAGATCCAATCTCCGGTCTCACCCACAAACGATAAACAGGAAGAAAATAATAACTAGAAAAGAATCGCACAAACCAACAATCCATAAGACAGAGATTTACGTGGAAAAACCCCAACAAGGGTAAAAAACCACGGGTGCAAACTTCACTATGAAGAAAAAACGAAATTACAAGCAATGTACTTACCTTCTCCTATGCTCCCATGCACAGAGATGGCCCTTTTGCTAATCTTCTCTCCTTTTTCTCACCTTGGACGTATAGAAGCCATAATCCCCATGTATAATCCCGGTTTACACCCCTTTATATAGTAAACCCCACAATTAAAACATAAAATAGGAAACCCGCACATTAAGCTCGCGGCCGGTCGGGCGCCCGGCCAATGCAAAAACCATCCAACAACAAAACATAAAACTGATGAATATCGGGCGCCCGGTCACTTTGACCGTCGGGCGCCCGGACGTTCACAAAACAATCCAGCGGACTTAACAGCAAATGGCCTGAATTTCGGGCGCCCAGTCCACAGACCGTCCGGGCGCCCGACCAAACTCAGTGGAGTTCTGTCTCCACACTCAACAATCTCCCACTTGGAGACAATCACCACCTGATCCTTCATCTTCTACATTCGGAGTGCACCACCTCCCAGTCTTCAAGCCTGAAGACCAACCACAGCTGAATAGAGCTTCAGCTTCTCTCGTGTGACTGCCTTAGTCAACATATCTGCAGGATTCTCACTTGTATGAATCTTCTCCAAAGCAATCGATCCATCTTCCAATAACGAACGTATGAAGTGATATCTGATGTCAATATGCTTGGTCCTTGAATGAAAGGCTGAATTCTTAGCCAAGTGTATTGCACTCTGACTGTCACTGTACAGCTTGCTATCTGCTTGCTTCTTCCCCAACTCTTCCATAAAACCTTGCATCCACACCATCTCCTTGCACGCTTCTGTAGCTGCAACATATTCTGCTTCCGTTGTACTGATGGATACTATCTTCTGTAACTGAGAGATCCAACTGACCGCAGCACTACCCAGGGTAAAGACATACCCTGTAGTGCTCCTTCTGCTGTCGATATCCCCTGCCAAATCTGAGTCGACGTAGCCTTGTAGCTTAATTTTCGATCCTCCATAACATAGCCCTACATCCACAGTACCTGGCAGGTATTTGAGGATCCACTTCACAGCTTCCCAATGTTCCTTCCCGGGGTTGTTCATGTACCTGCTAACAACTCCCACTGCTTGAGCAATGTCTGGCCTCATGCTAACCATAGCATACATGAGGCTCCCTATGGCTGACGCATAAAGGACTTTAGCCATGTAGTCCCGTTCCTCCTGCGTCTTAACTCCTTGCTCCTTAGAAAGCTTGAAGTGGTTGGCAAATGGAGTGCTAACCGGCTTAGCACCTCCCATGCTGAGTCGATCAAGTACCTTGGCTATGTACTCTGCCTGTGACAAAACCAGCTTCTTGTTTTTCCTGTCACGCTTTATCCTCATGCCTAGGATTTGTTTTGTAGCTCCTAAATCCTTCATGGCAAACTCTCTAGACAGTTGTCTTTTGAGATCTGAGATGTCCTTCATGCTTGATCCGGCCACAAGCATATCATCAACATACAGAAGAAGAATGATATACGACGTATCAAACTTCTTCAAGTAACAACAGTGGTCTGCATGACATCTCCTATACCCGTTTCCCGACATGAAACTGTCGAACTTCTTGTCCCAGTGCCTTGGGACCTGCTTCAGATCATATAGACTCTTCTTCAGTCTACACACCTTGTTCTCCTTTCCTGGTGCCACGTATCCTGTCGGCTGATGCTATATATCTCTTCTTCAAGGTCTCCATGAAGAAAGGCTGTCTTAACATCTAGCTACTCTAGATGTAAGTCCTCTGTAGCTACTATGCTCAAGACCATGCGAATCGTAGACATCTTCACCACAGGTGAAAATATCTCTGTGAAATCGATACCTGCCTTTTGTTGGAACCCCTTCACAACCAGTCTAGCCTTGTACCGTTTCGAACCATCGTGCTCCTTCTTCAGTCTGTAAACCCATTTGTTATGAAGAGCTTTCTTGCCCTTAGGTAGAGTGACTAGCTCCCACGTACGATTAGACTCAAGAGAGTCCATCTCATCTTCTATGGCTTGCTCCCACTTAACCCGCATATCTGACTGTAACGCCTCTTCAAAACACTCTGGCTCACTATTATCTGTCAGCAGTAGATAATGTAAGGAGGGTGAGTATCGGACCTTGGGTCTCCTCTCCCGAGTAGACCTCCTCACAACCGGTGTCTGCGGCTCTGCCTCATCATGCTCCTGTGCATGCTCATCCTGTGGCACTGTAACACCTATATCCGGTAACTCTTCCAACTCTACGAATTCCTTCTCATCGGTCTTTTTCTGCTTTTGCTGCACACTGTCCTTATGCATCACCTTTTCATTGAAGACTACATCCTTGCTTCTGATAATTTTCCGGTTCTCTGCATCCCAAAATCGGTAGCCAAAATTATTCTGCCTGTAGCCTATAAACGTACACCTTCTGGACTTCGCATCCAGCTTGTTTTTGTGCTCTGCATCAATGCGAACATAAGAAGTGCAACCAAACACTCTGAGATGTGCAAGGTTCACTTCTTTCCCAGTCCACGTTTCTTCTGGTAGCCCACCATCCAATGGTGCTGAGGGACTTCTATTGATGAGATATACAGCAGTATTCACAGCATTTGCCCAAAAAGTCTTGGGCAACCCTGCATGTAGCCTCATGCTCCTAGCACGCTCAAGGATGGTCCTGTTAATGCGCTCGGCCACACCGTTCTGCTGCGATGTCCCTGGAATCGTTTTCTGATGTTTGATTCCATTTGCTGCACAATACTCCTCAAACCTCTTATCACAATATTCTCCCCCATTATCTAATCTGAGACACTTCACAGTTTTACCGATCTCATTTTCTACCATAACCTTCCACTTCTTAAATACATCGAATACATCTGATTTGTGTTTTAAGAAGTAGACCCACAGTTTTCTACTGGCATCATCAATAAAAGAAACAAAATAACATGAGCCACCAAGAGATGATACCTATGCCGGTCCCCACACATCAGTGTGTACAAGCTCCAATAGATGCGTCTTTGGAGCGCGTCTTTATTTCTTGAAGCTAACTTTCTTCTGCTTGCCATACACGCAGTCCTCGCAGAATTCCAGATCGATTGCCTTCAACCCTGATAGCTTCCCCTTTGACAATAGCACTTTCATCTCCTTCTCACTCATATGTCCCAACCTCTGATGCCATAACTGCCCGTTCATTCCAGTTGATGCAACTGCGAGTGAACTATACGATCCGGAAGTCACATATAAAGTACCTTCCTTCTTGCCTCGAGATATAACCAAGGCACCTTTTGTGACCTTCCATGCATCGCTCGTGAATGTCGTCACATATCCAGTATCGGCCAACTGCCCCACTGAGATCAGATTCCGTCTCAAACTTGGTACATGTCTAACATCCTTCAGCTTCAAGACCGTTCCGTCTTTCTGACTTAAATGAACGTCTCCCTTGCCAACAATACTGCATGGCTCATCATCACCCAGGTAGACTCTTCCAAAGTTACCTGAGACATAATTACGAAGAACTTCTTTTGATGAAGTGGCATGAAACGAAGCACCCGAGTCTATAACCCAAGACTCATTACGCGCATCAAGAGACAAGATCAACGCCTCTGTGTCACTCTCCTCAGATAGATTCACTGAATCCTTCCCACTTTGAGAGCTTCCTTCTTGTTTCTTAAGCGCTCTGCAATCACACTTCATGTGCCCCTTCTTCCCGCAATGCCAACACCCGTCCTTATCTTTCGGTCCCTTTGATTTATTCCTCGACTTAGAACGCCCGTGTTTATTGCTACCTTTGTTTGAAGATCTTCCTCTTCCTTCAACGTTTAGAGCATTTCCTGAATCCCTTGAAGTTCCTGATGTCTTCCTTCTAGATTCTTCGCTTAGAATTAGACCAGCCACATCATCGAATTTCAACTTCGTAGATCCTGAAGAATTGCTCACGGCAATCACCAAATGTCACGCCCCAAAATCCGGGTACCCGAATAGGGTTATTCAGGATCCGAATTCCGAGCTCGTGAGTTTTAATAGATCGATAATAATTGCAATCAACATAATTTCATCAAGATTCACTAGATATTCAGAGCAATCTAAAATGAAAGTACTACGAAAATAATTTTCCTGAATGTAATATTCGCTCGCTTTACTCTCTTAATAGTTTTATTACATTGGGATTTGAAACACAAACTAAACTATATCTAAATTTAAATTCGAATTAAACTTAAATTGCTGAAAAGGAAAAATTAGTAGTAGAGGCCCACTTGCTCGTAATATTCCAGCTCTGCACCTGTAGATGGTTGTAATTGTATGAGCATAATAGCCCAGTGGGATCATTTCTTATCCAAATTTTGAAATATGCAGATTATATAAGAATTGATAAATAAAATAGATAATTGAATTATGATACAAAGAACAAAGGAATATGCAGTATTGAAATTGGAAATATGCCATGCATGTCATACATTTCATGATTTTTTTTAATAAACAATCAATTAAATATAAATCATCTCTTACAACACCGTACCCATGTGGATGGTCACGTTGCATTAACGCCTACGCACTGGTACCTAGAGGTGAGGGACCCATTCATACGTTAGCTGGTCAGACTACTGCTCCAGTTGTACATCTGACGTATGTCCGCGCACACAATTGTACTCATACGCCGTACACAAAGGAGACTCCAAAGGATCCAATGGGTTCTAGGGTCTTTCACCCAAGGGTCACGATCGCCCTACTTGCTTGTTTTAAGGTCTTCCACCCAAGGGACACAATCGCCCTACTTACTGGCTTTAGGGTCTCTCACCCAAGGGACACAATCGCCCTACTTGCTTAAGCCTTTCGATCTTTCTTTTTTTTTTTCACAATTCAATAACTAATAGAGATGCATGTCATATCATCAACAATAAAATAATTTAATAAATCGAATTTTCATACAAGATTGCATAATTAACAAATATTATTAAACTTAGCGAGATATATAAATAATTTATATAATTTATTACTATTATTATTATTATTATTATTATTTAATTTTTCTAAATTTTAAAACAGAATAGGAAAATATAATTTTATAATAATTAGGGATTAGAAATGAATAAATAAATAAAATAACGCTAGAATTACAAGTTTAACATTATAGTCCAGGATTTTTGAAACAAGTACAAAATAGTGCCTGTAATTTCTGAAAATTACATAGAAGTCCCTGAAAATGTAGAAAATTACAAAATAGTCCATGACGTACGAATTTTATAAAATAAACATGTAATAACTCTAAAAAGTTTTAAGAATTAAATAAAAGATGAATTAAAAATTTTCAATTCAACTAAATGTAATTTTTTTTTAAATTAATTTTTAATTTAATTTCATAAATAAAATCGTAGAAAGTGAATCTTTCTAGATCATGTTTGATAAAAAAAATTTAAAATATTAAATATTTTATATTAGACTTTAGATTAATTTAATTAGTTAATAAATAAATACTACTATTTTAATTTATTCAAAACAAGAATTTTAGCAATAATTAAATCAACATAAATAATAAATAAATAGTTAAGCAGAAAATACGCAATTCTAATAATCTGAAAATTTCAGCAGGGATAGAATCACCCACCTTGCAAAAGCTTTAGGAAGCTTCTTCCTCTTTTTTTTTTCACTCTCTTTTTTTTTTTTATAAATATTCTTTTTTTTTCTTCTAATATCACTCTCTCTCTCCTACATGCCCATACCCTGGGCCCTATTTATAAGAGGGAGGTCCCATCGTAGACAAAACACATGCTTAAAAGAATTAAATAAATAAAACTTACTTCTTTAATGTACTTTTAACGCATCTTCTCTCGTAACCAACACACACTCAAAACATCACGTGCGTGTATAAAGCGAGGTTGTGGTGCATGGTGCTCATATGGGGGCAACGTGTACATGGATGTGCATGCGATCATGGATGACGATGGATGGTTGATCGGTGAGTGGATTGATTGATCAAATAGACGGATGGATTTGAGTGACAGTTGGATTTTGATGCAAGTTGGAGATAGCTTGTTGTATGAATCTAACGGTTTCCTATTGTTGGTCTAAGTTAATAAACGAGTGGTCGGTTGATCTTGTAATTTGGATATTTTGTAGTATTTGAGCTGTTAAGTATAATAGACGGTCTAGATCACTGACCCTCTGATCATAACCACGTGCTTTTTGTTTTCTACAATCTCATACTCAAGTAAAACTAATTTTACTAATTAATAATATTTAAAACATGTCATTAATTCTTAACATGTTGGAACTTAAATCGTCATGCAACACATGTTTGAATTTAAATCGTCATGCAACACATGTTTAAGATGTGTTGCATGATGAGTTATATCGTACATGGATGGATGGTCAAGTGGATTGATGAATAAGATTGTAGTGATCTGGTAGAGATGAAATAGATGGATGAATGGATGATCACATACTTGATCATGTGTGTGGCATATAATCAAGTGGGAGAAAAGAGCGAGCGAATAGTCAGATGGTCACACATGTACAAAATTTTTGGGTTATTACATTCTACCCCCCTTAATGAAAATTTCGTCCTCGAAATTTAACGTACCTATGGTGTGAAAAGATGCGGGTATTTCTCTCGAATTTCGTCTTCGCGTTCCCATGAGACTTCTTCTTCGCCGTGATGTCCCCACTGTACTTTTACGAGTGGTATAGTTTTGGTTCGAAGTACCTGCTCTTTTTTGTCCAGGATACGAATTGGTTGCTCTACGTACGTGACGTCTTCTCGAATCTTTAGTGGTTGCCAGTCGATGATGTGTGAAGCGTCAGTCTCGTACTTTCGTAACATTGATACATGAAATACGTCGTGAATACCGGATAGTTGTGGGGGTAAAGCAAGCTTATAGGCTACAACGCCCACTCTCTGTAGGATCTCGAACGGCCCGATGTAACGTGGTGCCAACTTCCCTTTCTTCCCGAATCTCATGACTCCTTTCATCGGTGATACTTTGAGTAGTACATGATCGCCCACGAAGAACTCCAAGTCCTTCCTCCGGTGGTCTGCGTAGCTCTTTTGTCGACTCTGTGCCGTCCGTAAGCGGTCTTTAATGATCTGTATCTTTTCAGTTGTTTCTTGCACAATTTCTGGTCCAAGCATGCTTCTTTCACCAACTTCAGTCCAACAGTTTGGTGACCTACACGGTCTTCCATAGAGCGCTTCGTACGGTGCCATACCAATGCTAGCCTGGAAACTATTATTATATGCAAACTCGATTAGCGGTAGATGTTCGTCCCAATTTCCTTTAAATTCGAGTATGCAAGCCCGAAGCATATCTTCTAGGATCTGATTCACTCGTTCGGTTTGTCCGTCCGTTTGTGGGTGAAAAGCAGTACTGAAGTCGAGCGATGTCCCCATAGCATCTTGAAAACTCCTCCAAAAGCGTGATGTAAATCTGGAGTCTCTGTCGGAAACAATAGATACGGGAATACCATGCAATCTAACGATCTCTTTGATGTACAACTTGCTCAGCTCGTCTAAGGAGGAAGAAATACGAATAGGGAGGAAGTGTGCAGACTTGGTTAATCGATCAACAATTACCCAAATAGCGTCGTGATTGCGTCTGGTCTTCGGAAATCCTACCACAAAATCCATGGCAACATGCTCCCACTTCCATTCTATGATTGGCAAGGGCTGAAGCAATCCCGATGGCTTCTGATGTTCGGCTTTAACTTGTTGACATACATAACATTTAGACACGTAGTCGGCTATTTCTCTCTTCATGTTGTTCCACCAATATTGTCGTCGAACGTCACGGTACATTTTCGTTCCTCCCGGGTGAACTGTGAACTTCGAGCGGTGTGCTTCATCTAAAATTTTCTTCTTTAATTCAGGAATGTGTGGAACGCATAATCTTCCTCGAAGTCTGATTCCATCATCGGGGCCTACTCGCCATTCTGAGTTCTCCTTCCCTGCTTATTCTTCTACTTTGGCTTGTAACCACGCATCATCCTTCTGTGCTTCTACCACTCGACACACTAAAGTAGGTTGCACCATTATGTTGCTAAGATAAGCCCATGAATTATTTTCTCCGACCTGAATATTAAAATATTTTATTTGATCAAGCATCTTCCACTCTCGAATCATTAGAGATGCCACAATTGTATGTGTTTTCCTACTTAATGCATCGGCTACAAGATTTGCCTTACCCGGATGATAACAGATATTAAAATCGTAATCTTTTAAAAATTCCATCCATCTCCTCTGCCGCATATTTAATTCTTTCTGATCAAAAAGATATTTTAGACTCTTGTGATCAGAATACAATTCAAATTGCTCACCGTATAGATAATGCCTCCAAATTTTTAGGGCAAATACTATTGCTGCTAGTTCCAGATCATGTGTAGGATAATTCTGTTCATGAGTTTTTAACTGCCTTGACGCATATGCTACCACTTTACCTTCTTCCATAAGAACACATCCCAACCCTTTGTACGACGCATCGCTATATACTACAAATCTTTTTCCTTCGGCTGGTAAGGTTAGAACTGGGGCTGATGTTAAACGATTCTTCAGTTCGGAGAAAGCTTGTTCACAATTTTCATTCCATTTAAAATGCGTGCCTTTTCTTGTTAACTGAGTTAACGGTCTAGCAATTTTAGAGAATCCTTCAATAAATCTTCTATAATATCCAGCTAAACCAAGGAAACTACGCACCTCAGTCACATTCTTGGGCTGCTCCCATTTCATAACTGCTTCCACTTTTGATGGATCCACAGACACTCCTTTCTTTGAAACCACATGACCCAGGAATTTCACTTCTTCTTTCCAAAAATCACACTTCGTCAGCTTAGCGTACAACTGATTTTCCTTTAATGTCTGCAGAGTGATCCTTAGGTGTTCTGTGTGATCTTCTCGGGTCTTGGAGTATATTAAGATGTCATCTATAAATACTATAACGAATTGATCCAAATATGGTTTGAAAACCCTATTCATGAGATCCATAAACACAGCCGGGGCATTCGTCAGACCAAAGGGCATTACTCGAAATTCGTAGTGGCCATATCGCGTCCTAAAAGCAGTCTTGGGCACGTCTTCATCTTTAACCCTCAACTGGTGATATCCGGACCGTAAGTCTATCTTCGAGAAATATCGCGCTCCCTTCAGCTGGTCAAATAAGTCGTCTATTCTTGGTAATGGGTACTTGTTCTTGATGGTCGCCTTATTAAGTTGTCGGTAGTCGATACACAACCTCATAGAACCATCCTTCTTCCTCACGAATAAAACCGGTGCTCCCCACGGTGACGTACTTGGCCTAATAAAACCTTGATCAATTAGTTGTTGAATTTGTTCTTTTAATTCTTTCAATTCGACTGGAGCCATGCGATATGGAGCTCTAGAGATCGGTGCCGTCCCCGGTACAAGATCAATACTAAAATCTACTTCCCTCCGTGGCGGTAATCCTGGAATATCCTGAAATACTTCTGGAAATTCATTAACGACTGAAATTTTCTCTACTCCTTCTTCCTGCACATCTGCTTCCGAAAGAGCTGAGAGGCTAACTGGTGCTTCTCTTCTTTGCGTCCCGAAGAAATGTAGCGGTGAACGTCCAATAATATTTAAAGTTACCATCTTCCTGAAGCAGTCTATTTTAGCTCGGTATAAAGACAACCAATCCATCCCCAAGATAATATCGTATTCTCTCATCGGCATAACTATAAGGTCGGCTGACAGCTCTACATCCTCAAGCATAATCGGGCAAGATTTACATATCTGGCCTAAGTTTACTGATTTACCAAAAGGAGTTGCAACTAATAACATTTTATCTAATGGATCAAGAGATAGGCCTAACGAGCATACGAGGCAATACGAAATAAATGAATGTGATGCTCCAGAATCAAATAATACTCTAGTTAGAGATGCGAATATAATGACGGTACCTTCGACAACATCCCCGGTAGCTTCGTCATCTTGCAACGTGGTGGTGTCTGTTGGTGGTGCTGGATCCTCACATAAGGGTGTTGCGTCATCAAATACATGTGTGGTGTCATCATATGGTTGTACTGAGCTATCATATCGTTGTGTTGGGTCATCATTCTGCTGCGCTGAGTCATCGTACAGCTTAGTCGTGTCATCACCTGCTTGCACCAAGGCGTAAACGCGACCTTGAGCTTGAGGACGAGGTACTTGACCTCCCTGTCGCAACTGCTGATTCTGCAGGGATCCCTGCTGCTGATGTGGTTGTTGTTGCGGCCTCTGGTATCCTGATGTTGACCCCTGTTGAGGTGGTCTCGAATGTAGCTGAGGTGGTCTCTGCGAGTATGGTTGTGGCAGTCTTGGATCCGGCTGAGATGTTGAAAAATTTTGTGGGGGTCGTTGATAAGAAGATGGTGGCCTGAAGGACGGTTGTGGTGTTCCTTGTCGCTGTGGATATTGGGGACGCGGTGGTCGGAAGCAATGTCGGGATGTGTGACCCTCGAGTCCGCAATTATAACAGACTCCCGAGAATCGCAGAGAAGGTGGTACTGGAGTTGGTCTAGATGTCGGCGTCAGTGTCATCCTCTGTCTTTTGGCTGCATCTTGCTGAGCTGGTGGAGCGTGCAAAGTGGTTTTGGCATTGCTCTTTGCATCCCTCTTCTGATCGCGGTTCTTCCAAAATTCATTAATATCTTTTTCTACCGCCAAGGCACGCTCTAATGCGTCAGCATAGCTTTTAACCTTAAAGGGGGCTAATCTACTCCGGATAGAGGTTCTCAAACCATTTTTGAACTTATGTGCTCTACGGGTTTCGTCAGACACCAAGAACGTTGCGAACCGTGATAACTCTGTGAACTTAGCGTCATACTGACGCACTGTCATATCGCCTTGCTCCAAACTCATAAACTCTTCAACCTTCTGGTTTTGTACATAAAGAGGAAAGTACTTTTCATCGAATTCTTTACAGAATGAGGTCCAGGTCCATACTTCAGTTTCTGGATTTGCCCTAGTGACTGAATCCCACCAATGGTCTGCTTCCCCTTCTAACATGTAAATGGCCAGCTCCGCTTTCTGGAATTCATCGCATTTCATTGCCGTAAATATCTTTTCAATTTGCTTCTTCCACCCTTCTGCCTCATTTAAATCAGGCCCACCCTTGAAAATTGGTGGCCTCTGCCTCTTGAATTTTTCTAGTAAGGTTCCTGTCCCTTCGTAGGTAACTGGTGCGGGTCGGTCTGAATTTTGCGTTTGGGTTTGCCTAACCTGATGCCCTACAAGGGTCGTAAGTTCACCTATAGCCCTGAGGATCCCGCCGATGACTGGTCCATTTTCAGTAACGTTGGGGGTGGGTGTCCCTGGTGAGGCTCCGTCATTCAAGTTGAATTCCGCCATAACCTATGATTAATTAAACAAATAAATTTAGTATACTAATATCTAGGCGACACGTGACACGTGAAAAATATCGTTTGAGAACGTAACTTAAGTTAAGGCTTCGAAATGAAAATCTCCCATAGGTCCTCAGTTTTGATTCTAAACCTGGCTCTGATACCAACTTGTCACGCCCCAAAATCCGGGTACCCGAATAGGGTTATTCAGGATCCGAATTCCGAGCTCGTGAGTTTTAATAGATCGATAATAATTGCAATCAACATAATTTCATCAAGATTCACTAGATATTCAGAGCAATCTAAAATGAAAGTACTACGAAAATAATTTTTCTGAATGTAATATTCGCTCGCTTTACTCTCTTAATAGTTTTATTACATTGGGATTTGAAACACAAACTAAACTATATCTAAATTTAAATTCGAATTAAACTTAAATTGCTGAAAAGGAAAAATTAGTAGTAGAGGCCCACTTGCTCGTAATATTCCAGCTCTGCACCTGTAGATGGTTGTAATTGTATGAGCATAATAGCCCAGTGGGATCATTTCTTATCCAAATTTTGAAATATGCAGATTATATAAGAATTGATAAATAAAATAGATAATTGAATTATGATACAAAGAACAAAGGAATATGCAGTATTGAAATTGGAAATATGCCATGCATGTCATACATTTCATGATTTTTTTTTTAATAAACAATCAATTAAATATAAATCATCTCTTACAACACCGTACCCAAGTGGATGGTCACGTTGCATTAACGCCTACGCACTGGTACCTAGAGGTGAGGGACCCATTCATACGTTAGCTGGTCAGACTACTGCTCCAGTTGTACATCTGACGTATGTCCGCGCACACAATTGTACTCATACGCCGTACACAAAGGAGACTCCAAAGGATCCAATGGGTTCTAGGGTCTTTCACCCAAGGGTCATGATCGCCCTACTTGCTTGTTTTAAGGTCTTCCACCCAAGGGACACAATCGCCCTACTTACTGGCTTTAGGGTCTCTCACCCAAGGGACACAATCGCCCTACTTGCTTAAGCCTTTCGATCTTTCTTTTTTTTTTTCACAATTCAATAACTAATAGAGATGCATGTCATATCATCAACAATAAAATAATTTAATAAATCGAATTTTCATACAAGATTGCATAATTAACAAATATTATTAAACTTAGCGAGATATATAAATAATTTATATAATTTATTACTATTATTATTATTATTATTATTATTTAATTTTTCTAAATTTTAAAACAGAATAGGAAAATATAATTTTATAATAATTAGGGATTAGAAATGAATAAATAAATAAAATAACGCTAGAATTACAAGTTTAACATTATAGTCCAGGATTTTTGAAACAAGTACAAAATAGTGCTTGTAATTTCTGAAAATTACATAGAAGTCCCTGAAAATGTAGAAAATTACAAAATAGTCCATGACGTACGAATTTTATAAAATAAACATGTAATAACTCTAAAAAGTTTTAAGAATTAAATAAAAGATGAATTAAAAATTTTCAATTCAACTAAATGTAATTTTTTTTTAAATTAATTTTTAATTTAATTTCATAAATAAAATCGTAGAAAGTGAATCTTTCTAGATCATGTTTGATAAAAAAAATTTAAAATATTAAATATTTTATATTAGACTTTAGATTAATTTAATTAGTTAATAAATAAATACTACTATTTTAATTTATTCAAAACAAGAATTTTAGCAATAATTAAATCAACATAAATAATAAATAAATAGTTAAGCAGAAAATACGCAATTCTAATAATCTGAAAATTTCAGCAGGGATAGAATCACCCACCTTGCAAAAGCTTTAGGAAGCTTCTTCCTCTTTTTTTTTTTCACTCTCTTTTTTTTTTTTATAAATATTCTTTTTTTTTCTTCTAATATCACTCTCTCTCTCCTACATGCCCATACCCTGGGCCCTATTTATAAGAGGGAGGTCCCATCGTAGACAAAACACATGCTTAAAAGAATTAAATAAATAAAACTTACTTCTTTAATGTACTTTTAACGCATCTTCTCTCGTAACCAACACACACTCAAAACATCACGTGCGTGTATAAAGCGAGGTTGTGGTGCATGGTGCTCATATGGGGGCAACGTGTACATGGATGTGCATGCGATCATGGATGACGATGGATGGTTGATCGGTGAGTGGATTGATTGATCAAATAGACGGATGGATTTGAGTGACAGTTGGATTTTGATGCAAGTTGGAGATAGCTTGTTGTATGAATCTAACGGTTTCCTATTGTTGGTCTAAGTTAATAAACGAGTGGTCGGTTGATCTTGTAATTTGGATATTTTGTAGTATTTGAGCTGTTAAGTATAATAGACGGTCTAGATCACTGACCCTCTGATCATAACCACGTGCTTTTTGTTTTCTACAATCTCATACTCAAGTAAAACTAATTTTACTAATTAATAATATTTAAAACATGTCATTAATTCTTAACATGTTGGAACTTAAATCGTCATGCAACACATGTTTGAATTTAAATCGTCATGCAACACATGTTTAAGATGTGTTGCATGATGAGTTATATCGTACATGGATGGATGGTCAAGTGGATTGATGAATAAGATTGTAGTGATCTGGTAGAGATGAAATAGATGGATGAATGGATGATCACATACTTGATCATGTGTGTGGCATATAATCAAGTGGGAGAAAAGAGCGAGCGAATAGTCAGATGGTCACACATGTACAAAATTTTTGGGTTATTACACCAAACTATCCCAACTGTCTGGCAAACTTGACAAGATCAATAAGGCCCTGATCTCGTCATCAAAAGTGATGCCAACGGATTCCAATTGGCTCGTGACTGTATTGAACTCGTTTAGATGTTCAGCCACGCCCCCACCATTTGACATCTTCATGTTGAAAAGCCGTTTCATAAGATGAACCTTATTTGACGCCGAGGGTTTCTCATACATAGTAGCCAAAGCCTACATCAATTCTTTTGTGGTCTTTACTTTGGATATGTTGAAGGCGACGCTCTTAGACAAAGAGAGTCAGATCGTTCCTAAAGCCTTCCGATCCATTAAAGCCCATTCATCATCTGTCATCTTCTCTGGTTTCTTCTCTTTTCCTTCTAGAGGAATGTAAAGGTCCTTCTGATACAGATAATCCTCCATCTGCATCTTTCAGAAGGCAAAGTTTGAACCATCAAACTTCTCAATTCTAGTTTTCCCATCTTCTGCCATCGCTCCCAGTTGAACTAAACCAATAGCTCTGATACCAGTTGTTGCGCAGCACGCCAACAACGCCGGTGAACCGAGATCCAATCTCCGGTCTCACCCACAAACGATAAACAGGAAGAAAATAATAACTAGAAAAGAATCACACAAACCAACAATCCACAAGACAGAGATTTACGTGGAAAAACCCCAACAAGGGTAAAAAACCACGGGTGCAAACTTCACTATGAAGAAAAAATGAAATTACAAGCAATGTACTTACCTTCTCCTATGCTCCCATGCACAGAGATAGCCCTTTTACTAATATTCTCTCCTTTTTCTCACCTTAGACGTATAGAAGCCCTAATCCCCATGTCTAATCCCGGTTTACACCCCTTTATATAGTAAACCCCGCAATTAGAACATAAAATAGGAAACCCGCACATTAAGCTCGCGGCCAGTCGGGCGCCCGGTCACTTTGACCATCGGGCGCCCGACCAATGCAAAAACCGTCCAGCAACAAAAACATAAAACTGATGAATATCGGGCGCCTGGTCACTTTGACCGTCGGGCGCCCGGACGTTCACAAAACAGTCCAGCGGACTTAACAACAAATGGCCTGAATTTCGGGCGCCCGGTCCACAGACCGTCCGGGCGCCTGACCAAACTCAGTGGAGTTCTGTCTCCACACTCAACACTCTTCACCCTTATAACACGGAATGGGCATTATGGAGTTGGGAGATGTATGGAAAAATTCACTGATTTCCGTCTGAATGGCAGTAGAACACCCAGTAACTCAGCGTTACTTTCGACGCTGATGAGTTCAGTGCAGTACAGTCATATCCAATCGAAGGATTCTGTCTATAAATGTGTGTTTACCACACAATACCGCGGTAAAGGGTAATCCAAACACTCCCTTAATGTAATGCATAGGAAAATGTTGAGTCTTTAGATTTCTATACCATTTACATTCTCTTATATTTCTCATATATAAAAAAAATTCTCCATGAGTCTATAAATAAGCCAAAAGTTTATAGAAAGCTATCAAGCTAAAAAAAAACTAGCAAGCTAGAGCTTTGTACCAACATTATCCAAATTAATAAAATTACATTGCAATAGTATATCCTTCTAGTTTTGATCTCTCCTCCATTTTTCCCAACAAATTTCTTACCAGAGCTTGGGTTCACCAAGAATCACCTATGGTAGTAAGTCTCAGTAATACCCAACTCAATTATTCGAAGGAGAAACCTACAACTATTGAAGCTTCAAATGTTAACTCTCTTTATCTCACAGGATTGGTGGGAGTTGGTCAAATATGGCTATGAAGCACCAAAAAATGCATAAGTATTAGTAATATGAATAGAAGCAAGACAACAAGCATTTAAGAAGAAAAAATGCCAAAGCTCTACTGTTTTTCCAACGAGTGAGCAAAAGCATTTTTCCTAGACTTTTGCTTACAACAAGCTCAAAAGAAGTATGAGATATCTTGAAGAGAGAATTTCGAGGATTAGAAAAGATGTTTTTTTATAATTTGTTAATGAAGAAAAGTAAGTCAATTTAAACCCACTTTTCTCATGTTTTAGTCATCATTTATCAAATAAGAAGTTATAGAGATAAAATTTAAGATAATAAATAAATAAATAAATAAACTTTGCTTATAAATTTTGATCATGTAGTAGTTTTCATAGAAGAATTTAAAGATTTATTTCAATTAAGTTTACATAAGCTCATGGGTTATCTTTAAGCACGTGAAAGGATGTGCAATTTTATGCAGCAAAGTGTAGAGTAAGTTTTTCAATCCAAAATAAATATATAAGAAAAGAAAAATATGAAAGTAAACAAGAAAAATCAAGAAGCACATCCAAACTAAATATAAAAATCTGAAAGAGGTCGCAGAAGGACAAACTTTAATCATGGTCATGAAGAGGAAGAAGAAAGTCTAATTTCAATAACTAAAGATATTCAAGAGGTAACAAATAATTTGATGCTCAATGTTCTATTTACAAGAAATATAATTATGTTGGTATAACAAATGCAACATACGCACACACAAAAAAAGGTCACATAAATAGAGATTATTGGTAAAAGATAGAATGAAGTAAATTTGTCTAAAAAGATGAAAAAAAAATCAGTTTTTTTTTTTTTTTTTTGGATACTAAAAAAAGAATAAAATGATATTTGATTCTTAGATAACAGCTGTAGACATAAGAGGAAATTGGAGTTGTACGTTTTATTGAATTGAATGAAGGAATGCATTCTTAACTAAAGCTTGAAGATGGAAAGCTCTAAAATGTTGAAGGAAATGGAATCATAGCTATACAAATAAAAGAGATAATTCTAAACGTATCCATATGTTCTATATGTTCCTACTAGTGTGGCTCAAAATTTGTTAAGTGTTAGATAATTGATGCAAAGAAGATATTTGGTTAATTTTTCATAATGATGGATATGTGATCTTAGATAAGAAGAATAAGCAAATTGTTACAAAAGTGAAAATGACATCAAACAAGGTTATTCCTCTTATCATACCACTAAAAAGAAATTTTGCATTAAAAATTAAAAGGTGTTGATGAAACTTAGCTATAACATTTAAGATATGAGCCATATAAACTTCGAAGGCTTGAAATTGTTGAAGCAAAAGAACATGGTGATTGGTCTACATTTTATTAATAAAGAAGATAAAATTTGTGAATGATGCATCTATGAAAATTTCATAGACGATCTTTTTAAAGTTCATCATGGAGAGCAAAAGCTCCCCTTGAACTGGTACATGTCAACTTGTGACCCAACACAAAGATTGTCCCTTCGGGCCCGTTTGGATTATAAGTAACTTAAGATAAACTATTTATTTGATAAGTAACTTATCTTGATTTCTACTTAATTATCAAATAAGCATGTTTCGCATAGTTATCATCCAAAAAGTAGAAAATTAAGCATGTTTGGTTACAAACATCATAAGTAATCATCTCTCAAGTCTATTTGGTCCCCCTCACATCCACTATCCATCATGTGGAGCCAACCTTTGATGTGGATCGTTCATTATGTGGCCCCACTAATGTGAGTCATCCATCATGTGGGACCCACCTTGGATGTGGTCCATTTACCATTAGGGTTCGATCTTTAATGTGCACCATTCATTAAGTAGGGCCCACCTTTGATGTTGATCATCCATCATGTGTGGCCCACCATCAATGTTATTGTCCATCATGTGGGGCCCATCTTCAATATTCGTTGCCCATCATGTGGTGTCCACCTTTGATGTGGACCATCCATCATCTGGCCCCACCTCCCATGTGGGTTGTCCATCATGCAGAGCCCGCCTTGGATATGGGTCATTCTCATTAGCCCGACCTTTGATGTGGATCGTCCATCATGTGGGCCCCACCTTCAATGTGGAGCCAACCTTTGATGCGGACCATTTATTTTGTGGGCCATCCATCATGCATGGCCCACCTTGGATGTGGGCAATTCATCATCATGACCTGATCTTTAATGTGCATCATTCATTATGTAGGGCCCGCCTTTGATGTTGGTCATCTATTAAGTAGGGTCAATCGTCAAGGTTATTATCCATCATGTGGGGCCCAACTTCAATATCCATTGCCCATCACATGCACCCACCGTGCACACCAACAGTGTCTATTCATGTGGGGCCTGCCTTGATGGTAAACGACGTGCTTATGCATTTCCTCTCTTTCACCTCTTATATTCCTCTCTTAAGCAACTTATGAAAAGTCAAATAGCTAAAAATTTTAGCTGAAGTAATTATGTACTTTTAAGTAAAAAAGTTGGTTATTAATTATCATAAACCAAACTTACTTATCTGAAATAAGTTACTTATCTATTGCAGTAAGTAGAAAAAGTAACTTATTTGGTGGCATCCTAAAGGCCCGTTTGGATTGTAAGTTACTTAAGCTACTTATCTTGGTTTTTACTTATTGTCACGCCCCCACAAACACTGTACAGATATTGTCCGCTCTGGCCGAAGCCTCACGGCTTTGCTCTCGGGGTTGCCCCCAAAACGCGTCTGTACAGGGAAGGTGAGAACCGCACATATAGCCCAGAATCAGGGCGCTCATCCATCCGATGTGGGACTAACCTCACCCAGGCCCTACCAACTGGAGCGCTATTTTCAAAGCCCGACCGGTCCCCAACGGGAACCCGGATGCAACCCACGCTCGGACCACAGCCAGGCTGCACTGGGGCGCTAGAATCCCCCACCCTCAGGGCAGAGCCGCCCTCGGCTCTGATACCACCTGTAACGCCCCCACAAACACTGTACAGATATTGTCCGCTCTGGCCGAAGCCTCACGGCTTTGCTCTCGGGGTTGCCCCCAAAACGCGTCTGTACAGGGATTCTAGCGCCCCAGTGCAGCCTGGCTGTGGTCCGAGCGTGGGTTGCATCCGGGTTCCCGTTGGGGACTGGTCGGGCTTCAAAAATAGCGCTCCAGTTGGTAGGGCCTGGGTGAGGTTAGTCCCACATCGGATGGATGAACGCCCTGATTCTGGGCTATATGTGTGGTTCTCACCTTCCCTGTACAGACGCATTTTGGAGGAAACCTCGGGACCAAAACCGTGCGGGCGCGCGTGCGTGCCCAGAGCAGACAATATCTGTACAGTGTTTGTGGGGGCGTTACACTTATTGAGCAACATACTTATCAGCCAATAAGTAAATAAGTATGTTTGGTAATAACACATTGATAAGTAACTTTTCAAAAGAAAATTTCAAATCTGTATATATAAGCAACATATTGACATGAAAAGAAAAAGCTAAGCGTTGAGGCAGTTTTCCTAACAGAATGAGCTTTTCTAATCCCACGTGTGTGCAATAAAGCTCATGTACATGCCGTGCATGTGCTAGCATAGCACGATTGGTCCGAGATACATTCCATCCATCAGAATGGGACCACTATATGGATGCCCTGGCACAAGAATCAGGTTGATCCACTCGTCAGGTGGGCCACAGTTTGCAAAACAAATGTATGGCTCTAGAAGACTTGGCTGAAGTTTTCTAACCCATTCCCTTGTTTACAATCATCGGTCCACATGGTGAGTGGACTAGAACCATTTTTGGGAAAGATGTAGAAGATCATATCAACCAGATTGGTGGATTGAATCTTGCACCAATTAATGTAGAGGCCCATCTTTGATGTGGGCCGTCCACCGTGTGAGCCCCACTTTTGATGGTATAGTCCATCATGTAGGGCCTCCTTTGACATGGATGGTATGAGAGAGCAGTAATTGAGTGAACCATGAGAGAGAACTTTGATATGTAGCATGACCAGAGAGAGATAAGTAGAAAAGCCAAATTGGAGGGTGGTTAATTAAGATTGGAGGGTGACTAACAGTGTGGGCGTGTACTAACCCAAAAAAAAAAAAAAAAACCATGACATGAGGGAGATAAGTAGAAAAGTCAAAAGTCTAAAGGCTAAAAAAAAATACTTATTAAGATAAGTAATTTTTAAGAGATAAGTTACTTTTCAATTATACTTACCAAACGAACTTAAGTGCCAAAAGTAACTTAATGTCTTAAGTTCAGTTGAAAAGCAACTTATTTGGTAGTATCCAAACGGGCCTAAAGGAAGAAATATTTTCTACTCTTTGTTTATGATTATAGTAGGATAATATAGATATATTTTCTTGAACAAAAGTTGAAAACATCAACCATTTTTCTTCAATTCAAAGTATTCGTAAAAAGAAACAAAGAAGCCAATATTTGAAGGTTTTAAGAACTGATCATGGTGAAGATTTTACATCAGAAGAATTCTGAAATTTCTTTAAGTCAAATGGCACAAAAAAAAAAAGATTTGACAACTAAATACACTCCACAACGAGATGGCATGGCGTGAAGGAAGAACCGAACAATCTTATAACTGGCTCCTTGAAGGAAGCAGAACACCCTCTCTTTCCTTGGAACCTCCACTCCGTTGGCACGAGGAATTCAACCATGGAATCGATAAGCTTGTGAAAATATCGGTTCCCACCGCTTTCTGGAGGTGGGATGAGTAGGAGAAAACAGCTGAAACCCGCTCTCTCCTTTGCAGGAAGGAGTGGGGGTAGGGTAGGGTAGGGTAGGGTAGGGTAGGGCCTTGTTTCCATCACCCTCTCCATCTTTTTAGGATTCTCTTTTATTAGATCCAGATGAGATGGTTTCTTCAGGCCTCTTCTCAGTAGCCGGCCATTCCCATGGTTTAAAGACTCGGAGACAACCTGATTCATTCCCCCTTAGTTAAGACTAGCCCTAGTCATGTCTGAACACTGAATCAGCCAGACTTGCCTAAGACGAGGGTCACTGATGGGATCGAACCGGATCGGACCCGACTGAGTCTAAGTCCACTCGGACAAATGGCATCAAGCTTGTCCAAGTCTTATAACCATGATTCTCACGGCAGGGCCAAGGTTTTAAATGCCCAGTCCAGTTTTGAGTACCTGTGGCCAGTCCCAAATAGAAACTCGAGCCAGGGCTCGATTCATGCTATGGGTGTCAACGGGTTAGGTCTACTGGCCCGACCGGCTTCTAAGCAAGGTTCCTTCGCGTCACACGTCAGGTTGCCAAGTTGGGCCCGGGCCAAAAAAGAGCCTATTTATGTAAAAATGAGTCACGCTCATCCAGTCCCTACCCGCCGATATCTTATATCAATGAGGTGGTCCAGACGACCTGACTCCATCTAACCCGTAACCTTTGCAAAAACAATCATACCAAGTTCGGATCCATGGACGGCTTAAACTTTAGTGGTACTATCTTATTGCTGCCACAGAAATCTGGGTGCACTTAGTTTTTCCTTTATTTTTTGGAACTAAAAAATTGGAGAGCTAATGGATGAAGATGAGCCAGTAGCCATGGCTCGAGTTGGGTGGGTCAAGCTTGACCTGATTGTAATTAAATGTGTCGGACAGGCTTGGCCTCAGTAGCCAGATTTCTTAACTCATTTAGTAAATGGGTTAGGCCTAGGCTAAACCCAAGCCCAATTTAGCATTATATAAGTCCAGCTGGGTTTTCGCTATCCCGTAGGAACTTGATGAGAATACAAGCCCATTTATTTATTGGCCCTTCAAAATCATTCACCGATGATCGGACTTGGGTCCAGACCGAACCAAAGCATCTCCATGTCCAGCCCAAGTCGGAAGGCCACAAGACTAGGCCCACACCTAAAAGCAAGCTAAAGAAAGCAAGCCTCGCAGTAAAGGGACATGAACAAGGCCAAGCCCGTCCATTAAGCAATTGGGCATTAGCCTCACCCGGCCTAAATAAGCAGGTTTCAGATCCGGCTAGAGTCAGCCCGGCCCAGTTGCTACTATACACACCAGTTAGCAAGCATCTGAGATGCATGTGAGAAGAGGGAAGTGTGAGGGTGAAAAGAGCCTTGCTAAGCCCACAGGCGTGTACACTAAAGCTCATGTTCAAGCCACACCCGCCAGCATGGGACGATAGGTCGAAGATTCAATCCATCCATCAGAACGCCACTATATTGATGCCCTAATCCGAGAATCAAGTTTACCCACGGATCAGGTGGGCCACCGTCAGCAAAACAAGTATACGGATCATCCACCTGTTTCCTGCAATGCGACCTACGTGCTGAGTGGACCAGATTTATTTTTGGGAAATCATGTACAAGGTCAGACTAACCTGATGGATGGATCTGGCACCCATGTGCCATAGGGGGACGTGTGGCATGTACAAGAGCTTAATTGCGCATGCATCTATCCTTGTAAAAAAAATCCACTCCGCAAGATTGCCTGAAATTAACTAGTTCATGGATTTGCCAATTTCCTCTCCCAAACAGGGCCTTTCTAGACTTGCAGTTTTATTGGTCATCTCCAACCATTCTCTTCCATCAAATAAGACTTCTTTACACAACACTGCAGACGTACAGTGAAAGCGGCATGACCGTTGGATGGCCCGATTTTTCCCCGATTCAATGGCCTCTGGAGACGGATCAAAATGGTACCACAAACATACACACTCAACCGGCAATCTAGACCCCCAGGTCATACATTGGGCTCTTCGCCTGGCTTCAAGCTCTCAACCCTTGGATCTACCCTTTTGTCTAAAAGCCCACACACAACCCCGGCAAACATCCATACAGCATGGGACATCAAATCAGCGCATCAGGTTGTGGAAAAAAAAAAGCTGGTAGTCGGACTCATCAAGCAGGCCACACGTACAAAATGATTAACAGTTTAAACAGAATGCCACTGGTTGCGATTCAACGTGTGGCCCACTACCTGATGAGTGAAATGGCCTGTTTGAGACAGGTCATATACAGGGTGGGGCCAACCTGATGTCTGCTTGGATGTCCCACGCAGGACAAGCACATGGGGACTGGAGGATGAATGTGCAGGCGTACACTTAGGGCTGTCAATCAGCCAGGCATGAGCCTCACAAATGTAAAATTTTGACTAGGCACAGCCCGAACAGTTCAAAATCTGGGGTTAAGATAACCCTAGGCCTGGCCTTTTGACAACCCTAGGTACGCTGGCAATGAAGTGAGCTACACAGGTCCTACGCAAACATGCTTTTGGAAAATTGATCAAAAATATCACCAGCGGCCATGCTTTTGCTCTGCCCTTGGGTTTAGGTGGACCAATAAGCTGATCGCTCACTTGGGTTGGCCTCCGATTCCATCAATGGAGGGATTAGCCACCCACACACTCATGGCTCAGCTATAAGAGTGAACTGGTGAAGGAAACAAATAGCCTTTGCATTGCTAGAAAGATGCTCTATAGATTCAAAATTCAACAGCAATAACACAATGTTATGGCTCTCATAGATCAATTGACATTTGACAACAGCACAATTAATCCTTCTGAAAAAAGAAGGGGGCATGTGCTGACTAGAGAAGACCAGCCCGGACCGTTCCACCATGACAATGACACCACAAGGCACACATATTACTTCAATGGTAGGAAGAAAGAGAGATACTGACCAAATTCCCATGTTGCCATCCGACACACAATGCTCATGTATAAAGGGTATCTGACTGGAGAACAAAACCACCTCCTTGGAATCTCTGCCACAACAATCACAGTCAGAGCAATTCTCAGTGTCCAATTTTCAGATTGGGTAAAGATAAGCAACTAATAATCCGCAACAACCATGAACTAGAATGCAAATGCATACAGACATATCCATGTAACAATGCAAATATCAATGTTTCAAGGAAAACTAGAACATGGAGGGACAGCAGAGTATATAATTGTCCAATTCAAAAATTTAGGAAACTGCCAGGGGATCACAAGCACATTCCTTCCAGCAATTAACTGAAGAGCATGATGAATTTCACAAGCAAAACAAAATTGGCAATCTTGTAGATGGTTCAAAAAAAAAGAGAAAAAGGAGTATAGCAGCTTGTGCACAATCAACAAAAGAGCTCACGCACCATGCAGAGCCTCACAACTGGGGGGGGGGATCCAACACAGGCATTCAGCACCCTGGATCAGAACATCCTTCAAGCAGTTCAAAACTCCAACATATGTATCTTGTCCGTTGCTATCCTCAATGTCGGGACATGAACATCCAAGTCAACCCAAAACTGTGTGACCTAATGTCAGAACTTTGCGAACTGGCAAGATCAGGGTCCTTCAAAGTTGGAACAGCACTTATCCAAAATGAAACAGGCACCAGAATGTCAAACAGTCCAAAGTCTAATCCGAGAGATGGTTAAAAAGTGAGAGTGCTTCAGCAGGAAATCATCACCATCATCATGTTATCCTTTCTCCCAGCAAAAACTGGCCAAGTCCATTCTGATTCCTCTTTGTCAGTGATATTCAGCAACATCTTTTAGGTAGGAAAAAAAAACAGAATTTATATATGCATTTGTACATATAACTATGCCTTACATGCCATAAAAAATAGCATCACCACCACCACCACCATAATCAACCATAGCCTTAATCCGTTTATTTGTGTTGGCTTTACGAATCCTGTTTTGCTGACCACTCCTATCTCAGGCCTTATCCTCATAAGTGAACATGCCTCACTAACCCTTCCCACTATCTCAGTCCAAGTTCTTTTAGGCCTTCCTTTCATCATCTTTTCAGGCCCTTCAACCCCAATAAGAGTTCCACTTATCCTCACATTCCAAGTAATTCTGTACAAACGCCCCATCATCATCATCTAAGCCTTATCCCAACTAGCTGGCGTCAGCTACATGAATCCTGTTCCACCATTCCATTCTATCAAGGACCATATCCTCAATTAAACCAAAGGCCGTCAAATCTCTTCTTACTACCTCCAACCATGCCCTTTTGGCCTTCTCCTTGTCCTTTTAGAGTCTTCAACTTGAACCGAACCCACTCACTCCTACCAGTGCAGTTCTTGGTCTCTGTAGCACATGGCCAAACCATCTACATCTTCTTTCCATCATCTTATTATCTATTGGTGCTACTCGGTTTCCTCAAATGCATCCATTTTTATTCTGTAGTTCCCCATCTTGCCATTCATCCATCTCGACATCCTCACTTCCGCTACACCCATTCTCTGACCACGTTGTTCCTTGACTGCCCAACATTCTGTCCGATAAAGCATGGCCACAGTCTTATAGCTATCCTATAAAATCTCCCCCTCAGTTTGATTGCTATGCAGCGATCACACAAAATGCCAGAGAGACATCTCCGCTTCATTCAACAAGCTCTAATTCTATGACCAACATTGTTCTCAATCTCTCTGCTCTCATAAATTATCAAACCAAGATGTCAAAAAGGGTCATTTTTGGGGTATTTCTTGGTCAGCAGTCTTTACTTTTCGTGTTCACTCCTATTATTACTAAAATTGCAATTCTGTATACTCGTTTTAGTCCAACTAGTTTTAATATTTTAGAGTTCAGACACCAAAGCATTACAATACATGCAATGTGTGTCTAATGACCAATCAAAAAGTCCATGGTGAATTTTTTTGAGAATCTATCCATGGAAGATTTAAAAGAGACCCTTCCAGTAATCTGCACTTCAATTGACTCTCAGAAGATTGGGCCGATCAATTGGAAGAGGAATTTAATGAGGAACATATTATAGTAGCAATGACCTTGGCAACGATAAGGCTCTAGGTCCTGAAGGTTTTTCCTTGGATTCCATTCAGGTGTGTTGGCATGTTGGTAGAGATGCCAATGGAAAAAAAAAAAAAAAAAAAAAAGGAAGAAGAAGATGATATCACAGAAACCTTGAACGAAGAACAAAAGAGGACAAATTTACAGGCAACTGCACATCGTCTTTTGGTGTAGTTTGAGGGCATTAAAATTTCCCCTGCATGCCCTGAATTTTCAATCCCCATCCACGTACCCATTTCTTGATTAGCATACCAGTCATGATCATGATACCCATGTGTCAATCTTTTGTCTTGTCGTGTTATTCTGATGGGAGTTTGACATGCTAGCTTAAACCTAGCTTAAGTTTCATTTAAGAAACTAATCCGACCAATGATCTAACATCGATGTCAAATTTTTGTTCCCAAATTGGAGGGTTGGATTGTCCCCATAAATGAACCCAGGTGGCCAGGTGAGAGAAATGTGCAGGTTTTCAAAAGCTAACATTGTTGTGATGCAGGAAACGGAAATACAGTCTATGAATCGTGACATTGTCAATGCGGTGTGGCATTGTAAAGGTGAGGATTGGCTTGCCCTTGACTCGGTTGGATCTTCCGGAGGAATCTTGATGATGTGGGAAACGTCCAAACGCGTTGTGGAAGATAGATGGTTAGGTCAATTCTCGGCCCATGTGCTGTTCAGAGAAGCTTCCTCTGGGTTTCGTTGGGTGCTTTTTGCAGTTTATGGCCCTACGAAAACCCGACTCCGTCCTGTCTTTTGGACGGAATTGTCTTCTGCTTTTTCTAGATGGAATCTTCCCTGGATGGTAGAGGGTGATTTCAATATGGTTAGGTTTTTTTATGAACGATCTCAGGGTGGTTCCATTAACTCAGCTATGAGGGATTTTTCTGATTGGATCTTCAATCATGGGATGATCGATCTGCCTATGGGTGGGGTGAAATATACCTGATCTAATGCTAGATCCCCTCCCTCGATGTCTTTTCTAGACAGATTCCTTCTTTCCCAAGATTGGATCACTCAGTTCTCGTTCGCCCGTCAGAGAGGGCTTCCTAAGCCAATCTCTGACCATTGCCCTATTTTATTGGAGACGGAGGAGCTAAATTGGGGCCTAAGCCTTTTAGATTCAAACTGGTTTGGCTTAACTTTGAAGGCTTTTCTGATTTAGTCTTTGAGTGGTGGAACTCTTTTATTATTGAGGGACGACCAGGTTTCGTTCTGTTTGAAAAGCTTCAAATGCTTAAGTCCAATTTAAAAGCTTGGCATAAAGATGTTTTTGGTCTAAGAGAAGCTGAAATGTCTGCTTTGCTTGCAACTATTCAGAATTTTGACATAAAAGAAGAAGCTAATCTTCTTTCGGAGGAGGAAATGTCTGTTAGAGCCCAATTGTCCTCAAATTATTGCGCGAGGTTGAAGGAAGAAGAGACTAAGTGGAAGCAACGGTCTAGGGCGCTATGGCTAAAAGAGGGAGATAGCAATACAAAATTCTTTCATAAGTTTGCCTCAGCCAGAGCGCGAGTCAATGTTATTTCCTCGCTTATGATTGATAATGTTATTGTCTCTGAAAAACAGGTTATTTGTGATTCGATTGTGCAGTTCTACTTGCAGCTATTGACTACGGAAGAAGCTAATCGCCCCCTGATTGATAGCCTTCCTCTTCGATAAATTTTGGATCAAGAAGCGATGTCGCTTGAAAGATCGGTTAGCATTGAAGAAGTGAAAGCTGTTGTTTGGGACTTAGGGTCTGATAAGTCTCCGGGTCCTGACGGATTTCCAATTCCCTTTTTCAAATCTTTTTGGAATTTGATTAAAAATGATTCGGGGTGAGTGGTTGGTTTTTTTCCACCTTTGTTACCTCTGGTGGCTAACCTCAGGTTTGCCGGAAATAAGGACTGTCACTTGAGACCACCCCCATCCTGAGGTTAGGCATGGGAAGGTAAAGCTTCAATTACACCTAACAACTAAGTGGCATGAGCAAGCCATATCTTCATTTTGGTCGTCCACTTAGCAAGCCATTTAAGGTAGCTAGGGAAGTACATCACAATGTCTCCCCATTAGCAGTTTAAGGACTTGCTTAGGTCCCGATTAAGGATGATTTGTTCAAATGTATTCTTGAATTTTTTTAGGATAGGCTCGCTTCTGAATTGGGGAATACCTTCCTGACTCTTATTCTGAAAGTGGAAGGAGTCCAGAACATTAAAGATTTTCAGCCCATTAGCTTGCTAGGAAGCCCTTATAAAATCCTCTCTAAAATTCTGGCTCAACGTTTGCGTCAATTAATCCTAATCTTATCTCCTCCTTTCAATTTGCTTTTGTCGAGGGTAGACAAATTCTGGACTCTATTCTTATTGCTAACGAATGTTTGGACTCCCTGGCATGAGAGAAAAGAGCAGGAATTATGTGTAAGCTTGATATTCAAAAAGCCTACGACCACGCAGATTGGTCCTTTTTGGACTATATGCTGCAAAGGATGGGCTTTGGTTTCTATTGGAGAAAGTGGATGAGGATCTGTGTCAAGTCTCCCAAATTCTCCATTTTGATCAATGGTGCCCCTTTTGGTTTATTTAGATCGTCAAGAGGATTACAGCAGGGAGACCGTCTGTCTCCCTTTTTGTTTACTCTCGTCACTGAAGCCCTTAGTGTCATGCTCTCTAGAGGCCAGGAGATGGGATTGTATAGAGGGTTCTCCATTCCTAATCTTTCGTTCCAGTATTAACCATTTGCAATTCGCTGATGATACTCTTCTATTTTGTGAAGCAGAGGAGACAATGATTTCAAATCTCAACATGACTATAAGTTGGTTTCAAGTAGTCTCTAGGCTCAAGGTAAATCTAGCTAAATTAGAACTGTTTGGCATCAACTTGGATTCCCAGGTATGCAAAAACTTCAGAGATCTCTTTGGATGCAAGGTTGGCTCCCTCCCATTTCTTTATCTAGGCCTCCCTCTTTGTTTAGGTAAGCCTCCTCTCTATTTATGGGATTGTGTTTTGGAGCGTATGGAGAACAAATTATCAGCCTAGAGTAGCAACGTTCTGTCTTTGTGGGGCAGAATTAACTAAACTAAGGCAACTCTTTCTTGTATGCCAATTTACTTTCTCTCCCTATTCCTCTATCCAAAATCTGTTATTGTAAGAATTGGCAGATTTGATGAGAAACTTTCTCTGGAAAGGCAATGTTGAGACCTTTAAATTTCCTCTGCTCAAGTGGAAAGAAATTTGTATTCCTTATCGTGAAGGAGGTGTGGGTATTAAAAACTTGGAGCTGATGAATAAAGCTCTCCTGGCAAAGGGGCTATGGAGATATGGGACTGAACCAGACAATCTTTGGAGGCAAGTGATTGCTGCTAAGTATGGTTCTTAAGAGCAAGGATGGTGGCCCAGGACCTCTGCTCCCAATAGAATGTCCTTTCTCTGGAGAAACATTGTTAAATTTTCCTCTATTGTTATCCAGAATGTTTATTATTCCTTAGGGGAAGGGAATAGGATAAAGTTTTGGCTTAATCACTGGTGTGGGAACTCGAATCTTGCTGAGGCCTTCCCTGCCTTATTCTCTGTTTGCTCTAATCCTTTCATCCCTGTGAAAGATTGCTTCTATCATAACAGTCAAGGTGGGATCGAAGGGGGAGCTTCAAGAATTTATTTCGCTGATTTCTTTGTTGCAGGACTAGCGGCCTGATCCTTCTACTGTTGATTCGGTAATCTTGAGGCAATCCAAATCCAGAGTATTCACAGTGAAAGCGTTTTATAATTCCCTTGTCGTAGTGACCTCCTCTCCCCCTTACTGTCACACAGGAAAGATGTAGGCCTATACTATTCCCCCTAAGGTGGCAGCATTGGGTGGCTTGCAAGTAGAAATAGAATTCTGACAACTGATAATTTTCGAAAGCGGGGGATGTGTCTACCTAATGCATGTCCTCTATGCCTTAAGGACGAGGAATCGGTGAACCATCTTCTTATCCATTGCCTGTTTACAATGGACATTTGGTGGGCTGTGCTTAGAATGGCGGGTATTTCCTGGATGATGCCCTTATCTCTAGACCAACTTCTTTCTAGATGGCACTCGGATACTGGGGGAAGTCTGGGAAAGAGGAAATGGCGTTCCATTTTTATGGCTGTTATCTAGGCGGCGTGGGCCGAGCACAACAATCCGGTGTTTAGGAGTCAAGTGCCTCCTCAATTCTCGTCTTCTCGAAGATGCTAAACCTCTTCCGATATTGGGCTCTTTTTTTTAGTTTGTAATTAGTTCTTGCAGGTGGTTTTTGCCTCCTCTGTTCAATAAAGTCTTGCCTTTCTAAAAAAAATTGAATATTATCATTACTACGTGTAAAGCAGATACGCACTTGCTATAGAGTTTATAACATCCTAAAGAGGAATGGTACCTACAAACCTATTTACTTAAGACTTTGACATGCAACCCAACTTACACACCAACGTGTCATGTGCATGAGACATCTAAGGAGTCAATAAAATAAGACCCACCATGAAGGTCACCTGCAGCAAAATCAAGCTACTCCATCAAGCAAGTCACAATATACAAAACTGGTGGATGGTTCAAAATAAAGGTGCAAATGGGTCGGGTTGGCGTAACGGGTCATTCGACCTCCAATAATAGATGGGTCTAAATTTGAAATTAAACCAACTGGGTTAGGCCTGGGTACAGAATACCACTTTGATTATCAGATGGGTCTGGAACCTATCAAAGTTGACCCAACCTGCACTGAGCCTGACTTCTAAATCAATCAGATCTGGACTACCAATAATAGACCCGACCTGACTTGATCTATAGCTATCCATTCAATTACAGTAATTAAGGCAATCGATTAAATTGCAAAAACCTATAAAACAGGTAGCTAAGTGCTTTACAAGAAGACTGGTAAATAGGGAACTAAAAATTAAACCCAACTAAGACCTAATAATGGGTCAAAGATCAATTTTTGGGGGGATACATGGTTCATCAACCCAATTACTTTAACAACTGTTCAAGAACCTTTATAGAGTGATGAAGGTACAGGAAATCATGGTGAATTAAGGCTTTTGGAGGGAGGGAGATCAATTGATCTAGATCAAGGTGTCGAAACGGTTATGTAACAACCGTTACATAACATTATCCGCTGGAACCGTTACGTGATTCAAGGTTGAATCGGTCACCATTAAAAAAATGTGACCGTAATGTCACCTCCCCCGGATGAGGGAATGTATCAGTTCAGCTAGGCTCTCGGTCTTGGTGAACGGATCTCCTAAAGATTTCTTCAAAAGTTCTAAGGGTGTCAGACTGGGTGATCCTCTCTCTCCATTCCTTTTTGTGGTGACTGCAGAACCCTTGGCTAAGATACTGATTACAGGTCAAGAGGTGGGTCTTTTTTGCTGTTTCAAGGCGGCAAAATCAAGTCCTCTAATTTCCCATATTCAATTTGCAGATGATACTCTTCTTTTTTGTGAAGCAGACGAGTCTAAGGTCAACAATTTGAGAATGCTTCGAGGTGGTTTCGTGGTAGAAGGCTAACCTAGTTAAATGTGAGATCCTTACCATTCACATGGAAAAAAAGGAATTAGAATGCTTCACTGGGTATTTTGGATATAAGATGGGTTCATTCCCCTCAACCTACTTGGGGATCCCCCTTTGTGTTTTGAAGCCAACTAAACATTTATGGGATAGACTGGTGGAAAGATTCAAAAGGAAATTGGCGAATTGGAAAGAGAATTATTTGTCTCTTGGAGGGATTATTAATCTCATTCAAGCAGCATTGTCAAACTTGCCCCTTTATTCCATGTCGCTTTTCAAGTGCCTAAAGTCGATTTTAGCGCACTTAGAAAGGCTAAGACGTGGTTTTCTTTGGAGGGACACAGTAGAGAAGAAAATTTTCCACCTCCTAGAGTGGGGTGAGGTTTGCAAATTTTTTGATGAGAAGTGGTTCTGGCATTAGAGATTTGGAATTGATGAACTCGGCGCTCTCGAGAAACTGGTGGTGGCAGTTTGGTTTGAAGAGGGGGACTCTTTCATGAGAGGTAATTGAAAGCAAATATGGGTGCCTTGAAGGGGATTGGTGAACTAAGGGTTCCTCTCTTCACAAAGAGTCGGTGATTTAAAAGGGATATCTAGTGTGAAAGCCAAATTCAAGTTAGGAAACTTAGGTAATGAAGAGAAGATTCGCTTTTGGGAAGATGTTTGGAGAGGTGACTTACCCTTACACATCAGGTTTCCTCTATTGGCTCATCTTGCGCTGGATCAGAATGTTATGGTTGCTAGATGCCATTATGTTTGTGGTGGATCCCTGGTTTGGGTTCCACCATGCCATGGGAATCTCTAAGACAACGAAGTGGCCGAATTTATCTCTTTTGGATTGGTTGCATCTTTTTTCCCATTGAGCAATTATTGCGATAGGATCTTGTGGGTCAAAAGGACAAATCAAGCCAGTTCTTGGTCCAACCTTTCTACTCCATGCTTCAAAAGAAGGGAGCGAAGGTTGCTCACACGAATCATGTGTGGCATTATGGTGCTCCTCTAAAGATTCCAGCCTTTGGATGGCTAGTAGGAAGAAAAAGAGTTTTGGCTATCGACAATCTTAAGAAGTTATCAATGATCATCCTCAATGTATGTCTCATGTGCATGTCTGTTGTTGAATCCATTGATCACATCTCCATCCATTGCCCGTTTAGCATGTGGGGTGTGGTCAGCTTTCTTCAGAAGGTTCAACTTAGCTTTGTCCATGCCTCTCGAAGTCGAAGACCTTTTTCAAGCTTGGCATGGGGTGGCTCTTCACAAGTGAAAATTTTCTAAAGACTATTTGTGGGTTGGGTTGTGGATGATTTGGAGAGAAAGAAACGGAAGGTGCTTTCGAAACGAAAGCAGCCGAGAGGAGCAGGTTGCTACTAGAGCAATGTTTCTTGTATATAAATGGGCTGCAAGTTTGGTATGCATCGTTTGCGTCTTTTCCTTGTTTACTGCTTTTGTGTGGGTTGTATTTAGTGCCACCTCAGTGCTTCTTTTCCCTTTTGATGGAAGTTTATGTTGCCTTTCAAAAATAAAAAATCATCACCCCCGGTAAGGGCCGAAAAACGGTCATTTTCTTTTTATAAAAGAGGGACCAATGCCCATTTTCCACTTTTATTCCAATTCTTTTCATTTCTCCTCCTTAAAATAATCTTGAAGCAGATTTGACATGTCTTGTGCACAAAAGAGGAATTAAAACTCTTAATGAAAAAGTTTTTAACAAATTGAAGGTCCATGGGCCATTTTAGGGGAAATTAAAAAAAGAGGCAAGTGCTCATTTAAAAAAAATTGTTGCAAAAAGTAATTTATATGAAGATTAGAAAACTAAATATCCAAATATGTGTATTTAGGAATTAAAAATTGTAAAAAGAATGCATACATAATAAGTTTCCATTTAATAGGAGGCTTAAAAGCACGTGTTGTTGTAAGAAATCAGTCCAACCATCCCATCTATCCATCCAAACATACAACCTTCCATCCAAACATCCATCCGTATTTCAGAATATCAATAACACACAATATTTCACCGAGAAATTATCGACAATTGAAAAGGAGATGAAAGAATGTAGTCTCAATATCACCCATGTTGCGTTAATGATAATATCATCAGCAATTTGAACACTACATGCAACCATGTGCCCATAAAAAAATTTGAAATCGATTTTTTTAATAAATAGATTTTTGGCAATATAAATACATTGGCGATATTTTCGAAATATTACACTAGCAATACAACAACACAAAAATATTGGCGATACATTGGTGATATGGATACATTGGCGATACAAGCAACAACTAAAATTTACATGGTAAAAAATATTGGTGATATTGATACATTGATGATACAAGTGACACCTAAAATTTACTTAGTAAAAAATATTGGTGATACATTGGCAATACTTAGCGATATATCACCGATAATTGGAATTTCTGATACTACCGGTGTCATCGGTATTGCTACCAGTGTTATCAGTATCGATGAGCTGGAGATAGAGATAATATCGAGGATATTTCAATAATATTGGGGATACTCCGAACAATGGTTACGGCACACCTTAATTTGGATGTGCCATTTCGATAGGGACCTCACAATGAGGAGATAGATATTATATATTCTTATGCCCAATTAATCCCCATGCTAGAAGGAATTTTCATCCTGTGTGAGGATTTGCTACGAGAATCTAGAAGTGGGACCCCATTAGGTCTTTCTCCATAAGATCCTTCAATGAGATCCTAGTTGAAGGAGAGGTGAGTTCTATTAAGCTCATTTGAAGGATAAAGTGCCCCCCAAGAGTTATGGCTTTCTTTGGGTGGTCAGCCTCAACAAAATCACTTCTTCAAACCATCTCCACAGCAAGCGAAGAGTAATGGTCAACAATTCCTTCTTGTACCTACAGGAGGGAGGAAACAACCAACCATCTCCTAATCCATTGGCCACCCACTCAAGCTTTTTGGTGCCATATCCTCAATCTCTGTGGGATGAAAATGTTTGAGGCACATCGATGACTTGGTAGTGGTCAACAATTATATAGATGAATCGATCAACCACTTAATAATCCATTGCCCATCCACGAAGACTATTTAATGGTACATCCCAATCTCTTTGGGATGAACTAGTCGATGCCTCCTTCGATGGCCATTGTCCTTGTAGCACATAACTTTGGTTTAAATCGACTAAAGGCAAAACTCTTTGGTTTTTAGCCTTCCTGGTAATATGATGGTCAATATGAAAGAAGAGAAATAGCAATGCTAAAAAATCAGAAAGAGTAATCCAAGTGGCAAAGGAGTTAAAAGATCAATTATTTCACGAGCTCCAGTTTGGAGAAGTATTTGTGGGAGTTCCTGGTGGTGACCTTAACCAAGTTTGGGTGGAGATTTTAGAAGATGCCCTCCCACAAGCCAAATGGTCTGGATCCCTCGTCGTGGTATTTGGAAGCTGAGGAGTTAGAGCTTGTTTGGCGTTGCTTTTTTATTCTTTTTTTTCTTATGCAATCCCAGAATTGCATTTATGCAAGTTAAATGTGTTAGGGCCTTAGGGTGCCAAATTAATTGCTAATTAAAAAATTATAAAAATTGCGCTAGCTTGGAAATTGACTTGGCAAAGTTTCCAAGGGGCTTTTTCTTTTTCTTTTTCTTTTTCTTTTTTTTTTGCAAAAATGGGCAAACATCATTTGTGTGTGTGCGCGCGCGTGGGGGGGTTGAACATGCCATATAAAAAATCAAGGTAGCACACTCATCAAGTGAGCCACACATGTATGTTGAATCTAGAGTCCATATTGTTGAACTTTTTCTAGTGGCTCATTTTTCTTATACAAGCTTGATTAGCCACATCAGGGGATCAACCTTACTATTCACCCATGGCATGTTCATGGTGTACCCTGCCTATTGATGGGCCTACACCTATGACATGTCCCATCCCCTCACATGTAGGTGATTTATTTGAGACTTTGGAGGGTATTATGCTTGATAAGAAGACACTTGGAAGCCGCACGCATGGCATACATTAACACAAGTTAAACTACCTAAATTGTGGAACTCGCTATCCCTTAGTTACAACACCAAAATCAGATAGGTTGAACAATCCTAACCTCTGATTTGTGGACACTTTTGTGCTGAGATGAGCTAACCTTTGGTTTGTGGACACATATTCATTGATATGAGTGAGCCAATGCCCCCTCTTCTGATTTTAGTGACCCCTTTTTGTTTAAAATGGCCCTTTTAAAAAAAATGGCCTAACTAGAAAGTTCCTTCTTTTTTTGTTGAAAAGGCCAATTGTTTTTTCTTTATGCAGGTTCAAGGCCCGCTTGGTGTTGCTTCTAGAAAGTGCCAAAATAATTGCTTATGTGAAAATATACATGTTCGGAAACATAGATAAGAAAAAAAAAAGATCGGCCCACAGCAACAAAAAATTGTCCACAAATCAAAAGCCAGCCATTTTAAACAAAAAGCACACATAAGTCAAAGATCAGAACGTGTGATCAAGCATATCAAACTCATATAAGAGAAATAGGTCATCAGGAAAAAGTCCAACAACCCAAAATCCCAAATTCATCGTACAGGTGCAACTCACTTGATGAGTGTGCTACGATGTTTTTTTATATATGTCATGTTCCCCTACCTGATCTCTGACACACGTTAGCGCAAAAATGCTCTTAAAACATCTCCAAGTCATCTCCCAAAATAGGAGTTGTTTTAATTGCTTTTTAATAAGCAATTAATTATATCCCCTAGCAAACACATTTAACCAAGCAATTTCGAATTAGAGTTGCCCAAAAAAGCATAAAATAGCAATGTCAAAGAGACTTTTACCAAACATGTTTACTCTTACATAAGCAATTTTTGTTCTTTTTTTAGAAAGAATGAAAACTTTATTAAGAAACCTACCAAACGGAAGGAAAAGAATACAAGAGTAAACTAAAGATTGCCAACAAAAGAAACTATGATAGCCTTAACTACCTAACATAAGAAGTCCAACCCACAACGAGTCCCTCAATAGTGAAAATCACCCCTCTCGATATCTTCTCGTTTTTGAAACACAACTCAATCCACTCCTTCCAAAAGACCAAAACATAGCCATGATAAGAAGTCTCCCAACCACCTTACCCACTCTCCCAACACCCCCTCCATGCCAAGCCCAAAGAAGAGCCTCCATCGATTCTAGCATAGCCCAATGAATGGAAAACCTCACAAGGAAATGAGCCCAAACCTCCCAGGCAAAGAGCAACTAGATTGCAGCACAAGTTAATGCACGAATGGCGAGCAAAAAGGAGATATTGCGACAATACTAGAAAGATGCAGCACACATCGGCCTTTTCTTCCTCTGACAAAGGCGGATCAGGGACTTCAAGGAAAGGTTAAAGGGGTGAAACCAGTTATAAGGAAGGCGACGACCCTGAGGATGTAGATGTCATCGCGTGGACTAAAGTATAAAAGAAGAAAGGGAGGGGCAATATCGAAGATTGCCGAAAGAAACTTTCCAAATATCCCACTCTCTTCATCACCGACTTCCTAGAGGGAGGACTGCCCATTAATTTATCCCACGAGATCAATTCTCTGGTGCTTATCGGGACTTTGCATTCTTTCAAATGATCGATCACAAGGAAATGGAGAAGGCAATGGAGTTGCTAGAGGGCGAAAGCTTTGGGGGAAGAAGTTGCTAGTTAGAAGGCCCGATTCAGATAGAGATGTAAAGAATAGAGAAGGGGGAGAACCGCAAATTCTTTGGTAATGGGGAGAGACTCCCCTAAGGATAGGAGGGAGGTTGGGGATGGCTATAGTAAGGAAAAGGAGATTCCCAACGAGAGGCAGGTGAATCCTTAAGGAAAAGGAGATTCCCAACGAGAGGCAGGTGGGTCCTAGTTTATCTTTCAGACATGCGGTGGGGACGCAAAAAGGTAAAACGACTAAACCAGGCGAGGTTAAGATAGGGGAAGGCAAGTGGCCTTGGACAAAGGAAAGCGGGAGGGATATGATCCTTTGTGTTAACAGGGAGGCGGTGCAACAGGCCTGGAATACGCTACAGTGGTCGCTTGTTGCCATATTAAGGATAGGGCTACTATTCTATAGGTCAAGAGATAGCTCATGGAGTCTTGCAACCTAGAGGACTAAACATCAAGCCCATTGAAGCTAATGAGTTCTAGATCAGTGTGTGGCCAGAGGTGAATATCGAACAAGTGTTGTTTGCTGGTGCCCTATATAAAGATGGGTCAGTGGAGTGCCTAAAGAGATGGTCAGACCATTCCTTTTTCGAAGTTGAAGATGTCTGGTTCTTGATTTGGGTATTCTGTTGGACCTTTGGTTCTGAGAGATTTTCACAACGTTGGGAACTTGCATCAGAGAGGTCTTAGCCATTGACGAGGCAACAAAGGAGGAAGAAGTCGGAGTTGTCCGAATTCAAATCATAAAGAAGAGGCTGATGGCGGACCCTTCTCTAATCACAATCATTGTGAGGGAAAATCTACTAGTGGCAAAAGTGGAGAGGGAGGTAAGAGGGAGATATTTCCCAAGTGGGGGGATATTTGGAGGAGCAGGAAGGAATCGGTTACCAGAAGGAAGCCATGCTCATCGTCAATCAAAGGAAGATGGCGCATCGCCAAATTATGCAACGAGAGCACCAATCGAAGGCATGTCGACGTGTCACCTAGCCATTGGTGAAAGCGAGGTAGACGAGGGGCAATCAAATGGGGAGGAGCCTATGAACGTGGCGCACCCACCGAGCCTGCCAGCTGTCGTAGTCTCAGCTTCCGACAAGTTCAGTTCGTATCTCCTCGAGCTAGAAGGTGAGCGCGATGCCATCTCCACCGTCCACGTGTCTATTGAGGGTGAAATCCATGCCTTCGGAGGAGGGTTTGAGTCTATCACCGAAAAAGCGTCGCCACGCATCGTCTCCACAAAAACTCCTCCTCCACCGCCTCTCCCACCTCCACTAGAATTCATCCACGTGTTTTGGTTGTTGACCGGTGGTCCAGCAAAGTATGCACATGGTGCTCCTTCCACCCCGGACATGGCTGCCTAAGTCCCTGAAGGCGAATCTCCTTGCTCCCTAAGTCTCCAAAAATCACCCCAACAGGGAAAAGGGACCTTTCTATCTTCCACCTAAACTGGAATGAGGATCTTCCCGTCCCCTGTAGAAACAGAAATTTGAGACGGCAAAACATCTCCCTTCCTTCGCCTGACTCGAACCCTAACCACACCCATCACCTCCCCTGCTTTCGTTTTAGGATCCAGCTCCATGAATTCTCCCAGGCAATCTGCTGCTACACGGAAAAAATCTTCGCACCATATTTCCAAGGACACCGCCCAGATTAGAACCCAAACTTCTTTTGTACCGAAGGCTGAGTAGTCCTCCCACCTTCGGATCATGAGGATTGGCCCATCCTTGTGCATCTCTCCTGCATAGATGATGGAGTCGATATCTACTCCGAGGCTCAACCAGATCCATAGATCATTGAACCCGATGGGTTTGATGTTGAACCACTCCAAAGGCATCCCACAACGATCTCGTATCCAGCGTCCAACTTGGTCAATCGATACTCCTGATTTCGTTTCCACTACCACCGAATCCTGTAATAGCTTTCTGGATCAATCAATCAGTTCCGAGACACTTCTTCCTTTTTTATCAAATAGTTTTGTTAAGGTAATAGATATAAACTAGCTAATTTAACAAAAACATAGCCCATTGACCACTTTTTTTTTATCTTTTATCAAAAAACAATTCAGCAGGCGAGTCACTCAATTTGAGTCACCCGGAGTTGAATTGGGTTGACCAAGTCAGCGAGGTGACTTGAGGAGTCTTGCCGATTCACGATTGAACCACACCTACTTGCTTGAAATCTCGTTGACACAATTTGCCTCCACAAATTTCCAAATTGGGTCACCAAGTTTTAGAATTATTCTATACATTCAATGTCCGGACTCTTAATCAAGTGGACCTTGCAATGTGTATGTTATAGCCCTATAATTAGACCATTTGATGATCGATGTGGACCACACATATAATACTAATGGGAAACATTGGTTATTATTTTCTCACTGTCCATTTCATCCATGCACGTGTGGCCCACATGATGAGTAAACTAGACTGGCTTTTGGGCCTTCACACATACATAGTAGTAACCAACAGATGAATGATTGTGATCCTGCAATGGTACAACCCGGTTATCGAGTCAATGAGATCTCCATATCCAAATTGCAAAGAAATTAAAAAAATAGCGTACTCACGAGAACAATGAAATAGAGAGGGAGAGAACTTTTATTGATATCAACCTTTCCTTTTACAGAAGTTAAAGAAAAAACCACACTTGGAAAATATTTGAATCTACCAACTCCTACACCACTACCCCCTTTTATAGATCATAAAGAAATCATAGACCGGAATCTCTACAATTAAGAGAGTCAATCACAATTTATTGCACCCTAATCTAATCTTTTTCATATGGCAAAAGTATAAAGAAAAGCAAACATGGAAAGCAATCAAATCTCTAAATCTAACCCATATCTTCAATCATATCAATTACACCCTCATCACATCTTTAAATCAACCCCAATTACACCATCATCACATCTTTAAATCAGCCCCTCATATCTCCTAAAAATAGTAAATTATAATCTCCAACTAAGGTTGCTGACACACTTAGCCGTCGTGTCATGACGTTGCAGTCCATGAGCGTTGAAGTTACAGACTTTAAGCAACTCAAGGGTGAGTACTCAACTTGTCCTGACTTTGGGACCATCTATGCATCGTTGTCTAGTGACCCGCCCTCGAGGAGTGCTGAGTTTGTCTTTACAGACGGATATCTTTATAGAGGGGACAAGCTCTGCATCCCACGCACATCCCTCCGTGATTTTCTAGTGTGGGAGCTTCATGCTGGAGGAATGGTAGGTCACTTTGGTAAAGATAAAACAGTTGCCCTGGTTTCTGATCGTTTCTATTGGCCTAATCTCCAGCGAGATATTACCAAGATTGTAGGGCAGTGTCGGACATGTCAACTGGCAAAGCAGAGGAAACAAAATACATGTTTATACACTCTTTTGCCAGTTTCACATGCCCTGTGGCAAGATGTCAATATGAATTTCGTGCTTGGGCTTCCCAGAACTATTCGTAAGCACGATTTCATACTCATGGTCGTTGATCGATTTTCTAAGATGGCCCATTTCCTACCCTGTTATAAGACCTCAGATGCCTCCCACGTTGCTACGTTATTCTTTCAGGAGGTTGTGCGACTTCATGGCGTACTTAGATCCATCGTGTCTAACAGAGATACTAGGTTCACTAGTTATTTTTGGAAGACTCTCTGGCATCTTTTGGGTACGAGGCTTCAATTTTCTTCAGCATATCATCCTCAATCGGATGGTCAAACAGAGGTAGTGAACCGTAACCTAGAAAATTTGTTGAGATGTCTGGTTGGAGACCACCACAGGACCTGGGACACTGTTCTTCCCACAGCAGAGTTAGCTTATAATTCTTCAATGAACAGGTCCACAGGAATGAGCCCATTTGAAATTGTTTCAGGTCTTAGACCCTGAGCCCCCATAGATTTGATCTCCATGGCTATCCCACGGCGTCCTTCAGAGTTAGGAGAGTCATTTGCCCAACATATACATGCATTGCATAGTGAGATCAGGGTGAAGATTAATCCTAGTAATAAACATTATAAACTTTCTGCTGACACTCATAGGAGATTTAGGAAATTTTAACCTGGAGATGACGTCATGGTTCGTATTAGGTCTGATCGGTTTCCACTAGGATCCGTGAAGAAGCTTCATGCCCGTAGCATAGGCCCTCATAAAATTGTGAAAAGGTTGGGGTCTAATGCTAATGTTGTCGATATCCCTCCTACCATAGGCATCAGTTCCATATTTAATGTGGAAGATCTAGTTCCCTATCACGAGCCATTACCTCTATCCACAGGTTCCCCTGTTTCTTCTCAGACCTCCCCTATATGTGGACCTTGACCACAGCCTGACTTCCCTATACCCATCTTACCATCTCTTTCATCTGCACCGAGAAGAGACGAGATAGAGGAAATTTTGGACTCTGAGTTGGTTTCTACTCGCTCAGGAGGTTACTAGAAATTCCTAGTCAAGTAGAGGAACAGGCCTATTACAGACAACTCCTGGATTACCGAGACAGAGCTACAACATATAAATCCAGACATTCTTGAGAGGTACAGGAGTTCACTTTCGCCAGTGGCGAATTCTTCCCACCCGAGGAGAATTAATGCGGACATCAGTGGTGCACCCTTTAGAGTGTACCAGAGGAGGCGACGTCGCAGATCAAGTATTGGAGCAGACGAGCTGATGTGGATAGACGCCGCCCATTGGACCCATTTTCTAACACGTTACAAGTACGCGAGCTGCAAGATCGCGCAGGAGCATCATGACCACTGGACCGTAGAGCGAATTTACTTTTATGCGCTTTTATGTTTATTTCCTTATTTCTAGGCGTTTTAGTGTCGTTATTTAGTTTAGGCGTTTTTATGTTTTTTTTTCAGGCACTTTAGTGCACTTTTTATTTTCGTAGCTTATATATACTGTGAGAAACCCTACTTCAAATGATTGAATGAATACAAATTTCAGCTGCTTTTCTTCCTCTTGTTTCAAGATATTAGGGTTTCAGGATTGGCCCTCGGGTGTTGAGGATTCCACGCCGGTTTCTATATTTTTTCGTCTCTATTTCTTCAAGGTGCAAGAAAGGTACAATTTTTCTATTTTTATCATCTGTGCTATCCTCAATCTCGAACCCATTCCTTCCCTATCACATTCGTTCTTTCTCCGAATCTACCCATTTTTTTTCGATTGGAAAAGAGGGACACCTAGCCATGGGAACCGGATCCAAACTTGACTGTGGACTGGTATATGCTAAATCTGGGATATCCTCATATCCCTAAATCCTCCTTATTTTACGGTTTACGTGATTTTTATGCTGAGAGGCATGATCCGGACGGACGGACCTCATCTCTGTGTTGATATTTGTTAGTTTCCTTTTGAGTGAAAATAGTTGGTTGTTAATTTTCTTACTTGAATATCTTCCAACTAAACATATATGCATCTAGGGTTAGGTCATTACATGCCCCTGCATCATTAGATGTAGTCATATCCTGCATAGAGAGCTTTTTAAGAACCGCCATATGTTGTTTGAATGACATAAATGGCGCCCGAATTAATACATTGTCTGATGCACGCTGGAAAAGGCGGCTCGTGTACATCCGGAGGCGTTCGTAGCCATACACGTGTAAAGTGTATATAGCCCCATAGATACAATCATGTACACCCTCGCCATAAATCCAAACACGCCCTTAATGCCTCGAATCCGACGACATCCACAGCAAGATTTTCTAGTAGAACCACTCTCCTACTCAAAACATCTGTCGCTTTGTTCTGGCTTCCACCTTTATGACGCAAAAGGAAGGTATATTCATGTAGGAAAGCCATCCACTTCCCATGACAAGCACTCAACTTCTTTTGGGAGTTTGAGATATCTCAACACCTCATGGTCTAATTATAGAATGAACTCCCAATGAATCAAGTAATATCTCTAATGTCATAGTGATTGGACCACTATATAGAACTCGAGATCATACATGGAGTAGTTCTTCCGTGCATCATTAAGCTTCTCGCTAAAAAAGCGATCAGCTTTCCTTTCTGACTCAACACTGTGCCAATGCCAACATTTGAAGCGTTGCTTTCCACTTCAAAGACTTTATCGAAGTTCAGAAGTGCAAAAACTGGAGCTTCTATCATTTTTTTATGGCACCAAAGCTTCGTTCCACCGCTTTAGTCCATTTGAACTTGCCTCCTTGCATGCAAATGGTGACAAGTGCGATAATTGGTAAAATGTCGCCAAGCCGTGTTAAGAACAAACCTCCGAAAGGGTTCGTGGGGTGGGTCACTCCGCAATGGCCTTAATTTTCTCTTGATCAACCTTGATCCCTTTTTCAGACACAATATACCCCAAAAACACAACACTATCGACAAGGAATGAGCACTTTTTAAAGTTAACAAATAATGACTCCCTCCATAGAACAACAAATATTTGTCGTAAATAATCAAGATGAACAGATGCATCAGAACTAAAAACAAGAATATCATCAAAATATACAACTAAGAACTGTCCCATAAAAGGTGGAATACCTCTGTCATCAACCTCATGAAAGTGCTTGCGCATTTGAAAGAACAAATGGCATGACAAGCCACTCGTACAATTCATCTCGAGTCTTAAATGCGGTCTTCACTTGTCCCCAGGCCGAATATGTATCTGATGATATCCGCTCCGTAGGTCAAAATTTGAAAAGACCTTTGCTCCATACAACATGTCTAGCATATCGTCCAATCGAGGAATAAGAAACCGGTACTTGATTGTCCGATTGATCGCACAACTGTCCATGCACATCCTCCAAGATCCATCCTTCTTAGGGGTTAATAATGCAAGAACAGGCAAACAGCACACAGTGACATGCTTTCCCAAATTAAATCCTTCTGTAGTAACTCAGTAACTTGTCGGTGGAGCATGTCATGTTCAGTTGGACTCATTCGGTAGTGTGCAAGAATCGGTAGACTCGAATTTGACACTGAATCAATGTGGTGTTGAATGTTCCTCATAGGATAAAGTATGGCTAGGAGTTCTTCAGGCACTAAGTCTTTATATCCATGAAGAAGCTCTTATATAGGAGGCGTAACATCTGTCTGCTTCATGTCTTCTTTAGCAAGTAAGACATAGACGATGCCAATCTCCTTGCTTTCCTCTTCAAATTTCTGCACACTAAGTGATTTTTTACCCTCTTCTTTATCAGATTTGGGTGTTGGAAGATGTTTCATAGGGTGCAATGTGATATTAACACCATCCTTTACGAAGGAGTAGGTGTTGGCCTGAGTCATGTGCACCATATCTCGATCCCACAACCACGGTCTCCCTAACAAAATGTGGCATGCATCCATAGGGAGCACATCACACCACACATCATCCTTGTGGCACCTGGAGTTAACAGAAACTCCTCTTTCTTAAACCCAACGAATCTAATATAGTCGTGGATGCTTATGCTCTTTGAGTTTTAATTTGTTCACCATTTCTTGTGAGACAATGTTCTTACCGCTCCCTCCGTCTACTAAAATGGTGCATATCTTCCCACCAGAAGCACGAGTGGTGCGAAAGATATTGTGTCGCAACCATCGCCCCTCATCAACCATTTGAGGTGTTGATAGTATAGTCCGTTGGATAACTAAAGACTCCCCTATCACCATACACATCTATTGCATCTTCCCCAACAAACATCTCATCTTCATATACACGGTCTCCATATTCCGTGTCTAGTTCAATTTTATTTTGCATGCAGTCGGAAGTGTCTTCAACGAATTATCCTCGACCAAATTTACTTTAATTGTGGATTGATGTCCAGAATAATGAAATGAACAATGTCCCGGTTGCCCGCACTTAAAGCACGTGAAAGGAGAGTTGCTCCGTCTCATTTTGGGTTCATTAGCCCCTCGTCCATAACCACCTCTCCCCGGGTTAGGGCTTGGCTTTATTATTGGACATTGGCCCATTGTCCCTCGGCCTATGGGAAGCCCTATGGTTGCCTTATGTGGAAAGTTAATGTGATGCCCAATCGTCGATGACAGCCCTTGTGGGGCACCAAATCGTCACCCATGTCCCTAATTGATTATTTCCTCGGCTTTCAATGCAAGTGTATATGCATTGGACATTTTAAAAACACCTTTGAAAGCTAATTCATTTCGTATATCTGGGTAAAAGACCATTAAAATATCTTGAAATCTTTTGGTCTTCATATTCACGAAACCTTGCTCGTGATGTCAATGTATGGAACTCCTCAGTGTATTCATTTACTGATTTGTTCCCTTGACGTAGATTGTGACATCTTTGATAGAGATCATGAGCATAAGTCACATGTAAGAACTGCCCTTTTAACTTCTTTTTCATCTTTTCCCAAGAATTTATTGTCTCCTTACCTTGACGAATTCGTTCAGCTTGGAGATCATCTCACCATGCCAATGGGTGACCCAAAAACTTCACAGTTACTAGCTTCACCTTCCGATTATCTGCAACTTCCTTGTACTCGAACACTTTTTCCACCTTGCTTAGCCAATCAATGAAGTCATCAACATACAACCGGCCATAAAATTCCATAATTTTTACCTTAATTCTAGGCTCTTTATCACATTTCAACAATCAAAGGATCCGATCATTGGTGTCTTCATAAACCGAGGCTGCTCCAACTTCGGTCTTCAGATTCCCTCCACGTTGGAGCTCCCTCTCTTGATTAGTGAGGTTGCCTACCGCATGCGTGAGTTGATCTACTTGCTCTGTAAGTGTGTGGATCAATCGGGTTACTTGCAAAAACTCTACCTGTGTTACCTCTTCGAAGCCATTAGAGGATGATATAGAGTTGAAAAAGAAAATCCCCAAAAACGACCCACTTTGATACCAAAATGGTGCAACCCGGTTATCGAATCAATGAGATCTCGATATCCAAATTGCAAATAAATTTTTTTTTTTTTTTTAAAAAGAACAATAGAGTAGAGAGGGGGAGAACTTTTATTAATATCAACCTTTCCACTTACAAAAATTAAAGAAAAAAACCACACTAAAAAAATATTCAAATCTACCAACTCCTACACCACTACCCCCTTTTATAGATCCTAAGGAAATCCATGATTGAAATCACTACAGCTAAGAGAATTAATCACAATTTATTGCACCCTAATCTAATCTTTCTTCATATGGCAACAGTATAAAGAAAAGCAAACATCACACTATCTCAAAAATTGCTCTGCTGCGGCAAAGGGAGTCTTCTCTAGGGTTATTGTCTTGTTTCGGGACTGGGCTCCGTAGTGTTTTCGAGTTTCTTGGGTCTCTTCTGTCAGGGGACAATTGTGCATTTTTGGGGGATTTTCCTTTCTCTATATGTTTTAGTTTGTTGTTCTGCTTTTCTGTTTGTTTTTTTTCTTTCTTCTTCTTTTCTGTTATAGTTTCTCCTTGTTTCTTTCTTTTTGCAATAAATTTCATCCTAAAAAAAATAAAAAAATAAAAAAGCAAAATTGGAAAGCAATCAAATTCCGAAATCTAGCCCATTTTTTCAATCATATCAATTACACTCTCATCACGTCTTTAAATCAGACTCCCATATCTTCCAAAAATAGTAAATTATAATTTCCAAATCTGTAAATAATCAGCCCAAAAATCAACACATGTTGGGCCTACGTTATTGGCAGGTCCTACAATGAGCCTATATGGGTTGTGGGCACATGTTGGGCCTACGGTCGGCTATGGGCCTACATTATTGGTGAGTCCTACGATGGGCCTGGATGGGCTGTGGACCTACATCATGCAACATATGCCATATTAGCTCCTAGGGAGAGAAGGATATGAAATCCTGCTCTTCCAAGTAGCGATCATCTTTCTCTATAGAAAATAAGTGTCTATCATAATGTAGCAGTATTAATGTTGCCCAACTCAAGAGCTTTGAAGTTCTATTTTTTGGCCCAAAAATCGAAGCATTTATAACAAGACCCTTTCCGGTATTTGCACAATTATTCTACTTAAAAGGCACTGGACCCACTTAGAAGCCTCGTGATCACTAGAAAGTAGAAACTTTAGCCATAAAATAGCATAATTCTAGCTTTTATTGCTGTTACTGCTCCCTGCTGTTCCATCCAAGGTTGCAAAGTTAACACAACCAAGTCATGACCTCCTGTATAGAAAAAACGGTGAAGTTTGCTCTAACCTTGAAATAAGAACCAGCTCTTACCTTGAGATAGCAACCAACTACCCCACTTCTTCAACGGGGTTCCTCTCACAGCCTTTATACTTTGAGACTATCGAAATCAAACAAAAATAAATGAGAGTTCAACTGCGAATACTCTGCTCCCGATTGTTTTGTTGCAAAGAGAACGCAAGCTATCACTGTAATCTTCCCAACTGTTCTCTTACACTTATAAAGTACGTCCTTCATCTATTATCAATCAATCATTCTTCTTAATTTTATTATTGAATACAGATATAAGTTGAATCACGTCTTCGAGTCGACCTGCTCCCGCTGGATATCTAGTCGAGTTTCCAGGTTTCTAAACTATGCTGTAGAGTTCCATATATTTACCTGTTTAGATATTTGGGGTAAGATTATCCCTCATTGTTTATGACTTGACTATACTTTATTTGAGTTTAGATATGTTTTTTCTTTTTTTTTCTTTTTTGGAACAGTCAACGATTACACACACACTCTCACACCCACAAACACCACATGGGTTCTCGAACCCATAACCTCATATTTGAAACACACTGTCTACCACTGAGCCATGAGTAGAGACCCCTATTTGAGTTTAGATATCGCAGCATACATATTTTCCATCATAAGACAGAGGAAGTACGAAGCATGAAACTGCATGTAAAACTATATCCACGGATATCTAATTCATAGACAGACAGAAAGAAACAATGTGTAAGAGAAATGATCTCATGCAAACAACGAAAACACAAAAATGCCTCCATCACATAAGTAATATGAACCAAAAACAAGCCATTAGTAGAGAAGCATGCATAGGGACAAAATCATAAACTAGAAACAAGAGCTGAAACCAAGTTTGAGATGAAGCTTCTTACTTAAACTATGAAGCAATTATATGTGCCACAAAGCTGGAGCAGCGCTGCTTGATTGGTGGGATCCAAGGATTGTTGTATGATTGCAAGGTACTTTCCAGGGGAGGAAGCTGATAGTCTTGCCAAGGAAGTCACTAAAAATTCCCTTGGATCCTTTATTTCCTTGACGGGATCTTCCTCCTTTTTGCCAGCATTGTAGAGATGGACAAACGTCGCAGTATAACTCACCGTCTCTCCGATATCAGGCACTTCTGGTTCATCATCCACTCTATCTTGCTCCGGCCGGGCAAGAAGAGTAACAATACTGTCAAGCATCTTACCCCAAAGCATTGCGGCTGCATCATCCAAAAGACTCGGAGATTCACAAAGAAGCTTGGTAGAAGCAACAGAAGTCAATTTCATCTCGATGGTTCCCGTGATCAGCTTAAGATTGGGAACCCAGAATTGCTGGAGAATCATGCCAAATAGATCAGGCTGAACTGCATTTATCGAGTTCACAAGAGTTGCATGCCCATGCTTGACCAGAAAAAGCGACATGAATATCACGAGAGACTTCATGAACTTGACAGTTCGATGGTTCTGCAGCCGCGTGAAAAGAGTGCTCCAGATGTCACGAACGTAACGCGTTATCACATCATAGCTTAGATTCTCTATAACAGTGTTCAGCACATAGAAGCCCAGCTCATCTGTACTCGAAGTTTTGACGAGCAGGCTGAATATCCCCAGCACCTGAGTCAGCCTCCCTTCATTATTCAGCTCATGAGGTGCCTTCCGCAGGTACGCCTGAAGCAAGCGTACAAGAGCTGGGACACTCCCAGACCGTTTCCAAGTGTCAGGTAACAAAAGAAGCTCAAAAAGCTGTATGTAGCTGGACGAAAGAGGCGGCCTATTGAGTTCAACAAGTTGGGCGAAGATCTGAAATGTGTAAGGCCAGAACTCGGAAACATCATTGGCCAAAATGGTTTGGAGAACAGGGAAGAGGCTTGCCTCGAATGCTGGGATCAGAGATGGGTCCTTCTCACAGGACCGTCTAACCAGAGCAGCCACCGCCTCAAACAAATAATGGTTGAAAACTGGGTTCTTTGGATTCTTGCAAATCTCACTAAGAACCGCTGTCAGGCTCGTAATGCAAACACCGGCAACCTCGCCGCCAATGTCGGCCACACCAAAAACCCGCATGATGCACTTCATGACGTACGGATTCTCTTGAGATTCTGGAAGTTTCAGAGCATTAAAAAGATTAGTCATCAATATCGGTACCAAGGGGTTGATATCCAAAGAAGTATACCGCGGGCGCCCCTCATCTTTGACAAGTAAGAGCTTCTCAATGCAATTTGCAGCGTAGGAATGCACCACATTCGACTCAGAGCCAAGGAACCGAATCATGTGGGGGATCAATGCGACCGCAACCGGCTTCGATATCTGGTTCCGAAATGTGGTGAAGAACTTCAAAGCATCAGCCTTCAGCATCGGGAACCCATCGATGTCCTGACTCTGCAACTCTGGAACTATAACTGTTGTAAAAAAGCTCTCCACGTTGACGAGATCCGTCGAGACCGAACTCCCACCAGCCTTCTTCGTTGCAAGAGAGACAACCAAATAAATGGCGCAATCCTTCTCCTTCCAATTCTCAGCCGGCTTTGCAGCATACAGCCCCAGCATATTCTGAATTTGAACAGAAACCATCGCCATCACCTGCTCTTTGTAATTCGTAGCGATTCCTTTCAAAAGCTCACAAGCAATCCTCCGTCTGGTATCGAGATCGCTTCCTTCGATATCTCTCCTTATATACTCAACATAGTTCATCTCGAACAGCTCCTCGTCCTCCTCCCGCAGCCGAATGTTCGGGATCACAATGCTCTGACAAATCTGCTGCAGGATATCCGTGCCACCGAACAACGCATGGTGGACGCTTGTGCTGACCGTGGTCAAGAACTTGATTGCAGTGATGGTAAGCCGCTCGCGGGCCGAGGATGCAGACACAACCATAAGGAGGGTCCACACCGCAGACGCAAAATCCTTCAAATAATCCTTGAACTCCTCCTCATTCTTCTCCATGTAGAGGCTGATGTTCTCGCAGACAGCAGAGCGGAGCCCGTCAACAATGGTAACCCCGTCGCCCCTTGTGTCATTTTCAAGAACCGGGTATGTTGTCGTGAGGTAGTTCTTGAACTCGGCCATCCATTCGCCCATGTGATCTTCAAAGAACTCAGGGAGTTCTTGGAAGTTGAGGGAGTAGAAGATGCGGCAGCAGAGGCGTTGGGACTCGATGAGCGGACGGAGGGCATCGGCTGAGTGGAGATTGGAGGGAATGAGGGCAGCAGTCTTAAGGAAGATCTCAAGGAGGGGGGCGGCGAACCCATCAAGGCAGTACTTGAGATCGAGCAGGAGATCGTTGGTCTTGTACTGGTAGCGGAACTTCTTAAAGATGGAATTGGCGGTGCTGAGAATGCCATTGATGGAGGCGTAATCAGTGGCCTGGTGGAGACTGGAGACGAGCTCGGGAAGGAGAGACGGCCAGGATTTGGGGAAGTCGTGCTTGCCGATGATGGCAAGGGCCTCACTTAGCTGGCTCTGGATGCGGGGGGAGGAGGCAAGCATGAGGCGGACGATGTGGGTTTTGATCTCGGCCTTCTCGGGTTCAGGGATTGGCGAAGGGGAGGATTGGTCAGGGTGTGGCGGAGCCCAGCGGGAGCGGAGGTGGTTCTTGAAATTGACAGCAGCGGCCTGGCGGATCTGGTCATCGACGGAGGGGAGGGAGATGAGACGGAGGACGGCGAGAGCGAAGCCGGGGCGATCGGAGGATTCGGAGAGGTGAGCTTCGGCACGGCGACGGGGCTCTGGGTTTGGGGAGAGGGTTTGGAGGAAGCATTGGGAGAGGAGTTCCAGGGCTTCTGGGCTCCAATCCATCTTCCAGATATACAGACACACAGAAATACAGGTAGAGAGAGAAAGAGGCACCTGTTCTTCTTTTGCTACTGAGATAGAGAGAGAGAGAGAGGTACCTCTTCTTCTTCTGCTGCTCTGAGAGAGAGAACTGCTGCCTCCAAGCGAGGGATTTGAAGGGTTTACATCCGCAATCGCCCCCTCAAATACAATTTTTCAAATTGCAAGAAGCCTCACACACGTGGAAACGAGGCACGGGTGCCCCACATCTAGCCGCTCAGTCGTCCGACGGTCCCGGACGCGTATTGCTGCGGCAGACTGTCGCCACAACTTCCTGAGGGAAGCCAGGTAGGGCCCACTGTGATGTTTGGGAGAAATCCACCCCATCCATCCGTTTTTCCATATCATGTTAGGACATTAATAAAAAACGAGGCAGATCCAAAACTCAAAATGGACTGCACGACAAGGAAAAAGTGGGTAGGGAAATTCCTACCGTTGAAACCTCCCTGAGTCCACCGTGATGTTTAAATGCCATCCAAAACATTCATAAGATCATTCCAGTACCTACTAGGATGAACTCATACAAATATTAGCCTGATTCAAAACTTCAATAGCCCCACAAACGTTTCAACGGTGGATGTTCAATCCTCACTGTTTCCTGTTTAACCGCTACTTGAGTTTTAGATCCCGCTCAGTTTTCGGCTCATGTCTGAGAATGATCTAAGAAAACGGATGGACGGTTAGATTTCTCACAAACATCATGGTGGCCCCACCTAGCTTCTGACCGCATAAACTTTCGGATTGCAGAATAATGTGTGTGTTTTATCTATGCCGTTCATATATTTTTCAAGCTCATTTCAAGGCATCGTCCAAAAACATGAGGTAGATCTAAGTGTAACCCACCACGAAAATAGTGGTGATTGAACGCCCACTCTTAAAAACTTCCTGGGGCACAAAAGTTTTGAATCAAGTTGATATTTGCGTTCTCCCTTCATCCTACCATGCATAATGCAATCAGATTGGATGGAAAATAAAAATTACAGTGGACCGTAGAGATTTTTTTAATGGTGGGTGTTCAAACAGCCATGTTTTCTATGGTGTGGTCCACTTGAGATTTGTATTTGTTGAAATTTGATGCCTTTAATCTTGATGAACATGGTTCGTTGATAGTATCGGTTGATCCTATCAACATGGTTCCGGATTTCTATAGTCTTGCTCGTTGTACTGTTTATAGTCCATCGTCGATCCTATCAATAGGATGGTTGATCCTATCGATGGACTAATCTTGTCGAACATGGTTCATCAATAATATCGATGAATCGGTCGATATCGACCGGGTTCCGAATGTCTGCGGTCTACTTGCTGGACTTTTTATGTTCCATCGTCAATCCTATAGACGGGATGGTTGATCTTATCAACGAACCTATCGACAATGCGTGCAGTTTTACACGGTCTTGCGTGATTTTTGAGGAAATTGTTTCTACTTTCGGTTCTTTGCTATTTAAGCTGAGTGTAATCAGGATTTGGGTATTCCAAATCGTTTCTAATTGTATTAGGGCTTTACCAGAGAGTTTTGGAAAGAGAGAACTTGGGGCTTTCTCTTGGGTTTATTTGTTTTGGGTCGATCATCTCTATAAACTTTCAGATTCATAATGTTGTTGTCGCTTTGTGCCGTAGTTTTTTCCAGCAAGGGTTTTCCACATAAAAATTGAATTGTCTCCAGTGTGTTGATTGTATGTGTGTTGTATAGTGATCATTTGATTCTTCTCTGTGCTTCCGCGGGGTTTCCTAACAAGTGGTATCAAAGCTATCGTTAGGTGTAGCAGATTCAAAATCTAAGACGATCGCATGACATCAAGCACGAGGTTCGACGTAAAGAAATTCTTCGGAAAAAAAAAACTTCGAATTATGAAAGGTGAAGATAAGTGACATCCTAATTCATCAAGGGGTTGAGCATGCCCTTGGGAAGCGACCAAAAACTGCGAAGGAAAATGAGTGGACCCAGACGGACAAGAAAGTCAGAACCTCTATACAATTGTGTCTGGTGGATGACGTCCTCTATCATGTCATGAGGGAGAAGACCGCAGTGGATACATGGACCCAAGCTAGAGAATGTATTCGCGAAGAGATCTCTAAAGAACTGGATGTATCTAATTTACCTTGAAGTTGGCTGAGGGGGGCGATGTAGATGACCACATCAATACGTTCAACCGGCTTATTTGCAAGTTGTTGGATATCAAGCATGTATCTAACTGAACTCGCTTCCTAATTCACATGAGTCGCTCAGAGACTTGTTGTGTGCAGGTAGAGAAATTATAAATATTGAGACTGTCGTCTCAGCCCTCTAGTCGAAGACGACAAGACAGAAGAGCGGTGACGTCGGGTCTTCCTCCCGATGCACTGATTATGAGAGGAAGAATTTCGGAGCGTGGCGAAGGATCGTCACGTTCTAGATCTAAATGCAAAGGCAAGGGCGAAGCCAAGTTAAAGTGTTGGGCAAGTAGCCAAGCAGGGCACGTGAAAAAGTAAGAGTCCTAAAAGTAAGAAAGAATATGATAGAGTCTTCAAGGGAAGCCAGTATCATTAAATCTTCTAAGGGTGGTAGTAATGTGTACGATGTCTTGATAGTGTCAAATATAGAATCTCTCGGCGATGAGTGGATTATGGACTCCAGAGCTTCGTATCATATGTGCTCGGATCAAAGCTTCTTTACTTCCTACGGCGCGTATGAGGGCAGCTCGGTATTTCTAGGTGATGACTATGCCTACAAGGTTGTGGGGGTTGGATTGGTGTGCATCAAGATGTTCGATGGGATCAAACGGACCTTGACGGAAGTGAGGCATGTTCCCAGGTTGAAGAAGAACCTGATATCTCTTAGGTGCACTCGAGGCAATGGGGTGTAAGTTCATCAGTTCGGATCGATTTTGCAGAGTTTCAAAAGGGGCCCTTATTATTATGAAAGGACAAAGTCACATCAATACTTACAAGCTTATTGGAAGCACTTTATTGGGTAGAGTTGTAGCAAGTGTAGTGAATTTCACGCCTGCATGTATGTGGTATGCTCAATTGGGACACATGAGTGAGCGGAGTATAAAGGTACTTTTGGATTATTGTTTGATTCCTGCTTTTTAAATCTCTAGACTTAAGTATATGCGAGCATTATATGTATGGTAAACTGCCTAGGTTCATTTAAAGAGGGGAAATGTGTATGTAAATGGTGCTGCAATATGTCCATTTTGATGTATGGGGGTTGTCGCCCATAGTTTCTGTTGGGAGGTTATCATGGTTCGTGTCATTCATTGATGACTGTATTAAGAAGGTTTGGGTTTATTTTTTGAAAAATAAATCCGATGTTTTCACTACTTTCAAATATTTAAAGGTTATCGTGGAAAATTAGTTAAGGTAGAAATTGAAAGTGCTGATAACTAACTACGGTGGAGAAAATTCACTTCAGGGGAGTTTAATAAGTATTATAAGGAAGAGGGGATCATGAGACACAACACAATGTACCACACAGCAGAGTAGAATGGTGTGGCAGAGCGGATGAATCAGACTCTCTTGGAGAGAGCCCGGTCCATATTGAGTAATGCTGGGTCGGGCACAGAGCTATGGATTGAGGCCACTAACATGACTTGTTACCTAATAAATCGGTCACCTTTTACGGCCATTGAATGTAAAATTCCAAAAGAAGTGTGGAGTGGTCATTTGATTGATTACTCATACCTGCGGGTGTTTGATTGTGAGGCTTAGTCTCATGTATCGTTAGTTGAAATAGATAAGCTTGACCAAATGGCCAAAAAATGGATATTTATGGGCTATGGTGATGGTGTGAAGGGTTATCAGTTGTATGACCCTATTACATGAAAAATCACTCTTAGTGGTGATGTCAGATTTGATGAGGGTTCTTTGTTCTGAAAGGATGTGCCAAAGGAACCTGAAAGACCAAAGGTTATTGACATTCAGGTTGACAAAGACAAGACACTAGCCGATACCAAGACGCAAACAGAGGTACATGGTCAAGTGGAGCAGTCACATGTGCGAAGAAACCCACTTAGAGATCGCAGGTTACCGACAAGGTATAGGGATGACTCAAACATTGCAATTGCCCTTATTACAGATGAGGGGGATCTGTCTACTTTTTAAGAGGCACTTGATAATGTAGATGCCAAAAAGTTAAAGGTGACGATGCAAGACACGATAGACTCTTTGTACAAGAATAAGACATACGAGTTAGTGAAGCTTCCTGTGGGTCGAAAAGTGATTAGGGTGCAAATGAATTTTTCGGAAGAAACATGATATGCACAAGGCTAGATTGGTTGCAAAAGGGTATGCTCAGCGTGAAGACTTTAGTGAAATTTTTACGCCAGTTGTAAAGTAAGTATCTATAAGATTCATGTTGGTGCTGGTTGCCTAATACGATCTTACGTTGGAACAGATGGATGTAAAGACTGTTTTCCCACATGAGGAATTAGAAGAATATATTTACATAACGCAACCAGAAGGTTATACGGTACAAGGGGCAGAGAACGGAGTTTGCAGGTCGAAGATGTCGTTGTACAACCCAAAACAATCGCCTAGGCAGTGGTACATGAAATTTGATTCATTTATGATGAATCAGGGCTTTTTCAGGAGAAGTATGATCACTGTGTCTATTTCAGGACACTGAGTGATGAGAAGTTTATAATATTGGTGTTATACGTTGCTGACATGCTTATTGTCAGTCATGACATATTTGACATCGATGTGTTGAAGACTCAGCCTTCAAGTTAGTGCACTTTTCTGTGGCATATTAGTACACCTTATTTGTCAATCACTTGTGTCCGTGTGTTGTAATGTCAGTTGAGCATTGGCAAGCTGAAGACTAAAGATTCAAGTGGACAAACATCATCAAGGAAGAAGAACGGGTAAAAGAGATACCTTTATGACTCTAACCATTTGAACCAAAACACCCTAAACCTCTATATGACTTGGACTAACTAGAAAAACCGTTAGTCATAATCATTAGCCTTAGAACAATTATAAAAACATAATAGGTTAGGCTAATAAAAGATGTGCAAGCTGCTGTAAATGAAATAACTCAGACAACAGTTTTTTAGTGGACTTCGATCGATCGAAGTTTAGTTTTGATAAGACTTCGATCAATCGGAGAACCAGTTCGATTAATCGAACATATGTCCAACAGCTTGCTAAACTCTCAAGATAGTTCTTCGATCAATCGAACAGATCACTTTAATTAATCGAATTTGATTTTTCGATCAATCGAATATGTGTCCAGCAACTTCATAAAACTCTCTAGACAGTTTTTCGATCAATCAAAGTAGAATTTCGATCAATTAAAGAAAATTTCGATTGATCGAAAATATGTGAATCTGCCATTTTTTTACCATTGAAGATTTATTATAAAAGTGAGGGAGTTCGTTTTTGAGCTTAAGGAAGGAATTTTGAGGATTTAGAAGTCACCATTGTTGAACATCATTGGAGCTATAGTCCCAACCCACTGCAAGTCGTTCTCCTTATGATTCATTATAAGCTTGGAGCATTTAAAGCTCAAATGAGAATGATCTTGTTCCATTTTAATCTATATAATTTAGAACCTAGATAGTTAAATCATTATCTAAATTTTATAGAGATCCTTGTAGATGAAATTCTCTAGGCAACTATTGTCCATTAGTTGTAGAAATTCCAAACCTACCTCTTATCACATTGGGTATCTCAAGAGCACCTCATGCAAGGTGATTGATCGTTGGAGCTGGAGCATTAACGACGCATCGGTAACAACATCAGGGGAGCATATTGAAGCGTGTGGGAGCGAAGATCAAGCAGCTCAAGCAGCGCATCAACGAGGCTTAAATCCGACAAGTAAGGTTGTTAATTTGTGTTGAGTCCACCCACTCTCTTCTCGTGGGAAATTGAGTGTAAAGTTTGATTGCAAATTTGATAGGTTCGGTTGTAGGACCTAGGCCCAGTTGGAAGGCCGAATCAAGTCTCCAAGTGGGAAGCCTCCAGCAGGAGTATATGCTAAGTTCGGTTGTAAGATCTTGGTTCAGTTATAGAGTCTAAAACCATTGATGTTCTGTTGTAGGAACTTGGCTTATGAGTGAAGTCTAAATTGAGGTTTGATTGTAGGACCTTGGCTCTCGAGAAGAGCCTAAATTGTCAAGTCTCAAAAGGGGAGCCACTGATACAGGTGTATACGTAGTCCACCGACATGGGTACATACGTGTAAGTTCGGTTGTAAAACTTGGTCCTTGCATAGGACCGTAAAATAGGGAGGATCCTATTTAAACTCATAGGTTGTGAGGTGAACCTAATTTAAAACTCTTTAGTGAACTTTGGTATACTTAATGGGTGAGTACGGCAACTGGGAGTGGAGTAGACAAGTAGTCGAACCACTATACATCATTATGTTTGTGATGTTTTTAGCACATTGTTATTCTAGCCATTGTATCTTTAATTGCTTATTATGAATACTTGAATGGAATGTATGCTATATACTTGATAGGTAGATTTACATACACAAGTTGTAGTTTCACTTGTAGACTGGTTATTTGAATGTTTTATCGTTAATAGTCTAGACATTGCGCTTAGAATAATTGTATGATTAGTTAAATCATTTTATAATCTATTTACTTAGACTAGTTGTATTAATTGTTTATCTTTGTTAGTTTATGTAATTAGACCCACTTAGGCTTGGAAGTCGAAGTGTTCGTGCTTACTTAACTTGTATTGTTGGATTAATATAAGTAGGTGAAAAGAATTTTAAAAAGGTCATAATCCCCCCCTTAGGACTTAGCCATAATTACAGTTGTTCCGCTCTATGCTTCTACACATTTATCGTCTATAAGTGTGAGAGAAAAAGACACAATTTCATTAGGGACATTTGAGATGAATGATCTGGGAGTTATAAAGAGGGTTCTTGACATTGACATACACAAAGACAGGAAGAGGAGCAGACTTTAATTATCTCAAGCTAAATACTTATGGAAGGAATTGGTGAAGTTCGGGATGGATGCGGCGAAGCCGGTTAATGTTCCCCACGCAACTCATTTTAAGCTTTCTTTATAACAATGTCCCGAAACAGATAAAGAAAAGTAGGATATGTCTCGTGTGCCTTATTCTAGCGCGGTAGGCAGCTTGATGTGTGTTATGGTCTATATGAGACTAGATATTTCACATGTAATCGGTGTTGTGAAAAGATTCATGGCAAATTCCGACAATTAACCTTGGGAAGCCATGAAATGGCTACTTCGATACATTCAGGTTACACAGGACTATGTTTTGGCATTCAAAGGTCTAGGGATAAGTTGATTGGATATGTGGATTCAGATTACGCGGGTAATGTAGACCATAGGAGATCGACTTTAGGGTACTCGTTTGTGTTAGCGGGTGGAGCGATTAGTTGAATGTCCAAGCTTCAGTCGGTGGTGGCTTTTTCTACTATTGAAGCGGAGTATATGGAAGCATTCAAGGAGGCTGTTTAGTTGAGGGGCATGATAAATCAGTTGGGGTTTCAACAAGAGGCCGTGCCGATTAATTGTGATAACTTTAGTGCGACAAATTTGACTAAGAATTCTGTTTATCACTCTCGTACTAAACACATTGAAGGAGACTGTTTAGTTGAGGGGCATGATAAATCAGTTAGGGTTTCAGCAAGAGGCTGTGTCGGTTAATTGTGATAGCTCTAGTGCGACAAATTTGACTAAGAATTTTGTTTATCACTCTTGTACTAAATACATTGATGTACATCACCATTTTATTCGACAAGTGCTTGAGGAAGGCGATAGAATTCTGGAAAAGATTCACACCAGTGTGAATCCAGTGGACATGCTCACCAAGGTGGTTTCTACAAAAAAGTTCAAGTTCTTCACCACTTCTCTAGGATTGATGAAGACGCAGTGGGCATGAGAAGCGATGAAACTATGATGAAGTCAAGATGATGGATGAAGTAAATGAAGAATTGTGTCAGCGATTAAAGTCATGATGGAGATTATTGAAATCCGATGCCTTTAATCTTGTTGAACATAATTCATCGATAGTATCAACGAATCAGGATCAACTGGGTTCCGAATTTCTATAGTATGCTTGATGGACTGTTTGTGGTCCATCGTCGATGCTATCGCCGGACCTATCGATAGTGTGCACAGTTTTACGCAGTCTTGTGCAGTTTTGCAAAAAATGTTTTTTTTTTAATTCTTTGTTATTTAAGATGGGTATAATCAGGATTAGGGTATTCCAAATCGTTTCTAATTATATTAAGGCTTTGGGAGAGAGTTTTGGAGTTTTCTCTTAGGTTTCTTTGTTTTTGGTTGATCATCTCCATAAAATTTTGGATTCATAGTATTGTCGTCGCTTTCTGCTGTGATTTTTTTTAGGCAGGGGTTCTCCATATAAAAATAGAATTATCTCTGGTGTGTTGATTGTGTGTGCGCTGTGTGGTAGTGATCATTTTATTCTCTGGTATGCTTAAGTGAGGTTCCCCAACAGGAACCGCCTCAATTTTTTCTCTGAAAGAAGCGGCAAAGGGGGACAGGCGGTGCGGATAAAGCGCTGGGCCACAGTTTTTTCTGCACCGACTGCTAAAGGATTGATGGGTCGCTGGGGAATCCGATTCCAACAGTTCTACGGAAGCGGATTAGGTCGCCTTGGCGGCGGTGTGTTGGACATTGTAAGGCCCAACTTAATGTATTATTTATTGTATCCACACCGTCCATCCAATTTTTCAGCCCATTTTAGTGCACAATTAAAAAAATGAAGCAGATCCTTAATTCAAGGGACCACACCACAGAAAACAGTAGATATAATGACACGCGCTGTTGATGTTTATTTGTCAAGTTGAAAAGGTCACTCAAGACTCGATGAAGGGAAAACACAATATCACCGTGATTCAAAAGAATAAAAAACTTTTGTAACCCCCCAATTAGTATTTAATGACAGGCATTCAATCATCGCTGGTGTGGCCCACTTGAGTCACGAATTCGCTTCATTTTTGGGTTTTTCTCCCTTGAATGATCTGAAAACATACAGATGGCGTGGATATAAAACACATACATCACGTCGGTCCCACACCGCCCAACACATCCACTTACCATCGTTTCTACGTTCCGGCTCTACACGCAAGCGTATTAGGTACTGGTACGTTATACTGCACTAAGTAAATTATGTGGGGCCACCATGATGTTTGTGTCTTATCCACACCATTCATCCATTTTATTAACTTATTTTATGGCATGAAGCCATATCCAAAGCTGAAGTGGACTGCACTATAGAAAATAGTGAGGATAATGGTGTTTACGGTAGAAACTTCTTATGGCCTACTATGATGCCTATTTGTCATCCAACCTATTCATAAAGTCAGATGGCTTCATTAAAAAATTCCATGCCCTAGGAAGCTTAAAACAGGATGTGTGTCTCACCTGCTAGCCCAGCTGGTAGATGCTCAACACTATGTCTCAGGTTTGAAATAGTAAGGAGGCACTAATCATCAACCCCACTGGTGGGTGGGAGGATCATGTGTGGGTGTGTTGCATGACTAACAAAAAAAGAAAAAGAAAAGGAGATGCATTTAATTCGCCCTGTTTCTGGTGTGGTCCATCGGACCATCTTCGCGGGGCTATGCAGAGCTCACTAAGATGTATGCATTTTATCCATGCCACCCATCTATTTTGAAAGATCAAGGCCCAAGTGTACTTGCACCACAAGAAGCAATGGAGATTGGACCCCTACCATTAAAACTTTTTTAAAGCCCACAATAATGTTTACTTGCATCCAACCGGTTCAGGAGGTCACAAACTTGGATGAAAGGAAAACATAGATAACATCTTGATTCAAAACTTAATATGAGGCATTCAATCTTGATTGCTTCTTGTGGTGTGGTCTGCTTGAGCCTTAGAGATTTCTCTTTTTCAGCTCAGAAATCTTTGAAAATGGATGAACAATGCGAATGAAACACTTTCATCATGGTGGGGCTCACATAGCCCTGCCAGTGCCGTCCCGCCTAGCGAGGTCCCTGGGTAGTACCCACCCAAGTAAGTAGTGTGTACGTGCACATCTCTGTGGGGCCCACCAAGATTATGTGTTTCATCCATGCTGTCCATCCATTTTTTCAGATCATTTTAGGGCATGAGCTCAAAAATGAGCCGGATCCAAAGTTCAAGTGAGCCACACCACAGGAAGCAATGGAGATTGAACACCTACCATTGAAAACTTCTTGGAGGCCATTAAAGTTTTGGATCAAGCTTATATTTGTGTTTTCCTTTCAGCCAGGTCTATGTGATCTTATGAATAGGTTGGATGGAAAATAAACAATATGGTGGACCCTAGGAAGGTTTCAACAGTAGGTGTCATTATCCCTGCTGCACACGAGCTTTGGATTTACTTCATTTTTGGGGCTTATGCACTAAATTGATTTGGCAAAATAGATAGACAACATGGATAAAACATATACACCATGGTGGGACCACAGAGGTTTGCCTTATATAGTCTCGAGGTCGGTGCTGTGTTCTACACTAAGCAATCGTGAGTCCCATGTGATGTCAATACTTGGGCTGCACTTGTAAAATGAAAATGGACGGTTCAGAGAAATTGGTCAATTGTTCAGATTCTGTTTACAAGTGTGGCCCACCTGTTAATAATATTTACCTGTTTAGTGACTAGTAAGCAATGCACTTGTGGCTTGTCGTCGCATTTTTCACAGCTGGTGAGTGGCAGTGGGCAGGTGGCCTTCCCAGGCAGCCCAGCCCAGTAGGGCCCATGAAATTGGCCGGATGGTCATGCCCGGGCTTGAAATCTGACCCATTGTTCAGGCTCAGCCAATGATGAATGGCCCTGGTCTGGACCAATCATCAAGCCAGCCAATGTAAGGAAATGACATTAAAAAGGTACTGGTTAGCGACTGCATTGAGGTTGAAATACTCATTTGATTTAGGTCATATTTCAATGATCCAAATCAGTTATATAATGGCACTTAATATAGGTGGTGGACCACCGTTGTCATTATCATCTCAGATTTAGATTGGACTATTTCAAACTTTTGATCGATTGTATCTTTTCTTTACAAGGTGGGTCGGCTCAATAAAGAGGCGTCTTGTAACTTGAATTGAGAAAATTAGGCTGGCCCATGTGAGGCTAGGACCAAAACCCAGCCAGATGCTACCGACGAGGCCCTGCTAAGGGTCCAAATGGGTCTAATCGAATGAAACCCACTCAATGATAGCTGCAACAAAGTCACAATGCCACACAGCAATTATAATGATGAAATGAGACAGGTGCAATATCCAAGCCGTCCATCAAGTGGGTCCAACGTTGTAGATGTATTCTTCAAAAGATAAAACTGGTATGCTCGATGAGGTTGCCCCAGTGTTAGAAACGAGTAGATGGTTTAGAAAACTTCAACCATATGTTTGTTCCTCAAATCGTGCCACCTGACTATTGCTGCTGCCAAAATTTCTGAAATAAAATAATTTTGGGTGCCGAAAAAAATAAAATAAAATGTTTAATGAAGTCAAGTTGAAGCACGTATCAAGTATGCTGTCTTTAAAATGTGATTAGCCCTTTCTCTTTTCAAATAAGAGATCACTGGCGATATGATAAATCTGTTTGATTTTGCGTGCAACAATCACGAATGGACCACCGTACGAACTCGGCTAATGCAGTCACAATATAAAGTAGACCCAATGAGTGACCTTACTCAGAACTCAATGAGTTTGAGTCCTTAATGTATTGCTAACTTGATAAAAAGGATGAGAGAGATCTTATTTAGTTATTTTCTAGTCAATGATTGATTTATGATTTTCTGATTGCTTGTGTTTTCTGGACTAGGATGGTCCAGTTTATATAGAAGAAATGAGTGAACCATTGCACACGAGGCCACCAATTTCTGGACTAGGATGGTCCAGTTTAAATAGAAGAAATGAGTGGACCATTGCACATGAGGCCATCAAATATTAGAACGTTGCAAAAAGAGTAAGATCCAAACGATCCAAACAATTGGATTAAAAATCTGACTGTTAAGATATGTTAGATCAATGATCTGATCATTGACATTAACTAACATCAGTTTCTAGCTGTTCTTTGCAAAGGATAGATCTGACCGTTTTACGAAAACTATATAAGCTGGTGTTCCTTCTCACACTTCATCACGACAGTTCACGTAAGGTCGTGAAGGGCGCCACTGGCACCTCTAGGACACAATGCTAGTGCGTCACTTTTCTCTCTCCCTCTTTTCTAAGTAAGGTCCTTTTTTGTTGCAGAATTCAGATTTTAGAGAAAATCTAGATTCCACTGTTGGAATCCAAAATTGCAAAAACTAGAGTGGAACCCAGGTTTCATCTGTAACTTGTTGTTTGGCTGAAAACAGTGCAATCCAGATTTTGTTCCAACCATTGCTTGTGGTATGGCCCACTTGGGCTTTGGATCCGCCTGAGAACCTTACCCCTAGCCTATTGTAGCCCCACAAGACAGATAGCCAGGTTGGATGGCAAATAAACATTATAGTGGGCCCTACGAAGTTTTTAATGGTGGACATTCAATCAACACTGTTTTCCTGTGGTGTGGCCCACTTAAGATTTAGATCTGCCTCATTTTTTGTCCAATGCCTTCAATTGAGCTCTCAAAATTGATGGACCGCGTGGATATAATACACATACATCATAAATATACAATGCATACATGGAGGTGGTGACGCTCACTTCCGCCTCTTTTTCCTTCCATAGAAACGGTCGCCCACACCGTTCCACTAATCCCAATTCTAGTCAATTTAAGTTTCCAAACGGAATCCTATTTGTCTGGAATTTGCCACTAAACACACAAGTTAAAATAGGATTCCACTAGAATCTAGATTTTAAGCTAGAAATGGGCTTTCAAATGCCAACCAAACGGGCCCTAAACCATCCTTAAAACCATTTATAAACCCAATAAATCTCCAATCTCTAAGCAATGCGGGACAAATAAAAACACATTTTTTAACAAAAATTCAAAATAGATTTGGAGGGAAAATGAAAATATTTGAAGACTTCAAATTTCAATATCAAATTAATTATTTGATTTAACCAATAAAAGAAATTCTCAACAATTCTTGATCTTGGTCATCTTATCTTTACATGGCACTTGGTGGTTGGAGAGCATCTCTCTCATTTATGTGCCATGACCACATGTTAGCATGTACATAAATTCCTCTTACATGCGCATGGGATTAGCAAAGCTCATGAAGGATTAGGTCTTCAGTATGTGCCATGACCACACGTCCAAAGCAAGTTCTTTGTGGCCTGTGCTGTTGACTGCTCTTCACTATCTCTTCTTCCCAATCACCATCAGCAAATATTTATAAGATAACATTGTCGGCCATACATGTGTAGGCCATTGACTTGAGAGTTTAAAATCATCCCAATCGATATTAAGACTCTTTTTTAGATTTCAATGCTATTTATTTTCAAAGAAAAAAACGCAGCAACATGAGATTTCACGTCTTTTGAAATGTTCATGCCATTCTACTTGAGCTACCTTTTGTAAGGCTAGGACGTTTGAGGCATGGTCCACCCTCTGCGGGGCCCACAGTGAATTCAGGCTGGTTGGTTCATCTGGTGGGCAGCACACGTATTTTGAACATAGACCATCAATCATTTTCCTCTAGCCGTTCATCTTTCTCCAATTGTGTGGCCCACCTGGTAGCTGGACTGACATGGACCATCCTGTTTTTTCGAATGTCCCGTGCCGGATCCATCCGACTCAAAGTCCATCAAGGATGTTTGATTTGCCTAGTAGTATACTCACTTTTACAGATGCATGAATTTGATTTGTGATGGTCATGAATGGGACTCTCTTCATGAGGCAGAGATGCTAAGTGATCAATTCAAAGCCCATTTTGCAGTCATGAATTGAGAACAGCGATGATGCTAACTAGACCTGGAGTGGTTAGATTCATAGAAGCTTTTCTATTTTCTCAAAGAGAAATGCTAGTATGCAGCTGGTGTTGCGAAAAATACCATATTGCCATGTCTTTACAGTACCATGTGGCAAATGTGTGGTGGTTGGGACCATTGATCTGATGAGTGCGATCACATGGATATAGACCATAAACCAAAACCAAGGGGATTGGATTATGGTAGCCATCTCATTTGTGGCCTGGAAAAGGAATGGTAAGCAGAAAACAGAACAGCGGTCCACATATTTTGGGCATGTTTGGATACACTATCAAATAAGTGGGAAAAACCAAACTGCAGTCCCCTTCCATGCATTCATATTTAGGGAGGAAGACTCCACATCACAATTACTTTACTACCAAGATTGTTTTGAAAGAAAACTAGCTGCAACTTGATGTTTTTGTGATATCTACATGATTAAATTGAGTTTTTGCAATTCAAGTTGTTTATGCTTCCAAACATAACCTTGGAGAATTGCTATCTTCTTGAAACCATCTCTATGGTGTTGGTTTCTTCTTTCTTCCCATCCATTGATAGATTTCTATCCAATTAGCCCATTTCGGTCAGTTTCAGCCTGCCTCGGACAAGTCAAAAGCCCTAACCGGGCTACAACCAATATAAACAGGCAGAACCAGACAAAACTGAGTTGACTTATTCAAGAACTAAACCAAGTCAACTTAGTTTCATTTGATATTTGATTCCATCTCATAGAGGTTCTTCTATCCCCCCCAAAAGACTAGGCATTGCATGTACATGAAGAGCAAATTATTACATGCATCTTTCTCAGGATCCGTCGAGATAAATTATGTGAAATGAGTCAAATCTCTTTCCTCAAATCTTCAAATATCTTAACTCATGCTGGCATGCACTACATTGATTTCTACATTTTTCTCCATTTGATGAATGTGCCACAACTTACAAACAATCTTAAAGGTGATAAGATGAAAAATGAAGAAATGAAAGGGTGGCCATGATATGTACCAAGGGAAGATTCATTAGAACATGGCATCTCTCCCTTAACTTGGCCTTCAGAAAAGCTGGCAACCTCTCAAATATCTGACTGATAGAAAAAAAAAACTATGTGAATTTTGTTCAGGGTGTGAAGGGAGCAAAAACAACCACGGAATTGTGCCCACCAAAGCCAAATGAGTTAGAGATAGCTGCCATACGTAAGAAAGAGTGAGTGTTGAAGCAAAAGAAGAACAAAAGAAAAATAACTCGGTTGAAAAGTATTGGTAAAAAAATAAAAAGAAGATGAAGAAGAAGAGGAAGAAGAAAGATTGTGCTTAGAACGTACCAACATGAACATCGTGCTTTTTCTTCGTGTTTGGAACTGTATCGATACTTACATCAGGTTCCAAGTTCTACACAAAAGAAACAAATGGAAGTTGAATAAAGAGTACAGTCATTAGCAGTAATTAAAGGGAAATTCGTATTGTAATTGGAGAGGATGTTGGTAAAGCAGCAGTACAAATTGGTTGATGGTTGGATGCAGCCAACCGGTAGTGATGGCCTTGATTGTTGCTATGGCTTCCAATCCACCAGAAGCGCCAAGACAGTGTCCAATCATTGACTGAAATAGGAGTGCACATCAAAAGAATGGAAAGGAAATGGAATTTTTGGTAACAAGAATACAAGAGCCCCATTAAAATTGTTTTAAACAGGCTTTTTTTTTGGTTTGGAATTAAATGGGGCGAGAGTTCTCACCTTAGTTCCGTTCATTTTCATTTCAGAAGTGTCCTTGAAGACCTTCTTGATAGCATTAAACTCTGCTAGATCGCCTGCGAGCGTTGATGTCGCATGTGCATTCACGTAATTCACCTGTAAGTTTCAATAGTTCTCATTCCCATTAGAGTCCGAAGGGAAGTTGAGAAGAAATAAAATTTGGTTCAGTAAAATCATTAGTATTGTCTGTCAATGCCGGCCACTTTGAGATTATCAAAGCTGCATTTGTGTGCTCAGTTGATATGAATTGCAATGTCTTAATCCAACGAAGCAGAAATGACTATACTGGGTTCTGTCCCACGCCATCCATAATGAGGGACAAGCCCCCAATAGTGATTCTGATCATTCAAATTCCACATTGAAATGATGGAATTTGCAGCTAGAGATTGCTCATCATCATATGGATTTGCAATTGAAATTCACATGCCAATGGATCACGAAAAGGGATGATACCAAGTAACAATTGGAAATCAATGAATACCTAGCATAATCAAATTAGTCCGGTACAATATGTGTGCGTTAGATTGCTCACCTCCTCTGGGGAAACTCCTGCATCTTCCAAGCTCTTGATTATGCAAGAAGAAACTCCGAGGCCATCGGATCGAGGATCGGTCATGTGATGTGCATCGCAGGTTATCGCGCCCCCCAAATACTCTGCAATTATATTTGCTCCTCTCTTTCTTGCATGCTCCAAGCTCTCCATGACCTTTAACCATATCCAATTTGCAAGAATCAATGTAAATGAAATGTCAGTGGGCCTCATCATGGAATGGTCCTTGTCCCAATATCTCCCCTACCAGATGATCATATCCATCTGATGAAGACAGACAATTACAACCTGATGTCCACATTTGCTAGGGGCTTAATTGGACGGTAAGAATCATCTAAAGGGGATGATTTTTGGGGTACCTCCCTTCCACTGTAGGGCCCACAATATGATCAATCAAGATCACCAGAGATTAGCTCGATGCACAGAAAGAATCTAGCAGTTCGATGATCTACCAGCACACCGGAGCCTTCGCCCATGACAAAACCATCGCGGTCTTTATCCCATGGCCGCGACGCTTTCTCAGGTTCGTCATTCCGCTGTGACAGAGCCCTACATGCTATAAATCCTCCTACGCCAGTAGGCAATACTGCAGCCTCAGTTCCGCCAGCAACCATGATATCTGCTTCACCCCTTCTTATGTGATTTGCTGCAGCATAGAAGCAGTAGTTTGCAGTTGCACATGCTGTTGATATGGAATAATTCGGTCCCATTAACCCTGTATCGATTGCTAACAGCGCAGATCCCATATTGGTGATGGAATAAGGGATGAAAAAGGGAGTGATTTTCTTGTAACCCTTCTGTATGAGAGATTCAACACCATTGCTGAAAGCCGTTAAACCACCCATCCCAGTTCCTACCAGCACTCCGATTCTAGATTTGTCCATCTGCGCAATCCAAACAGCAAGAATGGTTTGTTACCATAAAATCTCCTAAGGTCAGTGTTAAGAGCCTAACCTCTATGGCAAAAGCCCCAGAGTAGGTCAAGTTAGGGTATTAAACCCTTGGGATCATAACATTCCACCACGCTCCACAGCCGACGGCCACAGTGGCTCACTCTGTGGTGGCACTACACTGGCCTCTTTTCCTCAGGTAGCCCTTTCCACTCATGGCAGCTAAACTCTGGTTGTTCAGGTAGCCCTCTTCATGTCGTGGTGGCTTTCATTCTGGTCCAGATTGCCCTTTCCACAAGTCGCCCCTTCCGTGACTTGAACATAGGACGTGGTGCTAGCTCCGATACCAATTGTTAAGAACCTAACCACTATGCCAAAAGCCCCAGGACTGATGGACCGCATCAAGCTAGGCTATTAAATCCTTGGGATCGTAAGAGTTGGTCAAGCAAAATTTTTCTCCTGGCAAGCAATAAACAAGCCCACATGTGCAACATTGGTGAGTGTGCGCAAGAACTGTTTATCAGGTGTGCCCCCACTTTTGGGTCTGTGGCCAGAAAATCAGGTTGTCTGGTCATAAGGGGGCCACAAGTATAAGAAAAATGAAATGCTGAATCTCTTGACTTAAGGGTCACATTCGGAGGATGCTTGTGGCCCACCCTGTCAGTGGATCAGTCCATGGCATATTCACTTGGGGGTCCAGCTGATGAATGTGCTGGATGATTTGATCATACGGTCTTGAGTAGCAAGAGCTGGGTTCTAAACAATTTGAATTGATTCAAGTATACAAATTTGTCTTGCTGTTTTATTAAGGAATCTGACTTACGTTTTCCAAGATATCCGATCTAAGGTCAGCATCTTCAAGGGCTCTTCTGCCCGCAACAAGGCAATACCTCCAGCAGTCATCGAGCCGGCGGTCATTCTTTCCATCAATATAACCTTTGGAAGAGAAATCACGAATCTGACCTGCGAATCTGACAGAGAATGTAGAAGCATCGAATCTGTCGATCATGCTGATCCCACTCTCTCCTTCCAGAAGTTTATTATAAAATGTATCAATGTCGTTTCCAAACACTGAAACCAGGCCCATTCCTGTAATGACAATTCGTTTATTGGGATCCGTTTCCCGTTTTGGAACTGCAATGGTGGGGGTTGCCATGGCCTTAACCGGCCTGAATTTTGGAGCTAAGAAAAGAAACCCAAATCAAATCAATCAAACTATTCAAGATGATGATTGGAGAGAGGTTAAATAATGACAATATTTTTTTGAGTAGCTATTGATATTGGCTGCGTTTGGATGCTCAATTGGATCCAATTGCAAACAGTCAGTATAATCAAGAGAAATGGACATATCTGCAATGAGGAAGAAACCCTATCAACGTTTCTGTAAGTCCAACTTGAAATTAATGTGACTACAATTTGGAGCCCATACCATCAATATGAATGCTAATAATGAAGGATAATAGAGTTCAGTCATCTCAATTTTATTTAACTAATAATTGTGATCCAATTTGATGGTGCATCCATACACGCCATAATGTGCCAATTCATCTTCTTGTAGTCTAAATCAACAGATCTTAAAAGAAAAAACTGAAAGAAGAAAAAAGAAGCAGATACTCACATAGGATATGAATCAAACAAGTTTTGAAAAAGTTTTTTTTTTTATTGGAATTTTGCCATTTCTGATACTTCAAACATTCTTTTTAGTTTAATTGGCATAAATTAGATACATTTGTTAGTCTAAAAATACTCAGATTAAAATCTGTGATATGTATGTGCATTGATCATCACCGGATTAATGTTAATACCTAGAATACAAGTTTCTATTTTTTTTTATTGTCATAAGATTAGAAATGTATATGTAATTACAGATGTGCTGAGGATCTTCAAAAAATTCATACTCCACCCAAAAAAAAAACAGTTATTCTGATTCGAATCATATGCCAAGCAAAAATTCAAGGGGAAAACACATAAACCCACACAATGAAAAGCAATTTCACAGCTCTCGTAACCCAGAATATGACAGATTAGGTGTATACAAATCAATCAAGGTTGGTGTAGCTAGCAATTCTCTTCACAAAATATCAGAACTGAAATAGTACAGAAGTTCATTTCAATTAAAAAAGAAAAAAAGGAAAAGGAAAAGGAAAATGGGTGCATGCAAATCGATCAGGGTAGGTGTAGACATGGATACCATAGAAAACAAGCAAACCCAATAACTAGAACCATCCAAGCACCCAACAAGGGGAGAGAGGGAGAGAGGGAGAGAGAGAGAGGGTCAGGGTTTGTTGGCGGTGGGACCTACCTGATGAGTGGACTGGATGCCCCACGTACATGCACCGAGTTGGAGTGTGGGTAGCGAAGCGCCTCTTCAATCTCTCCTTGCATCGAGTGGCTTTAGCATTTCTCCTCAAACCAATGCAGCAGTGATGGAGTGAATAAGACTCGCATGAGGAAGCAAAAGACCCACTTGGGTTCCTCACAGATGAAGCCATTTGCTTGTTTTCCAATGGCCTCAGGCCATTGTACTGAGGCAGACCAGCTCCATTCCCACCCAATCCTCTGTTCCCAAATACCAAGTTAGAAGAACAAAAACCAGCCATTACTTCCATCTCTCTCTCTCTCTCTCTCTCTCTCTAAATATAAGAGAGCTCCTTGGTATGAATTGCATCGGGAAATACGCCAAACGGCACATTTACAGACGAAAGATGTCGATGATTCCCACGCTCTCTCTCTCTGGGCAGCTTAACTACCTGAACAACCACCATGCCCCTTTTCACGAAAATACCCCTCTTCCCGCTCTTTCCCATTTTGGTTCTGATGCACCCACTCCAGGCAAGTTTGGTCCTCGCTTTAGTGAACCGTACCGTTGATCTGATGGGCCTCACTATGTATGTGTGATGCTCCAAAATTCATGCAGATTGGAAGTTGCAAGCCAGCTTATCTAAAGATGTCGCTGTATTTTTCCTGAACCGTCTATTTGCCTGCCATTGATCGAAGGTCAGGATCCTTGGGTCTGGAAAACTTTTGGGTCATCTCCCATTTCCTGTGGGGTAACATCAGATCAACGGTGTGGATCATTGGCCCCACTTGTGGCAACTTAGTAGTTCAGGACTGTCATATCATTCCTCTTCTGAGTTATTTTGTTCCTTTGTGTGGGCATATATTGGAGGATCCATCATGAAGAGCCGTGCTTTTTAAAGACGGACTTAGTCCTGCCAGTGCTCGATTTGCTTCCTAGCCGCCGGGATGCAGCTGGAGACCGACGGTTACATGTCACATGGGCATTGGTGGAGAGCAGGCGGTGGGACCTGCACCTCAGCAACAGTGGAGAGCTGAGAGATCTGTCACATCAGTCGGGTCCCACTGCTCTCCATCAATGCTGACGCGACGCATACCCATCTGTCTCCAACTGCGTCTTGGTGGGGTAGTACCCCATCCGAGCTTGTCTTGCCCGAGGCTGCATGGGTCACCACGACATAGGTGTTTTATCCACGCCATCCATCTATTTCATAATATCACTTTAGAATATGTAATAAAAAAATGAGGCAGATCGAAACTCTAGTGAACCAAGTGAGGATTAAACGCCTGCCATGCAAAACTTCTTGAAGCCGCATAATTTTTGATAAACTGATATTTGCGATATACTTTCATCAAAGCTAATAAGACCTTATGAACAGTTTACATTGATGTATATGTTTTATATTTAGTATTTATCAATTTTTAAAAGCTTATTTTAGGACATGCGCCAGAGAAAATGAAGCAGATCTAATACCATGTGGACCATTCCACAAGAAATAGTGGTAATTGGGCGCCCACCATTAAAAGCTTCCCCCGGTCACAAAAGTTTTGGATCATGTTAATATTTGTGTTTTCTCTTCTTCTAGGTTTACATGACCTTGTAAACTGGTTGGATGGTAAATAAACATTAAGGTTGGCTTTAGAAAGTTTTTAATGGTGGGCTTTAAGTCACCAGAGTGATGCACTTGAGATTTGGATTGCTTCATTTTTGGGCTCATGCCCTAAATAAGGTGGCAAAATGGATGGACAATGTGGATATAAAACACATAGTGGCCTCACAATCCCGAAACCGGGATCCACCCAAGCCATGTTTTTTTATTTTTTTGGTCATGCTTTAAAATGAACCAGCAAAATGGATGGATGGTGTGTATAAAACACAAACATAATGATAGCCCCACAGAGCTCCTACAAGGACTCAGTCCATCTTGGTAGGGTTCATGCAGCTTACATGGTGACTCCATCACCATGGCTATCTGTGGATCCCATCATGATGTATGTGTTTTATCCACATCGTCCATCTATTTTGCCAGCTCATTTTAGATAATGAATGCCAAAATTAAAGCACATCCAAAGTTCAAGTAGACCACACCAATGGAAACAATCAAAATTAAACATGTGCCATCGAAAACTTCTTAGGGCCAGTGAAGATTTGGATCAAGATGATATTTGTGTTTTCCCTTCATCCAGGTTTGTGTGTCCTTATGACAAGGTTGGATTACTTTGGACCTTAGGAAAGTTTCAAGAGTGGATGTCATTATTACCACTGTTTTGTGTGGTGTGGACCACTTGAGCCTTGGATATACTTTAATTTTGGGCTCAGGCCCTAAAATGAGGTTGCAAAATGGATGGATGGTGTGGATAAAACACATACATCATAGTGGGTCCCACAAAATCTTGTAGTTACCGTGGTGTTGGGGTCACCATGCAATTCGCATCTCGGATATTATATGTATGACGGACCGAGGCCATTCATATAGTTGGCATTACATAGGCATTGATGAACACTTATGACAAAGACTTAACATTCTGCTCTAATACGGCAATCACTTGATCTAAAAGCTTGATCCTTTAAGGGATGGTGTATCAGTATATCAAGGGACTTTAACTCTCTAACAATATTCATAGTGAGAGCTATTGTCATTGTGCTTACATCTATCTTAGAAGAATGGATTTTTTGGTCAATGTAATCCTCAACTTTTTTTTGTCAATGCCAGGCAACCCCCACTGTTAGTCATACCATAATGTTAGCCCCCCACTAGGGATCAATATCAAGACTTCAGTGTTGAAACAAGTTTATCTTCTCTCAATCTGCCACTTGAGCTATAGATCCGGGGTGTCCCAACTTCTTATCACCTGTAATTTTCTTTGTAGGACGCTCTTATCTACATGCACTAAAGGTGACTATAATGTACTCCGCCTTTTGCAATCCAATGCTACAACCTGTTGTTTCCTCGAAGATTATGAAAATGCACTTAAACGGCAAGTGGGAATCCCACGTCTTTGAAAGTGGAGTTTTGAAAATTTAAATTTCCAAATGCTATAGACTTTTGGGGCTTTTGTCTCCTCGCCAGCTCCTGTGGGTGGAAACCCAGTCTGTCATCAAGCTAGCCTTATGACATTAGCAAAAAGTAAAGCAGATTGAAAGTTCAAGTAGGCAATTTCCCCATTAACCTTATGACATATTCTAAAAAATAAGCAAATGGAGAGCTCAAGTAGGCAATTTCCCCAGCTAACTTTATAACATGAGCCTAAAAATAAGGCAGATTCAAAGCTCAAGTGGACTGGAAGACCAGAAATATTAGAGATGGCATGCCTACTTTTGAAATGTTCCCAGGGCATACCATACCATGGTGTTTTTATGCCATCCATACTGTTCATAAGGTCATTCTCACTTGGATGAACTAAAATGTTAACCTGATCCAAAACTTAAAACTTCTGTGAGCCTCTAAAATGTTTCAATTATGGGTATTCAATCCCACCGTTTTCTTATTTTCTTATGGTGTGCCTCACTTGAGTTTTGGATTTGGTCTGCTGCTTTTGGCTCATGTCCTAACATGAGCTGACAAAATGGATGGACAGTGGATCTCACATGGACATTGTGGTGGCCCACGTAGTTTCCGCTGATGAAACTTCGTGTATGGATGCACAGGGATGTCATGTCCGACTCTCTCTGCGTTTATAAGGCAGGCGGGAATAATGTGTGCACCAACTCTCGGTGCTCCCATGTCAAAGTTAATTTGTGCTTATAATTTACACTGGCGCGGTCCATCCGTCTAACAGCTCATTTTAGGGCGTGATAACAAAAATGAAGCAAATCCAAATCTCAGGTAGACCATGCCATAGGAAACTATGGTGACTGGTGACCACAAAAGTTTTGATCAAGCTGATATTAATTTGTATGGTCGATTCATCCAGGTCTTTGTGATCTTATCAACAGGTTGGATTTGGAATAAATATTCCAGTGCCCCCAAGTTCTTAACGGTGGGTATTCAATCACCACAGTTTTCATGTGGTATGGTTCACCTAAGATTTGGATCTATTTCGTTTTTTGGATCATACCCTAAAATTAACTTTCAAACCAGATGGAAAGCAGTCGATGTAAGGAACATACATCATGGAAAGGAGTGGAGACAGATCCACTGAAGCCATGCCCGATTTATAGGTCTCACTTCATCAAAGCCGTTATAAATCCGTCATCCAGATACACCAATGGCATGGATTCAACAAGAATCACTCAGAAAATGCCCCTAGCCTTTACATTGACAGCTCTCTTGGGCCCATTGGAAATTGCGCCTATCATATAATCCCACTTGGATGGGTCCATGGTTCAATGATCCAAACAGTTGATATCCTCGGTCCCATCGTGGGTGGACCGCCCACATAAAGTCCACAAGCTGGAAGAGTCCTCTCCACTCAACAGGCGATCAGCAAAGGTTCACATTCAACAAAAAAAGAATAAAAGTTATTTAGATAGGATCTTCTGGTCCAAGGGGTCGTAGTGCATAGACCATGGAAATGAAACCCGTCATATCAACGGTTTGGATCATCAAACCATTGACCCCACATAAACGAACTGAAAGTCAGATTGGAACCATACAACCTTTTGGCCTAAGCACGGATATCCATTGATGCGGCAGTTAGGTCGCAGATGGGAGCATTTGGTAGGTCATATGGCCTACAGGCCCGTGCAGATATTTTAATTTTTTTAGTACGTGTATATTGATGATAGTGGGTAGAATGTTTTTAGTCCTGGCATGGCATCGACAGTTCATCAACGGGTCCAGGACAACCCTATGTGACCCCTAGATCTGTACACCCAGCTGAACTGAATCGAGTTGGGCCTAGCTCGGCCCGGCCCAGCCTCTAGGCAACCTTGGTTTGAGCTCGGCTCAACCTTTGAACTGGACTGGCAGGCTCAACTTGATTTGGTCAAGCTTTTCAAGCTATTTTCAAACTGAGCGTCAAGCTTGAACAAAAAATGTACCGCTCACACAAACTTATATTATATATATAACTGAGTCTAGCCAAGCTAAACCAAGCTTGGGTGAGCTTAGCCCAAAAATACTTTTAAACTTGCCTCGATTCGAACCTGGCCTTCAAATCGAGCCGAATCAAGTTGGTACAAGCAAGCTAATCAAGATAACTTGGCTCATGTTTAGCTCTAGTGATCTCCGCAGATCCCTGAACGGGACCCACAATGGATTAATGCCACATGCATCAGTAGCATTGATGAAACGTGGATTACGTCCAACCCTTGGTCGGACCTTTAAGTTCTTACCAGATCTGTGTGGGGGCCCACTGTGATGTATTTGTTTATCCACGCCGTCCATCCCTTTTCTAAGATCATATTAAGGCATGGGCCAAAAAATGAGGCAGATCCAAGGATCTAGTGGACCACACTAGATATTACTCTTACATTCAATGCTTTGTGCATTTAATGCAACCAAGCTTACTATTTACTGGGGTCCACTAGAGCGTTGGATCTACTTCATTTTTGGACACATACCTTAATATGATCTTAGAAAAGGGATGGATGGTGTGGATAAATATATACATCATGGCAGGCTCCTACACAGATCTGGTAGGATGCTTAAAGGTCCGATGAGGGTCGAACACAATCCACGTCCGCATCAGGGAGTGGATTGCCTGTGACCCGATCATATAACCGGATCATAGAGATATCTCTATGCCCAGAGCTGTATGGGGGTCCACAAAAATGCTCATGACAAATCTACTACGTTCGTATATTTTGAAAGACCACAGTGGGATAGGTTTCTAAAAATCAGGAAGATCCAAAACCCAGGTGGGCCATACCATCAAAACAGTGAGAACAACAACATCCATCGTTGAAACCTTCCTGGAGCTGACCCTGATGTTTATATTCCATCCAAACCGTTCATAGAATTATGACCACTCAGATAAACTGTAGGAACAATATCATCCAGATACAAAACTTCTGTCAGCGGCAAGCGTTGAATCCCCGCTGTTTTCGTGTGGTATGGCTCGCATGCATGTTGGATCTGCCTGATTTTAAACTCGTCCTATGGTCTTTCAAAACATATGGACAGAGTGGATTTGTCAGTACAGACATCTTTATGGCCCCACACAGCTCCGGGCACAGATATATCTCCGTGGTCACAGGCAATCCGCTCCCCCGCATTGATGGGCCTGCGCGCTATTTGCCCCCACAGCATTTCTCAGTGGTAGAAATGTTGAGGTCCACCTGTATTTTATGGTCCTCAACTGAAAGAGAGGGTGGGTTCCACCATATCTGTCTATATGAGCATAGAACACTGAAACACTGAATGCTGCCCTTCCCCCTTTTCTTTCCGGGGGGAGCATTGCGTAGGCCGCACACGATTATAAGACCACCGTACACTAAAGCTCCAAAGAGTCGCGCGTGTGAAAAAAAAAAAAAAAAAAAAAAAAACCGACCACCGTTCCTTAGACCAATCCAATCATCAAGCGAACCACATATGGATTTAGTAGTTCTTGGATGGTTTACATTGTTTTTCTTGGCACGGCTCTCCTGATGATTGAATCAGCCATACATCTGTTTTGTCTGATCAGAATGGTGGAGTGCACCTGTCGGACTGGTAAGATGTCATACGCAAATCACAATTCATTTGGGTTCCACAGTGCCCGACACAACCACTTTTTAGAAAAAAAAGAAAGAAAGAAAGAGAGCAATTTTGTCATTTCACTCTCTCAAAAAGATACTACAAGAACCGAGAGTTTGGAACAAGGGGTGGCATGCATCCTCTCCTTCCACCTTTCCATTGTTTTTATATTAAAAGAACAGGATTTTTACTGCCAAATTCTCAAAGTATTTTACGTTTTATCAAATAATGTCTTTGCGGGTCCTCATGCCTTGGTGATAGCTCACAAGAGTTTCAACCCAAGGTCATGGGTTCGAGTACCCTCGCAGTGAAATCCGATTATGGTGTGAGTGCATAGGTGTGAAGTACACCAAGATGGTTTTTTTAAGCATGAAATTACAAAAATGCTCTCTTTCTGTCTCTTATTTTTTCTTTTATTTTTAATTGGTGACACTCGATATTTATGGGGCCCATGTGGTATGTGTATAACATCCAACCCATCAAATGCATGCACCACACCATAGTGATGACGTGAACGAAATATCAGGTCATTGAAATCATCAAATTTACCCACTTTTTCCTGCTCCTTTTTGTGCAGGACACTCTCTCACTTTGGCATCCCTTGTGCTTTTCTCTCCCATCCGAAAATTTCTCCCCATTTCACTCCCTTCTTCTCTCAAGGGTGTTTATCACGTGCCGATTCCCAATAAATCATTTAAATGATGAGATACATAGAAAGAACTAACGAATATGGTAAAGTCATCATTAGCTGGTGTAGGTGGCATCATATGTATAAGAGGCAACATGGAATATGGTAAAAGCATCATTAGTCGGTGCATGTGGGCATGCTTTTCTACCAATCGTGTCCATTCATGTATCGGGCTTTGGCATGGATATCACGTGCATTAAGAAAAATAGACCCGCTAGGCATTCCTATCCATCTAATTAATGACTACTAAAGCAATGGTTGCAAAACAAAAATATTTAATGGTAAAAAAGTGACGGATAGAATTGTTTGATATGTTTGATTTTTGAAAATATGGCATCCGTGTTAGGGTTCACTAGACGGACGAACCAGATTGTTAATCGAGCCTGTCACGTGCACCTACTGTAACTCTTGAGGTAAAAATCACGTGATCCATTTTGTGCCCAAGCGATCAGCATTTTATGCTGGAAAGCATTGCATACAAGCAATCTTACCATGATTCGGGTATATCAATTGCTGGACTCGAGCTTGGATGGGCGTTGGACCAAGAGTCACAGCCAAAAAGTAAATCATAGCCATCTTACTGGATACTCCAACTCGCATATGAACGAATGGCTATGATTTATTCTAACCATCCATTGGCCAAAGCTACCAGCGGTATCCAATGAGGGAGGTTATTGAATCATCACCCATGCACCAAGGACAATGGGATCCACTGAATCAACATGGAACCTGGGTGAATGCAAAAGTAGGCCCTACCTGTACAGGTTGGGCCCAAATAAAACCAGCAATTCGCTTATTTATGCGACATTCCTCTTCATTTTAATTACCTTTTTTTCCTCTATTTTTTCATTTCAAAGTAAAAAGAATGCAATCCTTTTGAAAACATAATTTAATTTCTCATGAATTTAAATGTACGTTAGATATCATTAAATTTCATGAAAATCTTTTTTTTAAAAAATAATTTATGAAAATATGTTTCAGTGAACCAGATTTTAACAAATTATTTTTTATTTTTTTCTTTTTTTTATAACCGAAGGTATCCAAGCCTCTTAGAGCACTTGACTAGGTCCTTAGCTAGGTCTTCGGAGGGAGCACCTTTTGAGGTCTTCGAGGCACATGCAAACCTTCCAACCCACACACATCGGATAAGTCAATGGAAGGTGGCCACCAAGGGGCTTCGAGCTCAAGACCTCTCGCTTCCTGAGGCGAGGTGTCCTGGCTAGTTAAGCTAGCGCTCGGTGGTTAGGTTTTAACATTTGAATAAGGGTTTACAAAAAACTCACGTTATGGTACCTTTTTTTAAAAGTTTGTCAAAGATCCACATCATTAATTGATATAATTATCATTCCACTGTCTTCTATCATGGCCCATGCCAACAAATGGATTGGTGGCTTGGGTGGGCCTCATGTTTTTGTAAAATCCATCCTGACCAGCAGGTGCATCACCCCCATTTTATGCCAAGGGCCCGAAAGTAAGCTGCACGTGTGAATCAGGTGGAGCATGTAATTGGAAACAGTGTAAAGGGCAATGCTCACCCTCTGAACTGTTTCCATTAGTTTGTGGCCCACGGGGATCACGGATGGGTATGATTTTTGGATCATAGGCCTAAATTTTTGTGTGGAATTGAATCGTTGGAGTGGATTTCATTACTTATTTTGGTGGGTCCTATAAAAATCAAGGGCTCTCAAATGTTTCCTTTGGTGTGGCCCATAGGTCAGCCTGCTTTCTTGTTGCTGGACCTAATATGGACTAACCATCTTAAATAAACATGGTGGAGGGTCCTGTCAAAATCAAGAGTGGCGTCCTTTTTTTTTTTTTCCCTAAATAATCTCTGTACAGTGAGAGAGAGAGAGAGAGAGGGAGGGAGGGGGGGCGTCCACTCCAACCATTAGATACATAATCGCACTTTAGGCTTAGAGCCACAAAAAAGATAAAAAAAGAAATAGAAAAAATAAAAGGCTGACTTGTGATTCAGGTGGGTCACACCAAGGAAAGCAGTTGGGAGAGATACATGTACCCTTGATTTTTACAGGGCACACCATGATAATTATATGAAATTCACTCCAAATATTAGATGTCACACCAAAATTTAGGCCTGGGGCCTAAAAATAAGGTCCATCCATGATTGGCTATACCCCAAGGGAAACAATTTGGAGGGTGATCATTGCCCTGTGCACTGTTTCCAATCATGTGGTCCACCTGAAGCACAGATGACTGGTCATTTTTGGGCCCTTGGCCTAACATGAGGTGACACACTTGGTGGTTGGGGTGCTTTTACATAAACATCACAATGAAGCCCATGCGAGCAGCTGACCCATTTGTTGGCGTGTACACACACAACTGGCAGAAGGTTAAAGAAATGTAATGGAAAGTAGTAGAATGATAATTATATCGATTAATGAGGGAGCTTTTTGAAAAAGGTACCAGAATGTAAATTCCATATTACTAAGGTAGTTTTTTTTTTAAAATTTTTAGAATTCCCTTTAAATAAATTAGTTGGAGGGAGATTATCAAACCTGTAAATGGATCATTTACCCCAAGAAGCAAAGGATCATGAAGATGATCGGTTGGTCAGGATTTAGATAGTCTCAGATGCTGCCTCTGAAAGAAACGCAAAGGAGACCATCTGTTGTACAGAGTAAGGTGCTGTGTCGGGTTGAAGTTTCAAACCTGTTTTTCTCCTTTCTGATATGCGTTTGGAGTCACAGTGCCCCTCTAGCAAAAGGAGATTGGCATACAAATGCTGGAAAATCAGCGATTGTTTGAAATAAGCATTTCCATTTGCTTCCTGTTTTTGAGAAGACCAGGTGGCTTCACATCTTTTGGGTACTTTAGTAAATGGAAATCCTCCAGGTTCTTGTTCCAGGTGGGTCCTACATGAATGTCCCCAGTAAGACCTACTAGATTGAAACACGAGAAAATGCATCCTCAAACTTCATAGATACTGATAGCATTAGAAATTGGAGAGGAGAAATTTAAGAGTCCCGAGCCTCAAAAAATGTATGGTAAAAGCTGTACAAGCCCAAGTAAATTATCAGTAATGAATTCAGTAGCATTTGCAAAGATCTAAATGCAGACAACACCTGAGAATTCATTCCACGATATTCACCAGGGGACTGTTGTCCGCTTTCATCATATAAATGGCTCAATCTACCAAAGATCCCTCAAATTGCTTTACTAGATGACTTAGAATAGAAGCATCAAACTTCATCGTCCCTCAAGTTTCAAACTCTCATCAAGAAACAACACAGGTCATTGACTTTCAAAACTCAAGTCAGTCTGTTCGACTCATCTAGATAGACATTTCCATATCAGATGTACACAACCCGGTTCATAACAACTGAGAAGATTTTGTATCCAAGAAGCTCAGAAAACAAGATCAACGACTCGAAGAGACTCAACTGAAAGCCCAAAACACTCAACCGACTCAAGGGATGACTAGACCAAATCTTTCACGAAAGAAACCAATCTAATGAACAATCCAAGACCATGTATTGTAAAAGCTTGATCATATTAAAGTAGTTTTCCATTAAATTCTTGCTACAAAATCTGGCCACAATTGGTGATGCAAACTACATGGATAAATACAGAAGACCCAAGTGTTACAATCCCAAAATCTTACAGTAGGGATCAATTAGGAGATGTGTTAGATATGATTATGGGACTTAATTTCAAAGGGGAGTCATTTGATACTCTGGCTGTGCATGATGCATGCTACACAGGTCCTTAGGGTGTACATTAACTCAAATTATGCCAACTAAGTTGTGGAAATCACCGTCGCTAAGTCAAAGTCACAAATCCAGATTGGCAGAACAATCCTATCATCTGGTCACTTATTTATTGAAATAGGACCGTTGGATATTATCATTTTTAGCCTCCAATCAATGCCCACCAGTCCAGTAGTCGGCTAATCAAATGACCATACTTTGGGTTCATAATACATTGAAACTGGGATCCATAACTCAGGACATTTTAATTCGAATTAGTAATGTTCCGCGTATGCAATTTCTAAGTAATTTATAAGTGCCTGTGCATCATCCATCACACTGCCTGAGTATCAAAGTATTTTTCTATTTTGAAAGTCCTATATAAGATGAACTTATCCAAGTACCTGAACAGATGTTTGTTGCCTCCAAGTGGCTATTCTATCAATATTAGGGGTTGTTTGGTAGCATGTATTTGATATGCATTGGCTATTACCATGGAATCCATGTGAACTGGAATCACCAGGCGTGTTTGGGAACCTGTAATTGGAATTCACTGAAATACATGTGAATGTGTTTGGCAGCCTATATTTGGAATGCATTGGTGGAGAGGGAGTGAGTGAGTGAGTTGAGAATTAGTAATAATCGGTGGTAATTGGAATCAATGTGAAATTGAATCATATGGTTTTGCTGCAGTTTCAAAAAAAGGGGCTTGGTGTACTTGATGTGAATTGGATTCCAATTATTACCAATTCACACCAATTACCACTAATTACATGCTCCAAAACGACCCCTTACACTTCCATTAATTGTGAGAAATACACTCTCCCAAATGCATCAATTACCACCAATTCACACTAGTTACCACTGATTGCATGCTCCCAAACAATCCCCTTAACTATGAGAAATTTTACAGTAACGATACCACAATTTCATGAAGCTAATAACCTAACAAATACACAGTATCAGACAAATACAGAACTTGCATCTAGGCTCATGATTCTACTTAGCAAGTATTATATCAACAAAAGGAATATGAGAAAACAGAGCAAAAATCAGCGTTCAATGCGTGCTGATTTCATTTTTCGAACTATTCACAGTTACATGTAATGTCACAAACATTCTTTTGAAAAAAAGTATAGTGTTACCCGCACAACAAACCCTAAAATCACCCACATTATCTAATAACAGATCAAAGAAGCCCCACCCCACCTACAGGTGACAATTGTCAGGTCTGGAACGATCCCAGCCCTGAATTTTCAACTGCAGACATCAGGCCCATCAGCAGGGCCTATTCAAAATTTGCCATTTGCTCATTCCGTCCATCACAAACTCAGAAACAAGAGGGAACTCAAGACCATATTAACAACAAACAATCGAATACATTGTAATGTGTCGTAGTTCATGTTACCTTCATCACATTGTATGGCCCGGCGGAACAGCCAATTTACAATTGGCAGTGGGTATTCACCGCTCGACGCAGCGGAATCCCTTGCAGATTGATAACCACACGGCAAAAAGAACACAGCAGACGACGAAGTCAATGAGCAGCACGATCCGGACATGCTGCCTCCACAACCTGCCCGCCTGCTGCCTTCCACAGCCATTCCCTCCGCTCTTCCGCAGCGGGGAGACCAAGCAATCCCGGCTCACACTAGCATCAGCTGGCACATCCAACCTGTTTTCTACATTGCCAGCTGTGCTGGTTGCTTCGTCGCCGTTTGACGATCTCTTCTTCGGCTTCCGGGGCAACAGCACATCTGAATCACCGATCGGATCCCCGTCTTCCGCTGGGCGCACCAGCTGGTGGAAAACCGGGCGGAACTCATCGTTGAAACAACCGTAGCTCAGAGAATCCGAGGCGTCGATCTTCCGGTCCTTCAGGACCTCCGCCACGAAAACGTCCTTTACGCGGCCGAGGAATTCGAGACCGTGCGATTTGCTGAAATCTTCGTCGACAATGGCGAAATAGACGAACGGATCTTCCATCAGGAACATGTAGATCCTCTTCCTGATGGTGTGGGTGTAAATACGGTGGAAACTGGGGGCCTTCTCGAGGCATTTCCGGGCTAGGGTTTCAAGATCGCGGTCTCCGGAGCTGAAATCGGCGAGGATTATGGTTCCTTTGGAAATGCAGGCGTACAAGATAAGATTCGGATCGGGAATCATCGAACGGTTGGGATTGAAAGAGGGATTCAAGGGAGATGAGATCAGATCAGAGACAGATTGGGAGAGGAAGAGAAACGAAATAGGGATTGGATTGGGAGATGAGAGAGAGGAGAATACGAGATGGGTGGCGTCTTTCTGTGAGACTTCTTCATGTAAAAATCAGACGCGCGTCTGATGCAGAAAGAAATCAGACGCGGAGAGAGAGAGAGAGATTGTCTGAGTATGGGTGTCGTTGATCAGAAGCGAGATATGGCTTTCGGCAGGCGGTTTGTTAGAGGATGCTGGCGTGCGAAGACGAAAGGGACAAAACGGGTTGAAAACGAGTTCGTTTGGCCTCTATCGCGACTGAGAACCCAGCGTCTGTCGCGGCTCGTTTGGCCCACATGACGAGTGATCCGATGATCGGAACTGTTCAATTTGTGATTTGATTCTGTATCGTCCATCTTCACGAATTTACAGATGATTGATACTTGGATGAAGCTAGAACAATGAATAGATTATTTTACTCTAATAATCACAGGTTGGGATCACCGCTGAAGTGTGATTATGAGCAAATAGCTTATTTATGGTAGTATAGGAGATATGGACAGTTCAAATCACAGGATTGTCTCATCATGGGGACCCCACTTGGTGGCGACACATGCTGCAGACTAAATCACGACAGAGGCAAAACGGATTCTTTGGACGAGGGACGGAGGGAGTAATTTATGTAAAGTGCAGCTCAGTAGCAAACGTACAGTTTGCTGCCGCGTACAATTGTGCAGATGTGGAGACTATATATTTTTTTATCCAGACCGTCTATTCGTCGGGCACCATTTTGGATGAGAAATATGTACCTTAGATATGACAGATCAAGATATTATAACTGTTTGATCCTCTCTCTCGAAACAGATGGTCAAATTTCAAAGAAAGGTCCAACAATTCAAGGGGTGGGCCTTTCAATATGGAATGAATTTGGGGAGTAAACTGTGCTGTGGGACCCACCGTAGTGGCAATCTGGACGTCCAACAATGGGCCCTACATGCCCAGAATTGTGCCCGGCAGAGGAACTATGCAGGGGACCAGCGCAACACTCGAGGTCCATTATGCTGATGTGCGATGTTCTGGACATGTGGGGGTCATGTTTCATGATTCGAACCGTTTATCTGAAGAGCCATCGTGGCGGATGCGGTGCCTTCAAAGTCATCGAGTTTGGGAGATTCAAAACAGGGGAATGATCCCACGAGTTCAAGCGTACGTGCGTCTCGCCTGCTAGCCCAAAGCTGGAAGACGCCTATACGTTTCAATAACAGGTCTCAGGTTCGAGTGCTAATGAGACACACTAACCCACCAGAGGGTATAGTTGGGCACGTGTTGAGTCAACTCGGTAGACTTGACTCATCCGACTCGTTTAGACCCAACTTCATCCGAACCGGAAGGGTGAGTCCGATCCGAATCGGTTACACTTCGCCCAATCCAAACTAAAATCGAGTCTCCGAAACCTGAATCAACTTGAGCGGGTGTATATATATAAAAAAAATAATCTAAATCTCTAAGTCTAAACCTATAATTGCATGACCTGAATGGTTGAGAGAACTCGCATCGGAGATCCTTTTGGTAGAGGCAAAGCTGTAAACAAAGGAAATTGAAGGTTTTCGATGATTATTTAAGCAAGGTGAGCAAAATTCACGAGGATCTTAGTTGCGGAGGCGGTTTACTTAATATTTTCCTCAAATGGGAGCCATTGCTGGTAGGGAGCCTTTCTTCGAGCGATTCCTGATGTTTTTGTTACTATCTATGAAGAAAGGAGGTCGTAGATGAACATGTGGCTGTAATCCCCCTTCCATGTGAGAGAAAACGAGAAAGATATGATTTTTCTGCTTTTTTTGTATTTTTGTGAAATTTTGTAAGTTTTTTTTTGAAAAATTTTAAAGTCAACCAGTCTCATTGCTAACTTGACTTGGTCCTTGTGCCCGGGTTGGACTCGGTCCGGTTTAGTCCAACCCATTACCAGGTACAGATTGGTCCAGGTATGCCTGACTCGGAATCGAGTTAACTCAGTTTCAGGTCAAGTCCGTATGACACTCGGATCAGTTCAGAACAGTCCTAACTCGGTTCGACTGGACTCAATGCCCAGCTCTCCTGATGGGTGGGTGCATTATGTGACTAACCATGTTGGCGTGTTGCATGTAGGGGTGTCAATGGACTGGGTTAGGGCCAAGCTAAGCTTTATCCAAACCCAGCATGCCTCTCTTAACGTATGCCCAAACCCAACCTTGACCCATGAAGGGCCACAATAGTCTAGCCCAAGCCCGGCCCAAGATACAAATGTAGGGTCCAGCCTGAACCCGGCCCCAGCCTCAGCCCGGCCTTTCACATGGAGAGAAATTATCCTTTAATCCCACGCTTTTCCATATATGAAAAATAATCATCAACACTTGAGAATAAAAAGAGTTTTAGGAGGGAGATGGATTCTTCAGAAAAGTATTTTGAAAGGAGGGAAAATAGTTTAATTTAAAGTTTAAATTAAAAAATATATTCAGGTCGGGCCGAATTTTCAGGCTTTTGAGCAGCCTAGTCAAGTCTAGCCCATTTGAAAACAAACTTATACTTTAGGCCCAAACTTAACCCGCGGGCCTAATACTCTAGAAGCTCATCAGGCAACCCGGTCCATTGACAGCCCTAGTTGCATGATAAAAGAAAAAAGAAGAAGACGTAAGAAGAGCTCAAGCACACGTAAGTTTCTGTATTGTGGAGCTCCCTTAATCCAATCGTGATATGTGCGTAGAATCCAGGCCTTACATCAGGTTTGGCCAAGTATGTTTACAGTGCATCCAAAAATAGGATGATCCAAAATGCAGGGGAGGTCTAAATTGATGTTGTGTAGCCCTTCTAAGTGATAGAGCGGATGGACACAAATTGCCACTAGACCCTAATGGTCTGTTTGGCATGCCGGATTAAATGATATGGAATTGCATTAGATGGGATTAACACTGTTACTGCACAATGATTGCATGTTTGAAAAGACCATGATATTTTGACCATCCAATTTCATGCTTGGAATTAGATTCCTCCTCAAGCAAAACACCCGATTAAGCAAAACCCTATTTGGTGGACAGTGGATTTGTAATCAACGGACCAAATTTATAATTGGTCACTTGCACACATATACAACTCAAATGCCTGGTGTAAAGGATGCATGTGGATGGACCATGTGGATAAAACACATGCATCAATGTGGGGCCCACATCTAGTGGAAAATATCAATATAATGATATGTAAATAATTGATAAAACACTAGTTGAAAACATCAATATAATGATATATAAATAACTTTTAAAAAATAATCCATAGTTAATAAGACCGTCGATTTAATCCAACACCTTAGATAAGACTCTCATGCATCACCACCACACCAATGCTCATGTATAAATTCTTTCATTCCATATCTATGACTTAAATCTTAATTTGGTTGCAGAACTGGAAGATAATAGAGCCACTCTATGTAGTACACATGGCATGGACACGGTAATGCACTAATCCCAACCGTTCATCTAGTTTCCTGTATTGTGGAATGGAAGGAGTTAAAACTATACATCCATCAGAAAATGGCATTAACAGAAAAAACTGTTAAAAACGACATTTTACCAGTCAAAGTTCAGCGAGGAAAATTGGAGAAAACTGATGGATAGTAATTTTGAAATCAGGCCATCCATTATGTTATTGATTGTGGGACGGCTAGGATTGATGCATGTGCATGCTGCATGAACATTGGAGACGAGCGTAACTTGGGTGAGACTCTGGAACCAGCTATGTAGGTGAGACCCTGACCATAGGGCCACCTCGATGTTTCCATGCTGTTCATCTGTTTTTTGTTTTTCCAGTTTACATGCCTTGATCCAAAAAATAAAGTAGATAGAAATTTCAAATAAACCACACCAGGAGAAAAATAGTGAACATTCCAGTGGATGCTATGAAGCTTTTAATGATAGGAGTTTAATGATCACTGTTTCCTACCATGATCCTAAAAATGAAGCAGAATTTTTTTCCAATGGACCACACCACAGGAAATAGTGAACATTATAGTATATGCTCAGAAGCTTTTAAATGGGAGTTCAACTGCCACGGCTTAATAATGGTTAATAAATGCACACTCATGCACTTACACCACGGCGGATTTTACCACAATTGCCAATATTGGGTACTCAAACCTATGACCTCAGAAACTCTTGTGCGTCTACCAAGGAGGCATAAGCCACCACAATAGTCTTCACTTTTGGGATTGTCTCTTAAAATGAGCTGAAAAAAATTTATAGCATGGATGTACAATGAATACATCAAGGTGGGCCCTACAGTCAGGGTCTCGCCCACATTGTTGGTTCTGGGTTGCTGCCAAGCCGCCCTTGTTGGAGATGTGGCTGTACCATATCCCGTTTCGTCGGCCTCCACCGTGTCGTCTAGGCCTAGCAATGGGTCATGTTGAATCAGATTCGTGCGTGTCATGTGGTGTCAAAAATTTGCTCATTCAAACCTGAATAGGTTGAAATTTAAAAACCCTAACCCATTCCTTAATTTAACAGGTTACCAACAACCCAGCCTGTTTAACCAGTTAAATAAATGGGCCGTTTTGGGTTGGGTATGGGTTAACCCACTGCCCTATCAACCTGTCACAAAATAAACATGTTTAGCTCTTCATTTTGAAAAATGCATCAACCTAAACAAGCATGTTTTGCCTGCTAGCCCACCTAGAAGTAGCCTAGGCGTTTCAACAGCAGGTAAGGAGACACTAACCCATCAGTGGTCTAATAGGGTGGGTGCGTTGCATGACTACAAAAAAAAAAAAAAAAAAAAAGCTTGCCATTAACGGTATTTTACTTATGTTAATGAATTTTAACGGACCAATCTATTACTGACCCAAAATGATAAGGCTGGACCCAAGCACTAATTTTTTGGTATGGGTTGATGCGGGTCGCGTGGAATTTTGTCAGGCCTATCATCACCGTCAATGGAGTGAAATCGGCACGATACTGTAGAGCCGGTAAAACTATAATACAGTGCTACAGCCATCCCCGCACATCAATGTTGACAGGTTGCATATCAATCAAGACCGTCCATCTACTTATCTATACTAGTGGATGGTAAATGGTTTAAAATATAAATCCATAACATGATTCTAGACATCTGATCAGTGGCCTTTGGAGAGACAGTACTGAACAGATAATTAACGGTCAATGTTCATATGGGGATATTGAAAAGAAATTGGTGGAGATGATTGCTTTTTATATATATTACTTTTGAATCGTCCTTGAGATGGGCCAGCCCAGGGACCGACCCCACCCTAGACCCAACCCAAACCAATCAGATCGAGCCCGACCGGGCGACCCGAGACACGCGGGGACGTATCCCCCTCCACAAGTAGCACATGTGCCTCGGGCTATCTGAGCAATGCATGCGCCTAAGGTGAGTATACCATTAAGATGACACTAGGGCGGGCCATCTGACTCGACACCGTCCATTGGACGCGGATTCCTGCGAAAGCCTTGGCAGGAAGTTCCTGCGGTGGGAACCTAGGTAGGGCCTGCCGTGATGTTTTCGAGAAATCTACCCCATCCATCCTCTTTTTGAGATCATTTTAGGACATTATACAAAAAATGAACCGGATCCAAGACTCAAGTGGGCCGCACTAAAGGAAAAAGTGGGTAGGGAAATTGTCCTCCCTGGGTCCATAGTGATGTTTATATGCCATCAATACCGTTCATAACGTCATTCCTACTGGAATGAACTGAAAACACAAATATTAGCCTGATTTAAAACTTATGTGGCATCACGTATGTTTTAACGGTGCACATTCAATCCTCACATTTTTGGCCCACTTGAATCCAAATCTTTTTTGGTAGAATGTTCTAAAATGATCTCATAAAATGTATGGACGGCATGGATTTCTCAAAAACATCACGAAGGGCTCCACTTATGTTCCCAGCGCAGGAACTCTTGTGCAAGGCTTTCGCAGGGAATCCGCGTCCCCTTGCAGGTTGCAACGGGCGCGGATTATAAGTAGGCCTGCACACGGGTCGGGTTAGGGTCGGGTTGGGCCCAACCCTGGACCGAACCTAAATATATTTAAAGGTCCGGGTTTCGGTCCGGGTCGTGACCGGGTTGAGCTGACCCAACTCTAACCCTACCCTACTTGTAAAAGGGTCAACCCTAACCCTACCCTACCCTACCCTACCCTACCCTATATGTTAAACTGGGTCGGGTCGGGTCGGGTTAGGACTATGTTTCTATGGTGTGGTCCACCTAAGATTTGAGTCAGCTTCATTTTTTGTATCATATCCTAAAATGATCTTTCAAAATAGTTGGATGGTGTGGATTTAAGACACATAATCAGGGGCCACCTACCTTGGTGGATCCTGGATGTCACATAATATGCTCTTGTGAGTGTGAGATGAGCATAGCTTGGATGAGAGTCGGTGAGACCCGAAACCAGCCATGTGGGTGAGACCCTAACCATGAGGCTCACCTCGATGTATATATTGTAAATCCATGCCGTCCATCTACATTTCCAGATTATTATAGGACAGTCTAAAAAAGAAGCAGATAAAAGCGTTAGGTAGACCACACCACAAAAATCAGTGGTCAATGAACTCCCACCATTAAAAGATTCTAGAGTCCACCCTAATGTTTATTGACCATTCAACCTATTGATAATGCTAAATAAATATTTTTAAAAGCAATAAACTAGTATAAACGGGGTGGTTCGGGTCGGGTATACACGGGTCGGAGTACGAGTCGGGTCGGGTCGGGCGGGTTTGACATGTACCCTAAACCGTACCTAAATTAAAAACGGTCCAGCCGCATTTACTCGAGACTGGACTGTTTTCTCAATCGGGTCGGGACGGATCGGGTTACTATCGGGTCGGGGTCGGGCGGGTTGGGCGGGTTAACGGGGCAGATGTGCAGCCCTAATTATAAGGGGTGGTTTCAAATCTCCGGGACCTACCATGATGTATGTGTTTTATCTACACCATTTATCCATTTTTCCATCTTATTTTAAGGTACGAGCTCAAAAATGAGACAGATTTAGATCTTGGACCACACCACAGAAAACAGTGAGGATTGACGCTTACCGTTGAAGATTTTTTCGGGGCCACAGAAGTTTTGCATCAAACTGATATTTGTTTTTTCTTTTCATCTAGGTATGTGGCCTTATCAAGAAGTTGGATGGCAAATAAACAATATCGGTAGGCCCTAGAAAGATTTTAATGGTTCACGTTCAATCTCCACTGTTTTCCTGTGGTGTGGTCCGCCTGATATTTGGATCTGTCTCATTTTTGAGCTTGTGCCTTAAAATAAGATGGAAAATGGATGGCCAGCGTGGATAAAACACATACATCATGGTCGGGCCTACAGAGATTTGAAACCACCCCTTATGCTTGTCCCACTGGACAAGCTCATCCGCTCCCGGTTGCAACGTGGTGATGGGGCAATGGGACTAGCCTAAGGGGTGGTTTGGGCCAACCATGCTACATGTATTTAATTCACACCGTCCATTCATTTCTCCATCTGTTTTTAAGGTACGAACCAAAAATCAGACAGGTCCAAATCTCATGTGTAACACACTGTTCATAATTTTTTGGGAGCCACATAAGTTTAGTATCAAGCTGATATTTGTATCCCTTGGTCCAAGTGTATTTGACCTTATCAACATGTTGGATGGAAAATAAACATTACAGTGGGACCTAGAAGATTTTAATGATGGACGTTCAATCCCCACTGTTTTCCTGTGGTGTGGTCCAAATGAGATTAATATGTCTGAATTTTGAGATTTTAAGTTAAAATCAGATGTATAAATGGATGGACGGCGTGGATAAGATACATATAGCCTGGTGGGGCCCACATATATCATGGCGGGTTGGAATATATATATATATATATATATATATATATATATATATATATATATAAGACACATATATCGTAGGCTGCGTGGCTCTATTCTCGGCGATGATTGTGGGAGGTTTGGTAGGATGCGGATGGCGTACTCACGTACTCTAGCGTACTGAGTAAACCCTATGAGGTCCACCCTGATGTACACGTCTTGACGCAGTTCATCTGTTTTGAGAGCGGATTAGGTCAGACCCCGGGCTCAACCAAGAAGGTGCCGCCCTTAACGTGGGTTACCGTGGGGACACCTTGATGTATTTATTTTGTATCCACACCATCTATCTATTTTTAGAGGTCATTTTAGGGGATTATACAGAAAAGGAAGCATATCCAATCATCAGGTGAACTATAATACATGAAACAGTGGTGATTGACCATTAATGGGCCACATAATTTTTGGATGAAGCTTATATTTATTTTTTTCCCTTCATCCAGGCTCATGTGACCTTATTAACAGATTGGATGGTAAATAAACACTTTGGAAACATGAATGTGCGTCCTAAGAATGTTTTAATGTTATGGTCCACCTGATGATTGTATCTGCTTCAATTTTTGCATAATGCCCTAAGATGATTTGGAGAAACGCATGGACAGAGTGGATACATAATACATACATCAAGGTGGGCCCCACAGTAACCCCATGGTAAGGGCCGCACGGTCTTAGGTGATCCCGGGGTCTCACCTAATCCGCTCTCATCTGTGGCATGAACCCAAATCTGAAGTTTTCTAATATTAGGGCCCAACATGATACATATGTTTAATCTACACCGTCCATCCATTTCTCCATCTGATTTTAATATCCAAACCCAAAAATCAGACAGGTCCAAATCTCAGGTGGAAACACACTGTTTAAAATTTTTTGGGAGCCACAGAAGTTTAGTATCAAGCTGATATTTGTTTTTTTTCATTCGTCTAGGTCTATTTGACCTTATCAACATGTTGGATGGAAAATAAACATTACAGTGGGACCTAGGAAGATTTTAATGGTGGACGTTCAATCCCCACTATTTTCCCGTGGTGTGGTCCACCTGAGATTAATTTCTGCCTGATTTTTTGGATTGCATGTTAAAATCAGATGGATAAATGGATGGACGACGTGGATAAGATACATATATCATGGTGGGGCCCACATATCTCTGGCGGGTTGAATCTTACACACATAAATGGATAAGACACAAATAGCATGGACGGCGTGACTCTTTTCTCGGCGATGATTGTGGGAGGTTTGGTAGGACGCGGATGGCGTACTCAGGTACTCTAGCGTACTGAGTAAACTCTATGGGGTCCCCCCAGATGTACACGTCTTGTACACGCAGCCCATCTGTTTTCAGAGCTGGTCCACCCTACACCAGCGACTAGTGCGCAGTCCTCGAGCACCGTGTTTGTACTAACGGTTCAAAGAAGATTAAGGCTAAGTGGACCCCACAATGATGTATTTAGTATATCTAAACCGTCCATTTATTTGGCTAGATCATTTTAGTGCATGTTACCTAAAATGAGTCATATCCAAAATTCAAGTGGACCCCACCACTAAAGGCAGTGAGGACAATGATTCTCACCGTTAAAACATACCCAAGGTCCACCATGATGTTTCTTTGTCATCCAAAATGTTCAGAAGATCACACGGACCTGGATGAAGGGTAAAAATAAATATCAGACTGATCCAAAACTTCTGGGACCTCCAAGAAGGTTTCAATGGTAGACGATCAATCTCCCACTGCTTTCTGCAGTGTGGTCCACTGGATCCTTAGATATGTCTTAGTTTTTGGGTCAAGCCTTAAAATGATCCCAAAACATAGACCAACGGTTTGGATATAACAAGTACCTCATGGTGGGACCCATAGAACTTGATGACGTCACTACACTAGCAACTTGGCTGGTGTAGGGTGCACCCGCCAATCCGTTTCCTTTGAGAGCGGATTAGGTGAGACCCCGGGTAGGGCTCTCAATGGAGCGGGTTAGATCCGAGATGTGATTCGCTCCGCTCCGAATCCGTATGATGTGGATTTGGATCTTAAAATAAGTCTGATTAGTTACATGGACCGAATTTGGATCTTAAAATAGGTCTGATTACTTAAATGAACCGGATATGAATTCGATTAAGATCAGACTCATTGTCACGTTATGGTATATGTTAGATTCATGCTGGCTATCTTTTTTACAAATTATTTTAGCCATGTCCACCATACCATAGTAAATAGTGGGATTTGCATCATTTTTCTACTTAAATTAAATATACTATATTATATATTTTATATCATATATTTTTTTAGATTTGCACAGGGGTGTTATATCATATATTTTTTTAGATTTGCAAAGGGGTGGATTCGGACCTAGATCCGACATGAATCTGATGGTTATATGGATTTTGGATCGGAAATGGATTTAACAATTTATAAATGGATCGAATATGATATCGCCTTTTGGATCCGAATCCGATTAAGATCAGTCTATAGATATAAGGACTTGGAGCCGGATCCAACTGGATCCGATCCAGATCCCACCCATTGAGAGCCCTAACCCCGGGCTCACCCAAGACAGTGTGGCCCTTAACGTGGGTTACCGTGGGGCCACCTTGATGTATTTATTAGGTATCCACGCCATCTATCCATTTTTACATATCATCAAGGGGATTATACCGAAAAGGAAGCATATCCAATCATCAGGTGAACCATAACACATGAAACAGTGGTGATTGACCATTAATGGGCCACATAATTTTTGGATGAAGCTTATATTTGATTTTTTTTCCTTCATCCAGGCTCACGTGACCTTATCAACAAATTGGATGGTAAATAAACACTTTGGAAACATGATTGTGCGTTCTAAGAAGGCTTTAATGGTAGGATGGTCAATCAACATTGTTTCTTATGGTATGGTCTACCTAAATAATTATATCGGCTTCAATTTTTGGATAATGCCCTAAGATATTATGGAGAAACGGATGGACGGAGTGGATACATAATACATACATCAAGGTAAGGGAGTGGATACATAATACATACATCAAAGTAAGGACCGACACGTCTTAGGTGAGCCCGACGTCTCACCTAATCCGCTCTCATTTGTCTTACCGGGGCATGAGCCCAAATATGAAGTATATCCTCAAGTGGGCCATACAACAGGAAACAATGGGGATAATGACTTTCACCATTGAAACCTTGCTAGGGTCGACAGAGACGTTTACTTGTCATCCAATATTCTCACATGATCAGACAGACATGAACGAAAGGCAAACACAAATATCATCTTGATCAACGACTTCTGTGGTCCCTGAGAAGTTTTCAACAGTTGGCTTTCAACTCTCACTGCTTCCTGTGGTGTAGTCCACTTGAGCTTTGAATATACTTCAAATTTTAAATAGTATTCTAAAATTATCTCGTAACATGTATGGACGGCGTGGATAAGACAAATATATCACGATGGGCCCGACGGGGTTTATTCAGTACGCAATAGGCGTCCGGTTTGGTAACCGCACGCACATCCGTTCGGCAGCCCGTCTACACTCATGCGTGAAATGACGTGTCGATTTTGTACTTTTTGCCGAAGGGCCACATCTAGCACGCGCGCATTTCACTTTTTATTGCAAGCGAATCGCGTCCTGCCCCGCCTGGCTATGTGGGGTCCACCGTGATTTATGGATTTTATCCCCGCTGTTCATCTATTTTTTTCAGATAATTTTAAGATATGATCTCAAAAACGAGGCAGATCCAAGGCTCAAGTGGGCCACAAAATGGAGATTGAACGCCCACCACTGAAATTTATATTTTCCGTTTCATCCCGGTCCATGTTACTTTATTAACAGGTTGGATGACGACTAAACATAACGGTGGGCCCGAGGAAGGTTTCAACCGTGGGTATCATTGTCACCACTGTTTATTGTGGTGTGGTTCACTTGGCCTTGAATATGCCTCATGATTATAAACTAAAATTGTGTATATATGGATTAACGCGTGGATAAAACCCACACATCACGGTCGGCCCCACAGAGCCCCTGCCTGGACTGATTTCTGTCCAGGCGGGGGAGGACGCAATCCGCTTACCTTGTTATTGGGCCACAGTCAGGGCTGCAGAGCAATCCGGGTCCCATGCATGTGCTTTGAACATCAGACGGTTTGCTGTCTCTCCCAACCGTCCATTTTGTCAATACCCTTGTCATCCACCCCGGTGAGTTGATCCGCATGATTTCCGGGTCATAGGCTCGTTGATGGTGATATCCCAAATCTCCTACATTTGTTCCACGTTATCCCATGTGCGGCGAATTAGCTCTTCTGGTGTGAATATCAATGTTGCAAACAGGAATGATATTTGACTATCGCTTCTGGACATGCACACATGCCAAACACAGTTACAATAAATCCCTCCCATGCTCATGTGGCACACGCGTGCATGGCGCGCTCTTTAGGTGGACCACACATGCACGCTGAATCTAGTGTTTGTTATCTTTATTTTAATCTGATAATTTTATGACCAGTGCAGCCTATATGATTAATGGACCGTCTAGATCCGAATTTTAGGTTCCATGAGTAACTTAACTGGATTAGCCTGGCCATTGGGTACTAACCCCACCAAGACCTAGCTAGAGACCATAGGTCTTGTCAGGGCCTTTGTGGGGCCCACCATGATGCAGTACATCCATTTTGAAAGATTATCTCAGAGCATGAACCAAAAGAGTGCGGATCGCCTGTGTTGAAGGCTCAAGAAATTCCAGCGCCATTGATTCTCATTTGTCCACGTCATTTTCGATGACTCCATCTGCTAATATACGCGTGATTTTTCTCTTACACATACATTGCTAACTACACAACCGACTTTTAACGTGTGAAACTTTTTTTTGGGTCCCACTATGATTTTTTTGTTAAATCTATACCATCCATCAATTTTTCCAGATAAATCTAGAGCATGATCCCAAAAACGAGGTACATCCAAACCTCAAGTAGATCACATCACATAAAGCAGTCGGAATTGAACAAACTTTCGTTGAAACTTTTCTAGGGCCAACATCAGGCTTATTTTCCATCTAACCTGTTCATAAGATCACACATGCCTAAATGAAATTAAAATAAAAATATCAGCTTGATAAGAGCATTATGTGGCCCCCAAGAAGTTTTCAATGGTAGCATTAATTCTTACTTTCCTCAATGATGTGGTCCACTTTAGCTTTAAATCTGCATTGTTTTTGGGTTCATAGCTTAAAATGATATGAAAAAATGAATTGACGGTGTGGATCTAACAAATACATCATCGTGGAGCCCACTTAAATTTCACACCTCCGGCGCTTGCTGTGTGATGCAGGGAGCGGATTAGGTGAGACCGGGCATCACCCAAGACGGTGCAACCCTTACCGTGGGGCCCACCTTGATTTGTTTATTCTACATCCACTCCGTACATCCGAATTTTCAGATCATTTTAGAGCATTCTGCTAAAATTTAAGAATATCCAATCATCAGGTGGACCATACTCTAGGAAAAAGTTGTGATTGAACGCCCTACTATTATTAAAAACTTCTTAGGAATCAACTTAATGTTTTTATGGTTTTTATTTGACATCCAATCTGTTGATAAGTTAACATAAGCCGGGATGAAGAGGAAAAACATATATCAGCTTGATACAAAACTTTTGTGGCCCGTTATTGGTAATTCACCACTGTTTCCTATGGCATAGGTAATGGCAAGCCACCACTGTTTCATTTTTGGATAATTCTTTAAAATGATCCGGAAAAACGGATGAACGGGGTGGATATAGAATATACATGACAAGGTGGGCACCACTGTAAGGGCCGTACGGTCTTAGGTGAGGCTGGGTCTCACCTAATATGCTCCCAGCAAATTCCGGTGAGAGAAGAAAACGGAAAGTATTTATATGTGAAACTTAAGTGGGCCCTATTATGATGTATTTATCAGATCCACACCGTCCAGCCATTTTTTCATACCATTTTATTGAACTAGACAAAAAATGAGGCAGAACCAAGCTCAACCGAGCCACCTTACAGAAATAGTTTGAATCAAACGCCTACCGCTGAAAACTTCTTGGGGCCATAGGAGGCTCTTATCAAACTTATATTTGTGTTTTCCCTTCACGAAGGTATGTGTAACATTATTAAAAGGCTAGATAGCAAATAAACGTAACAGTAGACCCTAGGAAGGTGTCAGCGGTTTACATTCAATCTTGGCTACTTTCATTGACGTGGTTTAGTCTAATTTTGGATATGCCTCGATTTTGGGCTCATGCTCTAGAATCATCTTTAAAAATTGATGGACGGTGTGGATATGAAACATAAAATCATTGCGGGACCGAAAGAAGTTACACACGCTAAAAATGATGTTGTGTAGCACGCGTTGTATTAGGGAGAGAGAAACCCCGCGTATCTCGTCAGCCAAAGTCCTCTGGGATGACGTGTACCAATGAGAAGCAATGGCGATGGAATTTCTTGGGGAGCGAATTAGATGTTACCCTTGGGTAGTGGGTGTTACCCCTACCGTGTGGGGCCCATTTTGATGTATTTTTTATATATCTATGCCGTCTATCTGTTTTATCACATCATTTTAGAATATGATCCAAAACCTTAAGAAGATCCAAATCTCAGGTGGACCATACCACTAGAAACAGTGATTAATAACCATTAAAAACGTTTTGTGGGCCACAAAAGTTTTGGATCAATCTGATATTTATATTTTACCTTTATCGAGACCTTATTGACATTATCAAGAGCTTGGATTGCAAACAAACATTACCAAAACCTTACCATGGGCTCTTTGGAATTTTTAATGGTGAGGCACTCAATCACACTGTTTCCAGTGGTATGGTTCACTTGAGATTTGGATCTTCATACTTTTTGGAATCTTATCATAAAATAGGCTCTATAAACGGATAGACGGAGTGGATATACAAAATATCATTCATGTGGGCCATACGGTAGGGGTAACACCCACTAACGGGGTAACACCTAATTCGCGCCCAATTTCTTGTGCCTTCAACACAGACGATCCGCACTCGAACCAAAAAACACCATGATGCAGTGCATCCATTTTGAAAGATTACCTCAGGGAATGAACCAAACTGATTTTAGTATTTAAACTGATATTTTTTTTCACTGTTGATACTAAACTGGGCCCATCGACGTGGATTCTTTTTTTCAAATAACATTCATTTAAGAAAAGCAGAACTCAACTCATTCTTTTGACGGCAAATATAACTGTTACAAGAATAATGCCAGCTGCCAGAGATGAGGTCTGAGATGAGGTCCACTTCAAAGCCTTCCTCGTCCTCTCATCATGCCACTCCTTCATCTTACCAATCTCGCCATCCATTGCCGGGTACATGGACGGACAGGACGCTAAGCCAGCCATCCTCTTCACAAAATCCACCACATCTTCCTTCTTCTTCCACCTCCCCCTCACAACCCCAGACCTCTCCAACACCCCAACATCCTCCACGTCATCAACCAGCTCGTTCATGAGCTGGAAGTACCGAGTCAATGGTCTCTTTGTCTTTGAGCTCTCCAGTGCTATCAGATTACTGACCACTGTCTCCATCTTAGTATCAAACACCAACGCAGGCAGTTTGAACACGGGCTTGGTGAATTGAACTTGAATGGCTCCGTCTAGGTCCGCCTCAAACTGCACCCCGGACTTCGCGAGCTTCTTGGCCGTCGGAATGGGCCACGCTAGCTTGGTGGTCACAACTGCCTGATCGTCCTTGGTAGGCCTCACCAAGCTGTAGTGCAAGCACTCAAGAAGGGTACTTTTGGTATTTAATTCTTTGGTAAGGCAGCCATGGAACTTCTTCTTCTCGGTGTAGAACGGGGAATAATACCAGCAAAAGAGAGGGACCACTTCATGGAAGTCCTTTCTGTTGAAGGGAAGCTTGAAATAACCAACGGAAGGAGATGGACTGTGGTTGTCTTTCAACATGAAGCGTAGAGTTTCCATCACTGCCTGGTCGAGATTTTGGACCACATTGATGGTTTGGTCCCGTAGGAGCTGGTTATCTAGGATGGCCATGTCCGAGACCAGGTGGGGGCCATGCTCTGATATGACGTAGCCGTCTATTTTCTCTCTGTCCTCTTCAGCCCATTGCTTGAAATTTTTGAGGAAGGCTACAACAATATATACAGCATCGCATGTTTCTTTGATCTTGATGGGCAGTTTTGTGGGATGTTCTTCTACCAGAGTAGCGACGGAGACTGGCTCTGGCTCATCTGTGAAGGAAAAAAGGTTAAAAAATAAGGCTAAGATAAACCTCAGAACCGTCAACCGGTACCCGAAAGTCCAGTTTTTGGACCCTTCGGGTTTCAGATTTTCAGGCCCAGGTCTAGTCGCCTTCCTGTCGGGTCCACCAAATTGGACCCTGGTCTAGTAAGATTTAACTGTACTTATATTAATGGCTTTGTTAAGCCCACACACACACGTGCGATAAAGCTTGTGTACACATCACAGGCACCATAGGTCACAGAATCAATTCATCCATCAGAACGGCACCACTGTAGCCAAGACTCAGGTTGGTCCACTACGTAAGTAGGCCATAATTTGCAAACAAATGTACGGCTTTGATCAAGAGCTTGGTTGAAGTTTTCTAATATTGGGGCCCACATGCTGAATGGGCCAGATTTTTATTTTTAGGAAACGTGTACAAGGTCGAACCAACCTGATGGATGATTAGATCTGGCACTTATGTGCCATGCATGAGGTTTGCTACGCCAAACGTACAGGCTGGCTCATGCCTTGGTTTTTTGACCTTATTGGGAATGGCCTATTCAAAATATTGATTTTTACCTGGCCGAGGGCACATCCCATTGGCAGCCCTACAAATGCAAGAGAGCGCATTTAAACACCATGCATGTGTGTGATATAATTCAGCCATTGGGTGGGCCGGAAGTGGACTGCGTCTCATCCTGCCTGGACAATAATCCGTCCATATAGGGGCTCCTGTGGGGCATGCCATGATGTATCTATTTATCCACGCCATCCATCCATTTTCTCATATCATTTTAAGGCATGAACCTAAGAATGAGGCACTCAAGTGAACCACACCAAATAGCAAGCTTGGGTTGCATGCAAGTTGCAATAAATGCAAGAGTCATCTCTGGTGTGGTCTACTTGCGCTTTAAATCTGTCTCATTTTTGGGTTCATGCCTTAAAATGTTATGAGAAAATGGATGGACAATGTGGATAAACAGATACATCATGGTGGGACTCACAGGAGGCCCTATATGGATGGATTATTGTCCGGGCGGGGTTGTACACAATCCACTTAACAGGTGGGCCTAACTATATAAATGCTATTATTTAACTTGGACCTAACCCAAATCCAACTCGAGACACAGGTTCAAAGCACGTTTAAAGTATTCAAAGTTTTTCTCAATTACCTTCTTCGGATGACAGCGATAGTAAAGCTTTACTTGCGGTTGTGGCTGCCAGTGCAAACAAATATCATGAGGAGGTTTGCTTGAATGCATTCGAACTTGTATTAGAATATGAAATGTCACCACTATAGCCTTTGAATGTAGGAATGGCAATGGGTCGGGTCGGTCCTTGGGTCAACTGGCCTGACCCCGATTTGAGGCAGGTTGAAACCAAGCTAAATAGGCAACCTGTCAAGCTTGGGCGAGAAATGTGAAATATTTAAGTAATGAGTCGAGCTTGGGTTGAACTGTGCCTAATTCGACCAACCCATTTAGTTATTAATGGGTTGCACCAGATGACCTGACCCACCAAATCAAAACTCGAAATAAAACAAAGAAGAAAAGCATAGATGATTTTTTCATACATGTATGTACATGTCCACTACCTATCTTAGCTTGTGCATAGTCTTAGCTTCGTATTTTGTTCTTAAAGCTGACAATTAGGTTGTGATGGGTTAGCCTGGGTCAGAGTCAGCTGCCCCGTGTGCATTCAAATTGAGTAAAGTCAGGTCAGGCTTGATGAATTTTAAGTGGGTCGGCTGTGGATAGAGGGTGATGGGTCATGGGTTGAGTTTAGGGCAGAAATCTTGATCCTTAGTAAATGGGTTGGACTTGGGCTCACCCCTGGCCTAAACCCGATCCATTGCCACCCTTATATGAATCTGGGTCTCCTTCCAATGATCCGAACCGTTTATACAATGTGTCTCATCTTATGTGGTGCTAGACAACAAATAAAATTTCTCAAATTTGATTATTTCAACTATTTGAGATGTAGTCCTTTTGCTTTGAAAATGAACAGTCAGCATAATTATTGTATAATCAAAGGGTTAAAATACTTAATTTGGGAGATTTTTGGGGCATCCCACATCCAAAGGAAGCCCTACTCATAACCCGTTTGAGTCATTGAAAATGACCCTGTTCCAAGGGCTGCGGTCCCAGTATATCATGTTGCAATAATAGGAGAGAGAGAGAGAGAGAGAGAGAGAGAGAGAGAGAGACTAGGATGTACTTCACACTATCCTCTGCTTTTTATTTTTTATTTTTTATTTTTACGGGTTAGTACACCCTGTTAGTCACACCATAATGTTAGCCACCCCCATTTGGGCTCTGCCCTTGGGAGTTGATACAAAATCCTCAGTGTTGAAACTAGGTTATCTTCACTCAATCTACCGCTATCCTATGCTTAAATCCGATTGAGGTTACATGATACTTTGGCTGCATTGAGCCTTGATAAGCATGCACTCAGAAGTTGTACATGTGATATATATTAACTCAATAAGTTGTCTTAGACTGTGCAGCCCAATGTTGCCAAGCCACAATCCTAAGATCAGATTGGTTGAGCAGTCCTATCCTCTGATTCTGGTACTTTTTTTTTTTGGAAATAAAACTGATGATACTTTCATTTTAACTGTCCAATAAATGCCCACCAATCCAATAATCAAACAATCAAACAAGCTTAATTTTTGGTTCATGATGCATCTACACTCTGTGCGATAATTTGGATGGTTTAAATAAATAAGAGAATCCGTATATCCCATAAAATGGCTTGCAAGTGGAATGTTTTCAGGTGGGCCTATGACAATTGCCAACTTGGCAACATGAGAGATCCAATACGTTCATTAGACAATCACTGCCATGTAGATGCCTGGGACAATAATGAGGCTGGTCTGATCATTTGATAATTATACGTGTCTTGAATGTGGACTCTTGGTCAATTTCTCTTGAAAATCCATTTCTTTCGCACACCAATGGTCCACCTCATGTACTAAATCCCTCGAGTTTTGATCCAAGGCATATAAAAGTAGTGGTACAACTGACGAATGGCTTGGATCTCTCACAAGCGCATGGATGAAACTTTGTAAGTGGGCATACTATTATAAAATTACCTGTCCTGCTTTGTTTTCTTGATGGCTCTCTGGATAGTACAACTCTATCAGGTGGTGCTGCTTGTTTTGGTTTATCTGATTCCTGTGTTGAGGAATCTGAGATGAAAAGAACACCATCAATACGAAAAGTGTGAGCATTACTAAGGTATCCACGCAGTTCATCGGATGGCCCAACATGCCATCTTTCATGGTCCAGCTATTAGGACAGTCTGCTCATCAGACGGGCCACACATGTGTGGTTAAATGAACACTGAGGACCGAGGCTGAACAGACGATGTAATGTGTCTATATCACCCACCTAGGAACACTAATGGCCAGGTGAGCCTGAGCATGAGCTATTGGTAGGAAATCACTTACTATTAAACTATTTTTATAGAAATACAATAGTAAGTGATCAAAATTAAAAGAAAAAAATTCAGATGGTTAATATCATATTGTAAGAGGAATATAATGCTCCAACCACAATGGGGCTGTGATTTGGATTGCCAAAATTTCCATACAACTGTACACTTATACAACCATGACAAATGTACGGTGGAAGAGTGGCTACTGATTATAGATTTTCTACATAGTGAAAAACTAACACAGGAGTATGGCCCTTGTTGGTGTTCTACTGTTCTGGCCCGGACGATGGGCCTGAAAAATAAAATCTGATCTTGGCCTGGACAAGCAAAAAAATATTCTTGCCAGCTCCAGGCCTGTCAATTTGTTTTGCTCCATATGGACCACCTGATGAATGGACCAAACCTAATATTGCTCCAATGCATCCAAGGCGGTCAGACCTAGCTAATGTATACCTTGCAAGTCTCGCAGGTATGCTGCATTGGCAAGTGAGGCATGCCCCATGTTAGATTAGCCATCCTCTCCAAATCTGAACCCAGTCCTGTGCAACAAAAAGCTCTATGAGGCCCTTGTAATGTGTGTGACATTTGGGGCTTGCTTGTGGCAGAATGTCAGCCTAAAAATTAGGCCATCCAAAAATCAAATGGGCCACAACACAAGGAACATAAGAGATGGTACTGGCCCCACCATTGAAACTTGCTTGGGATCACCATAATGTTCATGTGCCATCAAACCTATTCATAAGGTGATTAAGACACTCGAACTATATATCTAAATTCAAGTGTAGCCCTTCTGATGATTTGATCAGCCTTATTTTTTGTTCATGTTATCACCATTGTGGGGTGTGCATACAGTGGATGGTTTGGATGTTATACACATATCAAATGAGTCCCACAAGTCTCGACTCTCACTATTTTTAAAGAAAAATTTAGATGAGGGGATTTTTCTAATTTCATCCCTCAAAAAGCACCTCTATATGATTGCTAACAGTCCAAGGCACTATTTAGTAAAACCCAAATCCTAGTGGAAATAAGAAAGAGGGAAGGCTAACTTCTGACGGACCTTTATTCACAGGATGAAGACAGTAGAAAGCGATGCATTTTAAAAACTTCTCAGCTACAAGAAGCTCATCAGCATCCTTTCCAAAGATGGCTGAGTAGACAGCAGCTGCTTTCAAACCGAAGCATTCGGCCCACTCGCTTCCGTACTGTTCCTCCAAAGGGGAGAAGAAGAAGGTCTTGGGAGTGAATAGGCTTGGGTGGGCCACTCGCATGCGGCGTGGGACCCCAGAGCTCCACATCCTTCGATTGAGATCTTTCAAAATTTGATAACGTGTAGTTGAGAGGGAATGCATATATGCAATATATTTATAGAGAGCTGATTGTGTTTCATTTACTCCTCTTCTTTGGGTTTCCTTCTCTTTCTTCATTCCTTGCCTTGATTGATTGGAGTAGGAATAAAGAATGAGTAATGCTTTAGTTATTTGCGTAAAGGAGGAATTGGAAAGGGTGGATTGCTTGTGAGATGAGAGATCCCGGCCATGTATCACGTGGGGCTCAACCTGAAAATATGTATATATAGGGTGGCAATGGGTCGGGTCAGTCTGCTAGTGAACTGGCCCAAGCTAAATGGGTCATGTCTTGGCTTGGGTTGGAAAATATGGCCCATTTAAGCAAATGGGCTGTTCTTGGGTCGAACCCTACCCAGCCCAATAAGTAAACGGTCTGGGTTTTGGCTGACCCTGACCTGGTCTGAATCCGACCAATTGTCACCTCTAGAAAATACCATATATTGAAACCCAAGCTGTTCCACCATCAGGTGGGCCGCACATGCATTTTGATTCCATGAGTGGTGCCCGGATTTGCCTGGGCCCTAAAGTTGCTAGGACGGTCGGCCTAGGCTTGAAGTCTAGGTGCAGTGCTCAGGCTCGGGCCAATGATAAATGGCATGGGCTAGCCCGGGCATCAAGACATATGGCATGTTGTACACAAGTGTGAGATCTGGTCCGTGTTGCACACGAGCAAGAGATCCAATCTTTTCACCCTGAGAGCGCCGGAATGTAGATGCCTCAGCCCAAAAGTCATGCCTGCCCACTCAAACATGAGTTTAGATCCAAAACTCAAGTGGGCCACACGACAGGAAGCAGTGAGGGTGAAATGCTCACTCCAGTTGAAATCTTTTTGGGGCCACCTTAATTTTTATATGCTATCCAAACCGTTCATAAGGTTAATCCCATCGGGATGAACTGAAAAACAAATATTAGTCTAATCCAAAACTTCTGTGGCCCCAAGAAGGTTTCATGGTGGGAGTTCAATCCCCACTCTTTCCTGTGGCGTATCCCACTTGAGTTTTGGATCTATCCCATTTTTAGCCTAATGTTCTAAAATGAGCTGGCGAGGAACTTGCGGAGTATGTAGGTATGGTGACACATTTTCCCATGCACATGTGGCGGGGAAGTGCTCTTCTGGACATGATCAATCTAGTGGATACCATACGGTTCTAAAAGCACAAGCAAGGGATGATCATGGCCATTAATTTTCTTTTGCATTGGATGTCTACATTCAAAATCTTATTGTTTTTTACCGTTGATTTGAAGGCTGCTTACTGGATGGGTTTCATCATATAAGGACAGTATCTTTTCAAAATCTTATTGTTTCATGATATCAGGATAGTATCTTTTCGACGGGGAGGGGAGGATTAGAGAAAGAAAGAAAATGAGAGAGAGAGAGAGAGAGAATGAGAGAGGGAGAGAGCCGTTGTAAGAGAGAGAGAGAGATGTTGGGGGTGGGGGCTCGAGGCATCCGTCCCCCCCCCCCCCCCCCCCCCCCCCAACACACACACACAAAATTAATGCAGCATCACCATTGCCACCCCTCAAGTTGGGAATGGGCCCAAACTTAAAAGACCGTGGATGTGATTACTTAAGGCCTTTAAAACCAAGTGCTGTTACTTTTTTTTTTTTTGGACTCGTGTCTGGTCCTAACTCGTCTGGGTTCAAGTCCAATTGCGACTTGCCTGATACAGGGATAAATCGCCTGATTCTCCGGAGTGGGGGTGATTCATGGTATTGACACATACTGGTCCCAGCCAAGTCCAAGTTGACTAGCATGAGCCGTCAATCCACGTGTTAATGGGTCTGAATCCACCTAAAGGCCTTACAGGGGGGGCTGCATGCACCCTGCCCTGACTTATTTGAAATTGGTGGTCTGTGTAACGCCCCAGATTTTCGAGATTTATTTGAAACTTTTTGAAAATTCATTTTTAATTTATTTTTTTTAATTATCGTACATTTACTGTTGATTTGCGAATAGGGGGACATCCGTAGGAAATCCGATAGGGGACCCTTTACAAAAGTTGCTTAGAATGATCCCATAAACATCGTAGAAAGATCAGATTTCAAAAATCATGCACTTTTCAGATAATTACGAAAATGCCATTAGTTAAACTTAAGTTAAGATGTTATTTTTAAGTATTATAGTTTCTGACGATCACTTTCATGCAAAACCTTGGATTTAAGCTTTTGGGCACATATTAACCATACACGTCAAATTTCAGCCCTTAAATCATAATAGAAGTGATCCGATTGTCAAATCAGCCCCTTAACCCTTGATTTTCATGTCCATCGAGTGAGGAAAGTAGATGGTTAGTCGTAGTCGAATATTTCCCTTCATATGAGTGACTTGGATCATCTTTATCATGGACCAATAGTGTGATTTGAGTGCCCCACCTTGATAAGCATCTTTCTTATGCGCGAAGTTATCCCGTTTTAGAAATTAACGAGTTACCGACTCTTTTTAAATCTGAACCTTTCAATTTACCCACTTCTCACCATCAATCGCTTCTCAAATTTGGACCACTTATTATACTCATATGACTACGAGTTTACACAAAATTTGGACCGCGATCTATAATCCTACACCGTTGAACCACAAAGCCAGCCCCTTCCTTTTCCGCCAAAAGTTGAAATTTCAGATCTAGGCATTTCTCACCATCAATCAACTACTAAATTTTGTACAATTGTTTGCCTATCATGACTACATATTTTTCCAAAATTTGGGCCCTGATTATCAAGCGTAGACCGTTAATTGAGATTAAGCCCATTTTAGCACCCGTTAGGCCATTTTGAAGGATCGGCCAATCTAGAATGTGGATCATCAAGAAATTTACGTATTCTGATTCTACTCTTCGATCTTAATAAGATGAACAGATTAGAATTGATCATAGATCATCCGAATATTGAGATTTGAGAAACCCACCTCAAGAAGTTATTACACAAGACCTCGCGTGCACATCCCTCTCCATATTTCTACTACGCACCTCCAAATCCTTCTCCTAACCCTAGCCTCCATGCCGTAGAGAAAGAGAGAGAGAGAGAGAGAGAGAGAGAGAGAGAGAGAGAGAGAGAGAGAGAAAAAGAATAAGAAGAAGAAGAAGAGAGTTCTTTCTCATATTTTTCCAGCGACTAGGATCTTCTACAACCATCTTCTTCTAAGTCCATCCTAAGGTGAGGATTTTCCTTCAAGCCTTTCATTAATAATATTATAATTATCATAAGTTTCTTTTGTGGCATGTGAAGTTATTTTGTTTTGAATTTCTTATCCATATAACATGAAGTTCGATGTGAGATTTGTAATGAATATCATTGTATGGTGATGTGATTCCTTGTTTAAATTTTTACTAAGAAGCATGTGTATTTGTGTTATTTTTTTGAAATCTATGCCCTTATTTTCTTAGTCCATGTATTACAAGTAACATTGGTTTTCATATTGTGATATGAAATATGTGTATAAGATCATCATATAGACATCCCATTATTGTATACTCTTTGTCTCTAAGTTGGTAAAATTATTCGATGTAGAGAGATGGAACCCGTGAGAGGTGTCCATGATGGAAGAATATATCTTGACTTAACTGAGAGAATGAAGTGATTGTTTGTTAATGGATCCTTACATGTACATGATGCTTGATTTGTTCCATTTACAGTACATGGGTATTTTAACGAATTTGGTCATGATGTACAACATTGGCTTTTTGGGACATGATGAAATCATAAAACGGGACAATGAGTAAACATTAATGGTATACAAATTCTCATGAGCCGGGGTTGGTGCTATGGACACTAATCTCGTGCTGTCGGCCTATGCTGGGTTGCTTGCGACTCCCCATAGTGACCATTGAGTTTTATTTAAATCGGTTGTATGCGAAAACACTTAAATAAATGAGAAACTAAAGTCATGCATTCACTTGGCTCCATGTGGGTGTATGGAATTGAGAATAGGCTAGAGCGTCCTACTTCTCCCGTACACTGTCACGTGTAGATTTGGGCTATGAGCGTCCCGTTTCTCATGTGGTCGGGCAAAACTATGGGCTTGTGCGTCCCAAGAACCTCTGGTGACTAGTGGCTAGCATGAAGTCGTAACAGGGAGTCTCCCACTTCATGTATTGTGATTCTAGCCAAGGTGCCTTAGCCAGAGCATGCATTCCATGCATCGCATTAACAAAGATTTTTAGTTGGTTGTTTTGATTTGATTAAATGATAATATACTGCTTGCGTTTACTCTGTACCGTTATTATTATTCTTGATTGTCTTGGAGGAAATATTCCTCACTATGATAGCGTTTAACGCTATCCCAAACACAATTTAGGTGATGCAGGTGAAGATCCAGGTATTGAACCCGATTTTTAAGGAAAAGAGTTCGATGTTCGTACAATCACATGGCGGATGACGATGTTGGAGAAACTTAATCGATGTTTTCATTTATTAAATATTTCTTTTGAGTAGTTGATACATTTATGGAATTGTAATAAGTCTTCAAGAGAAGACATGGTTTTGTATTTTAATTAATCAGTATGGATATTGGCTGGTTCCTTTATTTAAACATTGATGATGACGTAGTAAGTTTGATAGAATAAGATGATAATTGTTTCCGCCATTGTGCTTGAATGCTATATTTTATTATTTAACAAATCAATTAGTCCATGATTTACTTGGGAATTCGGCCGTCGTGTTATACACGAGAGTCGAAAATCTCGGGTCGTTACAGTCTGAGTATTAGCATGGTGGACCTAGCCTAGCCCATGTGTGGTTCTCTAGTTCACACGGCTCTCCACCTTATTTTAGGCCTCAACTCAGGTCCATAACTCATCTGCCACACTTGAACACATGGGTCTAATGCCTGCATTCGATTCAGACTAGGGCCTTATCTGGGCTAATGAACCTAGTCATGACCGACTTGAGTGATCGGGAATATTCACCCCTGACAAAGGCTAGTCATAACTCAACTCAAGACCGAACAAGCTGATCTGAGTTGCCGAGTCATTTAATCATGCTTGGACATGCTTCCATTTTCAAGAAGTGGGATAAGTGGGGTCCACATGCTGAGTCACTTAAGATAAAGCCATCTGTCTCTGCCCACTGGGCTCCACATGCTGAGTATTCCAATGATCAAAACCATCAATGTTGCAAACAATGTGCTATGTGGGGCATCGCGTGAAGTTTGTGCTGAATGCATGGTTGCAACCATCATTATCTGTAGATGAATTTAGCACAATGGAAGGAAGTTTTCAACAGGTAGCATTCAGCTCTAACAGTCACAGGTAAGGATCATAATTGAAGTGTTAAAAGATTATGGGACAATAGTTTATTTATGGTAATAAAGAGATCGAATATGGACAGCCCTAATCAAAGGAACATTAAACTAATAGACTAATGGTCCGGATTAGTAGACCATGGCCTACTTGTGTAAACTGAATACTTAATCAGAGTATAGATCATATCCTACTCTCGAGGATCCCATAGTTCCTCAACTCTAAATTTAGCTAGGGCTTCATGGACCAGGCTGCCCATGGGGCTTTCAGGGCTCAGCTCACTTCTGACTAGGATTGGACTGAAATATTAGGCACATGGCTAGGTTCAGTCCAAAAATTCAGGCCTACTTTAAAACTCAAAACCCCTGACATGGATTAATCATCGGAATATGTTATTTGTTGGTCATACAAGATGGGTGGCACGGGTTGTTGGAGTTTTCCTCCTCAAATGTGTCAGAGGAGAGAATGCTGCAGGGTGAGGCCGGGCGCCCGGGCCCTTCAGTGGCCGGGCGACCGGAATTCATCAGATTGGCAGCAATGCTGCTGGAGGTTTTTGGCCTCAGCCGGGCGCCCCACGGTTTTGGTGACCGGGCGCTCGATGATCCGGCCGGGCGCCCGACCATGTTTGGTCCGGGCGCCCGAAATTCTATTTTCTCTTGGTTTTTCTCGCTGGACTAATTTTGAGTTGGCCGGGCGCCTGACGGTCTAGTGACCGGGCGCCCGACCCGACGCGGACTGCTTGTACGCAGTTTCCTAATATGGCTCTAATTCTTCCGTTTTTGGTACTTAAGCGCTCCAAAACGGGATTAGGGCATCCCATTGTGTTGCTAACACGTCCAAGGTGAGAAAGAGAGAAAAAGAGGAAGAGAGAAAGAGAAGAGAGAGAAAGAGGAAGCTTGTAGAAGGGAGAAGTTGCTTGAAGAAGGATTCTTCTGCGCAACGGTCATCTCAGCGCTTCTACGTCCTCGGGATCGGTGAGATCACTCCTCCTTTTACTATTCTCTTGTAGTTTATCCATCCCTGCGTGGGTGAAGAAGTTTGATCCAAGCGGTGTGTGCTTGTGATCGGTTGTAACAGTTCCTTGAGATAGTGGATTGTTGATCTGGACTAGGTCCCGTGGGTTTTACCTCTTTTGAGGGTTTTCCACGTAAAAACTCTTTTTGTTCGTGTGGTTGATGTTTATTCTTGATTATTGCATTAGCATAGTCCATAATTCTAGTGTATTAGGGGGCGAGATCTGAAGGTTTGTGTGAAACGCACCCAACAAAGTGGTATCAGAGCGTTCAGGTTGTTTGAACGGTGTGGGATCGGTTCTGAATTATGGAAGGTGGCTCATCAAGGATGATCAACCTCAATGGTTCTAACTGGACCATATGGAAGGCTAAGATGGAGGACTTGCTCTTTTGCAAGGACTTGTATGCTCCAATTCTAGGCATATCGGCGAAGACGAAGGATATGTCAGATGATGATTGGAAGAAAGTGGACCGGAAGGCGGTGGGGTTCATTAGACAATGGTTGGATGATTCAGTTTTCCACCATGTGTCTACAGAGACCTCAGCCGCTAGCCTATGGCTAAAATTGCAAGGGCTGTATGAGAGGAAAACAGCCGGCAATAAGATTTTCCTGATAAGACGACTTGTGAATCTCAAGTTCAAAGATGGTGGTTCTGTGGCTGAACACATGAATGAGGTCAGCAACATTGTGAACCAACTCTCCGCCATGAAGATGGTCCTGGATGATGAACTTCAGGCTTTGCTACTGCTTAGCTCATTGCCTGACAGTTGGGAGACATTAGTGGTGTCTCTAAGTAACTTCGCGCCAGACGGAAAGGTATCCATGGATCAGGTAACAAGCTGTCTCTTCAATGAGGAGACAAGGAGGAAGTCCCTAGGGCCTGCTCAACAAGAGGCCCTTGTGACACAAGATAGGGGGAGAGGAAAGAACAGAAAGGGCGGAAAGGCCCGAGATAAATCAAGAGGCAAGTCAGTTGCCAGGAAAGATATTGAATGCTGGAATTGTGGCAAGAAGGGCCACTATAAGCATGAATGTCACAAGAAGAAGAGTGACAAGAAGGGTAAAGGAAAGGAGAAGGAAGATGAATCAGATTCTACTGCGGTCGCCTCAGATGGTGACGTTGTTGTTATTCTTTCGGCAGATCACGATATTTGTCTCACGGCTTCGAGTCAGGACACCGACTGGGTGATAGACTCAGGAGCCTCGTTTCATGCGACTCCACGCAGAGATTTCTTCACAAGCTACAAGTCAGGTGACTATGGGACAGTGAAGATGGGAAATTCTGGTGTTTCAAAGATCGTAGGGGTCAGTGATATTTGTTTGAAGACCGATGTGGGCTGCACATTGGTTCTCAGGGATGTGAGACATATTCCAGACCTTCGTCTCAACTTCATGTCGACGGGAAGACTGGATGATGATGGTTATGAAAGCCGGTTTGTTGGTGGGCGCTGGAAGCTCATCAAGGGTTCGTTGATCGCTGCCAGAGGAAAGAAGTGTTGCACTCTTTACAAGGTAAGTGTCAGTGTATGCAAGAGTGGATTGAACGCAGCAGAGGATTCAGCTACTGACGTGTGGCACAGGCGTCTAGACCACATGAGTGAAAAAGGGCTTCAGCTACTAGCGAAGAAGCAGCTCCTTCTAGACGTGACAGGTATACCTCTCAAAACCTGTATTGACTGTTTATCTGGGAAACAGCATAGAGTTTCTTTTGTTAAAACTGCTTCTCATACTAATAAAGTACATGCATTAGATTTGGTTTATTCTGATGTTTGTGGTCCTATGAGGACAAAAACCTTGGGTGGGGCATTGTATTTTGTCACATTTATAGATGATGCATCTAGGAGGGTTTGGGTGTATGCTTTGAAATCCAAGGACGAGGTCTTTGGTGTGTTTAAACTGTTTCATGCTATGGTCGAGAGGGAGACAAGCAGATCATTGAAGTGCATCCGCACTGATAATGGTGGTGAATACATAGGTGACTTCCACGAGTATTGCAAGTCACTGGGTATACGGCATGAACAGTCAGTTCCCAAGACCCCCCAGCATAATGGTGTGGCTGAGAGAATGAATCGCACCATAGTAGAGAGAATCAGATGTATGTTATCCCATGCAAAGTTGCCCAAGATGTTCTGGGGAGAAGCAATGCACACAGCGGTGTATTTGATAAACAGATCTCCATCAGCCCCGTTGAATGGAGAAGTACCTGAGAAGGTGTGGACTGGACGTGATCCATCGTACAGTCATCTCAGGGTGTTTGGATGCAGGGCATCCGTTCACGTACCAAAGGACGAGAGGTCCAAGCTCGATATGAAGATCAGGCAGTGTGTGTTCTTAGGGTACGGTGATGAGAAGTTCGGTTACAGGTTGTGGGATCCGACCGAGAAGAAGCTCGTCAGGAGCAGAGATGTGGTTTTCATTGAAGATCAGTATATAGAAGACATTGAAAAGCCAGTGAAGACCCAACCCAGTTCAGGTGAACTGGAGGACATGGATCCGATTACTCCTCCCGTGGTGCCTGATGACGGGGGAGTACAGCAAGGTGCAGAGGATGAGGGAGTTCCTACAGAAGATGGACAGGGGGAGCAGCCCCAACTTGATCCACCTGTTGAGCCACAGGTGAGGAGGACATCAAGGGACAGACATCCATCCAAGAAGTACTCGCCGCATGAGTACATTATGCTCACTGATGGGGGAGAGCCAGAAGACTATTCTGAGGCCCTAGCCGACGAGCATAAGGGGGAGTGGTTGAAAGCTATGCAAGAGGAGATGGAATCCTTGTATAAGAACCACACTTATGATATGGTGAAATTGCCTAAGGGCAAGAAAGCTCTGAGCAACAAGTGGGTGTTCAGAAAGAAGAACGAGCAGAAGAATTCACAGACAAGGTACAAGGCCAGACTTGTGGTGAAAGGGTTTGGTCAGAGAAAAGGAATAGACTTCGAGGAGATATTCTCACCAGTGGTGAAGATGACATCCATTCGGGTGTTACTTGGGTTGGCGGCTAGCATGGATCTGGAGATAGAGCAGTTAGATGTCAAAACTTCCTTCCTCCATGGTGACTTGGAAGAAGAGATCTACATGCGCCAACCAGAAGGGTTCGAAGTCAAGAGCAAAGAGCATATGGTGTGCAGGCTTAGGAAGAGCTTGTATGGGCTGAAGCAAGCTCCTAGGCAATGGTACAAGAAGTTCGACTCGTTCATATTAAAGCATGGATATGACAGAATGGAGTCGGACCACTGTGTGTTCACTCGCAGGTTCTCAGATGGTGATTTCTTAGTTCTGCTATTGTATGTTGATGACATGCTCATCATGGGAAAAGACATCAAGAAGATTGACAGGCTGAAACAGAAGTTGGGCAAGTCGTTTGCGATGAAGGACTTGGGCCCGGCAAAACAGATCCTAGGAATGGAGATAACCCGTGACAGAAGCAGCAGGAAGCTCTGGTTGTCACAAGAGCGGTATATTGAGAAAGTCCTAGAGCGGTTCAACATGAATGCAGCGAAGCCGGTCAGTACTCCACTGGATGGTCACTTCAAATTGAGCGACAAGCAGTGTCCCAAGACGAAGGCGGAAGTGGAAGAGATGCGGAAGATACCCTACGCGTCAGCGGTAGGAAGTTTGATGTATGCTATGGTGTGTACGCGCCCAGACATAGCATATGCAGTTGGTGTTGTCAGCCGGTATCTTGCCAATCCTGGCAAGGAACATTGGGCAGCAGTGAAGTGGATATTGCGGTATCTGAGAGGCTCATCCAGGTTGAGCCTATGCTATGGTGACGGAAAACCTGTGTTAGAAGGCTACACAGATGCAGATATGGCAGGTGACATAGACTCCAGGAAGTCTACATCGGGGTTCATGTTCACGTTTGCAGGCGGAGCGGTCTCTTGGTAGAGCAAGCTACAGAAGGTTGCAGCATTGTCGACGACAGAGGCCGAGTACATCGCGGTCACAGAAGCATGCAAAGAGATGCTTTAGATGAAGAGGTTCCTACAAGAACTCAGCCTGAAGCAGGAGGAGCACGTGGTCTATTGCGATAGCCAAAGTGCTATACACTTGAGCAAGAATCCAAGTCAGCATTCCAAGTCGAAGCACATAGAGATTCGGTATTACTGGATCAGGGATACTTTGGAACAGAAGGTGTTACAGCTTGAAAAGGTCCATACGGACGATAACGGGTCAGACATGATGACCAAGACTTTGCTCAAGGGCAAGTTTGAGGTTTGCAGAAACCTGGCTGGCTTGAAGAAGGTGAATTTCTCCTGAGTCGAAAAGGGGGAGATTTGTTGGAGTTTTCCTCCTCAAATGTGTCAGAGGAGAGAATGTTGCAGGGTGAGGCCGGGCGCCCGGGCCCTTCAGTGGCCGAGCGACCGGAATTCATCAGATTGGCAGCAATGCTGCTGGAGGTTTTTGGCCTCAGCCGGGCGCCCCACGGTTTTGGTGACCGGGCGCTCGATGATCCGGCTGGGCGCCCGACCATGTTTGGTCCGGGCGCCCGAAATTCTATTTTCTCTTGGTTTTTCTCGCTGGACTAATTTTGAGTTGGCCGGGCGCCCGACGGTCTAGTGACCGGGCGCCCGACCCGACGCGGACTGCTTGTACGCAGTTTCCTAATATGGCTCTAATTCTTCCGTTTTTGGTACTTAAGCGCTCCAAAACGGGATTAGGGCATCCCATTGTGTTGCTAACACGTCCAAGGTGAGAAAGAGAGAAAAAGAGGAAGAGAGAAAGAGAAGAGAGAGAAAGAGGAAGCTTGTAGAAGGGAGAAGTTGTTTGAAGAAGGATTCTTCTGCGCAACGGTCATCTCAGCGCTTCTACGTCCTCGGGATCGGTGAGATCACTCCTCCTTTTACTATTCTCTTGTAGTTTATCCATCCCTGCGTGGGTGAAGAAGTTTGATCCAAGCGGTGTGTGCTTGTGATCGGTTGTAACAGTTCCCTGAGATAGTGGATTGTTGATCTGGACTAGGTCCCGTGGTTTTTACCTCTTTTGAGGGTTTTCCACGTAAAAACTCTTTGTGTTCGTGTGGTTGATGTTTATTCTTGATTATTGCATTAGCATAGTCCATAATTCTAGTGTATTGGGGGGCGAGATCCGAAGGTTTGTGTGAAACGCACCCAACACGGGTGACCCGAACAATTGTGCAAACGCAGGAATCGATTAATTTCGTAGCTTTTCTGATCATCCCATTTTGATAAGCGGCCATGGGCCAGCATGTGAGATTGATAAGGGCGTCTGGGCCTTTACAAGATGGGGTGGACGATGTAGCTGTGAAAATCAGTACACGTATGTACGTAGCTGTATATGGCAATCTTGTTCTTATTATTGTGGATCCCACATCTAACACATGCATGTGGTCCTTTTTCATTAGGTTACCTTGGGTGCTACGGGAATCCCATATAACCCTTGGCTACATGGAATTCATGTCCACCCATCATTTGTTAATGGTTTGGGCTTGGGCGATGTCTAAGATTGCCATTTTAGATTTCAAGGGCATTTTCATCACATATCACATATCATCCATAAACAGCCCTTGTCTTGCGCAAAATAGGTGGCTAGGCTGGGTATTTTTTTCGGCCCATCATGGTCTTCAGGTTTTACTTTGTGGGCTGGGCTTGGACGTACCTCATCTTGGGCCGTTGACATGGATTATTATTATTATTATTTTCTTTTTAAATAGCATCTATTTATATTCATCAGAGAACAGATATAGCCGTGACAATAAGAAAGGCAGCGGCCAGAGCTGAGGCCCACCACAAATCCTGCCCATGCCTGACCAAGAACTTCCCCGTCTTCTCATCATGCCACTTCTTCATCTTACCAATCTCATCATCCATGGCTGGGTACATGGACGGACTGGATGCAAAGCCACCCACCCTCTTCACAAATTCCACCACATCTCCCTCCCTCTTCCACCTCCCCCTCACAACCCCAAACCTCTTCAACACCCCTGTTGGGTTAGTCCCACATTGGCTGGGGGACGATAAAAAAGGAGCTCCATATACTCTGGAGTCACTCCACCTAGTGGGTTAACCTTTTGGGTGTTTCATGCATAACACTAATATTAGAGCAAGGTTATCCGTCCAGGTCCATGCCATGGTGGCACTCCACCTAGCAGGTTAACCGAGTCACTGGCTGCTTCAGCTTTGAGCTCTCCAGCGCCATCAAATTGCAGACCACTGTCTCGATATTAGTATCGAACACCAGCGCAGGTAGTTTGAACATGGGCTCGGCGAATTAGACTTAAATGGCCCAGTAGCAGCTGCTTATCTAGCAGGGCCATGTCTTGAAGTCTTTGAGGAAGGCCACATCACTATAGACCGCATCGCATGCTTCTTTGATCTTTTTGGGCAGATTTTTGAGTGGATCTACTACCAGATCAGTGATGAAGATCGCCTTAGGTTCAACTGTGAAGGAAAAAGGTTAAAAAATCAGACTAAGTTGCACCTCATACATACACATAGGATTGTGATCAACCGGCCGGTACCCAAAAGTTCAGTTTGAAGATCTCCTAGTCGAACTATGCTTGATTGTCGTTCGGCGCTGGATCGCGTGTAGCATATGGTTATCACCTCAGTAATTCTAATCACACTTAAACTCGTCTACTTTGGGAATGGTTTGTTTTATTCTATCAATGTTGTTTTCACAGTATCAATTTAAAGCCGTTAACGTTTTTGCTCCTTTACAGTTGAAGATGCAGCTAGCGAAGGCCCATTTTTTGTTGATAAATCATCTGAAGAGGATCCTACATTGCCTTATGAGTGTGATGAGGAGTGAGGCCAATAATGATTGACCTATTCACGGAGTTGAAAATCCAGGTAATGATCCATTCATTTTTCATCTCCAACTCAGCAAGTTTTTCAACATCTGTAAAGGCGGGGACTGAAATGGTTCCATCAATGATTCTCCATAAACCTCGGCCCTTGAGGAAACTCTGAAAGTTGATGGCCCACAAATCATAGTTGGAGCCATCAAAGACACACCGGGGAGCATCTAATAAAAAATCGTCTTTATCCATAACAACAGCGGAGAGATATAGAAAAAAATACGCAGACATGGGGTTTCGGGCGCTCGACGCAACTTCAAAAGACACAGTGAACTCTCTGGACATAAACGGTCAATTTCATTCGCTTGACGTGATCTGGTCGGTCTCTTGAAGAGTCGGGGCCCTTTTGAAATCAGCAGGGAGCGGATGCGGGCAGGGAGCCGGATGCAACAATGATTGGGTTTACTGTCAAATGAAGAGAGTAGTGCTTGGAAGCTTGCCGAATCTGGGTGATGGATCTGGACGGAAGGGAGTTGTTGGACATGTATGAGTTCCGTTGGATGTGGATGGAAGTGCCGGATCTAGATAAAGGGTGCAGCATGGCCGCTGGATCTAGAGGTGTTGTTGACTGGAAATGAAGAAAAAGAAGAGCTCGAGATTGGAATGTCTTTGATACCATGATAATAGAGACAAATAAAGGATGTGGAGAATTCTCTTTTTGATATTCTATATTGAAGTAAATCTAAAAATAATTTATTTATAGAGGTATACAATCTTATAATACAAGTAATTTAGCAATCAAGGGAACCTAGTTATCATCTATGTAAGGGAAATCAATAAGCAGGGCTAGTAGACTCGACACTATGGCTATTCAATTGTGGCCCATCTGTTATGTTGATCATTTCAATATGAACGCTACATTGGCACGTGGGCAAACAAGAAGAGGCGTGCCCAATGTTATATTAGCAAGCCTCTCCAAATCTGAAATATATTAAAAAAGGCATGCAGATTTCATAGGATCTGAGCACTAAAAAAGCGACATGAGGCCCTTGTAATGCGTGCGGGGTATCTAATATACTCGTCTATTGTGGATACCTACTGATGATAGGATGTGTCCACCCAAAAATCAGGCTGACACAAACCTCAATTGGGCCACACCGCAAGGAACATTGGGATGGTGGGCCCCACCATTGGCCTTCTTAGGACCTACCATGATGATGTTCATATATAATCCATCCAACCTATTCATAAGGTGACAAGGATGGGAGTGGATTAGGTGCTGCCTCGTCCTCACCCAAGACAGTGATTATGGGGCCCACCTTGATGTATGTACCCGGTTCATCTATTTTTTTAGATAATTTTAGGGCATGAGTAAAAAACGAAGTAGATCCACTTCTAAGGTGGACCATACGTACCATAGGAAGCAGTAGTGATTGAATGTCCTACCATTAAAAAATTCCTAGGGCCTCCTTAATGTTTCCGTAATGTAATGTGTATTTTACATATAACCCATTGATAAGGTTAATACACATAACCTATTAATAAGGTTAGATAAACTCGAATGAAGGGGGAAATAAAAAATTAGCTCGGATCTAAATTTTTTATGGCTCATTAATGGTCTATGGTATGGTCCTAACTTAATTAGAATGGGATTTGCTTCATTTTTGGGCTCATATCGGGCGCAGCGTCGGGGTGTGGGATTGAAGATCGTCTCTCGTCATGGATAACTATTCCGAATCCACGGAACTATCGGGAATCCTCGATTGATTTTCTTCGAATCCACGGGCAAAAGAGTATAAACTCAAGAGATTTGATTAAAATATGAATAAACATTCTTAAAACGAATTATAACAAGTATTTATAACCTAGGTTGTGTAAAAGAAACCCTAAAGTGCGTAAATCAAAAGTCCTAAAGGAATTAGAAAAGAAAAATATTCGAAATAGAAAGTTTCGCTCAAAAACTACACAACTAATCGGGCGTCGTCGGACACCCAATGAAGGGCGGTTGGGCGCTCGCTAAAACTCACAACTGTCTGGTGGCAAAAACACAAATTCTAAACGAATATCGGGTGCCCGGCGAAGGATAAAATTGTCCAGAGGGTTTGGGCATAATTCAAACGATTATTGGGTGCTCGAAAGTGATGTGGTCGGGCGTTTGATGAATTGCAGGTCGGGCGTCCGAAATTTGAATATCTGCATGAAACTTCCCTGGACCAATCTGGCTCATGGTCGGGCACCCGACGATGCTTGATTTTCTGAATTTTGGCGAGTGTTTTGTCGACCCGCCTAACTTCCTTTTGAGGGTTCATTCTCTTTATGTAGTCGTCAGCGACCGTCCTCTACATCAATATCTTAAAATTATCTGAAAAAGCGGATGGACAACGTGGATACAGAACACATACATCAATGTGGCCCCAAGGAAGAAGGGAAAAACTGAATATCAGCCTAGTCCGAAACTGAGGTGGGCCCCAAAAAGCTTTCAATCGTAGGCATCCCTCTCCCCCACTTTTCCCTGTGGATGGATCGTCCTAATTTTTGGGTTCACGTACAAACATGAGTTGGATCAACCTTTTGGGTTCACGTACAAACATGAGTTGGATCAACCGATGGACGGAGTGGATGTAACAGACACATTGCAATGGGCACCACTGAGCTTTTTGTTGCATGGGCTATCTACAGCGGTTCAAAGACAAGAAAAAGGCAAGGCTGACTCGTGGTGGACTTTTTTTTACAGGACGAAGACAGTAGAAAGCGATGCATTTTAAGAACTTCTTAGCTACAGAAAGCTCATCAGCATGAGCATCCCTTCGAAAGATGGCTAAGTAGACAGCAGCCGCTTTCAAACCAAAGCATTCCGCCCAATCGCTTACGTACTCGTTCTCTAAAGGGGTGAAGAAGAAGGTCTTTGGAGTGAATATGCTCGGGTGGGCCGCTCGCATGCGGCGTGGGAACCCAGTGCTCGACATCCTTGATTGAGATCTTTCGAAATTTGATAACGTGCAGTTGAGATTGGACGTTAGAGAGGGAATGCATGCATGCATAGAGGGAGCCGATTAGATGTGGCCGGGTCTCACCTAAGACGGTGCGGCCCTTATAGTCGGGCCCATCTCGATGTATTTATTCTCCTTCTACACGGTCCATCCATTATGAAAGATCATTTTAGGCATGAGACCAAAAATGAAGAAGATTCAAATCTGAAGTGGACCATACTAGAGGAAAGATTGGTGACTGAACGCCCTACCATTAAAAAGTTTCTAGGGCCCACCATAATGTTTCGGTATTGTTACTTTGCCATCCAACATGCTGATAAGGCCACATAAACCGGGATGAACAGAAAAAAGATAAATCTCAGCTTGATCCAAAACTTTTGTGGCCCATTAATGGTCACTCAGTACTTTTTCTATGATATGGTCCACCTGACAATTAGATCTACTTCATTTTTGGGCATATGCTCTAAAACGATCTATAAAAACATATAGACAGCGTGGATATTGAATTCATACATCAAGGTAGGCCCTACCGTAAGGGCCGCATCGTCTTGAGTGGGGCCTGGGCCGCACCTAATCCGTTCCCATTTATAGCGAGGTATCTTTCTTCATTCCTTGCTTTGCTTCCATTGATTGGAGTAGGAATAAAGAATGAGAAATGCTTAGATTTGCGTGAAAGAGAGATTGAAAAGCTGATTCACTTGCGAGACGAGAGATCCCAGCCATGAAGCATGTGGGGCTCAACCTGAAAATACGCATAAGGTGGCAACCGGTCGGGTCGGTCTGTAGGTCAACCGCCCGGACCTGCTTCTCATGCGGTTTGAACCAAGATAATTGGGTCGCGGTTTGGGTTAGAAAAATGTGGCCCATTTAATTAGCAAACGAGCCGTGCTTGGGTGGAACCTTACCCAGCCCGACCCTCTCATATAGCTTAATGGGTTCTGCCAAATGATTTAACTGTCCGTAGGACCCAAGCAAATTAATAGACGGTACAGACACATGCATATGATGCGTGCATGTATTCATTAATTGGGCAGGTTTTCGGATACCTTTAGCCCCGTATTCCATTCTTAAACTGGAGTGTGATCAGGCCGAGTCAGGTCCAGTAAGTTGAGTCCAACCAGTTTACAATTAAATAGGTTGGTTCAGGACAGGTTTTGGGCTTGATGAATTTTAAGCAGGTTTTCTTAGGCCATAGGTTTATACGTGATGCCAGATTTCTTGGCCCGTTAAGTAAACAACTGGGTTTTGGCTGAACCTGACCCGGCCTTGAACCCGACCAATTGCCACCTCTAGAAAATACCATGTCCTGAAATCCAAGCTGTTCCACCATCAGGTAGGCCACACATGCACTTTGAATCCAGGAGTGGTGCCTAGATTTGCTTGGGCCCTAAAGTTGCGAAGGACGATCGGCCCAGGCTTGAAGTCCAGGTGCAGTGCTTGGGCTCGGGCCTAATTATGAATGGCCAGTCGAGGCATCAAGATACGTGGCATGTTGTACACAAGTGTGAGATCCGGTCTGTGTCGCACTCGAGCAAGAGATCCAATCTATTCACATTAAGAGCCCCGGTATGTAGATGCCTTAGCCCAAAAGTCATCCTGCCCACTCAAACAGTGGGCCACAGTGTTTAAAAAAAAAATGACAACTAATGAAAAAGTTAGTAAATATTTGTTTCTTGCTTGTCAAGTAAACTATGGCCCACCTAATTTGTGAATTAGAATGATTATTTAAGTGGTGCATCTACACTATGGACCCACTTGAGGGATGTCTAGGATCATGCACCCATATGGGACCCAGGGCCATTTCAGGTAGATTACAGCCAGGGCCAGGGTTAAGGGGACTTGGCCCGGGCTTGGCATATGACCCATTTCGTTGTCTTGGGTTTCTTAAGGAATGTAAAGGCCTGCCCTACTAGGGCTGGTGCTGGCCGGCCTTCTGCTTGCTGTTGGACCTAAAGTTTAAGATTGGGCCCAGACGTGGGCCCCAAATGAGCCCTTGCTGAGAAGATTGAAACTGTACACGGATGGTTTGAAAGCACCTGTGAGTGGTCGTATTCACGGTACATGTAAGAGTACTTTTGGATTCAAGAACATTTTATAATGATTCTACCTAAAAAAAGGTAAAATAGTTGGGAGTCACAGAGGAAGAAATACTGCAAAAATTTCTTTGATTCAAACCATTTATTGGGCCGGCCTTTTAGACCTAGGGCTGAAGCTTTTTTAGTCCGATTAGGGTTTTGTCCATGGCCCAACGCATTTGCCACCCCTCAAATTGGAATGGGCCTAAACTTACAGGACAGTGGATGTGGCTACTTAAAAGCCTTCAAAACCTAGTCCAATTTTGTTTTGTTTTTTGTTTTTTGTTTTTTTTTTTTTGCCTCTTCACTGGTCCTAACTCATCTAGGTTCAAGTCCAATTGTGATGTAGAGCAGGCAGCAGAGCTATCCTTGGCACAGATGAACCGAAATAAGCCCAAATGAAAGCGGACGTAGTCTGTCAGGGTAGGAAGTAGCTGAGCCTTAGGGACGTCCAAATCGAAGGGATTCATGCCGTTCGAAGTGCGAACCATAAATTGTCCATAACTTTTGATCCGGGGATCGTTACGGATGCAAGACCTATGAATTTTGACCGTAACAGGCCATCTAGGGTCAACCGACCCATAGCAGGGTCCACCCACTGAGGCCCACATGCCGGGCGCTTCAATGATCAAAACCATGAATGTTGAAAAACATGTGCTATGTGGGGGCATTGTTACATCATCTGTTGATGAATTTTAGCACAATAAAAGAAAAAATTTCAATGGTTACCATTCAACTCTTAAAAGTCAGAGGTAAGGATCATAATTGTAGTGTGATTATGGGACAATAATGTATTAATGATAATCAGGAGAATATGGACGGTCCCAATTAAAAGAACATTTTATCATGTGGGCTTGGGAGAGGAAATGTATCCTGAGTAGAGCTGTACATGAGTCGAGTTGAGCCGAGCATTGCCCTGTTCGAGCTAGGCTGGTTCAATGACCACCTTGGCTCGTTTTCGGCTCGGCTCGGCTTTCGATCTAGACTAACATGATCGAGTTGGCTCGACTAAGCTTTCGAGCCAAGTTTAAGCCTGGAAAAAATAAAAAAATTAAATAGGCCCAGCCCATAAGCCTTGCCTAAAACTGTTTAAAATCCAGGCCTAAAGGTAGCCTAAAGCCCATTGACACCCTCCACTTACTTTTATAGAGAGTTTCACCTCTCATTTCTTTGCTCTGATCTGATGTGGGACCAGAGCAAAAGGCCAATATCTTAATTCAGTTGTGCTTAACGGAGGAGGTCCTTTATAACGTAATGAGGGAGAAGACTGCGGCTGATACATGAGCGAAGTTGGAGAATATCTACGCGAAGAAATATCTGAAAAACCGTTTGTATCTAAAGCTTTAGTTGTTTAACCTAAAGATGGCAGAAAAGACTGATGTTGAGAGCCATGTTAACAACTTTAATAGGCTTATTTGTAAACTGTTGGATGTAGATGAACCGATGAAAGACAAAGATCAAGCATGCATTATGTTGAATTCTCATCCATAATCATATGAGTCGTTTCAAGACTCTTTGTGTGCAGGTAGGACGACCATTAATATTGAGACCTTCATCTCAGCCCTTCAGTCGAAGGCGATGCGAAAGAAAAGCAATGATGTTGGTTCTTCTACGGACGCATTGGTTATGAGGGGAAGAAATTCTGAGTGGGATGGGAGATCTTCTCGATTGATATCCAAATCTAAGGGCAAGGAAAAGGCTAGGGTAAAGTGCTAGAATTGTTGACAGAACGGGAATATGAAGAAGGATTGTTCGAATCTCAAGTCGAAGCAAGAGAAGTCTGAAGATTCTTCTAGGGAGGCTAATACCGTATAATCTACAGAGGACATGAGTGATGATTGTGATGTTTTGACTGTATCTAAATTCTGATATCTCAGCGATGAGCGTCTCTTGGATTCAGGAGCATCGTATCATATGTGTCTTGACCGAAGTTCATTAACCGAATACAGGAAGTATGACGGTGGTTCGATGTTCTTAGACGATGACTACGCCTGCAAGGTGGTGGGTATTGGTTTGGTGTGCATTAGGATGTTTGATGGGATCGAGCGCATCCTGACAAATGTGAGGCATGTTCCTAGGTCAAAGAAGGATTTGATCTCTCTTAGTACAATCGAGGCAATGGAATGTACGTTTACTGGCTTTGATCAGTTTTGTAAAATGTCAAAAGGGGCACTCATGGTGATGAAAACACGGAGATGCGACCATATTTACAAGTTGATCGGGAGCACTTCATCAGGTGGAGTTGCAGAATCTGCAACGGATTTTGCGTCTGTATGTGTGTGGTATGTGCGCTTAGGCCACATGAGCGTGCATGGACAGCAGGTGCTGAACTGAAGACTGTGTGTGCATGAGAAGCAGTGGAGATATGATGAAGACGAAGTAGAGATGTAGGATGGAGCTTTGGAGTAGTAGAGCTTGAAGTTTGAAGCCATAATGGAGATTGCTAGTATTGTCTTCAATCTGGACATTGCTGGATCTGAGATTCAGGGGTCTTTGGTCGACCGACGGGCTTATCTCAGTCGCTTTATCCCGAATGAGACAGTAACTCTCTGGACATATTTAGCCACGTTCGGTTGTCCGAACGGTCGGGTCGGTCGATGGTTGGTGCGCTGTTTAATATGGTTTTGCGCTATTTGTTTTTAATTTTAATTTTATGCTATATAAAGGGGTATAATGCGGGATTATGGTAATTGCCAAAGGGGCTGAGTATCCTAGATGTATGTAAAGGTTGAGAGAGTTTTAAGGTGAGAGAAAAGCTAGTGTTTTTCTCTTGTGGGGCTTTGATCCGGATAAGTTCTTCTTCATCTCTTGTAACTTTTGCTTCATAGTAATTCGCTTTGTGCCATGGTTTTTTCTCAAAAGAATTTTTCCACTTAAAATTCGGATAATCTCTTACATGTTGATTTGCTTGTTGCCATTGTGATTGCTTCATTTTATTATACTTTGAGTTCTCATTCCGTGGATTCCCAACAAATTTTGTCATCATCATTACCGTCCATGTTTAACAGGTGCACATTGTACTTTTTCACACCCACACCTTTGGGACAGTGATAGGCTGAGTGAAGATAACCTCATTTCAACACTGAGGCCCCGATGTCTATCAATTCCCAACGTGGGGGGTGGCTAACATTGAAGTGTGACTAACCGTGTGGGTGTGTGTACTACCAGTGAGATGTGTGTACTAATCCAAATAATAATAATAATAATAATTGTACTTTTTCATTGGGCTATCTTCTGTGATACAGGAATCCCGTATAAACCTTGGTTGCACGCAATGCGCCGCGATGTCAAAGACCCTACTTAAGCTTCCAAACGCTTTTTTTTTTTTATTTTTATAATCACATATCACATATCATCCATAAACAGCCCAGATCTGGCACAAAAGTGGGTGGCTGGGCTGGAGATTTTTTCGGTCTGTCATGGTCCTGATCTGGGCTCAAATTTTTATTTATTTCTGTTCTATAAATAGAAAAGCAGAATTCATCTCCTTCTTTTGAAGGCAAATATAGCCGTTACAACAATAATGGCAGCGGCTAGAGATGCCCACCCCAAAGCCCACCCATAACGGACCAAGAACTTGCCCGACCTCTCATCATGCCACTTCCTCACCTTACCAATTTCATCTTCCACGGCTGGGTACATGGACGGATGGGATGCAAAGCTACCCGCACTCTTCACAAAATTCACCACCTCTTCCTCCCTCTTCCACCTCCCCCTCACAACCCCAAACCACTTCAACACCCTAACATCCTCCTCGTCATCAACCAGTTCATTCATGAGCTGGAAGTACCGAGTTAAGGGCCGCTTCGGCTTTGAGCTCTCCAGTGCCATCAGATTTCTGACCACTGTCTCGATCTTAGTATCGAACACTAGCGCGGGCATTTTGAACACGGGCTCGGTGAACTGGACTTGAATGGTCCCGTCTGGATCTGCCTCGAATCGCATGCCGGACCAGGCCAGCTCCTTGGCCGTTGGAATGGGCCGTGCTACCTTGGTGGTCACGAGTGCCAGATTGTCTTTGGTGGGCCTCACCAGGCAGTTGTGCAAGCACTCAAGAAGGGTACTTTTGGTATTTAATTGCTTGGCAAAGCGGCCCTGGAACTTCTTCTCGGCATAGAAGGGAGAGTAATACCAGCAAAAGAGAGAGACCACTTCATGGAAGTTCTCTCTGTTGAAGGGAAGCTTCAAATAATCAATGGAAGGAGATGGACCCTTGTTGTCTTTCAGCGTGAACTTTAAGACTTCCACCACCGCTTGATCGAGATTTTGGACCACATTGATGGCGTGGTCCAGTAGGAGCTGGTTATCTAGCAGGGCCATGTCTGAGACTAGGTGAGGGCCATGCTTCAACATGAGGTAGCTGTCTATTTTCTCTCTGTCCTCTTCAGCCCATTGCTTGAAGTCTTTGAGGAAGGCCACAACAATATAAACCGCATCGCATGCTTCTTTGATCTTTTTGGGCAGTTTTGTGGGACGACGTTCATCTACCAGAGTAGCGATGGAGACTGGCTCTGGCTCAACTGTGCAGGAAAAAAGGTTTCAAAATCAGGCTAAGTTGAACCTCGACCGGTACCTGAAAGTCCATTTTTTTTGGACCCTTCGGGTCTCAAGTTTTCAGGCCCAGGTCTAGTCGTCTTCCTCATCAGGTCCACCAACTTGGACCCTAGTTAAAATCGGGAAGGGTCCGGGCTAGTTAGTTTTAATTGCATGTATATTAACAGTTTTGCTAAGCCGACACAAATGTGCAGTAAAGCTTGTGTACACGTCACAGGCACCATAGGTCCCAGATCCAATCCATTCATCAGAATGGCACCACTATACCCAAGACTCAGGTTGGTCCACTGGTCGAGTGGACCATAATTTGCAAAACAAATGTTAAGTCTTTGAAAACATTGGTTGAAGTTTTCTGACCCATACACCGGTCTCCAATATTTAGGCCCACGTGCTGAATGGGCTAGACTTTTAGTAAACATGTAGGTCGAACCAACCGAGTGGATGATTAGATCTACCACATGTGTGACGCATACAGTAGCTTCGCTAAGCCAAACGCAGATGCGTGGCAAGAGCAAGCTCGGGCTGGCTCATGCACGTACTTGGACCTCGTTGAGCCTGGCCTATCCCTACAAATGCAAGAGACCGCGTTTAAACCCTACCCATGCGTGTTGTATAATTCAGCCATGGGGTGGGCCTGAAAATGCAAATGCTCTCATTTGATCAATTACCTGATGGTTGCGATGAGGTCCAAAACCCCTCAGTAGTTGCTGGCGTGCTGTAGTCAAATACGGCCGCTGACAGTGCAAAAGAATCTCATGAGGATATTTGCTCGAATACATTGAGACGTATTAGAATGTGATAGTCCCCACCTTAGCCTTTCAATGCAAGGGCGGCAATGGGTCGGGTCTGCCCATGGGTCAACTTGACGGACTCACTTTTGAAGCAGGTTGAGGCCTAGCTAAATGAGTACCAGTTGAGCTTAGGCCAGAAATGTGACCACTTTTAAGTGAATGGGTCGAGCTCAGGTAGAGCTGTCCCAGATCCGACCCACCCATGTAGGTACAATTAAGTCGTGGTGGGTTGGGTTGGGTTAGCTGGGCCTGATCCATTTACGTTTAAATGGGTCGAGTTAGATCCGGCTATGCTTGGTGAGTTTTAGTTGGTTGGATGTGGTCAGAAAGCGATGGATTGGGTTCCGGTTAGAATTCTGCTGAGTTGGGCTTGAGCACAGTACCCTAAGTGGCTTAACCTGACCCATGCAACCCCTATTTGAATCTAGGACCTTTTAATGATCCAAACTGTTTTTATACGATGTGTCTCACCTTGTATGGTGGATGGACAACAAATAAGATCTCTCAAATTTGATTATTTCAACCATTAAATTTGCCTTTCTTTGAAAGTGGACTGTCACCATTACTTTTGTATATTGAAGAGTTGAAATATTTAATTTAAGAGGTTTTCCCGACATCCCCCATTCAAAGAAAGTCCCATCACATAAATGATTTGAGTTATATGTCTCGCCTGCTAGTCCAGCTGGAAGACACCTTGGGTTACAACAGTAAGTCTCAGGTTTAGTGCTCAGAAGAGACAATAACCTCACTGGTGGGTAGGTGCAACATTTGACTAACTATGTGGGTGTGTTGCGCAGCTAAGAGTGTGGGTGCGTTGCATGACTAAATAAACAGACACGAGTTATTGAAAAGAACCCTATACAAGTAGCTGAAGTCCCTACCCATCATAACACAATAACGAGGGAAAGACTAGGATGTACCCCTTGCCTCTATAATACTCTGGCTGTATATGAACCTTGATATGCAGGCACTTAGAAGTCATACATGTGGCATATATTAATTCAATAAGCAAACTTTGTCAGTGCAGCCCAACTTAGATTAGTAAGAGCAACCCATAAAATGACTTTCCAGTGGAATGTTTTGCCCGTCGGTTAGTGTTTACGGTTAAACCGTGTGTACCGAGTAGTCTAGTGCCAGTACATCTACGGAACGCAGTTATTAATCCGACCAGAAGACTATTCAGTGTGCACAGAACTTACAGCTGAAAACCAGCTAAAGAGACCTTATAGGTAAAGAAAGTGTGGGGTTACCCGCGCCTAAGCCACAATGGGCCCCATTTCGAATCACCCACAATGGAATGGAATCCCGGGTGGAACCACTATATAACATATAGGTGAGGTAGGTAAGCAAAAATTTCGGGTAAAATCATGTATAATCCAAAAATTAAGAACATCTGAATCTCAGGTGGACCACACCAGAAGAAACAGTAATGATTGAACGCTTACCATTAAAAACTTTCCAAGGCCCACTCTAAGCAGATCCGTAAAATATTTGTTTTCATCCAACCCGTTTATAAGGTCAAACAGAGCGGCATGAAGGGAAATTACACAGATTAGCTTGATCCAAAACTTTTGTGGCCTACAAAATGCTTTTAATGATCATTCACCACTTTTTCCAGTTGTGTGGTCCACTGGAGATTTGAATCTGCTTAAGTTTTGTAATAACGTGCTTAAATGAGACTAAAAAACAGATGGACGGCGTGGATATGAAATAAATTCATCAAGGTGGGTCCCAAACGGCAAGGGTAACCCCACTAATCTGTTACCAGGGTAACAACTAGAGGTGGGCAACGATCCGGGCCGAGCCGAGTTAGCCCTAGTTTGGTTTGGTTTGTTTTTGTACCACCGCAGTTTGTGGATCGGTTTGGTTTGGGTTTCGGGCTGACCCATGCGGCCCGAGTTTGGTTTGCTCCAGAAAAATCTAGTTCGAGCCGGGATCGGCTTGGTTGAAAATTTCGAATCGGGCCGGGTCGAGTTCAAACAGTCAGTGGCTCTTTTTTTCCTCATTCATTTAAATAGAAAAGAATTTAAAAACTTAGAAAAAAAAGTACAAACATATCTTACTATATGATGTTTAACATCCTTCAAAAGAGTGCAACTTCAAAATAGATATGTAAGAGTATTTTCCAAACAAAAGTACACAAGCATAATCTTCTGAGTGCAAGGAAACAGTTTGTATTCATGTAAATGTATTATGTATTATCTATGTCATCATGTATATGTATTATCCATGTTATTCATATGTTTTACATATCATTTTAGGACATGACCCCAAAATGGAATCATATCCAAAGCTCAAGTGGATCACACCATAGGAAACAGTGTGCTTATGATGCACGAGCCGAATCAAACCGAGTAGAATCAAATCGAGCTTCGAGTCGAGCCGAGCCGGAGCTGCCCTAGTTTGAGTTTGGATTGTTTTTTCAAACGAGCTTGACTCGGAGGCTTGGTTTGGTTTGAACTTCCATTCGAACCAATCCAAGCCGAGCTTTTTCGAACCAATCCGAGCCGAGCTTTCGAGCTGGCTTGGTTTGTGCCCACCTCTAGTAACAACTAATCCGCTTCCCACCCCAATGGTCCACCTCACATGCAAAAACCCTAGAGTTTTATTCCAAGGCATCTAAAAATAACAGAACAACCAAGGAATGGCTTGGATCTATCAGAGGTGCATAGACGAAAGTAACATTTTATAGGTACGCATACTATGATAGAGTTACCTAGCTTGCTTGCTATCTCCCTTCCCATCCTTGAATGCTCCTGGGAATAGGATGATTCTGCCACTGTCTCTCTTCGCATCTTTGAATGCTCATGGGAATAGGATGGTTCTGCAGCTGAGATGGAAAGAACACCATCTAAGGAAAATTTGGACGGCCTGAATTCTGTACAACAACAAGTGGATGATGAAAGAGTGGCCACCAATTACAAATTTTCTAAACGTTGGACAATTAGCAGACGAGTATAGCCCTTGCAGGTGTTCTACTGATCTGGCCTCGACGATGGGCCTGAAAAATAATGTCTGATCTTAGCGTGGACAACCATAAACATATTCTTGCCGGGTTCAGGCCTGTCAACTTGTTTTGTTCGATATGGGCCACCTGATGAATGGACCAACCTAACTTTTGTTCCAGGGCATCAAGGGGGTCACACCCAGCTGATGTATGCATTGTAACTATCACACATATGCTGCATTGGCACGTGCGCTGACATAAAGAGGCGTGCCCGATAGCAAGCCTCTCCAAATCTGAACCATGTTATAAAAATAGATTCAAATTTCATAGGGCTGATGCAACAAAAAGCTCTATGAGGCGCTTTTAACCTGTATGTGCATGTGACATCTACTCCACTTTATCTATCATTAGTGCTCCCTCGTGATAGGATGTCAGCTCAAAAATGAGGCTGATCCAACACTCAAGTGGGCCACACCACAAGGAACAACGAGGATAGTGGCCCCTCATGATCAAAACCTGCTTGGGACCCACCAATATGTTCATATGCCATCTAACCTATTCATAAGGTGATTGGGAAACGAAGAATATCAGCCTAACCTGAAACTGAGGTGGGCCCCAAGAAGCTTTCAATCATAGGCATCCCTGTCCCCACATTTCCCAGTGGATGGATCGGCCTAATTTTTGGGCTAATGTACAAACATGGATTGGGTCATGGATTAGGTTCTGGCTAGAATTCTTAGCTTGTTTAGTAAATGGGACAGGCTTGGATCACCTTAACTAGCCTGAACTCGGCCCATTGCCACCCCTATTTGAATCTAGACAACAACTAAGATCTCTTAGATTCGATTATTTCAACTATTTAAAATTTGCCTCTTTTTCTTTGAAAGCTGATAGTCACTATAACTTCTGCATTTTAACTGAAGGTTGAAATGCTCAATTCAAGAAAATTTTGGGGCATCCCACATAAAGGGAAGCCCCGTATAAATGGTTTGGGTTATTGAAAAGAACCCTACTCCAATAGCTAAAGTCAATGTCGCCGAGTCACAATCCCAAGATCAGATTGGTTGATCAGTCCTATCCTTTGATTGGTGGACATTGCTTATGAAAATAGGACCCTTGGACGCTTTTTATTTTTAATGGTTCAATAAATGTCCACCAATCCGCTAGTCAACAATTAATAAACTTAATTTTTGGTTCAAGATGCATCTACATTGGGCACAATAATTTGGATGGCTTAAGAATTAAGGAGTATCCCATAAAATGACTTATGAGTGGAATTTTTAGGAGCGGCCAATAACGATAGCCAACTTGGCACACATGATAGATCCAATACACTCATCACATCATCACCAAATAGATGCCCTGGGGCAATAATCAGGCTGGTCTTCTGGTAAGTCACACATGTCTTGAATGTGGACTTGGTTAATTTCTCTGGAACATCCATTTCTTTCACACACCAATGGTCCACCTGATGTACAAAAACCCTTGAGTTTTGGTCCAAGGCATCTAAAAAGAGTGGTACAACTAATGAATGGCTAGGATCTCTCACAGGTGCATAGACAAAAGAAACATTTTATAAGTTGGCATACTATGATATAGTTACCTGGCTGGCTTTGTACCCTTGTATGCTCATAGGATGGTCCTGCAGTCTCTTTTGGGGCCGGTGCTGGGGCAGCTGAGATGGAAAGAACACCATCAATATGAAAAGTGCAAGCAGCACTGTAGTATCTCTATACTTCGTCCTATCTTCCACGGCCCAGCTACCAGGCTAGTTGGTCGCCAGGTGGGCCACACATGTACGGTTAAATAAGATTGAAGCTGAATAAACCATGGAATGTGGATATATCACCAACTTAGGGTTAGTGATGGCCGGTGGGCCCAAACCGTCCAAATCCTGTAAGGTCAGGGCATGGGCCATAAGCTTGGCTTGAGGGCTAGACCCCAGTCAATGATGAATGGCCTGGTTTGTCCCATTGAACCACTGTAATAACCAAGTGGCACACTATTATATAAAAAGAATGGATAATTTAAAGATACTTATTAAATGCTGTTCATTCAACATGCATAAGCAGTTTAAAAAAGCTCATTTAATGCATGGCCATGATCTAATGACCCAAATAATTTATGCCATGGGACTTAAGTGGATAGGGGATAACCGAAATAAATAAATAAATATTTAAATAAAAAGTTAAAAAAAATCATACTATTTCAAACCTTGATTATTTAATTCTTTTTTCTTAGAGGGCCACCAAGGCCATCCCCAGCACCTTAGTTTATCTATTTATCTTTTGGGGGGAGCACTAGGCTTTTATGTTAGTTTTACACCATTGAAAAATAAGTAGGGGGTGTTTGGCATCCCTACTCTAATTCAATAAGAGTTTTTTTTTTTTAAGAGCTACTTTAATAAGCTCTTTTTGCTCTAGCTCTTGTTTTAAATAAGCTCATTTGGTAAAATTTTCAAAAAATAGGCTCTTATTTAAAATAATCACATTTAGTAAAACTTTCAAAATAAGAACTTTTTTTTTTTTTTTAATGATAATTGATGTAAATTTTAAAGATTACAACAACTTAAATATGATAGCAATCCAAATGGTTGTTTGAGTGGACTGTCCATCATGTGGGGCTCAACACCAATGCTAATTGTCCTTTATGTGGGGCCCTTTAATGTCCACTACCCATCACCATCATGTGGACTCCACATTTGATGTGTCCATAGTGTGGGCCCTACCTTTGAAGTGTATTGTCCATCATGTGGGGCCCGGTTTTAATATACCATTCATCGTGTGAGGTGCACTTTCCATATGAATCATCCATCATACGGCCCACCTTGGATATGGGTCATACATCATGAGAGACCTTGGATGTGGACCGTCCATTAGGTGGGGCTCACTTGATGTCAACGGTCCATTATGAGGGGTCCACATTTTTATGCGAGTCATCTATCATGTGAAGCCCACTCCGACCATTATGTGGGTCCACCTTGATGTGGACCATTCTTTGTGTGGGCCCCACCTTCATTATGGGCTGTTCATCATGTGAGTCCATCGTTGATATCAACTGACCATCATGTGGGCCCACCTTCAATGACCATCATCCATTATGTGGATCCCACCTTTGACATAGACTACCATTTAAATGGGACCTACTTGATGTGCATGTTCTGTCATGTTGGGTCACACTTTGATGTGGGCCATCTATCATGTGGGGCCTACCTTTGATGTGAACCTTTCATTACATGGGCCCACCTTGATGTGGGGCCCCACTTCAATATGAGTCATTAATTATGAGGGGCCCATCTTTGATGTCCACCATCTATCATGTGCGTGGGTCCTACCTTCGTTGTGGACCACTATCATGTGGGGCCCACATCAAGTGGGTAGTCCATCATGTGGGACCCATTTGATGTCCACCATCCATCATGTAGGTCTCACCTTGGCTGTGGACTGTCCATCATGTGGGGTCCAACCTTCAATATGGGTCATTCATCATGTCGGCCCACTTTTAATGCCAACCTTCCATCATGTGGTCCCATATTCAATATCCACCATCCATCACTTGGATCCTACCTTTGATGTGGACCATCCATCATGTGGGTCCCACCTTTGTTGTGGACCATCTATCATGTGGGACCCACCTTTGATGTCCACCATCCATCATGTACGTCCCACCTTTGCTATGGACCATCCATCATGTGGGGCCCAACCTTCAATATGGGTCATTCATCATGTGGTCCCACATTTAATGTTAATCTTCCATCATGTGGTCCCACATTCAATGTCCACCATCCATCATGTGGGTCCCACCTTTGTTATGAACCGTCCATCCATCATATGGGCCCAGTACTTGATGTGGATAGTCCATCCATCATGCGGGGCCACATTTTAATGTAGGTCGTCCATCATGTGGGACCCACCTTTGGTGTTCACCGTCAATCACGTGGGGCCCAACCTTCAATATGAGTTGTTCATCATGTGGGCCTACCTTTGATGTCAACCTTCCATCATGTGATCCCACCTTCAATGTCCCTCATCCATCATGTAGGTCCCACCTTGAATGTCCCTCATCCATCATGTAGGTCCCACCTTGATGTGGAAACCCACCTTCAATATGAGTTGTTCATCATGTGGGCTCACCTTAGAGATATTTTAAAGAAGAGGAGGGCAAGATGTAAATTACTTAAAAACTTTAAGGACAAACTTGTCCAAAAATTAATTAAAAATGTCTACCGCTTAAGCTAAATAAACTATTAAAGAAATAGTGACCTCCCTATCACTTATTATTTAAAAGTTATTTACTAGTTTTTAAAAATATAAACTCTAAACTGGAAGCTTTACGAAACCGCCTATTTTCATAATAAGAGTTTTTTTTTTTTTTTTTTTTTGAAGCTCTTATTAGTAGATTTGCCAAACGGCCGTAGTGACTCACCCTCTTGACGTGTGGCACTGATGTGAAGACCATCTAAATTTTGTGTCACACCATGGATGGAGAATATCTTCAAAATCACACTGATGAAGCAATCATAACCATCCATTTAATGGCGACCGAGTAGATGGATGAAATTCAGATGGTTAATATAACATACTCTGATGCAATATAATGCTCCATCAAAGGGTCAGCGATTTGGACGGACTGAAATCTGTACAACTGCGACGAGTGTATGATGAAAGAGTAGCCACCAATTACAGATTTTCTAAACTGGTGGAAAATTAACACAGGAGTATAGCCCTTGCAGGTGTTCTACTGTTCTCACCCAGATGATGGGCCAGAAAAATAAGGTCTCATCTAGGCCTGGACAAGCATGCATATTCTTGCCGGGTCCACGCCTGTCAACTTGTTTTGTCCAATTTAGGCCACATGATGAGTGGGCCAACCTAACTTTTGCTCCGGGGCAACGAGGGGTCAGACCTAGTTGATGTATGCCTTGGAACTCTCACACATGTTAAATTAGCAAGCCTCTCTAAATCTAGGGCTCTCAATGGGTCAGATCTGGAGCAGATGTAGTTAAATCTGATTCTGAATCCGGAAATCCAATACTTTTACCGAATCCAACTAAAATCTGAAGAGTGAAATTCCATATCCAATCCATTTATAAATAGTCAGATCCACATTCGACCCAAAAATTCATATAAACATCGGATTCGGGTCCGGATCATGATCCAAATCCATCATAGATGGTCTAAATTTAAAGAAGATGAAGATGCAAACAAAAATAAACGATATAAATCTAAAGAAGATGTAGATGCAAATAAAAATAAATGATGTAGATATGAAGAAAGTGAGGAGTCATCTAAGGGCCGTTGGAAATGATGCTAATATATTCACCATTTTTTAACATTAATTACTTACAACACAAATTTTAAAGAAATGAAGTGCTATATGCACAGCAACAGCTTTTTAGGCACATAAAACTATTTGAGACACCATGGGCCCCACTAAGATGCATGTATTTTATCCATGCCATCTATTTATTGGGTTAGATGATTCTAAGATATGCCTCAGAAAATGAGGTAGATCTAAAGCTCAAATGGACCACACCAAAGAGATAACATTTAAATGGTTACCATTGTTTTCTAAAGTGGGGTCCCCTTGAGCTTTGAATCTGTCTCATTTCTTTTTTATCCATACCCTAAAATGATGCGTACTAATGAATGGACGGCATTGATATAACACATATATCATGGTGGGGCTCATGAAGTTTTGGCTTCTAATATTAGTGTTGTTTCACGAGAGGTAACTTCTTTGCACTTTTGGCTTTGGTAATTAAACTGCCCCACATTTATTGATGATTTGAGATAAATTATATCTAAATAGGTATAATTATATTAAATGAAACAGCCCTAATAATAAGGATCCATCCAAAATGCATGTAATTACATCCAATGAAACAAGCCCATTAGTAAGGATCCGTTGTCAAATCCGGATCCGATTCAAATAATATTCGGATTTTTCTTGGTAAACTTAAATTCGATCTATTTATTTTATCGAAAAAAGCTTAGGATCCAAATCCGCTATATACGAAGTTGGAGTGGATCAGCTTTGGGATCTAACCCGCTCCATTGAGATTCTTATTCAAATCTAACCATGTTAAAAAAAAAAAAGGATCCATTTCATAGGGCTCATGCAACAAAAAGCTTTATGAGGCTTTTTAGTGTGTATATGTGTGTGACATCTACTCCACTCGATCTATCATTAGTGCCCCCTCTGATAAGATGTCAGCCCAAAAATCAGGCTGATCCAATGCTCAAGTGGGACACACCACAAAGAACATCAGGGATAGTGGCCCCTCATCATCAAAACCTGCTTGGGACCCAACGTTATGTTCATATGCCATCCAACCTATTCATAAGGTGATTCCGAAGGAAAAACTGAATATCAGCCTAACGTGAAACTTAGGTGGGCCCCAAGAAGCTTTCAATCGTAAGCATCCCTGTCCCCACTTTTCCCTGTGGATGGATCGGCCTAATTTTTGGGTTCATGTACAAATGTGGAGTGGGTCATGGATTAGGTTCGGGTTAGAATTCTTAGCCGGTTTAGTAAATGGGTCAGGCTAGGGATTACCTTAACCAGCCTCAGCCCGACCCATTGCCACCCTATTTGAATCTAGATCCATCCAAGTATCCATATTATCCCATAAAATATGAGTGTAATGTTTAGGAGGAGCCGATAACAATTGCCAACTTGGCACACATGAGATACCCAATACACTCATCACATGCCCTAGGTCAATAATCAGGCTGGTCTTCTGGTAAGTCACACATATCTTGGATGTGGACTGCTGACCAATTTCTCTGGAACATTCATTTCCCACACCAATGGTCCACCTGATATACAAAAACCCTTGGCCATCTGGAACGAGCGGTACAACTAATGAATGGCTTGGATCTCTCACAAGTGCTTAGACCAAAGCAACATTTTATAAGTAGGCATGCTATAATATAGTTACCTGGCTGGCTTTGTACCCTTGTATTCTCATAGGATGGTCCTGGAGTCGCTGCTGGAGCAACCGCAGCCGGTGCTGGGGCAGCTGAGATGGAAAGAACACCATCCATAAGAAAAGTGTGAGCAGCACTATAGTATCCTATGCCATTCGTGCTATCTTCCATGGCTCAGCTACCAGGCTAGTCTGGTCCCCAGGTGAGCCACACATGTACAGTTGTTAAATGATGACTGAAGCTGAACAGACCATGGAATGTGGATATATCACCCACTTAGGGCATTCATGGCCAAGTGGGCCAGAGAGCCCAAGCCCCGTAAGACCATCTCCCTGCACGTGCGGGGTGGCACGGAAATTTTACTGGATAAGGGTGGAGGGACACTCACACCACAAATAAGCCAGGCTTCATTTTCCAGCCCCTGGGCCGGAATTGATTTTACTGGTCCCCGTGGGAGAGTATAGCCCCTGTAGGTGTGTTCTACTGTTCTGGCCCAGAGAATGGGCCTGAAAAATAAAGTCTAATCCTGGCCTGGCTCGGGCTGATTCAGGCCTGTCTATTTGTTTTGTTCAATATGGGCCACCAGATGAATGGACCAACCTAACTTTTTCTCTAGGGCATCCAAGGTGGGACAGACCTAGCTGATGCATGCCTTAGAACCCTCACACATATGCTGCATTGGCACATGCGGTAATGTTAAGAGGTGTACCCAATATTAGATTAGCAAGCCTTAGAGGTGGGCAACATCCGGCCGGGCCGAGTTAGCACTAGTTTGGTTTGGCTTGTTTTTGTGCCACCCCAGTTTGTGGATCGGCTTGGTTTGGGTTTCAGTGCTGACTCATGTGGCTCCAGTTTGGTTTGCTCCAGAAAAATATGGTTCAAGCTTGGATCAGTTTCAGTCAACATTTTTGAATCAGACCGGACCAAGTTCGAGTAGGTGGTGGCTCTTTTTCTTTTGTTTAAATAGAAAAGAATTTAAAAAGTAAAGAAGAAAATACAAAAATATCTTCCTACATGATGCTTAACATTCCTCCAAAGGAGGAGTGCAACTTCAAAATAGCATGTAAGGGCATTTTCCAAACAAAAATGCACAATCATAATTTTATAAGTGCAAGGAAACAATATACATTCATGTATACGTATTATCATGTATTATCCATGTCATCATGTATATGTATTATCCATGCCATCCATCCGGTTTTACATATCATTTTAGGACATGATCCCAAAATGGAATTATATCTACAGCTCAAGTGGATCATACCACAGAAACAGTGTGCTTACAATCTACCAGACGAATTAAGTTGAATCAAACTGAGCTTTGAGCTGAGCCAAGCCAGGTACTGCCCTTGTTTGAACTTGGTTTGTTTTTTCAAACGAGCTTGACTCCAAGGCTTGGTTTGGTTTGAACTTCTATTTGAACCAATCCTAGCTGAGCCTTTTCAAACCAATCCGAGCCAGGCTTTTGAGCTGGCTTGGTTTGTGCCCAGCTATAGCAAGCCTCTCCAAATCTGAACCCATGTCAAGAAAAGGGATCCAAATTTCACAGGGCTCGTGCAGCAAAAAGCTCTATAGAGCCCTTGTTATGGGGTAGATTAGGTGCGGTCCTTACTGTGGGCCCACCTTTATGTATAAATTCTATATCCATGCTGTCCATCAGTTTTTCCGGATGATTTTAGGGCATGAGTTAAAAAACGAAGCAGATTCAAATCTCCGGTGGACCATGCTATTGGAAATAGTTGTGATTGAACGTTCCAGTGTTAAAAACCTTCTAGGGCCTACCGTATTGTTTCCATAATGTTTATTTACCATCCAATCTGTTGATAAGGTCACAAAAACTGCCATGAATGACAATAAAAAATAAAAAATTAGCATGATCCAAAACTTTTGTGGCCCACGTAAAGCTTTTAATGGTGAATCACCATTGTTTCCTATAGTATGATTCACCTGAGATTTGGATCTGCTTCACTTCTGGGCACACGCCCTAAAATGATCTGAAAAAACGGATGGACAGCGTGGATATAGAATTTATACATTAAGGTGGGCCCCATAGTAAGTAGTCTTGGGTGAGGCGAGCTCCCTTTATAATGTGTGTGTGTGACATCTACTACAGTCTATCATTGGCATCCACTAATGATAGAATGTCAGCCCAAAACTCAAATCTCAAGTGGCCACACCACAAGGAACATCGGGGATGGTGGATCCCCCCGCCATTGAAATCTGCTTGGAACCCCACCGTGATGTTCATTTACCATCCAGCCCATTCATAAGGTGATTCTCAAGATGATGAACCGAAAAACTGAATATCAGCCTAGCCCAAAACTTAGGTGGGCCCTAAGAAGCTTTTAATCGGAGGCATCCCTGTCCCCACATTTTCCCTGTGGATGGATCTTCCTAATTTTTTTGGGCTTACGTACAAACATGAATTGGATCAACTGATGGACGGAATGCATGTAACAGACACATTTCGGTGTGCCCCACAGAGTTCGATTACAAAGGGAAGGTTGACATGTCGTGTACCTTGTTTCACAGGATTAATACAGTAGAAAGCGATGCATTTTAAGAACTTCTCAGCTACGAGAAGCTCATCGGCATCCATTCGAAAGATGGCCGAGTAGACAGCAGCTGCTTTCAAACTGAAGCAATCGGCCCAATCGCTTCCGTACTCCTCCTCCAAAGGGGAGAAGAAGAAGGTCTTGGGAGTGAATACACTAGGGTGGGCCGCTCGCATGCGGTGTGGTACCCTAGTGCTCGACATTCTTCGATTGAGACCTTTTGATATTTGATAACGTGTGGTTGAGATTGGATGGTAGAGAGGGAATGCATACATGCATATATTTATGGAGAGGGGTTGTGTTTCATTTACTCCTCTCTCTCTCTCTCTCTCTCTCTCTCTCTCTCTCTTTTGCTTTCCTTCTCTTTCTTCATTCCTTGCTTCGATTGATTAGAGTAGGAATAAAGAATGAGAAAGTGCTTTTGTAATTTGCGTGGAGGAGGGATTGGAAGGATCGCTTGCGAGAAGAGAGATCCCAGCCATATACCAGGTGGGGCCCAACCTGAAAATATGTATAAGGTGGCAATGGGCCTAGTAGGTCCGCTGGTTAACTAGCCCGACCTGCTTCTGAGGTGGGTTTTCGGCAAGCTAAATGTTTCATGACTCAGGTTCGGGTTAGAAACGATTTTCAGCTGGCTCGCTTGGCTTTTCAAGCTCTGCTCCTTCATTTTCATCACACAATGCTATAATGTAACCATCCGTCTATTGTCTGAAATATGTACGAGAAGGGTAAAAATATCATAGGAATAGTTATTTTGCAATGTACCAGTTGTGTCCCAAATGATTTCAATCAAGAATCGCGGGGCACTTCCAAATATGACCCGTTTAAGCCAATGGGCCCTGCTTGGGTCAAACGCTACTGAGCCCGACCCTCTCTTATAGCTTATTGATGGGTTTTGCCAAATGACTGGACTGCACCTAAGACCCAGACAAATTAATGGACGAGGAGTAGAGACACATGCACATGATGTGTGCATATTTGCATGTATTCATTAATTGGGCCAGCTTCGGATACCTTTATCCCACCTAACGAAACTTGGTCAATTTTCGTTTCTTGATTGTCAATATGATTTCTAAACAATGGCCCACCTAATTTGAGAATTGGGGTGATTATTTAAGTAGGGCACCTATACTATGGACCCACTTAAGGGATATCAAGGATCATGCACCCATATGGGACCCAGGGCTATTTCAGCTAGATTACAGCCAGGGCTTGGGCTTAGGTGACTCCAGGCCGGGTTTGGTATATGGCCCATTTCGTTGTCTTGGGGCTGGTGCTAGCCGGCGCTTGTTTATTTGTTGGAGCTAAACATTAAGATTGGGCCCACATGTGGGCCCGAAATCCGCCTTTGTTGGGATCGTAACTGTACACGGCATTGTTTTAAGCTTAAGCTTGGGCCTTGATAGAAGAAGTTGGAGTCTCCTCCTATTGATTTTATGGGCATTACTAATAGCCTCAAGCCCAAACCAGTGGCTTTTGATGAGATGTAACAGTCCCATATGGGCCTTTCAAAAGCCCAAACCCAACCCATTGCTTCTAAAAGGGCTCCAACCCGCCAGAGCTGGGCCTGTGACAGCTTGAGGCCTACCAGTTTCAATGGTTCTTAATTGGGCTAGTTTGAGCCCGGAAGTTGAGCTTGTTTGGATCTTTATCAATCTGTTGCCAGTGGGCCTCAAGGAAATATTTTCCAGGTGCATGATCTCTATGATTGGTTGCCACAGGTACATGAAATGAATGGATCCAGGCTAGTCTCCTGAAAGGGAATCTCTGTGGGGACCACTGCGATATCCGTGTGACATCCACTCTATCTGTCAGTTTTGCCATCTCAAGTTACAACATGAGTCTAGATACAAAACTCATGTGCGCCACACGAGAGGAAGCAGTGATGGTGAAAATGCCCACGATTGAAAGCTTTCTATCACTTTTTTTATATGCCATCCAAACCGTTCATAAGGTTAATATGTACTGAAACACAAACATTAGCCTGATCCAAAACTCCTGTGGCCTCATGAAGGTTTCAATGGTGGGTGTTCAGTCGTCACTCTTTCTTGTGGGTTGTCCCACTTGAGTTTTGGATCTATCTCCTTTTTTGGACTCGCGAACTAAAATGATGTGGTGAAACTGATGAATGGAGTGGATGTCACACGGACGCCTGCAGTGCGCGGCACAGGAAAGTGGCGTGCACTGCTTGGGAACATGATAGCATTTCCGTAAATCTGCAGCTCTAGACTGAGCTTGGACGTACTGGCTTGGCATGTGGGCTGGGATTGGGCCATACCTGCATGGCCCACTCGATATTCGATTGGGGCTTGGATCAAGTCATTTTGCCTAAGCCCAGCTTGGCCCCACACGACTTCTCATGTACTTGTGTTACATCCTACTAATATGTCATTTTCAGTGTGTTGTTAGGTAATCCGTGAATCTTTGCATGAAGTGAGCCCACGAAATAGATTTTCACTGTCATTTGACAATTTCACTCCACAGACATGCGTCAGTTTAGGAAACAAACGAAGGGCTAAGACAAAAGTTTCCAGCCTGCCATTTATTTTTGTACACATTGGCTCATTACAGGAGTGAAGAGCCTCTCTATTTTGAGGATGCAAGATTCAACTCATTTGGTGCCCCCCCCCCAGATGAAAGCATAGATGCAGCAAGTGTGCCTTATCAGCCACATGCAATTGGATATTAATGGACAGCTCTTGAGGTGGGTGTGTGGCATACAAAAGTGAATTGTCTAGATTGCGACCTAATGCGGTTGGGCATGATTGAGCCATGTGCTGCGGTCTAAATGGGGTTCAATTGAGTACAACTTTTAAGCATGCTTTCAATAGACAAATCTATCCCAACGCACATGGCGCAATCAACCCAATGCTGATGTATGCTGAGGTACTGAGTAGTAGGTAGCACAGTGAGTGAACTTTGTGCAGCTCACCATAATGTATTTGTCTTATTCATACTGTCCATCCATTTTACCAGCTCATTTTAGAACATTAGCTCATAATTGTACCATATCTAAAGCTCTAGTGGACCACTCGGCAAAAAATAATGAGAATTGAACACCTAGTGTTGAAAAACTTCTTTTGTGTGTGTGTGTGTGTTGTGTGTGTGAAATCTTGATCCATGCTTGTGTGACCTTATGAACAGGTTAAGTTACAAATAAATATTACTATAGGACGCATGTAGGAAGGACTCAACGGTGGAAATCACAAGTATTTTATGTGGAAAGTCATTTAACAGAGGTAAAAATCATGGGACCTCGTGCAGATAAACAAATCTACTATGTAATGAACGTTTAGACAACGATCACGAGCAACACAAGTTCATATCCAATCAACTTTTATCCCAAGGGTGGATAACAACCAAAGAGAATAGAAACAAGAGAGATCTCACTTATCTGAGGACTTAGAAATAGCCAAGGATGAACCGGCGCCCTAAATGAAGCGTAATGAGCTCGAAAGTATCTCGCTTCAATCTCTCTCTCTCTCTCTCTCTCTCTCAATCTCTTCTTCTTTTTCTCTCTCCCTTTCTTTCTGGAAGTGGAGTCTGTATTACCATTCCCTAATTTCGATTAGCAAGTGTTTATATAACACTCTCAAAGAGTTAGAGTTAAAACAAGAAACTGCATAATGTAGTCATGGGCGCACCGTTGGTTGCCCTGACCCGACCCGACCCGACTATGTTGGGCACCCAATAACGCCAAAAACTGTCCTAGAGAGTAAACTAAGAAAACCTTCTGAGTTTTGGTCACCTAATCTAGACTTCGGTCGCTCGATTACTAATTTGTTAGTCGCTCTCACCCAACCAAGTTAGGTCAGGAGCCTAATGATTCCCAAGCTGCACCCTCGTCTGCTCCCGAGGAGGAACACTCCATCGAATACGACAGTCCTCAAAAATCACCTCTATTCAGCCATTCAATCAACATCCAGGATACGGACAATCCATGTTGGCTTCCGGTAGAGAAGATCCTAGCGTTGGGCGTGGATTTCCTGCGAAAGCCTTGCGCAGGAAGTCCTGCACTGGGAACCAAGGTGGGGCCCACAGTGATGTTTTTTGATGAATCCACCCCGTCCATCCGTTTTGGGAGCTCATTTTAGGAGATAAGAACAAAAATGAACCGGATTCAAGACTCAAGTGGGCCTAACACGTGAGGATTAAACGTCCACAGTTGAAATATTTGTGGAGCCACGGGAGTTTCGAATCAGGATAATATTTGTGTTTCCAGTTCATCCCAGTAGTAGTGACGTTATGAACGGTATGGATGTCATATAAACATCACCTGTGGACCCCAGGGAGATTTCAACGGTAGTAATTTACCTACCCACCTTTTCCTTTAGTTCGGCCCACTTGAGTCTTGGATCCGGTTCATTTTTGTTCTCACGTCCTAAAACTGAGCTCCCAAAACGGATGGACGGGGTGGATTCATCAAAAAACATCACTGTGGGCCCCACCTTGGTTCCCAGCGCAGGAACTTCCTGCGCAGGAAATCCGCGCCCCCTAGCGTTGATCTACAGTGTCCTATCATGTTGAATTCGCTTTTGATGCCTCCTCTTACGTATTCGTTCGGCATCTTAACTATCTGATATATGGTCAGGACAGTGGATGGCCCAGATTGATTATGCCATATGTCTGATCATTGCTTTAGACCACCAGTAGTGTCCCACCTCTGATTGCACACCCATCTCATAAACGACTTTCATTAGATGATCCAAACCATCCAGTGAATGGCTACAAAAGTGGACGGTCCAGATTGTTTAGTTTGTCTTTCACATCTCATAAATTTGAATTGTCCATCACATTGGAAAACCTATTGTTGCCCATGCCTCTGAAGAATCACTTTGGTTGGAAAATCCCAACCATCTGATCAGACGCCAGGAAAAGGGATAGTCAGCAGTTATGGTGCTACCAGGGCACCATAAGTTATAGCTCTCCTAGTTGCATTGAGACAGTTAGACCGTTCAATCCACTGATCTAGACGGTTCATTAGGTTCAGCGCAGAAGCATCACACTAATTTAACTAATATGAACCATGTGATCAATTGTCTTTTTATGGACGGTCAAGATAATTCACACTACAATAGATCTAATAAAAAATTTGATCCATCGATTCGTTAAGGCCTGATCATGAGATTGCTTAGGATTTTAAAGAATTATTTTTGTTAGGGTAAATCAAAGTCGAATTGGATAATCCACTGAGTACGATAACAATGAAATGTGCTCTGAACTTAATGGATGGTTCAGATTGACCGAATGGACTGGACCATCCAAGTGAACCAATACAACTACAAGGACTGCTACTTTCTCAGGGCACTGGAGTATTTATCTAGTATACATGTTAATATGGTACGTGGATCACGTATCTACCATGGACCACCATTTATTGTACTTAGATTATCTTTAGATCATGATTCTGTCGAGTTGAGGTGCATTCACCGTCGTACCTGATACGCGACACAAGCTGGTCACCCAAAACATACCCAGCGTCATGATAGCATCTGTCATGGGTGATAGGGTTCTCAAAGCAATTTTTGTTTTTGTTCATGCTTTAGAACCGGTGACTGATCACCTACATGCAGCTGTACGGCTATTTGTGGTCCAGGGCTTTTCTAACCATGAGATGCATTGTATTATTACAATACTTACACACACTTTGGCGTTTCATTTCTGCCATGCAGGAACTCTTTCATAATCTCTATGAGATATTGAATGTTCAATGCGTTTTGCCATTATCCATACCAATCTACCTTTATCTAAAAATAATCTGATGAATGGTTTGGATGGCATATAAACATCATGGCGGGTTTTGAAAAGGTTTTAATGGGGTGCACTTCCATTGTAACCGTTTTGTGTCATGTGGCCCACTTGAATTTTGGATTTGCATCATTTTTAAGGGTGACCATTATTTTTATTTTTTATGCCATGTATCCAAACCATTCATACTTTTTATATGCCATGCATCCAAACCACAAATATTAGCCTAATTATCTGAAACTTTTATAACCATAGGTTGGTTTTAATGGTGGTAGTTCCCCACACCAGGAGCAATGAAATATCATGTCTGCGGCCTTTGTATTCAGTTGTTATGTATATGCCATCAAACAGGTAAGCCTCACAAGTGGACCCCACATTCCATCTGTGAATTTCTATAGTGGGTGTCTCCTCCCAAATGTCCTCCTATTGTTCCCTTGGACGTGGACTGCACAAGTTATTGATCAGACTGGATTTTAAGTTATCTACGACTAACATTAGGGATGCATCTAATGGATGGTTAATTAGATGGCACTAAAAAATTATGATAGTCCCATAGAGATCAATAGTACGTACGTTGCAATTCACATGCAGTCAATGCACGTGATCATTCCCGTCCAGGCATTCCTATGTTTATTTGTGAAGACCAAAAAATAAAATAAAATAAGTCTCTAATATCTTACACGTGCCATTTCTTCACTGGTAATCAGGATCATTGTTTGGTGGGCCACCACATTCTGAGTTGTATCTCACAAAGAAAGCCCAGCTAGCTGTACCAAGGTAGCTATCTAATCCGTGGCTTGAAAAGTGACCCATAACCGGGATGTGTATTGGGTGTTGCCATCATTATTAACTTGTACCAACATAAGTATAAACAAATCATGATGGAATTTGATTGGATGATAGACTGATGTAAAAAAAAAAAAAAACAATTATTTAGGTTTACAACTTTCAAATATTCATCTTTAACAGCTGTCATACACTTAAATTCCGCCATGTTGGGCCTCCACTTATAGCCCTAGTGGCAGGGCAGTACCCAGTGCCAATGCAATAACAGCAACCAGTCCATGTTCAACTTAGGAAGCCCTTAACAAGTTAGCAGCTTTATGATGCATGCATTTTATTTATGCTAGCTACTCATTTTGCTAGCTTATTTTAGGGCATCAGTCCAAAAATGAAGCAAACCAAAAAGCTTCAGTGGACCACACCATGAGAAAGATGTGACAGAACACTGCCATTAAAAACCTTTTGGAGGCCATGATGGTTTTGGATCAAGCTGATATTCGTGTTTTCCCTTCATTTAGGTCTATGTGACCTACTCAACGGGTTGGATGGCAAATAAATGATATGGTGGACGCTAGGAAGGTTTCAATGGTGAGTGTCATTATTCCCACTGATTCCGATAGCGTTGTCCAGTTGAGCATCAGATCACTTCATTTTTGGGTTCAAGCCTAAAAATGAGCTGGTCAACATAACCTGTTTGCTGCAGCCTATAAAACACCCAGGCTCTTTGGGGCCGATCATGCTATATGCGTGAAATCATTAGGTGCACTCCTTACTGCTAGGTGATCCCTAGGGTCAGAAAACAAAAAATAAAAATAAAAATAAAAACAAAAATAAAAATAAAAACAAAACAAAAGAAGAAGAAGAAAAAAAAAAACAAAAAGAAAAGAAAATAAATCCACTAATAAAGTGGGTCACATCAAGGGTAGCAATAGGGATGGGATGCCAACTATAGGTTTGTCTGCAAGGCTACTATGGCATGCATCTTTCTTCAAGAGGTTTTAGGCACAAGTTTACATTGTTTTGTCAGTGAGGTCCATCTTAGTTTATTTATTATTATTATTTTTTTTTTCAGGATGATCTTTCATATGCATGGTGAAAATAAGGATCATCATCTAACGGATCGAGTGGATTTCACAAGTATATCATGGTGACCCTTAAGGGCGTGTACAGTACGGAAAATCACCTGGTATTGCATTGCAATTGGTAGGATATATATTAAACTCATCCACGTTTAGAATCAATGGGAAGGATGGGCATAATCTAGGCATTTGTCTTTCCATACAATGGGGTTCGGGTGAATTTTAAAATCCACTACATTTCTAGGCCTTATATTACTGCATGTGTTTTATCCACATAGGTCATTCATATGAGTCCGGATCCTCTGTTGAAACCTGGCAGAGAAAACACTGCTCGTCACTTCTCTGATTGGTCCAGATCAACCTGACTGTGTCAGAGCTGAGCTGGTCTGACATCGTTAGGATGAGCTGGACCAATCAGAGCAGCGGAAGCAGAGGCTCTTTGCTCGGTTTCAACAGATGATCCGGATTCCATTCATATAAGTCCGTTACACCGACCACTCGATTTGCACACAAATATAGGTGACTGGCGTAAGTTGTGAAATAATGTTTTCCTATCCTTTACACATGACACTCAATTTGCACGAAGCATTGGATTTGCCTCATTTTGTTAGATTCCCTTTTTCCTAAGGTGTAGTCCACCTAAGCATTGGATTTGCCTCATTTTTTGGTCCATGCCCTAAGTTCATTAGGAAAAATAGATGGATGGTGTGGATAAGCCACACATCATGGTGAGCCCCACCTATATTTCGTATTCTCCTTAATTTTAGCAATAAAAAAGTAAGCAGTCAAATTACATATGAGGAAAAGTGTAGAAATTACCCAAGGAAATAATCATTATATATTTACAATGTATTTACCTGAGAAATGGAAAATCAAACAGGCCCTTAGACTTCTTTTTAATCTCACAATTATGGCTTCTTATGAAGTACTTAGGCTATATAAACTTTTTTAATTTCGTTGTTATTCATTCATTAACCTATTCATAATAAAAATCTATGAGTTTTTATCCTTTTGCTTGTGGACTTGAGTGTTTTAAGTCCAGTTGAGGATTCCTGAAGCTTCGTAGACTTGAAGTAGTTATCTTGTAAGAGAGATGGTGCTTGATCTCGCCACGTCTATGCTTGCATCACCTTATCAACAGGTTGGATGGAAAATACATTACCGAAACATTACGGTGATCCCCAAGAAGTTTTTAATGGGGGACATTCAATCACCATTATTTTGTATAGTATGGTCCACCTGATGTTTGGATATGCTTCATTTTTGGGGATGTATGTGCCTTACATCGACACTGTAAGCCATGATCCCAAAAAATGAAGGAGATCCAAATCTTACGTGGACCATACCATAGAAAATGATCTTGATTGAATATGCACCATTAAATACTTCAGGTGGGACACCAGATTGTTTATTTTCCATCCAACCTGTTGATAAGGTCACAAAGTCCTGGATGAAGAAGAGACCACACAAATATCAGCTTGGTCCAAAACTTGTGGAATGGTTGATTTCCACTGTTTCCTGTATAATGTTTCCCCTTAGATTTAAATCTGCTTCATTTTTGGGATCATGCCCTAAAATGAGTTTACAAAACACATGGACGGATATAAGGGACATACATCAAAGTAGACGATTTGTTCCCCACTGTGGCAGTGGTCCTGATCACCGTACATGCTTGCCAGCAGTCGGATGCGACATCAGTTTTTGGACCCTGCATGGAACGTACGGGTCATGTTCATGATTAAGAGATTCCCTGATGAGCCCGGAATGTGCTAAAAAGTACACGTTGTACCATCCCCCCCCATTTTTTTTTTTTGTGGCGCCGTTTATATAATGTACAGAGTGATGCTCCGGTGCTATCACGGCACCATAAATTATAATGCTCCTATTTCATTGAGACACTTAGACAGCATTGATCTAGACTGTTCATTAGGTTCAGCACACGATTAATGGGCTATCATTCAAACATCACACCAATTTGACAAATATGAACCATTGATCAATTTTCTTTATACAGTCAGTCAAGATAATTTACACCGGTGTAAGTCTGAAAAAAGAAATCTGATGCCTATGGTAGGATTGCTTATGATTTTAAAGAATTACTTTTGTCAGCAATTCTAACCATCACACCGTGGCTTCAAACATGGATGGTTGTGGAAAATAAATAGATGAATAAATAACAATGAAATGGAAAATCTCAACTAAAATGACACGTTGTTTGTTTTTTCATTTTCCAGGTAAATATTGTGTAAATGGTATGTTTGTTTTTTCAATTCCCAAATAAAAAAAGAAATCTGATGCCCATGGTTAGATTGTCCACCTATGGCATGTTTATTTTTTCAATTCCCAAATAAATACTTCATAAATGAATAATTATTATTATTTTACTATGTTTGAAGTTCTTATGAAATTTTTACTTTGAAAATTGATCCAAAAGAATGGATTTGAACCTGTGAGCCCATTATTATACTTCAAGCACCCTAATTCTCTTAGGGCACTCGAGCATCTCTCTAGCATACACGTTAATATGGCAGGTGGTTCACCTATCTACCATGGAGCATCATTCATTGCACAAAGCTTGATTTTTTCAAAGTTTGGTCCCAGGACCGACGTACCTTGACACGCAGCACACGTGGGTTAGGGAAAACAGGGCGCGGATTGCCTGCGAAAGCCTTTCGCAGGCATCTCCTGCGCAAGGAATCTGGGTGGGGCCCACCGTGAGGTTTGTAAGAAAGCTACGCCGTCCAACCGTTTTGTGAGATCGTTTTAATCGTTGCGACAAAAAATGAACAGGATCGAATACTCAAGTGGGCTGCACTAAAGCAAAAGACAAAAAATGAACGGGATCGGAAACTCAAGTGGGCTGCACTAAAGCAAAAGGTGTGTAGGGAAATTCTTACTGTTGAAACCTCTATGGGGTCCATAGTGATTTTTATATACCATCCATACCGTTCATAATGTCATTCCTACTTAGATGAACTGAAAACACAAATATTATCCTGATTCGAAACTTCTGTGGCCCCACAAATATTTTAACTGTGGAAGTTCAATCTTCATGTTTTCGGCCCATGTAACTCTTGGATCCCGTTCATTTTTTGTCGCAACAACTAAAATGATCTCACAAAACGGTTGGACGGCGTAGATTTCTTACAAACCTCACGGTGGGCCCCACCCAGATTCCTTGCGCAGGCAATCCGCGCCCGGGAAAACAACGCCTCCATGTCATGATTACATCTCTCATGAGTCATGGGTAACGGGATTTTGAGAGCATTTTTTTTTTTTTTCCTTTTGTGTGTTTTTTTTTCCAATGGTTTTGCCTCACTTTTAGACTCATGCTCAAAATGGATTCGAAAAAATGAATGGATGCTGTGGATACAGCACATACATCACTGTGATGGAGCCTACAAAATTTTGGTACATAGCACCATATCTAATGTAAGACTTTTTGAAACACTACTTAATGTAAGACATTTTGAAACAACCTTCATTTCTAAGGAAACAGGAAGGTAAGTACCCATTACTTTTTTACATTCATTTCAACCTCTTTTCAAAGCAAAATTATGTGGGACCAACTTTAATGTATTGTTGTGTATTGATCAATTTTTTCAGCTCATTTTAGGGGATGGTCCAGAAAATGGAGTAGATACAGATCTCAAGTGGACCACACACTAGGGATTTAACACCCACCATTTACAACTTCTCAGAGGCTGCAAAAGTTTTGGATCAAGCTGATATGTCTTTTAGTTCTTTTAGGTTAGTGTGTTGGTGTAACCTTATCAACCGGTTGATGGGACCACGCCCTTAAATGAGCTGGAAAATTTGATGGCGTGAATATACGGCACAAACATCAAGGCGGGGCCCACAGTAAGACCCTCACCCATAAGCTCATACCCGGTTCTCACCTAATTTGCCCTTGTTGGTCCTTGAAGAGGCTCTATGGTCCCACTCTGATGTATGTGTTTTACCCACATCAACCATCCGTTTTTCCAGAGATAGATCCAAGGCTCAAACAGACCACACCACTGTGAGCAATTGTATTGAAACCTTCCTAAGGCCCATCATGATGTTTATTACCCATCCAACTTGATTATATAAAGTCACAAAGACTGGATGAATGGAAAACAAAAATATCAGATCGATCAAAACTAATGCAACTCCAAAGAAGTTTTTGATGATAGGCGTTCATCTATACTACATGGTCTGCTTAGCCATTGATCCACTTTATTTTTGGGCTCATACCCTAAAATAATACGATAAAATGGATGGACAGCGTTATTAAAAAAAGAAAAAGAAAAAAAAAAAACACATACAGCGTGGTGTGCCCTACATAACCCTTGCTTGGACATAGTACATCCACGCTCGGGCAGATCGCGTGCAGGGACAATAGCTTCCGCCATTTTTTATTCATTGATTTTGCTTCTCTCATGCAAAAACTCTTTCACGTGCAGCAAGTGCAACTTGCCTTTTTACCATTGTACTTTTATCTTTGATAGCTTTCAAATTCTTCTGTTTTTTTAGTGTTCAAAAGATTGGGATGCAAATTCCGACCTTATGAATAGTCTCAATGGTGCGCATTTCTATTTTTACTATTTTTCTTTTATGTGGTAGTAGACACCCCACTCAAAATGTGATTATACTACTCTTTTGATCTCCCCTAATTTTTTATAAAATTATCCTTAGGTAATTTAATGATCGTTGAAAACTCAATCGATCAAATGGGCAAGTTCTTAGCACACTGTAGGAATATAACTGATTCGACAGACCTAATCAGCTAATCTGAAGCCTAACAGATTAGATCCTGACCAATCATTCAAACGCCCTATGAACCCTGATTAATACCCTAAAACTATCTCTATCCGACCCATAAAACAACGCAAATCCAAACGGGTTGCGCACCAAGGGACCCAGCTCCTTTCGGACACATCCAACAAATCCAGACTGACAAAATAAAACCTCAAGCTAATGGTTAGCTGACGATGATGTTATCATCCTTGCTCCCGTTCTTCAGTCTTACAAGTGTACAAATGAGCCATTTCATAGTGCCATGTGGACTGTCGGCAAACAATTGGCTAATGGACACTTAGCGCCACAACAATTACCCTGAGAGCTCGATTCCTCCTGATAGATCTTGCATGAATTTTTTTTCCAAGTGTCCATTGACTGATGAATGGCTGACGATTTCTTATCCTATAAATTCAACCCCCGATGACATAGAGGGGGAGAGTAACATAGAGAAATGGTGAGAGCGATGAACAGAGAGGAATACATCCAAGTGGACCATCTTCTGTGAAGACTTCAGAGATTCTTGATCGAACAATGAAACTCTTTCCAACTCAAAAGTCTAACCACAGAAAAAGCAACTCATCAGAAGAAGCTAACAAAGTCAAAAGTAGGGTTGAAATCAGGGATATCTGACCATCCATTTTTGCAAAAAAGGGTATTGGGTATCCCCTTTTCCTTCTTACATCTTAAATTAATTTGCATTCCAGTCCACACACCCCGACACGTAAAAAACATACACTCACTTTTTGTTATATTTATTCTGTAACTATCTTTCTTATTCATATTTCTTTGTACTTCATTTTGCATACACGGGATCTTAAACCATGCGCAATAAGGTTACATGCTACTTTTTTGCCTACTTAGAGTTTTAAACTTCGCAAAGTTTGGATATAAACCACACATTGTGTGAGCGAAAAAGAGTGCCTAACCTCTTCATTTTTCATAACCAAGGTACTTACTCAAAAATCTACAGTCGCATACCAACAACAGAAGTCACTTGATTTGGAAAATCATACAATTCTCCAGCCTTTAAAGCAATTATTCAATTACTACCCGGGCATAGAACCAAGCTTCATTTGACGAGTGAGGACTCCAAACTAAAATCAAACGCATTTTTATATGAGAGTCAATTTCACACCCTATTTATACAATTGATAAGTAGAAGTAAGTGTGATCGCTTACCTAGCGGGCGACGTTCACTATGACTCATTTAAGTTTTGGATTTGCCTCATTTCTCTACCCTTGTTTTACATTTAACTTGTAAAGATTAAAGGCAACATACTTCTCACAAGCATCCTAATAAGCCTGACATAGTTTCTACCTACAGGTATGGCAGATTAGTTGCTGAAGCGCTTCAGTAGCTATGCTATCTCGCTATTGAAGTGAAGTCACCAAGTTCTGTGGCCCCACCATGATATTTGTGTTGTATCTACCCCGTCCATCCATTTGGAGAGATCATTTTAGGGCATGAGCCAAAGAGTGAGGTAGATCCAAAGCTCAAGTGGACTCCACTATAGAAAACAGTGGGGATAGTGACGCCCACCGTTGAAACCTTCCTGTGGTCCCCAATAAGTTTTTAATGATAAGCATTCAATCACCACTGTTTTCTATGGTGGGGTCTACTTGAGCTTTGGATCCGCCTCACTGTTTGGCTCATGCCCTAAAATGATCTCTCCAAATGGATGTACAGTGTGGATACAACACATTCATCATGGTGGGGCCAATAGAACTTAGATTTTAAAATTTAGCTGTAAAGGTGTGTTAAAGTAATTTTTTTCTCAAAAGATGAAAATCTAGGAATTAAAAATTTTTGAAAAAGAAAAAATTATATCGTCACATAAACATGGCTGACATTGACCAATGGTGTTGGAGCAATAAATTATGGTACGTTCTGAAGCTTTTTAGCAATGCCGGCCATGTTTACATGTTGATATATTTTTTCCCTTTATAAATGCTTATAGTACATGGTGTGCAACTTTATGGCTCAGTGGTAGACTCACAAGAGTTTCAGCGCAAGGTCATGGATTCGAGTACTCATTGTGGTGTGAGTGCGTCGGTGTGTGTATGTGAAAGATAAAACTTGTGGTACGTTTGCTTCCACCAAATATCCTAAAATTTCAGGGTCTTTACCAGTCTAATTTGGCATTAGACATGGTGAAATTTCACTCGATGATCAGGTCCACTTGGAGACTTGGTAGAGCCACGACTTCACTCGATGTTTCATAATTAAATAAATTAAGTAAATAAGTATATAAAATACTTCAAATTTTTAAAGAGCTTGAATAAGCAAATTAAAAAATTATCAGCCTAATTTTTTAAACTATGTTAATTTTGGAAAAATTAAAAAATGATAGTAATTCTTCCTCATACGTGATGAATAGCCATCCAGACCATTCAAGTTTTGGGTCCCATCGTGGATGTAGCAAATAAAAATCACATGGTGCATGGGATGTAGAAATTTTTTAACGTTTGCATCAATAACCCCACTTTCATTTGGTGCAGTCCACCTGCACCTAGGATTTGTTTTTCATCATTGCCTAAAATGATATGAAGTATCCATTAGAAGCCCTGATCTGATGAGGCAAATACCAAACTCAGTTGGACCATGCCACTGAAAGCAGTGGGGATTGACTACCATTGAAACCTTTGTAGGCCAACCATGAGGTTTATTTGTTATCTAATTTGTTCATAAGGTCACACAACCTGGATGAAGGAAAAACACAAATATCAGCTTGATTAGAGCCCAATGTGGATGTAGCAAATAAAAATCACACAGTGCATGGGATGTAAAAATCTTTTAAGGTTTGTGTCAATATCCCCACTTTCATTTGGTGCGGTCCACCTATGCCTAGGATTTGTTTTTAATCATTGCCTAAAATGATATGAAGTATCCATTAGAAGCCCTGATCTGATGAAGCAAATTCAAAGCTCAATTGGACCATGCCACTGAAAGCAGTGGAGATTGACTACCATTGAAACCTTTGTAGGGTCAGCCATGAGGTTTATTTATTATCTAACCTGTTTATAAGGTCACACAACCTGGATGAAAAACACAAATATCGGCTTGATCAGAGTCTTTTGTAGCCCCAAGAAGTTTTCAACAGTAGGTGTCCAATTCCTACTATTTCATGTGGTGTGGTCCATTTGATCTATGGATCTACCTTGTTTTGGGCTCAGATCCTACAATGATATGAAAAAAATAGATAGATGGTGTGGACTTAGGAAATACATCATGGTGGGGCCCATATAAATTTCACACATGCATCAAGAAATTCCATTGCTTGCGGCATGTGGTGCAGCACGCTATGGGAAGAGAAGAAAACCAGAAGTGTTGGCATGTGAAACTTCCATGGGCCCCATCATGATGTATGTGTCAAACCCACATTGTCCATCCATTTTTCCATATCAATTTAGGGTATGAGAGGAGAGAGCAAAAATGAGGAAGATTCCAATCTTAAGTGGGCCATACAACAAGAGGAAACAATGGGAATTGGATGCCTACTATTGAAAACTTTTTAGGGCCACAGAAAGCTCTGATGATATTTGTGTTTTCCTTTCATCCAAGTCTATCTGACCTTATAAAGAAGTTAAATGCAAATCAACCTTATGGTAGACCCTAGGAAAGTTTCAACGGTAGTTGTTCAATCCCCTCTGCTTTCTGCAGTGTGATCCATTTGAGCTTTCAATGTGCCTCATTTTTGGGCTTGTCTTCTAAAGTGACCTGGACAAATTGATGGATGGTGTGGATCTAACAAAAAAATCATGGTAGGGGTGCAGAGGTCTTACACATTAAAATTTGTCTTGTGTAGTATGTAATCCACAAGGGAGATGAAAAATGGTCTATTTGGGAGACGTGACTTGCCTTTCACAGGAACTTCATGCTATGATGGGAAGCTAGGTGGGGCCCACCTTGATGTTTGTAGGAAATCCACCATGTCCGTCCATTTTTCCAAATCATCTTAGGACATAGGCCCAAGTATGATTCAAATCCAAAACTCAAGTGGGCTGCACAATAGGGGAATGTGGGTAGGTAAATTGCCTATCATTAAAACCTCCCTGTGGACCACCATGATGTTATATGCCGTCCACACTGTTCATAAGGTCATGCCTATCGGGACGAATTGAAACACAAGAAAAGCCTAATCCAAAACTTTTGTAGCCCCACGAATGTTTCAAGAGTGGACATTCAATCCTTTGTCATGTGACCCTCTTGAGTTTTAGATTTGCGTCGGTTTTTTAGCCGTGTCCTAACATGATATATATGAAAAAACAGATGGACATAGTAGATTTCTCACAAACATCACAGTGGGCCCCACCTAGCTTCCCATTGGAGGATGTTCATGCGAAAGGCTAAGCTTCTCAAGCAATCCCACATCCCATTTTAGGAGCTGGTGTCATTGGCGTTGACATGGACCAATGAGAAGCCAAGACACTGAATTTTCCTCATAGCCTATCTGTATTCCTAGAAATAGAGCTGGTTGACTCTACTTAAAAGGGCAAATTTGTCAAGTTTTGAAAATACAAATTTTAAACTGTATATATAACACTAATGCCACTAGAGAGAGACCAACGCTGCAAAGCATAGCTTGTTAATTTAAATATTTTAAAATATGGTGATTATAGGTCGAGGGCTCTAAAGGCAGGAGGTTCGATGAAAAAAAAAAAAAAAAAACTTTAATAATGGTGAGTTATTTTGATACTTTAATAGTGTACGATGCTTGATGAACGACACTCCAAAATTGTAACTCCAAAATTGTAAACATGGCATACGACTAACCCAAATTAAACCAGAAAAAGTTGTCTAACATGCTGTCACCAAGCTAAGGTCCCAAAATTCATATTAGTGGAGTAGTCCGTACATCTGATTCCTGGATACAATTGTTTGTGAAAATAGAAACTTTGGATTTTTTATTTTTTTTACTGTGAAATAAATGTCAGATCATTCCATGAGTCAAATATTAAAATGGGGACCCATAATTTAAATGGTTTATTTTAAATCGCTGTTAATTCCATGGATCCAATTTCTAATTTCTAAGTGCTTATCATCCATCACACTCTGCCAGAGTTTCCCTTGAAACATACTGTTATTTCATTGGAAATATACAGATTTACTAAAAAAAGTCAGGCTGTGTTTGATTGCACCCAGTATCTTGGAATATTATGGAGTTTTGCATCAAATTAGACCGGCTAGTCACTGACATATCCCTAAATTTTATTATATATGGTGCAACCAAACACACCCTTATCAGCAAAATGCAAATATTTATTTTTGGGTCCACGTTCAACAACCGATGGTTGGCTGTTATAAAGTCATAGCAGACACTTAAAATTATACACGTGGCATATATTAAATAAAATTAAAACAACTAAATATAGAATTCACTATCGCTTAAAAATCAGATTGGTTTAGCAATCCTGACCACTGATTCGTGGATGCTTGTTTGTGAAATACAACTAATAAGTGGATGGTTTGGATAGCAGTAATTATAGCCGTTCTTAATTAGTGGAACGACCTGTACCGTGGGATAGGGAATCGAAATAGTGGCAACCGTCTGATGGATGGCTTGGATATTGCCCGGTATCTGACATATGTGGTGGCATTTGCATTAACTGACTTATACATGCGCATGCACAGCCACAAAGAAATTAAACGTTAAAAGTTATGTTATAACTATAAATACACTGTTATGTACGACCTGAGTTATGTTATACAGTAATTTTTAGGTGGTTTTTTAATCCCGATGAGGCACAACGAATGAATGGTTTGGATTGCATATAAACACCACGGTGGGCCCTACAAAAGACGAAAGGTGGGGCGTCCAATCCCAACTATTTCTTACGTGCCCACCATTAGCGTTGGATCTTCGTGATTTTTGGATTCCATGGCAAACATGAGGTAGGGTACCAGATGGACGGGGAGGATCCTACGATGGTTTTACCCGTAACCCTGCGTCAGCGAAAGTAACCTAGTTCGAGGTGCCAGCTAGCGATGGTCTTAAATTAAACTGTCCAAATGGTGGGACCCAATATAGACAGGTAAGTGGCCAGATTGTCAGATGACTGAGGAGTGGCCAATGATCTTGTTTGAAAGACAAATCAGTGTTGTTTTCTATCTACATGCCATGTGAAGTACAGTAGGACCACCAGCTGGACGAATTATTTTCATTTTTTTAATTCACACTTGTCTGATCTTGTATCGAGCATCATCCTTGGATCTGATTTTCCTTTCTCTCGTTAAAGGATTTGTCACATCTGTTGTACGATCGAATGAAGGCCACATGTCGTTTGTACCACTAGAAAGGTTGCTTGCTACACACCCCACGGGTTTTAAGTGGACAGCCACTGTAGACGTCAGGCATGAACAAAGTTTGAAATGAGTTCTCCGAGAAATTCTACATGGTCCGGATCGTCTGCTCGGCTTAAACAGATTTTTTCTGTTTGCGACCACATAATTGGTCCAACTTAACACTGACATTGTCAGCACTACTTACTGGCAAACCGGGAAAATCCTGTTGAAAACGTTCAGACAATCTGGATTCAATTCTGCAAGTTGTGGCTGTACTAATCTGCCATTTGCCATTCCCTCCTGGCCCATCTATCAAGGTGATATGATTTGATTGAGCCACGTGCCATTGTTAGAAATAGATCCTGCGCTTGGAATCTAGGTGGGCCCACCGTGATGTTTGTGAGATCATTTGAGGGACTGCTATAAAAAATGAGCGGGATCCAAAACTCAAGTTGGCACAATAAAGCAAAAGGTGGATAGGGCAATCCACATGCGTTAGAAATAATACAGGTGAAGTGACTAAGAGTAAACTCTGCAGGCCCACTATGTGTCCTACTCACACTATTTGTTTGAATTTTCAGATAATCATAAACCATGACTCCAAAATTGAAGCACATCCAAAGCTTAAGCGAACCACACTAAAGGCAATGATGAGGATAGTGATTTCTACCGTTGAATTCTTCGTGCAGCCCATACTGATGTTTACTTGAAATTTAACCTGTTCGGAAGGTAACACAAACATGGATTAAGATTAAAAAATAAATATTAGTTGGATCTAAAACTTTTATTGCCCCACACTAACTGTTCAATTCTCATGATTTTTTGTGGTGGGGTCCAGTAGAGTTTTAGATATGGTTCAATTAGGAGCTCATGTTCTAAAATGAGCTGGTAAAATAGATGGATGGTATGGATAAGACACATACATCACAGTGGGCTGCACAAAGTTTAGTCAATGTACTACCTACTACTCAGTACAATAGCATACACTTCACTTTGAGTTGATTGCGACATGTGCTTCGGAGATAAGACAGCAGCACATGCCTAAATCAAATCCAACCATGTTGGGTCACGGTTTAGACAATTCACTTCTGTACGCCACACACCCACCTCAAGACCTGCCCATTATTATCCAAGTACATGCAGTTGATAAGGCACACATGCTGCATGAGGGGGGGGGGGGGGGGGGGGGGGGGTGGTTCCTAAACAAACACATGCCACTTCATGAGAAGATTATGTAATTGGAACGTGTCCTTGCAAGTGGTCAGTAGCTCTGCAGCAGACAACACTGCTTGGCAATCTTCATTGAAGAGTATACCCCCTTTAGGTAGGAATTTTAAATGCCTTATTGAGGAAATGGAGTAGAAGTATTCGGTTTACATTCATGGGATGCTTGCAATTGCTTGAAAAGAGTTTGCTTTTAACACAACATTATAAGTAGATATTTTTATTAAAATGGCCCAAGGCATGCCCATTATGAGAAAATATTTTCCCTTCTCATTTCCTATTTTTTAAAGCATTCTAACAACTTTTTAACTTCTTCATATACTAAAATACCCTTGCTTTTGAGAGTTATACCTATACTTGCTTTAGCATGCTAAAGAAGCTTCCAAGCTCTAGTCACGTTACATGAGGTAGCCATCACGTGGTATTTTGGTCCACTTTAAGGTAGATCTAATCCATTCATTCTCTTTGCAGTTCATTATTTCATTGGGAATATAATAACATAAGCTTGATACAGGCTCCCTGTGGTCCAAACAAATGATAACAATGGTCGTTCACTCTCAACTATTTCCTTGTACTGTGGTCCGCCTGATTTTTGTATGTGGCTCTTTTTCTTTTTCTTTTCTTTTTTCTTTTGGCCTATAGCCTTTTATGAAATGTCGACTCTAACGGACAAAGTGGATTCAATAATACCTGGATGTGGGCCCTACAAACGATGTCCTTATGATGTTAAGGGTCAGGATCGAGGTTGTCATGTGTTAAGGGTTGTGGGGCCCACCATGAGTTATGTGTCAAATCCACGATACCACATTATAAAAAAAAAGTTGAGAGTGAACAACCATTGTTATTAGTTGTTGTGAGTTAGAAAGAGCTCATATCTGTAAGAAATTAGTATCTTCTGGCCAAAATGATGGGCTACAATGTAAATGAATGAATTGCAATTCTCTTAAAGTGGGCCCAATCACCATGCAGTGCCCACAAGATGCATGGTGACAGCTAATAAAGGCAAGGGCAATTCGTTGTATAAATAATTAAAAGGGTGTTAGGAGGCCAAATAAAAAAAGAAATGAAATGAAAAGTTATTTTCTGGAAACGTTCATAACGTGAGGCCATTTTGATAAAAAAACTTTTAATTGGCAACTTTGGCGAGGAAAAAGTTTCCTTCTCAAATAAGATTGTAATCCAAATAATTTCAAAGGCAAAGGACAAACATTTTTAAAGACTTTCCTTTTGAAAAATAAATATATTTCATCTTTAATACGCTGCTACCTCACATGTTACTGCAATTGGAACGATTATGCTACTTAGAAATTTAAACAAACGACGTGCTCAGGTCCTTGTAAAATTAGCTTATCATGCAATTGTTGCATGCAGAAGTCATTTGTATGGGATCTAACCTGTCCAGCCATACCACTTTACTATGGAAGTTGGATGACAAATTAGGCCATTGGACCATCATGTACCATCTGTATTTGGAAGCTTTTGAGTGGTTGTCCATTAACTTTCCCAGAGGCTGCCCACTTATAATAATTGTATTAGTAGTACTTTTGGGCATCATTATACTTTACTATGGAAATTGTATTAGTAGTACTTTTGGGCATCATTATAATGACCCACACATCATGTAAGGCATGGGTGAAAGGGTGTGTGCAGAACCTTGGTAGGCCCCACTATAGAAAATTAATGGATAATCATTATAAAAAAAAAATCTCTAAATTCGTATGGTAGCCGACATGAAGGTTGGATAGGTGTGATGATTTTTAGCCTTCCAACTTTCATAGCGTACAACTGAAGTGGGACCAACGTTCAGCCATTGTAGAATGCATTTATTATGCAATTTACTTGCATAGGACTTGGCTTTACTTTAAGTGGAGTACGGGATAAGGTGTTGTTGGGTGTTACGCTAACCATGAGGCTTTCCTTGATGCATTTATTGCACATCCAAACTCATCCATTAATTTTTATTCCAGCTCATTTTAGGCAAGGTCTCAAAATTGAAAGGATCGAAACCTGTAGTCAACGACACCACAGGGTCCTTACTCATGCCTCAGTGGTAGACTCACAAGGGTTTCAACACGAGGTCCTGAGGTACCCACTGTAGTATGAGTGTGTGGGTGTGTGTGGGGGTGTGAGTGTGTGTGTAATAGAAAAAAAAAAAAAAAGACCACACCAAAGGAAAAGTGGTTATCAAACCCCCACCAGTTAGAAACATCCTAAGGTCCATTGCAATGTAGGAAGTAAACCACTTGATCGACGGGCGAGGATCAAGGATCTTCATGGAAGAGATGGACCGGAGGAAAATAGGCGAAATTCGCAAGGAAACGTCATTTAACGACCCATCATGCGTGCCCAAGGACCAGTCGCCTGGCCGATCGAATTTCCCCTGGGCAATAGCCAAACCCACTGGACAGTTTTGGCCACTGACCGACCGGTCACCCCCCAACTCCGACCGGTCGTGGCCCATGACCAACTGGTCAGCAGGTGTCCAGAATCTTCTCGCGTGTTCACGATTTCTTTCCAAATTTTATGATTTCTTTCCTATTCTTGTTGGGACTCTCTCTTAGTACGCAAGTAACATAATTAGGGTTAGGTTCAGTCTATTTAAACACTTTTTGGTTCATTATTATGTAGCCTTGATTATTTTCTTAATGAAATTAAGTTTCTACTCTATTCTTCTTCATGTATTTGAAGATAAGCTTGTGAATTTGAGTTGTTCCGTCGTGGATTCGATGAAGACTGGTTGAGGAGTCCCAGTAGATCCATGGATTCAGATCAGTTATCTGTGGGAGAGACGGTGCTCAGTCTCACACCCCACCCCGACTGCACTACATTGTAATGTTTATTTGCCATCCAATATATTGATAAGGTCATATAGACATGGATGAAGGAAAAACACGAATACCAGCTTGATCTAAAACTTTTGTAGCCCCTAAGGAAGTTGTGATGGTGGGAATTAAATCCCCACCATGTGGTCCACTTGAGATTGGGATCTACTTCATTTTACAAACCATAGCATAAAATGAACTTGAAAAACTGATGGACGGCATGGATATATAACAAATACATCAAGGTGGGACCCACAATCAAGGCAGCTCCCACTAACGTGTTACACAAATAGCCGCTAATCCACTCCCGACTTCAAAGCTCTTCTTGTAGAGAGCAGCTCCACTTACATCACACGACATTTTTGGACAGCTCATAGGCCTTGCAATGCGTGACTTCACCACTTGTTTAGGTAAGAACATCTTGGTCATTTCACTTTACAAGATCGCTTTGCAAATTCAAAATAGCTAAAATCAGGATAAATGAATTTCTTTTACAATAAAATGCCCAATTCTAAATGAAAATTGGGAATAATTTATTGAAAACAAAATTGATTAATTATTTTTCTAGTCAACCAATTCCATTAATGGTAACAATGTTTCAGGAAATATCAGCCCAAAACAGCTTGATACAAGCCAATATGGGCCAACATTAGTGGTGAACGTAGGTTTGATTTGTTGGTTTATTTATTTATTTATTATAAGTGGGGTCCACATGATGGAGAGTTTCTCTTACCTAGTCTCCTAATACTAGGGCTGAAAGTCGGGCAGGGTTCAACCCGATTGACCCGTGACCAACCCAACATTGGGTTGGGCTTGGGTAAGAAGTATTGAGTTCGGTCTCGAGCTCGAGCTTTACAAACAGCAACACAATAAAATTTGGGTCAAGGTCAGGCTCAGGTTGAGGTGTCGGGTTGCCCAACCCAACCCAACCCAACCCAACCCGAACCTGATCTATATATAAGTTATTTATAATTTTATTATACTTTAGTTAACTTATTAGTCTTACCTCAACCAAAAGGCCAAATGTGGAAAATGTGAAACACGTAGAACATGTTCAAGCCATCACCACTCTTAGAAGTGGAAAAATAATTAGAAAATTTGAACCGGTGAAGGCTACAAAGCCTAACGATCCACTTAATTCTAAAAGAAATGGTGAATCAAGCAATGCTCTACAAGATGAAGAGCCGGAGCGTGTGTATAAACCTATGGCCCCATTTCCCAAATGTCTTGTCTCAACCGAAAGGCCAAATGAAAATCAGGACATCCTAGAAGCCTTCCAACAAGTTAAAATCAACATTATATTGTTGGATGCAATTAAGTAAATTCCTTCATACGCCAAATTTCTAAAGGACCTATGTGTCGTAAAACGTAAGCAAAACTGTGCACAAGATTTTTTTATGAAACAAGTGAGTCCTATCATACAACAAAACACTCCTCCAAAATTTAAAGATCCCGGAAGCCCTACAATCTCTTGCATGATAGGTAACTTCCGGATCAATAGAGCACTTTTCGACCTAGGGGCTAGTGTTAACTTGATTTCCTACTCGGTATATGAGCAACTTAGACTTGGTGAATTAAAACCCACTAAGATAACTTTACAACTTGCAGATCACTTCGTTAGAATATCGAGAGGAGTAATTGAGGATGTGTTAATCCAAATCAGTAAGTTCTACTACCTGGTAGACTTTTTTATTTTGTATACACAAGCGGTTACAAATGTATGCACTCAAGTTCCCGTCATTTTAGGCCAACCATTCTTAGCAACCGCCAATGCTATAATCAATTGTAGGAATGGAGTCATGAAGATATCATTTGAAAACATGACAATGAAGCTGAATGTGTTTCATTTGCAGAAATAACAAGAGGATAATGATAAGGATGAAGATGAGATCCACATGATTAATTTCATTGATATAATTGTGGATGATGATGAGCCACCCTCAACTAAATTTTTCAAAACCTTGGAAGTTTGCTTAGCTCATTCCAAGGAAGAAATAAATTTAGATATTGATGAGACCTTGGAAGAACCAAAATCTAAAAATTTGATTGACAAGTCACCAACCACTGATTTGAGCAATTTCGTTATGCAGGAATTTAATGAATTGGTGCTTGATTTGCCTATGGAGAGGCTAATTTTTGAATGTGTAGTGGTTGATGACTTATTATAATCTACACAAGTGACCGAGAAGGTCGAAGTTTCCTACACTCTAGAAGAGTGTTTGGGATATTTTGAGGATTTGGATGATCCTATGATCCGTGACAATGTCAATGCCTTAAGAGAAACTTCACCGTTGCCCAAAAAGACTCCTTCTACAGAGTCTAAAACTGATTTATCAATAGTGGAGGCACCAATAGAAGCTGAAAATGTGGAGACCATACCGAATTATGAAGAAGAATTCCAAGTCTCCACATCACTTTGGTTTGTTCAGACCGAAGTGCACCATCTCTAGGATGACCTTTACTTGAATAATTTTTTCTCAGACAAGTTGGAAAGGGGATTCATATTTGATGAATTTTAACCGAAGAAATTCTCATTTCTTAACACATGGAGTGATAACTTTAAGAAACCCGCTAAACTTCTTCAGTAGGATTTTCACTGGATTAGAACGACAAACATCACCCATGTGTATTCTGAAGCAGAATGGTGGATGATATTACTGAAAAATCTTTTACTCCACCTACTAATTTTGCTAAATTCCATTCATTTGGATGATCTTGTGTATCAAGATTGACCTTCTAGTCTGACGGAGGTATAAAATATTTTTATTTATTTTTATTGTTTAGTTGTTTGGAGTTGCAAACTTCCATGATCGACTCTCTCAGGTACTCTTTTTCTCACTCTCCTTTATTTATATCATTGCTCTCATGTCATTGCTTATTACATACCTTTTTACATTGAGGACAATGCAAGATTTTGGTTGGGGTGAGATTTCTAGATGAATCTAGTATTATGTGACATTTCGAGCAAAATTTTGTAGTAAAAAATTTTCAATTTTTCTGAAAGTTTAAAACTCTTTTGGAAAACTTTATTTTCAAGCACTTGGGACGGTACGAGTATGAGAGAAAGAGAGATGAAGTGATTGATGTTGAAAGCCTTGAATCACCTTTAACATAATAGCTTTCTGTATGAATTCCCCTATTTATGTGATTGATAGAGCATTTGAGCACTTTTGAATCTAGTTCACGTTACACGATTCTCATGATTTGAAAGGATTATGTAGATTTGTAAATTGGCTAGACTGAGATTTAAGGTGTTTAGGAACCAAGCCGGGAAACTTTGTCAATCCTTGTTCATGAGAAATAAGAGAAAATAATGGAAGATATAGATTTCTACAAATCCTATCTCATAATATGAAAGGAAAGAAAGTTGGATTATTCATTGAATATATGTTGTAATTTTTTTTTAAAAGTACTACTTATTACCAACCAGGGGATGGTCTACCCGTAACCAAAGTTGGAAATGGGAAGTAGTGTGAAAGTCAGTCGAATGCACGATAAGGCAAATTCTTATCATAGGCATTTGGTTGATCTGTACACTTTTAGACCTTCAGTTTTGCTGATTTATAAAGAAGATAATCCTGAAAATTCATGAGATGAAGATTCACTATGCACACGAGACCGCACTTGTTCAGATTCCTCTATTTGTTAATCAATTGGTGGGGATTCTATGTCAGATACTTATTTTGTTTAGGGAGTTAAGATTTTAAGTTCTTATCACTAATTCCCTCTGAAGTTTGTGCTTGTGTGTCGTTAGTTTATAGAAGTATAATTTCCAAGGGAGAGTTGAGTTTTTAGAGAAGTGATTTGTTTCACGCTTATTTTGCTCGGGACTAGCAAAATGCTGGTTAGGGGGTGTGTTGAGCTCTGAATTGTGCATATTCTAACCTTATTTCATCACTCATTATGCATAGTTTACATGTTCAAAGCACCTAACTAATGCATGTTTTATGATTGTAGGAATGAAAGAGAGACTTCACATATTTAAAGCTAAAAGACCACTTTAGAAGCCTTTTGATGAGGAAGGAAGGTGGGCCAAAGAGAAGAAGAGAGAAGCAAGGAGAAGAGAGAAAGAAAGAAAGAAAGAAGCAAAAAAATAGGTCCGACCGGTCATGACCGGTCAGCCACAGGGCAGCCCCCTTCCATGCTTGTTGGACCAAGGCCCAGCCCAGTCCAGTCAGTCATGATCGGTCGGCCATGCACAAACAGCAAGTGCAAAAATTCTGCACTTTTAAAATTTGACTTTCTGAGTTTCCTAGTGCGTCTAGGACACTCGGTTTTGCGATTTTCTCTACGCGGTGGAGCTCCAAATCTATAAAATGACACTTAGGAGTGAATTTAAAGTCATGATAGAAGGCTTGGAAAGTCATGGGAGGTGAAGAGGATCGCTGTGGAGCGTCTGCAACTCCTCCAAACTCGATTTTTCTATATTTTTCACTAGTTTTCTTTTAAGTTTTAGTTTAACCTATTGATGGTTGGCTAAACCTCTTAGCTAGGGCTAAGAGATGAAGCTTTTAGTTGTTTACAATACTTAATTTGAATTAGTTCAAGCACTTTTAAGTTTTATGAAGAACACTTCTAGTTCTAATTGGAAATAAAGTTAATATTTTTAGTTAATCTTCTATCTCTTGTGATTGCTCTTATATGGGATGTTTTAATTGGTGAGATTACTTAATGGGGGTGTTGATTGATGGGATTTTATGTTGTAGAGATCTTAGATCCATCATGATATGCTGGATGCTAGGGAATCTTACAAACTAAGTTTCCTGAGAGCTTATCTAGAACTAAACTAGAAGGGGTTCTTATCTTTTGATTGGATCTGAGATAGTTGTTTATGTATTGATTTTGGTTCAATAGAAGTTCAATTCATGCTTCTAAATCAAGTCTAATGAAAAACCTTGAGGAAGAATTATGAATGTGATCTTAATTGTTTTGCGAAGGATTGGGTTGTGTGATTGAATACACCCAATGCCTTAGTTGATTATGAGATAACTATCTCAATAGATGATCTATCTATGTTAGATGCGTTATGATGATTTGATTGCTCTATATTCCGATTGGATAAGGATAGAACTCCGATTCCAATTGAGTTATTAGTTTAATTAATTTGAATTGGCATTGTGAATGATTATAAGTGGATCCTTAGCGTTCTAGTATTTTATTTCCCTAATTTAACTCCTAAACAAATAGTTTTATGTTCTTAAATTCCATCTATTAATACAAATCCAAATTTAGCCCATCATAGTTATAGCGTTTAGAATTGCTACGACAATCCCTGAGGATTAACTCCTAAACAAATAATTTTATATTCTTAAATTCCATCCATTAATACAAACCCAAATTTAGCCCATCATAGTTATAACGTTTAGATACTACATCGCAGCCTTGCACTTGAGGCAAGTGAACACCAACCCGCCCGACTTTCAGCCGTACCTAATACCACATATAGAATAATATATGAATTATTTGAGAGCTTGTATTACTCCTATTATAGAATATTGGCGCAGCTACAACCAACTTACAATTGATGGGATATATACAAGTTAGCTTTGGTAACAAATTGAGCATGTTGATGCACTGATTTTAGAACTTATATTCTAACTTATAACCTAACATGACGGAAAACAAGCATGATTCTCTCCAATTCAAGTGTGTTCATCCTTAGATTATATGGACTTTCGGTAACAAACCATCATTGAAAAACCCAGAAGCCCTGACTTGACATATCAACATTCAGCTTGCTTGGATCTACTAGAATACTCCAATCAATTCAACTCTACCCAAGTTGGTGAGCCAACTCGACATGTCTTGCCTAGTCAAGGCATTGTCATGCTCATCAGTGAGTTTTATAATGACTCCGCTTCTAATATCATCAAGTCAAGTGAACTCAGCAGTGTACTGAGTCAAGTCACCGAGTTTTAGAGTCGTTGAAGCACCTGTGTAACAAATACTGTCGAGATTATGAAAATCTAGTGATAATATAGTGAAAATACACTAATAAATATCATCGCTATATTAATCAGAAAATAGTGAAAACTTTTAAGGAATTTCTTACACACACATATTAAGTTTATTTATTAAATATTTGGTGTTTTTTTTTTAAATGCAAGCGAGGAATACTCTCTTATTACTTATACAACAAGTGGAGCGATCCCTAAGGAGAAAAGAAAAGAAAAGAAAAAGAGAAGCAACCCACATCCTCGGTGCAAAGGAGAGAGGATATCACAAGGAGAGAGAACCCATAGTCCCTAGCCAGGCATCAAAGGAGACTAGCAATCTTGATCTTAGTGACAAGGCAGTGAGTGGAGTGCATACGGACTACTGCGCTAGCTTCTGAAGAGTCGAACGAATGTGCCCCAAAGCAATACCAACACAACTAGCTAATGAATGAGTGCACTCCATGAGTGAAGAGATGCATCTCCCAAGAGGAGGAGAGGGGATCCATGATGGTTGCAAGTCTTTAAGAACTGTGCATCAGAATGCTAGCACTTGAAATATCAACAAAATTAAATTTCGTAATGCCAAAACAAAGTTTGGAGGCATTTATCCCTGAATCCTTCCGTGTCATCTTCAGATATAATTCCCCAAAGGGATAGAGATCTTAGCACAGGCGAGAGTACAACACATGGTGTCTCTCTAACAATGATTTGCTAGACGAGTACTAGGAGGTTGCACAATGGAATAAGCCCTTGGAAGATTCCAAGCGATAAAGATAGCACTCGGGGCCTTGGCTACAATGGATGGCCTGAAAAGAAATAAGATCCTAGTTCTCATATCTGAAACAATATTCCTAAAGATGGTTTCCTTAATAGCATATTTGTTATTAAATATTATTCGATTATTTCTCTTTCCAAATATGCTATGCAAGAGCAGGCACTTGCCTGCTAAGAGAAACAAGGATTTGATCATTAGTGTTTTCTATAATATAAGAAATAGGTTGGAAAATTGGTAGTTGAGGAATAAAAGGTATAAAAAGCTTAGAGTGTAGATTGTTTCACATCTAATGATTGAACGGCATAAAAAGAACAAATGATTGATGGACTCAACACCATGTTGCACAAAAAACACAAGTTGTATCATTCAAAATATCAAGGTTAGAGAGCAAGTCTTTAGTTTTCAATCCCCAAGGAAAACCATCTAAACCTTAATGGAGTGCTTGGAGATAAAACCACTTAACCAAAAGAACTCACTCCAAGGCACAACATTTTAAGTCGTTAGTGAAATTTCACATTAATAAGCCTACACAAACCTCAAAATTTGAAGATCTCCTAGAAAATTAACAAGCAGAGAAATTCTCAAGAATGATATTTATCACTTTGTTGAGTGGATGTGGATTCGGTCATCAGGATATCCCAGCACTGTGGGATTGATTAGGCTATGTGCTGCTGTCAGAGATTGGGCCCATGCAAAGCATATTTGAAAGGTGTCGAGTATAGTAGGTAGTCAACTGGGCCCATCTCTAATGGCGGAACGTGGCCCAGTCAAATCCTGCATGTTGGGTCATTTATGATATCACAGGTGATCCGGGTCTTCAGACAATTAGCTTCCATGTTGAGTAGGCTGGAGTCTATAGTGGAATGCACATACATGTGAGGTGAACATCAGAAAGAACAAGTACTTGACCAAAGTTACAAATTTTGTATGCATGCGTGGCCGGATGGGCCACGACATCTGCCAAATTTCATAAGCATGGAAAATAGACGGCGAGGGTGACCTAATAAGACTGACGTTTCAGGCACATTGTTTCCTAGTCGGATAACTTCCAACATTTCACTTGAATGTGAGATACAACCCGTCCAATAGATCGGCCCCATCAGATGAATCACTTGTGCAAAAATCAGTCGCATCCACTCATCAAGCTGCCCAAAGTACTATTTTGTTATTTATCAATTGCTAATTTGCTATAGACAATTTTCCAGAGGTTGCCCACTTGATGAATGCATGGATTAATTTTTACACAAGGTGATCGAAAGTTGACCCAGAAGTGTGGGCCCACAGAATCCAACGTGACATAATTTTGGGGTCTTCAAAAAAGCTTAAGTTGTACGATGTAGGGGATGTGGGGGCGATGATCAGCCTAACTACTATAGGAGCAAAAAGGCTTTAACGCCTCTCTAATTCTATAGTGAAGATGGCCTCATATTATAATTAGTGAGTTGGAACATATAACGGCAGGCTAGATGGACACAAACTCAGTATTCCATGGAGCTATGTCGAACCCTAATCCTCAGGGCGAGGTCAGGCCACCTTATCGGAAGGGCTGGATTTTAAGGCATATGATAACTTGGAAGTAATTTGTTGGGAGGACAGCAAAAGTTATGGTTCACCCAGTCGAATGTGTAAAAGATAGGGGATGAAATTCGGATCGGAAATTTTTTTACATGCATCTCTCTTCTATAGGAAAGATTGAGCTCATTTCAGTCCATTAGCACACAATTTAAGGCAAAAAAATAGGAATTTATTTGATACTCCATCTTTGAAAGACGCTTGATACACAGGCGCTCAGAAATTGTAAACATGACATAAATTAACTCAAATTAATCCGAGATACCCGTAGTTTGGCTGAGTCAGAGTCCCATGGGCACTAGTTTGTTGTAAGTAGTACAATTGGATACTTATTAGTTTTAACCGTCCAATAACTGTCCACCAATACACTAGCTGGAAAATCATCAGTACATTTTTCGGTAACTGGAAGTGGACTGTTTCATCTGAATTACTTTGGGGGGGTGGGGGTGTTTGGCGCATGGTATTAGATAGGATTACGTGGGATTGAATTGCATTTGATTCCGTACAAATTCTATTTGATACTTAGGGAGGAATTGCAAGTGGTATTTCAAGCATCCAATTTTTAGTGTATTCCTTCAGTATTGCCAGCGTATCATCCACCACATTCTGCAAGAGTATCAAAGTTTTCTCTATAAAAATGTAGTTGAAGCCGTCAGCTACCTAACTGCATTGTGTCCCACCCGAGGAGTGAAGCCAGGATCTTTTCACCCGTAATAGCTCGTACCTTGCACACGTGTTGGCAACATGGCTCACGTGCGAACAGGCAAGGCTCTACATGGTCCTTATAGAACAAAAGGCCCCCCAAGAAAGAAAAGAATGACAAAAAAGTGCATCTGATTTCCAGTGCAATATTGCATAAATTGCTAAATTCAATAAAATTCCATATAAACATATTTCAAAAAAAAAAAAAAAAAAAGAAAAGAAAAAAGAAAAAAAGAAACGCATGACCGTGAAATGAACACGTCCGTCGGAACCTCTAATACATTTGCTCAAATGGCTAAAGTACGCATCGATGCGCAGTACCCAACTCCGCCTGATCTCATCACCTTATGATTTCCATGCTACCTCCTAGAAAGAAGGTGTGCGCACTGTCATCCAGGCGTATTTATTGAGCGTCCCTTCTGTTGTAATACCTCAGAGAGCATTATTTATTTACGCCGCTTCTTACAATGGGCAGACGGATGAAAAAGAGGAGAAGAGCTAAGGTTACCTAACACCCACGGCGCACTTTAGAATTGCGAAAGATAACGGCCATCGATCCACGTGTCATCATCTCCGTAAGCCGAGCACGGCGAATCCCAATCGACGAACTCGGGCAGGAATTCCTCCGAGAAAATCTCGCTGCTGTCCGAAAACCCCGACGAAATCGCCCTCTCGCCGTAAGCCAGCGCTGGCAATTCGATCTCTCCCCAGAAATCCTCGTCGTCTCCCAGCGATTTATCGGCGTCAGCCTTCCCCGGATGGCCGGCCGCCCCGCAGGTTGCCGCAGCAGCCGCGGCCGCTGCCTGGATATCTCTTGCCATGCACGAGGACGGCCGTGGGAGCATCTCGGCCTCGTCAGGGAAATTGAGCTGGGCCTTCCGGCCTTTGAGGCAGTAGGCTGCCACGTCATACGCCCTTGCGGCCATCTCGGGAGTCGTGAACGAGCCAAGCCATATTCGCGACTTCTTGCGCGGCTCCCGAATTTCTGACACCCATTTTCCCCACCGACGCTTTCTGACGCCTCTGTAGATCGGATGCCGCGTCCCGCCGCCTCGTGCGTCAGGTTTCCGGTTAGTGTCCTCCGCTGCTTCCAGCGAAGTCGTCAGCTCCGTCGTGAAGTTAGAGTACGGTTGGAGATCCTGCGGCTGCTGCTCCATGGGAGGAACAGTTGGGAGCGCTGTCAGGGTCAGGTCTATATATACACTTGGTGTTGCAGGAAATCACGGAAATGCCCCTGAGGTTTAATGGAGAAGGTTCTTCGCCTCTGGAAGAGGATTTTCCAGAAATTTGAGAGGGTTGAGGTGGAATTGGAAGTGTTGCTGGGTGAAATTACTAAAACACCCTCGCATTTGAAGTCGTTTCCCGACGTTGCAGGGGGTTTTCCGGTCGAGTTCGGAATTCAGAAGACAGAGTCCGGCTCACGTGTCGGGCGAGATCGTAAAGAGTGCGAGACTTTGATGAAGTATTGTTTTGTTTTGATGGGATCTCTCTGTCTCTCTCTCTCTCATTACTGTTTTTCTCGTGGATGGGTGGAAGTTTTATACACTTTGAAAGCATGGACTTGAAATCTAAACCATTAGTCTACTGGGTCCCACCCTAGATGCACTATTTTACGGTGCACACCATTAGCACAATCTTAAACTTTACGGTGGCGCTCAGCTGTACTAGGTGTTGTGTGCATCACATCCAAACCCATCTAAACCATTCATCGGAGGTGTGTGCATCACATCCAACCCATCCATTGGAGGCGTCTCCTCAAGTTACCCCAGTCTGACCACTAGCTCGAGACAAAACTATGATGGGCCACAACATACGGAACAAGATGAGAGGAGAGGCCCGCCCTTATTCTCAGTGGGTCACTTGAGTTGAATAAGAGTCTGATTTTTCTCAGACCATGGATAGATGAATAGTCTGAATGGCATGGAGTTGTATGTACAACATCGCGGGCCCCACACAAATCAAGGGTGCGTAGCCCACCTGAGTTTCTGTTTGGACTGATTTTTGGGTTGTGATGGTAACATGATGCGAGATATCTGACGGACGGTCGTACCGGTGCCACTAGAGCACAGTACCCCATGAGATGAATGAGAACTACAGTTGTTATAAACTGAAAAAAAAAAAAAAAAAAAAAAAAAAAAAAAAAAAAAAAAAAGAAAACAACGTTATGGTCCATTAGTATGGTATCTGCATGTTAGCCCATGATATCTGCATGTTAGCCCATTAGTATGATATCTGCATGTTAGCCCATGACAACAGAGGTAGACCTAATGGACAGTCTAGATCAATTGATTGGACTGTTTCACTGTCCTGATGCGATCAGGAGCACTATAACTTATAGTGAGTATCAAGTGCATACATTAACTGAATCTTTTCTGAAACTCCTCTTTTGACGGTTGGAAAAGAAGGATGAACGGTCTGGATTGCAGAACCGTACGCCCTATTTCTCAGAATTTTAGAACAAACACATACCCATGACGCGGTCGCGGATCGAATAATCCTAAAGTGGAAGGAATGGACGGAGATGGATAGAAGATTCCAATGCCGCGCCATTGGGCGCGGCTTTGGTGGATCCCCGGATCCACCTAAGGTGGGTGGGATCCCTGACTGTGGGGCCCACATTGATCTATGTTCCTTACATCTAAGCCATCCATCTGTATTGAAAAATCATTTTAGGGCACGATGCTAAAAATGAAGTATATATATCTTAAGTGGGCTATGAAGCTTTTAATGGTAGGGATTCAATCAAGACTGTTTCCTGGTGCTATGGTCTACATAAGATTTATATATTCATTTTTTGGACCATGCACTAAAATGATTTTTTTAACCCATATGGACGGCGTGGATGTAAGGAATTTATGTCAAGGTGGGCCCCATTGTTAGAGATCCCACTGTCCTCGGTGGATCCGGAGATCCACTGAAGCCGCGCCCCGCGCCAATATTCTAGAATTGGTTTCCGTACACTTGTATTGGATCCGATCGTTGGGAGCGGATGAGGTGTCGCCCGGGTGACGCGATAGTGGGTATTTCCCTGAATGTGAGGCCCACCTTAATATATATATGTGGTATATCCACGCCGTCCATCAGTTTTTCCAGCTTATTTTAGTCGACCCCAAGGTGGGGATTGAAGACCCAGCATTACTTTTCTCGGGCTTTCAATGACCACTGTTTCCTGTGGTGTATTATATACTTAAGATTTGGATTTGCTTCATTTGAAGGACCATGTCCAAAATGATCTAGAAAACTGATGGACGGCATGGATATACAACATATACACAAGGTGAGCCTCGGTCAAGTGCTTCTCGCGACTGGTTGGTGGATGCTTGACTGGTACAAATGCGTGACTAGCAGAATGTCTATCCAACGGCCAGAATTCCTCCCCGTCACGGCTAAGATCAAGTGTGGTTTTAGACGCAAGGCCTAGCCACTTTAGAACGGTAGGGTGGATTATCGGATCCTACATTAGGTTTGCTAGAATACATCCGGACGTGTAATTTAGTGGTGACCTTAGTCTTTGGATCTGATGTCATATTTCAACGATCCAAACCGTTTATATGTTGGAACTCAGCTTAAACTCTTAGAATGGAATATTTCAAACCATTTATCATTTGACTCATTTTGTTTTTTTAATATGGACGGTCTGCCTGACTCCTGGTGATCAAATAGTTGAAATATTTGAATATGCGACTTTTTGTCATTATTCCCATCATAAAAATGGCTTGTTCAACGAAAAGGACCTGATCCAACGGCTAGATCCCAACGTAACCTAAAGGTTTACTAATTGCAAATGGACCTAAACCCTGCCAATCTGCATGCAGCACATGCGCCGAGGATTAATACGTGTGCACGATCTGGGCTTTCCATCTGGTTGCGAACAAAGCAAAAATATTCAGCCTACATAATTTGATGTGGGCCACGATGTTCAAAGTAAATTGATGTTTCAACCAACATTTTTCCTACAGTCCATTTTGTCTTTCTATTATGTGGCCCACATGTGATGTCAAACAGCGTAATTTTTAGTACAGAATATCTAAAATGTTTACCCCACCTAATTGAAGGATGAGATCTCACAGAAGTTTTCCATACTTGCTGACTTCGTGTTGATGGACAGGCTCCCGCACGCGTGTGTGGAATTATCAGACCATTTGCTTGATAACGTATAAGCGTTGAACACGGGATACGGTATTGTCTCTCATGACGATGGCATGTTACCTGGACAAAAAATTTGCTACACCCACGCCTTAACTACGCTAGCTACACCGGGTGCAGCAACGATCCCACCATGATGTATGTGTTGTATCCACACCGTCCTTCCATTTGGCGAGATCGGTTTAGGGCATGACACAAAAAATGTGGCAGATCTGAAGCTCAAGTGTCCCCTAATATTAAGTTTTTAATGGTTGGCGTTTAATCCCAACTACTTTCTGTGATGGACCCACTTGAGCCTTGGATCTACCTCATTTTTGGTGTCATGCCTTAAAATCGTCTCACCATGGACAGCGTGGATACAACACATACATCATGGTGGCTCATATCTACCCCCGGTGTAGCTAACTCGTGGGTGCAGCAAAACTTTTCTCTCTTATTAGGGGGTTAACTACTAAAGTGGAACCGATTGTTGACCGAGTCAACAAAAAACCCTACTATAGCAAGAAGATAAAAGTTTGGCGGAACTCCACTAGATGTTTTGGATCCCATCACCCCTCTTTCCCTTTTCGGACGGTTCAGCAGTTGAGTGACCTGCAAGCCAAAGCAAGTTTTAACCCAATTAAGAGAGTGGGTTCCAACAAAGAGTGAAAGAGCTTCCTATGTAAGCCCAAATTAGTTCATTTGAACCGACCGCCCTTGAAACTCCAAGTAAGACCTTATCAGATTACCATGCAACCTCTTGATGGCTCAAAAAAGTACCAACAATCTCCATTAATTTCGATAATGATTTCTTCACTATGGTCCACTCGTGTTGAGTTTCACCTTCAGTTTTTGGCCCATGCTATGAAATTAAAACCCACATCCAGTGAATCTTCCCCCAAATTAATAATGGGTCACACGAAAGTCAACCAAGGCAATTACAAGATGTGAGATCTCCCATATCAGCCCCAAAAGAGCTTTTTGTGCCCGTTTATTTTCTTCCTTCTATCTTCTTCTAAGTAACACACCCTAGTGACAGGGGGTGTGGCGGGGGTACCCCCCACTAATCGGAGTCGGGGGGTTCAGGGGGTAGCACTGATGGAGGTAAGCAAGAGGGACAAAGACAATTACCAATGAGGGAGAGGGACATCCTATAGTGAGATCCATGGATTACAGATGGATCGCAAATGTATGAAGATGATAGCACATATGTGGAGTGGATTATAGAAGTGTGAAGTAGATCGCAGATTAGTTAGCATCTGCGATCCACAGTGAGTATCTATGATCCGGGGTGATTTGGACCCACTTTTGAGCAAGTAAATGGTTTCCAAATGAGGTGATTCTAAAGTCATTTAAAATCTTATTCAAATAACTTTCCAACAAGTACAAGATCACATAAATTGGACATGTAACGAAGGAGTTATGGTCGTTTTCATGGGACATAGTGAGGATCTGCAATCCACAGTGAGGATCTACCATCAAGGGTGATTTGGACCCACTTTTGAGCAACTAAATGGTGTCCAAATGAGGTGATTCCTAAGTCATATGAGAGCTTATTCAACTATCTTTCCAACAAGTACAAGATCACCCAAATCGAACATGTAACGAGAGAGTTATGGCCATTTTTATGGGACATAGTAAAAATCTGCAATTTACAATGAGAATCTACGATCCAGGGTGATTTGGACCCACTTTTGAGCAACTAAATGGTGTCTAAATGTTGAATAGCCATATGAAAGCTTATTGAATTAGATTTCCAATAAGATCACCCAATTCAGACATGTAACGAGAGAGTTATGGCCATTTTTGTGGGATATGATGAAAATTTGTGATTCATAGTGAGAATCTACGATCCAGGGTGATTTAGACCCACTTTTGAGTAACCAAATGGCATCCAAATGAAATTTGAAAGCTGGTTCAAATAGCTTCCCAAAAAGTATAAGATTACCCAAATCAAACATGTAACGAGGGAGTTATGGCCCTTTTCGTGGGAGACAATGAAAATCCATATGAGTTTATTCATAAATCCATATGAGTTAATTCATAGTGAGAATTTGCGAGCCAGGGTGATTTGGACCCACTTTTGAGCAAATAAATGATGTCCAAATGAGTTGATTCTAAAGTCATTTGAAATCTTATTCAAATAGCTTTCTAACAAGTATAAGATCACCCAAATTGGACATATAACGAGGGAGTAATGGCCATTTTCGTGGGACAGTGAGAATCTACGATCCATAGTAAGTATACGCGATCCAAAGTGATTTGGACCCACTTTTGAATAACTAAATGGTGTCCAAATGAGGTGATTCAAAATTCATTTGAAATCTTATTCAAATAACTTTTCAACAAGTGCAAGATCATTTAAATCGGACATATAACGAGAGAGTTATGGTTGTTTTTGTGGGGCATAATGAGAATCTACGATCCAATGTGATTTGGACCCACATTTGAGCAACTAAATGTGTCAAAATGAGGTGATTCTAAAGTCATTTGAAACTTATTTAAATAGCTTTTCAACAAGTACAAGATGAACTAAATCGAACATATAATGAGGGAGTTATCACTTTTTTTGTGGGACATTGGATTGCTAATTTGAACTTTGAACTGTTGATCGCTAATTTGAATTGTGGATTGTTAATGATCACTATGTTCCACGAAAACGGTCATGTCCGATTTGGATGATCAAGGATTTGTTAGAAAGCTAATTGAATGAACTTTTAAATGGCTTTAGAATCACCTTCGTTGGATACTATTTGATAGCTAAAAAGTTGGTCGAAGTTATTAGGATTGCTGATTTGAACTGTGGATTGCTGATAATCACTGTCCCACGAAAACGGCCATAACTCCATCATTATATGTCCAATTTGGGTGATCTTATACTTTTTGGAAAGCTATTTCAATAAGATTTCAAATAGATTTGGAAATACTTTCATTGAACACCATTTAGTTGCTCAAAAGTGGGTCCAAATCACCTTAGATTGTGGATACTCACAGTGGATCTCAAATTCTCACTATGTCCCAAAAAACAACCATAACTCCCTCATTATACTTCAGATTTAGGTGATCGTATACTTGTTGAAAAGCTACTTGAATAATCTTTTAAATGGATTTAAAATTACCTCATTAGGACACTATTTAGTAACTCAAAAGTGGGTTGAAATCACCCTAGATTGTAAATTCTCACTATGGATCGCAGATTTTCACTATCCCGTGAAAATGGCCATTACTCTCTCGTTACATGTTCAATTTGGGTGATCTTATACTTATTAGAAATCTATTTGAATAAGATTTTAAATGGCCATAAAATTACCTCATTTGAATACCATTTAATTTCTTAAAAGTTGGTCCAAATCACCTTGGATTGCAGATCCTCGTTGTGGATCACAGATTGTCATTATGCCCCCACAAAAATGGCCATAACTCTCTCGTTACATGTTTGATCTAAGTGATCTTGTACTTGTTGGAAAGCTATTTGAATAAGCTTTCAAATGTCTTTAGAATTACCTCATTTGGACACCATTTAGTTGGTGAAAAATTGGTCCAAATCACCCCGGATCGAAGATCCTCACTATGGATCGCAGATTCTCACTACGGCCCACAAAAATGGCCATAACTCCCTCATAATATGTTCGATGTAAGTAATCTTATACTTGTTGGAAAGCTATACTCACTTTGGATCGCAAATACTCACTTTGGATCATAGATACTCACTGATCTGTGATCCACTTCACACATCTATGATCCAATCCAGATGTCACTATACAATGTCCTTCTCACTCATTGATAATTGTCTCTCTCCCTCTTGCTCACCTCCATCGGCGCTGCCCCCCAAGACCCCCCTACTCCGATTAGTGGGGGGTACCCCCTGCCCCTTGTCGCTAAGGTGAGTTACTTAGAAGAATATAGAAGGAAGAAAAGAAAAGGAAATAAAAAATTCTTTTTAGGCTAATGTAGGAGACCCCACATTTTGTAAGTGCCTTCGTTAGCTTTTATGTTGCCTATTGCTAGTCTAGAGGAAGTCCACCACATCCAGGGGATAGGGGTTCTAATTTCATGGCATGGGCAAAAAACTGAGGGCGAAACTCAACATGGGTGGACCATAGTTAAGAAAATATCACCAAAATTAATGGAGACCGTTGGTACTTTAATGGGCCATCGAGGGACTGCGTGGTAATCCGATAAGGTCCCACCTGGGGTTTCAAGGGTGGCCTGTTCAAATGAACAGATCTAATTTGCATGGGAGGCCCTTTCATTCTTTGTTGGGACTCACTCCCTCGATTGGGTTGAAAGTGGCCTTGGCTTGCGGCTTACTCAACTGTCCTACCGTCTGAAATGGGCCAAAGGGTTAATATGGTCCTAAGCATTTGGTGAACAATGCTCTAAGGCCAAAGTTTTATCTTCCTACTACAATAGTACTCATTTGTTGACCAAGTCAACTGTCAGGTCCACTTTAGTGGTTAACCTATTATTTGGAGAGCGGATTAGGTGAGACCTTAGCCTCACCCAAAAAGGTGTGGCCCTTACCGTGGGGCCCACCTTGATGTATGTATCATGTATCCCTGCTGTCGATTCGTTTTTCCAAGATCATTTTACAGTATTATCATAAAAAGGAAACAGATCCAATTATCAGGTGGACCATACCATAGGAAACCGTGTTGATCGACAAAAGTTTTGGACCAAGCTGATATTTCTCTTTTCCCTTCATCTAGGCTTATGTGGCCTTATCAGATTGGATGATAAACAAACACTACAGAAACATTAAGGTACGCCCTAAGAAGTTTTCGATGGTAGGACTGTCAATCAACACTGTTTCCTATTGTATGGTCCATTTGATAATTGGATCTGTTTCAGTTTTGGGATAATATCAAAAAACGATCTGGAAACTGGATGGACGGCGTGGATATATAATACATACCTCAAGGTGGGCCCCATAGTAACCCCACGCTAAGGGGCGCACCGGCTTGGGTTAGGCCGGGGTCTCACCTAATCCGCTCTCTTTATTGGACTTTAATACGCGGGTTACCTACTGACGCTGTTAGTAGCCAGCAGGTACTGGATGGTGCTCTGTGGGCCTCACCATGATGTACCTTCTTTATCCATGCCGTCCATTCATTGTTTAGATCATTTTAGGGCATGACTTAAAAAATGTGGCAGATCCAAATTTCATGTGGACCACACCACAGGAAACAGTGGTGATTGAATGCTCACCATTAAAAACATTTTGGGGCTAAAAAGGTTTTTGATGAAGCTGATATTTGTCTTTTCCCTTCATCCTCGTCTGTGTGATCTGATCAACAGGTTGGATGGAAAATAAACATTAAAGTGGGTCCTAGTAAGTTTTTAATGGTAGCCATTCAATAACAGACTGGGTTCTTGTGATCTGGTCCGCTTGAGATTTAGATCCGTGTCATTTTGGGGCTCAAGTCCAAAAAAGATCTGGAAAAATAGATGGGCATGAGATTTAGGAGAGCGGATTAGGTCCCGGCCTCACCCAATATGGTGCAGCCCTTACAGTGGGGTTAACGTGGGGCCCACCTTGATGCATGTATGTATTATGTACACACACTGTCCATCCGTTTTTTCAGATCATTTTATGACATAACGCAAAAAAAAATGAAACAGATCCAATTATCTGGTGGACCATACCATAATGAACAATGTTGATTGACCATTAATGGGCCACAAAATTTTTGGATCAAAATGATATTTGTTTTTTTTTTTTTTTTCCTTCATCCAGACTTATGTGACCTTAACAACAGATTGGATGGTAAATAAACACTATTGAAACATTAAGGCATGCCCTAAGAAGTTTTTAATGGGAGAACAGGTTAATCACTACTATTTCTTATGGTATAGTCCACATGATAATTGGATCTGCTTCATTTTTGGGATAGTGCCCTAAAATAATATGTAAAAATGGATGGACAGTATGGACACATGATACATACATCAAGGTGGGCCCCACAGTAACCCCACGGGCTGGGGTCTCACCTAATCCGCTCTCGAGATTTAGATCGGTGTCATTTTGGGGCCCAAGTCCAAAAATGATATGGAAAAATAGATGGAGGGCGTGACAAAATATATCATGGTGGGCCCACAGAGTACTATTTAGTAGCCAAGTCACAGCTGTTAGCGTCAGTATGCAATCTGCATCAAATAAAGTTAGCAGAAGTGTAATTTTGGAGTGAAGGTTTGCTAATATTCCACGTGCACGTAAGAGCCTACATATATATCTGCATGGGTCCCAATTTGACATGCTTGTGAGTTGTGAGCTTTCCATCAGGTGAGATAAAACTGTTTAGATATTCTGTCGTCGAATTAAGAACATTTCACACCACAACCGCGCTGCAAAATATCAAATGATGGCTAAAAAAATATTTGTCCATTAGCCCACTTGAAAGTAAAATTCTCTAATTTTTTAGGCAGTAGATCTAAAATTTATTTTCAAACCTACGGAAAGCACAAATCCAACACAGTTATTTTACATTATTTGCACATGTGCCTGCATGTGGACATATACCTGTTGAACATGCTAGGGTTTTAAATTTCTACAAGCAGTGCCCCACCATCTTGGGTAATAATCAAACTAAGGAACAAGAAGACCCTGTGGTCATAATCAAACTAAAAATGGAAGCTGCTTGAATCTTCTTCAATTGGGAGAGCTTTGAATCATGTCCATCCATTGTAGAACCTGACCGTGGCCAATGATCTAGATCATAGAGAAGTACAACTTGAAGAGGCCTATGATGGGTGACTAGGCTGTCATCTGGGAAAAATTTTGGGCATGGGCAGCATGGTCTGGACCTCCCATGGGCCCCACTTGTACCGGCTGGAAACAACCCAATTCACAAGCATGCAACCAATTCCTTTGAGTTAGGAAGAACAATTACAGTTCCCTTACCAAGGAATGCAAGTTCAAACGTAGTTCTGAAGCTTAGGGGGTGTTTAGATAGTAAGTTATGCTACTTATTCCTCAAGCAGGTTATCTTAGTTCCTACTTATTATGCTGAATTGATTAAGGAGGCATTTGGATCATAAGTAACTTATGCCTTAAGTAGTTTATCTTAATTTCTACTTATTAAACTTAAGTGATTAAGTAATTTTAAATAAATAAATAAAAGCTAATTAGATTTGATCATAATCAAATATACTTATCTCAAATAAGTTATTTATCTACTGTTGTAAGTAGAAAAAGTAACTTATTTAGCGGTAACCAAACAGGTCCTAAGTAACTTTAATTGAAAAAGTTACTTATAATTGATCTTAAACCAAACTTACATATCTCAAATGAGTTACTTATCTACTGCTGTAAGTAGAAAAAGTAACTTATTTGGCAGTATTCAAATGGGCCCTTAGTGGGTCAGCTCCGAACTCACGGCTCCAACCTCGTTGTTTTACTGACTAAGAATCTACAAGATCCGACCTAGACTCATCAAATGGGTTTCTATTCAGTCGATTCACCATTGACTCGGTTAAATCGAACTGAGTTACATGGTTAAAAGGTAAAGAAGCAGAGAAATGCGCACATCCAACAAGTTGGAGGGAAAATTACTGTCCACCTGGCAGATTACTTACAACAACTCATGTTCCTGCAACATCCAATCCGTCCACTAGGTTGGCCCCTCCTTAATGAGGATTACCTTGTGTAAAAGTCATCCCCATCCACTCATCAGGAAGATCACACTTCTATTTTATTGTTTACCAGCAACTATACATTATTTTATATGGTGTGGCCCACCTGATGTGCTGATATATACACAAGGTGATCCTTATGGTGTCTCCAACTTATTGGATGGATTGGATGTCGCACACACATGACATGTTGAAAGTTATCAGCTGGATGAACAGTAGCCTGTGAATGGTTGGCCATTGAGCAGACGTAAGTTTCGAGTTTTTGAACAAGGAACTTAGACACCCTATATTGGAGTGACTAACTTAAATGCTCTTCCCAAACCGACGAGACATACATGTGCAGTCCTGGAAAGTGGGTTCCGGCTCATGATTCATACTCTTGTCTTCTTTTGAAAAATTAGGCAATCCAGTCATCAAGTGAGTGAATGGTACATGCGAATTGAATGTTAGCTATTTGGGTATAGATTATACGTATATATGTACAACCACACATTTCATCGACAGGTACAAGGATAGACTCATGCATATCTGTTAGGACCACACAAATCTCTTACCTCTTCTGTGTATTCTTGTTGTTCTAATAATAAATGGAATGCGCAACAATTTTATACAATGTACTCCTTTAAAATAATACCATATCAGAGTTGTATAATTTATGCCAATGAATCAAACAGTCTTTAACAAGGCCCTCAAACTATGCACCATCTAACATTCGATCCACTTGATTTTCTCCCAACATGAATGGACTAGGTGATTGATTTTAAGGTTTGGACCATCCTCAAGTGTTTAAAGAGCTGATTGACATCTTTGAAGTTTTTAATTTGTTAATTGTGAATTTTCAACAATTAAGTTTTGTTTTTAACCATTGATGGACATCTAATGGATGAGATTTAATTTAATCCATAACTTGAGTGATATGAGAATTGCCTTGTGATGGTGATCATGGATAGTAGAGAAATTTGAATGGTTGAAATGTATGGATTAGGAAGGTAAAGCGACATACTTTACAGTAAGGTTTACAAATGTCTACAAGATTTTAGAGTAAAATATGGTGTATTTCTCTTCAAATCTTAACCCCTTTTTATATAAGATTTTAAGCCCGGTTTGGATTCATGGAATGCCCTGAAATTGTTGGTATTTCTATAATAATTATGTATTTAAGGATATTCAACTGAATTTCTACAAAAGATTATAATACAGTTTATTTCAAGTAATTGTGACTTAGTTGATTAAGTAAATTCCAATTACAGTAGCAAATTGGGTTTTAAGAGTTTAGATGACTACAACTCTCCATACAGAAAGTCACATCTAAGGCAATATGAGAGGGTCTCCATACAGAAAGTCACCTCTAGGGGGGGGGGCTTGAAAGATTTTCTCTCTCCTTATTTAGGATAGATCTAAGAGATACTCTCTGCATTGCATGGGAGATCGGTACCAAGATCAATGAATTTACGAGAATACGAGCCAATCTATACGGGAATTCTATTAAAAATTAAGAAATGAATTTTCCAAACCCTTTGGATTCCACTGCCTTTTCCAATAAAATCCATCAACCACTACAACTAGATTCGCCATCCCCAATAAATCTGTTCATCTCCAACTCGTTGACAACTGCTTCTCATCAGTGTCAAATACTTCCATCCAATCTATTGCCCAATCACCAGCCACCACCATTTGACTGATGACTGCCACCCTTCATCATCATTGCCGTCAGATCCAAAATCTACCATCAACCTCTCAAACTCAACCCACGATTGATACGTAAATTTGCTCCATTCGTTGCTTCAACACAGTCCAAATCATGACCGTCGATCATCCACTTCAACTATGTCCATCTATGCATTTCTAAGGATTTACAAGAAAGGACGAGTGTAAAGTTTGAGGGATCGTTGGAAATGGTGCTTTGAGGTGCATTGATTTTTGTGCACATCTATTGCTTTGGTTTTTTATTTTTGTTTTCACATCTGCTAGTTCCCACTTGAAGGGACCGACCATTGGGGCCAAGGTGAGTGAGGTGTTGGAAACGGACGCCTCAAATCTGTTTTGTACAGAAGCCACCGGCCGGTCGGTGGTCGGTGGGGGTGTCCGACCGGTTGGTCACAGTGGAGGCCCGGGCAACATTGTTGCTGTGAAAGAATCTGGCTATCCGACCGGTCGGCCGACTAGCCGGTAGGGGTGTCCGACCGGTCGGACGATAGGTCGGCAGTGTCCTACTGCAACTCTGTTTCTTGCGCGGTTTGCACGCAAGAGGTTTCTAAATCCGGTTTCTTCCTATTTAAGGTGTATATACGGGATTAGATGTTACCAAGGTTGCAAAGGGGATTGAGGGAGCTTCTAAGTAAGAGAAAGAGCTTGGAGAAGAGGGTTTTCTTCTTGGATAAGCTTGGGATTTCTCTTGTGGGCTTGGGTTTTTGGGTCTTGAGTTCCATGTCTTGTAACTTCTGATATTATAGTGGATTGTTGTCGCTTTGTGCTATGATTTTTTTACCCGTGAGGGGTTTTTCCACTTTAAATTCGGATTGTCTATGTGTGGGTGATTGCATGCATTGTGATTGCATTGTGTTACTTGTTTGATTGAATTTTCTGTTTGTCTACGGCTTTGCTTCCGCTACGGGCCCTCCTATCCTAACAACTGGTATCAGAGAGATCGTTGGGGTGTAGCAGAAATTCAAATCTGAGACAAGACCATGGCATCAGGCATGAGGTTCGACATAGAGAAGTATTCGAGGAAAAACAATTTTGAACTTTGGAAGGTGAAGATGAAAGGCCTTCTAGTTCAGCAAGGGCTGCAAGATGCGCTCCTTGGAGAGCGACCAGAAGCTATAAAAGAATGAGAGTGGAAGAAGATCGATGAAAAGACGAATGTCTCAATCCAGTTGTGCCTGGTAGATGAGGTCCTGTATAACATCATGAAAGAGAAGACTGCAGCTGCAACATGGGCGAAGTTGGAGAATATCTATGCGAAGAAATCTCTTGAAAATCGCATATACTTGAAGCTTCAGTTGTACAATCTGAGGATGACGGAGGGGGCCGATGTTGAGAGCTCATCAGCAATTTCAATAGGCTTATTTGCAAGTTAATGGACGTAGATGAGCCAATGAAGGACGAGGATCAAGCGTTTATCCACTTGAATTCTCTTCCAGAATCATATGAGTCGCTCAAGGACTCTTTGTGCACAGGTAGGGAGACTATTGGTGTAGAAATCGTTATCTCAGCCCTTCAGGCGAAGGGGATGAGAAGGAAAAGCAGCGTCGTGGGTCCCTCTACTGATGAGGCACTGGTTATGAGTGGGAGAAATTTTGAGCGGAGTGGAGGATCTCCTTCATCGAGATCTAAATCAAAAGGCAAGTGGAGGCACAAGATGAGATGCTGGAATTGTGGGGAAGAAGGATATGTGAAAATGGATTGTTCGAATCCTGAAAAAAGGCAGGAGAAATCTGGTAATACTTCTAGGGAAAGAACCAATACCATAGAGGATTGTGGTGACGGTTGTGATGTATTGACTATATCCCGCATAGAGCCTCTTGGTGGAGAATGACTCTTGGATTCAGGGGCATCATGTCATGTATGTCCTAACCAAAGTCCATTCATGTCATACAAGGAGTATGATGGTGGATCGGTGTTTGTGGGTGATGGCTACGCTCGCAATGTAGTGGGGATTAGGATGTTTGATGGAGTCCAACAGATCCTTGAAAGTGTGAAGCATGTCCTTGAGATGAAGAAGAATGTGATATCTCTTGGTGCACTCGAGGCAAAAGGGTGCAGGTTCATCGGCTGCAATCGGTATTGTAAAGTGGTGAAGGGAACACGCGTGATGATCAAGGCACGGAGGTGCGATAACCTTTACAAGGTGATCGGGAGCACAATTCATGGTGGAACTGCGGGATTGGCAGCGGGATCCATGGTTGCTCAAGTGTGGCAAGAGAAAAAGGGCCACATGGGAAGAGCAACAAGGCGTGTGAAGATGCAAGGATAGAGTCGATGGGGCATGAGAAGCGACGTGACTATAATGATGACGAAGTAGAGGTGGAGATTGTGTGTGGCCAAGAGGTGCATGGTGATTTGAGTCGTGGTGGAGTTTGTTGGAAACGGACGCCTCAAATTTGTTTTGTATAGAGGCCACAGGCGGTCGGTGGGGGTGTCCAACTGGCCAGTCACAGTGGAGGCCCGGGCAGCATTGTTGCTGTGAAAGAATTCGACCATCCGACCGGCCGGTAGGGGTGTCCGACCGGTCGGACGACAGGTCGGCAGTGTCCTACTGCAACTCTGTTTCTTGCCCGATTTGAGCGCAAGAGGTTTCTAAATCCGGTTTTCTTCCTATTTAAGGTATATACACGGGATTAGAGATTACCAAAGTTGCGAAGGGGATTGAGGGAGCTTTTAGGTGAGAGAAAGAGCTTGGAGAAGAGGGTTTTCTTCTTAGATAAACTTGGGATTTCTCTTGTAGGCTTGGGTTTTTAGGTCTTGGGTTCCATCTCTTATAACTTCTGATATTATAGTGGATTGTTGTCACTTTGTGCCGTGGTTTTTTACCCGTGAAGGGTTTTTCCACGTTAAATTCGGATTGTCTATGTGTGGGTGATTGCATGCATTGTGATTGCATTGTGTTGCTTGTTTGATTGAATTTTCTGTTTGTCTACGGCTTTGCTTCCGCTGCGGGCCCTCCTATCCTAACATGAGGGTTAGGATCTAATGCGTGTGTGCCACACTGTAAATAGGAAGCGACAGATGCTAACGTTTGGGATGTGAGGCTTGAGAGATGGCCGAGATGATTGCTTGCTGAACTCCAGCCTCTCCCAACCAACTAATGGAAAATGCATGGCAATCACACCTAGGGTGGTCAGGCTTGTTGTTCTGGTGGGCCACCACATGCATTTTTGTCATTGGGAAATCATGGCCGTTGAATTTCATCCATTGCATTTAGACTGTGTTGCTCAAATTTTTGGTCACCTGCTTCTAAACTGCCGATTTGCACACGATCGATGCCAAGTGAGTTTCATAGTTCATGATACTTAGTAATAGGGCTAGTTTCGTGGTCCACTGCGAATCGACGGTTCTTATCTCCTGGACAATTGACGCATGAACGACCGAGATTGGATAGAGTACCTTCTAATGAAATGAATGAGTAGTGATCCCAGTTCAATTGGGCATCCAAACCCACCCACGCCACGTGAATTCACACCCACGAGGAATTACATGATATGTGGACCGCATGTTCGTGTCAAGTGGGGCCATGGTTCGGTAATCCCAACCATTAGCTGTGGCATGCATCCGAACCAAGATGGGCCACTCCTAACTGTGGGGACCACCTTGATGTATGTGTTATATATCCACACCGTCCATCATCGTATTCTTAGATAATGTTAGGACATGAAACCAAAAATGAAGCAGATCCAAATCTCATGTGGACCACATTACCGGAAACAGCGGTTATTGAACACCCACCATTAAAAATTTCCTATGGCCTACCGTAATGTTTATTTGCACATCCAACCTGTTGAGAAGGTCACACGGACCTGGATGAAGGGGAAAAAACAAATATCGGCTTGATCCATAACAAGTTCTGATTGAAAAACCATCATTTTTCCTGTAGTGTGGTCCACCTGAGATTTGGATCTGCTTCATTTCTGGTCTCACGCAATAAAATAATCTGGCAAAACGATTGGATGGAGAGGATATACTGCATGTACATAAAGGTGGGCCCCATAGTCAGAACTGCACCTTTTGGTTTTTTTGGACATTATAATGGAGGGACCCTAAGGGCCCGTTTGGATACCACCAAATAAGTTAATTTTCTTGCCGATGGCAGCAGTTAAGTAACTTATTTGAGATAAGTTAGTTTGGTTAATAAATAATGATCTTTACTTATTTGCTGAAAATCACTTAAATATTTCAGCATTTTTATTTTGCTTTTCTACTTTTTCACCACCCGCTAAAACAAGAGGTGCTCGTGCTTATACTCTAGAAGAGCTGATTTCCATGGCAACTGCTCAGACCATGTTGACCATCCAACATGTTGTTAACCAAACATACTTATTTGCTAATTAAGTAAAAACCAAGATAAGTTACTTATCTGATAAGTAGCTTATCTTAAGTAACTTACAATCCAAACGGGCCCTAATAGACGGCTTGGATAACATTTATATATAACGGTCAGCCCCAAGCATAGGCAAAACAATCTCATCATATGATGGTATTTTGGTCATTTGGTTCAGGCCCTAACAAAATGTTACAGAAGGGGCTATTTGCAATAATCCAATTGAAAGTGGACGTGTTTACAATTATTGTAGAGGTATTTACAATCATCCCATTCTTAAAAGAGCACTAATTATCGCTAGAGCATGATTTATATCCATAGTTCTAAATTCATTCACCTGACTTGGAATTCAGATGAATCGACTCAGTGAGATTTTGAGCAAAGTCATTGACAAACTCTGTTCAAGAAGTGACTTGCTCTTGACTCAGGAAGACTCGTCAAGATGACTCAATGACACAGTCAACCCGTACCGAGCCACTCACATGTCGAAGGTGTTGTGCTTGGAAAGCGATAGGAAAATCAAGCCAGTAAAGTATTTGTCATGTTGCCACGTACGCCTTCCTTAGTAGATGGCTAAAACTGAGTTTATTTAATTTTAGTTAATTGTAATTATGTATCCGTGAAAACACGATGAGTTCATCTTAACAATGTGTCTTCATTAAAGATCAAGATCTCTATTACATCATTGTTATTAATTAAAATGAGATGAACTCATTTTTAGGTGACTAATATAGAGGCTCTTAGTTTTCTATTTTTAATATTTATATTTTAATTGACTATTTAAATATTTATTACCCTTCCAAATTAATATTTTTAATCCATGGTAGTTAAATATTGAGTTGTTTCCACTTGAGTCTTCAAGTTCATCGGACTCAGCTGAACATCAAGTTGTTATTAATTTGTTCTTAGCAGACATATGAAAGATCCATACCATTCATCGAATGAGCCCCATCTTGCATGCACTATAATGCAAAATTCTGGTATGTCCAGTCATCAGGTAGGCCATATGTACTGCGACATTCAAGAGGTGGTTCTTGTGTTGCATTTGTCACGGATTCCCTACCTAAAGCTCTGGCTGACTCTTTCATGATAAGGTGAGCAACACTTGAATGTTTAATGTGGACCATTTGCTGTCATTTTTCATGTTTAATGTGGACCATTTGCCATCTTTTTTCATGTTTAATGGGACCGTTAGCCGTCAATTTTCTCTGTTCATGTGATCACAAATTTGTGTCCCCCTTGATAATGGACACGTCAAGTATTTTGGGCAATGGAACATTCATCGCATGGGCCGCCCTGCACATTTACAATGTTTGATGCCTTGATGCCCTTGTCATCGAAAAATGGCCCACTTGAGGGGCTAATACTCAAGACTCCTAGTTCACCACCAGTTTGAATGCACGGTGGCTCGCGCTCCAAAATGTGGGGCACATCGTGGATGGAGCATATTTCTAAAATTACGCTGATCAAGCAACCCTAGACATCCATCTGAAGGGTATCAAATGGATGATTAAAAGTAAAAAAACAGGTGGTGGATAAAATTCAAAGGAAAACATCTGGTTTCTGCATCTTCTCTGTGTAACTTTTGGTACCTCATCCACCCATAAATGGTCCAGCGATTTCGACCGTCTAAATTGCTATACAGCTATGCCAAGTGTACGGTTGAAGTCTCACCACCATCTTCACAATAATGGTAATCTATCATAAAATCTACTTCAGCATAATATAGCAAAATCATGATGCGATTCCAAACTAGCAAGCTAGAGAATGTGAGAGGCATTTTGAAAATATCATAAATGGTAGGGCATTTTGATAATAAATATCTCAACCGGCAGTGCATTTAGAGCATTAATGCTTCAAATACGTAAATAAAGATGCAAAATATTCTGCATCCAACGGGTGGGATTTCCAGGTTTTTCGGCTAATACGTCGGACATGTAGACAATGCAAACCATTGAAAACGTTGGAATTATGATTCAGCTGACATGTAAAACAGGCCAATACAAGCATCAGTTCGGCCATACCATTAAATTCAACGTACAAGTTTGGGCTAACTCATGAATAGATGGGCCCGATTTTCGAATGAGTAGATCCTCGTGATGGGCCCACCTTTCGCACGAATTGAATGTCTTACCATATGACATATTGGAGGGGCTTTTTTTTTTTTTTTTTTTTTTTGGTTCTTTTCCTACTGTTGGCAGCACCTTAGAATTGGAAGAACTCCGATACTCTGGAAGAGTGTGATGGATGATACGCAGGGTCATAGAAATTACTTGGAAAGTGCACTCTTGCAGGTTGGAGAAGAAGTAATTCAAATTATCGTTACCACTACAAATGTATCGTGATCTATTCCAGTTATACAGTGTCTCATTGCCTGCATATCAAGAGCCACGCTCAGCTGGAGTATCAAATAATTAACTCCCTTTAGGACCAACTGTCATTATATATATGAACTATTGAAGTCTTACCAGCCTTGTGTTTGAGAAGTGCAGTATCATTGGGAGGCAAGATTGAAGAGGCGGTTGGAGGCACACGCGCCAGCATGACACGCTTGTGAGAGTTCAAGCTAGGCCATTCATCAGGTGGGGCCACTGTCAACATGTCGTAGCACAGACATAGGGGTCGTCCACATATCAAGAGGGCCACATGGGAATGGAAATAATGGCCCATATTCAACGTACATACGAATTAAAGTGAACCAGCTATACTTAATAAGAGATGCTCCGGCGCTATCAAGACAAGTACTGTGGTGCTGCTAGTTGCATCTGTCACTATAGTCCAAAAATCACACTAATCACATGATCTAATCCATTTCTGGTTTGTCCTTATTTTTATATCCATCTTTTTTCTGAGTCATTGATGAGATTGATTTGAATGAGTTTTTGTAAATGATCTGGACCGTCCAAATTAAAAAGTAAGGACTAGATAGTCACGATTATCAGATTAGTGTGATATTTGCATAGTAGTCCATAAAATCTGCATTTATAGCTAATGTACGGTCTAGATTAAGTGATAGGGTTGTCTTAGTGTCCAAATGCAAGCAGGAGCAGTACAAGTTAGTGCACCATTTCTCATAATCCGTCAAAGTGCGAAGGTAGATAGACAGACAGGCGCTTAAAATTTGCATACATGGGCTATAATTAGTGCAAACTAATCGTCCAAATAATGGGTTCCAGTTTCAATGTACGATGGTCCAAAAATTGCAGTTATTTTATATCCTACTACTGGGTTTGTGGAGATTTATTGGACGGTTCAAAATGAAAAATATCCAATGGTCCTATTTTCAAAAACAAGTGTCCACAAATCAGAGGTTAGGATCTATAGTAATGTTTATTTGTTGTCCAACCTGTTTATTTTTTACACATGCACCCCACACGCTCCACACCCACCGGACCTGGACGAAGAGAGAACACAACTATCATCCTAAGGCATGGGCCTACAAATGAAGTACATACAAATCATGTGGCCCTCTTAAGATTTGTATGCGCTTTTTTTTTTTTTTTTTTTTTTTTTTAAGCAAGCTAAAAAAATTATTTTATTACTTACCCAGGACGAAGCCTTGTCGGCTTCAATTTTGGGCCATGCTCGAAAATGAGCCAGCAATATGGATGGATACAACACATGCAACGAGGTGGGCCGCCGGTCAGGGATTCACCCTGTTACCATGGACTCGCCTCATCCGCACACCCAAAAGCTTGGTCGCTTTTAACGCTGCTAAAACTGGTGTTGTGGGGTTTATTCACTATTGCACTACCTTTTGAAATTCGGTATGACGTCGCCATCAAGAAAGTTTTAATCTTGCAGTGGAACATTTCTAGACCGTCCGATCTTCTCATCACACTATCAAACGGTTTGCAGACAATCCCTTCATTGCGGTCTCCCAACCGCCCCCTCGTCAGCATCAACCCGGACCCCACATCCTCCTGACGTGTAACAATCCTGTCCTCTCACGCCCTAATCTCATGTAACACGTGGCGACGAACATGACATGCTACCTATGCACCGTACCCGTCGTCTCCACCTATTCGCTGAGTTTTAATGCACGTGTTTTTTTGTCCATCCGCTGGCCCAAGTAGAAAAACTCCTACTCTGCAAGAATGTGATGGTGATACACTGGCACTTACGAAACTCCATTGAAACTGCATGCTTGGCATACAAGTAATTCAAGTCAAACCGTTCAAATTATGAGCCCCTCTTTAGATGCATCAGAAGCCAAAAAATTAAGACTATTTGATAATCCAACTATTGGGTTGGTGGACATTTATTGGACGGTTAGAAATGAAAAAAAGGCCCTATTTCAACAAACAAGTGTCCACGATCGAATCACAGGTTAGGTTTGTTCAGCCAATCTGATTTCATGACAGTGGCTGAAGCCGGCGTATCACGCACCACACGCTGCCAGAGTATCAAGTTACTCCCATTGACAGAGCCGTACGTTTGATGATGGTGAGTGCACATACGTACGGACAGCAACGTCGCCATTTGTCAGGAGCTGATGTGGACCGGTGGGCAAAAGAGAAGAGAAGGAATGCTCGGAATTAAGGACGCGGATTCCCTTGCGAAAGCCTTGCTCAGGAAGTTCCTGCGTTGGGAACCTAGATATGGCCCACCGTGATGTTTTTGAGAAATCCACCTCTTCATGGGCTTTGTGAGATGAATTTAGGACATTATACCAAAAATGAGCCAGATCCAAAACTCAATTGAGCTAAAAATGTGAGGATTGAATGTCCACAGTTGAAATATTCACACGGCCACATAAGTTTTAATTCAGGCTAATATTTGTGCTTTCAATTCATCCCAGTAGAAATGACGTTATGAATGGTGTTGATGGCACATAAACATCATTGTGGATCTCAGGGAGGTTTCAACGAAAAAAACTTCCTTACCCACCTTTTCATTTAGCGCAGCCGAATTGAGTCTTGGATCCAATTCATTTTTGGTACAACGTCGTATGATGATCTCACAAACAGGATGGAATGTCTTAAAAGAATCTCACAAAAGAGAGGGTAGCGTGGATAAAACCCATACATCACTTGTGCCCCTTTAGAGCTAGCCCAAGCTTGTGTGGAGATGAAGATAGGCAGGGGTAGTACCCAATCCACATTCTTCACCACCCACCTTCAAAGATTTGATTGATGGGTCATATGATGCCAGAGATGGTCCACTGGTTTGTATATGTGCTCGGCCAAAAAAAACCTTAATAAACCTAGGCGTATCTCTAACAACATGTGTGACACAGGGAAGGATGTGATAAAGTTGATCATCATCTTCCGCGAAAAATAAATACTTTGAATTCATAAGAGAATTCTTGAATTTACAAGAGAAAATTAATAAAAATGAAAGATTTTATTGAATTATAATGAGAATAATTATGAAAAAACGAGTTTAACAACTTTATATATCCATAAACAAACTATAATTTTTACTTACTAAAAATAGTGAATTTTCTAAAATAGAAAGTTACTAAAAATAAGAAACTATTAACTAAAGATGTTTATTAAGTAGAATTTTTATAAAACTCATTATTAAGCAAAAAGTAAGATTTCTAAATAAACAAAATTTTAAAAATAAGAAAATACTACAAAAATTGAAATTATTAAAAATAATAAAAAAGAATTTAAAATTCTATTTTTGAGTTGTAACCACGCATTGTCTTGCGAAACGGACTGACACCACTCACTTTATGGGTCGATTGGCCACAGATGACCTATTTTGATCAAAATTCATAGGTTGTGCATCCTATATCCGGATCAAAAGTTATGGTTGATTTCAGGTTTACTTTCTTTTAGTCTATCCACGTGAAGAATGCATCTATGTCACATCCTACATCAACTTGGTCCCACAATTCAAATCTCACCACATCCCACCTAATCCACGGGCATGCGAAACACACCTTCCATCCGCCTTAATGATTCCCTGTTATCTCACGTGCTTTTGTGGGCCTTGCTCTTGATTCTAGATTCGATGAGGAATTAAGTATGCATGTATCCTTTCTTTTCTTTTCTTGATCAAGAGGGCCCAGCATTTTGATGATCAAGCACGTTGATCAATGGACCCAAAGTCTGTAGATAATAAAGAAAATGTCTCCATAACCATACCATCCCAACATTTTCATGGATGGCCACGTAGGCACCATGAAAAGAAGAAATAAGTTAATGTTCCACATTCAACATATTAATGCCCTACATTCAACTTATAAAATGTTACAAATAAAAGCCATGCATTTTTTACTTTCATCACTTTGGGTCCACCATCTAACTATATATTGCATGCAGCGCTTTTTTTATTGGTCCACATCAGGAATACTTATGAAGTGCAAATGAGTCTTAGCTGCTCAATAGATTATTAGTCCTGACTAGATGTTAAATGGACCAAAATAAAATATTTGGACACATGAGCGGATCTAGGTCTAATTAAAATCCCAGCCCTTTTATTAAACAGGTCAGGTCTAAGGCCTCTCAAAATCAACCAGAACCGGATCCATTTTCAATTGGGTCATCGTAGAGTGAACCCAACTCAGACCGGACCTAAGCTTGAATCCAACCCAGTTGTAATTTACTAAGTGGGAATGGAGAAGCTAGCTATGTATAATTACTCATTTGTACATGGATGTGAAATTCCACAAAATTAGGTGTGGCTGGTGGGATTTGAATGTATGAATGTGAAAGTTCATACCACTTATGTACGAGATTACCGGGGGAAAAAAGAAAAATGAAAAAGACTTATCCCAAGCTATTAAGGGCATGTTTGGTTTTCCAATTTTCTGTTTAATAAAAAATAAAGAGACAATGCCACCTAAATGCCTATGTTTTGGTTCAATTCCAAATAAAAGTTTGCTTTTAAACTCTTTCCTATAAAATCCGCTTAAGGTTTTTGCTGTTTGCTAAAACAACGCTTACCAACTTATACAAGTATGAGATATTATATTTTTTAAAAGTCATTTTTACCCTTGAAGAAAAACCCAAAAAGATAAAAGATAAAAGAAAACCTCCGGTGCTCCTCTCACACAGGCTTCCAGTGGCAGCTTTGGTGGATTCCTAACTATGGGGCCATCATGATTCATGTACCTTAGTCGTTACATCCAAGCCCTTCATACGTTTTTGCAGCTCATTTTAGGGCATGATCCAAAAATGAAGCAGATTCAAATCCCAGGTGGCTACATCACAGGAAACAGTGGTGATTGAATCCCCACCGTTAAAAAAAATCTTGGGGCCTACCCAAATGTTTATTTGCATCCAACCTTTTGTTAAGGTTACAAAGACGTGGATGAAAGGCCCACACAAATATCAGCTTGACAAAAACTTCCATGGCCCATTAGAAGTTTTCAATCACGACTGTTTTCTATGGTATGGCCCAACCGAGACATGGATCTGCTTCATTTTTTGGATCATGCCCTAAAGATGAGCTGCCAAAACTGTTGGAAGGCCTAGATGTAAGGAATATACATCAAGCTGGGCCCCATATTGAGGGATCCCACCCACCTCGGTGGATATGGGATCTAGAAGCCGTGCCCCTGGAAGCGGATTGGGTGCTGAGTAACTCATTACCTTTAGTGTACTGAGTAAACTCTGTGGGTCCACTATGATTTATTTATTGTATCCACTCAATCCATCCATTAATTTAACAAATAATTTTATGAATTTATCCAAAAAATTAAGCATATCCAAAACTCAAGTGGACCACGCCGCAGGAAACAGTGTCAATTGAACCTTTACCATTGAAAAATTCTTGGAGGCCACAGAAGTTTTAGATCAACCTGATATTTATGTTTTCCCTTCATCCATGTGTTTGTGATGTTACAAACAATTTGTATGACAAATAAACATCACCTTGGGCCCTGGGAAGGTTTCAACGGTAAAAATCATTATTCCCATTGTTTCCTGTGCTATGGTCCACTTGAGCTGTGGATATGCTTCAATTTTGGGCTCAACCCTAAAATGAGTGGGAAAAACGGATGGACGGTGTGGATAAACCACATACATTTACAGTAGACCCAACTGGGTAAACTCGTAGGATAAATCAGTAACTCAATAAGCCATCCACAACGCCCATGGTTCCGGAAGCGGATTTACTGCCAAAGCTTTTGCAGGAAGTCTTGTGGGAAGTTTGGTAGGCCATCATGATGTATGTGGTACATCCATACCATCCATCCATTTTCTGACGCCATTTTGCGCATGTGCCTTAAAATAAGGAAAATCTAAATCTCAAGTAGACCATATTATAGGAAACGTGAGGGATTGAACTCCTACCCTTGATAACTTCTTGGGGGTCAAACATGTTGGATGGAAAAAATGAAATTACAGTGGGCCTTTCCACATTACCTAATGAACAAGTTGGATGACAAAAAAAGAATTACGGTGGGCTCTAGCGTTTTTTTTAATGTGGGATTTAATTATTACTGTTAGCTCTTGTGGGACCCTCCTGAGATTTGGATCTTTTTTAGTTTTGGGCTCGTGACCTCAAATCATGATCCATGGAGGATAGACGATATGGATCGAACAAATTCTTCATTGTGGAGCCCATGGTGTAGCCCACCTTTGGAGTGGAACTTGTTATCCTTGTGCAAGAGCAAAGGAAGGTATAATTGTCTTTTTGGAAGATAATAGACGGAATTAGGTGACTGCCGTTAGTCAAAGTCAAAATCAATGATTTTTTTAACCTATTTGGAAACCTCATGCGGGTTTTAGGAAAGACTTTAAAAGCATGTATTTTTTTGGAATTAAACTAAAATATAGGCATTTATGCAGCATTGTCTAAAAAATAAACTGAGTTATTGTATTATTTCAAGGTGTTTTTTCAAATAAGAATCACGGCTCATAAATTAAGTGTCAAATACACTGCTAAGGGGAAAGAAGTTCAAAAAATTTATAGCCATTATATTTTTATATAATAAAACTATCAATTTTACCATGATGTCTTGATAAAACAAACAATAGTTGCAAACTCATCATTACAGTCAATTATAGATGTTGTACCACACAATTACAAGAATAAGTAACCATCACTCATTTCCTGCCAATTCCCATTGTAATTGGAAAACCAAACATGCCCTAATGTTGAGCTTTAGTTGCTCTCATGAACTGAGCACATATGTCACTAAATCATAGTCATATGAGATATGGGCCATCAATCACGTAACAACTACTGTGGGAATGATTTGCCTCAACTCAAACCCAACCTAGGAATATCATAGGTTGGGTCTGAATCTTTGTATGCCCCACACACCACCCATTAAATGAATGGGTTTTGCCTATTTTGCCCAGAATGCAGCCTCAATTTTGAAAGGTTGGGTTTGGATCTAGGGCTGCATTTCGACCAGACCAGACACATTGAACCCTTAAGTATGTTTCAGCCACTGTGAGGCCCATATGATGAATAGTTTATGCCACTGAGCAATGAACGCCGCTACTACCCTCGCCAGGACCTAGCTAGAGATGGACGGTCTTGGCAGTGGCTCTGTAGGGCCCACTGTGATGTATGTGTTTTATCCACGCTGTCCATCCATTTTACAGATCATTTTAGGGCATGAAACCAGAAGGGAGTCAGATTGAAGGCTTCAGTGGACCACATCATAAGAAGCAGTGGTGACCATGACGCCCACCATTCAAAACTTCCTAGGGCCCACCGTGAATTAATTTCCCATCCAACCTGTTCATAAGGTCAGACAGACTTGGTGAAGGGGAATATATATATATATATAAAAGTTTGACCCAAAACCTCCAGCCAGCAAGAAGTTTTTAACGGTAGGCATTCCATCCCTACTGTTTCCTGTGGTGTGGTTCACTTGTGTCTTAGATCTGCCTCATTTATGTGCTCATGTCCTAAACGATATGTCAAAATGGATGCACGGCGTGGATAAAACACATACATCACAGTGGGCCCCACAGAGCCCCTGCCAAGACCGTCCATCTCTGGCTAGGTCCTGGTGGGGGTAGTACCCAATCCGCACCCTACAAATGCAGAATCGTACGACTCAAATCCGATAACGCCAGAACCCATCATGCCATTGGTAGCTACTTTGTTTTCTTGTATTGGCCTGAAATCAATGGCCTAATGCATGCATCTGCTCCGTTTGCAATGAAATATACATAGCCATAGTTACAAAAGATGGAAGTTGAGAAACAAGAGGGGCTTTCATGATTTTCAGTCCGACTACATGCGCGTAAAATCCAGGTGAATTCATGCGCGGGAACGGATCAGAATCTTCATTTGTGTGTTATGACTGGTTTCTTTTTCTCTTCTCTTCGTCTTTCTCCTGGTAACAGCGTCGGTGTCTGAGTTGGCTAATGGGCCCCACAAAAGATCTGATTTGTGTGGTTATACGCGAATGCCAGAGTGGTCCAATCAAGATTGGGATGGTTGTTGGTAGTTTTGCTTGCACTGAAATAGTGAAAGAAATCATTCTTTTGTAAAATGAAGTGTGTTCAGAAACTAAGCGACAAATCACGTTCTCAGAAATTTATTCGCTTGAGAGCTTCCCCACAAGTTAGTTAATGCCAACGTGTAATATCCAACCATCCATCAGAAGGTTACGGCCCATACGATCCAACATAGATTTCCCAACCCAAAAGAATCAAGTTCACTAGTCATTGTCAGTGGGCCACAACTAACTAGAAAAACGTACAGTTTTGAGGCTAAAGTCATCTCAAGGGAGTGGAGCATTTATATAGCATATGTGCGCCACTCCAGCGTATGTGTGGCACCCCTGGTTCGGTAATTTTTTTATTATTGATATGTTGTGTTCCCTTTGGATGGACAATTCCCCCAAATTATCCTCCATTGGATGATCTATGGAAAGACGGCACGGAACACAGTCGACAATCAACTGAAAGGGATCACATGATTGGTCGCTGGATTTTTCTAATCTGAGAGATTCCTGGAGCATGAAAACCATCCACGGTGGGACATAACAGACGAACGTTCTGGACTGTCGAACCATGCCCCACTTCTTCTCATTGAAAACTGGCATGTACTGTGCAAATATACTCATCACGTGTACCAAAATCTCCTTTGGGATAGTAAGATAATGGCTCGGAGGTTTTTTTTTTTTTTTTTTTTTTTTTTAATCGAGGTGAAGGAGATCGACACCGTTGGAGATATGGACAAAAAACACAATGATTTGATGGATGTAGTGGGACCCACTCCAGAAAGGTGCCTGAGCATCAGCCACCCCAGCTCTTTTGGTTAGGTGTGGTGGATCCCACCATATTCACATAGTGACACTTCTTTATAAATGAGGGCGTCACTCTATGATGGTACAACGAGAGACAAGTCATTTTCTTGCTCCACCCGGCAATGCAATAGGTGGGACCTACACAACGAAATGAGAAGGATGATCCTACACATCCTAAGAAGTGGACAACCATTGTCCACGTTACGCACTTAATGCAGGCCTAATTAAGCAATTTGGATCATCTAAAGGGGGAGATTTAGGGAGTTTTCCATCCTCATTTATCCATACAAACGTGAGCGGATTAGGTGTTACCTGGGTAACACATTTAGTTGGTGTTGCTCTAACGACCAGTACTAAACCTAGCAAACGGTCTAGATAAATGGACTGGATTCTCTAACTGTCCTAAGGACACCATAACTTAATAGTCATCTAAGACTGGATCTGGATTCTAGAAGAATTCATATTCCTTTCCACAGTTCTTTACCTGATCAATCAGGTAGAAATCCAATGGTTGTAAGGGCACATGCATCTGGCCATACCAACGGACCCTATCGTACATTGATCCAATGGATCTCGAGTTGAGTAGGGATGTCCCAAGAGTTTCCAAAAGGGATGATGACATTAACTTCATTTCCTATAAAAGACTACATGCTCTTCAAAAACAATCCAAGATTGGATGGGTTGCTAGGATTTTAAATGGATTTCTAGGCTGTGGGGCTATCACAAGTTGATGGATTGGACACGCAATTAAAGACAATCATGATGAGATAATTGGGACTGTTTGGGAAGCTGAAATTAGTTGGAAATGATCAATTTCCATTAATAATGTTTCTACTGTTTATATTATAAAAATTGGTGAAAACTGACTATCGGTATTGTGCTTTTTCTAAGAAACTGAGTGAATTGATTTCCCTCCGAAAAAAAAAAAAAAAAAAATTTAAAAAGCCATTGGCATTTCTTCTCTTTATTGAAGACAACATTGTTAATGGCGCTTTTTGGCTGCCCAAACTAAAAAGAGCTGATATCCAAACCATGGCAAAGATAAAAATAAATCAATCTCCATGAAAAACCTAGTATAAAAAACAGATTATGGAGTATTTTCTCAAGTTTTCCACGCTTTTAGTTTTCCATGGAGGTTTTCTATATCCCCATTGTAGATTCTTCCTATCCAAAGGCTGTAGGGGTTTTTGGATGGAGAAAAAACATCTACAAAGAAAGTAACTGATTATCGCACAAAAAATAGAAAATCACGGATTTCGATTCTCTCCGTAGTGTGTTTCGGATTCCATTTTCATATGGGTTCCACTCATGGTCACCTCATGACTCTTCTTCAATTTCATAAGGAATCCACGTTCTCATGAGTCTTCTTCAATTTCATAAGAATTCCATGTTGGTTTTCGAGGTCCATGTCTTAATTTTTCGCAACCCTTGTTCAATTTCAGAAGGATTCCATATTGGTTTTCGAGGTCCATGTCTTAATTTTTCGCAAACCAAACACCCGCTCTAGAAAATTCCTCCGTTTCCATCAATTTCAATGGATTGTTTTGTTGAGGTGTGGAGCCAATCCTACCAGGAAGTGGTCGAGTGTCCGATGGCCAAGTGGACCGGGAGCCTAGTGCCCAGGGCGGGCGCCCGACCAAGTCTAGTCGGACGCCCGAAATTCAGGCCTTTTTTCTCTTGTTACTCATTGGACTATTTCTGCATTGGGCGGGTGCCCGACCAATCCTGACTGAGCACCCGATCGACTGCGACTTGTTTCGCAGGCTTTCCTATTTTGGGTTCTATTTCCGTGTTTTCTTATAAAAATGAGTATAACTCAGGATTAGGGTATACAATTAGGTTTTCTATATGTCCAAGGTGAGAAAGTGAGAATGGGTTACCAAAAAGGGTCATCTTTATGCATGGGCGCATCGGAGAAAGTAAGTGTATTGCTTGTAACTTCGTTTTCTTCATAGCGGAAGTTTGCACCCATGGTTTTTTACCCTTGTTGAGGTTTTTCCACGTAAATTTTGTCTTGTGAATTATTGGTTTGTTTGAATTCCTCTTCTAGTTATTATTTCTTCATGTTTATCGTTTGTGAGTGAGACCGGAGATTGGATCTCGGTTCACTGGCGTTGTTGGCATGCTACGCAACAATTGGTATCAGAGCTATTGGTTTAGTTCAAGTGGGAGCGATGACGGAGGGAAGACTAGAATTAAGAAGTTTGATGGCTCAAACTTTGCCTTCTGGAAAATACAGATGGAGAATTATCTGTATCAGAAAGACCTCTATATTCCTTTAAAAGGAAAAAAGAAGAAACCAAAGAAGATGACAGATGATGAATGAGCTTTAGTGGATCGGAAGACTTTAGGAATGATTCGACTCTCTTTGTATAAGAGCGTCGCCTTCAATATACTAAGGTAAAGACCACAAAAGAATTAATGCAAGTTTTAGCTACAATGTATGAGAAACCCTCGGCGTCCAACAAGGTTCATCTTATGAAATGGTTATTCAACGTAAAGATGTCAGATGGTGGGAGCATGGCTGAACATCTAAACGAGTTCAATACAGTCACGAGCCAATTGGAATCTGTTGGCATCACTTTTGATAACCAAGTCAAGGCGTTATTGATCTTGTCTAGTTTGCTAGACAGTTGGGATGGTTTGGTGATTGCCATGAACAATTCTTCAACATTGACGACGTTGAAATTTGATAATATGGCCAGTCTAATTTTCAGGGAAGAATCTAGAAAAAAGGTAACGAGAGTTTCAGGAGATTCAGGGAATGCTCTAAACGTTGAAGGAAAAGGAAGATCGTTGAATAAATATAGCAATAAACACGGGTGTTCTAAATTGAGGAAGTCCAAGGGACTGAAAGATAAGGATGGGTGTTGGCATTACGGGAAGAAGGGGCATATGAAGCTTGATTGCAGGACTCTTAAGAAACAAGAAGGAAGCTCTCAAAGTGTGAAGGATTTAGTGAATTTATCTTAGGAGAATAACACAGAAGCGTTGATCTTGTCTCTTGATGCGCGGAATGAGTCTTGGTTTATAGACTCGGGTGCTTCATTTCTGTCACTTCGTCGAAAAATGTTCTTCGTGATTTTGTGTTAGGAGACTTCAGGAGAGTCTACCTGGGTGATGATGAGCCGTGCAGTATTGTTGGAAATTGAGATGTTCATATAAGTCAGAAAGACAAAACGGTTTTGAAATTGAATGATGTCAGACATGTACCAAGTTTGAGACGGAACCTGATCTCAGTGAGGCAGTTGGCCGATACCGGATACGTGATAACATTCAGAAGTGATTCCTGGAAGGTCACAAAAGGTGCCTTGGTGATATCTCGAGGCAAGAAGGAATGTACTCTATACGTAAGTTCCAAATCATATAGCTCACTCGCAGTTGCATCAACTGAAGTGAGCAGACAGTTATGGCATTAGAGGTTGAGACACATGAGTGAAAAATGGATGAAAGTGCTATTCTCAAAGGGGAAGCTACCAGGGTTGAAGTCTATCAACCTGAAATTTTGTAAAGATTGCGTGTATAGCAAGCAGAAGAGGGTAAGCTTCAAGAAAATAGGACAAGCCCCAAAGACGTATCTATTGGAGCTTGTACACACTGATGTATGGACCGGCACAAGTATCATCTCTTGGTGGTTCACGTTACTTTGTTTCTTTTATTGATGATGCTAGTAGAAAACTGTGGGTCTATTTTTTAAAGCATAAATCTGATGTATTCGATGTATTTAAGAAGTAGAAAATAATGGTAGAAAATAAGATAGGAAAAATAGTAAAATGTCTCAGATCAGATAATGGGGGAGAGTATTGTGACAAGAGGTTTGAGGAGTATTGTACAGCAAATGGGATCAAACATCATAAAATGATCCCAATGACACCGCAACAGAACGGTGTGGCTGAGCGCATTAACAGGACTATTCTTGAGCACGCCAAGAGCATGAGGCTACATGTAGGGTTGCTCAAGTCGTTTTAGGCAGATGCTGTGAATATTGCCGTATATCTCATCAATAGAAGTCCCTCGGCACCATTGGATGGTGGGTTACCAGAAGAAACGCGGACTTGAAAAGAAGTGAATCTTGCACATCTTAAAGTGATCGATTGCACTTCATATGTTCACATTGATACAAAGCACAGAAATAAGCTGGATGATAAGTCCAAGAGGTACACGTTTATAGGCTATGGGCAGTATGATTTTGGCTACCGATTTTGGGATACAGAGAACTGAAAAATCATCAGAAGCAAGGACGTAGTCTTCAATGAAAAAGTGATGCGTAAGGACATTTTGCAGCAAAAGCAGAATAAAGCCAACGAGAAAGAATTCGTAGAGTTGGAAGAGTTACCGAACACAGGTGTTACAGTGTCACAAGATAAGCATACACAGGAGTATGATGAGGCAAAACTGCAAACACCGATTGTGAGGAAGTCTACTCGGGAGAGGAGACCCAAGGTTCGATTCTCACCCTCCTTACATTATCTACTACTGACAGATAATGGTGAACCAGAGTGTTTTGAAGAGGTATTACGATCAAATACACGGGTTAAGTGGGAGCAGGCCGATGAGATAGACTCTCTTAAGTCCAATCATACGTTAGAGCTAGTCACTCTACCTAAGGGTAAGAAAGCTCTTCATAACAAGTGGGTTTACAAACTGGAGGAGGAGCATGATGGTTCGAGACGATACAAGGCTAGACTGGTTATGAAAGGTTCAACAAAAGGCAAGTATCGACTTCAGTGAAATATTCTCACCAGTGGTGAAGATGTCTACGATTCGTATGGTCTTGAGTATAGTGGTTACAGAGGACTTACATCTAGAGCAGCTAAATGTTAAGATAGCTTTTCTTCATGAGGATCTTGAAGAAGAGATATATATATATGTATCAGCTGATAAGATACGTGGCACTAGGAAATGAGAATAAGGTGTGTAGACTGAAAAATAGTCTATACAGCCTGAAGCAGGCCCCGAGGCAGTGGTACAAGAAGCTCGACAGTTTCATATCGGGAAACGGGTTCAGGAGATGTCATACAGACCATTGTTGCTACTTGAAAAAGTTCTATACATCGTACATCATCCTTCTTCTGTATGTTGATGATATGATTATGGCCGGATCAAGGATAAAGGACATCTCAGATCTCAAAAGACAATTTTCTAGAGAATTTGTCATGAATGATTTAGGAGCTGCAAAACAAATCCTAGGCATGAGAATAAAGCGTGACAAGGAAAATAAGAAGCTAGTTTTATCACAGGGAGAGTACATAGCCAAGGTACTTGATCGATTCAGTATGGGAGGTGCTAAGTCGCACTCCATTAGCCAATCACTTCAAGCTTTTAAAGGAGCAGGGTGCGAAGATACAGGAAGAACGGGACTACATGGCTAAAGTTTCTTACGCGTCAGCTATAGGGAGCCTCATGTATGCTATGGTTAACATGAGGCTAGATAATGTTCAAGCAGTCGGAGTTGTTAGCAGGTTCATGAACAACCCCGGGAAGAAACATTAGGACGCTGTGAAGTGGATCCTCAAATACCTAATAGGTACTGTGGATGTAGGGCTGTGTTATGGAGGATCAAAAATCGAACTATAAGGCTAAGTTGATTCAGATTTGGCAGGGGATATTGACAGCAGAAGGAGCACTATAGGGTATATCTTTACTCTAAATAGTGCTGCAATCAGTTGGGTCTCTTAGTTGCAGAAGATAGTATCCATCAGTACAACAGAAGTAGAGTATGTTGCAGCTTCAGAAGTGTGCAAGGAGATGGTATGGATGCAAGGTTTTATGAAAGAGTTGGGGAATAAGCAAGCAGATTATAAGCTGTATAGTGACAGTCAGAGTACAATATACTTGGCTAAGAATTCAGCCTTTCATTCAAAAACCAAGCATATTGACATCAGATATCACTTCATACGTTCATTACTGGAAGATTGATCGATTACTCTAGAGAAGATCCATACAAGTAAGAACCCTGCGGATATATTGACCAAAGCAATCACGCGGGAAAAGCTGAAGCTCTATTCAGCTTTGATTGGTCTTCAGACTTGAAGAGAGGGAGGTGGTGCACTCCGGATGTAGAAGACGAAAGATTACGGTAATGTATTTCCAAGTGGGAGATTGTTGAGGTGTGGAGCCAATCCCACCAGGAAGTGGTCGGGCGCCTGACGGTCAAATGGATCGAGTGCCCGGTGCCCAGGGCGGGCGCTCGACCAAGTCTAGTCAAACGCCCGAAATTCGGGCCTTTTTTCTCTCATTACTCGCTGGACTATTTCTACATTGGGCAGGCGCCCGACCAAGCTGATCGGGTGCCCGACGGGCCGCGACCTATTTCGCGGGCTTTCCTATTTTGGGTTCTATTTTCGTGTTTTCTTATAAAAATGGGTGTAACTCGAGATTAGGGTATGCAATTAAGTTTTCTATATGTCCAAGGTAAAAAAGTGAGAAGGGGTTAGTAAAAAAGGTTATCTCTGTGCATGAGAGCATCGAAGAAGGTAAGTGTATTGCTTGTAACTTCATTTTCTTCATAGTGAAAGTTTGCACCCGTGGTTTTTTACCCTTATTGAAATTTTTCCACATAAATTTTTTCTTGTGAATTGTTGGTTTGTTTGAATTCCCCTTCTAGTTATTATTTCTTTCTGTTTATCGTTTGTGGGTGAGACCGGAGATTGAATCTCAGTTCACCGGCTTTGTTGGCGTGCTGCGCAACATGTTTTTCTAGATAAGCTCTTAGCATTAAGTAAAACATAACCTTCCAAATTATTTATAAAAAAAAAAAAAAAAAAAAAGGTTCAAAGAAAGGAAACCCAAGTACTAAACCATCATTGTACATGAAGAGCGCACAACATTGAAAAATAATATTTTTAATGGCTCACATTCAACTCCAAAGGTCAAAAGGTCAGGATCATTTTGACCTGTTATTATAGAAACACAGCTCTTATATGGTAGCACCAAGAAGGGAGGATTCGTGGACCTTGGGGGCGACACGTGCTGCAATAAGATCTCTAAGTCAGAAATCTAAGATGGGTAATTTGAAGGACATTTAATGACTTGGCATCCGTGGTACCAATGGTTGCATCATGAACTGTGTAATCCATCCACACCTTTTTTTTTCCATTGTATTATGTTCACACCCATCAAAAGCAACAGACTGGTACTTCACCATTCATATATATCTCAATGGTAGATTTTGGCTTTTAACAATTTTAGATATGGCTATATATATTGTCTAACTCTACGTTATCAATACAAAGCAATCAAATCAACCATGATTTTCTGCGGATTTGAGATAGAAAATCAATCAAAGTGCATTGTACAGGGAAAATGGGGCACCGATTGGGTACTGTCCCTGCTGGACCTTCAACCCTGATGTGGCAGGAGATGATTCGATGACAGGTGCTATCAGAGATTGGGCCGGTCCACAAACAACTTTCCAATTACTATGTGCAGTCTCTATCTATGATAGTGGCTTGCTATCCAATCATCTCCTATTATAATAGGTCGGACGGAGCTCAGTCAGGCAGAGACAATACCCTATTCATGTCTGAGCAAATGCCCCCCTACTCAGTTGAGCATACATTAAGAGTTCATCACCTGAGATTTGGATCTAACTTAATTTTGTGCTCATGTCCTAAAATGATACGGCAAAATCGATGTACAAAATGGATAAAACACATACATCATGGTGATGCCCACAGGGCGCCAACCAGTAGCCACTCTACGGCTAGCTGCTAGCTACATCAGTAGTCAATCTGTGTATAGGAGGATGACTCTCCATGTTTTCGTCTTTTTTTTAATTATAAATAATAAATACCTCATAAATATGGTTTAGCTACATCATTAATAATGATGAGCAGTTTTGTCATTTTATGAACAACATTAGTGAGGTAGCTTAATGAAAAGTTAATTCAAAAAGGTTTTGTGATGTAAATATGGTATTAACCAGGTAGTATTTTATCAAATTTCCTTTCTCCTAAAGGTTAAAAGATAGTTGTTCAAGGCAACTAATTTCATTAATTTTCAGAATTTTTCAGGTTTCAAACGCCCTTCTGTTTTTTTGTTTTTTTGTTTTTTTTTTTTTTTTTTTTTCTTCAGCACACACACCCCAGTGTTAGCAAACCCAACCCTCTGTTGGTCACACCACAATGTTAGCCACCCCCAAGACCAAAGTGTTGAGACGAGGTTATCTTCACTCAGTCTCCCACTTGAGCTATGGATCTGGGTTTCCCAACACCCTATTAAAGCATTACTGGTGGGAATTCAATCTCTACTGTGTGGTCACTTTGAGATTTGGATCCGCTTCATTTTTTTAATAATCCCCTAAAATGATCTGTAAAAACAAATGGGCGGCATGGATATACAACACATACATCAAGGTGGGCCCACGGTCAGGGTAACGCCCACTAACTGTTACCCGGGTAAAAACTAATCCGCTCTCCATACAAACGATTTGAACTGCATTTGAGACACGATATAGTCTTCGTCCAACATAGATCGAGAATTGTATCTTTCCTTTAAGAGTTGGTTGGACAGTTTAATCAATTGATCTGAACTGTCCATTAAGTGTAGAACACATTTCAAGGGCTGCCATGCGAAAATCACACTAAACTGATCATCCAATCCATCCTTAATTTGGCCTTATAATCTTCTGTGCCATGGATGGGATGGTTGGGATTGCCTTAAAAAAAACGATCCATTACAATCATAAGCAATCCATAATGCTATTTTTGTGTGGATTGTCTTGCCCGTCAATATTAAATGCTACTAATCAGATGGTTAAGATGTCAGATTGTGTGATGGTTGCATAGTAGCCCCTGAAATGACCACTACACCTAGCAAACGGTCTTGATGAATGGATTGGATTATCTGACTGTCCTGATGTAACTAACGGCACCATAACTTATAGTCCTCCAATACCACTAAAAAAAAAAAAACAACAACAACAACAATAATATAATAATAATAATAATTGTTTAAATGCTTTTTAAATCATTCGTAGGAAAGGCTTGGAAAAGAGAATCAATTACCCACTCTATTTTGGTTTCTCATATGGAATAAATCAGTACATTAGAAGAATTCATATTCCTTTCCCTAGTTTTTAACCTGATCAATCAGGTAGAAATCCAACGATTGTAGGGATACATGCTCCGGGTCACACCAACAGACCCCATCATACAATAATCTAGACGTTGATCCAATGCATCTCAAGTTGAGTAGGGATGTCCCAAGAGTTTCCATAGCAGATGATGACATTAACTTAATGTCCCATAAAAGACTACATGCTCTTTAAAAACGATCCAAGATTAGATGGGTTGCTAGGATCTTAAATGGGTTGCTAGGCTATGGGGTTATCACAAGTTGATGGATTCAATGCGCAATTAAAGACAAAATGGTGGATCCTCTTATAATCATTATGAGATAGTTGGGACTGTTTGGGAAGCTGAAATTAGTTGGAAATGATCAATTTCCATCAATACAATGTTTCTACTGTTTATATCATAAAAGGTGGTGAAAATCGATTATCATTATTATGCTTTTTTCTCAAAAAATGAGTGAATTGATGGGTCTTTTCGGCTGCCCACAATTAAAAAGGGCTGATATCCGAACCATGGCAAAGATAAAATAAATCAATCTCCATGAAAAACGTAGTTGCAGAATAAAGAACAGATTTTGGAGTATTTTCTCAAGATTTCCAAGCTTTTAGTTTTCCATAGAGGTTTTCTATATCCACAATTTAGATTCTTTCTATCCAAAGTCTGTGGGGGTGTTTCGATGGAGAAAAAACATCTACAAAGAAATGTAACTCATTATCCTCCAAAAACTAGAAAATCATGGATTTCGATTCTCTCCATAGTTTGTTTGGGATTCCATTTTTATATGGGTTCCACACATGGTCACCTCATGTGTCTTCTCTGCATTAGAAATCAAGTTAATGTGTTTTTCTCAGGGAAATTGATATCCATGGTTCTTGAGGAAAAATTCAACGAGTCTTATGATTCCATGTTGGTTTTCCATGTCCATGTCTTAGTTTTTCTCAACCCAAACACCTGTTCTAGAAATTCCCTCCGTGTCCATCAATTTCCATGGATTGGTTTTCTAGATAAGCTCTTAGCATTAAGTAAAACATAACCTTCTAAATAAATAAATAAGTAGGTTCTTAGAAGGGAAACCCCAATGACGAAACCATCACCTAGCATTGGTACTATGGTTTCTTCTCGTTTTTCTTCCGGTCCATCTCCCGGGAGAAGGTGTGTGATCCACGCCCTCGATCATGGGGTTCTTCCCCTACATCAGAACTTATTCAAAATAGGCAAGCTATGGTTGATTTATGATTCATACTTCGAACAACAATTTTATCTGAATGTATTTCTTCAAACCAGAGATGCATAGAGCCCAATTACGTCATGCCCTACATAGAAATCTCACATCTCAGGGAGACCACACCACAAGAAACAGTGGTAAATAACCATTAAAAACTTTTTGTGTGGGCCACAAAAGTTTTGGATCAAGCCGATATTTGTGTTTTCCCTTCGTCAAGGTCCATGTAACCTTACCAACGGGTTAGATGGCATATAAACATTACAATAGGCCTTAGGAATATTTAACTATGGGTGTTCAATGACCATCGTTTCCTATGGTGTGATCCACCAGAGATTTGTAACTGCTTCAGTTTTAGGCTCATGCCCTAAAATGAGTTGGCAAAACAGATGGACAACATAGATATGGCCCCACAGTTAGGGTCCCACCCACATAGCTGGATCCTGGGTCACAGCAAAGCAGCATCCAGAAAAACGCAAGGATTCTAATGCTTGGATTGAAACCTTTTTGAGAAACTTCCCTATGTAAACCTCAATTTTGACTGACCGGCCAAAATAGACCTCCAAAAACTTTACTTGCCATTTCTAAACTTCCATTATACGGTTATGTTTTTTCGAACAGAAATTCCCATGGGAGTAGATTAGCTGTTATACCCTTACTGTGTGGGGCCGACCATTATTAGTTTGTTTCATATCCACGCCTTCCATCCATTTTCTCAGATCATTTAAGAACTTCATCCCAAAACTTAAGTAGATCTAAATCTTGGGTAGACCACACCACTGGAAAAAGTAGTGAATGACCATTAAAAGCTTTTTATAGGCTACGTAATTTTTGGATCAAGTTAATATTTGTATTTTCCCTTCCTCTAGTTTTGTTTGACCCTATCAAAGGGTTGGATGAAAAATAAACATTACGGATCTACTTAGATTAGGCATTGAAAAAAATTTAATGGTGAGTGTTCAATCATCACTATTTCTTGTGGTGTGGTCCACCTGAGATTTTGATGTGCTTAATATTTGGTAATGCCTCCTAAAATGGGCTGTAAAAATGAATGAACAAAGTGGATATACAAAATATATATCATCAATGTGGGCCCTATGGTAAGGGTAACACCCAAAATAGTGGTTAAGGGTTCATTTGAAAACTGTAGAACTTATAATATATTTCATATTAAACTTATTCTACCTCATTCTATAAGTGATGCAAGGAAGGGTGTGAGGAGGAAGATCATCGTCAACCTTAACTATGCAAAACCTTGAATCCACAAGATTTAAAAAGAAAAATTTTAAATTTTATTATTCATTAATGCTCAGACTTTTCAATGACATCACTTTTAGAGAAAAAGCAAAAACCCATAAATCAAAATTACCCAAAGTACCAAATTCTAACCTTGATAGAAGTCCTAATTTAACTAGAATAGAGCTTATCCAAAATAAGCAAGCTATGGCCGATTTATGATTCACACTTCAAACAACAATTTCACCCTATCTGAATGAATTTCTTCAAACCGGACATGAATGGAGCTCAGTTACGTCATGCCTTACATAGGATTGGGCCTGAATCTGACGGACTACTTTCACTTCCATTTGGCCTTCTTTTAGTCTAGCCACACTAAGAATGCATTTGTGTCATGTCCTACATCTATAAGGCTATAAAAACCTTTTAAAAAAAGTCTCAAATCAAATATTCTCAATCATATCACTCGCTGTACGCAAAGTAATTAATATTAAAATTTAAATAAAATGTTAGTGAATAAAATGATAATTTATTTTATTAAACAATATATTTAGACACATGTTTTTATTTGTAAAGGTAGCAATCGACTAGCTAGGCCCATCAGTCAATCGACCGACCCACTTCTAAGACAAGTTTAGTTGACCTGCTTCTGAGATAAGGTTTAGGCCAAGCTAAACGGGTTTGGAGCTTTGCCTCGTCGGTAGACTCTACGGAGTTTCAACAGGAGGGTCTTGGTTTCAAAACCCATAAGTGGTGAAAACCCGTGCTGCTAACAGCACCAATGGATTCGTTGCATGACTAACTAGGTGGGTGTGTTGTGCGATTGACTGGGTGGGTGCCCAAAGCTAGAAAGGTGGCTTTTTTTTTTTTTTTTTTTTTTGAGAGGTAATTCTTTATTGCGTTGGTCATACAACTCACACACCTTGTTAGTACCGCAACACACCCACCTGGTTAATCACACAAAGCACCCACTGATGTTATTAGCGTGTCTCGAACGTGAGAGCTGGCTGGAGAGGCCGTGGCATGTCAACCAGCCGGGATAGAATGTATTTTAGAAGTAGGATTTGAAAAATGATAGGTTACCATTTGAAAAAGACAATTCTGGGGTTTGCATCCCCATCTGATTACAATGTGAAAAAGACAATTCCAAGCTATGTATTTCCATCGTAGCAATGCAATTACTTCTTTGAGATCCATCCGAACCATGTTAGGCTAAAAGTAGAAATCCAGAAAAGAGACGGTTGGAAAAGAAAGATAATCGAGGCCCACCCATTTAAGTGGAGGTGAAATGTCAGCCTTATTTGTGGTATTTTGAGATAGCTGGTATCAATTTCCCCTCCCAACATGGATCGTGCATGATGCATTCAAGCAAGTAAACATCAGAGATTAAAGAACGAAAAAGAGAGAGCTACAGGACGAATCAAGGTACGTAGTGTGGATGGATCTACTCGGCTTTATAAGTTTGTACAAGTAGGCCCATGGTTCAGATCCAAACCATTGGTATCTTGGACCCTACCGTGGATGGATCTTGGCCCACCACCACGAATGCACCGATTGATGGGTGGGAATATCCAGCGTAATGAAATCGACCATCCATTTTTTTTCTAGCCTTTTATCTGATTTCAGATGGTTATGATCATGCAATGAAAGCCGTTTTTGATAGGGATGAGAAATGGAAGGTGGGACCCACACTAAGGACGGTCTGAATAAATGACCAGATCTTTTTGTTATTATTAACAATAGCGATCACCCATTTCCCTGGCCATTGATCATTTAGTCAATGATTTTGAAGAGGGATGTGCAATGGTGTATATTAGGTAATTGGATCAATTCTGGTGTAATAAATACATCCCCGTCTATTTCTTTATTCATTGATTGGATGGTTAGGATCATTTGATCAAAGTAACACTCGAGAGGAATGGCAATCAGATGTGGGCCCCATATGATTGGCGGCTTGGATCAACTATTAGACCTTTTAAAAGGTTAATTTTTTTCTTAGGAAATTATTTTACACGAATTTAGGAGGAATTCGGTTTCTTTTCCAGGAAATTCAAATCAATCGGAAAGAAAAGACTAGGAAATGACAAACCAAACATAATGGGATTTATCTATACTCTGGCAGCCAATGACACCTGATACGCAGGCACTTAGGAATTGTACACATGGCATTCATTAACTCAAATTAAAGGGACCAAAATTGTGTAACACATTATAGCTAATTCACGGTCCAAAAAACAGATTGGTTGGACATTGTTGGACAATCGAAGCCTTTGATTCTTGGACCCTTGCTGCTTGAAATAAGACCATATTATATTTTACATTTTTAACCGTCCAATCAATATCCAACAGTCTGATCGTCACTAATATAAACGTAGATTCTCTTGGCTCATCACACATCTAAATTCTAAACAGGAACCTGTAACTTCGAGAGTTGTATTTTTCACTTGGGTCCAATGTATGCATATCACACCCTGCCAGAGCATCAAACTTTTGTCTAAAAAAATCGCCCAACTTTTTTTAGGGGCTGTTTGGATTGAAGTAAATGGAGGTAAATGGGTAGAATTAAAAGTTAATAGAGGTAAATAATTTTTGGGGTGTGTTTGCAGGGAAGTAAATGAGAATAAATGAAATGGGAGTAAATGTGTATATAAATGAAATCCATAAATGAGGGTGAAATGCCTTTTTAAGCTCCTTTGGAGAGTAGCACATGTAAACAAAGGTGCTACTATGCACATGTCCACCACACACGTCATGTTAATGATGCTCCCCAACAATTCAAATATTGGCTACATCACTAAAATCACACTAAAAGAATAATCCAAATCATTTAAATGATGGTCATCTAAATGGACAGTTAAAAAACGTTGAAAGTTACTTGTTTGTGATCCTTACATTTGTGGCCTACCCGAGGCTTGAAATATCCTCATATCTAGCTATAGTATGCATTTCAATGGGCTTATTACAATCATTTTTATTAAATATCATCTATGTACACTAAGCCTATTTGTTTTTTTAATTCTCAAGGAAATACCCTGTAAATAGGTAATTATTACTGTCTTACCATAATTGAAAATCTTAAGAAATTTCTGCTTTGAAAACCGATTCAAAAGAATTGATTTGAATTTGTGGGCCTCACTGTGATATACATGATATATCTGTTACGTCCATCTATTTTATATGAATATTTTGAGACATAACCCAAAAATCGATGCAGATTAGACACTCTAGTGGCCCACACCATAGGAAACAGTACACTAAAGAAGTTTTTAACGATAAGTGTTTCATTTCCTTTTTCCGGTTGTGTGGTCCACTTGAGCTTTGGATCTGTCTCAAGTTTTTGCTCATGCCATAAATTTAGGTGGCATAATGAATAGACAGTGTAGATAAGCAACATGCATCACGGTAGGATCTACAAATATTTTACAACTTTATCAATTTTGACCAAAAAAAAAATAGCAATCAAATCAAGCATTGGTGCATATGATTTACCTATGGAAGTAATTATTACCCATTTGCAAGATAATTACCAGTGAATAGGAAAATCAAACAAACTCTAAGTTAAAATATTAAAGCTAATTTAGGATATCATCTATAATCATGTGTATGTATTGAAATTTTCAATATTTATTTTTCTTATACTTTTATTTACAAGCTTTGAAATGATCTCTTAGTTCACGAGCTTAAAAACCTAAAAAGTATCAAACTTAACTCAGCACTGACGTGGCAACATTTGATTGGCCCAGCCCTGTATGACGTCAGCAGCCATATCTTACAATGACACGTTGTCCAATCAAGGTAGCACGAACTTTGTCCCTGAATAGGCGTACCACGTGCTATCATTTCCTGTGTGGGGTTGCGGAATATCTGACACGTGGCAGGGTGGGTAGTACATCCGACCCGTCCATCTAGCTGGGTCCTTCCCGTAGGTAGGACCCTGAACAGTCTCGTTCTTTAGGAGTTCAGGTGCTTGGGTTAGTACTGGAACTTTCCTCATGAAACTCTCAAACCCAACCTTCCATTAGGGCTGGCCATGGGTTGGCCTCGAGTCAGGTCGGGTCAGCCCGAGCCTGATCCCCCTACCCACGTGGAGAATACATATAGAAATATGTAGATACGTACATACATATACATCACATTTATGGATCCATTGTTATCTTTCATTGTTGTGTTTTGGCTTTTGGCTGGGTCAGGTCAGATCGGGTCAACTAACCCCACCCACAAAATGACCTATGTGGTCGGGAGGGTCTGGCAGGGTTAACCCAAGAGCATGGGCCACATTTTCTAGCCCGAGATCAACTGGCTTACTCCTTTAGGTTGGCCCAAACCTCCCTCACAAGCAGGTCAGACCAGTCAACCATGACAGACCCACCCCTAGCCTTCCGTGAGCCAGACTCACCTGAACTTTAGGCTTGTGGGTCAAGATCGGGCCTAATTAATATACAGGCCGCCCACAGTAACAGATTCATGGATTGCCGACTCGTCCGAGTCGACTCAGTCTGAGTCTGATGTGGTTCAGTACCACGAGTCACCTTCCTCAAAAAAAAATCCCCAACTCAGCCCAATTTGGACGAGTCAACTCCCAACTCGCCCGAGCCCTGACTCGACTCAGGACTGGGCAAATAGGTCAGATAGATTGGATGTCGTCTTCTGGAGAGCCCAGATGAGCCCAGTTACATGCCCATTAATGGATGGGTGTAGGGTAGGCCCACCTTGCCAGCCTGTTTAATAAAAAGGTGTGGCCCACCCCATCAAATTCTGCACTTTTGTACTATTTCAATTCCCAAGATGAAAAATGTGCACGTCATCAATGGACTGCAAGTGGGTCCTGTATTTTGAAGAGATTGTGCAGTAGTTGGGCCGACACTTTGTACAGGTACAGGACGCTCATCTTTTCAGCGTGTTACAAATATATCTAGTTTGTACAGTTCGTAATAGTGGGGCCCATGTTTTAGTGATCTAAACCAGTGATCGGGTGTGGCCCATGAACTAGAAATCACCTAAATTGGAGGATCCTGGCTCTTAAGGCCGAATGTGAACCGTTGCCCCCTATTTGCTTTCTCAGCCATTTGTTTACTGGGCCACCTATCGAACGGTTAGGCCTTCTCTATTTGGGATATTTTGCTCCATACGCCAGCCGTTCACGGGTTCCAATCATTTCACCAGTTGGGATCACGAAACTAGGATCGGGGTGCAATACAACAAGACTTGGGTGTGTTGGGTTCGATGGCTAATAAACATTACGGTGGGCCATAGGATGTTTTTAATGGTGAGCGTTCAATCACCATTGTTTCCTTTGTGGTCCGCCTGAGATTTAGATCTGGCTAGTAAAATGGATGGACCGAGTGGACAAAACACATACAACATGTGGGGCCCACAGCACCAACTAGGAGGGGTCACTACCGGAGTCCCGAGTCCAGTTGCTGGGGAGGCGACTCAGTCCGCCCAGACTCATCCAACTCTACTTGACACGGGCAGTGATTTGGGCAAATTCGGACCAAATCAACCGCTACTTTTGTGTACAAGTGGGGTGTATGGGATCAATTGGGACCCAGTTTGTATCGGGTGATACATTCCAGAATTTCGGCCGATACTTCCAAACCTTGCATAGTTCCTATATTTGTAGTAGTCTTACCACCTCCTGTTCTTTGGCACACAGCGCGTGGATTGGCTAGTGACCCTCCACTGGCCAATGGCTAGTGGTTGGTTCTGTGGGCCCCACCATGATGTATGTGTTTCATCCATGCTGTTCATCTGTTTTTCCAGAGCATTTTGTGGTATCAGCCCAAAAATGAGGTAGATCTAAATCTCTAGTGGCCTACATCACAGGGAACACTGTTTATGGAACGCTCGCCATTAAAACTTTTTGGTGGCCACAGAAGTTTTGGATCAAGCTGATATTTGTTTTTTTCGACTTCATCCAGTTCTGTATGACCTATGACCTAATCAACAGGTTGGATTTCAAATAAACGTTACAGTGGGCCTAGGAGGATTTTAATGGTGGACATTCAATCATTATTGTTTTCCTATGGTGTGGTCCACCTGAAATTTAGATCTGCCTAATTTTTGGGATCAAGACCTAAAATGATCTAGAAAAATGGGCGGACAGCCTGGAAGAAAGACATACATCATGGTGGGGCCCACAGAGCACCAACTACAGCCACTAACCAAACCCCGTGCAACATATTTACTATTTGGGAATTTTACAAAAATAGTTATTTTTCCTAAAATGACAAAATTACATACTAATTAATGAGGTTATTTCAAAAGAAGTAAAAAATAATAATAATAAATAAAAATTCTAGAGCTTCCTTGTACGCAGATTGCATAGTAGGTCGGTGCTATGCAAGCCCCACCATGATGTCTATGTTTTATATCACCATGATGTCTGTGTTTTATCTACCCATTTTTTCATATCATTTTAGGGCATCAGCTAAAAAATGAGGCCCACCTTAAGCAGATTGCATAGGAAGATCCAAATCTCAGGTTGACCACATTGTGGTGATTGAATGCTTCCCATTATAAACTTCCTAAGGCCCACCGTAATGTTAATTTTTCGTCCAGCCTGTTGATTACGTCAAAATTCCCACGTTATTATAAAAGTAAAAAAAATATTAAAAAAATCAAGTGGTTTGGGGGATTGCTCAAGCAGGGACGTGGCTACTTGTCAGTGTTACGTGGACTCACCGTGATGTACGTATTTTATCTGCACCATCCATCATTTTTTCACATCATTTTAGGGCATGAGACAAAAAATGAGACATCCAAATCTTAGGTGGACCACAATATAGGAAACAGTTGTAATTCAACATCCACCATTAAAAACTTCCCAGGACCCGCTGTAACTTTGATTTGCCATCCAACCCGTTGAATAGGTCACACAGACCTGGATGAAGGGAAAACACAAATATCAATTTGATCCAGAACTTTCGTGGCCCCTAAAAAGTTTCTATGTTGGGTGTTCAATCACCACTGTTTTCTAGGTTGTGTTACCCTGGGAATTGAATTTGTCTCATTTTTCGAATCAGTTCCTAAGATAATCCAACAAAATGGATGGACGGTGTGGATGAAATACGAATCATGGTGGGGCCAACAGTATCCAATCTTGGAAGATTTTCAAAGCCACCTCTTAACCGATGCACTTCTTACAAATCAACAGTTGCCATCGCAATAGCATCCTATCGTAATCCACTTCCTATTGAAACCTTCCTAGGGCCTAAACACAAATATAAGCTTGATCCAAAACTTGTGTCCAGTATGGATGCGGCTGCTGGTCCATGCTTGGAAAGCTATGTTATGTGTCTTATCCATACTGTTTATTCATCTTTCCAAATCATTTTAGCATGAGCTAAAAGAAAAATAAGGTGGTAGACTACACCGCAGGAAACAGTGGTGATTTAACGCCTACTTTTAGAAGCTTGTTGCAAGCTACAGAAATTTGTTTTTTCCCTTCATCCAAGTTTGTGTGTCCTTATCAACAGGTTAGATGGCAAATAAACATTATGATGGGCATTAAGGTGGGGCCTAAGAAGTTTTAAATGGTCTGCGTTCAAACAATACTGTTACAATACTGTTTCCTATCGTATGGCGCACCTGAGATTTGGTTCTGATTAATTTTTGAGTTCATGCACTAAAAAGATATGGAAAAGCAGATGGACGGTGTAGATATACAATACATATATCAAGGTGGGCCCCACATCACGGGCTTACTGTGTTGGGTGTGACGGCATAGCTATAGTGGAGCCTCTGGAAGCGGATTGCAAGTAGTGCTCCATGGGCCCCACTATACCCACCATGATGCATGTGCTTTATCCACCCCGTCCATCCATTTTGCCAAATCATGTTAGGGCATTAAGCGAAAAATGAGGCAGATCTAAATCTCAATTGGACTACATATGAAACAGTGGTGATTGAGCGCCCACCATTAAAAACTTCTTTGGGGCACAAAAGTTTTGGATCAGGCTTATATATGCGTTTTCCCTTCATCCTGTGTGATGCATGTGCTTTATCCACCCCCATCCATCCATTTTGCCAAATCATATTAGGGCATTAATCCAAAAATGAGGCAGATCTAAATCTCAATTGGCCTACACCATATGAAACAGTGGTGATTGAGCGCCCACCATTAAAAACTTCCTGGGGGCACAAAAGTTTTGGATCAGGCTGATATATGCGTTTTCCCTTCATCCTGTGTGATGCGTGTGCTTTATCCACCCCGTCCATCCATTTTGCCAAATCATATTAGGGCATTAATCCAAACATGAGGCAGATCTAAATCTCAATTGGACTACACCACATGAAAGTGGTGATTGAGCGCCCACCAATAAAAACTTCTTGGGGGCACAATAGTTTTGGATCAGGCTGATATATGCGTTTTCCTTTCATCCTGTGTGACCCAATCAACAGGTTGGATGAAAAATAAACACTATGGTAGGCATTACGGTGGGCCTTACAAAGTTTACAATGGTGAGGGTTCAATCACTACTGTGTGGTCCACCTGAGATTTGTATCTTCCTCATTTTTTGGCTCATGCCCTAAAATGATATGGAAAAATGGATGGATAAAACACAGTCATCATGGTGGATATAAAACATTGACATCATGGTGGGGCCTGCATAGCACTGACCAATAGCCATCACCCTATTATGCAATCAGTGTGTACAGAGAAAGCTCTAGATTTTTATTTTATTTTTTTATGATTATTTTTTAATCATTTACTTCTTTAGAAATAACCTCATCAATTAGTAAAATCACACGTTAGATAAAATTAACTGGAGGTACCTCTTTGATAATAACTTCTAATTAGGTAGCTTAATGAAAACTTAATTTAAAAAGGTACCCATATTAATGAAGTACTATTTTGTAAAATTCCCATGACAATAACTTAATTAATGTGGTAGCTTAATGAGAATTAAATTTAAAAAGGCATCAGATGTAAATACCATATTAGTGAGGAACTGTTTTGTAAAATTCCCTTACTATTTATATCATCTGCAATCAGTTGAACGTAGAGACACCTTCAACCAATCATATACTTCTGTAAGATAGGCAAACTATAGAACCCCCTTCGAGAATCTTATATGAGAACATCTAGTACAGCTCAAGATGAAAAACCTAGATAGTGGTCGCAACAGATGTAATAAGAAGTTTGAAACTTGCCCAAGGATCCAACCCAGGCATGAAATCTAGGCCCAATGCTCGGGCAATGATGAATGGCCCAGACCGGGCTGTTGCCCCCTATCCAATCATTAAGTGGACCAACACTATAATGGTTAAAAAAAAAAACTTGTTGACTGGTTCCCATTGTCATATACATGTAGTTTTAATATTGGATCCAGCGCCATGTTTCAATGGGGCCCAAATTGGGTTTTATTGTAGATAGACAAAAAAAAAAATTCTGAAATTCACATATTATAAACCTGTGATCACTCAACTCATTTCCTTATAAGCCTGGCCCAGTTAGAGCCAGGACCAAGGCCTTTCAGCCGGTTTAGGCCAGGTCTCAGCTAGGGCTAATGCTTAGGGGGTTAAGGATGGGACCCTGACCTGGCCCTAGCTCACAGCCCATTGCCACCCCTTGTGTGAATATCAACATATAAGGCCTTTTTACGATCAGATCTACTAGCGCTGTCCTTGCTAAGGGTGCATTTGGTTGCACCAAATATCATCAAAATTTCATGATATATGGCACCAAATTAGACTGATTCATCACAAAATCTCATGATCAACCAAACACACCCTTAAACAGAATGCTGCCCTCACTATGCTTCCATGAAGCAGATGCTGCAACGTCTCCATACACTGGCCCTTGTGTCCTATCTAGAACCTGGCTTAGAAAAAAACAAATTACTAGAGAGGACAACCATAAAGAGGGGTATGATCTGGTGTTTGAATGGTATGTCAGAACGAAATGATGGCTTCCATCCCCGAGCTGTCCTCCAATTGCAGTATGAGGGCCACAGCATATCACCGCTCACTGAAGAATACAAACAGGCCCCATATGAGCCACCAAATCCCAACAATGACCATCTGCTTATCATTCAGATTTCATACAAAGCACAACCATGGTTTAGATATTGGATATTGGTCTCGGCCTCCCCAATTACCAATACGATACAGACCAATACGATCTAGCCTGTATCAGCTGAGTCAGGCTCATTCAGCCCCCCCATTGCACATCGGGGCAACAAGATACAGCTCCACAGCAGCATCATAACAGATATTTAAAACCACAGGCACAACCCAAAAACTACATGGACTGGACAACCCTAACCACCAATGATGGACCACTAAGCAACATATCCAATCAACCTGGGTTTGGCCGTGGCCCATCCACAGTGGGGCTCACGGGGACACATCCTCTAGATTGCAACAAACATCATTCTAAGAGGGGGCGATGAGAACGTAGACAGGGTTCTCTTTCTAATTTCTACAAAGACGAAAAAAGTTCGCATTGAAAATTATTCTATCTCCGCCCTTTTGCTTCATGCAGCCATGTAATGTGAGTGACAGAATGAGGGAAACAACACAAAATGCTCTATCCACTTGCCAGAGTGGGGAAAAAAATCTAGATATCGGTTTTTTATCTTGATCTTCAAGTGTCATTTCTTGATCTTCAAGGGTCATTTGACAGTTCTAAAACTCACTGACTTAGACTCAAAACTCCGGCGAGATTTTGAGCCAAGTCTCTGGGAAAGTCAGCATTGGGTACTTGGCCTGGTCTCTCAGCGAGTCTTCGAGTCAACTGGGTAGATCAATCAACTTGACACAACTCAGTGTGAGTCAAACCAAGTCACTCAGTTTAAGTGGCAGGATATTTTATTAAAAATAAAAAAATCAGGAAGCAAGAAGCAAGATTCAAAGACTCAACTACAGTGGCAACAATTGCCTCTCTAAAATAAATAAAATAAAAAAGCTATGGTCACAACAATCTTAACCAGTGAGGTAACAGCAGTGTTGCTGCTTTGAGTTATGGTTTATATTACTTGTAAAATATCTAACTATTTTAAATATCTATCATTCAACAATCCTATTATTTTCAATTTATAATAATTAACTATTGAGTTAAATCAAGTCAACCCAACCCAGTTGAACATCGAGTTAAGTTTTTGGGTTTTTGAACTATGATTTAATAAGTGAACATTTCTTCTTGTAACCGGCATGAAACAACATCCTCAAGGACAAACAGAAAATTTTCTATGTGATCAAATACATATATTTCATGGTCACACCAATTTATTTTTCAACCGATTGCCAATGGCAATTAAAAAATAGCCATCATCAAAGCATATCATAGCCTTAATAATTTCAACTCATTTGATTAAGAAGTGTAAAAAAAAACTGAAGCTTATAAACAGCAGAAAAATGAAAATTGGGCAACAATCTTATAACTTATCTGACATACGGAGGATCAGTGAAGGCCCATTTGAAGACCTGCTCATACTGGGCAGCAGCATTGTCCCATGTATATTCTCTAGTCATCCCTCTCTTCATCAGTCCTTCCCAAGAAGACTTGTGCTCTCTATATGTCTGAATGGCAACCAGCAACGCCTGCCAATCACCAGTAGTTTCAGTTAAATTGCTGCCATCATTTCAAATATCAGACCATAGGCACATAACAGATTGCTAAACCTGCAGGCCAGATATATGTGTCTTTGGAATCTCACGTTATTCAATAGGAAATTTGAACCATGCGAAATGCATGAAAAGGGAACTGCTGGAACCATTTTTGAATTCCGTTCAGTTTATTTTGAAAGAAGTGAAATTTGGGCTGCTTGATATCTGTTTTAAAATGGTGTAGGTGCTGTAACTCGCATGACTAATTGTAAAGAACTGGCCTACAATCTGAAATATCCAAAAGATCCAGTGCTTGTAGCAGTTTTGCAGTAATTTTCAAAGATATGAGCAGACTTGTTAACAACACTAGCCACAAGTACCTCATTAGATATAGACCAATGTATTTCCTTCTTCATTTCCACTATATGTGCATTTTTATTTTTTTTCCCATTTTCCGTTCTATAGGAAGTAACCTTGATAGTAGGAAGTGGGTTAACCATTTGAACACTGTTGGATAGTTTGTTTGGATCAATGTTAAGACATGAGTGGTGATGACAGTAGCTAAAAGCATGCTGCTTCAAACATATGATCAGTGATCACAATGCGCACAGTGATGACTGTGGCCCAGTTAATAGTTTTCATCTTTGCAGCTTCCATTTAGCATCATATGGCCTTCCTATTGGTATACCCGTATTTCTATTTCTACTTGATTTATTGCTTCATGTTGATAGAATAACAGGGCAGGTTACCACGAACATCTCTGAAGTAAATATTCTGTCAGTTAACTTACCACCAACATGCTCTCCTTGGTTAGTGGAGAAAAGGTCCACCTGCCAAACAATCCACAAGAAATGTGACTCAGATGCATGTACGAAATGCAGATCAGTGCATGCAAGAAATGCATAAAATACATATTACACAACGTCAATTGGATCTAAAGGTACTTAAATGAGTTTAAGAAAGTAGATACCCCGTTCCCTGACCACTACCATCAACAGCATATGGATTGAAATTCTCAACTGTATCCTGCAGTGTAAATGAAAGAGATTCATGTAAATAGCTATATCAAAGAACAACCGCTATAGGATCTTAGTATTTAACTCACTCTAAGGCCACCAGTGCAATGCACGACAGGAACAGTTCCGTATCTCATCGCATACAGCTGATTTAGTCCACAAGGTTCAAATCTCGAGGGCATCAACAATATGTCACATCTGTGCATTTTCAAAAGCTCAATTCAATAAGTAATTCTCACTAGTTTATTTTCTTTAACTTTGAAGCTAAATGCAGATTTACCCTGCAGTTATTCTGTGAGAAATGGGAACATTAAATCCAACCCATCCCCGGAACTTGTCTCTATAGTTAGATTCTGCTGATCTCATCCATTCTTCAATCTCTTTGTCCCCAGATCCAAGCATAACCTGGAGGGGTTAAGATCATTAAAATATCAAATCAGAAAATAATTGCATATGCTGGTCTCTTAGGTTAAGGGTATTTTGGGTTTCAAAAGTTGAAGCATGCGAGCATGGAATTTCAAGAAGCAAACCAAATTCTGCTTTTGAGACAGATTTCAACTCAGGCAAGCAAGAAAAAATGTATAAGACTGAACGAAATGTCAACGTACATGCAGACAAGGATGCATTACCTATAGTGGCATAAGAAAAAAGGATGCAAGACATGCATCATGAAACAGATGACCCGCAATGAAAGATCAACCGATGGAAAAGTTTTATTCAAAAGAAAGGTATGGAATTTTCTAAACCTTTATAGAAGTTTACTTATAAGTTGTTACCCATAGATAACAATATGTGCATTTATCACTGTATTACTCCAAGCACAAAAATGCATAGTTCCAAAACTTAATGACTCGCTAATAACTTGGCCAAGTCAACTCGACTCGGTGAGATTTTGAGCTAAGTCACTAAGAAAGTCAGTACTGGGCCCAACTTGGCCTGGACTCTGAGAGACTCGTCGAGTTGACTTGATGGCTCAGTCAACTCAACATGACTCGCATGACTCGAACCAACTCACTCACCTCCTGTTGGGAGATTTAAAAATAAAGGTGGGGGAGTGGGATTCAAACCTCAAATGTCAACCAAAAGGAAGCAACATGCTTAACCACTGAGGTATCTATGCAGTTGTTGATCTGAATTACATTTGATATCATTTGCACTAAATTTAACCACAAAAATATATATTTACATTCCTAATATTTTCAATTACAATATAATTAAATATCAAGTCGAGTTGGGTTGAGTCTTCGAGTCAACCCGACCCTGCTGAAGATCGAGTAGAGTCGAGTCGAGTCGAGTTTTTGGGTTTTTGGACTATACTCCAATGCACCAATACAAATAGGGGCCACTATGATAGTGTAGAGTGTGTTTGGTTGCACCAAATTTCATGAAATATCATAAATTTAGATATGAAATATCATGATATTTGGTGCGACCAAATGCACCCATAATGAATTGAAGTTCTTAGGCCAAAACAGAGATGGGCCAACAACTGCAAGTGGGTTGCGAGTGGAGAGAGACTGCTCCATTATATGTCTTAAAGAAGGGTGCACCATTCTCACATCCCAGTATATGAACAAGCCCCTTTAAAAGGAGGGATATTGTCATGCAATGCTTCTTCACAGAAAAACATCACATGCATGCAGGGGCAGAGCCACTTAGAGCTCAATCCCGACTGATTCATGTGGTGTGGTCCAGTTGAGCCTTCGATCTGCCTCCTTTTTGGGCTCAAGCCATAAAATGATCTGTCAAAATAGATGGATGGTGTGGATAAAACATATAGATCACAATGAGCCCCACAGATCCCCTGACAGGACCGTCCGTGAGTTAGGCCCTGTGGGACGCGAATTTCCTACAGAAGGGTTTCGCAGGAAGTTTGTGCGCAGAGAAGTTACGTGGGGCCCACCATAATGTTTTTTATCGATCCACATCGTCCATCCATTTTTTCTGCTTATTTTTTTACATGAGACCAAAAATGAAGCAGATCCAAAACTCAAGTGGGCCAGACGAGAGGAAATAGTGGGGATTGAGAGACCACCATTGAAACATTCGTATGGCTATAGAAATTTAGTATTAGGCTAAGTTTTTGTTTTTTCAGTTTATCCCAGTAGAAATGACCTTATAAACGGCTTGGATGGCATATAAACATCAAGGTGGGACCCCAAGAAGGTTTCAACAGTGGGAATTTCTTTTCCCACTAATGTGAGTTTTGGATCTGCCTATTTTTTGTCTCTCATCCTAAAATAAGCAGGCAAAATGGATGGGCAGTGTGGATTGATCACAAACATCACGGTGGGCCCCACATAACTTTCCATCGCAGGAATGCGAACGGCTTTAGTAGGAAATCCGCGTCCGTCCGCAGGAAATCTCGGACACGGATTAGCTACTTACAGTAGATCACTACTGAAGCAACATCACCAAGTTCTATGGGCCCCACCATGATATATGTGTTGTATACACACTGTCCACCATGATGTACGTGTGGTAGGAGTTTTGGGAACACGTTAATTAAGCAGAAGATTAACTTACCCATCCAAAAATAAATAAATAAAAGGAGAAGAAGATCTGACGTACAAATTGGACATCTTCTTGCATAAGCTCTGGGAGCGCTGATCTAATCAGATCAATGCCCTTTTGGTAGTCTAGCCTTCCAATGAATCCAATCTAAGAGATCCAACCCAAAATCAATTTCAAAAGAATGATGCAGTTGAGTTATAACCAGAGAAGAACCAAGCATTTAGCTCTCACCATTGGACAATCAGGCCTGACGTCCAAACCCAACTCTTTCTGTAAAGCAGTCTTGCATTTAACCTGCATTTTTAGACAATTTAGACTGAGAACGACACGCGTGAAAGAAAATCAGTGAAGGGTTTCGAAAGAAACAGCAAGAAAAATGAATTCTCAAGTTTTCTTCACCTTCCCAGATAGCTCAGTGACAGAGTAATGGAATGGTATATATTTATCCAAAGCTGGGTCCCATTCGTCAACATCGATGCCATTGGTAATTCCTGGTGGTAGTAGAGACTTTATTTCAATTCAGAAACCACTTTCGGAGACGAGGCATAACTAGAAGTACATTTGGAAGTGACTACAGAATGAGGTGGAATACCAAAAAAACAACAACCCGCCCATTTGGGTTTTTTGTTTGCGTGCCCCAAGCACAGCAATTTCAAAACAAAGTTGCCCCACCAACACGTTCAACCAAATATTGATTTTGAGGTACTTCCAAACGCTGCCTAAACCATGGACAAAAAAATTGAAAGTCATGTGCATACCATTCAGGACACTCTTTCGGCTAGCTAGGAGCTCATGAAGACCATATCCACCTTCACTAGTCGTTATTTCCCAAGAATAACCCTGCCAGAAGAAGAGAAGCTTAATTCCAATGGGATGTGGAAAAATACCAGGTGAAAAAGATCCCATATAGGAAAATGACCTGGCTAACAGTCAGTATCCGATCAGCTGTCACAACTGCACCCTTCAGAGCATTGACAGCTTCACCTTTGTCAAGAGCATGTTTTCTCGCCCAGGTGGGAAATACCCATTCCAGTGCCCCATACCACTCAGGCGGCAACCCCAAATTCATATAGGTTGTTCCTGGCTCAACTCCCTTGCATGATAAGAAGAAAAAAATTGAAAATAATTCTAGAATAATATTTACAGGTATGCAATTGTCTGAAACTTGAAGTCAGAACAAATATGCTTCCACAACTGCTTACTGTAAGCTTATAAACACAAAGCAACGACATGAAGTGTCAACCTGATGTGCTAGGTTATGTATGATGAGAATGCTACGGGCATCTTGATAAACACCATGTGGGCGATATTTAGCTGCCAAAAGCCTGGATGACAAATAGAAAATGCTGGGGAAGATCAATACTTCATCAAGGTGTAAGAACCTGACAGAAAAATGCATGCATTTGAAACAAGAAACGCAATTGAAAATTTTCAAGAGAAAAAAAGAAGTCAGATTCTTGCTCAAAATGGAGTATAAGAGGAAACGGTATCGCTGAAAGATTAGAGGGTCATTGAGGAGGTTTAGATTTACAGTAATCAACTGATGTGGATGGAGTAAAGAAACTCATTGGAGCTTCTATAATTTGTTGGAAAATAGGTGTTTGTCGCCAATATCATGAGAAATGTACAACCCAAGAGAAGGATTGGTAAATAATTAATGCACATCATTCACCTGGAGAAACAAGCTAGAGAAGCGAATGGAACAGCATGAGATGATGAGATAGATTGATAACTCTAATACTGTGAGATGGGCCATAACAAGGCCGATGATCTTGACAAGATGGGCGCAAGCAGTGTCTCCAAATCAGAGTGTCATCAGTAGGTGATCCACCCATGGGGTAGTCACCATCAGTGTTTGCAGTATGGTCAGCTGATATTATCAGTATCACTCCACGGCGATTTGAAACAGCACTGAAATACATCCATTTCAGCATACCAATAGCGATATCAACCCTTCTTCCCCCTTTTCTCAAAAAAATCCAAAAAAAAAAACTCTATAAATTCATGTTTTTTTCTCAATCCTTCCACTTCTAATCCCTTCCTTATGTGAATCCAACCCAGTCCCTTCAATTATTTGGAGGAGAAACTGGATTTTTTTGGCAGAAATCAAGATCGGACAATGGGTGGACCCAATTTTGAAATGGTGAATTTTTATTTTTATTTTTAATCACTTGGAATCAATAGAAAATAAGGGAGGTGTGGGGATAGAAAATAAGATGGAAATCCATGATTTTGCATGTTTTGCATGTTGAACCACTGATTTGGGGATTTGAGGAAAATGGAGAAAATTGCTTGTGTTTTCATATGTTTTCTTAGATTTATAAATGATATGAATTTATCTTGAATATAATTACATTAATTCTGTCAAACGATGCATAATTTAAGCCCCTGTACAAAGGAAACCTATCTTGTGCATTTTGTTTGTTTTTGTGATCTTTTGTCAACATTCCCTGAAGTTTCATTGAAGATTTTGACCAATTTCCTAATGTTTCCCAAAAACAGCAAAACATTACGCGATACATCCAATATTTCCCCTGTCATACCTGATTTCCATATCACCAAGGGTGTGAAACATCCATCGATACTGAGATAAGGAAAGGCATTGGTCACCCATATGGTTTTTGTCATGTTGTAGATCGGTGGCTGGTTTTGGCCCTTTTGTTCCGGCTTTTTATGGTTTTGCAGTTCAATAATATTCTGCATTTACTTCTCGAAAAAAGTAATATTATCCATTCATCATTAAAAATAAAAATAAAAAACTCTATTTTCCTTTTTATCCAAGAAAGGAATTCATCATTAAAAATAAAAATAAAAAACTCTATTTTCCTTTTTTTATCCAAGAAAGGAATTTCATATATATTTCATTAATGATCCAGTAGGTTACTGACAAACCATCTTATTAAGCAAATTAAAAGAAAAAAGGTTAAATAGCAAACAAATCTTGCTAGCATTCATGAAGTAAACAGGAATGTACTTGGTAGACAACAGTAGAAAAAATGCAAAAAAAGAAAAAGAAAGAAGCGGAAGGATCATGAAAAGCAATAAACGACTGAAGGTAAACATCATACACTGATACAAGACTTGCATGCCAATCGTTAACAAGGAACAAGCATTTCTCGCCATAGGTAAACCCACCCAATGGAAGAACCAAAGGAGCCTCACATGCTGCATGGCAAAGTAGTGTGAACCGGAACTGTGAACCAAAAAAAAGAACTCCTAGTCATTGACAGAAAAGTACAGGCTATGATTCAACCAACATGACTCCAAAACTATGAATTATCATTGCTACCTGATTGTCACCAAAAGCACCAAAGGAATCACCATACGGATTTCCAGGTCTATGATAACATGCATGGTCAACAAATACCTAATAAGAAAGATACAAGAGCTCAGTTAGAAGAGACTATAGAAGAGATGACGATAGAAGAGATGACGATAGTGGTGGCTGTGGTGAAATAAATATCAGAAACCCAAAGAAAGAAATCAAGATTACACTTTTAAGTATAAAAAAAAGACTAAGTTGCATACCCAATCAACACCTGCTCTATACTCATGGAAAAATGAAACTTCCTGCTCTCCTTCAAAGCAAAAAGTCTTGATGCGACATCCGACATCTGATGCACCAGCTAGAATATCATCCGAAACTCCATTCAAATATCTCGGAGATACTACCATCACACGATGACCACGGGCAGCGAGGGCAATAGGCAAAGAACCACAAACATCTCCAAGGCCTCCTGTTTTTGAATATGGAGCAGCTTCGGCAGTAACAAAGACAATATTATGTGTTATTCTAGTTTCTGATTTCCCCTCCTCTTCACCACCTTTTGCTTCTTTTTCTTCTTCTTCTTCTCTAGCAGTGACTGCATTGGTAGAAAAGTCAACAGCTTCCTTGTTGCCTGCATTTCAAGTGATGTTACTTTCACTCAGTGATTCAATCAGTTCCAGAACTCAAGATTAAAGCATTACAACCACCAAAACCATACATTAATGAACCACTTGAATGTGAATTTTATTTACAAAGAAATCATATTAAACATACTGAGGGGCTGTTTGGTTGCCACTTGCCACAAACATTGGATTCGAACAGCTTATTGTGGATTGTGGCACAGTCCATGGTTTGTCAACCTCCACTATCAGGATAGTGGCACCAATTCCAAGACAAGTAAGCAAAGGGCTGTCTAGAAAACTAGCCGTTACCTTTGACAAGGGAATCCAGATAGAAATTTGGTTGTAGCCTATTTTACAAAGGATACATAAGTAGCTACTTTTGTACACATGCATGCCACATGTTCCACCCATGTCAATGTGACACTAGTGAAACCGCCATGTTCAAGCACTCCACATGTGCCACATCTAACTTTCAAGTGCCCCATATTTGCTACATTTACCCCTGCCCACGTGTACATATGCCACATGTGCCACAGTGCATGTTCAAGCAACCCACAAATGTCATCGTGCATGTTCAAGCAACCCATATGTGCCACATGTGCAAGTATCAATCAACAAGTCTGTGTCCAATGTGTACAAGAGATACATATGCTCATCCAAACATAGTATTTGACAAACACCAGTTGGTACAGTAGAATAGTCAATCCATACCAATGTTGTCAAAATCGTTATCATATCGTAACTCATAGTAGGGGTTGAATCATATCGGATCGCAAATCGTATAGTAAATTGTAAGATTTTTTACAATTCTTAAAATTTTGAAAAAAAAAATATGAAAAATATAAATAAATCAGAATTTTTCTTTAAAATTCATCTATCTTCCCTTTGCCATCAATGTGCACCAAGTAATACCATGTTAGAAGGTCCTTTAAAGGATTATTATTCCTTTACTTTTTGTTTTCCATGAAATTTTCTTTAAACAAATACAAGGGTCCTTCAATTTATGTTCTTTTTACCTTTCTTGAATGTAGAATCACGGTGGAAAAGAGGCCTTCGATATTGTAGACCAGCGAAAAAAGATATTTTGATTTCTAAACACCATTCCATAATACATACAAGTCAGCATGATCGTAACTATCTATAAAAACATTACAGTTAAGTCATACATCAATTTGGTGTTTCGACCAGTTAAGACGTAAGAAATCACAAAAAATGCTACATGATTTATCGTTGAAGAGAATATATATCATTTAATCTCTTAAAAAGAACAAATAAAAATAATTAACCTTTTCTAAATGATTCTTACAGCCCCCACCAATTTAAAAACATAAAATGAAAGGCAAGTGAAGCTTAAAATAGAAGAGAACAAGTATAATTTGAATCGTAAATCGTAGGATTCAAACCATAGAATTGTAGGATTCATATAAAAAGGGATTTAAGGTTGGGATTCAAATCGTTTTGCTTAAGATTCGACTAAAATCGTATATCATAAATCATAGGATTTTGACAACATTGATTCATACAAATATATTCAAACAAGCCTTAGCTGGACAGATATGTTCAGATTAGCCTATTCAAACAAAACTTTGATGGTAACTAGCTCTTAATGATGTTAACTTGTAAAGTTCAAGGTTCAGATGCATATGCCAGCAAATCAAGCTATCATACATCCAAAGCATCATAATGCCACCATCTTGAACAGAAATAAATAAATAAAAAAAAAAAAGGCACCTATCACCTTCTCAATCTACCAAAGTTTCCACACACACTCATACCCACCTTCACATGCACACAAAATTACTCATCCACAAACACAAAAGCACACACACGTTGGCACAAATGCAGATATAGTAATTACGACAGCACTGGGGAACATCTCATAGCAGTCACTTGATTTCCTGAATTCATAATTCTAGATTAACAGTAAGATGCATAATTCTAGATTAACAGTAAGATGCATGGTGGAGAACTTTTTATCAATTTCAGAACTTCAAATGATACTAGACAGACAGCGAAGTCCATCCTGTATTAGATTGAAACAAGGGTGCAACCACTTGCTTTCAAGAGGTGTCTATTGACCTTTAACAACTGTATTACTCTGAGTCTTGCCTAACAGGACCAGACTCAAGGCATCATTGTGATGAGTCAAACTCATTGAATCGAACTTTTTTTTTAAGTTAGTCATGCAACGCACCCACCCTGTTAGCTGGGCAACGCACCCACTTGGTTAGTCATGCGATGCACCCAGCCACCAGTGGGGTTAGTGTGTCTCCTTATCACTCAAACCTGAGACCTCCTGTTGAAACGCCTGGGCGTCTTCCAGCTGGGGTAGCAGGCGAGACACAACTCATTGAATCGAACTTGCTTATATTTTTAAACCAAGGATTTTATATTTTTTTAAGTTTAACAGAACAAGGTAACAGATTTTGAATCTCTCATCTTTTACTTATCAAACAAGCATAAGAAAATATTTTTTTACTCCGAACTCAAAACCATTCAGTTCAGAAACACCAACAATAACATACATACATGTATTTCTCACAAGTCACATCTAACACTAATATACAGCCATTGGCAACCTAAACCTCAATTGAGTTCGAAAAAATGGACAAGCTTTTTCCAAGAAACAGGCACATAAATCCTTGACATTGGTGAAGTCTGTGTTTGGATGCCCAACTAAATCGAATGGCAAACACTAGGTTCAATCGAGAGGACATGACCAAACTTCATTGACATTTCCTACTATTCATACAAGGAATTAGCCGTCAAATTGGAGTTACATTCCCTTCAACTCCAACTTGGAGGTAACATTATTTCAGTTTGGAGCCTATTCCCTCGCGCAATTTTGTAGAGTGCCTAGAAGGAATATAATAGAAGAATTCTTTTTATGCTCTCTTCTCCACTCTCTTAAGTCAAGAAGCAAATTAAGTTTCTTCTAATGAGTTAGGGCCCCTTCCCTAAGATGTTCAAGTGGGTTTCTCAAGGTATTCAATGACAGTAACAGTGGCCGTAACGGCCACTGCCGTTATGGTTATGATACATAAGGGCCATTATGGCTTTTTTGTCTTTTTTTCCTTTTTTCTTTTTTTCCTTTTTTTTTATGGAAAAACCTGTATTTCTTTTTTCCATAAGGGCCATTATGGCCTTTCTTTTTGTATCAACACTGTTAGCCGTTTTTTCTGTAACGGCCGTGACGTATTTTTTAATACCTTGGGGTTTTTTAGTGTTGGTGCTGGATGGAGATGATAGAGGCAATGTGAAGCTAGTGTTTTCTGCCCAAATTGAAATGGGAGACTTGAACCTGCAAGAGTTGGAAATGAAATGAAATGATAAAACAGGTGCACAGCTGTTTAGAGAAATTGCAGGCCCTTCAGAGAGGTTAATAGTCAAAGGCGATTATAAGAGTACCATTGATTGGGCCTCCGCCTTTATCCTTGAGCCTTGGAGGCATAATTTTCTTGTCAATGAAATTTGGGGTGTGAGTCCCTTCACAGTGTATCATTTAAGCTGGTTTCCAGAAACGCAAACGCCCTATCTGATTGTTTGGCAAAGGAGTGCTGTCAGCTGTGGCAATCTCTGTGTGCAGGAGGTGTATAATGGATGGTTGTATCCTTTGGTTTCTCAAGAAAAGGTTCGTTATGGATTGGGGGGAAAAAGAGTGAATTCCAAGGAAACCTATTGCCAATTGATCGTTCACACTTCATTGAAGTAATTATTGCAACCTTGATTCGATAGTGCATCCAAACCACATGAAATAGAAGTTTTGGATTGGCTCAAGAACAGAACAGAACAGAATACCAAGACTATTGTGCATGGTAAAGTAGATCTGAAAAAATTCAATTTACTACAACCTACTTCAGGTGCAATCCAGAGCTACGTGGTTTGCTAACTGGCAATCATATTTCTAAATCATATTTTTTTCAGGCATGATCGTGATCACTTGAAGATCAAAGAATACAATAACATGAGGAAGAATGCGAATGTGATTTTGCGCAAGAAGAGATTCAAAGGTGATTCACAGCACATGTGCCCAAGAAATATGCTAATGTGAGATCCATGTTTCCAGATGGGGCCCACTGAGAAAATGCACCGCCCCAACAACCCACTTATCAAGCGGGCCAAACATGCAAAATGGATGATCAGAAAACAAATCAACATTCAACCCACAACCATGGCCTAGGCAATGGAGCGGACCAGCGTGATTTTCAGCCCCAAAACATGTTTACGGCGGGCTCCACTTGATGAATCACCAAAACATTACTTCATTATTCACTGCTGGGTTCTATCATTTAAATTCCATATCAAATCACAGAAGCAAAAATAAGATCAGGAACTATATGAGGTTCATTTAGAAAAAAAAAAAAAAAAAAAAAACAGAGAGAACTGATCCAGTGCTCTTAGAGAACCATAAGTTCAAGTGCCCCTACTAGCATCAGTGCTTGAAAACTCTAATTGATCGATCTGAACAGTCCACTAATGCACCCACTGAATGATCGAATATGTCCTTAATTCTGCATTTTTCTTTTCTTTTTTTTACTGTTTTTTAAACATCCACCACCCATTTATCAAGCCATGGATAGGATCGCTTACAATTGCCTAACAAAAGTAACTCTTTAGAACCATAAGCAATCCCTACCGGCCCCAAACAAATAGACGAATCCAACTGTTAATTGGACCTATTTTATGTAAACGATCTCAACCGATCAAATTAGAGGCATCAGATGTCTAACGCAGTGCATCGGTGCGATTTTTGCATAGTAGCCCATGAAAAATGGGCTGGACCTGATTGACGGTTCGCATTGGCCGATCAGGCAGTCTAAGTGTCCCGATGAAACTATGAGCACCATAAATTATAGTGTTCTGACCTTTGAGTGCACCGGATCGTTTCAAAACAATTCCCTAATTAAAAATTAAAATTTAAAATTTAAAATTAAAAAAAAAAAAAAAAAAAAACTAACCAGCAAGATCAACGTGCTTCAGTCCAAGGACAGAAGAATCCGTCTCTTTCCCAAAAATAACCTCCGAGTCCTCCCTCTCTTCAATGGCAGCAGACCCGTCTTGGGAGCTTCGGAAACTGCCACCACCGCCTTCGTCCCTGCCCTTCTTCACACATCTCCTCCTCACACACAAAAACCCACCTTCGCTGCGTCTGATCGAGAGAGGCAGAGCCAAACGTCCGACGCGCGAATCCGTAAGACGCGATCTGGAAGGAGGAGAAGAGCGAGCAATACCAGCAGAGGTCTTGCCAGCAGCGATTTGCAGAGCTTCCATCAGACGAGACGAGAATGAGACGAGAGAGGAAGGAGGAGAAGGGCATAAATGGAATAAAGTAAAAGAAAATTTTGGAAGACGAGCAGCTTCTTCTGCTTTTTTCTTTCGAAGGAGAGTTAGTAGGAAGTTCGGTTCTGCAGACGCCTTGAGAGAGACAAAAGGCCGGACGCGGATTTCCTCCGAAAGCCTTGAGCATGAAGTTCCTGCGCTGGAAAGGTGGGGCCTACCGTGATGATTTCAAGAAATCCACCCCGTCCATCCGCCTCGTGAACTCATTTTACGACATTATACCAAAAATGAACGGAATCCAAGACTCAAGTGGGCCGAAAATGTGAGTATTGAACGTCCACATTGAAATATTCGTGGGGCCACAGAAGTTTTAAATCAGGCTAATATTTGTGTTTTCAGTTCATCCAGTAGGAATGACGTTATGAACGGTATTGATGTCATATAAACATCACTGTAGACCCAGGGAGGTTTCAATGGTAATAATTTTCCTACCCACCTTTTCCTTTAGTGCGGCCCACTTGAGTCTTGTATCCGGTTCATTTTTGTTCTAATGTCCTAAAATGATCTCACAAGGAGTATGGACAGTGTGGATTTGTCGAAAAAATCACGGTGGGCCCCACCTAGGTTTCCAGTGCAGGAACTCTCTGTCAAGGCTTTCGCAGGGAACCCGCGTCCCAGATAGACGTTCACGTGGCAGCTCACCTTTGGGGACACGTGGAAAGCATGCAGGAGGCGGATCGTGTGTAAGGTGGAGAGCGGACTAGGTGCGACCCGGGGCTAACCAAAGACTGTGCGGCCCTTACTTTATGTTACCGTAGGGCCTCTTGTGGGATAATTCCTACAACGAACCGACCCAGTCACAAGACCTCGGAGCAAAGTAACAGACCAATGTCTCAGTCTATTCAAGAGTAAATGGAGACCGACCTTATCTATTCAAGAGGTTAGTTCGGATCACAGCCAAGTCAATGAGTAAATGGAGACCGACCTTATCTCTACTCTCAGCAGTATAGGGATAGGAGCACATCCCCCTAAGATCGGAACGGCCCGAGATACCTGCCTGGATTTTCGGCGTAATACCAATCGAGATCTCAGCCTAGAAAATCTCCATCGAAGCCTATAAATACAGGAGAACACTTTGATTATAGCTATGCAAAAAATCCATTTCCAAACAGTGTTTGCTATCCTTGAGGATAATCACTAACTTAGGCATCGAAGGGCTCACGGTTGGATCCCATCCACCCCCTTTTTGCTTTCTTTTGTGTTCTACAGGATTAAACAAATCTTTGGTCCAAGTCCAGGCCTCGTACCTGTCAGGAGATCAGTCACATTTGCGAATCCGCGTGTAAGTCATCTCACCTCATCTGTTGACCAATTTTCAGCATCAACAGATTGGCGTCGTCTGTGGGATACGACTGCAAAAATTATATTCATTTGCGAATCCCTTCGTCCGAAGATAGGAACTAATGGCCAGTGGAAGAGGCAATAGGAAGGGGAAGGCTCCCGCAAATGCCGAGCCTTCTATGAGCTACAATCTGAAAATGAAGGACCTATCCATGAAACTCTAGTCCTTCACCTCGGAAGTTCGTCTCGCCACTTAAATCTTCTAAGTGGACGGCAGAGGTCCCGAAATCGCGGGGCCAGACTGTCCACATTAGAAGAGCAAGTCGGAGGCGTTGCAGAACGTTTGGGTGGAGTGGACAGACGATTCGAGCATGTGGACGGAAAACTGGATGAAATTGCAGCCCTGCTGAACAATTTAGCCCGTCCTCGAAACCAACCCTGAACCTCATCTACCGCAACAAAGCTCTCATCCACCACGATCACTTTCCAACCATCCGCAAGCCGACGAAGACGAGGTTATAAGTCGAGCTTCGGGCTCGAGACTTCGACCAGCCGCGGGACTTCCCTCAAACGATCTAAGACACAGAATAGAAGAAAGGTGATCCGCCCGGGCTAGTCAAGGTCAAGATCGGGTGGATGATAATATCTCCCCTCTTGAGGCCGAGCTGAAGGAGCTTCGGGAGAGAATCGGGGATATCCAGAGAGTACAACGCACTCGAGCACCAACCGCAGCAGATGTCCTTGTGGATTCGTCTAAATCCCCGTTCACCAATGAAATTTGCGGCGAACCTCTTTCGAAAGGCTTCAAAATTCCTCAGCTCAAGCAATACTCCGGGATAGGAGATCCAACCGAGCATCTCGAAAATTTCAAAGTTCGAATGGAACTCCATAGAGTTAATGGGCACATCATGTTTAAGGCCTTCCCACTGTCCCTAACCAGCTCGGCGTGGACCTGGTTCCGCAATTTAAAGCCAAGGTCCATTTCCTCTTTTACCGAACTAAGCGGGGCGTTTGCGACTCAATTTATCGGAAGCACCGATCCGAGGAAATATTCTATACACCTCGCTGCGGTCAAACAAAAAGATAATGAATCACTGAAATATTACCTCTCATGATTCAACGCCGAAGCAGTTCAGGTAGAGAACCTATCTCAGGACGTGTTGCTACATACGATGATAAGAGGATTACGTAATGAAAAGTTCCTCTGGTCGATAGGGGAACAGCCCCCTCAGTCTGTGGCTGAATTCCTCGATCGAGCTGCAAAACACATAAATACAGAAGAGTTGGTGAACGCCCAGGGGTCGTCCCATAAGAGGAAAGACCGCAAAGAGGAAAACAGCACCAAAAGGCACCGTCCTAATCGCAGGTCGCCGAATTCGAACACTACTCCACGTGAAGCAAAAACTTAAGCCTCGCGATTCGAAAAATACACCCCGCTCAAAACAACAATCGAGCAAGTGTTCCTAACCGAGAAAGATAAACAAATGTTCGGACGACCCGCAAAGATCAAAACCGACCCTGGAAGAAGGTCGAAGTCCAAATACTGTTTATACCATAAAGATCACGGGCATAACACAGCGGATTGCTTCGACTTGAAGCGACAGATCGAAACCCTCATCCGCCAGGGCTTCCTAAAAGAATATATTGCCCAGCGTCCGGAAGATCAAAGGGCCTCGGCTCGGGAAGATGACAGAGAGCCAGTCAATAACGATCCGCTGGAAGAAATCCATATGATCTTCGGCGGGCCAACCACAGATGATTCTGGCAACGCCCGCAAATCTTACGTTCGTCAAGGGCGAATCTCCGAACCAGGGCTGCAAGTGAATTTGACCAGCAGGCCCTCGAAAATTTCAAAGGTCGCTCGTCGTGCGATATCATTTTCCGAAGAAGATGCTAAAGGAGTGCTGCATCCGCATGACGTTTCTCTCGTAGTGTCGATGGTGGTCGCTAATAAAAAGCTCCACATAATGATGGTAGATACTGGAAGTTCGGCCGACATAATATATGCCTCGACGTTCGACAGAATGAAGATTGATCGGTCCAAGTTAAGGCCGGTCAAAACTGCTCTAACCAGATTTACAGGGGATTGTATCATGACTGAAGGAGAAATAACCCTACCAGTCACAGCAGGAGATGAACCCAACCAGAGGATGATCATGGTCGATTTTCTCGTCGTCAACACTCCATCAGCATACAACGCGATCATCGGCAGACCTATCATCCGAGCCTTAAAAGCCGGTATTTGTATATATCATCTGGCCATGAAATTCGAAACCGACGATGGGATCGGCGTGGTCAGAAGGGACCAGTAGGAAGCTCGTCGATGCTACGAACTGACGCTACGCGAAAAAAGTAAAAATGTGATCTCTGTCGTTTCGCATACAACTCCACTGGACCCTAGGGAAGAAACAACGGAACGTGATTCACCAACTGAGAAGTTAGTAGAGGTCCCTTTGTCGGACGATGATCTGAGCTTGGTTGTTAAGATCGGATCTCAATTAAACGGCAGTGTCCAGGCTACGCTGATTGCTTTCCTAAAAGAAAATGCGGATGCCTTCGCATGGTCTCATAAGGACATGCCCGGAATCAATTCGGAAGTGATGGTCCACCGGCTCAACGTCGGCCTGTCCTTCAAACCGATCCGCCAAAAATGACGAGCTTTCAACATGGAGAGATATGCCGCAATCGAAAAAGAAATAAAAAAAATTGCGCCAAGCAGGTTTTATCCAGGAAGTCCACTATCCTGATTGGCTCGCCAATGTTGTTCTAGTCAAAAAACCCAATGGAAAATTGAGGGTCTGTATCGACTACACCGACTTTAACAAAGCCTGCCCTAAAGACAGCTTCCCACTGACCAGAATAGATCAGCTCGTAGATGCAACTCAGGTTACGAGCTTCTCAGTTTCATGGATGTGTACTCCGGGTACAACCAGATCTAGATGCATACTCCTGACAGGCAAAAAACAGCGTTTCTCACCGATCGAGGGCTTTACTGTTATAAGGTAATGCCCTTCGGACTTAAGGAACGCCGGGGCGACGTACCAGCGTTTGGTCAACAAAATGTTCGCCGAACAAATTGGTAAAACCATGGAGTTTACGTGGACGATATGCTCGTTAAAAGTCTGAAGTCAGAAGACCACGTCAACAACCTCCGACTTATGTTCGGCATCTTGAAAAAGTACGGAATGAAACTCAACCTCGGTAAATGCGCCTTCGGAATAAGGTCGGGGAAGTTCCTCGGGTTCATCGTAAATCAGAGAGGAATAGAAGCCAACCCAGAAAAGATCCGCGCACTAGTCGAAATGAACTCACCAACCACCGTGAAGGAAATACAGCGTCTCACCGGGCGGATCGCCGCGCTCAACAGATTCGTTTCTAGGGTTACAGACCGATGCCTTCCATTCTTCAAGCAACTACGCAAGTTCAACGAGATGACCTGGACGCTAGAATGCGAGCAGGCTTTCCAGGATCTCAAAGCATACCTCGGTACGCCACCATTACTGTCCAAACCTGCGCAAGGAGAAGAGCTACTGCTGTACCTTGCAGTATCCCCGGTAGTATCCCCGGCAGCAGTAAGTTCGGCTTTAATCCGAAATGACCAAGGTACACAAAGGCCAATATACTACATCAGCAAAGCTCTTCTCGGCGCAGAAACCCGATATCCTAACTTAGAGAAGTTAGCTCTAGCATTGATGACAACGGCAAGGAAACTATGGCCTTATTTCCAAGCACATCCGATAGTGGTGCTAACGGACCAACCACTGAGGCAAGTACTACAGAAGCCAGAAACTTCAGGTCGCCTCGCACGCTGGGCCATCGAGCTCGGTGAATTCGACATACAATACCGGCCCCAGACAGCCATCAAGGGCCAAGCTGTGGCTGACTTCATTGCCGAGCTTACCGACCCCTCTGTCCTTGAAGATGACGCTGCTATTAAAGGAAACATTGCAGAATATATTCCAAAAGAAGGTTCGACCGCTCTTACATGGTTGCTACACGTCGACGGCTCATCAAATTCCCAAGGCTGCGGGGCAGGAATAATCTTGACCTCCTCCGATGGCATAAAGGTCCAATATGCCCTAAGAGTTGGTTTTAAAGCTTCTAACAACGAGGACGAATAAGAAGCTCTTCTTGCCGGGCTAAGATTAGCCTCGGCGGTCGGGATCCGGAGTATTACGGTATACAATGACTCGCAATTGGTCGTGGGTCAAGTAACATCGGAATATCAAGCAAAGGAAAAAAAGATGTCCGCGTATTTATTAAAATATCAAGAGTTATCGACTCTGTTCGATTACTGCAAAGCCATCCAAGTACCGATGATCTATAACACCCACGCGGATTCGCTCGTTAAATTAGCGTCGGCAGGAGACGACGAGCTCGGAATGACAATTCCCATTAAAATCCTCTCCAAAAGAAGCATCCCCGACGACAATGTTAGTGAGGTATGTCCTGTTTCCATCGAGCTTGACTAGAGGGAACCAATTGTCCATTTTTTACGAGAAGGCGTTTTGCCCGAAGAAAAGAACGAAGCACAACGGATATGATATAGATCAGCTCCGTATACGCTGATCAATGGTATATTGTATAAAAAGGGTTTTTTGTTACCCTGCCTCTGCTGCCTCGGACCAGATGAAGCCAACACGTCTTAAGAGAAATTCATTCCAGCACATGTGGAAACCACTCAGGGGGCAGAGCGCTGGCCCAGAAAGCAATACGTCAAGGATATTATTGGCCAACGATTCAAAAAGATGCCCAAGAAATGGTCAAACGGTGTGACAGATGTTAAAAGTTCGCACCAGTCCCTCACGTACCTCCTGAGGAACTTACTCCGATGTCCGGACCATGGCCCTTCGCGCAATGGGGAGTCGATATCATCGGTCCTCTTCCAACTGGCAAGGGGCAAGTTAAGTATGCGGTCATGGCTGTTGATTACTTTACCAATTGGGTCGAAGCAGAACCTCTCGCCAAGATTACTGAAAAGAAAACGACAGACTTCATCTGCAAGTCGGTTATATGCCGGTTCAGTATCCCGAATACAATCGTCACTGACAACGGGCCTCAGTTTGACAATGCGAAGTACAGGAGATTTTGCAAGAACTTAGGCATAAAAAATGTGTATTCATCTCCTCATCATCCTCAAGCTAACGGGCAAGTTGAAGCCATCAACAAAATCATTAAGGGTCATATGAAGACTAAGCTCGACAAATTCAAGGGAGCTTGGGCAGAGCAGCTCCCCGAAGTATTGTGGGCGTACTGAACCACAGCTCGGTCAACAACAGGAGAAACTCCGTTATTCTTAACGTTCGGAGCGGAAGCCGTAGTCCCAGTCGAGATAGGGCTATCGACTAACCGAACCGGTAACTATCAACCTGACCAGATTCAGGACGAGCTTCGTACGAACCTTGACTTGATCGAAGAAGTCCGAGAGGCTTCCCAAGTTCGAATTGCAGCCCACCAACAACGTGTTGCTAGATTCTATAATTCACAAATAAAAAAAAGACGGTTCAGGGTAGGAGATCTCGTCCTACGAAGAAACGTGAATGAGAAGAAGGATAAGATTGCAAGTACATTCAATCCAAACTGGGATGGGCCGTACAAAGTCGTAAGGATAGTTCGAACTGGGACTTACTGGCTCGAAGATATGCAAGGCCGAGCCCTACCTCACCCATGGAATGCTAAACGTTTGAAAATCTACTACCAATAAAAGCTAAATATTTGTTTTTATTTCTCAAAACTATACCCCTATCGAAAAATTTGGAATACCAGCAGAGGCTAATCTCGCCCATAGCTGTATTCGAGCTCAGAGGATAGTACCGTCCAGAGCTAAGTTCAAGCTTAAGATCAATCTCGATCAAAGCATATGAACCGACCATTATCTTCGCAAGTCCTAATTTATAATGCTTCGATAACGATCTAACATGCTCGGCCACGAAGTAAATGGACAAATAAGCAAAAACAGTCCAAAAAGGAAAGAGCAATTGAATAAAAAATCTGACAAACATGAATGGATCAGAAAAAATTTCAATTGTAAGGCCTCAAAGAGGTCGGAATTACAGAACAATGTGTGTTACAGGAAGCCCCAACACATGGGCTAAAAAAAATATACAGAAAATTCCCCTACGAGGGAGGACCAGCAGTCGGCTCGGCGGCAGCAGAAGAGTTATCTTCCTCCTTCACCTCGGAGTCGAGGAAAGAAAGGTCTAGGTCCGGATGATGGCTTTGGACTGTCATCCTACACTTCTCGTAGCCGAAGTCAAACATTTCATCAGCTTCGGCGACCTTGACCTCCAACTCCGACTGGGCCTTCACCAGGTCGGACCGCAAAGTCCCTTCAGCAGCTTTCAACTCCTCAACTTGTATGATGAGCTCAACTTCTGTCATTTCTTTATTTGATAGTTCAGCTCGGAGAAGAGCAATCTCGCGTTCGCGAGTGTCCAAGGCCCTTGCTGCCTCCTCCCCGAACTTCGTGGCCTCGTCCAAAGAGCGTTTGGTAGCCACCAGCGTCCCCTCGAGACCAGAGATCATTCCCTTGTCACGGGTCATCTCCTCCCTTAGAAGCTGACACCCGAAGGCCACCTGCACAGTAACCAACCGCTAAATATACAAGGGGTATTAAAACAGTCGCTTTGGTTATAGCAGAATAAAATCGAAGTCATATACATACCTTGGTCCCGAAGATCCCTAGAGAGTTTAACAAGGAGAGCCCAAGGACCTTCGTCATCATGTCCACCTCAGCCTCGGGGACAGCCTTATACGCCAACTTGCACAAGTTATACAAATGCGGCGGCATCTCCGGGCCTCGGCGGATAGAAGAAGAAGGTTGAGCTGGTGCGGCTTGAGCAGATTGCCCGAACGGACCAGCATCGGTACTCCCCGCCAAGTCTATGACTTGAGAAAGCTGAAGCCTCATGGTGACGTCGGGAGGCGTGACTTCAACCACAAGCGCCTCCGGGGCCACTTCCGAAGTCGGCTCTAAAGGGAGGTCGGTTGTTGGGACAGTTGGAGGACGCTCTTGAGGATGCCTCGAAGCTGCCTTCTGCTGCTTCTTCTCTCTGATCTGCTCTTTTTCCTGAGCAGTCAGAGCGGACGACTTCCTACGAGGGGCCGGCGCAGACATGCCTAAAAAAAAAAGAGAATATTAATAATCCGAGGTATGAGAATAAAACCGACCTATTCAATAGTTACGGATATTTACCTCGGGGGTTGATGCCCAAGTCAGCTAATGTTTCGAAAGACAGCAGAAGCTTTACACTGCGGAAACTTGGATCAAACTCCCACACTGCAGCTATGCGATCTTCCTCTTCCGAGCTGAGGGCAGGAGGGTCTCCGCGAACTAAACAACAAGAAATGAATATTATAAATAAAATAAAATAAAAAGAAGGAAGGGAGAAAGTGTCAGCCGACCCGACCTGAAACTGAGAACCAGTTGTTTACGCGGTGATTAGGGAAGTTAACTTCGGGTCGGGGGCCTTCCCAACCCTTTGAGACGAGAAACCACTCCTCTTTCCATCCGTGAACAGAGGAGAGGTGATCATCTATCAGCCGGTGCCCTTTCCTTCCCCGAGGCGACATGTAGAACCATCCCCTGGAATCGGGATGACTCTTCAGCTGGTATAGGTTCATCAGCTCGGCTATGGTGGGATCCGATCCGTGGACTTGACGCCATAAGGCGACGCAACCGATTAAAGTTCTCTAGGAGTTAGGAGCTAACTGACCTGGAGCTAGGTTGACCCTAAAAAGGTATTCCCTCACAATAGGGAGAAGGGGAAGACGGAAACCAGCTTAAAAAAACTGGACATACACAGTGACCTGGTATCCGGAGGGACGGGTCAGGAAATCATCTAAACCCGGAAGCCTAAGATCGGTGGCCCTAGGGATACAGTATTCCGACCTGAGCCTGATCAAGTCGGATTGGGTGCGTGTTGTCCAGATCAGGTCGGCCGGGTAATCAGAGACTCTGTCAACAACACGCCCTGAGGTACCAGCCACTGGAACCTCATCTGAAGCAAAGGAAGATGGGGTTTCTGCTAACAAAACTCCCCCCGGGGACTTAATAGCAATAGGTTGGAGTTTCACTAATTGGGATTCTCCAACAGGCAAGACAGCGGAAAATGTCCGTGAGGAGCTTTCCTTCGAACCAGACATATTTCCTTGAAAATGGAAATCTAAGAAAAGAAGGGTGGACAAGAACGAATGTACCGGATCACTCTTCGGAATGAGATTGGCCAAAGAAAGTTGAGTTCGAGAAGACTTCGAACGAATCACAGCGGTCCTTAAAGGGAGGAAGAAAAGAACACGGCAGGAAGAAGAGAAAAATTCTGAAAAACATCCCTAAACACAGTATTTATACTGTAGCGAGTGACAACACCTAGGCCGTACTCTGCCACGCGGCACGTATCCATGGCCTTAAAAAATGAACCGACACGACTTTTGGCAAGGCCCGCCACGTGCCCGCCCATTCATTGGACAGCGATATTACGCCAGTCCGTTCAGAGATATGAAGTCCACGTGTCCTTACGCCATTCGTCCGTCGAAATAAAAGCCTGCCGCGTCGTACGATCATCATTGCGTCTTTTCGAAATTCGAAACGGCGCATTTAATGTGCCCTTGCCGCCAAAAATAAGATTAGCTGCATTTCTTTAAAGTCACTTCCTAGTTGAAAGGATCCACCTCGGAAGCAAGGGGCCGCTGTTGTGGGATAATTCCTGCAACGAACCGACCCGGTCACAAGACCTCGGAGCAAAGGAACAGACCGATGTCTCAGTCTATTCAAGAGGTCAGTTCGGATCACAGCCAAGTCAATGAGTAAATAGAGACCGACCTTATCTCCACTCTCAGCAGCATAGGGATAGGAGCACATCCCCCCAAGATCGGAACGGCCCGAGATACCCACTTGGATTTCCGACGTAATACCAATCGAGATCTCAGCCTAGAAAATCTCCATCGAAGCCTATAAATATAAGAGAACACTTTGATTACAGGTATGCAAAAAATCCATTTCCAAATAGTGTTTGCTATCCTTGAGGATAATAGCTAACTTAGGCATCGGAGGGCTCACGGCTGGATCCCAGCCACCCTCTTTTTGCTTTCTTTTGTGTTCCACAGGATCAAACAGATCTTTGGTCTAAGTTCAGGCCTCGTACCTATCAGGAGATCAGTCATATTCGTGAATCCGCGTGTAAGTCATCTCACCTCGTTTGTTGACCAATTTTCAGCATCAACAGGGCCCACCTTGATGTATGTATTACGTATCCACTCCGTCCATACGTTTTTACATATCATTTTAAGGCACTATCCCAAAAATGAAACAGAGACAATTATCAAGTGGACCATACCATATGGACCATACCATATGGTGATTGACCATCCTACCATTAAAAACTTCTCAGTCCGTACATGCTTCTTTAGTGTTTATTTACTCGAATCTGTTGATGAGGTCTCACCTAATCCGCTCTCGTCAAGGAGAGAGAGGGAGGGAGAGAGAGAGGTGAGCGACCGGATACACGCCTCCTCACGAGAGCGTCTCCGTGGGACGTGGATTGCTTACTGACGCTGCCATTAGCGAAGTGGCTACTGGCAGTGCTATGTGGACCCACCCTGATGTATGTGTTTCATCCGAGCCATCCACTTATTTTTCCCTGATCATTTTAGTCATGAGCCAAAAAAATAAGTTATATGCAAATCTCACGTGGACCACACCATAATAATTGAATGGACACCATTAAAAACTTCCCAGAGCCCACCGTAATGTTTATTTGCCATCCAACCTATTGATAAGGCCACACAGACTTGGATGAATGTAAAACACAAATATCATCTTCATTCAAAACCTTGTGGCCCTTTAAGAAGTTTTGACGGTGGGCATTCAATCCCCACTTTTTCATACGGTGTTGTTTGTCACATGAGATTTGGATCTGCATCCAGGGCAGGAATAAAACACATACACCTCATGCCCACATAGCACCTTACTACTGACCGTGTCGGTATGCAATCTGGGTCCGTATACGTGACACTTCTTGCAAATCCCAACCGTTGAGTTATGTAGGACCCGGACGACGGATAAGGTGGAGTTGCCAACACCACCCTACGCCTGTGTGTCGATGTGTTGGGCGCCGTGGGACCCAATGTGATGTATGTGTTTTATATCCACTCCGTCAACCTGTTTTCCCCTTTCATCTCAAGGCATGATTTAAAAAATAAAGCAGATCTAGAGTGGACCACACCACAGGAAACTGTAGTGATTGTACTCCCACCATTAAGTTTTGAATCAGGCTGATATTTGTGTTTTACCTTCATCCAAATCTGAGTGGCATTATCAACAGGTTGGATGACAAATAAACATGGCAAGGGCCATAGAAAGGTTTCAACAATGTGTGTCATTATCCCCACAGTTTCCTGTGGTGTGGTCTGCTTGGACTTCAGATCTGCTTCATTTTTAGATTCATGCCTTAAAATGAGCTGGAAAAATGGATGAACAGCGTTTATATAACACATACATCACATTGGCCCCAAAGCACCCAACACATGTACACACCACGAGTGGGGATGGTGCCATCTAGCCTGCCTCGGCAGGATTCGCGGGCAAAAAGAGTACAAAAAAATCAGACTGGCCCACTTCTAAGGTAGAGGGTTTTTATCTAAACGTGGTTTGTGCATGACATCCAGTCCGTCTATCATGTGCGCCCCATCATGTTTTTGTTGAAATATGAAATCGCTTGGTGTGGCGCACTTGAGTTTTGGAATTACCTGATCTTTTCGGATGTCTATTCATCATCATGGTGCTTATCTTATGAATGGATTGGATAGCATATACAAAACACTGTGGAACCCACATGCAATCTTTAAGATTTGTAACGGTGGGAAACCCCATTACAACTGTTCCCTGTGGTGTGGCCCACCTAAGTTTTAAGATGACCTAGGGTTCCAAATCCTCTTCATGGGTCACCTCTTATGCCCTACTCCATCTTTAAGATTTTAATTGTATATTGCATCCCCACCCCAGTTTCAGATAAGCCTAAATCTCTAGACACCAACCAGAGCATAAGGACATGATGGATAGATGGAATGCGATGCACATGTCATGGTAGGCCCCCCACAAGTGGATGGCAACATGGCTGCGTACGTGGAGGGTTAGCCATTCGTCATTTAATTCTATCCATCCATTTTTCTCCAACTCGGATTGGATGGTCACCTCAACACCTCCTAAAAGTGATAGGACTTGAGTGTGCCATATGCGGCGGCTGTACGTTGTCCGGTACAGACTCAATCTAAGTGTCAACTAATTTCAAAATTGTTTTGGGCGGACCCTATCTTTGACAGCGGTTGCCCAACAAATCCCACAACGTCCCAACACCTGAACTATCCCAGCACCGGAAGTATGTGGCGTTCGATCACCACAGTATCCACATCCATTTTTCTCACGCAAGTGTATACCCGAAACAAGCGGTTCTCCTAGGATTTGGATGGACGTCATGTCCGGTGGTGTTGAGACGATGATAGGATTTGATTGGGTTGCGTGATGCCGGAAGAGGTGGCCTTATCAAGGACTTCCTTGTTGAATATGCAGACGTGGATTGCCTGATAAAGGGTGTGGTAGGAAGTTTGTGAAATTAGGTGAGGCCCACCAAGATATTTGTGAGAAATCCACCCCATTCATCGGTTTTGCTAGCTCATTTAAGAGATGATATAAAAAAAATCAGGTGAATCCAAAACTTGAGTGGGCCACACAAGGAGAAACAGTGGGGATTGAACAATCTTGGTTGGAACATTCATAGAGATATTAAAGTTTTGTATCAAGCTTGCTCTCAAGGGAGCAGGTCAGATCCGATATTCGATTCGCTCCGAATCTGTATAATGTGGATTTGGATCTTAAAATAGGTCCGATTACTTAATAGGATTGGATTTGGATCTTAAAATAGGTCCGATTACTTAAATGGATTGGATATGAATTCACGGGAGCATATCCAAGTTCAATCTGAATCGAATTAAGATCCGGCTCATTATCATCTTACTATATATGTTATATTCATGCTGGCCATTCATTTTACAAATTATTTTAGGCCATGTTGACCATACCATGGTAAATAGTGGGATTTGCATCATTTTTCTTCTAAATTAAATATATTCTATTATATATTTTATATCATATATTTTTTAAAATTTGTAATGGTAGTGGATTTGGACCTAGATCTGACCTGAATCCTATGGTTATGTGAATTTTGAATAAAAAATCGATCTAACAATTTATAAATAGATTGGATGTGGATATCACCTTTTGTATCCGAATCCGATTCAAATCGGTCTACAAATATATGGACTTGGAGCCGGATTCAAATCCAAATCCGACCCATTGAGAGCCCTATTTTCAGTTCATTATAATAGGAATGGTCTTGTGCTTTATGAATGGCGTGTACGGCATATGAACATAAGGTAAGGTTGGTAGACTCTATGGAGTTTCTACAAGAGGTCTTCAGTTCGAAACCCTGGGTCTTTGGAGTTTTCAGTTCATGTCCGTGTGAATTTATGGACAGTTTGGATCTCAAATAAAAATCATAGTGGGCGTAAGAAGTTTTCAATAGAGGATGTTACTGTCCCCCACTATTTTCTGTGATGGTTCCACTTGAGCTTTGGATCTGCCTTATTTTTTGAGTCGGGCCCTAAAATAATCTTTTCATATATATATATATATATATATGTGGGCCCACAGAACATGTTAACTTCACTTCAGTAGCGAGATTTGCTACTACTCAACCTCTCATTAGCTAATCCGCATCCGTTCTCTTACTTCGAGGGACGTCTCGGATCTTTCACAGGTTTGGAACATATTTCGAGAGGCCCCCTTAGATCCCCGCGAGTAAGTGTGCTATGGAGCTGTAATCTAATGTGCGGCCCCCTCATGTATGGCCACGGAATACGTGTTAGAGATCCATCTATACCGTACAATTTTCAAAGATCTTGTCTATTCATAAGTCAGAGTAAATTGTTACAATATTGTTTGTCGAAAATTAGCTTAATATACTGATTAAGTAAGCCACACATTTTTGTTGAATTTCACTGTTAAAAGGTTTATCTAACCGTCCAATTTTTCCTAAATGTTTGATCTTTCTGCTTAGTGGACCAACTTTATTTTTGTATATGATATTATAAAGATGTATCATACCCAATGAATGGACTGGATCTTTAACATGTTTTCTGTATACACATATCTCTCACACGTATTCCGTCCCGTCGCATGAAGGGCCGCCTACTGAATCACGACTTCATAACAAAATATCAGACCGACAAGGTCGCAATCGAGAGCGGATTAGCTGTTAGCCGGGGAACAGCTTAGTCACTGTTAATCTAACCGTCTGGGTCCTATCTTGATGGTTTTTTTTATATCCACGCCGTCCATCTGTTTTTTCATATCATTTTAGGACGTGATACGAAATTCTAATTAGATCAAAATCTTAGGTGGCCCATACCACTAGAAACAGTAATAAATGACCATTAAAATATTTTTGTGGGCCAAAAAATATTTTTATCAAGATGATCTTTATATTTTCCCTTCATCCAGATCTTTTGACATTATCAAAAGGTTGGATTGAAACAAAAAATACTAAAACCTTACGATGGGCTCTTTGGAATTTTTAATGGTGAGGAAATCAATCACCACTGTTTCCAGTATTAAGGTCCAGTTGAGATTTGGATCTGTATAAAATTTGTAATTCCATACTCAAATAGTCCGGAGAAACGAATGGACGGAGTGGATATACAAAATATCTCCCATGTGGGCCACACGGTAGGGGTAACACCCACTAAGCCGTTCCCCGGGTAACACCTAAGTCGCTCCCGTCACAATCGCCCATTCACGTGAGGAGCGGTACGGTAGAGCCGGAATAACCGGCAAGAGCTGGTATCTCAGTAAAGTACATGTGTCAGGTGATTTATGGGCGCGGATTTCCTGCGAAAGCCTTGCGCAGGAAGTTCCTGCACTGGGAACCAGGGTGGGGCCCACAGTGATGTTTTTGATGAATCCACCTCGTCCATACGTTTTGGAAGATCATTTTAGGACATGAGAACAAAAATGAACTGGATCCAAGACTTAAGTGGGCCTAAAACGTGAGGATAAACTTCCACAGTTGAAATATTTGTGGAGCCACAGGAGTTTCGAATCAAGATAATATTTTTGTTTACAGTTCCTCCCAGTAGTAGTGACGTTATGAACGGTATGGATGTCATATAAACATCACTGTGAACCCCAGGGAGGTTTCAACGGTAGTAATTTACCTACCCACCTTTTCCTTTAGTGAGGCCCACTTGAGTTTTGGATCCGGTTCATTTTCGTTTTAATATCCTAAAATGAGTTCCCAAAACGTATGAACGGGGTAGATTCATAAAAAAAAAATCACCGTGGGCCCCGCCTTGGTTCCCAGTGCAGGAACTTCCTGCGCAAGGCTTTCGCAGGAAATCCGCGCCCGTGATTTATCACCAGGCACCGATCTCTTTCGTTACTTGCCTCATATGGAAAATTTTCTGTCTTATCCACGGGGGTGTGAATGGGCCGGGCTCGGGCTTGAAAATGAGAATTTTACACCAGCCGGACCCAGTATAGTGCAAAATCGGACCGAAACCTACCACAGGCCCGGCCCAATGACACCCTTACTTATCCAACTGACCAAATGCCTTTAAAACCAACAGCAGGCGTGCGACCCTATGGCTCAGTGGGAATAGAGTTGTATATAGCACTAGCGAAGCTTTGCACGGTTCGACTTAGTTTAGTGGGAGATTTGAGCTGGAGCTTAAATTGGCTTGGTCCTCAAGTTCAATTGGCAGGCTTTGGCTTGGTTTGATCAAGCTTTCGATTTGAGCTGGAGCTTAAATTGGCTTGGTCCTCAAGTTCAATTGGCAGGCTTTGGCTTGGTTTGATCAAGCTTTCGAACTAAATTTGAGTCTATTCAAGCTTCAAGCTGTCGAGCCTAAATTCAAGTTGAGCTTTTGAGCCTAAATTCGAGTCGAGCTTTCGAGCTACTATCGAGCTTGGGCATTGCCGGACAAAGTTAAGGACTGTTGGAATGGGCGCTGCCTAGGGATGGACGGAGGTCAGTTGTCGGGTAGTAGTAGTCAACTGTCAGACAAAGTTAGGGACTGCCAGAATGGCCAAGCATTGGTTGGTCGAGCGGCGAGCAGAGAGAGAGAGGAGAGAGAGAGAGAGAGAGATCAGAGGATCGTGGTCCTCGTGGAGGTTAAATGGCCTGAAAGCGGTTATGTGGCCATGAGTGAGGGCAACTAGAGTTTGGGGGGGGGGGGGGGGGGGACTTTTAGGGTTTTATTTTTTCATTTTAAAACTTATATATATATATATATATATATATATATCTACTCATATATATATATAATATATATATTATATATATATATATATAATTAAATACATGAGCCTGTCATACGAGCCAGACCGAATTGATCCCGATTCGAGCCCAAATCGAGCTCAGGCTAGGCTCGAGCTTGGTTTGAATTTTCAATGAACCCATAAAATAGGCTCGACTTGGCTTGTTCAACCCTACGAGCCACGTCGAACCGAGCTTTTTCAAGCCGAGCCAAGCGAGCTTTTCAAGCTGGCTCGATTCATGTACAGCTCTAAGTGGTAGACAAGCGCAAATTGGGTGTTGCCTGGGTAATAGCTTAGTGGGTGTTACCCTTATCGTGGTGCCCACCTTGATGATTTTTTGTATATCCATGTTGTACATCCATTTCTCCAAACAATTTTAGCATGGGGTACGAAAATTTATACAAATCCAAATATCAAGTGGACCACACCACAGGAAACAATGGTGATTGAGTGCCTCACCATTAATGTTTATTTGCAATCCAACCTCTTAATAATGTCAAGAAGATCTGGTTGAAGGGAAATTAGAATGATCGCTAACCAGGTTTTGAAACACCTGGTGTTTTCAAA